>JAQPZY010001584.1:2426250-3740000 GCA_029931535.1 Margaritifera margaritifera | reverse complement strand
ATAGGTCCCGATATAGGCACTCCTTCAGCCCTAGTCTGAACAAACCACTGATACAGGGCTGTATCAAGTTGTGTGTCTCCCGCTTGTCTGGCTTTCTTTCTCATCAATCCCTCACTTTCATGCAGATCCATCAGCATCACTCTTAATTTAGCTTCTTCCCTCTTCCATCCTCGGATGTTCGACATGTGAACGCCTAAATCTCGAGCTAATTGTGTTTGTTTAACACTGGACTTAATCCTGTCTATGGCTTCAAGCTTCTCTTTAACAGTAAAAGCTTTATGTTTCCGTGTACTGTTATCCATTGTAAATAACTACTAATTAAAACTCTGACACCTGTTTGTTTGAACGACTGCAGTAAGAATAATTGTTAATCAACAATGGGGTAATTTTTATAGGGAATGGGCAACATTATTCACTGGTCAACTGATTGCATGGCAATTGTCTAACAACACCGCCAAGCCACATGTGCGTGTTAGCTGCTTTCTTTTTTTTGATGTTTTATAAATCATTGCCGCATGGTTTGAACAACCATTAGCTTTGAGATTGACTTTGATGATTATCAATGACTTAAATTAATTGATTTATAAATTCAGGTGAGAATCTTTTATCAACCATCACATTGTTTGGTGCTTGGCTGTGTATGCAGTTGAATGAGCAAACATATGTCGGCTATTGTTTGAGCAATGATTGTACACACAATGTATTGAAGACAAACACAAAGAAGACTTAATGACTTTATTGTTCAGGTATCAATAATAATAAGATTAACACTTATCAGCTTTAAAATGAGCTGATATCTTTCAAAAATAAACTAAGATCAAAGTGCAATGATTGACTATTGACACATTTGAAATGAACATTCACAAATAGAAATGTTCATCATTTTTATTCATATAAAGAAAGATGCAATCATAAAACACTTTTTCTTCAAGAATACAACACATCTTGCCAAATTATTAAATCAAACTCTTGTTTATTTTGGCACAAAACTTTTCAGTAGTTCAAGAAATTGGTGAAATTATTGCAAAATTTCGGGAGTCACACCACGATCATATTATATCCGAATTCATACACAATCTCTTCCCCAAAATGATAATAAATTTTGTACACATTATTTTTCGTATTTTGAAAAAAGTATTCATTTTTTCATGTACGAAAAAATATATGAAATTTCTGGAGCCATGCCACGATCATGTTATATCCAAATTCATGCTATAACAAAGCATGATATAGCTGGGCTTTACTGTATATTGTACATTTAAGGAATTTGCTTCATCAAAGTTTGCATTCTAACTTTTGGTTTTTCATTAACTTAGAATTAAAATATGGTTATGTAGTAAGTTAAACCTAATTAAACACTGGTTTCTTACTGGATATTTATTTAATGGGTTGTTAAGGGATATTTACTTAATGAGTGGTTAAGGGATATTTTTGGGTCATTAAGGTCTATTTATTTAATGAATGCTTAAGGGATTATTTACTTAATGAGTGGTTAAGGGATATTTATTTAATGGTTGGTTAAGGGATATTTATTTAATGCTTGGTTAAGGGATATTTAATGAGTGATTAAGGGATATTTATTTAATGAGTGGTTAAGGGATATTTATTTCATGGGTGATTAAGGGATATTTATTTAATGAGTTATTAAGGGATATTTATTTTATGGATGGTTAAGGGATATTTTTATAATGGGTGGTTAAGAGATATATATTTATTGGGTGGTTAAGGGACAATAAAACATAATATGCATTATAGGCTTACATAAAAAATAAAGAACTTATCATTTGTATTTGTGTAAAAGTCTCTGCTTCTGTAACCTTCAGTTTTTGGGACTGGATCTCATTTGTAACATTTGGGTCTACAGATTTCTGTGTATTACACTCCAAAGCTTTGGAGAACTGTGACTTATGTTTTCAAAATCCTAAAAATAGTTCTGTTGGTAATGCATATAGTGTAACATTGCTGTTGCAAAAGATTTAATTTAAATCCACATCAAGAGCATATGGCAAATGATACAGGTATATTATGCTTCATGCCTTGAGGAATATGTGCAGTTCAGAGTTTTCTGTGTTTTACACTTTATTAGCAACTTATGCAGAACTAGTGTTGATGAATTAAACCTATGGTCTCTTACACATGCACACTGAGTACTTCAAATGCTCAGCTTGAATTACACATGCACACTGTCAGCTTGAATTGCACATGCACTCTGAGTGCTTCAAATGTTCAGCTTGAATTGCACATACACACTGATTGCTTCAAATGCTCAGCTTGAATTGCACATGCACACTGATTGCTTCAAATGCTCAGCTTGAATTGCACATGCACACTGAGTGCTTCAAATGCTCAGCTTGAATTGCACATGCACACTGAGTGCTTTGAATGATCAGCTTGAATTACACATGCACACTGAGTGCTTCAAATGATCAGCTTGAATTAAAAAATTAATTTCATTACAGGTTTAATTGGCATTGAAGAGCTGAGAGACAGGGTGATGAAATCTAGGGGGAAGAAAAGTCAAGACATTAGTATGTAAGTATATTCAGCAGCGGTTTTATGTGGCAGTAGTTTTAGAGAATATTAAAAAGCTTTTTTTCATGATTTTAGCTATTTCTTTAAGATTTATAGCATAAGAAACTGAACCCAGTTTCTTTTTAAGTGATAGATTTTGTCTTCAGATTTTTTACATGACAAATGCATGTGATAAGATTAAGGAGTCAAACTGCTATAAATGATGAAAGATTAACATATGTTTTTATGGCAAGCTCCTGCATTAAAAATGTGTGATGGTGATTCTTTATAACATTTCTTAGAAAACAATTACATATTACTGCTATTTTAGATAAGTCGTATCTATTCATCTTTCTATAGGGAACTGTGGTAGCTTATTTGGAAGAGTGTCTGACTCATAACCCAAGGAACATGGGTTTGATACCCACCCAGACCAATCACAGACCAGCTGCCTCACTGTGTGTTTGGGAAAGACACTTAGCTCCTATTTCCTTGGCATGATATAGCCAATGATGTGTTAAAAGTTCCATTAAAACCAACCAACCAACCATCAGCCTTCTATAAGAAAAATGCATACACAGATAGCACTATGATGTGGAAAACATAAAAACGAAAAAGTTTTAACCAGCACTTAATTTCTTTTGTATTATGTCAAGGATATCATATTTAATTGTGATGTGTGCTTGCTGTTACAGCAGTCATCAATCAAAGTTTGTGTTAAGTCAGTAAAATTGCTCTTTATGCTATTGTACACAGAGGCAAGACAATCCTTACCAAGCAGTTGTTTTGAGCTTAATTCTGTAGGAGATAGTTAAACAAAAGTTAAAAAGTCTTAGCATATAGACTTTGCAATTAATTTTAGAGCCTAAAAAAAGAGGAAACATTATTTTTGTCTCACCTCACACTCCTCACAGCTTGTATTCTTTCAGAATATATTGTTACCTTAACAATGATTTTGACCCCACCCCCACCTCCATACACCACCAACCCCACCCCACACCCTGCCCCTGGGCTTCAAACCTTGGTTCATCATTTGCATGTATTAGGACAGAAGAACATTGGCTGGTTCCAAATATTATTCCCCTTGTGTGCTTTGAAATCCCAGACTAAATGTATTAGCTCAGATGCATTACATAGTAGCATCATTGGTAAATTATGACACCTGCTCATGTGCCACCTTATAACATCATTGACCTTGAATTCCATCACTGACTGTAAAGAACCCTTGGATTTTGTTTCCCAGTATGTTCTACAAAATCTTCAGAGTCTGAACCAAAGACACATAAGAGCAATGCTCACAGTAAATATACAATCTGAATTAAGTGTCTTAAAGTTATCAAATGGTACAGTTTTCTCCAGGTGGCATTCTACCACCAGATTTACAGCACTGAAGCAGTGGTATTATCATACCAATGGGATGTAACCCACTGTGAGGAATATGGTCTCATCATGATAATGCAGGTAAGATAGAGGTGTTACTTTTCCTTTAGCAACAGTGTTATCAGTATCATCAGCATTGCTAATGTTTCTGCTATAGTTTTCACAAGTCAGGTACAGTAGTGATATATAAATACACAGACACAGGTAAGACATCAGATTTAGTGGAACACTTGTTTAATCATAAATTAATTGTGTATAATCATTAAACAAACTATAAACCTATTAGTTGCCCTGTGCCTTTCCTTGCACTCAAGTCATTTTTGTATTATTTTATTAATATGCATGCATATCTATCTTTGTATAAATAGATTTAGAGATTGATGCAGCTTTATATTTGTGTAAATTTCATTATCAGAGATGATCTGTTACGAGCAATCAAAAAGCTAAAGGTGCTAGGAAACGGCTTTAGCGTGATTCCCTGTGGCCAGTCATATATGGTCCAATCTGTCCCCGGGGAACTGAGTATGGACCACACATCTGTAATACAGCAGGCACAGGTTTGTTAACTGTTACTGATTTATCCAACCATATCAAATATTTAAAAGTTGCATTTTTCTCAGAAACCTTTCTGACCTCCAGCTAAACAGAAATTGAAGGTACACATCCCCTCTATCCACTCTCACTCTACCCTCAGTACTCTCCCTTTTGCTTCTTTTTCAGGATCATCAGTGTAAAAGTAAATTGATGTTTGTTAACTACTAACTCTAAGTGACTTCTCTTTTGGGATTTGCAGACCAACCATATCTGTGGATTTTCCACAAACTGCAAATATTTTACTGAGTATGTGGTGGAACTGGCAATTTTTTTGCTTTTTCCCTCATTTATGAAATTTGTTTTCAACTTTATGGATGTTTGTCTTTGCTTTCTGTCAGTGAATTCAAAAGCTTCAAATCTTACTTGAACAAATTTTAATGATAAACCTTTAGGGTTAATTAATAGCTCATACAAGACATGATTTTAACATCCATAATGTAGATTGTATTATACAAAACTTGCTTTGATACAGATAGGTACAAAATAATTGGCATGAGTGAATATTTTCATAAGATGAAGAGCTAAGGAAAATATATATATACAAGAAGCATTTAATTGAGTGGCCCCTCCTCAGTTAGAAATTGGTGAAGTTAATACAGCTGTTTTAGGAAACTTGGGCAATTTACATGGTACTTCACTTTTGAAAGTGGGTATATACTGTAAAATCAGACATATTTATGGAGGATTTGATTTCATTATTTTTGTTGGAGATAAATATCCATGAAATTGAATCCACCATGAAAGATAGTATTGTTGAACAACAGTATGGTAAAAAGTGTGATGGCACAAAATTGTATTCCCCAGAAATTGTGTGTATACTCCCAAACCACACAGTTTTATCCCCATAAATATTTATGATTTTACAGTATATGTTTTAGATCGTAGGAAGACAAATTCAACTGTTAAATGATATTATGACAAATATGAATGTAGAAATCACCTTCCTTTAAGTTGATGATAATTCACATGTATGATTGTAGATAATGGTAGACAGTATGTATAGACAATGTGATTAAAACTGAGATAATAATGGAGATCTGATTGGCATCAATAAAATTTCATGTTTTGGTGACCTTTTGGACTTCCCTGTCCATTTATTTATTAGTAGCCTATAAGATAAAGTGTTGCATTTCATGTTAGCAAGAATTATTGTATGCAGAGACAGGTTCCTAATGTTGTTTTTTCCAGTATAAAAGCTGTAATTTGATTAGTGAATCAATAGGTCAACAGAGCATGATCTTGTATCAGTGCCTGTCAGATCTACTTATTGATAAGTAGATCATGATTTTAATCGAATTGCATGTATAGATAAATGTAGTATGACAAATGGAAGAGAAAGAAAAAAATTAAAATTATTATGTTCTCTAGGTTGAAGTACTAACTTGATTCTAAAATATATGGATTATTTTGGTGAAATTTTAAAGTTTTTTGCCACAATATAGTGGTCACACTTAATTTGTCTCCAAATTAAATATGTATACCATGTCTGCTTGATTTGAATTTATTTACTTGATTGATAAATATTGACATCTCTGCAAATTTAGAAAATGCTTTAATTTTATTTGTAATTTGAATTCTTCATTTTCCTAGTTCTCACATTGACATTTCCGAGTTTTTAGACAAACTATATACAGTGCTATGTTCATGGGAGCCATAAAAGCGGCTCACATTATACCATATATACTCGCGTATAAGCCAGGTCCAAATGCAAACAACATAGACCCAGATCTGCCAGTGCATTATGCGATATTATATACAGTAGGTTAAGGAGTCTTATACTGAGGGATGTTTCAGCAATGATGTGTCTTACTAGTGCAAAAAATACAAAAATAGAGCATTAAATAATATGAAATCACATTATAGTTTTTTTCTCATCAGTCAAGAGCTAAAATAAATTGAAATAAATAGTAATGAAAAAGTTTTTACCAATTTAATGGAATCATGATGATATCCATGTTATATGAAGGGCAGCCGTATACTGTGGGATTTTATAATGAGCGAGAACTATATGTTTGCAGTTAAAATTATTTATGTTTTTGATCCGTTTTTCCTGCTAAATTTGATCCAAATTTGGAATGGTGAAAATTCTTTGACCCAGCCTTTTCCTAAATCTGTGAGGAACTACAATTTTATATTTTTTACCACTGCAGAGCATTGTCTTGTATTTGCACAAGACAGATGCGATTAATATGTTTTCTTTGATACAGACCCCATGACTCTTGTGGTCAAGTTATATGCATACATTGAACATGTTTTGCATAATTTTTGGCTTGGAGGGATTTAACCCTCTCCAGCGTAAGGCATGCTGTTTTCTCGTAGTTACTAAGAATAGTCTGTATTTCAAATAATATGCACTTTTCTATATTTAGCTCCATTGTCCTTTTTTTTTCTTGAAAGAGTGAGTCTAGCTATGTAAAGGCCATAACTCAAAGTTTAATCCTAAGAGGAAACGATTATACCCTTGATATTGTCTGACAGCTATGTTGGATACAAATTACTCTTGAAAGCTAATTGCTTAACACATCAACCCCACGTGCCACATTTACGTGGCATGAGGTTGTACCCTACTTCTGAACTCTGTAACGTCAACATCATTTACAATACACCAAAGTGGATGGTATTGCAGGAAAGAAGTCACAGGTAGCTCTACAATGATACCAAATAATGTAGACTTTCTACTTGCATTAAAAAATACAGCAGAAATAAAATAACTATTGAGACCTGCTTTTTTTAGGCCAAAAGTTACCGGTTTCGGAAACAGAGTTTGTGTCTGGATTTTAGATTTTTTGGCCTCAGAGCTAAAGCAGACCGGTCCAAACTGCACATGGACAGGTGAACCTTTGGGACAAAGTAGGATAAGTTTGAGATTTGGAGTAAAAGTGTCCAGGACACACCAATTGTGGGTTCAATAAGCAAAACAATAAAGAAAAAGAAGTCCAATTTTTACCAATCTGCACATACATGAGCAAAATAGCCAATCAGAAACAATGTTTATGATACACCTAAGCATCCAGCTATGATACACCTAAGCATCCAGCTATGATACACCTAAGCATCCAGCTATGATACACCTAAGCATCCAGCTATGATACACCTAAGCATCCAGCTAAGTGAAAATCTCTCTGAAGCAGATGTGTTTGGCTGCAGTCAGAAGTAACCCCAGAAATGCATTTCCCACCCCCATTTCAGGCAAAAATGAGAAGAATCTCCAGGGGTTAAAGTGTTAAATTGTTTCTTTCAAAATTGTTTAGTGAAGTTTTTAATCAATTCTCTGTTAATAAGTAGAGAGAACAAAATACTTAAAACATTTAAAATTCATATTACAGGTATTTAGAGGGAGAATGGTGTTTGTGTATGATCATAGAAAAGAACATGATTATCAGTATTTCACAATTTACTTTTATCCCTTTGATCCTATGTAGTGACTGAATTTCCATAACCCTTAAAGCCATAAGGATTCTCAATACTTTGATCTTACAGAATACAGCATATGTGACAGTATCACAAATGAAGAGAAATCTTAATTGGGAAACAGAGAGAATACATCGAGCTCTAGTAAGTAAGAAACAGCATATATTTGTAGACAAAGACAATACATCAACTCTTGTTTTTTGTCACTAGGTTCTTCTTAGATTTGATAATTCTTAAATGCCCTTATACTTTTAAACTGCTGGAATGTTAGTGGAATGCAGTTTGATAAAGAAACGATTAAAAAAAAATTGTGATCGCAATAACGGTGATATGAGCAACTTATCCACTGATTTATTATTTCCGGTGTCTACAGTTGTTCTTTTTCATTACTAGCTTTTTTTTGGCCTCCACTTTGGTAGAGGAAGGGTCGTATTACTTTGCTGCTGTATGTCCATTTGTCTGTCTCAAATCCATTTGAGTGCAGTAGCACAAAAACTATTAAATGTAAAGGCTGTGTTTTCTCCATCTTTCCAAGAAAAGGGGTCCTGAGAGCCCCACTTGATCTAGTTATGGGTCTGTTTGCACTCTCAGGTGACCCTGCCTATTATTTGATTATATTTTTAGTACTTGCTTATTATATCACCACAATTATGAATATTTTCATGAATTTCCTTTAAATTACTGCAGTAGATTCATACTAGTAGTTCTCTTTGATACAGAATTATTGGTCAATTATTATTATATGTTATTCAGTATAAGAATTTCTACAGTTAAGGAAAATTTAAATTAAAGTTCCTACATATCCAGTAGCTTTACCATGGGTATTTGCTTTTAAATTGCTGCACAGTTGTTAAGAAATGAAATCTTATTTTTCATTTTGGTCATTTTGAAGCCAACCTTTTTATTGGGATATAAGTTGTGTGATTATTTCCATTTTCTTGTGCATTCTTTATGCTTGATTGGCTATATGATCACTCTCAGTACTGGAATCAGATACTGAGGGAAAGTTTCCATTGTCTGCATCAATAATTTCAATTTAGTTATTTCCTAAGGTCTCTAAATTAATAGTATCTGCATTTATTTAAGACCATTAGACCCTTTCATGACTCAAATATTCAGTGTGAAAAAGTACTTTCATTCTTTGGATTTACTCATGTAGAGCTGTATCAAAGCATAAATCTTGATCATTGAATTGCTTGCTGCATTGCCTGAGTGATAAAATCATGTGTTTTAATGACTCAGTGGATTTGCCTAATAGTTGGAACACAGAACACAAGCAAGCAAATGATGTTGATGGCAATTCTTGTGTGTCTTTTGCGATCTATTGCCTATGTTTATGTGTACCCTTTTGAATTTAACTGTAAAAAATGGCAGAAAGGCATTACTTGGAGAAAACACTGTTAGAGCCACACAATTTTACACAATATCATGGTCATAGATTATTGGACCATCACAACAATTTCCTATTTTTTTTACACATTTTTTAACTTTGGTGATTTTGGCAAAATCCTTTTGGCATGATCAAGAACAAAACATTTGAGGTAGACAAATACAATTTGTTATGCATATTTGTATTCATATGTAGAGGACCTGATTATAAATTTTGTTCTGAACATCAAGTTTTTAATATTTGTGCACATTTTTAAACTTTTTTGACACATATAGTTTTTACAAAAATCTTGTTGGCACAATTAATGAAAAACCATGTGAGGTAGACAAATAAAAGTTAGTATATTTTGTATGCATATGTAGTTGACCTAATTAGATTTTCATGCCATTATAGCAATTTTAAAATATTGTCTACAATTTTGAATGTTTTGGACCTAGATGTATTTATTCAGCAGTGGGGCATACATTTTTGAGAAACACAAATCTAGTTCAATTTTCTTCATTGCCAATATCTCCCCCACCAACATCTGCTTTGAATCAGCTGATCTTGTTTGCTTTGAAAAAATGTGTAACCGGCCTTTCTTATTGAAAACTGTCTATTACACATACCTATTTTATTCAAACCTGTCACACACCATTTTTATTATAATCTGTCTATTACAGGACTACTTAGTAAAAGAAGGATTAGTTTGGGTTGATGACCAAAGTAGCGAGACACAGTACTGGTTCCCTAGCCTTTTTGCTGGAGCAATGAGTGCATCATGAACAGAACTTTATCAATTCACTAGGACCAGTCATTGATGTGGAACTCTCTAGTCCTTTCTGGAGGATGAGGTGTTATACACAGAGCATCTCTGATTTTCAAAACCAGTCTGTGATTCAGTACTGATATACCTTTTCTGTATTTCATGAGATATGTATAATGAAATAATATAAAATAAGAGAATTGTATGAAAGCTACATTGATTAGTCTGTAAGAAATAGAAATACTTGATCCTTCTAGTGATATGATATAGATCCTTGCTTGTCTAATTCAGGTTTATTTTGTCAACCATAATATAACCTCATAATATAGCTTGATGCATTTGCATTAAATTGATGTGAATTATTCTCATGAATGTTATGTTAATACAATAGAAATATCAGTATGTAATTAGGTCACATATAAAAGGTGTCTCAAAGCATTGTACTTGTTACCTTGTTTTTAAAGTCTATGTCAAATGCCTAGAATCAATTTACAAGTCAGACCTTTTTTCTAACCTATTATCAAACATCTTTTACATAAGGCAAATGCTTTGGTAGCTGCGGAATTTCTTATAGTACCAGGGCTTGAAATCAACACTATCTCACAATCCCACAGTTAGTGATTTTGCTGGCGGATCAGTAAAACCCAGCAGTCACTAATCTGGGGCAGTGAAAAGTACTGCTGCTCACCTATCATAGCAGGTAAGAAGTTCTTGTAAGTCGGCATTTCCTTCAGTGGTTAATTGATCCGTTTATTGTGTTATGCAATCAACAATGTACAATAAATGTTCACTATGCAAATGGACAGGTGTTAAGCCTCTCATCCATTTGCCAGATAAATTAGTGTGATTATTGTCAAAACAGTCTCCCCGCACATGAAACTAGATTGGTGTACTGCCCCCAAGCAATGATTTCATTACTCGTGATAACTAAAGGTGTAGGGTCTCGGGCTAGTATTGACCAATTGGAAAGGTTGCATTTGTTGACTCAACGAATAATCTAGAATTGTACAGAACAATGTGTTATAATATTTATATTGTTGCTGATAAACATTCAATACATTGTGTGGTGACAACTGTAAACATGTGGAAGTATTTGCAAGGTGTGCAGCTGCCACAGAAACAGCAGAAATTAACATGAACTATCAACTTTTTGTGAGTCTTGTTGGTGAAATAAAGTTGTTTTGAGATGTTAATGAATAATAAATGTTGAATTACAAACTGAACTAGCTTCTGTTTGATTTTTAGCAGGATCAGTGAAATTTAGGGAGGATCAATAAAAATTTTATTTTGGTAATCCTGTGGGTGAGTGAAAAAGAATCCTAATTGTTAATTACTGTTCATTGGCTCAAACATCTAGGATCATACATACCAGTGGTTATGTTGTGGAAGAATGTTTTTAATTTTATAAACCTTTTTTCACTTAAACTACCAACTGATTCACTATGTTTCTTGTGGGTTTGAGCTCTTGAGATTTAACTGTATATACCGTATATCATGTACTTTGTCATACCTTTTAATTTTTTGAACACCTTCTAGCTATAAAAATAATAATTAATTAAATGTATCATATTTTTTTGTACATAGCACTTCATATTTTTTGTCATATCCTTTAAATTTTTGTACATAAAAGCTCTACTGAGAAGATTTATGTTAGCAAAAAAAGATTGAAAATATTGCCTTTTCTTTTTTACAAAAAAGAATAAGAGATTCAAATCATTATACAGTTAATGTGTTTTTTTATCTTTGTATTATTTTTTAACCTTGTATTTTGATGTGTTAAAATTGAAGAGAGGTTCCCATTTCAAACGGCTTCAAAAATATATAGAAGTATGATTTACATATGTGCAATGACCAAAGTATTGTTTTACTAAGCATATGTTATAAATGGTGATTAACTTTGGATAAGCTCCTTATTGATGCATTGAATAATGAAACAAAAAATTAAGAAATAAAAGAATCACCATTTATAATCATGCAGAAAGGTCATTGATCATTTCATTCTTTTGTTGTTTATTTTAATATTTTGATATTTTTTATTTGAATCAAGAAGAGAAGTTCACATTTCAATCAGCTTTGAAAAAAAATATCGATGTACAATTTAGATCCATTAATTGACCATTGTATTTTTTGCTGAGTATAGATTTGATATAATCCCATATGAAAAACGTAACTATTTGTTGCCTCAGTTAAAAACTTACCCGAATTATTTGTAAACTTTGCATCAATTTTTAATTGAGACATCGAATAATGAAACAGGAGATCAAGAAATAAATAAATAATCACCATTTATAATCATGCAGAAAGGTCTTTGATTATCTCACTTTGAAAGGGTAATTGTTTTGTTAATCGAGAATCTACTCTCATTCATCGATCTGCCCTTCTTTGTTTTCTTTATCGGCAAGAAAATATAATGATTGATGCATATGATCTCTTGCAATATCTACTGCTGTTGATTAATAACTGGACAGTAGCCTTTACAGTACATAATCCTTAAACAATATTGTTAATGAGTGCTCTTTATTAAGTTGGTCACTGTAACAAAGCACCACATGCATTTAAATTGAGTTGGGAAGCCATTTGATGTTTTTTTATCCAGGAAAAATGATATCTCAGTACATGCTAAAGTGAAGACCACAGACCATTGGTAAGTTAGTCTTATTGTTTCATTATAGTAATAAAAAAAACCCAACTAAAAAACTTGTCATTTTCTATCATAAATGCAAAAATCATTGACTCTGTGAATTCGATTCTTATATAATATCTTTTAATTGCTTATACTGTTTCTGCTTGGATATATCTTCATTACAAAGTTCTTCATTTCAGTCCTTAAACAATATGGTTAATGATTACTCTTTACTAATGATTAATGATTACTCTTTATTAAAGACATCAGTGTCACAAAGCACCACAGTGTCATTTAAAACAAGAGTTGTCATGTCATTTGATGTTTTCTCATCAAATTAACATTTCATTGAGAATCTGTTCTACAATACTCCCCTTATCGGTGAGGATTAAAAATGAGTGATGCATGTGATTGCTTGTTATTACAATATCTACGGCTGTTTAGACACTGGCCTTCATAGTTTTTTGACAAATTTTCATTTCCCTATGGATAGTCTAATTTCCATATTGGTAGCCTCACAAATTTGTCTGTCGAATCTTGCCCTCAATCTAGTGTCAGCTGGAAGAACCTGGCCAAAGCTCTAGGCATATTTAATTAGCATGTAAATAACATTGCACAGCCATATGGTTCTCGTGACAATGGATATTGTAATTAAAACAAGAATGAACTGTTTATTCAGAGTTGTTAATTGATAATAGAATATAGTAGTGCCCTTGTACATGAGGAAGATCACAATCATCAGGTAACTGAACAATACAATTACAATCGCCCTGTAATCTCTCTCTTTCTCTCTGCTCTGAATACATACGATCTTATACACTGACACAACATTGTTTCATCTCTCTTTCACACACACACACGCATTCACTAAAAACAACAGGTCTTTTCAAATTCTTTTATTATTTATTGTACATGTAATTTTATAGAGACTACTGTTGCTGTAAGAATAAAAGTTGCACTTGTTGACAACAGGGGCTCATATTGTTGAGTATAATTTACTGATAAATAATATCTATAAATAATAAAGTTACAAACCATCTTAATAATTTTGCCAACATAACACACTGTAACAGCTGCAAAGAACTATACTCTGAATACACATGATCTTGCACAATGACACAACATTATCGTTTCAGCCATCACTCCTCTCTCTTTCTTGTTCACTAATAACAACAAAAGTTTTTTTGAGTACTTTTTTTTATTGTAATTGGATTCTTGAGTTGAGAGCAGAATGAGACAAAAATTGTACATTTATTTTGTACGTTAGTACTGTTAGGTCCTTGAGTATCATGTATCACACAGACCTTGTTCAGGTCTGATCCCTTTATTTTTCGTACATGGTCAGTACTTCCAAATAATAATAATTTTTTTTTACATATAATTTTTTGTTCTCTGAAATGAATTATTATTTTTTGTGTGTAGGAAAAAGTATATGAAATATGGCATTACATTATTGGTACCAGTATTCACATTACAGTCACATGATTGGCAGCTAGAGGAGGTTGTTATTCTGTAACCAGTCTTTTTATAAATTTGACTGCTCCCTTGAGTTTTCTTTGGTATGGAACATACGTCGGGAAAAGAATTTTGATCATCCCACATGAAAAGCTGGCCTTTAACTTATTTTTTCTCTTGAGCTCCTTGTCAGCACAGTTTAATTTTTTACATAATCTTTTCAGTGTCTTGATATTGCTGGATTAATTAGGTGTGTAAGGCAATGGGATTTCATACCTGTTTCATTGCTGATTTTGACATCATGCACATTGTGGGGTCTATAGAGATATCCTGTAACATATCTGGATCATTTTGACCAGCTACAACTACTTCTGAATTAATCATCAATACAGTTACACCTGACTTTTATGTGAATTTTTCTGTGTTTGAATACGACACACAGAGAAAAAAAAAACAAACATGCCAGATCCTTATGATATGTATCTAAGTAACTAGTTTTTCAATAACAAGCTTGGTGTTCTCCTTAACATGGTGTCCCACCTGAGGACTGTGATGTCTTATATGAAAAAGCTTTAGTACAAACTATTAACACACAATTTTAGTGTTGATGGTAGTGAAATCTCGGCTGTCTCTGGTGGACAGGTGATATCTGTGCTAGATTGGTGCTAGAATTTCCCAAGTAGTTGCCAAATTTTCCTTGAAAATTATTGACATGTTTGATTATTTAGTGTATGAAAATAGGGCTACACTGGAATTTTTCATTCTGGATCTGGCTTCTGGTTAACTTTAGTCTGTACCCATTATTAGCTAGTATTTTCTCAATTCTTCTCTTTCTATGAAATATTTATTTTCAAGCTAATAAAACTTTGATTTATTGCTAAAATCATGCAGGTTCTATTTGTCAAGAAATTTAGCCCATTACATCATTTATATAACCTCAAAAATGTTATACTAGCAGACATAAGCAAATTTAAAATGAACATTCTGCAGACAACAGCACAAACTCCTAAATTTTCATTTGCCAGATATGTGTGCCAGTATAGCCAGTACCTCATCATTTGCCAATGCATGCCAGATGATTATTCTACGAGAATAGTTTGTCATGAAGCATATTGTTATGTTTATTGTAACCGTGGAAGATCATGGATATAAAATAGACAGTGAAGTGTGTTATTTTTGTATACCTAAAGTATTTAGATTTGTGGTCATTCCAGATGTCTCTTTGAAAAGGTTGGCTTTGTTTTTAAGTCTTTTGCTGTTTCATATGCTGTGCATAATGGTAAACTCTATTGATTGTGGTCCATCTACATATGCATGCAGTGATGCTTTATTACCATTGCCACTTGGTCGACCTTGGGTATTTTGTGGTTATTTCACTAGAAGGTGGACAGTTTCTCAAGCTTTTAACATTTTTTCAGAGAACAGGCTAGATTACATTTGAGACATTTTTGTAATTATTCAGACACCTGACAAGATTAAATTTGAAAACATTTTATTGTTTAGAACAGACATAATTAACTTTTGTTTTCGGTCTGCAAAACCCCCTACTATTTTCATATATTGCCCTTCATACATAAATTGTAGTGTTCCAGCAAAACTAATTTATTTATGTGATCCACAGATATATTTCTAGTATGACCATTTTCAAAAACATCTTCTCATTTTCTTACCTGGCCTGGAAGTTATAACAGCAATTGTGTGCATACACTTAAACTCTGGTACAAATAGTACAGTTGAAACTGGTACAAATCCAATAGTTAAAACTGTATATTATAGGTCAGTAATTTCTTCCAAACTTGGCAACAATGATGAGTAGTGTACTCTTATATAATCCCAGACATTTCCTCGCAGTAACTGGCTATGCATTAGAGGGTTATCTGCATAGTAGACATAGGCAACACTTGTCACTGTATTATCAGTGTTAGACATAGGCATCACTTTTTACTGTATTAGCATGGTGATACATAGGCATCACTTTTTACTGTATTAGCATGGTGATACATAGGCATCACATTTTACTGTATTAGCATGGTGATACATAGGCATCACTTTTTACTGTATTAGCATGGTGATACATAGGCATCACTTTTTACTGTATTAGCATGGTGATACATAGGCATCACATTTTACTGTATTAGCATGGTGATACATAGGCATCACTTTTCACTGTATTAGCATGGTGATACATAGGCATCACATTTAACTGTAATAGCATGGTGATACATAGGCATCACTTTTTACTGTATTAGCATGGTGATACATAGGCATCACTTTTTACTGTATTAGCATGGTGATACATAGGAATCACTTTTCACTGCATTAGCATGGTGATACATAGGCATCACTTTTCACTGCATTAGCTTGGTGAGACATAGGCATCACTTTTCACTGTATTAGCAGTGTTAGACATAGGCTTCACTTTTCACTGCATTAGCATGTTGAGGCATCACTTTTTAATGTATTAGCAGTGTGAGACATGGGTATCACTTTTCACTGAATTAGCATGTGAGACATAGCAATGTGAAACATAGGCATCACTTTTCACTGCATTAGCTTGGTGAGACAGGCATCACTTTTCACTGCATTATCATGGTGAGACATGGGCATCACTTTTCATTGCATTAGCTTGGTGAGACATAGGCATAGATTTTCACTCTATAAGGATGGTGGGACATAGGCATCACTTTTCACTGTATTAGCATGGTGAGACAGGCATCACTTTTCACTGTATTAGCATGGTGAGACAGGCATCACTTTTCACTGTATTAGCATGGTGAGACATAGGCATTGCTTTTCACTGTATTAACATGGTGAGACATAGGCATTGCTTTTCACTGTATTAGCATGGTGAGACAGGCATCACTTTTTGTTGTATTAGCGTGGTAAGACATAAGTATAACTTTTCACTGTATTAGCATGATGAAACATAGGCATCACTTTTCACTGTATTAACATGATGGGACATAGATATCATTTTTCACTGTATTTACAAAGTGAGACATAGGCATCACTTTTCATTGCATTAACATAGTGAGGCATGGTATCACTTTTCTGCTGCTGACAATGGTGCTGGCCATAGCAGTAGCAATTTTTAAAGTTTTGTGTTAACATTTTCGCAAGTCATTTTGTTTTTTGTTGGTTTTTAATGGCACTTTCAACATAATGTTGGCCTGGAAATGGGAGCTAATTGTCTTTACAAAGGATGCAGCAAAACAGATGATACATGCTGGCCTTAATGGGTACTGAACTTGTGACCCTCGGATTGTAAACTCATTATTCTTCCAAGTGAGCTACTATGGATCCCTTGTGCAAGTCATGTACAGTTTTGATACACAGTGCATAGATGCAGGTGAGACACCATGACCTATATTCTCAAAATGTTTAGAGCAATAAACTCAAGCTCAAGCTCAGAACTCCAAAATTAGATATGATACTTAGGGTGTGCCTACATCAACATTAGGCAGTCCAGTTGAGGTACAAAAGTTAATAAAAATATGAAACTTCTATGATTCTAGCTTTATTCTAATTAAAGTCATAGATTATCAAAGGTTTTGGACTTTTGGCTTAATCAGGAGTTGATTGCTAAAAATGTTTTGAGAATACAGTGCAAGGTTCTGCGGAACACTTATTGTCATAATTTAGAGTCTGATCACAAACTTGTGCTTTAAAGTTTTATAACCTACAGGTCTATTATAGTTACATTTTATAGGCTAAGGGTGTATGGGTTTCAGAATGGTCATTAACATTTCATACACTCTAATAAACTAACAATATTGGGTTCAGAATTGTCATAACATTTCATACACTTTAATAAACTAACATGTAATGAATTTGTTATTTCATAAACATTACATCAACTTATTTCTTGCAAGAATAACACAAAATTTAATTGTTAATGCATGTTGCGAATCTCTTAGCTGCCATTGTTGGCTGTGCAAATGATTGTTTACAAACAATGCACTAGTTGTGGCACTTACCTCCCATGGGTAAAAATCCCCCAAAGAATCCTGCTTAACGATTGACAAATTAACATTGTTTAATTATAATCCTGACTTCTTTTGTGGGGATAATTTCCACTGATAATAAATCACTCAGTAACTCCTGTCTATATATACAATCATTTTGTACATTTGGATTGCAAATTAGATATTTGCATTTTAATATTTTGAAGTGGAGGCTGTCCCCCTTTTTGTTTTACCCAGTTTTGTATTGCCAGTTATCATGTGACTTACATACACCCTGTTTAGAAGTCACATGATCTAGTTATGACATTGTTGGAGTTCTTACACCCTGTTTAGAAGTCACATGATCTAGTTATGACATTGTTGGAGTTCTTACACCCTGTTTAGAAGTCACATGATCTAGTTATGACATTGTTGGAGTTCTTATACCCTGTTTAGAAGTCACATGATCTAGTTATGACATTGTTGGAGTTCTTACACCCTGTTTAGAAGTCACATGATCTAGTTATGACATTGTTGGAGTTCTTACACCCTGTTTAGAAGTCACATGATCTAGTTATGACATTGTTGGAGTTCTTACACCCTGTTTAGAAGTCACATGATCTAGTTATGATATTGTTGGACTTCTTACATCCTGTTTAGAAGTCACATGATCTAGTTATGACATTGTTGGAGTTCTTACACCCTGTTAAAATAATTTTAATTGAAATACTGGATTGTTTACAAGTAGATAGGTTGTACCTCTAAAAAATGTAGCTTGGCCTTGAGAAAACTATTTTGTAAAACTTTTTTTGAACTTAACTTATTTGCAGTATTGTGCTTATTTATATCAACTTAGTTTGTATCCTGTGTCAGATTAGTCATTAAACTTTCGAGTGTTAGGATTCAGATGTAGTTTGTTAATACAGTCTATCTTTATGACAGCTTGTTCAAGGGGATATTGTTATTTTGATTTATTATGAACATAGATATCTATTTAAACAACCAATGAAGACTTCAGACTAATTTCATTATATCACTTTCTAACATTACAGAATCATGAGGATTATACTTTTATAAATATATGTGTGCTGGATTAACACTTACATAGTTTAAACCATTTTAAATCAGGTTTTATCAGACACTCTGCATTTTTCAAGTAAAGAAGTTAAATAAAAGGTGGTATAGGGTTGCCTGAAAAGGAGGTGGATAAAAAATGTAATGACTTTTTCTTCCATGATAAGCCCAGGGTTCCAGTCACATAAATTAACTGAAAAATCTGGGTGGGTTTATTGTATGACATTGCTTTCCTAACATAAAAAGTTTTGAAAAGTCGATAAAGTTGGTCATGGTTTTTTCATCAAGCATGGGCTTATCGTTGAAGAAATATGGTGTGTGTGTATATATATATATATATATATATATATATATATATATATATATATATATAACAGTGGAAACTTTAAGTGTGTGTGTGTCTGTCAGTCTTTGACATGAAATGTGTGGTTAGGTAAAATTTTCCGTTTGTCTGGGAAAATTTAGAGATTTTGGTTCCCGTGTGAAACAAGATTATTTGCATTACAAAACATTTTGTATCACAAATAGTTTTATATTTTTATATTCTATGCTGAGCCATTTGTAGTCTGTAATACACTCCTTTCCTAGCCATTAGGTCTGAGTGATTACCTAACTCAACCACACCTCCTTTATGAATAATGGCTATTTTGTCTGCATTTTGGATTGTGGACAATCTATGAGCAATCACAATACAGGTGCGACCTTCCTGTGCCTTGTTAAGTGCCTCCTGCACAACCTGAAAAAGTAATTTATTTGTCATTCCAAAGGATTTGGACAAGTGAACTTCATTTATTTAGGAATTGCCACAAGCTACCCTGAAAATTTTATATTTTAAAATAATAACAAAATCAAAATTACCTTTGATAACACAATTGGCAGTTTAGACAGAATCCAATTCATAATTTGTATTCCTTATAATTAACTAATAGTTTGAGTATAGAGCATTTAACAGTATGCTCTCAACAAATACAAGACTTAAGAAGTTGGAGTTTACAGCACCTAATGTATGCAATCAAATAATGCTTATTTTTTGCAGGTATACAACAAGAAAATGGTAGACTCCCGATCAACATACATAATACATTTTCATACATATTAGTTTTCATAGATAATTGTTGTTAATACTATCAAACATGTCTTCAGCAACCACCTTTTATAGTTGATTTCAACGGCAATGCACATGGTACCAGGTGCTGCATCTAGGAATGTATTAATGCAAATGGCTTCAGTAATAGATGAAGGAAGTTCTTTTACATGTGTGTCCATAATTTCATACTGTTCTTTTCCATGTTGATGCTGACAGTATGCATTCAACTCACCCACAAAGGGTCAAGGCCCTTGTAATGTTAAAACTGCTGAAATGTTGTCAAATGGTTTTTAGTTCACTTGGTCAGAGCTCCAAGCTTTTCTTTACCTGCTACAGTTTCAATACATATATGAATTTGCATTCACAAGCTGACATATGACAGCTACATTCGTGAGCAATATTATCCCTCTCAAGCATATGACATGCTTTCTACTCTCAATTACTAAGAATAGTTTGTATTTCTATATTTAGTTATTTTGGCCTTTTGGATTTGAAAAAATGAGTCTAGCTATTTAAAGGGACATAATCATAAAAGGAAGTAATTATGCTCATAGAGGTTACCCCCCTTGAAAGTGTTTGATTGCTCCTGTGTAGAATCATTTCAATAAAGTTAATAAAGGCAATTACTTAAATATTTTCTATCAGAAATTTTATGAACTTTTCAATCAATAAAGAGAGGATAAACTTAAACATTTAAAATTCAAATAACGTGTTTTACAGGGATATTTGTATTTGCTCATAATCGGAAACAAATGTCGTAATTATCATTATTTCACAATTTATATTTATCCCTTGGATCCTGTTTAATACACTGTATATCCTTGAGCTATCATTATTCTTAGTACATTGATTGCTTGCAGGAGTGTTCAGGCTCCAACGTCCCATAGGATTTGTGGTCAATAACTAATTCAATAAAATTTGTCAACATCATTTTCTTTGGTTTCAAAAATAATTTTTGATTTTCTTCAAGGATCTTTTATTTATTATTATTAAAAAAAAAATATAAAAAAATATATGATAATTATGATGACAGTAGCAGGTGATTATTCAAGGGAGGTCACCCCTGCAGGGTTATAACAAATTCTGACACTCTTCTCCAGTACCAAAAAATGTTCACTTCAAAAGTCATGAATTTTCAAGGGTGAATGGAATACATAGTGTCTGTGTTAAAGGAGAAAAAATAGTATAAAATTATTAAATTCCATGTAAAAAGAGCCCTCTTTATCAATTTGCAGGAGATCAGACAAAAGTGATGGATGACTTTTTCTGTCTACACTGTAATAGCATATGTGGGCTTATCGTTTTGCTGCTCTCTGTCCATAAGTCTATTTGTCCATACATCTTTAGTTCTGTCCAGAATCCATTTTAGCATGACAAAAACTATTAAACATACAGCAATTAAATTTTATACACTTTATTATGGTCATAAGAAGACAGCCTGCATAGAATGTTAGGCCATTACTGCAATGTTTGAATTTGTTGTAATACGCATTTTAAAAAGTTTTGGATTTTTAGACATTTTTGACAAAAACCTTTGTGCAAAAACCTCTAGAAGTAGACAAATGAAATTTGGTAAGCATATTTGCACTCTTATGTACATGATCTAATTAGAGTATCAGGTCAATACAGCAATTTCTTTACACATTTTTGTAACTTGCTAGACATAGATTTGTTTTTATACAAAATCTTTGATAGCAGAATCTAGCAAGAAACACTTGAGGTAGACACAATAAATTTGGATGCATCTTTGTATTTATATGTAGATGACCTAATTAGATTATATTGTATTTATATGTAGATGACCTGATTAAATTTTATTGTGATTATTTTTAAAAAATTCAATTTTTTGTGCACTTTTTGAATTTTTAGGTCTGCAGTGGGAAAATATGTTTTACAAACACAAATTAAGTTAAAAATTAAATGCACCACAGTGTTTCCTGTACTCATTCTAGACAAGTGAAAATAATGAATAAATCTATAATCATAAATCCATGCTCAAATATGACCTGTATTCCAGTGTGAGGCAAAATCATTTAAGAGCAGCGTTGTATGTGTTTTTTTAGAATCAAGGCCACTGATGTTTATTCTAAAAGTTAAACAAATGTACTGAGGCTTATAAAATTTTAACATCCTTTGCTACAATGTATGAAGTACTGGAGATCTTATTTCCGTATAGGTATCCCTGAGATGGGTAATAAATGTAGGACATTGTAGCAAATGCTGGAGATGTATCTGATATGTCTTCAAAAATGCACTAAGTAGTCAGAAGGGGCCTATCATGGGTGAAATGTGGTGTACCTTTTCACTCTCTGAGTCCAGTGCAGATGTGGCCTCATCCAATAAGAGGATCTTTGGATTTCTAATTAGGGCTCTGGCAATTGCGATCCTCTGTTTCTGTCCACCACTGAGTTGTGTCCCCTTGCTACCCACATTTGTCTCGTAACCCTAGAACAGGATGTCTATTTACATTTTATAGAGATACTTGCATAATATATTAGAGACAAACAATTGAAATTGGTATGCATTTGCAGTTTTAGATATCGTCTTTTCTTTTGTTATGGATGAAGAAAAACTTGTATGTTCCATCAAGGTATATTACAGGTGTTTCTACAAGTGATTTGGATAAACCTCAGGATTTTTCAATTTTGATGTTACTCATAGTTATCCACTTTATGAACCTGTTAATGCTAAGTGTTATTCTGATAAATCAACCCACAAATCTGTATTGGTAAACTCCAAGATGCCTATACAGGTTTATAGGCTGATTTATTGGGCTAATTAAGTGTGAAGGGATGTCTATCATCTATCAGGGTTAAAGCAATTAATGATCACACTGTCATTCTTATTGATGTCAATTATGTTCCTTTGCAAGAGGGAAAAAGTAAAAGGAATACATACATTTAGGTTGTCAATGACAAAATATTTCTGTTGAAATTTAGAATTCTGATTTAAGTGTCCAAATAGATATCAATCTGCAAAATGTATTTGGATTGCATCATCATCATGAGTAGTATATGCAGTTGTCATGCACTGTTGAATATGTTTCAATCAAAAGCATTTTATTATTTTCAAGTTACCACAGTCAGGTGACAGGTATACTAACTACAGATTGGTTGGAAAAATCCGCACCCCCCCCCCCCCCCCCCGCCACAAAAAACCCCAACAAAATAAACAAAACGAAACATAGCAACAAAATTCAAAAGAATCAAAAACAAACAATGACAATAACAACGAAATGAAAACAATCAGAAAATCAATTGATAAGAGCTTGTACTAAGCTTTAAATGTAGTACATAATCACATTTGATGAAAAATATTAATTTAGTATGGTAATAAAAGAAAGTAATACCAGTGGAAGAGAATGAATAAAGTTATGAATGTTGGCACTCCTTGCTGCCTGTATAATCTCATCCATTGTCACAACACGGCTGTTGTCTCCATAAGCAATGTTCTCCGTGATGCTGGCATCAAAAAGTGTTGGTTCCTGGGATACCACACTAATCTGTGACCGTAGCCACTTGAGGTTCAGGCTTTTGAGATCATTTCCATCAGCTAGCTATAAGAACACAAAAAGATGAAAATGTATTAAGGACACCTAGGTCAAGTAACTAATTTTTAATATTTTATGGCAAATATTATGGAGTCATGGTCCCAGTTTGACAAAGTCTTGCACATCAATTGCATCATATTTGCATGGGCGTATGGACACATTTCTAGTTCTATGCTAAATTAATATCTATAGTAGATGTAAATAATAATTTGGGCTCGGGCCCCACCCAAGGGATGAGGCCACAACCTCAGGAGTCTTAAAAGTGTTGTACTACACAAGCCAGCCCCTCCCCCCACAACACACACACAAACACCTCGCCATCCCTTACGTCTGTATAGTGTTTTACTACAGGAGAATTGGCGAGAATGTTTGTTGCAAAAAACGTGTTTTTGGTTAATTAATGGAAGAGCAGGGCTTACCTCGCAGTATTTATCCCACCCCATTTTTTGGTCAAAGTGTCACGTTTTCTATTTTTTTGTCACGCAAGTGACTAAACGACCGAAAAATTTGCCAGCAACATTCTATTTTCAGAGAAAGTCAACACGACTTTTATGTACACACAAAATGTTCTAATGTTTGGTACTATTTACACAAGCCGGATGTTTACTATGCGTGAAAGAATATCAGTTCTCCCCAATGACTGTTATGTACACACATAATGTTCTAGTTTCTGACGTCAGAGGGCAGTTTACTACCTGTAGTGAGAGTGTGGTCTAGCCCAGCACAGACTGTCTGTGGAGGCAACGAAGGCAAAGCGTTCCGCCTGTCCCATGCCGATTGTATGGAAAGGGTACTCAATCTGAGTTATGGATTTGTCGTCCGTGTGGCAACAGTAGGGGGCAGCAAAATCTGGTGTATGCTGACAAGAGAGCCAGAAGACTGTTTGAAAAGGTAATGCGGCAATTGAGGGAGAGCCGAAATTATATTAGAGATTGTCCCCAATCAGTCTACCAATCAAAGAAAGGCGAGACAGCATTTGAGGGTGAGTTGAAAAGTCATTTAGAGAATCATCTCCCGAGTAGTACACCAATCAAAATGTCTGCTAGCATGCCCCTGAGTGAGCTGCTCTAGAGAGGGCAGATAATTCAGAGTGAATACAACTCGCTGATCGCGCTATATGCGACCGGGGATTTTCAACAGCCCCACGAACAGTTCTAGACCCAATTTCCAGTCTCATGGCCAGTTCCTGCTCGTAGGAGTAGGTTAAGTCTTTTGATCCGGACCTGCCCAACTTTGTGGATCGTCTGGGCAGAGCCTACGCGGTTGTGAAAGACTACCGCACCACGTGCCTGAAAATCAGAAGTACGAAGCCTACGCCTTGGCATTTCTTAATTCCATGGCGCCTAGACCGCAGGACATCATCGACAGGGAGCTCAGGATCCTTGGCGGCCTGAAGTTCAGCCTCGAGCTGACAGCACAGCTGGAGGATTCCGCGCCTGGCCTAGAAAATGTCTGCAACTAAGAAACTGGGCTTGCAGACAGAATAGAAGTGACGGCCTACTTTCGTAGCGATCCAGCCGCCCTACTTTACATTGACGAGATCAAGCAATGGTAGCCCAAGCTAATGCCGGCATGCTAAGGAGCATTGAACAAAACATGCGCGTGGTGTATGGATGGACATTTGTTCGCTACCAAGTGCTTGACCTGTGTGTCGCAGTACTGCCCGTTTCGATTTCAGAGCTCTTTCCAGTGCCAAAGTGTATTCCGCTGCGATCCGTTATTAATGTGAAAAACACCATCAAAAAGAATCATTATGTCTGGATAAAGATCCTTAGCCCCATGGTGTACACAAATAGCCACAATACAAACATAAAAGCCGCGTTTGCCGCCGGCGCCTCCACGTCTTCAGCCTGGTCAATTTATTGGAAGCCCCCACGAAAGACTGCTGCGGAATAAGTGAAAAGTCACAGCGCGAGTCCTTACCGGAGACAGGCAAGAACATCTTAGCCTTTCAGAACCACCACCGCCAGATTCGTGTTCCATACATTATTTGTGCGGATTTCAAGGCACTGAACGTACCAGTGGAACGCCCTGCCGGCAATCCAGATAAAAGCAACACGCAGAAAATTACTGATCATGTGCCATGTAGCTGCTGCTACATAGTTGTCCGATGCGACGGAGTCTCCAAGGATCCGATATTACACCGCGGCAAGGAGGCTGTTGCCACTTTCATTCGGAGCATCGAGCGTGAGTTGGAGGAGCTCCGAGAGATGTTTCGAAATCCGGCCGATATTATCATGAACGGAGAGAACAGCAAGGCTGTCCATGAATCAACCGACTGTCTCATATGTGGCGAGAAGCTCGGTGATGACGACAGGGTACGAGGTCACTGCTATATTACCGGTAAATACCGCGGTGCGGCCCACAAAACATGTAACCTAAAACTGCGCATAATCCAGAAAAAAGGGCCAGTTATGCTTTTTAACCTGCGCAGCTATGACGGTGACATTATTATGGAGGTTATTGGGATAAAGAACATCAGCGCCATTCCAAACAACATGGAGAAGTACATCGCGTTCTGACTAGGACAACTACAGTTTATTGACATCATACAATTTATGAAAAACAGCTTGGAAGAGCTTGTCAAAAACCTGCCAAAGGAGCTGTTTCACACCACAACATGGCACACAGAACCTGACGCCGATATCAACCTTCTACTCAAGAAGGGCGTGTACCCGTACGAGGATATGGACAGCTGGGAGCGGTTTGACGAAACGCAACTGCCGCCAATAGAAGCAGTCTATAGCCAGATCAGCCGCGAAGGCATCAAAGTAGAGGACTACCACCTCGTCCAAACCGTGTGGTCGGCAATTGGCTGCCGTGACATGGGTGATTACCACGAACTCTACCTAAAAACAGATATCCTTCTGGTCGCAGACGTCTTTGAGGTCCAACGAGACACATATGCTGCAAGCTACAGATTCGACCCGGCCGACTACTACAGCACGCCTGGAATAAGCGCAGACGTCTTCGATGTCGGCCTGGGGATTCTGCGCGGCACCGGCAGGTAAGTCTGCCACATGGCCTGCTTTTCGAGCCACGCCCTGGCAACATCTAGCGGTAATTCGGTGACTTCTGCCAGCTTCGTGACTGCTGGCCCGCCTTTCCAGTAACATCGAGTGCTGTAGTATATTGCCGCAAGTTTGGTATCCATTGCACTCTGTATTACATAACGAGAACCATTTTTGAAAAGCCCACAATTGCGGTGTAGGAAGAAGAGCAGGTGCTTTTTTGTTTATTATTTTTTTGGCGGCATTAACGCCCGTCTAACACTAGCTTGGTTTTCATGCCACCTTTAGCGAACTAGCGGCTGAGGCGTTCACCGGCTTGGGGCCCTGGATGTTGTTCAGGTCGTGTATTATATCCATGTCGGCCTTGTGGCGGATGCTGATGTCGCGACTGTGCGAATACACAAGGTCGTCTCGGTAGCACGCGGCATCAACACGGTTTATTGGGGCCTCGCCTGGCTTGGGCCGGCCTTTGGTGTCCAGTCAAATATCAAGCCTTGTGCCCCGCCCGCTGTAATTGTGGGATGGCAGATGCTTTTCCCCGGGATACTTTCTCCAGGGTAGCCCCGGCAGCTTTTCAAGCACATCAGCTATGTCGCCTCTATGCTTTGGCTTGCGTGCCCTGTCACACTTACTGGCGGCGGCACGCGCGATGATGGTGGACTTTTAAACGCCGCATACCGCGCATGTTTCTTGGAGCGAGTGTTTGTCATCTGTAGTCTCAGTCTTCTGTCTACAGCGCAGACAATATGTGATCATTTAAAAAGTTTTAACAGCCCTTTAATAGGATTAACATCACTGACTTCTCAGGCACAAAAAAGCTATAAAAAAATGCCGCGGCACCAGTTTGCCCTGTCGTCTGACCGCATCTAGGTACTGCTTATTAGCTCCTCTGACTGTGGAAAGACGTAGCTGCTGCAAAACATCCTGACGCGAAATGGAACAGACTCGACGTGGTTGCACTAAGCGCGGACGATCAGAAATGTTGAGACATATTACGGCAAATCAACAACTCCGCCTTATTCGAGAAGGTTAAGACGCTTACCGCCGTCCCGGCTGCCACGGGCGAAAAGCCGAGCGACGAAACACTTGTCACCATTGAGGATCCCGTGATGCTTATCTCCAACGTCGAAGAGGACCCATGTCCTGATGAGGTAGACCGCGACTAGGACAACGCCCAAGTCTTTGACGACATGATGCTTGAGCGGCGATAAATCCCACGCGCCTCTTCAGCCGCGGGCGGCACAAGAACGTCGACGTGTTTGACTTAGCTGAGCGCTATACCCATATACCGATGGTGATTCGCGAGAACGCTAATATGGTTGTCCTTTTTCGCGGGATTGACTTTATAGCCCGCGAAATGTGCACACCACGTGGTGTGCCGCAGACACAAGTGTCGTTGTTTCTTTGACGAGGCAATGTCCGTACCCTACAGCGTCGCCACCATAGACCTTACCAGCACAGCCCCAGTCAAGTATTGGGTCAACTGTAGTCTTGCAATGACTTTCAAACACCTTTTACCTTCCCGTCGGACGGCGGTTCTACCCCTGGTCTTCCCGGGTTCTTCCTCCAGCAAATATGCTAACCGCCATGCCTAGCCTATGATGTGATCAAAAATGGCGTTCAACCCCCCCAAACCGAACCAATCCAGATACTTTTTGAAAACTATTGTCCTGCCGTTTACAAAAATGACAAGCGTGAACGACAAGATACGAATACTGGCGGAGTTTGTTGCCCTCTGCAACGAGCTGCGCTACTTGCTAAACGTCCATGAGCTCGCACAGGCTAATGTCACCTACGAGTTCGAGAAAAGATCATTGCCTCATAAAGCCAGTTAAGGACACCGCCGAACCCACTGCCTGCGCCGCAAAGACCGCCAAGGAGACCCACGATGAGGTCAAATGAGTAAAGCAGACCGTCAAAGAAAGAGGGACTGGAAAGGATGCTAGTATTCCTCAGCGCCGCCCTATCACTCCCACCCATACCCAGTACCGGTCAAACATCCTTACATAGCCCAGAAAATTCCTGAGTTAGGGCGCCAGTTTATGGGTGAAAAGGGACCTATAATAGCCGCGGCTGAAATGCCAAGAAACTGGCAAATGCAGCTTTCGTTTGACAAAGACAAACAGGTAACCTCAAAATACTTGAAAGAGAATTGGCCAAAGAGGATATTTCAAGAGGTAACAGGGATAAAGCTGGCGAGTGGTTCAGAGATTGAGCAATTTACGGAAAAGGTTATCACCTACAGGGACGCGCCAGCGCAGGGGCAACGCGAGCCCGAAGGGCAAGCCCACGCCGGCGGTTGGTCAGCTGCCGGAACCTGGGGCAAACGCCGGCACAGGAGCAGAGTAAACACGAGCTGGTAGTATTACTAAAATGAGCACGATCCTCAACGGCTATGATGAGCTAACCGATCGCCTCGAAACGCTGATCGGGTCTTTTCGGCCGGCAACACGTCCCCCCGAACTTGCTAAAGAGGCCAGCGCCATTTGAAAGCACATATTAAAGGATGACATAAAGGACAAAGTTGTATTTAGAGCGTTAATAGGCGAGATACATGACGAGTTTTAAGACTCGTACTAGTGAGCGAGCCGATATGGACAGCCGCGTAGTTGCTAAAATACTAAAGCGGATAGGCGAATAGGTCACGACCCGCCTGAGGATCATTCCAGATCATACCGCATCCCACCTTACAATACAGATGGTGTCAGCGGGCTATCAAGACGACCGTGGTAAATCAGGCAAAGGAAGCGCTGCCTGCCCTAGCTGCCGCCAGCAGCCAAAAAGCTGTGGAAGGGCTACGTGATCCCCTCAGCAATTTGGCACCAAAACGCGTGAAGCCGTCGGTGGAGTGGCCGCTAAAAAGTTTCCGCCCTGGTTCAGCCTGTCGCAGCAAACTTTACCCCGGCCAAAAAACTATGCCGTTCGAAACGCGCGATGCTATAGCTACAAAATTGGCAATGGGTGCAGGCCCTCGCCTCAAATCTTATTAGAAGATGACCATAAGGCAACATTTATTTTGTAATGACATCCTTCTAGGACGTGCAAGACCACGGCCTCGATATTGGGACCCCTGTGCACCGTGACCGTAGGATCCGCGATCTGCTGTATACTGGTACGAAGCCCGCAGTCCCAATCAAAAGGATCGTGTGGAGTTGCAGGTGCAGGATACATTGGGCTACTTTCTCCTCATTGAAGCCTTTATCGAGGTTATCGGCAAACTCACAAAGGCAGACATTAAAGGCAAACTCACAAAGGCAGACAGTAAGAATTACGCCGTAGCGGACAAGGTGGCATTTGTCAATAACGGTCTAATGCTCCCCTTTGACGTCTCCCGATACCTCAATGAAAAAAAAATTTGAGTCCTGCCTGGATAATGTCAACGTCGCCACGACCATCATCAACTTTGCTCGCTATAGTGACGACTAAGCCCGCACGCAGGTCCATAAATGATGTTCACGAATGACACAACAGACCATGCCGACGATGTCCAATACAGGTCAGACACGCCGCAGGAACTGCCGAAATGGATGCAGTAGGGCCCATTAATGCTAACTTCGACCTTGCTTCGCTTTGAAAAGGCACCGTCGGTGCGCATGGAAAATTTTCCTGCGCTATACCGCCGCTAACTTACATCTTTGACTTCTGCCGGGATGTACACAAGGTTATCTTCGGCGCCAAGTATACGATCGCGCTAACCCGAAGTAACACGCAGAGGATGCCATCTTTCGCGCGAATGCCTCAGACGAAGGCAAGGTCACGCTCACAAAGCTCACTCTTTTGATGCCTGCTGTAACGCCGTCGCTGGTGGCGGAGACCAGCCTTCTCAACGTTATGCAGGGAGGCATGATCACTCGGGCCTTCCAGGTCGTAACCACAGACACACAGCAAAGCGCGGTCAATGGCCAGTTATTATGGCAAAGAAGTGCCCAACTGGGTATCACCGCGCCCTTTGTGGCACGTATTTGTGGTCTTCCAAAACGTTGAACGGCTTAACAACCAGGTGCGGAACTTGATGATGTTTGACAAGCAAGGTGTCACTGAGGTAAACACGTGCTTCAATGGCCACAAGGAGCCGAGTGAAGCCGACTTGGCCCGCGCTTACCGACAAATCGCGAGCTTTAAGGGACGCGACCTGTACGTGGACTTAGGCCTTCAGATCAGCCAAAAGGACCTTGCCGGCATCTACCCAATCTACTACTTTAACTTGGAACATCTCGACTTGGTCAAGCAGTCTGTTGTGGACATGTAACTCGAGGCCCGCGTCACAAAGGGCGCAGTTGCCAACTACAGGGCTATTGCCGAAATCCTCAAATGGTACTGCTCGAGGGCGCCAACGGGCGCATACAGTTCATTTAAACCCCCATAGAAAACACAATTTGAACGACACAATGAACCGGTACATACGCTCACATCAATGCAATGTCATACGAGAAAAAAGTAGTGTCCCTTTGCAAAGGCCAGCTCGAAAAAGTTGTTTCCGCCATGAAGGCCAGTCAAGAAGTATCCTTATGCCTCGGCGCTAGCGACCTTTCCGGACGTGCCCCCAATCATGCTAACAACCGCACAGGCCAAGCACCTCGAAGCCGCACGTATAGAAAAACACAGCGTCGACCTTGAACTTTAGGCCTCAGCCATTAAAGCCACACACCACGACGACGGTATTCTACCTCTGCTTGCCCTTGCTATTCCAGCGCTGAGAGCCGCAGGCAAGGTGGCAATGCTCGGCGCAGTTGGCACAGCCGGTGTTCCCACCTCCAACGGTCGTCGACGCCATCACCAAGTGCGGCAGTGGTTTAGCAAAAAACAAATAAAAATGGACGAGGCTTGTGCCTGTCTGGGTGCCGGTAAAGGATCTCACCAACTTTGAACTCCTGCGGTTGGCCCAGCCCTTAAAGCACTTCTCTGGCGTCTACATGAGGTACGAGCTGGCGCGACTACCAGAGTGCAGCGGGCACGAAACTGGCATCATCAACATCGAGACTTCAGAAAACCGCGGGACGCACTGGGACGCTGACGTCATCCCACCTTCTCTACTTTGACTCGTACGTTCTTGCGCCGTCTTCTGAATCTTCGCAAAGCAAGGGAACGCAACCCCACTTACTGCCGCTGAACTACTTTACGCTCCTGGTTGAAACAAAGACCGATAGGCAGATTTGCGGCTGCCAGTCCATCGCGGTGCTAAAGGCGCTTGAGTGCAACTCAACACTGGAAACTTTGTTGGAGGTGGCTTTATCTGTCCTCACGCTAATTTGGAGGCAGCCTCTATTTTTGGCGTAAAGTAAACTTACCTGCCCGAGAATGCTTGTGGACATATTCAGACGTTGACGGATGGACACTCTCGTCCGCCGTCTGAAGGCCACCTCGACCCCGCCAAATATGCGACCAAAGCCGAACTGGTTGTTTGCAGCAACCGCGTTATTAACACCCAAATGACCTGGATGCGTTCTCCGATGCCTCCGGTAACCTTAAACCCTCGGGCGTGGATGTTGTTTTCGGTCCTAACCAAATCAGCCAACGTAGCAGCAGTCATTGCTGCCGATGACTCACTGAACGATGGTGGCGAGCCTGTTAACCGAACTGTAGCTGCTACTATTGCCCGGGATACTGTTCGTAGCGTGGCCAATCCCACACAGTCACGAAATGCCTTCTCAAAAAGATATGTCGACAGCAGCGACCCGCTCAGGCTTTTCAAAGCCCGCGACAGCATGACCGGCATCTTAAACATGAGCTCTAACTAGATCTTGTCTGTGGCAGACCCCACCGAACCCCAAGACGCAGCTACAAAGGCATACGTAAACAGCATCGGGGTCGAAAACCATGTCGGACGTGTCCCAACACTTACCTCCAACTGTGAAAGAGGCTTCATTGTTTATGCAAGTGCTGAGCTTGACTGCATTGACCTTGTGTAAAATGACTTGGTCACTTACTTTGATGACATAGACGGCGCTTGGATTTACCTATCAGAGTTTGGATATGGGGATTCAGCTTACAAGACTAACCGCATCACAACATTTCGGCTGGAAAGATACACGAGTGTTGGCCCGTATATATGCAGACCGTGGGGCACTCCGGATTCGTACGAAGAAGCTATTGTCTACAATACATTTGAAATCGACCCTCTGCCCACTTGTGCTTTCTACGCGTACCGCATATTTATCGAGCGTGCTTAAGGGCCTCTTCCAGGTTTTTCACACTGACAGTTCTATACATTAGACGAAATTGTCTAAAGACACATCCGCTTGCATCAGTGCTAATTGGAGAAAACATGCCCTTCATGTAAACACAATACATCTTAGGACGCTCTGTTATTTCAAGTCCCAGCACCCCACATGGTGATCTCTTGCAGTTCGCAACCAAAGCCGACCTCGCAGTTTTTAGCAACTGCGACATGAGCGCAGACCCAAATGACCTGTTCGTGTTCTCTGATTCCGCGGGGGAACTTAAAAACTCCAGCGTGGACGTATCTGGGCTCCAGACCAACCTAGCCACTGTAGCTGCCGGCAACACTGCGGTCTTTGACGCCAATTGCGCACTGAGATGTGATGGTGTGTCCGTAGAATTTATCAAAAACTATGTTAACAGCGGTGTTGCTACGATGATCTTAAAGACTGACGATACAATGGGGGGCGCGCTGATAATGAACAATAACTCCATCAGAAAGGTACGTGACACAAGACGACTCACAGAATGTCGCCCAGCTGAAGTTTGTCCCTAACCGGGTACAATACGCACAAGACGATTTTGCGGCATGGCTGTACGTACAAGCATCCTCTTTCGACGTATTCATGTATTCTTGTATGGTAAGCATGGGTTTCTGTAGCCGATACATTTGGATTGGTCGGTAACCATCATTATGTCTACCGCGGTGGCACTCGTCAGTGGATGCCAAATATTGCGGTAGTGTACTTAACGGCCGACATTGTTACATCGGTTAGCAGTGCTACTGCAACAAAAGCTTCCGGATACTATCGTAGCGCAAAACTTTCAAAATGTTGGTGGGTTTACCGTCAGAAACAACATCGACAATATTACCGTCCCGGGAGCCGGATTTTACTTAATCAGCTTCCATGGAAACCTAGGAAGACGGGACGTGGAACCGCTCTCGATCCGCGTCAATGGAGTCGTGCGAGCGCACAATGACAGCGGTGTTCAGGCTGAAGTTCACGCCAATGCCTCACACGAATGTTTTATAACTAACATTGCATCTATGTTAGCCGCCGGATACACCACCATATGCGGGTGTCTCAACGTCAGCGTCGGGGCTTTCGGCCACTCTAACCATCTTCGGCGTCCGCAATTAGATCTCGTGAAAGAAAGGGTAAATAAAGCCATGGGGGAGCAACCAGACATAGAGGAACTCGAATCATTGGCGCCTGCCAGTCCAAATATAGACAACGGAGTATTGGCGCAGCTCGCAAAACAAGTGCCTGACATCGATAAGGAATACAAACCTCAGGTGCAAGAGTATACGCGCCAGCATGGGGTTGACACGTACCGTTTCAAATTGGGGTGGAAATAGGATGCAAATCAGATAGACCACTTAGAGCACCCTAAACTAACTCGAGGTAAGCTTGGGGTAATTGTGCTTTCGTTTTCGAAACTACTACCACCGGGGGGTCTCAGGCGCGATTGCTACTATAATGCTGACGTGGTATTTGGCATAACACCTTAGCCAGTAACCATTCCTTCGTGGTATGCAGAGCCCTCAACCACTCGTCTCACCAACAGAAAAAAAACAGAGTCATGTTCGAAAAAGACGTGGCGCTCTGCCGCATCGCAGTAATCGGCCAGAAATACAAACAGTCACTGAAACTGCGGACAGAAGGCTCGGTATTTGTGAATCTTGTCGAGCGTGTTGACGGGAATGTTGTCATTATCGGATCTAAAATTATGAAGGCAACTGACATATTCTTTGACATTATCATCGTCTTACCAGTACACGACGGCGACAGGCTAGACGTGCGTGTTGGCAGGGGAGATTACCCTCCCAGCCCTCCAGATAAATTAAACTTTCACATCATCCTTACAGAGGTATTATAATAATATCTCTATACCCAAAACTCCAATACCCACAAAACTCCAAGATCGACCAGATTTTCGCCTTTAAATATGGACGATCGACTTGGAGGTTCGTTCTAAACGTGAGGCTAACTTCTTGCCGACAGACTATTGACGTTCAGCATTGTACTCCTCATAGAGGAACTTTCATCAATTGTGACACTCTACCGAACACTCGACGTTAGTGACCCACATTCTTTTCGCCTCAAAAGGATATGCGTGCCAAAATTTAGGAAAGGCTACGCCTCTAAGAAAGTTAAGTGCGCATAATGGCCGTTCATATCGGTGCCGATGCGACACTGGGTGGCATGAAAATGGCCTGAGGAGTTACATAACTCTTCCTATTGCCAGTGCCTCCCGTCGCTATTGGTCTTGAGGTCGTTGACTGAGTATACTTCATAGCCTTAAATGGTGGCCTTTAAATCGCCTGTCGAAAAAAGCTTAAAAGCATAATGAAATCCGCGTTCCAGCAGAATCGAAACTTGATATTGCTTTAAGCCACATATCGAAGGCCCTTCAAGACAATGACATAACTGAGGACGAATTCAAGCTCATTGTGGACGAAAACGATAGGTACAGAGTAGCAAAAGAAAAGATCTGGACGAAAGCACAGAAGTAGCAGGATTAAGACATTGTCAATAGACTTACAAAAACGAGCTAATGGCACTCTGGAAGTCCGAAATCTGCGAATGTTCTTCGTGGCTTGCATTAAACTGCGTGCTTATTGTCACCGGCGGAGCTGAAAAAAGCACAGCTCCACTTGAATAGTCAGACGAACGGCCCATTCCCAGCGCTCTACCACCATATGATGCTGTGTGCCAGCCTTAACTTGCCGCCTGCTTTAATAAAGCCTCTAGAAGGCTAACAGTAGTCTCACATGCCATTACTCGCATTCAGTATGGTTTTAACCTTAGCAAAAAGTCGTGCGCGACCACTGTGATAGTTATCACTTCGGTTGGTGTTCGAGGCCTGTACAAATTGCCCAAATTCCTGCTCCTACGACAATTACCGCCGGCCTCATAGGGAGGGGTTTTCCTACTTGAAACGGCCTCTCCGAGCACATCAACTCTGTCTCCACAGACAGTCTGCGCTGGACCATACCGCACTCTCACTACTACTTCGTTTCTGCTTTTCCAACTAATACACGCTTTGGCGAGTAGGTAGTAAACAGCCCTCTGACATTAGAAACTAGAACATTCTGTGTATGCATAAGTAATTGGGGTGAACTGACATTCTTTCACTCATAGTAAACTTCCAGCTTACGCAATAGTGCCAACAATTAGAATATTATGTGTGTACAAAACAGTCGTGTGGACTTTTTCTCTCTATGAATGTAGAATGTTTCTGGCAAATTGTTCGGTAATTTTTTGTCACGCACGTGACAAAAAATATAAAACGTGACAATTTTATATGAAAAATGGATGGGATAAACACTGCAAGGTAAGACCATTTCTTCCATTCATTAACCAGACAAAAGTTTTTGCAACAAATATTTTCGCCACTTCTCCCATAGTAGAACACTATAGACGTAAGGGGTTGTGAGGGGGTGGGGGTGGGAGTAGGAACTCGGGCTGGTGTAGGACAACACTTTTAAGGCTCTTAAGGGTTTGGTCTGAGCCCCTGGGTGGGGGCTGAGTCAACGTTTTTTCTTTACATCGACCAGACAATGACATGAGAACCATTTATTTCTATAGAGTTTAGATTATGTATCAAGCCTTAGGATCGTTTCAAGAAGAGTCATTAATCGACATATCCCATTCATCTATAATTCATGAAACTCCCTGGATATTGTAATGGTTAGCATTATTTATCCTAGTAAACTATTTTCAATTTTAAATGCCTGAATATTCCTGCGCTATCATGGCCAATAGCTATTGGTACTCGGTGAATTTTTTTATACCTGCAATGTGTTACTCGAATACTTTTGAGATATTGAGTTTACTTTTCTAGTACCTAAGCGATACTGAGCACATTCTTACCACTTTCCCATCTACTGGGTCATAGAATCTCTCAATTAGACTGGCTGTGGTACTCTTTCCACACCCACTGGTCCCTATTAGTGCCAGAGTTTCCCCGGGTTGGACAGCAAAACTAATTTCATTAAGCACACTGGCATCTGGCCTTGTTTGATAATGGAAGCTGACATTCTTAAACTCAATTGCACCAGAGAATGACTCCTGAATAATAATAATAATAATAATAATAATAATAATAATAATAATAATAATAATAATAATAAAACAAGTTTATAAAAGCAAAAATGTACAGTTCATCACACAATCTATTCGATTCAAAAAGCTGTCCATATAAACCAGCTGATACACATTGTAGTGCAAAAGGGTCGAGTTTGCTAATCACGAGGCATACAGTTTGCCAATCTATACGAAAGCATCATAGTTTACCAAAACTGGATATCCTGATTTTATAGTGATATGTACATTTTCTGATGGGCCGAGGTAACAGTATCTACCGTATAACGAATATTTTTCACGGATGAAATATATCCGTTATTCACTGGTTTCAAGCAAATATCCTCTCTATATACTGGATATCGTACCTCGCTCTACAAGTATTGAATACTGGATATTGTACCCAGACTCTGTTATTAATTTCCATTGTTAAAGGATCTGCTTTTAACCCGGTATGTTTTATGCCGTTCCAGTGTAAACTGTATATGTCTGCTTATATAATAACTGTATCTCTCGATACTTTTTTAAAAACAAAGCTATACATTGCATTTGGATGAAAACTTTGAAGTGTGAAACTTACACTGTATACTCATTTGTATTTATATTTAAAACAATTTCAGTTGCCCAGGCATATGCACAGCCAAGATAAGGAAAGGAATAATTGATCGACAATTTCTGATTGTTTTATTGACAGATTAATCGACCAATGGATGGATTGATTGACTGATGTAAAATGGAGAGATATAAGTTGTCTTGATGTGGATGCAAGTGCTTTGAAAGCGTATTAGTGTCATTCTATCCATAGAAATTAATAACTTATTACAGGAATTTCGTTGCCACTAGTTAAAAGATACATGTCCCCTTCTGATATGTTTATACATTTATAGATGTAGCTAATTTATGCCAAGCCTGCAATGTAAACAACAGCATACACACCACCAAAAACTTACAAATGTCTTGTCATCATTACTGGCTGAGTCAATTGAAGACACCCTATCCATAATGGCAAAAAGTCTGGTAGTGGCCAGTTTGGCTTTATTGAAATCTTGTGCATGTGATGAGTTAGTTCCTATACTCCATCCTCCAAATATGATTACTGACACCACCCTGAAGTTGAATGGATGTAAAGCATTACATTTTCGAGTATGTAGATATGCAAAATTTTGATATAATGACTAAAGACAAAATGAAACTTAAACTATATACTTTAAAGATATGCAATTAGTAGTCCCGAATTAATTGACAGTACTCTGAGCAATTTGGATTATAATATAACATTGATTCGTCCATTTTGTAATTTGACGCGTTGTTGAACATCGATTATGGTCACATAAAACATATTCACCATGTGATAGTCACATAACACATCCACAGACGCTCGAGTCAAATAATAAAAACGACTATTTCGAATGTATGCAGTCGCATCTGATTGATTCCTCGATATTGATTGAACAGTCAATTATCTGCTGATGTAACCAGGTTGTTCGAAATGGGCATAGGATATAGGGTTGTGTATTTCAAGTGGATTTACAAGTTGTCAAACTTTGGTTTGGATACGGAAACATGCTGTACAGATCAGTAAAAGGCCCTTTCAACCGACCAAAACTAAAGAGCCGCGAGAAATACCAGTCAGTGTCTAAAATGGTTGATATGTGTACTGATGTGTTGCGGACAGATATGTCTGCAATAATTTCAGGGTTTTATGAATAAATGAGATCAAATCCTAAACCACCAACACATTAATACAGGTTTGGGAACTGATTTCTTGGACTTGGTAAGTTCGAGTCAAACTTGAAGGAGTAATTTAACCCAGAGATTCCAAATTAAGGACCTATTCTCAAACTGAGAATGAAAGGTAAGGAAATAATAACGTAATGGGATTTAATGAAAAGACACCACTGGATGTAATCGCTTAAAAATGGACACAATTGGGTGGCACGTCCCCATATATCAGTATAGAGGAAGTTCCCACCTCCAGTGGTGGGGTTCCACTACATCTTTCTTCTTCAAATACGCTACCCGATCATAATACATTAGGAACACAGTCACTATCTTGTATCCCAGGCTTGTTTTAACAACAAAAGGCAATAAAGTCAACTGCTTGTCAAATTGGAAGCCACACAAGAGTGGTCTCCCTTTGGATAGAGGAATTGGCGCCACAATCCCGTCAATTCTTTACTTACTACTTCCGCTTGTGCTAAGATGCACACTTTTTCTCGAGGTCTGGGCAAGTTCTAAATCCGCTTGTGTTTATTCATCATCAACAATTGAGTGATTTTTTTTACTTTCACCGTAGGGGTCGCAAAACGGGAACAACCCTTACATTCCCTTTCTCTCGACCAGAACCCAGTTTCCACGGGCCACCGCCGACTAGGCACGTTGGAGACAAGAACCAATTTTTATCCAGCTTCTTTCCATCCCTCCCTCGTCAACCCTCGGCAAAAATAATGCCATACTTACGCTTCACTTCTGACATTCTGATGGGAGGAAGAATTCGCAGCATTTCCACGTACAAGAACACGCATACCAGTTCAGGGCACTCCCATTCGGTCGGAATTTCAGTCTCTAGAGCTTCAAAAGAACCATGAACATAGTCGTGTGACGCCTCTTAACCACCTCCACGTATGTGACGTCAAACTCACTGGTCGACTTTCTAAAAAAGCACCAGGTCAGTTATGTTTCTACCAAGACAGGTACTCGTTTGTTTCACTGCAGCTGTACTTTGAATTGTTATAAACAAGGACAAATCCGATCTCATCCCATCATCACAGTATTTCATTCATCTGGGTATGAAGTTTAAAACATTCTTGAACCGAGGCTACCGCTCTCATGAATGTGTCTTGAAATCATCTCAGTGGTGTCTACCATTCGCTCAGAGAATTTCGAATTTCAGCCCTGAAATTTCTTCTCCACTTAAGTCTCTTCAGTATGACATCGGATCCCCTCTTTTTGGGTTGCTTGTTCATGGGACCACTGTAGCTGATCATTATATCACAGTGACGGCTGATCTGTATCCCCGAGACCAGTAGTCAAATTTCGGACTAAAGGAGATCCCATCTTAGCAAATGGAACTTACTGGGCTTACAGCAGGTTTATTGCTGCAGAGGCAACTACCAGAAATCAAGATCTGCCCTTTAACCAGTATGACAGACTTGGGTGCCCACCACCTACCCTCCTTCCTAGAAGCGAGCTTGGTCTGTCCTCCTCAGGACTGCTCATCAGGCACTGATCTCCTGGACATGAAGGCAACGGTACATAACTTTCAATCATCGCAGAAGGCGCTGTCTGTAAAGAGCATTCTCATTCTGTCTCATAAAATAACGGTCCTCAATTAAATCAGAAAGCAAGGGGTAAATAAGTCCTTTGCCTCCTGGTTTGATAGTTTCTCCGGTGCTGTCATCGCCGATAATTCCAAATCTAAGTTTATCGTGTCCCTGGAAGGCTGAATGTTTTAGCGGATTTAATTTAAGATCGGATTCAGCTGATTCATACCAAATAGTTCTTTCTCTCCTCGACCATCAGTCGAATCTGCGCTCATTGGGGTTGGCATCCCAATGACCTTGTCGGCGACGTAGTGGAACGCAAAACTCCTGACCTTTCCTTCTCCAGTTCAAGATAAGAAAGCCTGGGTAGTGGACGCCGTATCCCTGAATTGGAACGGTCTGGTGGCATACTTATTATTCCCACTTCTCTGATTCCAAAGTCTTGCAAAAAGCGAGTGAATCGGAGTACCGTCTAATCCTGATTGCCAACCCCAGAGTTGACTCAAGTGGGAAAAATCGCGGATTAGCGACCTACTGAACTTAGCATATCGCCCAGGAATATTCAACCTTCATGTTTGCCTCATATCAAGAAAGCCCTCAGAAGAAAACGATTCCCAGTACAAGTGATGGACAGAAGTGCATTGGGAAGAAGGTTCACCATTTTGAAAGCATATGTGAGCAAGTGGAGAGTTATAGGCCGGAACAAGGCTCTCTCTGACCTTCTTGCGAACTTTGAATTGTGTCGACCGAAGGCTTTGACCATTTGTCTGAAATGAAATCTTCTTCTGCGGGCTCGGACGTGTTGAATAAAACAACCACTCGAATCAATGTCTAAAGCTGCACTGATGTCCTCGATACATTGCTTATTCGCTTCACTTCAAAGAAAAATAGCGGTCACCACTATCATACCATTTTAGAGCAACTACTCCCTAACCGATATCATTCAATGGATGGAGGTTAGAGACGACATGCTCTAGCTTTTATCTCAGATAACGTTTGCTACAAATGGCCCAGTTTAGCCTGGTAGGACCTATATCAGCAGGCTACCTTCCCAGGTCGTTCAGCAGCTTCATTGTGACGCGGATTATTCTGCTTCCGCTGCACTTGCGGGAGTGACATTTTTTTCTCCAAACCGCATCCATGCATAAACCATGTGCTAATCCTAGCCTGTATCTCACACAGGATTGGGAGCTGCTTCATGTAAATTAGGAGACGGGAGATAGGGCCAACTTCTCTTACCGATTCTACGAATGTATTATGATCGGATAATGAATTTGGAGTAAAAACTTTTTTCGGTAATACCTACTCTCCACGGAGTTACATCACTGGAAGAATCTGCACATCCGCTCCTGTGGTAGCTGACAAATTGACGGGATTTGGCGCCAATGCCTCTATCCAAAGGGAGACCACTCTCGTCTGACTTCCACCTTGCCAAGCAATATTCTAGCATTTTTGTAGCCAAAACAAACTTGGGAGGGATAGATTTATAAGGTAGTGGATGTACTCTAAATGTATTATGAACTGATAAGTATTAAAGAAAAAAAAAACAATAACATATTTTACCTCAGAAATTAGTTTCTTATTCATTTGTTGGTGTTGTCATCCCTCGCCACACCACAGCGTTTTCCCAAATCAACAAAACTTCGATCCTATCTCAAGGTTTGAAATCTCTATCTTAAACCGTGCAGGAGGAGTTGGATGGCTCTTTGCATGCTCATGGGTAGACATAACAAAAATCTGTACTCCTTACAAGAAGATTTCTTGGGTCATATTAGACACATCTTGGAATCTGGATTTATCTAACTGTTCTTACCTTAGGGCGTATTTGAAGGCCAAATCCTCATTCTGTATTAGGTGAGCTCCATAGGTTAATGCAATAGCGTAAACAAAGAACACGATTCCATTAGATATGGCAAAAAATAGACCAGCTGCAAAAGCCCTCTGTATCCCTTTGCTGTGAAGGGAAATTTAAAAAAGGAAATCATCTTTAGTCTAGTGACTCTTCAACAGAATTGCATTTTTTTTATAATAATGGGTCTGCATTTGTAGTTTAAGAATGTTACTGTAATTACATAATTTTCATCATAAACAAATTAATGTGAATTTAGTGAGGAAACTGAGCACATAAAGCATCGTTTTGTGAAGACTATGGTGCATGTTAGTGAACATTAAATTGATCAATAATTCGTAAAAACAAAATGTCTGTCCCAAAGTACTGTATTTACTTATAAACATTCCATGATGCCAAGTTTACAGCAAACAGATGAAAGGAAATTGAATGTATCAGTTTCAGCGTTGCAGATATTCAAGGCACTACATTAATTTAAATCTTTTTTAATGAAATACGGTGCATTAATTATATGTTTAACTACACTAGACTATCATACTTATATTAAGCACTAACTTGGACAAAAAAAAAAAAAAAATCAGTATAGGTTTTGTACCATACTCTGAAAATAATCGCATTGGAATAAATTGACCGGAATCTGTTGTGCAAGTGATCTTTCTGCGACCGACATAATCACACGTGCTTGGTTTGTATCATACGCAAATTCCATGAGGCAGAACTAATTAAACATTTTATTTTCTGTTTATTTTTTAATGCTGCTTTCTATTTCTAACATTCTTTACTGTCTGCAAATGTACAGGTAAAATCAGAAGAAAAAAATAATGATTTTCTTAGGGTGTACAATCGGATGCAACAACAACTCTTTTGGTTATTTAGTATAGTGATGCCTTACTAAACCACTAAAGATTTAAATCAGTAACAGGATGAAAAGAATCATGTTTCAGCCATCGATAAATCAGTTAATTTTTGTTTCTAAACAATGACGGTAGTAGAGCATTTATTAGATTTTCCTAATGTATGGGAAACCTCTTATTGCAACCATTCATGTTGACCCTGTTAATGACCATTTTAGTGTAAACATTTTTTATCCTTTGATATGTATTTAATTATTTCCATGTGAACAGAAAGTTAGGATAAGAACAAAAGTCATTGATTTCCCTTATATAGTTATCCAAATACAGTTCTAATTAAACAGTTTTCTTCTATATTTGTCCTTACGAGGAACATTTAAACTTATTAATAAGCAAGGAAGCTGCGGTGTAAGTCAGAGACTGGTTACGGAGCCAATTAAAATAAATAGTATCCCAAAATTTTCTTTCGTGTTGTGACAAATGATAGTCATTGTATATTTCAAAATGTATTTATTAAAACAAACCTTAGTATAAAATCAATGATCTTGATATTTTTCAATATAAAGGTTTCCTCTATTTGTAATGACACTACTGTCCTCATGTTGTCAATAGACTGAAAGAAAATCTGGAAAAGATGAAATATTTTATGATTAGATATCACAATTAATCTTGTACAACAAAATCATTTTTCAGTAAAATGATTATTTTCTACTTAGACAATACTAAAATTATGAGTATTTATGCCATATGGAAAGATTGCTACTTTATATATATATATATATATATATATATATATATATATATATATATATATATATATATATAAACAAATAAAAAAAAAATCTTCATATACAGTGCCTTTATCCCGATAGCAGTAAGACTAAAACCATTTCATTTCTTTTGATTCAAAACGACAATAATCAGATAGCAAAAACTGAATGCATTCTGTAATATTAAGTCCCAATTATGACGTTTATATTTGCCACCTAGGGCCCACATAGTGTGTATTACAATTTACTTCTCTTAAAACTATAACGAAATTGATCTCTCAGAAAAAAGGACAAATTTCTACCCCCCAATTAGCATAGCTCTTTCTTTAAGTATGTATGCATATATGGGGTTTAACTGCACGTCCCAAAATAAAAATCGACTTTTCCTTTTCAGTAAAAATTCGTTGTGATTGATAGTAGACTCTAAAGTACCTAGTGAACATTTCATGAATATTGGACGTAAAATGTTGAAATTAAGGAGACTACAATGGTTTTTTTATGCGTTTGGTTATCAAGATCTGCATAAGTATCCCACTGGGATTCTGTTCGACCAAGAGCTGCATAAGTGTCCCACGGGGCTTCTGTTCGATCGCTTTTCAAAATGGAACGCACCTAGGACAGATGCGATTACCGTATATTCTCGCGTATAAGATGAGTCCAAATGAAAACAACATAGACCCTGATCTGCCGTCGCATAATGCGCCGGCAGATCAGGGTCTATGTTGTTTGTTCTACTTATTAGTCCTTACAAACTGCATAGACCCAGATCTGCCGGCGCATTATGCGACGGCAGATCTGGGTCTATGCAGTTTGCAGTTGGTATCAGATTATGCGTGAGTATATACGGTTTGTAAATATTCAAACCTATCTATTTAATATGATTGGTCAGCGTTCCATTGTAATGTCTCTTATACGAAAGTTAATTTACAGCTGTCGTACTCAGCCGAGAAGTCAGTTATATTATCAGCATGGAAAGAAAGTACTTGTTAACTTTACGCTGGAGGTCGCTGGCTCTCAGAATTGACGAATTCCAAACTCCACCTATCTACTACAGCTGTCAGTCAATTGTTGTTTATTTGAAATTCCTACGGGCTGCTAGTCAATCTAGTCAGGGGCAACACGTGATCAGTTACGTAATGTCACCTGTTGTGTTAAGCTTGTCTGACTAAGAGGACATCTGCTAAACTAAAGGTTAGACCTCTCGACAGTTTACACTATATTTTATGTCTAAATTCAAAGTTTAATATCTTCATTATTTTTCATCCAAACTGAGTGAAATGTTCACTATCGACCGAAAATATATTTCTAATATAAAGTCATAACATTTAAAAAAGAAAAAAACTTTGCTTTTATAGAAAATGCTATGATAATTTGTAGGCGGGGTTATCTCGGTTCTTACGATTTCTCATTTGGAAGAAAATGGAACATATTAGGACCTTCACTTGAGATATTTTACACCCAAAATGGGTAGAAGACTATAAAAAATCTTGCACCTAAGCAGTGATGGTTTTAGAAAGGGTATAAGCGGCTCAAAGGAATCATTTCTTCAGTTTCGATTTTCCATACATTGCAAGATCATTTGGGTTTACTAAGTCGTCTTTTCCCTCCGGGGTCCCCTACCATTTTCCACTTGATACCCTCGTAGATGCTCTCCTACTGCACCCCCACATTAAACATACTACAATAGTTTTGAACCATAGTCTGTAAAGGTGCAAAGCGAGTCTTCATCACTCCACTAAATACAACATAAAATACAGAGACACTGTAACATACCTGACCCGCTTCCTCAACAGATTTGTTATCGGATTTTGAAAATCCCGTAATAAGCCGTCCTTGAATTATTCCCACAATAATCATGATGGGCATAGAACCCAGAGTCACGAGCGTAAGTTTCCAGCTGTAGAAAAAAGCGATCCCTACGGACGCAATAATTGTTGCTATAGATTCCAATACTGTGGAGATTTTAAACCCAGTTGCCTGCAAGAGAAAACAAAATAGATCTGTAATTGTATAAATAACAGTAACAATCAGGACTCATGCTAGCAGAGCTTCAACGATACAGTGATACAAATCAGGAATATCAATATTTTCATGGCGACACACGATATATCTTAAAGTCACCCACGTATTGTGATAGTAACCCATACTATAACAATAAGAACAAAAGTGCAATTATGTGGTTTTGTAAAATAAATATTGATTTAACAATTAGGTGAAGTTATTGGACTTGATTTTTACATTAGATCAATTTTCTTTTTTATTTTATTTTTCTACCGTTACTACTTGTGACAATAAAATACCTTGTACATTTATTCAGGTTGTTGGAGATAAGTTCTTAGGAGGTATTAAATTGTGATGATAAAGTGAAGCTTACCATAAGCTGCTAGCATAATAATTAGTACAAGCTATGTATCGTGATAATTATCGTATTGGTAACTTTGTATCGTGATATGTATTGTGATAATTATCGTATGGGGAACTTTGTATCGTGATATGTATTATGATACTTATCGTATCGGCGTATCGGGAACTCTGTATTCTGAGATATGTCGTAATACTTATTGTGAAATGTATTGTGATGCTTATCGTATTTGGAACTTTGTATTGTGATATGTATCCACAATTTGAAATCATCGACATCATCCCGGTTTTGAACAATCAGGGGTTTATTTTGGCGTTGTGACCAGAAAATTGGTTCACCTTCAATTTGTTGCTAAGGCGTGTTGGTACTGTTGGATATAATTAAAGCAGAGAGTTGATGTTTAGAATTCAGTTGAACCAAAACCAAAAAGGCATGTAGGCGGTTATTTAAACCAAGCCATATTTGTGGTTCCAATAGCCACAACGCACCATAGAAGTCGCTAATCATTCATTCGACTATGTGATTGACTTGTCATTTATCCGTAACTGCGTTGTTTTTGTTTCCTGATATATATGTGTGACATAATAGCAAAACAAAATCCATCCTCGAAATTGTATGCTTTTATTTCCAGATAAAACGTCAGTTATTAGAATTAGGAGTTGTGTCATAAGACTGGGGATAAAGTCAGAGTAACTCGAATTGTTTTACCTACAGGAACAACTTGCTTCCCAGGTAGCGCTTTAGTTACTCTCGAAACGCCACTGCCACCACAAATTAAAATCAACACTTTCTTTCAGAAACGCCTGCCCTCGTTTTTACCTCTTTTTTCAAGGAATTCGCGAAAAGAAAATGAATATATATATATATATATATATATATATATATATATATATATATATATATATATATTAAGCCTTTAGTCAGCAACTCTAGCACTGTTATTGTCAATTTTTCATCTTTTTTCGTCAAAATTCAACACCAAAAAATGACTGAAGTGAGAAGTGACAACTCAAACCTAGGTTGACTCCGCTATCAAACGGTCTGTGTAGGTGGCATTGTTTACCTACGTCACTGTAGAGCAGTTTGCTACTGTAAATACATTTTTTTTACATGTACGTTATGGATCGTATTGAGATATCAGTGGCGATATAGAATACTTCACGTTTGCATTTATTTGGAAGGGTTTATCTTCCTAAGGTTTTGTGCAATTCTTCATTTTTACATTTTTCGAATTTAACTTTTAGTTTGCACCATGTAGCCACTATTGTGTTGAGGTGCCGTTACAGAGGTGCTACTACAGACATACATACATATATCATAACATAACACTAATTAGTCAATGTTTAATGAGCTTACATTAACTTTTCATGCATGCAAACTGGTTATTAATAAAATAGTTTTTCGTAATTAATCATTCTAAGTCACAATAATATGCTTTCATTCATTCATTTATAAATTTTGTTTAGTTTCCGACAATTAATTGACATACAATATTTGGGAAATCCTTCCCTTAAATGTAGTTTGTCTATCATGCCTTCTATTTTTGTCTCCCCTGCGAGAGATAGGGATCATCTTTGTTGTTGTTCGCTTCGGCGTCAACGTTATGTATTTGCATTTAGCCCAGTTTATCTGGCAATGTTGTACGTACCGTCATGAAACTAGATGGATGTATTTATCTTGAAGAGTATGACTCAATCCGGGCAAAACTAGGTCACAGTTATCTACTTTTCTTGCTGTAGCGACTTTGCAAGGTTTGTTGATTATGCTACAGCTGGGCAGACGAGACGTAGGATTCTATAGAATTCTTGTGGGGCCTCCATGTTTTGTTACATTTATGAAAATGTAAACTCTAAAATTTGAGGGTTTACTATATAGTAGTCAGATTATGCAAATCAGAATAGCACTGCGGCAACGATTTGGCGGACGGACGGACGACATCGTGAATCCTATATGTTGACTGCTTCTTAGCGAAGAATAAGGGGCCAAAAAAAGAGCTAGGTACATTACGAATTTAAAAACAAAATTTCCCAAGCCTGGATCCAAGCCCACGACTTCTGTTTTCAGAGGTCAACCATCTAGACCGCTTAGTTAGGGACAAAGTACAACAACGTCGTATTGTTAATAATGCAACTAATATCGAGATCCAAGATCCATAACAACATCAACACAGGGAACAACCAATTGTAATAAATCTGCGTGGTCACAGGGGTAAATCAAACTACAGAAGAAGCTATAATTATTGTACATCACTTACCCCTTGTACCATGGTACAGTCATGAGCTAGTCTGGTGGTAAGGTGACCCACGTTGTTGCTTGGATCATCGAAGAATGCAATATTCTGCAAATAAATACCGTTATGAATTCCCGAAAACGTGGAAATTGCTCGCAAAGAGGAAACGTTTTACTTTCTGAATCATTAACATTCAGCATACCAGGTTTATAAACCTTCTCAAATATTGATCTTTTATTTCAGTCCGAACATCATCAGCTGTTCTGCAATGTCTTTAGTTAGTCCAAATTGGTTCTTTTACACACCAAAGCAAATGATTCCATTTTGCTCAAATATGATAGGTCAGTGTGCCTTCTTATAAAAACCTACGCAAAAACATTTGATGGAGTACGAATCTTAATTTTTATCTCCCACTCCATTATATACATCAATGTTTCCTTGCAAATCCAGGATCCATACTATGATTAAAATGTAACTAGCGATTTGGGCAAATTCATGTCTCCCGCCTGACAAGTTTAGGAAACACAAAATAGTACTAGTACTTTGATCTGTGCTTTTTACTTTGAAGATATGACCCGAACTTTGATAAGTGGCATATCTTCACCAAGTTTCGATCCGTTTATATAAAACAGTTTTAGAGTTATACGGAAGAAAAGAACGACTGAAAACGCTGCTCTTGGACATTGACCTTGAAAATTAGGATCTTAAGTGTGGTTCGCAAAACACCCTCTAATAAGAGTATCATGTCTCATCAATTCACCTGAAATTGCATAAAATTCATTGTGGAATGGCAAAAGTGATAGACGGATGGACGGATGAATCAATGAACTGACGAACAAATGGACGGAAGGACGGAAAAGTGAATACTATGTCTTTCGCTTTTCTTGAAAGAATACTAAAGCTAATAGTAACCCTGCCCTTTGACATATTGTCCCCGAAAATCTATTACTAAAACTAATCCATATGCAGAAGCCATTACCCACCTGTCTTAAAATAGCTCTGAATGTCATACTCCTTAATCTTCGCGTCAAGTTGGCACCAGCATTAGTGAAGCACACCAACTGTAATATGTAAATAACAATAATGAATTAGTCTGGACAGACATATACATATGTGAATGAGTCTAGACAGGCATATACATATGTGAATGAGTCTGGACAGACCTATACATACGTGAATGAGTCTGGGCAGACCTATATATATATATATATATATATATATATATATATATATATGTGTGTGTGAATAAGTCTGGACATACATATGCATATGTGAATGAGTCTGGAGAGGCATAAACATATGTGAATGAGTCTGGACAGGCCTATACATACTTGAATAAGTCTGGACAGACATATACAAATGTGAATGAGTCTGGACAGGCTTATACATATGTGAATGAGTCTGGACAGGCCTATACATATGTGAATGAGTCTGGACAGACCTATAGAAATGTGAATGAGTCTAGACAGACCTATACATATGCAATCCGGACAATGAAAATATGTTGGAATCTAATTATCATAACTAATGTCAGGTATTTATCGTTCAGTTGGTCTAACTTTGGGAAACTAAACTGCTTGACCTACTTTAGATGTTTTCAAACTGATATAACGGGCAGTCTGTTAGATTTAATGAACACGTAAGCGATGTAGGTAGACTGCAAGACAAAATCAGTGGAGGATTGATAGAAAGACAGAAAAACAAACGGAAATACAGACTTCACATGCATACATACATATATACATAGCAACATACATAAACCAAAGTAAACCTGACCTTTCGTACCAAGGACAGCAGACTTGACGAATAAGAATGCATGATTGCCCGCAGTACCTTCAGGGCTTTGTGACCGAAAAAATTGACGTAGATAGTTGTTTGAGGTGGGGGGGGGGGGGATAGGGAGGAGATGGCGGTTATTTTTTGCGGCAGATCAAGTGGGAGTTTCGGGGAATTCAGTTGAAAGCTCTTCCAGTTAAAGTGTTATATTTACAGATTATTACAGAGAAAACGCACCATTATAAGCAAAACGAATTGCCCGATAATATATTTTGAGATGTTCGATTGTAAGGTGATGAAGCAGTGGTTAGACTTAATTATTGTGGTTAATCGTAAAACAAATTAATCCACTTTGCTGCTCGGTATAACCACAATATACGATTAACATTTTTGGAAACGTTCAAAAATATATTACTTATTTACTTCAAACGAACTTTCAGTTACAAAACCTTGCTGTTTGGATTGATGTATTAACAAAAACACTCTCTTTTGATTGCCCCTTGTTGAAAACTGAATTTGTGGATAATACACTCCGCTGCGTAATAATGAAGAAAAGTTTAATTGTAAATATGCCCAAACTTAATCAATATTTCTTTAAATTGAAGTCAATATAGTTACAGATGTGATCACATTATATATATTGCTAAGACTATGGGTATTGTAACAAAAGAAAAGACTCAAAGAAGCTTTCAAGATTTAAATACAAATATTTAATTTCCTAAAATATTAAAATATTTCAATAAACAATCAAAGTGAAAGAATTAAAATAACTTACAGTATATAATATCCTTAAAAGTCCTAAATTGTTCTAAAGTTTACTGATCCGGAAGTTAATCTAAATGTTCCGAATGAAGTCGGTTCCGAATGAAACCTTCACTGTACTAATATGTTAATAAGAATTAGTTATATCCAAGTTTTATAAATTCCAAATAGTCCTTGTGAATATGGAATAACACAAGTTCTAGAAATATTTCCGATAATTCCACGGAGCTGTATAATTATTAAGGTTGAAGAAAATAGTACTAATCCAGAATGTACTGTATACTGATATATCACAAAAGTAGAATATCCACACACAAAAAGAACCAAATTCGTTTATGACCTCTCAATCCAGTGTAGCTATGAAGAATGCTAGAATGCTGCTATAAATCATATTATATAGTCTCTTACTACGCAAATCGAAATAAAACCCAAACAACACCTTTGATAAACAAGTGGGTATTTCGAAATAATTTCCTTCTAAATAACAACCCTCTCAGAACCAATCAGAAACTAGGTTATGCGTGACATCGCCCAAAGTACTAGTGCCCTGACGTTATTAACAGTAAACAATGTATTGACTCTGAAATGAATCATAGAATCTGGGTCAGAAGTTCATGCCCTCACGCGCTGATCACATGACACGACTAAAACTTCAGTGAAATATCGATCCAATTTACCGTATGTGTACTCATAACATGACGACAGCTGTTAGACTAAGAACAGAGATTCCAAACTAATAAACTATACCATTATTAAAGAAAAATGATATATAATTCCGTAACAATATATATATATATATATATATATATATATATATATATATATATATATATATATATATATATATATATATATATATATATATATATACATTTACGTATATAAATACGATTAGGAACAAACGCTAAAGTACGGGCGTAACTGAGATATTTAATTGTATCATCATCAGGAGGGGTGAAACAAATGAGGCAGCCTGTATTATTATCGTACTCAAAAAATAAAAAAGTTATACATACCAAGACAGCTCGCAATACAGCAGTAAAAACAGCAATTCCCATGGTGATAGCAACAAGGATTTTAGTTGTCTCTCTCATTTGCTGATCTGGCTCACTGCTCAAAACCTAGAAAGCGGATTTGAAATGTCACATTATAAATTTGTAGAAGAAAATAACAAAAATAACGTTATTTACGTTTGGACAAACCGCGATACCTTTTAAAGGCGTGAAACTGCGTACATTTAATGTAAGAAAACTTCAGTTAGCAGATATGTGTATTTAATCGATAGCAGCATAAAGGTATAGAATATAAGTCCACTCGCGTCTTATTGCTTACCCCGATGAATTCAGAAACAAGAAAGGAAAAGCTCGGTGGCACAGCTCCTCCAATGACAGCTGTGAGGCATCCCAAGACAATAAGATACCATTCAGGAGCATTGAGAAGTATAATTCTCTTCATGGAGAATTCAGGCAGAGCTTCTTCCTCCTTTTCCTCTTTTGAAACCTGTAAAGGTAATCAGCACAGTAACTACTTAAAACTGTTTAATTCATAATATGACATTTACAATCATATGTCGGCAAGAGTTCAAGGTCGTTTTCTTTCCAATTAATTTACTGCTAACGCGTTTAACGACTCAAAGAAGATGAGCACATACAATTGCAGCAAAATACTGACTTTTTCACCGGCCCAGGGAAGATTAGCATGTTTTTTAGATTAAATAGTCGCAACATTGCTTCAGATTTCAAGTTTTTAAAGATAACATGTTCGAAATTAATTTTAGAGTAGCTAAAAACATGAAGGAAAAGCTGACCGACAAATTACTATTGGAGACTCTTAGATATAGTCATGCTCTGATAAAATTACCGTCGGAATTAGTATATAACGCGTATCAAATGCCTTTCTATGATCTCTCTCTCCTGTAAAATAGAAAGAATTGTGTCATATTGACCCACCGTATTATGACTCTCTTGGCTGAGTGTTTGTTCCAGGACTGGTTTTGGAAAATCCACTTTCATGGCGGGGAAATTCGCTTTAGTGTGCTCCAACTCATTCAACACTGGAGAATGTAAGTGGAGTTTGATAAATATTCCATACTTGATTTTTATTCCATTAAAATTAGAGATGATAGTGTTCCTTGAATGGATTCAGCTAACATTTTTAGGAATGTACACGAGTACACGTCTTGATCGGATTACGTTTATCTTAGACTTACGAGAGTAAAACGATTATCTCCCGTTTCAAATTATTGAGCAATAAAAACTTTAAATAAATCTTGGTCAAAGGATGACAATGTTTTTTGCTTTTTTTCCCAAGACCTAGTTGGTTGGGAAAATAAGATCTACAATTAGATGTAACAAAAAGCTATCAGCTCAGAGGATGAGGCTCGCATTTAATAAAACTATGAGCTCTAAAACAGAGAATTTACGCAAACCGTTTGAATGTAATATTTCAAGACTCGCAATAATCACGGAAATAATTGTCCACTATTAGCTAACATTCTGTCATGAATTTTATCACCAGTTTTCGAGGTTTCGCTTTAGTTTAAGTTTGATTTCTAAGTATGGACATTTCAACCTGAGTCGAAAACATGCTTGAAGCCTGTTGTGCACCTCAGATCTGGCCTGGAGATCATCATTTTATCTAGATTTAATTTGAGCTTGAGATTTTATATCAACAAATCAACAGCATTTTACATTTGTAAAGTACCTTTTTAAATGCCTCAGCTCAGAGTTTTTAAATTTCCATTTGGTTCCTCCAATATAGAACTTTGCTCAACATTCGAGTAATAAATATTACTACATGCTTTAAAATCTTACTCGAAATTGAGCAATGCAGCCTTTTGATTGGAAAGATTTGGAGTTTAGTAAAGTTTTATGACAGAGGGCCATGACCCCTATTAATAGTCTTTAATATCAGTTTACAAATAACTCACCATTATCCTCCTCTGACACGTGCTGTACCTGCCAAATACAACCATATTCATTGTTTAAAGCAATTGTGAAACTCGTAATATTGACTTCATGGTTCACGGATACACATAATGAACAAACGAACGATGCTTTTCAGATACAAATTTAGCCCTTGAATAAAGAATGCAAATTTCTGTATTGAAAAAGATTTTTTTAAATAATGGTTTAGTCACGCTAAAAGACTTTTCATTATGACCATCTATTGTGGTTAACACAGAAGTTTTTATAAATTCTAAATGCAAAAGTTGTAAATTCTGACCTCTTGTGCGTGTTCCATAGAATCCCTATTGTGCTACATATAATCCCTCTTGTGATCCCTATTGAGTTCCATAGAATCCCTATTGTATTCCTTAGAATCCCTATTGTGCAGCAAAGGAGGAAAAGTAACGTCACAAAAAGAAGGAATGACACCTTCAAAATGTTTACCACATTAAATTTGATGTCCAAGGATAAACTATATTATCACACATCAAAGAAAGATGAATTTGAATTTTCATGCGAAAAAAGTTCCAAAAAATATCAAAGAGCAGAAATGGATTAGAAGTTTTATATGTCTGTATCATTACCTTTTCCTTCTCTCAGCAATATATTTGTGGTTGGACCTTTTATAAAACTGAATCTAGTAGTGCAAGGCATAATGCAAGAAGTAAATTTGAGATTCTAAATAATAATAATAATAATAATAATGTTTGAATGTTTGGCACATTCTTCCAGCTATTGTTGATTAAGCCTTGTGCCTCCAACAGTCGACTATGCGGACATATATGACAAATATTCGTTCATCAGTTAATCATGGACGACTTGGCCCAGAGATAAGTTGTAAAAGATAAGACGAACAAGGCGATTTTTAAAAATTAAACTCTGCCTTAATTAGGAATAATTTAGGACCATCTCCAGAGTTTACATCTTTCTTTTTCAAAACTGACCCGAGTTGTCTGAAACAAAGTAGGAACAATTTGAAAAATTATAGCTTGGCTATAAACCTAGCTATATTTGTATTGTGGTATATTAAACGCTGCGCTGGGTTGTTTTTAATAATGGGTCGGTCTTTCGTCAGGGTTTATCTATGACCCCAGTTGTTGGGATCCCATTTCAATTGGTGGGAAATACTAGAAAGAAAAAAGGTACAACAGTCTTGGCGTTCTTCGGAGTGCATTGCAACTGAATTATTCTGTCGCATTGATTTATGACAAAAATTGTCGGTCTCACCTCCTGATGTTTGACAAGCCCATGATATGCACCTTCCTTCTGCATAAGTTCTATGTGTGTGCCCTGTTCCACAACCTCCCCATTCACCAGTACATAGACTGTGTCTGCATTGAGTATTGTAGACAGTCGATGGGCGATAACAATTGTTGTTCTGCCAATCTGAGCCTAAAATGAATACATAAAATGCACACAATCTGATATGATTCTTTTATATTGGGCTTCCCACTTTGTAATACGGAAGGGAAATGGCAAACAGGATTAACAGGTATAAAGAATTGCATAATAAAAATGAAAAAATAATAAATTTATTTTTAATAGCCTAACATGGCATAGCAGGTCAAAACACTTTAGAGGAAAGAAACACAGTACTGAAATTTAAAAAAAAATGTTGTTACTCGATAAGTAGTGTAGAACCCTCGACAATTCTGAAACATTCATCCGCTGTAAAGGCTTTTAAAGATAGGCTTAACTAAACAACTTATGATCAGTGTATCCCTAAATTCAGTGAGAAATTCTATCATCAAGCATTTGCGATAAACTAATTTCACAGCGAACTGGACATGGTAAACATTATTAAAAGGGACCGTAAGGAACTTAATGTTTATATATAAGGATTTTCATGTACTCTGTCTCAATAGATCTACGCACTGAATGAACTGCAGAAGTCACCCCCCAGTTAGGAGCAAATTTGCAGCACTCGTCTTGTGAAGTTTTATTCTCATAATTTGAAGCTTTATGATACCAGACCGTTGGAAATCGGAGTTACGTCAAGGAAATCAATACCGACAATTAATCTGAAAACCCATTTAAGTAAAGAGAATATTATTTGAAGGGCTATTCTCCAGTGAAATTGTTGGAGGATGATGAGCTATGTAATGAATATAAAGCAAAAGAAAAATAAAATATCTGAGACCGAAGCCACTCTTACTCTTAGGTTTTCGCAAACCTTATTTGGTGGATTCCTTCGCCTGGCCACGAGCAATAGTCAGCATGCACTATGACAATAGCAATTATCAAACGGAAAATATAAATCAATTTTATGACTACACCATGATCCTGTTGCTTTGATCATAGAGACTGTCGTTTATTCTCATAAGCAACCTACTAGGTCTCAGGTCGGGTACAACCGTTTGTTTATTGAACAACGAGTTCATTCTTTGTCTTCTGTTAACCTTAGAAACATGAGCGTTTCCGTTACGGATATAATTAGTCAGTAAGGACTGGTGTAGATGTTACCAAATAAATACTTCCTTACAGAAACGGGATTTAGTGTCTACATTTCCAGTGACCTCTTTTATACATCAAACGGGACCACCCGCCCCCACCCCCTACCCCATACAAACAAAACCGAAAAGAATGTTTTTAAAAAAAATACAAAAACAAAACAAAGCACTTGAAATTTCGTTAGAGGTATATTGTATCGATTTTGCCTTATTTAATGCTGAAGCCGTTTGCGAGCGTTTATTATATTTTGTTCCCCAGATTATTACCTGCCCACCATATTGGATTATAAAACAGATGCACATAGTTCTTTTAAAGTCTGTATGAGTAACGTTATAGGGGAAAAAGGGATTGTAATTACGCACAACTGTTAAAATATAGCAGGAAAATGATCATAATAAATAAAAAGCAGAGGTTCACTTTCGAAGATCAGAGGTAGTGTTAGATACATGTTGCATAATAATTCTGCAAAATATCAAGCTCTCTTGGAGATTGATGAACGATGTTGACATTATACCAGCATAATCAATCATGTTAATGACTCTTAATTCTCATGATTTAAACTGTTTTTGAAGTCTGTGATAAAACTTGTGGTCAGTCATTAATAAAATATTTAATAGATTTAGGCTTAACACATCTGCTTTTATAAAACCAGTACATGTGTCAAAACAGCATATAGGATAATGTTTAACTTTAGAACACAACGAAGTGTATATCCTACATGACATCGTATAGAAAAAAAATGAAAACAAGTACATTTTAAATATTGTATGGCATTTACTTCCGTCATCATTCTAAGAAAACAAAATACAAGTATTGCACTTAATATAAACAAGAAAAACTCACCTTTTCTATCGCCGTTTGAACTATAGCCTCGTTCTCATTATCCAGGGCTGACGTGGCCTCATCCATCAAGAGAATCTTGGGGTTTCGGACAAGAGCCCGCGCTAAGGCAATACGCTGTTTTTGTCCACCACTCATCTGAGTCCCTCTATCGCCTACAAGTGTATCGTAACCCTATCAGAAAACAAATATAGTCTTAGTAAAAAAATATATTATTTCATAAATTTGGAGTGGGAAATTACAAGATGTACAATATAGATGGTAAAGGGCTAGAACGAAAGCCAATGGCTGATAATGTTCGTCTCCTTTGACGATACAACAAATGTAAAACATATATCAACATATGGCGGATGATACTGAGTTTTAATGACAAAACATTGAAATTGTTGATAGTCAAAGTGAAAAGTCTCTTAGTTAAACATTAGCATTTAGCCAAGGTATATAAAGCACAAAGATTAACAACGAAGTGTTGGTAAGAGATGAGGATAAAAATAGAATGAAAAGGAGAAACTGTTCATTAATATCTGTAGAACATTGTGTATACAGTTGAGAAAATAAGGAAGAAAGAAAGGTGAAGAACAAAAGAAAAGTAGAAAAAAGTGCGATTAAAAGTGAAAAGTACTTTCTTGATGAGCGAGTCCTTGCAGAAGCGATGGCCAATCATTTGGGAAAAAGAAAACTGCTGTTTACAGCTGTTCGTGACCCATAGAAGTGTATGCGTGTTAGTAATATGTGCGCTTAAGTAAATCTTTTTGACATTCATAAAGTTTATCAACGGCATCGCAAAGTCAAATGTTTACTTCATATGGAAGCGTTGTATCACTATACAAGAAGGTATTTAAAGTTAAATTACCATATGGAATGAGGGAAGCAGTTCGATGCATTGTTCAGGGTAATAAACACAAGAAAAAAACAGAGCGTTGTGAAGTTTCTATAAGTTCACATAGACAAAAAGGTGATCCAATTATATTCTTTGTAAATAAATGCTGATTAATTGAACTGCAATTTGTCCTAAGTCGAGAATGAAGAATTTTAAATATCCTTCTAACCCAATAAAAGTGTCTGGGAACATGAGCGTCGCGATTATTTAATGCGCTTTTAAAGTTGTTAAGGAGTCGCTTTGACGAGTGTCGATAGGTAATATTTTCCATTTTTGAGTGGCCGAAGGAAGAAACGGGCTGTATTAAAGACTAGCCTGTACTGAATGGACATTATTTACATTACGTATGTTGCAGAGAGTAATATCGCCGGTAGAATCAGAGATGTGAAATAGGGTAGGCTTGAACCAGTTTTCATTTTATATACAATTGCATGTTTGTGGGTTTTTTTCGCCTAGATTCAAGATTTTCTCATTCTATAACGCGATATAAAGCCTCAATATACATTCTAATTTTGCTGAACCAATCACGATTCTGGCTGCCTCATTTTCTGTTTTTTATTTCTTTCTTTTTTTAGTTCACTTTTCTCAAGTAATGTGCAGTTGTCCTAAACCACATTACCATATTCCAGAATAGGTTGTATAAAAGACGTATACATAATTTCTAAAGATTTTCTGTCAGGTTGAAATTTGAATCTCCGAATTACATTAATTCTTGAACATTCCTTTACTTTTATACGGTCTATTTGTTTGTACTATGAGCAGTTGTTTGAGAAAAATACTCCAAAATGTTTGTGCGAGTCAACTTCCTCAATTCTATGATTGAGCATATATAGTGGTGGATGGAAGGGTTTATTAATTTTCTTAGAAATTGTTTGGGATTCGGTTTTAGAAAGGATAAACTATAGAAGCCAATTATTTGCCCATTGAGATATTTTTCCAAGTCAGAGTTGTGGTTATAAGCGGTTACAATGGGATTATCAGCGAGTAGAAAAAGACTTGTATCATCTACAATTAAACTTATATTGGAGTGTATCCCATGTACAATATCATTTATGTATATAAAAAATAAGTAAACGGATTCTCGGGACACACCAGCCTTAATACACCTCCACTCTGAAAACACGCCAGGAAGGATCACTCGTTGCCTTCTGTTTCTAAAATGGCTAGAAAACCATTTTAGAAGGCCTCCTGTGATGCCAGTAGCTTTCAATTTATGAACGAGTCATTTACGCCACACGTGATCAAGAGCTGTACTTATGTAGCAAAACACAACTCTAATTTCCTTACCGGAATCTACTACTTTACAAAAAATATCATTGAGGTATGTTCATTGATTAATTGTTGATTCACCCGGAATAACGCCAGACTGGAAAGGTGTAAAATGTTATTTTCACGAAAGTAATTATATACATGTTTAAAACCAGTCTTTCAAAACCGTTGCCAACAGTATTGAGAAGAGATATTGGTCTGTAATTAGATACAATGGAAGGGTCACCCTTCTTTAAAACTGGACAAACGTTTGCTTTTTTCCAAGGGTCTGTAAAGGTGGCTACTGTAAGAGATTGGTTGAAGAGTGAAGAAAGTGGATGTTAGAGTTCATTAGCCAGCTCACGCACATTACAGGTATTTACACCAATGGGACCAGAAGCCCTACCATGAGGAAGGCTTTTGGGAACATTTTATACTTCATCATGTGTTAGTTCTATAGAACTAAAACTAACATCCGTATATACAGGAATGTCACAAAGGTTAACATTTGCTGCATCTAGTACAGTTTTCTCTATAAAAAATCGTTAAATACGTCCGCTTTGTCAACTTCTCAGGTGATTATCAAACCGTTGTGTTGAAGGTAAGGCATATTATGTGTACTGGAGGGCTGATGAATACCTTAACAGGCTGACCACAAATTTTGGAAGATGCAGTGCTAGATTTCAGCGTTTGTGCTAATTTGTCAGTATGTAGCTATTTGGCTTCTCGAATCATAAAGATTGTTAGATTGCTTGGCTTTTCGATACTCTCTCTTACATTTGCGTATAGACCTTTTGATTGCCGTTGTGACGCATGGAGGTTTTGATGGTTTAGCTTTAACAGTTCAGTTCGGAATACATTGCTTAGATATTAAGACTATGTGGTCAGTGATATTTTTTGCATATTTTTCAATATCGTCACATTTCAAAAGCAACACCAGTAGACAGTGCATACTTTTTTTCTCAAGATTATAGTCGCCGTGACCTGTATATCCGTATATACCTTGGAGACGATTTAAGTTTTATTTTCTGTAGTTGAATATCCTATAAATAGGGCAATGGTACCTAATATCTTGATGTAAGAAAGGATCCCCAATTCCGCTGAGAATTAAACTTTCATTGTTCATTACAAGTAAATGATCTAGCAACGTTGAAGAGTTTTCGGAGAAATGGGTGGGCCGTTTAATGCATTAGTGAAGGGAAAGTTTACCACATAATGATTTTATTTTTTGACCTGAGAGTGGATTTAACATACTGAAGTTAAAGTAGCCTGTTACAATTATATCTATTATTCCCGCATCAACAGCAAGATGCATGAAGTTTTTATCATTTAAATATACGTGTAGTTTGCATTTGGAGGTCTATAGAATAAGCCTACCAGAATTTGTCTTTGTCCAAGTGAAAGTTCGATCCTTAAGCACCCTAAATCATTGAGTACGTCATTAAGTTCAAGATCTTGTTGCCTTTGAAAATGAAGCGATTCTTTCACATACATTATGGCAGGACCGTGAGTATCGCCTACACGATCTTTCCTAACTGGGTTGTGGTAAGATCGGAGGGAAAGGTCATCAGAAGAAATGGATGGATTGAACCAAGTTTCAGTGAAGGCCAAACTGTAACACTCCCACAATTCTGCATACAATGTATCTAATTTGGACAAAATATTTTGAACATTGTCGTGCGTAATGGAAAAATGGTGTAAAGAAGCCAAGTAGATTGTGCGTAGAAACTGACGAATTAGATATAATATGAAGAGCTGCTACAAGAGACTGTTGAGTTTGGTCTTGGATTGGCATGAATGTGACCGACTAATATGAATAAGTTCATCAACCATATGGCCAAAACTAAAGTATAAAAGAACGCGCGCACAAGAAAATATCTGAAAAGGATTATTAAATAAGCCTTGCTTGCTAGGACACGTCTAGAGTTACGTATCAAGTTGCTTAGATATGAAATCAGCGCGGAATTACGCACTTCAAGCAATATATATGCAGTACTATCATCGCATCTTTGAAGTATGAATATAATCAAAACATGGAGCATTAGCGAAAACATTTGAAATTAGAACAATAAAACCTCATAATGGCAACATGCTTCTACAAAGATGTATGTCATTGTCCTAAGTTGATAAAGAAACAAACGAGTTGCTACCATGAAGATACGACCTAAAAACCTACATTTCATAAATATACTTTGTAGAGTCGTACCGGTATCATCAGATATCAACATGATTTTGCTCCACAAAGAAGAGGAACAATAAAAGGAATAAATGTAAGCAAAAGTAAAAAAGTAAAGATGCAAAACAAAAATAACGATGAATGAGTTCTTTCATGCTTAAGTTGTGGTCGGTGTGTGAGGATCTTAACTATTTACATTAATGTGCATGATAGCGTTGTAATATAAACTATTGGTCTTTGGTGATTGTATTTGTTGGTTTCAACAGGATCTTATAATAAAGAAACGCAAAGATATATACAAAGGCTTTTGTATGAAGTATGATATTATCAGCTAGGAATAAGGGAGTAGTCATAAACTAAAAAGCAATATTGTATTTAGTTAGCATATTTTTTCACAGACACTTCTAGCGTGTACCTACTATTAGATATCTGCCTACACTGAAACCAAGTGATATCTGTCTGCACTGAAACCAAATGATATCTGCCTACACTGAAACCAAGTGATATCTGCCTACACTGAAACCAAATGATATCCGTCTACACTGAAACCAAGTGATATCTGGATATTAGGAACGAGAATTTAGTAAAAGTTACAATTACGTGAAGATTGTATTTCTCAACCACATCTTTCTATACAGGTGTCGAACTTGTGGCAGATACAAAATTATATAGCGCAGATTTATAAACATGCCTCTCTAGTAGCGTTTAAAATGCCATAATCTGCGAAATTAGCATTTAATGATAAATGTACAGAAAAAAGCTACGAAAATGTACAGTAATACAAAACATGACTGTCTAAGTATTTTCGTTGAGACAAAATAAATAAATGGCAGTCAGGTGTAATGGCGAAAGGGTGCATATTGCGATATTACAAAATACAAAATCATCAAAATCAGCTAACTTATCTAAAGAAAGGTGTAATTAAACATGTAAAAAGACAAGTAGTACTAGAATAACAACATAATTATTCTGGAATAAAACGTAGCTCTCACGAATCACGAGGAACACCCCCCCCCCCAAAAAAAAAAAAAAAAAGAAAAAAGATGCAAAACAGATATAATGTTGAATGAGGAACCATGTCTAGAAAAAGGTCTTCGATGGTTATGTTGTAATCAGAGTGTCAGGATCTTAAATGCTTACAGAAATGTGCATAATAGCGCTGTAATATAAACTACCTATCAGAGCTGATCACATTTGGAGTTTCAAAATGTCATGTAAGAAAGTAATGCGAAGATACATACAAAGATTTCTGTGACAAACAAAAGTGTGGTATTATCAGCTGGGAACAAGGGGACAGTCATAAACAAAGACTTAGTTACTACATAAACTTTGTTATAACATAAAGTTAGTTACCACATAATCTTAGCAAACATATAAACAATTATACCATAAATTGTCGCAGACAATTCTATCGAATACATACAATTAAATACCTGTCTTTACTAAGATTAAGTGATATCTGGAAATTAGAAATAAGAAATTAGTAAAATTGGCAACTACTGAGAGCAACGAAGAATTCATGAAACATATTTTCAAATTGTAAAATAGAAAATATATATAGTTTTTTGAAAAAATTTATATGTAAATTAGCAAGGTTATAATGATATTTACTCATTCTTGTTGTGTAGATATGAAGGTTACGAAGAGATAATAATTGGCAACCACGTCCTTCTTCATGGATGTTAAACTTGTAGCAAATATAACATTTTGTAGCACTAATTTATGAATATACCTCTTTTGTAGTGTGCAAAATAACATAATCTGCGAAATTAACAATTAAAGTGCAAAAGAAGTTATGAAAATGTGCAATTCTGAGTGGATATTGAATGTATGTGTAGAAAAAAATTTCATTTGGATGTAAAGGCGAACGGGTACATGTTGTAATTACAAAATACAAAGTCAACGAAAACAGCAAACTAAAGTAAGGAAAAGTGTATTGAACCTATAACAAAGGCATGTAAGTAATAGAACAACGATATAATTAGGTTAAGACGAACTGTGGCTTTCATGGGTCATGAGTTGGAGTTTTGTATCTCCCTCAAAGGTAGATGGACGAGGATCTGAAGGCTCTTTGAAAAAAGAATTACAATCTACACCAGGTGGAAGTTCCGCAGTTGGATCTTAACGATTGATCTTTTACCAAGATCGTCCCATCAGATGTTCCGACGCTAGGTAGGCGCTTTGATTTCACTAGCTTTCTGGCTGCCAAAATCAGCTTACTTTTGGGTCTGGTTAAAGCCTCATTAATAAAGATTGCATCGTAACCATTGTCCTTGTTACGTTTACGGGCTGTATACAGTTTCAGACCAGCGCGATAGGTGGCACATTTGATAATGATATCCCTGGGTTTGTGTGACTACGTTTCACTCTGTGTGATCTGTCAGTGTCCTCTATGTAAAAGTCTAAGTTGAGGATTTCGACATTTTCAGGACATATTTGTCAGTGTTCTTATCATGGCTTGCAATGACTCCAGTGATCCTGAGACAGTTTCGGCTGCTGTACTGTTCCGCCTTGTCCGCATTTAATTGCAGTTTCCGTATGCTCTCTCTGAGTTTAGAATTTAGTCGTTACTATTATAGCAGGAAAATTAATATAACAATTTGGTAGTCAGTGTATCACACATACTATCACTTTATTTCATGTGATTGTTATGTCGTACACTTAATAAGACATTTCTTTATTTCTAGTGGCTTTGTACCATATACCACTTTGTCTTGTGTGTCGTGTGTATGTTATATCTTACATAGCAGCAATTTATATGTCTTGTGTTGTTTTGCTGGGATTGTCTTTCTAATGGCGCAATGTCAATCAATACCATTTCCCACAAATTGAATTCTCTCTTGTATTTTATACAGGATGTTCTTAAATTGTCTGTATACAATCAATATTCAATTTCTGTTATGTACTGGCTCTTAGCAGTGCTGGATTACCCAATAGACAGACTAAGCACGTGCTTAGGGCACAAGCAAAGCATGGGCACCCCCCCCCCCCCCCCCCCAAAAAAAAAAAAAGATACATTTTTAATTTTACGGTTTAGTATTGTTTTTATTTTGAATTACATGGGGGAGGGGGGGGGGCACCATAATCTTTTCAGTTCTTAGAGCCTCTAAAGGTCTTAATCCGGTCCTGGCTCTAAGTAAGGTATGCTACTCACTCATGTTTCTAATAATCATGATATCATACATCATACGTCATTTCATTGTATTTACACTAGTTGTAATATTGTATACTTATGATAGTGCATGACAGTCTGTATTAGTTACTACTAGTAGTTCAATTGTACCATTATTAGACCTATGATTTATGGACCTGAACTTCATCACATCAGAGCTGATTGCATACAATTAAAGATATACGGCCACTACGTTACCAGATTGTTGTCAGATGCATAGGGAAATATGCTGTTTATAGTGGACAGAGTTAAAGATAGTAGGGAAGTTCATATTTACATTGCTCCGCATTTGACCTTTATAAATGAGATTGGTTTTAACAGACAATGTAAACAAAAAGCATAAATGTATTATTACAAATATTACATTTATATTTGCTTTGTAACGAAATTCAATACCAGTTACGGAATCTTTTCCATTGTGAAGTTATACTGGCAAATAATTAGTGTGACATGTTGGTTGACATTCAAATACCGAATAATTACATTCTATATTATTTAAATCTTAACCTTGTAGACAATGTACTAGGAAACATGTTGCAGATTTTAAATGTTTGCAGCTACAATTAAACAATTCTTCCAAAAATCAAACTTTACGGCAATGAATTTGAAATACCTTTGGAAACATGGATATGAATTCATGAGCATTGGCTTTTTTGGCTGCGTCTTCTATTTCATCATCCGTGACGTCCATATGACCGTATCGGATATTTTCTCTAATGGTTGTAGCAAACAAAACCGGTTCCTGGCTGACCACACCAACCTGCTCTCGTAACCACTTCAAATTCAGGTCCTTTATGTCACGACCATCCAGCAGAACCTGCGATTAAATTATGAGAAATGTTGCACAAATCTAGTTGTCTAAAAATCGCGTGAAATGAACATGAACCAAATTTAAATTTCAATGTTTCTCATAAATCTTACCTTAAAGATTTTTCGACGCTTTGAGCTTATCTTGAAATGAAGCACTGTTAATGTAGGCATGCCTATATCAAAAGCCGATTTCCGATATTTATCTCCCGATTCAAGATGGTATCATAATATTTAAAAAAAATCACTTGCATTTTAGTCAAGCTTTTACCATAGGTAACAGCATTTTGCATTGACGAAATGTAGCTGGTGGTTTCCCTGATTAGTCATGTTTCTGTCAAAGAAAAACGCACAAGAATTATGCAGACTCCTGTGAATTTTTCCTTGATCAAACTTAAACCAATACCTGGTAGTTTATAACATGTTCCATTCTTTATAATTTAATAATATGCCTTTTAGACTTATATCATTATCGTCGTTCCGAAACATTTGAATCTACATTGTTTCCCATAGCTAGAAAATAACAGTTCATTAATCACGTGACAAAGGAGTGTGGTTTACTTTGTCCTAAGGTCTTCATATTTTGAGAACCAAGATAGTGGATAGACATAATGCTCCCAGAAAGGAAAGCGATTAAGTTTCGGAGTGACGTGCATATATTGAGATTTACCTGTCCTTGCTGTGGGTCATAGAACCTTTGTATCAGCTGAACGACTGTGCTCTTGCCACACCCACTTGACCCCACCAGGGCCACAGTCTTACCCACATCTACACACAGGCTCAGTCCATTCAGTACCTGCAGAAAGAATATATTTGGAACAAACCATGTAAATGTTAATACCTGTCTTGAAAGACGGAGATTATTTTTTGAACTACTGTCCATTATTCACAATGATAAAGACCACACGCATGAATATAGTATGTTGAGTACAAAACAACTCGTAACAAATGTGAAACGTTTCCACATGCAAATGATTATTGATTCTCAGAAATAACACTTTGTTTTGATGAATAAAATCGTAGTTAACTGACTCGTTTCGTAAAGGGCAATGATTCAATGAAATAGTCCAAATAACCTTTCCGTAATTTAGTCAACAATTTTCTATTTATGACATAAGCTCAAAATTTCAATTTAAATCCCATTATTGAATTACTCGTCTCTACTTAGTAAGTGAGAATTCTCGAAATCCAGAAGATGATATCTTGAAAGGGGTGATATGTCATACTTGTTAACTTTCAGATGATCCTTTATCACTTATACCACACACCTGTATGCCTGGTCTGGATGGATAATGAAAGTGGATATCCTTTAGTTCTATATTTCCACTGACTGTGCCCGGCATATATCCCTTTTCTGCTGTGACGTCAATGTCTGAGTCCCGTTCTATGATCTGGAACACGCGGGTTGCAGCGGCTCGTGCGGCAGCTATCGTTTCTAAGGCGGGGAATGCTTGAGCCAGACACCTGGTGCCAATTATCACACTGAAAAAGATCTGGAAAAAAAAAAACAGAATAATATATCGGTTTAACTCATAGATATGACAGAAATTCCATCTCCCGCCGTGTAGAGTTCAAAGTCTCCATTTTGTCAAGTAGAAAAAATAGAGAGATTTTGATCTGGAAAGTTGCGGATAAAGCACTCTTCGTTTAACCTCGTAGTACATTCAGTTTGAGTGGGGGAGGGGGAGCTGCAGTGATTCAGTGGATAGCCTGCATGACTCACGACCGAAAGGGTGCAGGTATGAATCCTACCACCGGACCAGCCTGGATCAGCTACCGTGGTGTGTCCTTGGGCAAGGCACTTTACTCCAATTGCCTCGGCACTAAATAACCTACTTGTTTTGCACTGACGTAAAGCATCCAACCAAACCAGTGCGAGTGGGGTCATTTTCTTCTTGTGTATCTATATACGTTCTTTTTTCTTAAGCCACAAATCAACTATATGCCGTTAAGCTAGTGCCAGATGTAATGGTCACTTTTCTGAATAATGCCTGGTTGAGAAGGTTTGACCATTCGCAGAAATAGTTACATCAAACACCATGTAAAATGTTCTCACATTCCTATATGTGTATGATCGTGTTTTCCAGTGTGGAATGTAGGTGGAGGATATCTCTGTCGTTCATCACATCCCTGTTGTCTTACATCACGTGACGGCAACATAGCGTTTTGATTGGTGCGTCGCCACTTTATATGACGTCACCATACAAATCACGTCACTGTTGTCTGTTATTATTATATTGCTTTAATTTCAGTTGTTATCTAATTTATCTGCGTTTTAACCTTATTTCCAAGTTTACATGGAATTTTTCGGTACATTGTAAATGTATATTTTGTCCTTTTTATGCTTTATCTGTACCAACTTGGTGCCATTTTGTTTATGCTTTATCTTTACCAGCTTGATTCCATTTTGTTTGTAACCGAGGCTTTGAAGCCAATAATGTAAGAAGAATAATCCTTTATTATGAATCGGTGTTGGATAGGAAAATTACACCTTAGTGGTCCAAATTTTGGCGTCAGACACTCGGCAAAGCATTCTAACCATCGGGTGGAATTTGCCAATCATGCACTAATGCATATGAAGGATTCTATTATTTTTCAACGGATAAAAAGACAACCACACATCCTTCAAGATTACTTCCGGCAGATATCGAAGCATATGTTTTGGAAGAAACATCTAAAAGATGGAATAAAAGCACGTCAACAATTTCTCGAATCGACTAGCAAAATTATACACGAGAATATCTAAAAGATTTAATTGTAAATACTAAGAGAAAAATATATATAAGAATATTGCCCCACTTAACTCACCGTTATTATATTTCCCGGTTCGAAACCCGCATCATTATTGATGATGATTTCTGTGCCATACCAGAAGGCGATGGTCAAGGCCGAGAAGCTGAAGAACCAAACAGCACCTGTGCTCAGTCCCAGGATCAAACCCTTCTTTGTTGCCATGCTGTGTGCACCCGACAATCTGTCCTCAAACCTGTGATAGAAATCAGTTCACAGGTTGATTCCATTATAAACTGCATTGCCCCACAAATTCTTTGAGATGGTCACCTATCCAATCTTTCTATTCTGTACAAAGAACTTTGAATGGAATTCAACCGTAATGACAAAAACTCCAGGGTATGAGAAAACTTTTCTTATCTTCAAGTTATCTGTAGTTAGAGCATACGTTTATTTAAAGTAGAGAGCTGATTGCTGAGTTTCAAGGTGTATACATCCAGCTGAGATAAATGTATGTAGTTGGCATCATCATTGCCTAAAGTGGCACTAAACAGTTTTTAACTACGGTCGCGGTCTAGGATGGATCACGCAACCGTTGAAGCCGCCCGCTATCAAAATAATACTCCAGAACCATCACGATGTATACATTTTCAAACTCGTCAGAAAATGGATAAACCGAACCAGTACAAATATTTACTCGGTAAAACTGGTAATTGTATGATTAACACCATGTGAGTAACCCCCCACCCCACACAGTGCATAAAAATTTCTAAAACTCACGATTTTCAATCCCGCAAGGAACCTATACTGAACTTATTCGGAGATAGTTCACATATAAGGCGGTGACAAATGCACAACAGACATTATTTGATGAAACTTTCCAAAAATACGAGTAAAATCAGACCATGCACAATGTAATCCAAAACCTAATCTTGAACCCGGCTGGCACATGCGTTTTTTTTTTTGCACTTGAAATCATGCATTCTTCACAATACTGTAAATAAAGAGGAAGATCCATGGAGATACATGCATACCTGCTTTGTTTCGAGTCGGCGGGAAAAAAAATCTGGTTTGATATAGCGTGGGCAGATACGTATTCATACGCTATATCGTACATACATACATACATACATACATACATACATACATACATACATACATACATACATACATACATACATACATACATACATACCTACCTACGTTTGTAATAGGCTGGTTGCCTGTTAGCTAAGCTTGGCTTTCTTCACTGGTGATATTAATTGATGCCGACTGTGCCGGCGAGCTTGGGACGCGCATATTTAGTAAAGGACATAAATTCAACCCAAACATCACCCAGACGAGCTTTGAAGATATTTATAGTAGCTGTCTCAGCTGCTTGAGATAACAGATTATTCCAAGAGTCAACAACCCGATGACTAAAAATAAATTTGTTTTGTGACGGTCCTACGATATTTCTTCTGTTGATTGTAAACGTGTTCTTTCCCCCGAAACGGAACAACACACGAATGCTTTTTTTATTATATTTTTTTTTAGTACATACTCATTTGTTTCACATAGAAACAAATAGTTTTAGCTGTACTGTTTAAATGGACATCATCAAATTTGGGAGTTATAAAAGTTCGATTCGGTGCATTAAAGAATATCGATGCGTGGACGTCATCTAACTAGTTGCAGTCTAGGTGTGCCATACTGACACACGGATTGAACATCCGTATCGAATACCACCAGATCAACCAGGTACGATTAAATGGGCATGTAATAAATACACGAGACTGCATATTTGTTTTGCCCCAGTCGGTGGAAAGAGTTTCATATGGCGTACATTTTTTTTGTATTTATTAAATACCCATTTTTTCACTTAAAAACAAATGTTTTTAGCTGTACTGTTTAATGGACATCATCAAATTTTGGAGTTATAAAAGTTCGAATCGGTGTATCAAAGAATGTCGATGCGCGGACGTCAATGAAAAAACATGTAACTAGTTGCAGTCTATGTGTGCTATACGGAAATACGGATTGAACATTCGTATGAATACCACCATATCAACCAGGTACGATTAAATGGGCATGTAATAAATACACAAGACTGCATATTTGTTTTGTCCCGAGCCGGTGGAAAGAACGAGTTTCATATGGCGTAGGGATACGGTGAGGCCGTCAGGCCGAGACATATTCATACCCCATATCAAACGAGTCATTTCCTACACTCTCGAAACAAAACACGCATGCGATTTTGTATTTATTACATACCCACTCTATCACGCTTTCCAAACAATTTTATCTTTACAGTATGAAGGGAACTCAAAATAAATTTGGATTTTTAAAAAAAAAAGTATGACTCAGTTCATATAAGAATATTGATGAGCGGACGCCGGTAAATTCACTTTGAGGCGCGGTGGCTCAGAGGATAGCATGCTGAACTGGTGTCCGAAATGGTGCTGGTTCGAATCCTACCATCTTACCAGCCTGGGTCAGCTACAGTGGTATGTCCTTGGGCAGGGCACTTTACTCCAATTGCCTCGACATTTAATAACCTACTTGTATCGTTGTGCCGTTAAACACCAAAATCAAACCAAATGTCAATGGTTCCAGTCTGGGTGTTGTTATAGAAATTCGGATTAAAGCATCCATATCGATCACCAGGTCAGCCATTTAAGATTAAATGGGTATGTAATGAAGTATGGATATCTCTACAAGGAAAACTGTACCCGTGGCCAATCATAATTAACTGTTTAGTGCTAACTGATCATTTCTGTCAGCCTTTTTAAAAATATAAACTTTAGAGGTTTCATATATGCCGTGGTAATGTGTTACATGCAAAGTTTCAAAAAACGTTTAACTATACCTATGTTGTTGTCGTTTTCTTGTTCGGTTTCTATTTTGTATATCTTACAGGAAGAGGACGATGTCGCTGGTGAGAACATGTGCCCAGTTCCATGGCTTTATGCGTGGAAGCAAAATATGTTTAATTAAAGCAATTAAACTTCAAAAGGATAGTTTCACCAAAGTTTCATTATATTTTTTTTTTCTCTATTCATACAATATTTGTACGTATTTTAATAGTCTAGATCCCATATTGTAAACACTCCTTGTCAAATCGTTATATTACACTGTACATGTCTTCTTGAAAGAGGAAATTAGTTATCTCTTGGATTTCGGAGGTGCTGACTTGAGGTCAAACTTTTTGGCGTTTTATCTCTAAGAAAACATTAGTACAATACTTACAAGAATAAACAATTGTTTTGCATGTACTAATACACATTGTTCAATGAAAACAAAATGCCGCAACCCTTCTTTTGCAAGCTAATTGTACAATAGTGATTAGTATATAAACGTTCTCGGCTTTAAATAATTTTCATCAAATTTGATATTTTTGTTCCAATTTTCTTCTTATATTTAATTATGTGAGAACTCTGAATCTATGTGGAAATTGCCATTTACTTCCGGCTCTCCTTCTCTTGACCATTAAAAGTTGTCACAGTTCTAATAGCACTAAAGACTTCCTCCGCAACGGCTCCAGCTGTGGAGTAGGCTTTAAGTTCCTCCAACGTCATGTTTTTCAGCCACTGAAATGGAACAAAAGGCGATCTACAGGTTAGATCTTCGCCTTGAAAATCATTTGAAAAATGGCAATGTAGAATGTACAAAAATATCAAGGATGACCTCCGAGAATTAGAATTGAAGAAATCCGACTTGTATGACATATACATATGATAATCAAACAAATACTCTTGATCGAAATGCGGACAAAAACATATTATTTGTAAACCTTCTCAAACTCAACTTTTAAAGCTTCGTGCTCTGTACAGTTAAAATGATAATCATATACCATGAAAACAATACAGTCTGTGGACAAGCTCTATTAAGAATCTCTTTAAATTTGGATATCTCGACCATTCCAGTATGCAGACATTCATCAACGAGGGACTGACCATTTACATCCAACAGTTTCAATCTACACAAATATTGCCTATTAACGTACCTTTTTAACTTTTGGACATAACTATTCATGGTTAGCTATAGCATATGAGGCCTATAATAAATTGTAAACTATTTGGGTGAATAATCTTTTTTCTTTGAAGTAAATATCCTGACTCGGGTGCTTTGTTTGAGCATATGGAAGAGGAAAATGCCTCAATTTCTTGTCGCGCGTAAACAAAGGGAAACGGATTCGAATATGTACGCATGTTCAATCACAGGCAACATTATTTGTGATTAAAAAAAGGCTGAATAAGAATTCCGATGGAAGAGAAACGTATATTGCAGAAACATGTCACTATTGTCCAGTGGAATAAATTTTAAAGCATAAGAGGAACAAGAAATATTGTTTAAAAAAGACTCGTGAAGAAGTTAGGAGTCTCATAAGTAAGCCTATGCACTTGAGTTGAGATATACAATTAATAGTTTTTAATCTTTTGTAAATAATTGAGGTAAGAATATTTTAGTAACCTTCTACCTGACGATCTAGATAAAACAATTTTTAAATAAGCAATGGTTTGTATTAATCGTTAGTAATTTTTGCTCTGTTTATTTTCAGAGAAGGCTTACTTTAGACGTAGGCATATTTTCGAGCAGCAGTATCGGTAGATGCTTCATAAGAAATTGTTTTGAGGTGTATTTTAATCTGTTCATTCTATCTTAATTAATAAATGACAATACGGCAAGATGTTCCATTATTGTCTTGAACATATATGTCTTATTCATGAAGACGTAAGTCTGTTTATCTAAACATATATGCAAACAAGGTACCAATTAATTATATTAGGCGGCTTATATTTTAGCATGGCTTACTTTCCAGCTTTCGAGCACAGTTAAATTTCGAGCATGGTCTACCTTTGAGCGCAAAAGGATCTAGAAATGGGACGACTTATTTTGAAGGTAGCTTACTTTCGAGACCAGTTTAATTCAAATGTGTAGGGTTGTATAACATCATTTTGTTTTTGTGTCAAAATTGAATATCTTTTAAATTTAGTCAGCTTCCGTCAGAAATTATGTGCAGTATATACACCTTCACTGAAAGGCGCCGGAATGCTTAAGCATCCATCTTTAACCTTACACAAAAAAGCAAACTTCGTCGAGAAACATGAATCAACGTGGATAGACAAAACAATGTCCCTATGCACACAAATTGCTGAGATAGCATGTCGGTTAGCGCTTATTGGCGCCGAACAGAAGCCTTACTTCAAATGCTTATTTGTATCAAGTGACAATATAATTTAATTGTCCTTTTCGGCCCATGTCCGCATAGCAAATAAAGTTTTCCTTTCTTGCTGAGTGAGCAATCTTCACAAGTATTGTTACCACCACGTAAATTAATTGACATCACACCTGTCCTTTGGCCGTGTAAAATCTCGAAGGCATATAAACATCAATATATCTGAATTATGCAAACTATGAACCGGAAATGTATGCTCTTTCTCAAAAGCGGTCTATGTAAATATATTTGGGTGTCCATATGTGAATCAAATAAAAAATCTAGCTTGCCCGCATCGCAAGTGCTCCGACCATGAAGAGTAATGGACACACTGACATCGTCGCTAACGCCAACTTCCATCCCTTGATGAGAGCTATAATGTAACACGAAAGCCACGTAGAGATCCACTGGAAACATAGCGCTGTCTTGTCCCCAATTCCTGACGCCAGGTTCTGCATATCTCTGTAACAAAAATGGATGACATTCAATGGAGTTTACACAGGAACCTATAATCAAAAACTTTTTGAGCACAAAATAGAACTCTGACTCAAAACTTTCAAAGTAAAAAACTGTTTATTTAAGTTTCTCAATATCTTTGAATATGACATCTATGTGAGATACAAACAATAAAATAATCCTGACATTATAGTGATTCTGGCCTCATTCTGAGCAAAGTTATAAAAGATCAAACTTTTTAAAGTTTGAGCATAAGCTGATGGTTTTGAGACAAAGAGGTCATGAATATTGCTATTTGGAGATTAACCTTAGACAATAAAAAAAAAAGAATAATTAAAAAAAAAACCCCAGCGCCAATGGCGTGATTGTAAACTGTAAAATTCATATCACAGTGACCTAGTATTCATTTATGGCTGTAGTGCTTTTCATAAAACATTTACATACCATGTCATGCAACTCTACAAGCAATATTGTCTGAGAAAATTACATGAACTCCAAACATCAATCCATAGTCCAAAATTATTTTGCAGTCAGGCCAAAAGTAAAACTTTCTGAGAGAAATGTTTCGGTAATTATAAATATTTAATCACGCTTTTAAAATCAATCTTAAGATTTGTGTTGCTTGCATTTAGTCTTACAAAAAAGCAATAAAAGCGGAAATATAGTTGCAGAATGCACGCAACAACTCGCTTGCTCTTTTCGTTGTTCTCTTTAATTATAAAATAAGCAATAGGATTTGACCAAATGTTTTCACAACTTATCGAGGATTATATTCCGCACAAGACTTGTTTATAGAAGTCAAGAACAAGAGGGAACACTAGACATAAAATATAGAACTTTGATACAAGATGTAAGGCAATGTTATAAACCATAAAAGGTACTGAAGCACCATGTTAGAAACAAACAGAAGAAGAAGAAGAATAATAATAAGAAGAAGATTCACAATAAATGAATGAAGAAAAACACACAATAAACCTATAGATTTATCAAGTTCATGAATTTACTGAATATAAATTTGGGCTTATTTAAATAATCAGTGTTTCTATTTAAAAGTTGGTGACGGGAAGAAACGGTCTGGCAGACCGAAAGAGTTTAAGTATCTTTTGTTGGTTGTTAGGACAATCAGACAATAGGGCGTCAAATTTTCATACAGAAACCCACATAAATAAGAAGAGTAGTTTATTAGGTTTATTCGATATAGGTCAGCTTTCAAAATTTCTGCAATTATGTCTCAATCTGGTTAACATGATATTAAATTTTCAATTGCTTTGGGTGAAGTAGTGAGGCGGATTTTATATTTTAGGTCCAATTAGGTTTTTCAATAAACCCAAGGATTATTACAACAACATATTGATAAAGTCAATGTCCAAATACTTTGAAAACCACGGCCTCAGATTTGTGTGCTTGCTAATTTGGATAAAAATATAAGAACAAACAAATAAATCAAGTTTCAGTATTTAAAAAAAGTTATAAAACTCAAGCACAGATTGAACTAAAAATCGTAACGTTTGATTGGTCAGTAATTGTTTTACTCTAGCCAATTCGATGTTAAATGTTTGAGTAGAGTCTATGTTTGGTCATGAAAATAGTTTTATGAACTTGGAACCAGGATTTATTTGGATTAAAGTTGAACTCCGGAGCATGCTGACAATATCTAGCATCTGCTAAAAAGAAAACAGACTCGAAAACTTCTCGAATGCTTTGACAGATCATGAGAAATGAGAATGATTGACGAAAACAATAGAGCACACTATTTTCTCCAGTTCTGCATTCACAGATTAGTGTATTCAAATTAAGTTAAATATGTACTTTGGCGTGATATTACAAAAGTATATTTCCATGCTTTATTTGTAGATGGCATCAACTCGTCTCCATGTAGAAATCGTGTATCTAATAACTAATTGCAGCTAAACTGGGTTATATTAGTTGTCTCTTTTTAGATGAAAATTTCTTTGTTTTACAGATTACATTTGCATTACTTTGAAGTAGTTTCTTTAACTGTACTTACTGCGTAAATATGTTCCCAAGCTCTCCCACCTTATGAGTATCAAACCAACCAATTTCCTGTCTCATAACAGACTGGTAGAATAGCTTCCTGATTCTGTTTATCTGCCTCTCAGCCGAAAGGTTCCAGAGCACGAATTCAAGATAGGCGCATACGAGAGAACCCACACCGATCATGCAGAAATACAAAGTGTAGTTGTAATTCAGCATAAAACTCACAAGGTCCTTGTTCCTATCTCCATATGGAAACTGTGCTACATTTGAAACATTTGTACTGAAAACGAAACAGAAGAGTGAGGCGAGTCAAGTAAAGGTTGTTTGTAAGTCATATTTTCGGGGCCTTCCTGTTTTCAAAATAATGGATGTTCTCATGATATCTCTTCTGCATTTCTTCACAAATATATGGGTCGACCTATCTTTTGGGGTCAGTGGCGTACTAAGGGTACATGGCGCCCGGGGCGACGATGATGGCCCAAAGAGCCAGAATACGAGGACCGAATTTGTGTCAGCTCTTTTGGCGCCACAAGACTTCTGGCGCCCAGGCACCCCCCCCCCCCGTTAGTTCGGTACTGGTCTGATTGGGGTAACATTAGCGCTTTCTTCTATGGCCGTGGAAATGTGTGTATTTGTTACATTTCTAACAACCGTTTAAAGTAATAAGGCACACACCACAGTATACACTCTCGGGTCAATAACACACCAATTATTTTTAGAAATTGACTTTTTCAAAACAAACAATCTATTTTTGAAGCCCCTGAAGGATTGATAATACATCCCTTTCTTCCTGGACCTTTTTACATTAATGGAAGAATAAAATTAAAACGTATGCATTCTTTGATGGCAGAGGAAATGCGCCATATGAATCAAAATACAGTTAGGTTGTCATCAGATTGGCATACATTGTTCTCTAGAGCGTAATCGGACCTCTTAAGGTAGCCGTTCCTATTCAACAGAGGAGTATAAAATCAACTGAGCTTTTTAAAATTAAGGTAGCAGTTCCTATCCAACAGAGGAGTATAAAATCAACTGAGCTTTTTAAAATTGAGGTAGCAGTTCCTATCCAACAGAGGAGTATAAAATCAACTGAGCTTTTTAAAATTAAGGTAGCAGTTCCTATCCAACAGAGGAGTATAAAATCAACTGAGCTTTTTAAAATTAAGGTAGCAGTTCCTATTCAACAGAGGAGTATAAAATCAACTGAGCTTTTTAAAATTAAGGTAGCAGTTCCTATCCAACAGAGGAGTATAAAATCAACTGAGCTTTTTAAAATTGAGGTAGCAGTTCCTATCCAGCAGAGGAGTATAAAATCAACTGAGCTTTTTAAAATTAAGGTAGCAGTTCCTATCCAACAGAGGAGTATAAAATCAACTGATCTTTTTAAAATTAAGGTAGCAGTTCCTATCCAACAGAGGAGTATAAAATCAACTGAGCTTTTTTAAAATAAAGCATTCTATAACTCCTGACCGTCAAAATTAAATCTTTGATTTTTAGGAGGTGTTACATAAATCGTTTTTATGTTAGTTTACAGCTTTGAACATGCTAAGGTTGAATTTTCATTCAAAATTAAAATAATCAAATGATTACTGACTCACCTATTATTGGCGAATCTTGATTTGTAAATATCGTTGTAAATAAATCCAGTTACAACTTCGCCATAAACAAGCATATTGACGGGAAAAGCAACGCCGGTTCCAAGTGTGAATAGCATTCCACATATCAAGAGCACAGCATCCAACTTGTCTGCATAACGAAACTGAAATGAAGCAGTTTATATTTAATATAGTTTACATTTGTATGCAACATACGACCATTCACAGATTCATTTTGTGAGCAGTCTCCAAAATGTATGTTTGTTTAAGTTAACTATGCAAGATGGTTGCGTTGCGTCAATGCCATTCCGATCAACAGAAGATCTTACATTAGTATTCCTTTTCAACAAATTATGTGCAACAAGTCGAATAATTTCTATCGTTTGCCTTGGCAAGCAACATATTTATATTAATGGACGAATTTCATAACTTTCATTTGAAATGAACACAAATATAAAATCATGTTTATCACATGACGAAATATACTGATATTATTTGACGGAACAACAGAATAGTGTAATGAAATCCCTTTGCAAAACATTCGGATGACTGCTATTTCGCCTTTTTCTTCATACTCCTCACATTGGGTTACCTCCTCTTTTAGCTCAGATAACGCCAAAAAAATCATCGATAAATAACAGAAACGAGATAGTCCACCACAAGTTGAAATCAGCCAGTTTCTTGCGCAGAAACGCATGTTCTTGCTCTTACCTTATTTTTCCAGGGATTCTCAAAGAGTACCAGAAAAGATCGAATTTTTTGCAAACTTTAGCTGGCGATTCTAGCACACTTTGTGTTAACATTTCATCTTTTTTCGCCAAATTCAACGTAAATATGATTATTATGAGAACTCAAAATGTGGCTGACCCCGAGAACGAACTGTATGTGCAGGCAGTGGCATTGTTTAACTAAGTCACATGAGAGCACTTTAGGTTTGTGCAGGCAGTGGCATTGTTTATGACGTCATTTGCGGAATAATTTGCTTTGCATTACATGACGTCATGAGGTATCAGTGGTGGCGCTCTACTGTTTCGTACTTTGCACAGGATTTATTTTTTAAAGAAAAAGAATTTCTCAGTTTTCCTCACTGGTTATACTGGCTATTTAAAAAAGACCTTGTATATCTTAGGTTTTGTTAAAAGAACCTTTAATTCTCTTTATTTCGGTGTATGATTGATGGGTGTAATTTGGGTTATAGAGTATAAAGTTCGACTTCAGATGTGAACCTATAAAAAAAACGACTGGCTCCGCCTCATCATTTCTGATTCCTGGACTTCGAAGGTAAATTGTAAAAAACGAGCCGATAACTTTTTTTTACTTTGTATGCATTTTGTAATTCGTTCATTGGACTTTCAGAAGCTGATTTTGCCTACTCTGGCAAAATTCGTTTTCCCTATTTTAATAACTGCTACAGCTAGTGTACTTTGGACTAGTTTAGCCTGATTTTTCTAGCACATGGGAGCAGCCATTTTGGTCAGCTGAGTGCTTAGACCATGCACACTTTCCACAAGTACAATACGTAAAGAAATTTCAGCTACAGTACATCAAAGTAGCACAGAGTTATGCCAACATTCTCTCCATTGTGCATGTTGCAAATGCAAACAACTTCACCTTAACCCTGTCACTCTTTCAGAAGTATGTAAATTCTGTAGAGCACCACCTGTAATAGTTACATAGAGAAAAATATGGCACATTTACCTAAATAACACAGTAGTCACGTGATAAAATTATTTTTTATAAAGATTCTTTTTGTACGCTGTTACTTCACAGTATGTGAAACTTATGGACCTTTGTGTTTTATTCCGTAAATATCTGGACAAAGTGTGAAGAAAGGTACATCAAATGGCAAAAGAATATTCATTCTTACCAATAGCAATACAATGTTTTTAATAAAAATTTCGTCTCGCTTGCAACACTGTCGCCACCTGTGACCGATGCAGCCTAGTAACACATGACTAAAACTCCTGTAACAATGATCTTAGAAGTTTTAATAACTCCATTCATCTGTTAATATGTGACAAATCTGATAACAATGCATGTATGAAAACAAATTACATATCCCGTTCATAAAGCTGTTAACAATTTACCACGAAAAACTAAAAAACAATTCACTCTGTCTCCTTGACATTGGACACCTGGATTAAAATTCGAATGTCCATCAATGAAGACATAAGTGATCCACCCCCCAACACACACAAAATAAGAAACTATTGACCTCCTCATTGGCCGTCAATCTCTAGGGATACTCCCACGCCCATCCCCGGTCTCATGTGGGCAACGTCTAATCATGATCCCCTGATGGAGACAGAAGATATTGCTCTTAGGTAAAAAAAAAAAGAATAATTAACTGCACGTTGACGCCGGAAGAACAGACGGTTGGACGGACGGTCGGACATTGTGATTGCTGTGTCATGCCCTTTGTGGCATTTATCGCAGGCAAGACAAAAGTTAATTCACTATGAATGTAATGCTAATATAAGAAATTTACCGTTTCTTTCCACTTTTTTCTTAGAGAGAGGATGTTGTAAAAATATTATCAAAGAACACAAGACGGGAGCATGAATACATTAGTTGATCCTTTCCGAAGTTATAAATGAGTAACTTCTAGTTTTCCGCGTCACATGAAATTTGTAATTTTAATGATGGGACCCTTTGAAAATTAATTAAAATGTTTTACAACAATGTGTTCTGTCATTTTAAAAACGAAACAAACAGATCTTGTTAAAGTACTATGTTTAGGCGATAGGTATATCCAATGGCCTCATCTACAACTAGCTAAAGTATTATTATAATGAAGGCATACAAATAATATTAACCGCTGCATACCAACTGGAAGAATCCAACTGCAGGTGGAGCTTTTTTGGTTTTCTCCTTCGCCTCCTTGTCTGCTATTTTCACATCTGTCGATGTCAATTCACATTCATACTCTTTCTTTTCCTTCACCCATCCATTTACATGTTCATTTTGTTGGCTCGAATCTGCTTTAAGACAACTGACATTTGCAATCTTTTCAGGATCCACAGATACACCGTTGCTTTTATTTAATGAATACAGTTCCTTCATGGTGACTTGGATCAGATATAAAATTCAAGTTCACAACTTTACCCTTTTCTTCAGAGTCGCCCAGCTTTAACACCACAGAGTAGAACTCTCAAGGTCTGAAATCAAAGAGAAGTTAGCTTTCAGATCATGGTGTAAATATGTATCTGCGATTAATTTAAGTTTGCAGGCAGCAGCACTTATTTAGTGCGGGTTTATAAGTTCGCGTGTTTTGAGAGAACGAGAAGTCAGGGAAGGAGAAAATGCACAGTTAAATAGGAAAATGATTGCGACAGCTCCTTTAAATTTTCAAAGTTCTAGAGCTTAGTGAATTGTCGGATTAATTATACATGAGCCAAGAGGATAGGTAGATGTTATTGATATGTTAAATATGTTATCGATATGTTAAAGATGTTATCGATATGTTAAAGATGTTATCAATATGATAAAGGTGTTATCGATATGTTATAGATGTTATTGACATGCTAAAGATGTTATTGATATGCTAAAGGTGTTATCGATATGTTAAAAATGTTATTGATTTCTTAAAGATGTTATTGATATGTTAAAGATGTTATCGATATGTTACAAAATGTTAACGATATGTTAAAAATGTTATTGATATGTTAAAGATGTTATTGATATGTTAAAGATGTTATCGATATGTTACAAAATGTTAACGATAGGTTAAAGATATTATAGATATGTTAAAGGTGTTATCGATATGTTAAAAATGTTATCGATATGATAAAGGTTTTATCGATATGTTAAAGATGTTATTGATATGATAAAGATGTTATTGATATGTTAAAGATGTTATCGATATGTTACAAAATGTTAACGATAGGTTAAAGATATTATCGATATGTTAAAGGTGCTATCGATATGTTAAAAATGTTATCGATATGATAAAGGTTTTATCGATATGTTAAAGATGTTATTGATATGATAAAGATGTTATCGATATGTTAAAGATTAATATCAGTTTACAGGCAACAGAAATGGATACACATATGAGCGAAATTATAAAATACAAGAGAATGATAGATGATCTCGTTGACGTTGCATACGCTGGAACGGTTTTGAATCGTCTCATTGGATGGGTATTCGGAGAACAGAGTGTAACCTAATCTTCCAAGAGAGATATATAAAGCAAATTGAAAATTGTAAATATTTTAGTTTGAATATGCATTCCAAAAAGTTTAAATGGAGAGCTGTATAATATCTCCCACTGTTTTAATATTGTATTTGTGACATATGAAACTAATTGCTGTCTTTAAATGAAATAAATATTTAGTTTTCTTTGGGGCCGATTTGAATAATGAAATAATACACATCAACATTTTGGAGATATTTCTTTTAAAATACAGTTGTTGAATTCCGACCCGTTATCTGTGCATGACCTTCTAGATGTAGACCCACATTCTAAATACCGACTTTATAGCTTGTACGATTGACTTTGCCGCTTTATTGTTTAGTGGCACTACTCATAAAAACCTTTATAAATATATATTACACGTAGTTTTTGTTTGATAAATTCAGGACGTCCATAAGATTACCATCCCAACTGTCATTTATTCCTGTAAGTACAACTCTAGCCGCCTTAAATGTATATCGAACAGGCTTCTGGAATGAATACACATCTTCTGCAATGAATACACATCTTCTGAAATGAATACACATCTTCTGTAATGAATACACATCTTCTGTAATGAATACACATCTTAATTCTGAAACCAGTGTTTTAAGTGTAACTGTGAATTTGTACTATTTATATCCCTTCAAAATCTCATATAATTTATCTGGTCCTGCACGTGGAGCTGAATTTGCCGGATCGTAATAAAACATTTCTAAACATTCTTCTTTAGAACTTCTCTTTGATATTCTCTATAAGAATCAAATTTTCATAGATTTATATTTTGCGTTGTCTAAAACAAAGAAAGGTAATGTGAATGTAAAATTTTAATAACAAGTATACGCACTTAAAAGAACATTTTAGTATATAGCTCCTAATCGATATTTTTGATAGTGACTGGAGTTCAGGTCCACTAGAACAGTTCGGAACTTTAAAACTTTTTAATCCAGTTGACTTTAAGTCAGATATACTCACTCTTAAATAGAAACCATCTGTCGTCGGCCGCAATTACTTCTTCCTTTTATACTTTTTTGGATAGGCTTCCACTATCCATACTAGGGGATATTGTTCAGTTCTCCATATAAGCTGTTTGGAAAGCATTTTCAAACTAACATATACACAGTGTTTTACTTGCTTTATATCTCTCTCTATGTTAATTAGGTTACAGGCAGTTCTCCGGCATAACTATCCCATTGAAACGATCCAAACTGCTTTAGCGTATGTTACGTCCAATAAATCATTTATCATTCTCTTGTATTTTATAATATCGTTCATATGTGTACCCATGTATGTTGCCTGTAAACCGACACTAATCTTTACGTATCAATAACATCTACCTAAATTCTTGACTCATATTTAATTAACCCGATCATTTACAAAGCTCTAGGACTTAAAATATTCAAAGATGGTGTAACAAAAATTTTCCTATTTACCTTCCCATTTTCTCCTTCCCTGACTTTTCGTTCCCTTAAAACATGCGAACTCGTAAACCTGCAGTTAACAAGTGCTGTTGCCTGTAAACTTAAATAAATCCTGACCTATAAAAAACCTCTACCTACCCTCGTGACTGACGTGTCATTAACACGAACAGTCATCAAACTCTTAACCTTTTATTTAGCTCCTGGCCTTTAAAAAACCTTGTTGTTCATGACAGTCATTTGTTTCTTATGTAGTACTTTCTAACTGCTAGTATATTTATAAAATTGTTCCAGCTAGGAAACATTGTGAAGGTCTGAAAAATAGCAAGATGTTTTTGTCTTACATTTTTATACAGTTTCTTCCATTGACTAAAATTACAAACTACAAATAACTTTTCTCCCTACAGGAAATTAGATCCGATATGTAATGTAAAAATTCCAACTTACAGGTTATGACAGTTTAATCAATAAAATGAAGCACATATGTTAAAACACTTATTATGAATAAAATTTGCTGTTCTCAAGCATACATATTTCACTACGTACAATGAAGTATTTTCTTTTTGGTGTCAGCACAACGTTCCTTGTCAGGGAGTCATGAAGCATCAGAGTAGAATTTTAGATAATGTTTTTTATGATTTTTGCTTTATTTGTTTCTTTTTCTTCTTTTAAGTCGTTGTGTGTGTCACCCATATCAAGGAATTTACATTTTCATTTAAACGACAGAGCTCCAAAACTTACTGTGAATAATTTGTTACACTGCTTGACTCGACTGAAATCAATTTCGTTTTCCTCATAGTAAATATATGCAATGTTTAAAATATATACATTAAAAAATACAACTGGTAATGATATGCTCTCTCTATATCTCGTCATTAAAAGTTATGAAAATGACAGAATTCAAACTAATTTTTCCCCAAAGTGTTGTGTGTGCCTCGTTGTATTTTTCTTTCTTTAAAAACTTATTATATTTACTGTCTATTTTATTCGCAAAATGCATATTACCGTTAATCAATATACTTGTATTAATTACGGTCAATTTTGCCAATAGCTAGGTCATCGCTAAGCAAACAGCGCATTATATTATTCATCAGAGTACGTCCTTGTTGGTGACAGACAAGTATTTAGCTGGAAATAATTACCGGAAAAAAAATGAAAGTAATTTTTCAGAAGCAGGTTGCGTATGCGTAAATTGTACACATTAGTAGGCTTGAACCTAAAAACTATTTTATTGTATGGTTCTAGCCGCACGGGTATTACTGGAAGTAAAAGGAGAGATCACGCTAGGCTGGATTTTTATAGTGGGCACCTACAAGGCATTTGCTGTCAAAACGAGGCGCCGCATATCATTTTCATCATTTTAAAAGTTTCCTCTTGGATAGCTCATTCTTAAGATGTAAGCGTGATTTGCTGATCTTACAATAAAAGTATAGTAATTTGGCCCAATATTAACGTCACGGTCTATGGAAATTGAATGACTTGACTGTGCTCAGTTCGTGAGTTCTCTCAGGGCACAAATCAGCGTAACAAACTTCCACCTGCGTTCCCATGTGTCCAACTATGGTCAAATGTACAAATCCTATGCTTATTCGCTTAAAGCTAGTTTCATAATTGTAAATGTAATCGAAGCAAATAAAGAAAGAAAAATAAAATTTGGAGAGAATGTGTGGTAAGCTATAACTTATTGAAGTCATACACTCAGCAATTAACTCTACGGAATCTTTAACTATTTGAGGTATCTTTTAATTATTCATACCAAATATTATTTGCCATACACTTTTAAGTATATTTTCATTCCTTTTTGTTGTTGTTGTTGTTGTTTGTTCAGTTTCATTCATTTTCGGAATTTAGACACCACGTCTGAAGTATGTCAGTTGTCGTTACTAGTTGTTACTATTATTAGATTAAATGTTTAATAATTTTACATCATTGTGTTTACAAACTTCTGCTTCTTAAGATTGCCTGTCACGTGATGGCCTTTTGTGTAAAATTAAGACACTGGTCCATATACTTGTGTATACATAAAATTTCATGAATGAATATAGAGGTGGTGGGAAGGACATTATGAATGACATAATCTTTTGGCTGGGTGTGTAAATGTCAAGTATCAGATAGAGAAGGTACACGGAGACTGGTATCCATCTTAATGGACGGCGAATTCCAACTTCGCAGTCCAAATTCCCATTATATGCAATGCACAAGATTTTTAATTGCGGATATGAATGTGAAGGCAATCTGAACCCTTACATGAGTAACTTAAAGAAGATAAAAATGAACTCAAAATAGAGCAATTGCAATGGTTTATTGCTTTTACCCCCCCCCCCCCACCTCCTTTCGCCCTCCTGCCTCTGAACAGTGGCCCATAGGTTAGTATCATAAATACATTCCATATACTATGCGAGTTCGTGCCATGATTTGCGAATGTCACAGTATTTGAAATTTCTGGTAACATTGACCTTTGATACCCATCTCATGGCACCCGGGGTCGGTCAAGATAAATGGTGAAGATAAATGGTCAAGATAAATGGTTAAGATAACTATCAAGTTGGATAAATCTGTACCAAGAGGTTTACGTGGAGATATAATTATGGACTAACGAACGGACGAACAAACACTTGGATACACCAAAGGACGAGGCTGACACATTTCGGACTCTAAAGTGTGTGAATAATTTGTTGCTATTTCTCACCACACAATCACAGCATATATCTGATCTGGTGTGTCATTAGGCCACGGCTTACATATCACAGTAGGTAAGGAAACCATGAGCTTGGGACTTCTCGTTTATTCTATGCATGTCTGACGTTTGGGCCTTCTCGTTTATTCTATGCATGTCTGACGTTTGGGCCTTCTCGTTTATTCTATGCATGTCTGACGTTTGGGCGAAACTTATGCACGTTTTATCATGTCTATTGTTATTAGGTAAACGGACAGAAAGTCGCAGGACATAAAGTCTCAGAGAAAAAGTCACAAATACACATAGAACAGTAAGTCACAGGACAAAAAGTCACGATTTGAACTATCATAGTAATGGTGGACATGTAGGACAGAAAGTCACAGGACATAAAGTCACACTTCACAAAATGAAAAGCCAATACAGTTTATTTTTTAAATAATTTTTAATGGTGTAATATGCTTTTAATGGTGTAATATGCTTTTAATGGTGTAATATGCTTTGGGTAAAAAATAGCACTGTCGATTTCCAAGTTGTAAAATAAATATATAACACTGAAATCACTGAGGTTTATTTAAGACTTCTATTTGACATGAAAAGGTAGTTTTGATAAGAATATACAAGTAAAAGTTTGATTTAAATCTTTAATTACTTTTTAAACAAGTATGCAAATAAAATGAAACCCTTTTTTTGAACAAAATGGCTTTACTCTCCATGTCTTCAAATATGGGCATATGAGCAAAAAACACTATATGATTGATTGAAAAAATATAAAAATTCAAGGTTTTTGTCAAAGATATCATTCCAAAATGGAAATCACCACAAGCAACTAGGGTCGTTTTAAACTCTGTTTTGTAAGATTACCTGTATACTAGACATGCATTACGTAAGACCACAACGTCTACTTCCACTACAGAAAAGACTACACTTTGGTATAATGATCGTATTTCGGGCAGGAAGACCATTCCAGAGTTTATTCCTGGTGTTGCTATGAACATTCAACTGACAAGATATACAACAGTACACCAATTATCAGACTAAAACTTTATTAACCATTTAAATTAAATCATTAATGAACCTTTTAGTGACAGTTACAACAATGTGATTATTTTGTTAGTACAATGTATACTCTTATTTTGTTACAAACTGTTATTAAACATCTTGAAAATATTTTAAAAGTCTTACGGCTGATACTTTGTTTATTATATTAATATCTCAATGAAGAAGTTGCAATTAATTTAAATTCTGTCATTTAAAAACCTGCAACATCACAAAAATCAAAGCGTGACTATGTCCTGTGACTTTTTGTCCTAAATGTCCCTCAAAATAGTGAAAATTTAAATTGTGAATTTTTGTCCTGTGACGTTCTGTCAGTGATTTTTTGTCCTGTGACTTTCTGTCCTACATTCTTGCAATTATGCCAGTAGTTTCAATAAATACAAGTCCTGTCCGTACTTACGCAAAAGTTGCCGTAGCTCTTAGTCATACAGAAAATATTTTAGAAAATTATAACCTGTGATATATCCATGGTATTAATTATTTTTAGTTCTAGGAATATTAAAATGTTATGATCTCTCTCTCTCTCTCTCTCTCTCTCTCTCTCTCTCTCTCTCTCTCTCTCTCTCTCTCTCTCTCTCTCTATATATATATATATATATATATATACATATATATATATATATATATATATATAGAGAGAGAGAGAGAGAGAGAGAGAGAGAGAGAGAAAGAGCGTCAATATTATATATATATATATATTATATATATATATATATATATATATATATATATATATATATATATATATATATAGAGAGAGAGAGAGAGAGAGAGAGAGTAAATATTATTTATAAGTTTATAATTACTATTAGTTTAAAATGTTTACAAACTTTTTCCTGACATGAATATAAAGCTTATGCCAAGCAAATATCTTTGGTTTTCACAAAAGTTTTTTTAAATGACATTTATTTTTAGTTGTTGATACATTATTTCGACTTAATTTCATTTTGTAGTTTAAATTATCTGTTTGTCTTACTTAAAAAAATGGAAAAAAAGAAAAGACTCATAATTAGCACAGTGTAAGTTTTTATCATGATAATGTATCTGCATAGAATTATGAAAGAGTAATTGCCTTTTTGAAGTCATCCATATCTAAGCTCTATGATCAAGTCTGTCTGCATCATGTAGATTGTAGAGGGATTGAAAACAACTACAATCTCAGCATGTGGCTTTTGTAAGAATGGTCGCTAAAAAGAACGTAATTATTTGACTAAAGATTTGTTCCTCGCGTCTCCTCGTTGGGTAGTTGTTGTTTTGCAATACCCTAATCAGTGCCAGAAAATAAACGTGTTTGTTAGCCAGTCCTGAATCGCCAGGTGAGGGCAGAAAGTAGGATTATCACGCATGATAAACTCTGCCAGGTTGTTGTTGTTGATTGTAATATCCTCCGGTATTTCATCGGAACAACCCATATTTCATATTCTGGGTAATATATATATATATATATATATATATATATATATATATATATATATATATATATATATATATATTAATAAAATAACATGGTGGTGGAGAGTTAATGTGGTGATACACATATACCGCCTATTTTCTACCTTAGAACCAATATAAACGACTTTATAGTATAAAGAGTAGTCTACTACGTTGATCTGTTTCTAGCCACAACGGGGACTGGTTCCAGTGCTGAGGAAGTGAATGTGATCATACTTGAAACTTAGAAATAGGTACATTGTTAATGGGAATGTAGCAGGAATATTGTACTGAGAATACATTTGTTCTTAGGTACAGGCGGGATTGGTAGAATTCTTGCTCTCAGGCAATGCAGGTTGTAAATGAGGCTTCTACTGAGACATTCAATTTTAAGAATTTGATCAGTGATTAAGTTAAAGGCGGTCTTGATGGTTCGATAACTGCAATCATACACGTACTGCAACATAAGTTCTCCATCATTGCTTAGGATATCAGCTGCACCTGCTTTACAAGACTGGAGAACGCACTTATTCAAAAGGCGGACCTAAATCGCAATGAAGCCATCTTATTTATATTATGTTGGTGGGAGAAAACAGCAACGTGGTACATGTACATTTCGTTGACGGCTAAATAAATATACGCATTCAAGGATTAAATGATCCCCCAGCGAGTTCCGGGTTGTAGAGTAGGCGCTATACGTCCTCGCTGCATGTCGTAAAAGACGACTGAGCGGAGGCAACCGGTTTGCCGTGGGTTGCGTCCCGCGTCGTTGGAGGAGATAATTCTTGTAGTTGAGTAGTGGAGAGGCCGATGGTTGCCGTTCCAATACAACACACTACTTTGGCCTCAACTTTAGCTAGACGGGTGGTCAGAAGAGCCCTGTCTGATTAATCGCCTAGTCACGCCAAGCTTCAGGGGCTATGTTAAAAATATTAGAAGTAAGATTTGTGATTAATCAGCATGGTGTTGTTCCCCAAAACTTTACAAAGGACATAGCCTCCGAGGGTGGTGGCAAGGGTCAATTGAGTAAATTTTCTACTTTGCTTGAGTGTATCACCTTGCGTAGCCCTGACACGAAAAACGCAATAAATGAGCGTAAATCTCTGTCCCCTTGCTGGACTCCGAGGCCAGTGGGGAGCACATGTGGATCCAATACTTCTATTTACAAAGATATTCCAGGATGTTGCTGGGGATACAACACCAAAAACCAACCGTGTCAACAAACCATGGTTTGATGATACATGCAAAGACGCCACCAGGAAACGGATAAAAGTCCATTTAACATTTCAATGGCAACAACTGAAAATCTAAATAACTACTGTATATACCAAGCTAAAGATCGTCACACCATTAGAGAGCAAGAAGCAAATATAGAGATCCTATGTCTCTAGGTTGAACTCTAGCTCCTCTGTGTAATCTGTATTGAATATGGTACGAAACGTCATTGACAACAATAAAAGCAGTTGTATCAAACATTTAACGAAATCTGATGACATGGTCATAACCGTACCAATAATCTCAGATACATTGGCCAAAACATCTCCGCAGAACTCCTTACAAAAGAAGTATTCTGAAAACTTCTGCGTTGCTAAAAACTTGAAAGAAAAGTTTTCTCTAAATTTTATATCTCCTAATGCTGAAGATTACAATAAACCTTTCACTCTCAAAGAATTCCAAGAATTCCAAGACTATCTTGTTCTAACCCATGACACAGCAGTACCTGATGATATCCACTATTAACTTTTGAAACACCTAAGACAGCTCTAAATACACTACTAAAAATTTTCAATAAAATTTGGGAAACTGGCGACTTCCCACCGTCATGACGAGAAGAACTGTTATACAAGTACCCAGAACCTGGAAAGGACCAAACTTACCAACCAAACAATCTTCCAATAGCATTAATAAGCTGTATTTGTAAAACCATGGAACGGATGATACATGATAGACTGATCTGGTATCTCGAATTCAACACGCTACTTTCAGACGTTCAGTGTGGATTCAGACGCCAGAGAAGTACAATAGACCATCGTGTCAGATTTAAAGTATTGATTAGAAAAGTTTTTATAAAGAACGAGCATATATTGTCGCCTTTTTTGACTTGGAGAAAGCTTACGACGCAAATGGAAGTACGGCATCATGCATTATCTTTTCAACCTAGGTATATCTAACTTTATCTTCAATTGTTTGAAAGATAGAAACTTCAGAGTTAAAGTGGGCGGTATCCTTTCTGAAAGCTATCCTCAGGAGATGGGTGTACTTCAGTGAAGCATATTGTCAGTCACTCTATGCAGCATCAAAATTAACAACATAGTAAATTACCCTAATCCAGGAACTGACTGCTCACTATATGTTCACGATTTTTTAAATTTTTTAAAATTTTTATCTGCTATAGATCAAAGAGTATGCATACTATTGAACATCAACTACAGATAAGCATAAAATACCTCAGAAAGGGGCAGAAGAAAACGGGTTCAAATTTTCGAAATGAAAAACAAACTATGCATTTCTGCCTATAAAATTGTATTCCCGATGACCCAAAGCTCTTTTTGACGGCTGTCTTATTCCTGTTTTGGAGGAGAGCAAATTTGTGGTCTTATTTCCGACCGTAAACTAACTTTTCTTCCACATATTAGATACCTCAGGGACAAATGTCAAAAAGCCCTGGATTTAATGTGAATCGTGGCAAACACAGATTGGGGAGCAGATCGTAAGGTCTTCCTCCGGTTATAGAGGTCATTAGTAAGATCGAAACTGGACAATGGATCGATTGTGTAAATCTTGTCTGCAGATGCTTGACACTATACACAGTCAGGGATTTAGATTCTGGGTGCATTTAGAACTTGCCCATTAGAAGCCTCTATGTTGAGGCAAATGAACCATCACTTTATTTCAGTATGCTATCAAACTATCTTCTCATTCATCTAACCCCGCATATGATGTAGTGCTTAGGCAAAAAATACCAAACCTTTTAAGTTCCGAAAACAAACTTTATTCCACCTTGTGGCATACGAATTCGTCCTCACTTGGAAACGGCAAAACATCAATGTTGAACATATTGCAAATTCTGTATTATCGATACACCGCCGTGGTTATCAAAACCTGGCAAAATAATAGTTGACCTTTGTGAATTCAAAATAATCTGAACAAGTCATCTCCTTTTTTCAGAGTAAATTCAATGAAATCAGATTTTCATATCGTAGCCATACGTGCCTATATACAGACGCTTCAAAAGATAGAGACAAAATTGGAGCTGCCATTGCAAGTCCTCTTCGCACCGCATCAAACCGGTTACGAGATAATAATGCATTTACTGCAGAAATTACAAGTAATACTCAAAGCTTTGAGCTACTTTGAAGTCTCTCTCTCTCTAAAAAAAACAAACAACACCCCCCCCCCCCCAAAAAAAAAAAAAAAATCATGATCTTTTCGGATTCCCTTTCCACATTGAGAGCCTAGCAGAATACTAGATATGACAACCCGTTAATATCCCAATTATTACAAAAACATGATGTTCTCATACAATCTGGGGAAATTATTCTGTACTGTTTGCTGCCTAGTCACATTGGTATAAAGGGTAATGAAAGGGTAGATAAAGCAGCCAAAGCTGCCCTACAGTCACCCGTCTCCGAATGGAGTATTTCATATGCTTATTTCAAATGTTGTTTAAATCAGCATTTTCGATATACTTGGCAAAATATGTGGAACGAAAACTCCACAAACAATTTTAAGAACATCAAACTCACTATTGGAGATTGGCATTGCTCGTACAGAACCAATCAGAGAGATGAGGCGGTATTGAGCAAATAGCATATCAGACACATACCTGACTGATGCATACCTTCTGAAGCGTGAACGTTTCACATTATGGAACTACTTGATTTTTTACGAGTCAAAAGGTTTTTGATATTCTCAAGATTTGATCAAAGTACAAGGTATCCACGTACTTATATCAGAATGAAAGTTGATCGGAATTCACTTCCAGTGTTCACAAAAATACTTGTCGTTGTTGTTGTTTTTGTAAATTCTTCCACTATCTTGAGAACCACTAAAATCAGAACTTGACTGGGTTATTTTGTCCCCTAAAAGGTAACGTCCACTTCCAGTGTAACAGGCAATATTATCCAGCCAACAATTTTCTCCTCCCGGATACCTATACCAAGGCAATTCTTTGCGCCCGGATACCTATACCAAGGCAATTCTCGGCGCCCGGATACCTATGCAACTTTATCCGGGTCTAGGTAAAATTATCCGTGTAAAGGGTAGCCTTTGTTAAGGCCAGCTTTATCCTTTTTGTCGAGTTCTCCTTGGCGGAAGCTTGACATAGCAAAAACACTTTAAGGTTTGCGTTCGTGTCCACCCGTTCGTACGTCCGTCCACACTTTAGATTAACCTCACTATTAAAGTTTTTTTTTTAATTTTCTTTTATTTATGTCTTTTATTGTCAAATAAAGGCGGGTTAGACAAAAAGGGGTCTCTTGTTAATAATGACAAACAGCGCTGAAGGCAACTGGTCTCGACCTTTCATTCATAGTAAAATTGTAATATTTTTCATTATTTCAAATATATAAAATAATATATAAAAAAATAAACAAGTTGTGATCAATGACACAATAAGTACGTTCATTTTGTTTCAGTAGAAATAAGCTTTACAGGCTCTGATAAATTTGTATAATAGAGATCGCTCACTATAAAACATAGAGTTCTATGTTTCAAAATTGTTCCCTTCTCCTCTTATCAGGCATTCGATCTTTATCTCCACCATAAGCTAGTAGTCTGGCATTTGATAGGTCATGTTGATAGTATGTGTAATAAAATAGAACTACACATAAATAAGTACTTAATTCATTCGTAATCATGAAAAAATTGGGTAAGCAAATCAATAAAGTCCGTTGTTCTCAAATTTTTAGGAGATACAGTTGCGCTATCGTCATTTAACTCAACAGTCAGCTTTGTATTGACTGTTGTATGTATGGTATACGCCACAGAGTTTTCGGCTTTTTCATAGTATGACATCCTTTCTCAGATTAGTGTTCAGGTAGCAGGGGATAGTTTCGTAAATTGGCCCCTGTCAAATTTCTTAAATTATGGCGACTTTTTCAGATATTATTGTTTAATAATTAAAGATATGGATATATTTGGGAATTACGTCTTTCGGACTTGTGTTGTTCTTGAAATTAATGTAGGGCATGTACACCTTCCATAGTTACTTCGCAGTATGTAAACAGTGAAATACCAATAGTCGGCTATGAAGAAGAGCTAGCCACCCATAACAGTAGTCACGTGAGTTTAGGGCAAGTAGAATATTTTAAAAACGGCTTGGATGGCAACTATTTTGAATTACATCAAGCTGTTTAGTACACAATGTTTTTCAGAATTATCACCTAGTGATTGGGCTTGTGTTTGCACTGTGAGCATCACTTTGTGTCAAAAATGACCTTCGAACGTAACAAATGCAGGTATAAAGTTGGGTTTGGAGTACATAAACTGCTTTTGCTATGAACTGCCATTGCCTTGTCAGGTCAAGTGAATAAATTCTTATGCTTTGTTTTATTATAGCTATCCAAAAATATGGACCTTTTTGACCTCACGTGTGTATTTAATTTTTTTTACGATTTTTTATATTAGGCAGGTAGATGCGGCATTTAATTTGTGCATACAAACTGTCCCTTGCACCCTCAGCTCATACTCCTTACAGTGGGTTACCTCCCCTTATAGTTCTTGTAACCACCACAAGTTGAAATCTGCTAGAAACCCGCAGAGAGCCTTTGTCTTGAATTAACCTTGCTTTCGACAGAATTTGCCAAAAGTAACCGATAAAATAAAAACTTTAATGCTTAAGGTATCCGATCTTGCGCTGATATAGTAAACTAATCGATCTTTTGGTCTTAAAGTAACAACTAAAATAACAGAAATGGCGTTTCAAAGCGAGGCTGACTCCGGAGACAAACGGTTTGAGAAGGCAGTATCGTTGTTTGTTTATGACGTAATCTAGGGAACAGTTTGTGTTCAACTGGCACATATTAATTAGGTTGAACAAAGTTTGAAACAATAACATTCTTTTTTCTGTAAATTCACACTGATTGAAAGGGCTTAGGTCGGTTGACATTGCCAGGAGCCAGAAACAACAGACGAAGCCAACATTTCAAGATAGGACACCTATGCCTTGGCAAAACTATCCTGCGGCCGTATAATCCTGCCGAATCCCTTACGTTTAGGCCCAAATCCACGTTACATGAAGCTGACTCTTTGGTAGAATAGGTATGGAATCCCTTTTAGGTACTAAATATAATAACATTAATGGCGGCTTATTGGCGATCTTGTCTTTTTCTTAAAAAATAAATGAACAGTGTAATGTCTGACTCAACAACGACTGATTCAGAGTATACAATAATGAAAATATTAATATTTATTGCAGAAATTAATAAATCCACGACGCGAGCACCTGTTACCATGTTATGGACCGATTGGATCTGAGAAGTCGTGCTTACAACCAGGCGGCCACTGACATCTCGGTTGTTTCTATGACTACCGTCCTTGTATTTTCGAGCTTGATGATCAAGAATATATTTGTTTGAAGAGCAAGGATGGGTAAGTCTTTATGTCTGGTACAAAGAGCAAGGATGGGTAAGTCTTTATGTCTGGTACAAAGAGCAAGGATGGGTAGGTCTTTATGTCTGGTACAAAGAGCAAGGATGGGTAAGTCTTTATGTCTGGTACAAAGTGGTTATACCGCATGAGCAGGAGACACGAAAATCTTCTGGTTCGCGGTATTTTCAAGCTTTGGTTTCATGCTAGATGTTGTTTTGACTGTTTTAAAGATGCAGGGCATTATTTATTTCATAGATATCAGGCAGATCTCATAGTTCATGACCTTGTATACAGAAGAACAAAAGTTAGTCGTGCTTACGGTATACAGAACACGAGAACATGTAACAAAGTCATGGTGCAATGTAAACATGTTGAAGAATGGGTATATGTATGAACTAGATAAACTGTAGTCAACAGGTACATCAGATAACCATGAGCTTATGTTGAATTTCCATAATAACGACCGATATACTATAGTTTGAATACATCACTAACAGAGAAAGCATTGATGCAGACCGCAGTCTCAGTTTTGAGGATGAGCTACATACTACAGTAACAGAAGGCTGTGTGAATATATATATATATATATATATATATATATATATATATATATATATATATATATCTATATATATATATATATATATATATGTGTGTGTGTGTGTGTGTGTGTGATACAACGTGTAACTGTCGCAGTCGGGTATTGAACCTTGTTTGTCTGATCCACAGTCAGTCTCACATACCTAGACTGTTAGTATGGTTAGTAACTAACCTATAAGTATATATATATATATATATATATATATATATATATATATATATATATATATATATATATATATATAAACGCGTCATGTTGCGTTCAAGTGAGTGACACGTAGGATTCAAAAAATTTAATTATCGGTCTTTGTTTTATTGTTACGCAGTTTAATCTTTTAAATTTTGTGTTCAGGGAGAAAAGTTTTATATGAATGCTTTCAGAATTTAATTAAAAGAACAATATCTGCTCTTGAGAATGTATCTATCGCTTTGTCTATGTCAAAATTCAATATAATACGTAAACAGTCACTTTATAATTAATAACTCGTTTTAACATGATTTAACTGCCAATCATAGGTCACATGATTTCATTGATATTTTCATTCACTATTCTTGCGGAAATTCTATACATCATGTACCTGATGTATCAAATTTCTACCATATCATGTACCTGTACGATCAAAATTCTACACATCATGTACCTGTAGGATCAACATTCTACACATCATGTACCAGATGGATCAAAATTCTACACATCATGTACCTGATGGATCAAAAATTCTACACATCATGTACCTGATGGATCAAAATTCAACACATCATGTACCTGATGGATCAAAATTCTACACATCATGTACCTGATGGATTAAATTTCTTCAACATCATGTACCTGATGGATCAAAATTTCTACTACATCATGTACCTGATGGATCAAATTTTGTTTACTTCATGAAAAATACTTCGATTTCAATACTAATTCATTTCTAGCGTTTCAGATTTTGATCCTATCAAATATATGTCTGCTAAATATAAATACCAAGTCCTACACTTTGAACCATGATGGAGAGTAAACTCTGTTTATACAGTCGTGTCCGTACATTCGTTATAATTTACAGTGATATCGAAAATGAATGATTCAGGGCACCAAGGGACATTTGTAGCAAAAAACAAAAACAACAGAAAAAAAAACCTACTTCCCCCTGCCTTGTTCGAAATTATGTTGTCCCACTTTAAGCCGGTTTTCAAAATTTATCCAAAATCCCTGGATCACAAACATGTGACCACCCACCATTGTCAAAATATTTCCAAAAGCAGTCGTCTAGTGAAATGATTACTACTTTCAAAAGTCCCCCCCCCCCACAAAAAAAACATTGTTAAATAAAAAAAATAAAAAAATAAAAAAATTAGTCACCATGTTTCAAATATAGGCTTATTTTTCTGAAAAATGAGACAAAAATTAAAAAAGTTACTTTTAAAATTGAAGAATTTATTGATTACTTGGTCAAATTGAAAATGACAAGCTATGGATTCTACCAATCGTCACAAATTAATTTATTAATCCAAACAAAACACGAAAGTCATTTAAATATTTGTACATTAACATCCAAGATAGTTACAGAGATAAAAGTAGTTATTTGAAAAATTAAAGAAATTAGATATTAGTATAGTTCGTTCAACTCAGCATCGCGAATGATATTCGCGTCTGTAGCTTACTGATTTTTCACGTGAGCGTCTGGAAGTGTAGATAAAACTCCATAATTCGTTTCGCTCACGAACGATTGAAGCACCATTTGAATCAACATACAGAGCAAGACCACTCATTCGATGCATACTGCAAAAGATTGGTATGTGTATATGTAATACGCCATCTTGGTCGTGAGTTATGGAGGAGTCTATTTCTGATTCAGCATTGATGGGTTATGGGAGCCGTCGCTTTCTACAGTAAACAAACATTGTCTGCATCATCTAATTTTCATTAAACAATATTAGTTTTATCCTTAAAATTTGTTTATGATATGATTTGTCTCATGTGTAAACGATGTTTGTCTACCTATGGCACGCTACGGTTCCCATAACGATACAGTCCTGTATCAAAAATGGACTCTTCCACAACTTCAGGACCAACATGGCAGACTACATATATTTACTTATGGATTTTGATATACCGACATGTTTGTGGAATTTTTGATAAAACAGAGATGGAGGAGTATCTAATTTATAAAGAGAAGTTTACAAACGATAGACATGAGATATCTGGAAATTATGGTTATATTATTGATAATGATAACACAGTCTGAATTAATTGTCATTCTTGCTTTATTAGAAACCACATATTTAGGATTTATAAGAAGTTTATCTGCCAGCTAGCATCCCTAGGTATTAATAAACAAATTGGGATACATATTTTGGATTAATTATACTGTCAAGATAATAAATTAAAGAAAAGCGTTAATAATCCGCTAGCTAGAGAGTATAGAATAACTAGATTTAAGGGTACAATAACAAAGCAAAAAACAAGCTGAGAAGAAAGAATAAGTAAAAAATATCGTAAACGAAAATGCATTTCCAGAAATGTTATAAAACTGATTAAAATACCATCACTAAAATTTAAATCTAATAAATGGACATGAAATAAAAAAGATAGAGGACGATATAAACAAAATAAAGGAGAAATTAGAAACATTGAAAGTAAGAAGAAGAAAAAAAAAATCCTATTAAAATCTAATCGATAGAGGAATGTGTGTTGCCTAAGGTAATGGTTTGTATTAGTATTTTTCTCGGAATTTACTTTAAGGTCTGTCAAGTAATCCTTCCATCAATTTAAACTAACATTGGTGGTATAGAAAGGAATAAAAATTATATCCTAGAACTTGGTACTATAGTTGAAAAAGTGTTAGAAAAAAATAAGCGGATGCACTAAAAATTAATATAATGTGATCTATTTTATGGGAATTAAAACTGAATAGATTTTGTAATGAATTACATATTATTGATGATTTATAAACAATGTTTTCTATTTCTTTATTACAAAAAAATATCTTGTTGAAAAATAAACTCTATGCGTTTTAGTTTTTGTGTAGTTTAAATACTCTGCAGACATTAATCCTTTATCATTTTAATACTGTTAAAAAAAATTCTTTCGAAATGAATTTGCAAATTAACAGATCCATTGATATGTAAAATGCTAATTGACTAATTACAAATGCTACAGTTGTATATTCTCTTGTTTATAGTTTTTTTTCATAAAGTTTTAAAACTTGTTACTGCCGAGTCTTTTAATTTGTGTTTAATCCTTGATTACTGGTTACTGTGTTCAATATATGTTTTCATAATTCTAATTCTTTCCTGTTTCTCTCTGTAACATTATATAACCTTTCTTATCTAATTCATATTCAATGTCATCTAACTCTTCCATTCTCTTTTTTTCAAAATCATTATAGTTTACTTACTGATTTTCTTTTAAGAATCATTTATAACTATAAATGTGATTAATTTTTAAACTCAGTATATATTAGCCCTTGTTACTATGGAATAAAAGAGTATGCAGACCCATTCCTTGTTATATACAGTGCCAGCTCACAAATGAGTAGCTACCTGAATGAGAAAAAAATGAAGTCAATTGGCGAAATGTTACTTCAATTGACCACTGCAAGGAGATGATTATTATGTAAGATTACTTTTGTATGTGTGCATGAATGAACACCTTGGCTGTAGTATGAAGTTGTAAATTTATAGTGAGTGCTAATTTTAGACTCTCCTGATGATGAAAACAAAACAGGTTACCTCACATTAAGGAATTAACAGACAGCGAGAAGCAGACGATAATTTGATTAGCCGATTTAAATGGTATAGAAAATATCTGAAATAACTGGAATATCACGTTCTACAATTGAGAAACGTTTGAAAATGTTTCACAGACAGGGGTTAGGCATGCAAAACGAGACATAAGAGGGAAGACCAAAAATCAGAGCAAAAGGGGAGATCATGTACTTTCTCGTCTTGTTTATCGTAATTTCTGACAATCATAGACAATCTTTACAGGACCTAAACGTAGCCTTTTTAAAGAGGCTTTCGGTGTTCATATTTCCGAAAGCACAGTAAGAAGAAAATTCCAAATGTTAGGATTCACGAGATGCACTCTATGGAAGCACACCACGATTTCTCATCAGACTCGTGCATTATGTATTCCATGGTTTAAATAGAAACATGACTGGACAGTTGAAAACCTTTAGTCAATGGTAAATTTAAGCGATGAAACTAAAGTTGCTTTGCATAAAGATCAAATATGTATATTTGGAGAAAACCCGATGAAGAATGGTAAAATAGCGTTTTGGTGTGTACAATGCACAGTTGCCGTTCAATACTATTTCTCCACTGTCTTAGGGGGTGCATTACCCACAATGATGCTGGAGGTCTGACCCCATTGCAGGGTAACATTGACAGTTAGAAGTGTACCAGTATTTTTGCTGACAATTTTCGTTCAGTTATTGCAAAAGAGTCTCCAAACGGAGAATAAACCTTGCAGGAGGATAATTGTCTGGTTCATTTTTCTAGGACGATAAAACACTAGAAAAATTATAAAATACTGAATCATTACCCTGGCCATCATAGACACCGGACCTCAATATTATTGAGAACATATGGCGGACAATTAAATTAAAGTTTGAAAAAGGACTACATGAAATCAAGTCTAGGTCTGATTACATTCCTGTTGTTCTTGACATTTGGGACTCTCTCAATCAATCTTAACCAGAAGACGTTATGACTCTTGACCTAAGTGACCACAAGCTAGGATGAGAGCCAAGAGATCAGTGACTCGGTATCAGATGGATAAGTATAATTTTCTTTCATATATTTGTCAGGAGATTGTTTTAGAGATAGCAAAGACGTCAGTTTTTCTCACATGATGTCAACTTTTGCCCCAGAACTGTAATTCTTACTTAGCTTTCATAAATATTTGTGTACAATATTTAACTTTGCATCTTCTAGTTCAGTTAACTATATAGAAGTTATTGATAAGCCATTACAAAAGAATGCAAACAGGCATAAATTATTTATTTGATTTTGATCTGCGTTTTCCTTTGCTTTATATTCTAATCCAGTAATATTAGTTGTTTGTAGATTAGTCCGGAATCCTATATCAAGTAATTTTGTTGTATTGTGGTACATAGTACAATTATTTTGGATTGTATTGACTAATCTAGTCCACTGTTCCTGGATACGTGCCTTATAAAATATTCCATCTGTTATTATTTCCCTATTCAGTTTTATAAAATATTCCATCTGTTATTATTTCCCTATTCAGTTTTAACATTGTTCTATTCATTGTGTAATTTGTTAGTGTACCTTTTAATCTGGTTATTGCATACTCTCTAGCTAGCGGATTATTACAGGTTTTCTTCAATCTATTAAAGTCGACATAATCCAAAATCTATGTTCCAATTTGTTTATTAATGCCTAGGGATGTTAATTGGCAGATAAACTTGTTGTAAATCTTAAATCTCATGAAGCAAGATAGACAATTAATTCCAACTGTGCTATCATTATCAATAATATAACCGTAATTTTCGGATGTCATTTTTATCATCCGCAAACTTCTCTTATAAATTAATTACTTCTCCATTTCTCTGATTAAAAACAAATCTTCTCTTATATCAAAATCCATAAAGTAAACATCATCTTTTTTCATATTTCCTGGTATTGTTGGCAATCTTTCTAACAATATTTTTAATTCTGCATATTCTAATTCTGTTTTATAAGGAGTAATTACTATATTCTTTATATCTAAATTGCTATTATCAATACATCGTATTACTTTTTAGCTATACCTTTTGTAGACTGAACTCAGAAAAATATTCCCTAATTAAAGTATTAGTAGCTCCACTAAATTCTTTATTAATATAAACAGCATTTGAATCTACTGTGTATAAGAAATCTAAAACAATCATAATGTTATCACATATGGCTCTGTTATTGTCGTGGTCAAGGATTTTCTAAATTTATTGTGAATTCTTTCTGCTAATATCTGTTAGAAAAGATATTATAGCATTGTTTAATGAAACCAGATATTAAATCTGTTGCTGGTGATATATATCTAGTTGCTTTTTACCGTCTCGACTCCTTTTTATCCTCCATTTCTGTAGGTTAAATAATTTAAATATATTTTTGGAAATTTTCAAATTTGTGCCTATTTATCCTTGTACCTTTCACTCTACACATTTTCAGAAGACAGCGTATTTCTGAATCATTTAGGTCAGAACTGCTTGTCACTTTTGAAGTTAAGAAGGTGAGTCTGGCACATTGAAGTTTTAATTTGAAATTCAATTTTAACAGGTATCAGAGTTGCTGATATATTTAGTGTTCACAAATTTGAAGAAACAAAATACCCAAGTGTGTCAGAATTCTCACATACATAACTACTGAAATTCAACAAAAACATTTCAATAACTGGTTTCATTAAATTGTTTAAATGATACAAAAAATTTACTTCATTCTATACTCTTTTTGATTATAACTGTTTTTGTACTTTGGTTTATAACTGAATATACATCTTTTGGCAAGAGAGATTCAAGACACAGGCCTATTTTGATCAAAAACACAACTGTGGTGAAGAAATAAACCTTTATGATCTGCCCTAAACCGTTCATCTTGAGCTGCTTTCCAAGAGAGGTTTAATTACTACATACTTGTTCTTTATTTTCCTTAATGCTTTCAAGGTCAATGCTACTAATTAAGACTGTATTCAAGATAATCCATAGAAAGAAAATCCTAGAAATCTACAAAATCTGAAAGAAAACCATATGCGGCAAGATTATTAGAGGAACAAACGTTTTGTATCACACATAGTTGCATCTTCTCTGTTGAACATGTTGTAGTCTGTAATACATTCCTTTTTTAGCCATTAGTTCTGCATGATTGCCTAACTCAACCACACCTCGTTTATGAATAATGGCTATTTTGTCAGCATTTTGGATTGTGGACAATCTATGAGCACTCACAATACAGGTGCGACCTTCTTGTGCTTTGTGAAGCGCTTCCTGCACAACCTGAAAAAGTAATTTATTTGTCATTCTAAAGGATTCGGAGCAGTTCACTTCATTTATTTTATCTTTATTTTGCAAGCAATTACCACAAGCTACCCTCAGAATTTAATATTTTCAAATAATAACAATATCAAAACTAGTTTTGGAGCACAAATGGCAGTGTTGACTGAACCCAATTAATAATTTATATTCCTTATAATTGATTTAAAGTTTGAGCTTAGAACACAAAACAGTATGCTCTAAAAAAATTGAAGACTATAAAAATTGGAGTTTGCATCACTTTAGGGTTTGCAACCAAATAATATTTATTTTTGCAGGTATACAATAAGAAAATGATGGTCTCCCCACCAATATTCAGAATATTCTTGCATATATTACTTTTCATAGATGTTTGCTGCGAATACTATTAAACCTGTCTTGAGAAGCCACCTTTGGATGTTGAAAAAAAGTGATAAAATGAGAAAAATCTCTGCTCAATATGCTGTCAGTAATATTTCATACACTATTAAATATTTATTGTTTTGGTTCTACACATAACTCTAGGTGAAATATTAATTATAATTTTGTTTAGTTCCTTCAGTTTCCAAAGTTATAATATGCAAAGAGGGTGTAAAAATATACAGGCAAAACTGAATTAATGGAACCTTTTGCGTGTAATTTGACTTGAGGTGTAAGGTTAATCAAACTTTTTAGATGCATATATTGTTCATATTAAAATAACTTGAAGACTGGACTATATTATGTATGTAAAGGTTAACAAAGGGTGGTGGGGTCACCGAACTTTTTTGTCACCAGGGGCATCATTGTAATGTTATCCACTTGATCCAATTTTACATAGAATTCAATAGGGTTTCCCTGGATGAAATGTTTTTTTCAATATTTAATCTCTTTATTACATGAAGATTTTTTAACTACTTTGCAAAGATATTTTTCTTGCTATCAGCTTTTGAAAGCGAAAAAAATGTATAAGTCACCGTGTTTGAAATAAACTTGAAGGACCAGATCTGACGCAGGTAAGAATACTATTTTTGTTTGCTACGTGCACGTGATCCTATGAGTCATTTAATTTGAAAAAAAACCCAGCAAAACAAAATACAAATTGCCTCAATCTGATTGCATAGCGAAAGCTGCACTCACTGTAGGGTGTTTGACGCCATGTCGTAAAATGACAAGACTATTGAAAGTCACGTTTAAAAGAGGTAAGTATTCAAATTATTAACTTCCGTTTGTATGTAAATAAGTTGCTTGAACAATTTAAGTGCTAGAAAGGAATTACTGTCCATTTTATTGTTGTTGCTAAACCTGCCATAAACGGGTCCTTTATTTATGGATATACTTCTACCGTAAGTGACCTTGAGAATTAGCTTTTTTCACGTGTATACACGTAACTATCATTTGCACACAAACTGTTTTTTTATTTGTACACAAAAATGCCTTTAATCCGCATCTCTTGGTTCTTCATAATTTTCACGTATTAACATTATTTGTATAGAAAACCTGAAAGACTATATAAAATCGTTTATACAATTTAAGATAAAATTATCAAGTTCTGTTTGTATAGCTTTTATGGTTTGGCGGATGTATTTTCTGGTTTCGCAAGAATCCGTACTAGCCGCCATTCAGGTTTACGTTTGTCAGATTCGTGACAATGTTTAGTCCCACTTCCTTCAAGACTGTAACATCTCATCATTCTCTTTGACAGAGTGTTGTTGAAATGAAGGTTGATTACTATATGTACGTTGATTACTATATGTATGTTGATTACTATATGTACGCTGATTACTATATGTACATTTTATGACCCAACCTATGGATTTTCACTTATCCTTAAGAGCGTGTAAATGTTTGTCATTTAAGCAACTGAGATATAGTTGCATATTTAACTTGGTAGGATTATCTCTTTTGGTGCTTTTTGGAGGATGAGTTTGAATCCAATGCACTTGTTATCTATTACATACGTAGACAGTACAAGAGATTTTTCATTATAAGATAACATTTACTATACAGAGAGAAATTTACAATAGTAAAAACATTAAGACTAGTTTTTTTTTTAACAGATGCAATAATAATTTATGTTTTGAATCGTATGTACAAACCAATACTCAAATCTTACGGATTGTTCACAGTATACATTGTACATTTTCACATCTTCTCCATTTTTGACTGAAATTACTTAAAGTGTGTAAGAACCTTGGCAATAATACAATAATTCCCCCATGCTTGATAATAGGTCCACTCCCTCCTATTGCAAAATTCTGACAAATGAAAAAGCTTTCTCTTATGATAAAGCCCATTAGCGCCCTCTATCGCCCTGCATATCCACTGTTAAATCTGAAACTCAGTGCTAGAAATCAGCATAAAATGATAGAGATTACACAAGAGTGATGGATGAACTCTTATGTTTTCAATGTAATAATAGAAGTGGGCTTATCGTTTTGCTGCTGTCCGTCCATACCTCCGTATGTCCATGCATCATTAGTTAAATTCCAGAATCCGTTTTAGAACCATAAAAACCTATTCAACATACAGCCATGACATTGATTACACTTTATTATGGCCGTAAGAAGATAGCCTGCTTAGATTGTTCTGCCATTACTGCAATGTTTTGACATATTTTTAAACACTTGTAAAATATATTTGGTTTTTAGACGTTTTTGACAATAACCTAAGAACAAAAGCCACTAGAGGTAGCAAAATTAAATTTGGTAGGTATATTTTGTTTGAATATACGTGATCTTATCAGACTGTGAGGTCAATACAGCAAATTATCATTTATTGACACAATTTTGAGTTTGTAAGACTTATATTCCTTTTTTTTTTTTTTTTTTTGCAAAACTCACGTGAGCAGAATATAGCAAAGACCACTTCTGGTAGAAAAAATAAATTTGGTGTTTTTCAATTTTTTTGGGTACATTTTTAAAAACATTTTGCTCTGCATTGGGGATACGTGTTTTACAAACACAAATCCTGTTCCAAATAAATAAATAAATTTGGTGTGCATCTTTATATTTATATGTAGGTCACCTAGTTCGGTTTTAATGCAACTATTCAAGTTGTTAAAAAAAAATTTGTACATTTTTTAAATTTGTTTGCTCTGCATTGGGGATTCGTGTTTTACAAACACAAATCCTGTTCCAAATCAAATGCACCAGCAATGTTTCTATAACTTGTATCATTACACATTGTATTTTCATTCCAAAGCAGTGAAAATAATGAATAAATCTGTAATTATAAATCCATGCCAAAAACGACCCGTATCCCAAGTTTAGGATTATTCAAGAAAGATCTTGTACGAGTAATTTTTAGAATAAAGGCCATGATTTTTATTCCAAAAGCTAAAGGAAATATACCGAGGCTTATGAAATTGTTCTCCAATGTAAAATCCTTTGCTATACTGTATGAACTACTGGAGATCTTACCTGTACAGGTATGCATGTGATATCACCAAAATAGGTTAAAAAAGGGTCAGGACATTCTTGCAAATGCTAGAGGTGTATCCAGTATGCCCCACTTTAAAAATTGTACAAGGCAGTTATGCAGGACATATTATGGGAGAAACGGGGTGTACCTTTTCACTCTCCGAGTCCAATGCAGATGTAGCCTCATCCAGTAAGAGGATCTTCGGATTTCTAATTAGGGCTCTGGCAATTGCTATCCTCTGTTTCTGTCCACCACTGAGTTGTGTCCCTTTGCGACCCACATTTGTCTCATAACCCTAGAACAGGAAGAACAGTTGCATTTAATAAAGATAATTGCAGTAATGTGCAAAATACTGGTCCAAACAAATATGAAAAATGACTGTATTTGCAGTCTTGAATATAATATATTGTAATTATGGATAAATAAAAGCTTTTTAATTCCATCATTATATGAACCACATGAGAAATTTGAAAACCCTATGTTTTAAGGGTTTTATATTTGTTACCTTTAACTTTTGTTTTATACACATTGTACAAAATTATTAACATCTTATCCTTCTATGGTTTTTCTTGTAGTACTTCGTGTATACGCTATTTTAGAAGGATAGGAACTCCAAATTTTTTTTTTGTTGTTGTTGTTGTTGCAATCTATGATATTTGCATTTTTAAATTTTCTCTTGTATCTTATAATACATCATACTGACGTTTATTTGGAAGAAGTTATCTTTCCAAAGTGTATTATATAATTCTTGATATTTAGGTTTTCAGAACGTTACCTTTATTTGTCACCATAAAGCCATTATTGTGCTGACGTACCGCTAAACCCCAATACATGCATATTCCATCAATATTTATTACCAAGCGTTGTTTTAGAAATTTTGGATAAAATCTGAAGATTTAAGCTCGCCTCTACGAAGTAGAAACGAGCTATTGTACTTCAGCGTCGGAATTGGCGTTGGCGTCAACATATATAAAGCATAAACGACGATTTGAAGTGGGTTTTATGGCTTCTGCCAAGGCGGCTAACTTTGTACATACATGTATATAATTTGTGCATTCTTGGTTTGCGTTTTTGAGTTTAGCACATAACCACATAGAATTCTTCCATCCTGTACACATACTGTTATACCTGTAATCATGAAACTTGGTGACCGGATTGCATCGTGACGAGTACTACACCATCATTACAGAAGCAGGTCACTGTGACTTACATTTCATGCTTATTTCTCACGCAATCTCATGGCTAGAATCATTAAACTAGTGGATTGCATGCATCGTTATTAGTACTACACCCATACAACAAAAGAAGGTCACCGCGACCTATAGTTTAAATTTTACTGGCTTAGGTTTTGTTTTTGTTTTTTTTTCATTTTGCTGATGGCCACATATTTTTCTTGCATGATGTGTACATACCATGCAACAGAGAATCATGAAACGTTTTGTGAGGATGTATCTTAATGAGTATAACACTCTTTTTCCCAAAATAAAACAAAAAAAAACTTAGACCATACTTTTTGCTTTTCAGACGTTGGCTAAAGTTTGATTCTGAAGTTCATTTCTCAGGCATTATTCGTGATAGAGTCATGAAATTTGACGATGATATGCATTGCTGGTATTAGTAACAGTCTTGCAATAAAAGAGTCATTATGACCAAGATGTTACATTTTATTGGCTGAGATCATACTTTTGCGTTAGCTAATGATTGGTTTTGAGGCTTTAACGCCATTCTCAGGACATGATAGGCTATACATGGCGGCCAGTATATTTGGTGGAAGAAGACCATGGGAAGAACCACCGACCCACAGGAAGTTACAGGCTAATTTTCTTACGTACTTGCGTTGAGCGAGCCTAGACTAGGACCCACGTGGTCAGAGGTGAGATGTGAGTGATCCGTAAAGGCGAGCTCCTTAGACCACTTGGGTAATGTCCACAATGGTTTTCTTCATGATATGTAGATACTATCCTACCTAGAGTCATGAAACTTGTAAAGGGGATGCATCTGGATGAGTACTACAGCCTAATCGCAAAATTAGGTCCATATGGATAATATTTTCCGCTGCATTGACTTTGGTTAAATTTGTATTTGAAGTTGATGTCTCAGGCATTGTTCATGCTAGAATCCTGAAACTTGCTGATTTTATGCATCCCTGTTAGTGCCACACCCTTGTATCAAAAGAAAGTTACTGTGACTTATATATCACATTTTGCTGGCTTTGATTAAGTGTTTGAATTTACCTAATGACCAGGTAGGTTCTTTTGTATGCTACAAGCACAATATCATACCTAGAATCATGAAAATTGGTAAGGAGATGTATCTTGATAAGCAATAAATTCCTATCGAATAAAGAAGGTTACGTATCCTAACTTCATGCTTAATGACTTGTTTGAAATGTTGTGTCTAAAGTTTATTTCTTTTACTGTTCACGTTACAGCCATGAAACTTGAGAACCAATGAATGCCACTGTGATCTACGTTTTATGTGTTACTAACACAGTTTAAGTATTTGTGTTTAGCTCTTGACCACATAGGTTTTTCGATGCATTATACAAACTAGACTATGTAAAAGCCTCTTTGCGACAATTGCGGTTGAGAATAGCATTAAATACATTTATTCAGTGGTAATCTTTCCATATTAGTATCCACGCAGTGCATATTCTCGTAGGTTGCTTTTAAAAGATAAACCTGACATGTGCAACTTGCTCCAGGACGCGAGCAGGATTGCGATTTTAACTGTACCCGCATGATGTAAATGTAACTAGACAAAACCAGGTCGCGGGCCAGATGCGGCTTGCGGGTTGACAGGTTGCACATGCCTGAGATAAACTACGTAGTGCATGTATGTATCACTATGTCTGCCCATAAAGATTTTCATTTCCGGAGCCTAACTCTCAAACTTGATAGATATACATATTAAGCACTTTGAGCAGAGGTGAAGTTGGATACTTAAACTTTTCACCATTCAATATTTTTTATGTTACCATGGAAACAAGGTGTAGTTGACGTAGTTTAAAAATTAAGAGAGTTGGACCATAAGTAGTGTACAGATTGAAAGAATGGTCCATTTGGTACTTTCAGTAGGACTCTCTACATAATAAGTGGAGAAACTGGGAAATCTGTAATTTCTAGATTTCTCTTGGTTTATGATTTGTATACCCTGTCACGGGGGCCAGCATTTTGTCTGTCAATATCACTTTTCTGCATGATAATTAATATATTTTCTGTGGCTGTTGGAGACAACTAAAAGCATCGTAGAGATGAGTTATGATCTCGATAATTACATTCTGGTTCAATTTAAATATTATCTGTATTTCCTCTCTTTATGAACCCATGAAGTTAGCTAGTAGTCAGATACGCCAGTCCCCAAACCCGTATTCGTTGAGGCGAGCTACGTAATAGCGATTTCATGCTGGCTCATTTTAGATGTTGCCTATAGTTACCTTTAAAATGAACCTGTAAGTGAATTTAACAGTGAAATGATGAACAGGATTAAATCAATAAATGTCTAAACTGTCATTCCTATTAATGTATGTTCTGTTGTTTGTTTATGAGGGGAAATAATCAAATGAATAAATACGGTTAACTTGCCAATGACACAGCAATTTTACTGTAATTTAGAAATCTGTTCAATAATCGATGAAATGAGACATTTACATCTGTTGGGACTGCATCATCATCATCATTATGAATAGCATTTACAGTTTCAATGCGCTGTAAGAAATGTGATTTGAATCAAACGCTTAGCATTATTTTCAAATTACCATAACCAGCTGATAGCAATAATATCTCCTATCCCCCCCCCCCAAAAAAAAAAAAATAGTAATAAGAAAAGCAGAAAATAAAGGGTCAAGAGCTTGTACCGGAAGCTTGAAATGCAATACAGAATCTCAGTTTATAAAATAGATTAATTTAGTATGGTAATTAAAAGAAAGTCATACCAGCGGAAGAGAATGAATAAAGTTATGAATGTTGGCACTCCTGGCTGCCTGTATGATCTCATCCATTGTCACAACACGGCTGTTGTCTCCATAAGCAATGTTTTCCGCGATGCTGGCATCAAGGAGGGTAGGCTCTTGGGAGACCACACTAACATGTGACCGCACCCACTTGAGGTTCAGGTTTTTGAGATCATTTCCATCAACTAGCTATAAAGACATAAAATAGAAACATGCAAATTTAGCTAATTTATGTCTGTGTCATCTTAGGACGTTTCTTTGCCTTGCTCCATCAGCCATTGCATCCTTTTTCATTCAAATGGCCTTGCCATGTAGTATGAAGGAGGCTCATAGTGTTACCATCGACCATGTCCTATCTACCTTACATTTTGTTCTTGGATATGCGGTAGTTCAGTGTTGGAATTCTGGACTCACAAGTAGAGAGTTGTGGGTTAATATCCTGCCCAGACCAGCCCAGGTAAGCTGCTGCGGAATATTTCTGGACAAGGCAAAATAATTATTGTTTTCAATATTTCAATCTTAAATAATTCCCTAGCGCTTTAGCAATGTCGTCGGAATGTTATGTCATCAAGAGAGGCATGGTTGTTCTTCATGCGTTACATAGGGAGACGAAACTGAATCATTTTAGAATCATTCCTAAATATAATGTTTTGAGTATATAAAAAATACGTTACTACATTTGAATGAGAAATTATGAAGTCGTTCTAGTATCGCTCAAAAAAAAATCGGTCATAGTTTCCAATACAAATGTAGTAACCTATACTTACTGCATTCAGATTCTTTTTGTCACTCAAAAGGTTTTCAGATATTGAGTTCACTATTCCAGTAACAATGAGATATTGAGATTACTATTCTAGTAACAATGAGTTATGAAGCACATTCTTACCACTTGGCCATCTACTGGGTCATAGAATCTTTCGATGAGATTGACCGCGGTACTCTTTCCACATCCACTGGTCCCAACTAGTGCCAGAGTTTCCCCGGGTTGGACAGCAAAACTAATGTTACTAAGCACACAGGCATCTGGCCTTGTTGAATAATGGAAACTGACATTCTTAAACTCAACTGCACCAGAGAAAGACTCCTGGAAAAGAACGAAAACAAATGTATAGAAGCAAACATTTACGCTTGATCACAAAATAGTTATAGATTTTTATCAATCATTCCTAACAAGCATTTAGATTAGTTAAAATTGCATCATGATACTCGGAAAACTTGATGTGCTCAGTTCATAACACCAGAAAAGAGCTACTATTTACACAGATTTAACGATCGTGTCCTCTGCAACTTTGGTCGAATTACTGGGAGATTTTGTATGCCTCCATGGAACGTAACGATGCTTAAAACAGGAAAAAGCTCTACCTTAGAAACAAGCATCGAAATACAATATCAAGACTTTGAAAAGCATTAAACGGGCACTGAATCGTCACCTGAAAGATGTGGCTGCGATACTGATATTGTTAAAGACAACGAATTTTAAAGGCAAATGATATGCTATATGGAAAACTGAAAATGATGATGGAGTCTGGAGCTTCTAGTCTCCAAACAAGCGCAATCAATGATTGAAAGCAATGATTTACAAAACACTTCTAGGTTACAGCTTACTTCGTTCAGAATTAAATCTTACAACCTTACAGTTCCGTGTGTGATATTTAAGTTTGTTACGGAATTATGTATCATTTCTTTTAAATAATGGTATAGTTTTATTAGTTTATGACCTCTGTATAATAGTCTAATAGGTGTCGTTTTGCAGAGTACACATATACGGTAATTTTAATGTGACCAAGTACATTGGCCCTGAGAAAATCAATATTATCGTTTGAAGCATTAGTCATGTTACGTGATTCAGAGCGTGGGTTGGTACTTCTGACATGAATTTCGCAATTCAGGAATGATTCATTTTGTTGACCAGAAGTTAGATAGTAAGATCGTAGTATTAAGATATTGATTTGAGACGGAATAAGAAATGGGTTTTATTTGTATTTCAATGACGCAGTACAGAAACTATAAAATAAGATGTAATCGCAGCGTTCGTCATTATTGCATAGTTTCGTCAGCTTGAGAGGACTTTAACGAAATTGGTTCTTTATATGTGATATTCTGCTTCAGAGATATTATTATGCAGTACATTTTGCATTTAGTACTGCTACTTAAACTTTAAGAATTATTCAGCTCCGTTGGAATTATCGGAAACATTTCTAGAACTTGTGTGATATTATATTCACAAGGATTACTTGGAATTAATAACACTAGGATATAACTGATTCTTGTTAGTACATCAGCACAGTGGTGTTTTCATTCGGAATATTCTTCATTCGTAAACATTTGGATTAACTTCTGGATCAGTGAACATTAGAACAATTTAGGACTTTTAAGGATATTCTATACTGTAAGTTATTTTTAATTCTTTCACTTTGATTGTTCGTTGAAATATTGTTATATTTTGGGAAATTAAATATTTGTGTTTAAATCTTGAAAGCTTGTTTGAGTCTTTTCTTTTGTTACATTACCATTAGTCGTAACAAGTTCAAAACATTTTTGCACACGTGGATTAGAATGTAACACACAATTATCTAAAGATTCATTCATATTTATGAAAGATGACAAGGGTAAAGAATATGTCACTCTCAGCCATAACGCCAAGCAGAAGAATATCCAGGGAGGAATCTATGATCGTGATGCACCCAATGCCAAGAGAATTCACGCTGATCCACAGCCTTTTCATGTATATTGTGAAATACATTTACAATACATATCCCGTTGTTATCCAGTCGTTACATCTCTATTTTGTAGGCGAAAAAAACATAAAACAAAAAAAAACAACAAAAAAAAACAAAAACGGATTCACATCTCATGTTATCTGGTATCTCACTAAACCAATATCCAAAGCAAAGGTTTTCAGAATTCATGCCAACCATCTCTAAAAATGCTGACTGTAGAGGGATCTATACAGCACTCTCTTTTACAAGCCAAAACAATTAAAACGCTAAATTACTGTAGATACGAAACATGGCTTATCATGTACATGTCAGGTCATAGGAATGAGGCGTCTGTTCTTTGCTACAACAGGGAGTGCTCCACATCTCAAACAAAGGCGATTGGGCTCATTCCGACTTTATCGCTAATAGATATCCTGAATCTGCCATTATCTCTGAACTTGTCAAGGTTCCAGTCCTCTGCAGATCTATCATCAAAAAACCCCAAGATAAGGGATATATATTAAACAAAGAAAAGTTCTAGTTCGAAAACACCGTGAAACTGTCAAATGTGTTGCCCCAAGGATTTCTGACTCATTCTTACTGTGAACATTGCAATGTTTACTTAGGTTTGGGCAAGAGCAACTCGTGGATTTTAAAAGTTAGCGGTTATTACATGCATCTAAATTTTTGAGGGAATATTCATGTAGACTGTTTGTGTCAAGATCTCTAAAGTGACGCTTTTGTGTAAACATGTAAACAAGTTAACTTCACTGGTTTCAAGATTCCTCTGGTGACATAATGACTTATGTATTCATTGGCCATTCTTGTGTGCTTTGACAAAGTTTGTAAAGAATGGTTAAAATATATTTATGTTATTTATTTCTTCATATATGTTATTATTTTATAAAAATTTTTCATATTATTTTATAACTATTCTTTATATTATTTTATAACTTTTCTTCATATTATTTTATAATTATTCTTCATGTTATTTTATAATTGATCTTGATATTATTTTATAACTATTCTTCATATTGTTTTATAAATATTCTTCATATATGTTATTATTTGTTAACTATTCGTGATATTATTTTATAACTATTCTTGATATATGTTATTGTTTTATAACTATTCTTGATATATGTTATTGTTTTATAACTATCTTTCATATATGTTATTGTTTTATAACTATTCTTGATATTATTTTATAACTATTCTTTATATATGTTATTGTTTTATAACTATTCTTCATATATGTTATTGTTTTATAACTATTCTTCATATTGTTTTATAACTATTCTTCATATATGTTACTGTTTTATAACTATTTTTCATATTATTTTATAACTATTCTTCATATATGTTATTGTTTTATAACTATTCTTGATATTGTTTTATAACTATTCTTCATATATTTTATTGTTTTATAACTATTCTTCATATTGTTTTATAACTATTCTTCATATTATTTTATACCTATTCTTCATATTATTTTATAACTATTCTTCATATTATTTTATAATTATTCTTCATATTATTTTATACCTATTCTTCATATTGTTTTATAACTATTCTTCATATTGTTTTATAACTATTCTTCATATAAGTTTACAGCTGTAATTCCAGTAGAAATAGTTATGTAAACAACAAGATGAAAGAAGTTTGCATATTGAGCTTTACCGTATCCAAGTCGGACCAAGTGTGCGTCATGCAGGAATTTCTCATGAATAGTTTAAGAAATGAATAATCTTACCTTCTTGAACTATGGTATACCAAAGCCAGGAATATTATATTAGTCCATAAATTAGTGACTTCTACCCTCCGGTGGAGTGCTGTTACAGACGCAGTGTGATACAGGATTGTGATGAAATCAATGTGCCCAGCCGAAGAATCACATTTGTTGAACTTTTGTTTCGAAAATAAGTTAGAACTGATGTTACTGTTCTCTGTTATAGGTTCTTTACTATGCAGAACTTGTTAGTTTATTTTAAGGTTCAAAATAGTATAAGATTGATAGGGACTATTTTGAACCGCATTACGACTCATTGCATCATCAGTAGGTTGTACTCTTGCTCGATTCACATTGAAATTCACTTGTCCATTTTGTTAAATTTTACGAAATCACAGGATGAATGTATATACAAGATTAAGTGTAAATACGCACACCACGGACATTGAGAGGACAACTTAATTCTGCCTTAATCTTTTGTTAAAAGGCATTTTTCTGTGCAGTTTAAACAGTTGACTTGGTTATCGCCATAGCTAGCCCTGAGACGGACAAGCATCGATTGGCTAGCAGAGGTCATATGATGTGAACAGGAGTCTATAAATACGGGTGCAACAGTGCAGTGGCAGATAGCTGTCAGAGCGGCAAAGTACGAACATGTAAGTAGAAAAGAATTTCGGCCTTGTATTCAAAATCCAAACAGAAACTATACATTATTATTATTACATAACTAATATTAAATTTTGTTTAATGCTAGAAAATTTCAAAAGTGTATCTAATTATTATTCTCAAGTAATTTTAAGTAGATTTATTATATGATTGCCATTGAAGTTGACTGCATTTTAACTATTATGCCATAATTCTTTATAAAGCCGCTGTTATCTCCCACCACACTGCTCAAGTACACTAAGCAATAAAATAAATTTTACATTGAGAGATCACGCTACTATGTAAGAATGTGTTACAGTCAATCCAATAAATTAAGCTGGTATTGTGCATAGGAATAACAATTAATTTCAATATAAAGTTGCGCATCATAACGTTGACTTTTGGCTTCCTAATAAACAATTGTGAGTTCCATAGTATCAGAAGTTTATTGTGTTGTGACAAACACTGTGCTGATGTAACTTACTATGCCATATTGAAAGGCATGTTCTATCTCACCTTTATTATTTTATTAAATATTTTACATCGTGAACTCTGGTCTTTTGCGATATAACATTTGGTATATATATATATATATATATATATATATATATATATATATATATATATATATAATTTATCACGGCAAAATAAAACATTAAAGATATTGAACGCGGAATATTATATGCATCAATAGGCAGCTTTACACAACTTGCTTGACATGTGTACCACGCTTGGTTGCAATATCTTGAATGGATTGCTAGCTATGTTCCGAAAAGGGAAGTGTTTATGGACAGACAGGCAGACAGAAATAACAATAGCTATATCCAGCCGTATTACATATTGGGGGTGGACAACCCCCCCCCCCCCCCAAAAAAAAAAAAAACAAACAACCGCAGTCATATACATCCCCTGTCGCTCCAAAATATCTAACCATGACAGAATTATTAGTTGAAAATTTCATATCTTGGAAGTTCGTATTTACAGAGCATAAGGATGTGATAAGCATAATGAACGTTCCACCAGAAATAAAATTGTGGATGGATGGAGAATTGAAAAACCGACAAAAGACATTACAAAAATAAAACTGAAGAACTTCATCTGCATGGTAGTTTAATATGTGTGCCAAATATCATAGAGCTATGTTAAACGGATTTGAAGGTTCTCTACGACAACAAGTATAAAACAATGTTATAAACTACAAAATGCGAGACGAAAAAGGTAACTCTGGGCCACTATTCTAATATGTGCACTCCGATTCATATATATATATATATATATATATATATATATATATATATATATATATATATATATAATTGAACTGTTTTGGATTTATGTTTCAGAAACAAAAGTGTAAATTATGGATGAGTGGAAGAACAGACAAAGGGATGCAAATGTTAAAAGTATTGAAAATGAAGACCTGTAAATAGCAAAAGATATACCTTTACTTATATTCCATTAAGTGCACCAAATGTGATAGCGATATTTTAAGTGCTTGGGAGTTTTGCCCCCGAAACTAATGTGCGGATAGTGCTTATATGGGCAAACAGACGGATGAATATATTTTAAAACTATCGAAACTGAAGAAATGTGAATAACAAAAAAACATCTACACCACTAGTCAAATATCTGTACCACATTTAATGCTGATATCTCAGACGGTTTTGGAGCGTTTCCCTGGAAATGAAAGTGTTTATTATGTATAGCTGGATGATTAGACAAACAGACAAAAATATTATAATATATTCAAACTGAATAATTATAAATAACACAAAGCACACCTTCAATACTAGTCCAATATGTGTAACAAATTTCTCTGAGATATCTTGAACGATTTTGGACTTCAGCTCAAACAACGAAAATGTGAATGACTGATGGATGAATGACCAGACAAACAAATGAAAATGTTAAACATATTGCACCGAAGAATTGCAATAGCAAATGGCACATCTAGAAAACTTGTCTAATATATGTGCCAAGTTGAATAGAGATATATTAAATGCATGTTTTTAGTTTTCCCTTAAAAGGAAAGTGTAGATACTTGAAGGGATCGATGAATAGATGTGCGGAAAATATATAAAATTATGAAACTGAAGAATAGCAAAATGCGCAACTGGACCAATAGTCCAATACGTGTACCAAGTATTATAGAGATACATTGAACATGCAGCTGGACCAATAGTCCAATACGTGTATCAAGTATTATAGAGATACATTGAACATGCAGCTGGACTAATAGTCCAATACGTGTACCAAGTATTATAGAGATACACTGAACATGCAGCTGGACCAATAGTCCAATACGTGTACCAAGTATTATAGAGATACATTGAACATGCAGCTGGACCAATAGTCCAATACGTGTACCAAGTATTATAGAGATACATTGAACAGTTTACAAGTTATGCTCCGGCGACGAACATATTTATGGACACACAAAAAGACGAAAAACGGACAGAGAGACAGACAGACGGACATGGCGATATCTATATCCTCCGTATTACATATCGGGGTGACAACAACTACATGCAAACCACCAAAGACTTACATATGTTCTGCCATCATGACTGGCTGAGTCAATTGCAGGCACCCTGTCTATAATAGCAAAAAGTCTGGCAGTGGCCAGTTTGGCTTTGATGAAATTTTGTTCTTGTGCGGCATTTCTTCCTATACTCTGCCCTCCTAATATGATTACCGCAAACACCCTGAAGTTAATTGGATGAAAAGTATTAAGTTCAAGAGATTACGCAGATATGCCAAAACATCATGCAATGAATAAAAAAAAATTTTACACGTATACTATGCACTGTAAGGTTCTGACATTAGTTTATTTGCATGGAAATACAGTCATTTATCTTAATTTTGATAAAGTCAACCTACTTAATGGATAACATGGTCATCCAAAACTCTTTTTAAAAATTTATTTAGGTACCACACATTCAGTTCTGGTTGTATTGAGTTTGTGATTGTCCTCAGCTGTTGATTATATGTTTTATTTCGCTTGATAATATGAGACATATGGACAGATGTGGTAGGAGATTGGAGCATTTTATTTTGCCCAGGTAAACGAGGTGCCATAAACATTGTTCAAGGTCCAGCCCTCTCACCCCCCACCCACCGAAAACTATAAATCGTCAGTGAGTAATTCAATCTTTAAAATAAAATTTAAAATGTAATCTAAGTTGTCAAAGTGTGACAACGTGTGACATTGATGTCCAAGTATGACAACGTGTGACATTGATGTCCAAGTGTGACAACACGTGACACTGATGTCCAAGTGTGACAACGTGTGACATTGCGCGCTTGGAGGATAGTCTCATGATCACGTAAAGCTTTTTTCCAGTAATACAATCTGGCCAAATTTCACCAAGAGAACTTAAATCAAGACTTAAATTTAAGCTTAGAATCCAGCGATCTGATTGGCTAAAATTTAAGTCTGACTTAAAATTGACCAATCAAATTTCTTAGGTCTATACTAAGCCTGAGATTTGTATAGGTAAAATTGAGGCTAGGTTAGATCATGTGAATAGTTTTGTTGAAATCATTTGTCAGAGCAATACATACAGCAATTGACGAGACTTAAAAAAAAAGATTCAAGAGTCGAAGCCTGAATTATTTCGTATGCAAAATGGTTAGATGTGAAACTAAACTGTCTATAACCTGGAGTGAGGCCCTGTTGGGGAAAACCCCATAGTGTTTTATATAGGGATATGCATCACAGGGTCCCACAAAGGTTTCAAATCATGTACACTGCAGTGACAGATCCAGGATCTTGTTTTAACTATGGTGATTCAACATTGAGAAGGAGTGGTTCATTTTATCAAAACATTAGCATCTTTATATGCTTGCAGGTGAAAAGTGAGCTATTTGGACTGGAAAATGGAAGAGGGAGTTCGACTGAATCCACAAAACCGCATAATTATCTGCGACCTCACTGCACAACAGTAAATATGAATGCATAGACCTTTTCATGCTTTTGCCAGAAAATAAATACCGATATATTTAATATACTGTGATCATATAGTGTTAATCGTTATGTAAATGTATCCATGTTAAAGCAGATGTTTAAAGTCTTTAACTGTGCCCGTAGAGTTTATTTAGTCAGATACCCATTTCAAAGTAATAAACCCGTGAGTTCTAAATATGGACCTATTCATGTACTGATGATCAAGAAAAGGACCCAATCATGTGCTGAAATGTACAGAAAATACCCCTTTGTATGTACCACCAGGCTTTAAAACAATGTACTCAACTGGACGGCACATTCCCATATATTAGTGTAGAGGATGTCTCTCCAAAACTTGCATGTGAAGCTCATCTTCACTCACTTTTCTCATTCATCCATTCTTATGTTCATCCGACAAAATGATAATGTCAAGGCAAAAATATGGATCATTTGGAATAATGTTTCTTGGGTCACACATTAGCCACATCTTACAATCTACGTTAATCCAACATTTCTTACCTGAAGACGTATTTGTAAGTCACATTCTCAGTCTGTACAAGGTAAGCTCCGTAGGTAAAGGCAGCTGCGTAAGCGAAGAAAACGATTCCATTAGACATGGCAAAGAATAGACCGGCTGCAAAAGCCCTCCTTATCCCTTGGCTGTAAGGAGAAGTTTTTGATAGAAAATTTATTTATTTAGTTCTTCTTTAATCTGGTGAAACTTCAACAGGGATATATTGTCATTCTTGAGTTTACAGTTGTAGTTTAAGGATGTAGAAAAGATGCTGTAAATTTAATAAATCATCGGGAAAACATTCGCGTGAATTTTGTGAAGAAAGTGAGCACAGAAAACACTGATGTGCGAAGACTATGATGCAATGTAATGCACATTAAAATTCCATTAATTCGGAATAATTGTTCGTTAGAAACAACAGATTTTACTAAACTTAATAATATTCAATGAATCCTAAATATTAACATTTACTGCAAGATGTCAAACAAACATAAATGCATCTGTTTCTGCATGGCAGATATTCTAAACCACAAAAGAGTTAAATCAGTAAAAGGTTTCAACCACTGTCCAATAATTTGAAAGGTGGAAAAGTTTTGCCAATATACTTTACTAACTTATTGGTTTCATATTTTTCCTCCACACGGAAAATCTCAACTGCCTTACTTCATTTTGACTATACATATAAATATGGCTAGTTTAGTGTACAAATTTGTATAGTTTGATTTGTGTTTCAGTACTACCAAGTGAACAGAAAATTAGGGTAAGAACAAAAGTCATTGGTTTTGTCTTATATTGTTCTCCTAATGCACTTAAATCAGCACCATAGTTAGTATGGTGATGACGTGCAGCTAAACTCTACAACTACCAAAGTTCCCGTTATACACTTTTTTTCTCCATAATCTATATATTGTCCATACAGGCATGTGAAGATCATCTAAAATTATTTACAAATAAAGAAGCCGCGATGTAAATGAAGGACTGGTTATGGCGCCAATCAAAATCAAAATGCACGAAAACCTTCTGCATTGTAATGAAAAAAAGATGGACATTGTCTCACTATTTCAATACGTAGTCTATTCGAACAAACCTTCGCATAACATCAATGATCTTGCTATATTTCAATATAAAGGTTTCCTCTCTCGTTAATGACACGACTGTCCTCATGTTATCAATAGACTCATAGAAAATCTGGAAAAGATGAAATAGTTCATTGTACAACAAAATCAATTATAAGTAAAATATTTATTTTATACTCAGGAATTATCGAAATCAGGGGCATTTACGTCATATGGACAGATTGTTTTTGTTTCTTTCTTAAACAAAAAGTTAACATACGGTACCTTTATTACGATAACAGTGAATCTAAAATCATATCATCCGTTTTACTTGAAGATTAGAATTGTGAGATAGCACAAATTGAATGCTTTTTATAATATTAACTGACAACAATGGTGATTATATTTGCCAACAAGGACCATAAATAGTGTAGTACAATTTGATACTCTAAAAGCTATGCTGGATTGGACCTATCAGAAAAACAGACAATGCTATCCATGCCAGGTAGTATAACTCTTTCCTCAAGTATGTATGGCAGGATCAATGGCGTATTAGCAAAATGCGGCTTTATTCTTTCTGGAAAATATAGTGGTGATTGATAAGGAACTTTTAAAGTATTTGGTGAAAATTTTAAAAACATCAGACGGAAAATGTTGAAATTATAGAACTTTAAAGTTTAATTCCCCACCACGACAGTGGTAGGGCATATAATGTTACCCTTGCCTGTTCGTCACACATTGGTTAGATTATGCATATAGGTCATTTCAGGCACTGCGGTGAAGCAACTGTGTTCTATGAATACATTTCTAATTTATATTATATATCAAGGGATAGTTACGTGTCCCACTCTGCTCCTTGTCGGCAGCTTTTTCAACCCCAACACATCGAGTCCAGGCTTGGATTTCACCAACAGAACATTAGTCCAGACTTAACTTTAACTTTAGAATCCAGCAATCTGATTGGCTGATATATAAGTCTGACTTAAAATTGACCAATCAAACTCCTTACATAAAGACTAAATCTGAGACACGTTGGTGAAATTGAAGACTGATGTGATTAGGTTCACACCTATCTTGGGTGATATGATTGGTCAGCGTTCCATTGCAATGTCTCTTATACGATAAATAGCTGACAGCTGGTGTGCTCAGCCGAGATGTCAATTATATTATGAACACGAAAAGTACGTGTTAGTAGACCTTTATGATAAGGGTGGCTGGTTCTAGGAATTGGATGAAAATGGGGAATATTAAGAAGTTCATACGAGATTTTTTACACCAACAATGGGGAAAACGTTTGCTCTGTCTATGACGTATACTCACGAGCTATGCCGTAAATACTCACTATTGCACCACCAATTTCATATTCCTGTGGCGCGATGGCCAGAAAAAAAAAAAGGAAGTTGGGGATTCTGACTAGTTTAAGAGGATTTTCTTTGTAGAAGACCTGACAAACTTACCATAAAGACTGTTGGTGGCAGTTGAGAAGATTGATCATTTTAAGGAAGTTCACAACTTGAAGGCAAAATTCATTGCAAAGATAGAAATGAAAAGGAGGTGGTATTGGAGACTCCAGAATAAGGAGATGTAATGAGACAAAATAAACCTGAACACGAGGATCAACCTATTAGATCTGAAAAATATGTTATTATTCTTTGTGACCATAATTATACTATTACTCGTCATTCTAGTTTATTTTAAAATTGGCCAGTTGAAACGTCTGTTTGTTGAAATCTAAATTACGTAACCCTAATTTTTAAAACTTTGTGAAAAAATGATAGTATTTATATGTCTGAAACAAAATTAGAAAAGAATGTTTCTGAAGTGAATAATTATGTTTATTATGCTCTTAATAAAAAAAGTGTATACATCTAGATTTGATGGAATAAATGGAGAATCCAACACTGTATTATAGTTTTATTTAGATGATACGTTGTTTAGTTAAACAAAATCGTATTTGTCGTATTTGTTGCTGTGTACATACCCCCAAGAAGTCTCTTAATAAACTAGTATACATCTTTTAATACTTCTGAAAGAGACATTAAATTTTAAAACTGATAAGATATTGTGCCTTGCTGGAGGATTTTAATGCTAAATGTGCAACAATTTATAATTGCACAAGCTACACGAGTAATTTATTTGCAATGAAAATGATAAGTATGACCAGAAATTGACCCATCAGAAAAAATGGAGACTATCTCACCTACTTATTTGCATATCTATTTCTGTAAAACCGTTGTTATTGCTTTTGAAAAACTGTCCAATGGTTAAAAGAAGATTCTAAGTTTTATTTAAAAATTTCATGAAAAATGTTGACGGTTTGAAAAGATGAATCTGAACATATTATACAGTAAAGCTGTTATATTTGCGCTACGTGATTGGGCAAACATTTGTGTTGCCATCTTATTAGGCAACAATTCAAACCTAGCTGGAATTGTTATCTGTCCATGGGAATCTGTATTACTCAGTAGTTGATTGACAGATGCCACCCATGGCCTTAATGAAGTTAATTTGGTATCCAACTATTGTAAATCTCTAGAACTACGAAAATCAAAAATTATAGACGCAGGATCATATAGAGATGTGTATAACCGAATTTACATTTTAAATAGTCGTTCTGGAAAAGACCGATACATTATTGAATTCACTATTGAACATTCCAGTGTAATTGATGATATAATTTTCTCAAGCTGAGATACTGGTTACAATTACTGATTTTTTTTTGCCCCCTTTTAAACTCGGTATATCATATTACGGCGTCCGTCCATCCATTTGCATTTTCTTGTCCGGCCCATAACTTTGCAATTGTTGGAGGTCAAAGGGAAAGTCATGGCAAGGAAAGGAAACATTTAGTGGCCTGTATCCTTGTCCGGATTGTAACTTTTGACATGCTGGAGGATATCTTAATTAAACTAGCAGCTAGTGTGTAGCGCATTACAACCTAACCTAACTCAATGTCAAGGTTAGTATCAGGGAAATGTAAGTCAATAACTTGCATCCATATTTAAAGTTAAGGACACAACATCCTCCTTTGAAAAAGAAGGGTCGACTCCAGCGCCAGCGCGGTTGGAAAGGGCCGTGGACACATCTCTTGTCGCATACCTGACGAAGTCGGCCTTTGTCGTGTACTGGGCTAGGTCAACTCCAGTCTAGAGCCCCGCGGGATAGGTGTCGATATTAAATGCACGCGATGGCCCTGAAATGCTTGCAACACCGCCACCTAAGAAGCCAGGACCATGTGGGCTCATAGTGTATCGGCGAAACGCTACTAGTGCTTAATTTCAATGGTGATAGTACACTCCAACATACTAACTGGCTGTTGTTTTACATCTCTAGAGATCATGCATGCCGCCTTCACGTAATCTCCTCCCGTGGGACTCACCATCTACAGGAATTGTTTGTGGCGCGGTACTATTTTTCCCATCAAGAATATTGTTGGTTATGTTCATCTGATCGAGGTGGACATAGAGCCGCGGGACGTTGAGAAACGCTAGGAGGATAGGTGCCGTGTAAGTGCCTTTATAAAACTCTTTATCTTCTTGGCCAAACCCCAAAAGGGAGCCAAGCGGGCCTAGAATGAGCACCGCAGGCCGATCTGCAGTAATTGTGATGCTGTTGTGTCCGGTTGCAGCACCGTAGTTTGCAGTCATTTAAGGAATGGCAGCCTGAATTTTTTTCGATTGTATTTATGTTGTAATACCCTTCAGGAATGGCGGGGAACTTGATCCCCACCAGAGCCCGCTCAAGCACTTCAAATCGGTTGTTGTAAAGTGCAGCCAAAATTGTTGAAACATCCTGGCTTGTACGAAATTTGTGGAGCGCTACACGCGAATTTGAGTCGGTGCATATCTTCTGTTCTTGAGTCACATGCCCGCCTAAAGGATTAGTCAATACGCATGCATTGTCAGCACTTGTACGAGCACTAGTGTAAGGAGATGGTATTGCCACAAGTACTTACGTCCTTAGTGGTGGCCTCTACATGATTCCAAGCGATATGGATATTACAGTTTGCACCTATGAAATGTATAACAACATACTTCTTATAATGTTAGGCACCAATGATGATACGAATTCGATAAGGCTGCCCGCACAAGTGGTAGGACAAATTTCAGCACAAGTGCAAAGCACAGCGCAGTAACCACATCCAACGAAGCACGAAGAGGTCGGCTTTAACTCGCCCGTAGCTGTTCCAGCGGCGTCTGAAACGGCTGTAAAAACCAGCACCCTATGCATGCATAAGTACAGGAGTCGAAAAAAGCCTAAGACCACGATGCCAATAAAACGGCACTAGTCGTTGGCGGAATCGTTGTGGAGCTTTAAGCCATCTGGTCTCTCCGCTAGGCGTTCCGCCAGGTGCAGTGATCACGTAGAACGGCAAAGGATGCGACCGCTATAGCAAACGACAAGCACCACGATGTTTCCAGTTAGTCAGCCGATGACATTTCCAGCGGTTTTTTGTAAGAACGACACGACTGACCCAGTAGTTCCGGACAGAGCTGTCGCCGCGTTTTCTGCCAGCGTTTTCAGCATCTCGGTCAGCCGCTGTAGGTGCTTGTTTATCCATTCTTTTGCGCTATCGGGTTCAGGTTTGGGTGCCGGAGATGGGGCTGGTGTTGTGGCTGCGCCTCCTTTGACCGCAAGTACAATACTGTTTACAATGAACCCCACCGCAGTGAGAATCGAAGCAACTGTTGTGCCCTGTCTCTGTCTCAGTATGGCAACAAGCACGACCCATTCCGCCCCCTCCACCGCGCGCTCAGTGCAAAGTGGGTCGCGGCACCATTGTTGTAACTAATAGCCCAAAAACCATAGAGCAAAAAGACCACCTGCTTGTCAGATTTCAAAACCTTTACGAGAACGATGTTTAAGTGCTAGGCACCGCTAGGTTGGCATTCACAATTGCTTTGAGTGGGGCACAGGAGCTCAGACCTACAATCGTAAACCCTTTGTCGTGCAATTATCAGAAAGATTACTGCAAAGCTTGAAGGCAATGATATAGCGTTCATTGAGGACGCAGACATCTGAGGCGTCTACAATGACCTTTGACTGACGTGAAAATACAGGGCCAATGCAGTATACCAGGGTATACAAAACACCTGCACAGCCGCTATATGAGTCGATGCTGACAATGATGTAGCTGCCATTGGGCAGACGCATTTCGAAACATTTTTTTTTGCGCCGCTCGACTTCGACTTGTTAAATGATCACATGCCATTCAACCAGTCCGGCCTTTCAGACCGCCTCACCTTTGAGCTGACATTTAACGTCTACGGCCGCGTTATACAGAGCGTCAACAACAAGGCGAGCTACATGAAGCGAAACATTTCGCTGGAATTTGACATTACTCACCCAGAGCTCGCGCAATGATTAGAAATCAGTACATAGGGAATGTGGCGAACATGTATTTGCGAGTTCTGCGCCATAGAAGATTGGTGTTAAACATGAGAGATACTGTGTGGAATATCAGTTTCAACACGTCCGCGAAGAACATAAAGGTGATAGTCTTGCTACTGGAAGATCCATAAAAGTGTGCGGATTTTTCTCGCGACCCTGATTACTTTCACAATCCGCTTATCAAAAAGGTGTCGGTGACAATCGAGGGCATATCAAACCAAATGTATGTCATGGGGAAGGCGCGATACCAGCAGTGGAAGGAGGCCCTGAAGGTAATGGCAAGGGAGTCTATCAAAAAGGCGAAACTGCCAGAATTATCTGTCGGTGATTTCAACCAAAACAAGTTCGCCATAATCATCGATGTTAAGGACCTCAGAAGATCACACGCTCAAAGGGTCGAGGCAGCGCATAGAAAATGCGAGCGAAGGGGTTACGCTCCAGATTGAAAAGACAGCCCAGGCAGTTGGTGTGTTAAACATGTACTTATACGTAATCATGGACGCACAGCTAAACATCCAAAATGATCAGTTTGTCTAGGTAAATCTTAACAAATTTATCACCGCACTGCGAAATGATCGTTGGCTGACGCGGCTGTGGCAAAAACGTTTTCCCATGTGCGCTTCTCGAAACAGATTTTAAGGACCACTTTGATTTTGTCGTCAATATCTTCCCTACGATTGACCCGAATAAGGCAAAAAAGAAGGGGTAGTATTTTTGATCAACCCAGAGCGCTTTCGCTGCAATCTTGATGACATGCTCTCTGCCCTAGTAGAAAAGTTTGAGGGTACTACCACGCTCTTTCTGCTGGATGACTTGCGCCTTTCTTTCGGGCGTTCGATATAAGGAAACGGCCCTCACAAATCTAGACTATGTCAGTCGTCATGCTGAAATCAGCGTCTGGGTAGTTACACAAAATAATAATAATAATAATAATAATAATAATAATAATAATAATAATAAAACAACGCTGTCTCCAAGGACTTTCGTGAGCAGACGTCCAGGATTCCGCTCTACTATTTCAAGGACGATGATTCATTCAGAGACGTGCTGCGAGAAAATAATGTCATTGATCTTGAGCAAGGGGCCGAGGCATATGACTTTCTCAGAAATGAGTGTTTCGGAATGATATTGATGCGAACAGAGTCACCAGTCTTATATAAATGTGCTAAAACTAATTCCTCCTTAAAAAGTTCCATCTTTTCTTTTTTTATGCATAATAAATCTTTCTTTGTATGACCCAACCTCCACAACTCTTACAAAGTGCATATAATGCTTTTATGCCTATTCCGCAGCCAGTACAAGCGTGTTTGTTCCCCCTCCATTTCTTCTACTTGCACATGAAACCACAGTATTTATTCATGCAGCACCTTCCACATTGTTTTCTCTTTCCCATAATAATCCACTCACACTTATTTGTAAAGAAAATCATTTTGAGTTATATTTTGTATCCGCCTACAATGGGTGCAGGTAATAGCACAACTATTCTGTACGAATACAAATAATAGTTTTTTTCAGACCGACGTTTAGGTTGGACCTTTTTTGTTTGTTTGCTCAATCTAAACGCTCCATCTATGGATAGGGCGGGTCGGTAGGGCGGGGTGATGTAAAGGCGGAGGGCGGAGGGGGGGGGGGGCAAAGGGGGAGGGGGAGGCGGAGCGTACGGCCTGAGAAACACAGGTGAAAGCGTTGTATTAAGTTTTGGGGCGCGAATGACCTGGTAGGATCAGCCTGTTGCTGTTTGGCAATTTGAAAATTACTGATTCGTTGCATATGAAATTTTGTAACATGCTCTTAAATTGTAAAACGAGTGTATCAAATGCATGATACTTAGAGTGTTAGGACGATGTTGTATTTGTGTAATTGTAAATAAAAGAATTGTATATTTGTGGGTTAAGACAGTAATTAATAAACAAGATGGACCATTCACTATATTTTATAAACCATTGTTGCAACAATTATACAAATGGCACTAAAAAGTATCAATAGTGACTTTGAGTAAGAAAGACTTTAAATGAGTATGGACTATCCAATATAATCGATTATCAAGCGTTTCACAGTTTAATATGTCTATAACCAGCAGTAGATTTTAGACTGAAAGATCAGTTTAAACTGTATTGACATGATTATATATACAGCAATTATAAATATGTTCACTCTAGAATTTTTAAATCTGAATGTATATTTGAAGAGAATTTGATTATATTGCCATGTACGTTAAGACTTTACTATTGTAAATTAAGAACAGGAAATCATAGACTATCGATAGAGTGTGGTAGACTTTAAGGTATTGATATTGATGATAGAAAGTGTCAATTGTACACTTTTGATAAAGTTGGTGACAAATATCACTATCTTATAATTTGTCCATATTTTAAAAGTGAAAGCAAAATGTTCTAGCAAGGAGTTTTATTTACACTCAAGTTCCAACAAACTAAAACTTATTGCAATACAACAAAGAGAAAAACTCATTTGAAATTCAATAAATTCAGCATGTTAATAGTTAAGAAATTTTGTACGTAATTGTATATTTAGTATTATCTTCAAGTATGCATGTTTGTCTTTGTCTTTCTATAAATGTTCCACTTCAACATACTTTACTAAAATTATTTACTCTGTTTAAAGCCGAAATATTCAACTGAAAGAGCTTAAATTGTGCTTACATACTATAATCAGTATGGAGTCCTTGAAATCTTGGACAATCTTGCCAGTAGCGGACCGACATGTTGGTGCCCAAATATATTGTTCTTTTTACGTTAGGAGTGAGTCGTTCGAGGCCTGACACAGTTTTAGGACTAATACTACTTGGAAACACCAAAGAAAACAAAGAACAAACCAAAATGGTAAGGGTTCTATTATTTGAAGTCTAATAGATAATATGTTTCTCTTTATGAAAGCTTTTAAAAGTAACTAAATGACCACTACTTTGATGACTATAAAAACCCTTTTCCTAAGCAGTGGTGCTTGTACCAGGGTCTAAGCAGCTCTAGGACGCCATTCCCCAGTTTCATTTTTTGCCAAACTGCATCATTATTTGGATATTCTTAGTCTTAGTTCCCCACTGTATTCTATTCGACAGCTTCGTAGGTCTTCTCCAGTTTCATCCATAAATAAAACATAGAGACAATAGTATTGAACCAGGTACAGTATAGGTGCCAAAAATAAAGTATTCAACACTTCATTAAATACAACATCCAATACGCAAATGCAATCTATCACATAATGTAACATACCTGACCCGTTTCCTCAACAGATTTGTTATCTGATTTTGAAACTCCCGTCATAAGGCGTCCTTGAAATATTCCCACACCGACCATGATGGGCATAAATGCCAGAATCACAAGTGTAAGTTTCCAGCTGTGGAAGAAAGCGATAACTAAGGAGGCAATGATTGTCGCTATAGACTTCAATACTGTGCAGATTTTAGACCCAGTTGCCTGCAGGAGAAAATAAAGTTGAAATGTTAACACCTCAGTTACAATGAAAATATGGACCTATACTGGTGGAGGTGTAACAATACTGTCGTACGTATAAAACAAATATCGATCTATATTTGTATGGCGACACATTATATTGCAAAGTCACCACCATATTTTGATAGTAGTGCACAGTGCCATATAAAAACCAAAAATACATTTATGCTACTGACAATTAGCAGAAGTTAAGGGACTTACAGATTGCTTTGTTTATATCTTACATTAATTTTCTTTTTTTACATTATTCCTCATTGTAACACTAAAAACCTTGTAAATTTGTTCAAATGGTTGGAGAGAAAGTGTGAAGATGGTAATAAATTGTGATGATAACGTGAAGCTCATCATAAGTGCCAAATATAATGATTAACACAAGATATTTATCGTGATACTGTTGTCCCTCTATATAAAGTTACTCATTATACTGCTACTCCACGTATTACACATGCATTGGCATGGATCTCATTAATTTAACTAAATTATGTGTTATCGTTGCAACTCAGTCTGCTGCAGTTCATTTTGATTCTGGCTAGTGGAACCAATTATAATGTGATTTCAGATCAGTAAATACTCTTTAATACTGCCTCACTTATAACACGGATCACTTTTATTGCTCATATGATCCGCGTTATAAAAAGAGCACTGCATTTATTACATACCCATTTAATCTAATGACCTCGCTATATCAAACTCGTTCTTTCCGCCGACTTAGATCAAAACACGTATGTAGTTTTTGTGTATTATCGAATCGGGATCTCTGTATTGTGATATGTATCGTATTGCGACATTAGTGGCAATACATAGTTCAAGGTCATAACATAACAGTAATAAGGCAAAACCTTAATGAGCTTACATTAATTTATTTAAGTACCGAAAGTGTGCATGCAAATTAACCACTAATAAATTTGTTCTTTGTGGCTAAACAATCTAATTACAAAAATATTACTTCATTCATTTATAAACATTTTTTACTTCCCAACAATTAATGAGCCTGATTGCGGTTGGGAAATTTATGCTTTAAATATTGCTTCTCTTAGTAGTCTAACATGCATTCTGTTTTAGTGGTTTGGTGTTTTTCTCAGATTTATGAGAATTTGAACGCAGGGCTTTAATTTCCATTTAAAATTACTTGTCTATTCCGGCAAGATGTTGGTGAAATTCACTGGCTCAAAAGTAGTTATGACTTGATGGAAGAAAATTTCGGTAATTTTTGTTGAACATGCAATTTAAGGAGGTACCAATATTAAACTGGTTTTCAAACGTTGTTTATATTTATAATAGTTCACCTTTTTGGCATATGAACTCTTGAAAACTGAGTAAATGCATGATAGCATAGTTCTCAAAGCCACGTGCCCAAAGGAGCAAGAGGGATGCACATTTTACATGTCTGAATTTAATTGTTTGTTGTCCAGGGCAATACGACAACTGTTAATATCCATCCCGGAAACTGGTTAAAATGTTAGGACTTAAAATATAGTAGTCAGATTATTCATACAAGAATAGCACACAATCTGTGCAGCACCTGAAGCCACAATATGACGGACGGACGGACGGATGAACAGAGTGAATTATATATACTGACTGCTTCTTCAGACAGAACTATAAGGATAAACAGAAGAAATAAGTATATGAATTTAAAGACAAAACTGTTACGGCTTGAGTCCAAGCCCACGACTGTTGGCTTCAGAGGTGCACCATCTAGTCCACTCTTTTACGGGCAAAGGGTAAACATTTTGTAGTGTTATTAATGTAAATAAGTATCAAACTTCACGATCCATGACAACAAAAATAACAACAGCGACCTCTGGTCATAAACCTGAATAGTCGCAGAGGAAAATTCTACCATAGAAGAAGAAGCTGTAATTACTGTACGTTACTTACCCCTTGAACCACGGTACAGTCATTGGCTAGTCTGGTGGTAAGGTGACCCACGCTGTTGTCTGGATCGTCGAAAAATGAAATATTCTGCAAAGAAATGCCTTTATGAAATGCAGAAATTACATTTCCAGAAACGTGGAAATTTCCCCCAAAGTGGTAAATGTATACTTTCTGAATCAACAAAGTTAAGCATGCTAGGTATGTACACATTCTCCAATATAGCTCTTTCATTTGAGTCCGAACATCATCAGCTTTGCTATAATGTCTTCAACTGTGCCAAATTGTTTTCTTTTTTATACACTGGAACAGAAGATTCATTTTTATTAAAATATAATTGATTCGTGTGCCTTGTTTATGAGAACCTACACACAAACGTGTGATGGCATAGCAATTTAATGGATAGTTACAACATTTAACATTTTAAGATCTCGATGTCCATCTACGATTCCATCATACACCAATATTTTCTTGGTAATCCAGGATTTGGACTGTGTTTAAAATGTAGCTTTGCCATGAAAATATGAGCATGAATGTGACAATCGGCAAATCTAATAGTACAGATACAGAGATGTAAGCAAAATTGTCTCTTTATCTTTATCTCAAACAGCTTTAGAGTTATACGGCAGAAATAAAAAGATTGAAAACGCTAATCTTGGATTTTGACCTTGAAGATAGGATCTTAAATGTGCTATGGAACATAACCACTATTGAGTGTATTGTGTATCATACATGAAACTGCATCAACGCACTGTGGAATGAAACAAGCAATGGGTGGTAAAACGAACAAAAACAGATATATAAATGGACGAACAGACGGAAGAAGAAGTGAATAACATGTCCTCAGCTTTTCTTGAAAGGCAAGGAACAATATCTTTCTCTTAAAGAATACTGAAACCAATTGAACTTTGACATATTGGTCCCAAAAATCTATCGCTGAAATTAATCCATCTGCAGAAGCCATTACCCACCTGTTTTAAAATTGCTCTGAACGCCATACACCTTAATCTTCTCGTCAAGTTGGCACCAGCATTAGTGAAGCATATTAACTGTAATATATAAATAACAATAATGAATGAGGCTGGACAGGTCTATACATATGCAGTCTGGACAATGAACCTATGCTGGGATCCGATGAACATAACTGATATCAGGATGTATCATTCAGTTGGCCATACTTTAGGAATCCAAACTGTGTGACCTATTTGAACTGTTTTTAGTTGATATACAGTTCAACCTGGTAAAACAACCACTAGGGAAATCAGATAAAAACGCCATTTTATAGACAGTTTAACTTAATGAACAGGTAAGCTATGCTGGTAAATTGTAAGACAGACTAAGTGGGGGATAGATAAATATCACAAAATAAATTCAACGAGCATAACTTTTGTGTGCATTTGAGAGGAAAGTTTGAAGAAATGTTTTTCATTTGATTATATTTTATTTCACATACTATCTACACCGAAAAGTTTACGTTGCTAATTTTAAAATTAATAAGCGACAATTTAAAATGACGGTTACATAATCTGATTTATTCTAAATTGTATCACAACAAATGCAGCTCGTTTGATAAGTAGTTATGTAACAGCATAAATTCAAAAGAGCGATATCTTAAGTTTTTGTTTGAAAACATGACAACATATATTTCAAATGCAGGAAGGGAATATTGGTAGGGACAGTTTGAACTTTCGCCGAGAAAGTTCTTCGTGATATTTAAATATGGAATGGACATTTTTGTCTGAGTTAGAATTCACATCGTTGTTAACTACTTTTCAGCCCCAAAATGTTAACAAATATCACATATTTGCGAAATTTGTTTGGAAATAAAATTTCACCATCCTACCACTGTGCAAGAAAAAAAAAACATAGTAGCTCACAAGACAACTTATGTTACTCGACAAATGAATACGGAATATGGAATACTGGTAAAAATGATGTCAAATGTTTGTCGAGAACGTAACAGTAATCATAGCTGTCATGAGTATATGGTCACATAGAATATTGGTAAAATTTATGTCAAATGTTTGTCAAGAACGTGCGAGTAATCAATAGCTGTCATGAGTATATGATCACATGGAATATTGGTAAAAATTATGTCAAATGTTTGTCAAGAACGTGACAGTACTCAATAGCTGTCATGAGTATATGGTCACATGGAATATTGGTAAAAATTATGTCAAATGTTTGTCAAGAACGTGACAGTACTCAATAGCTGTCAGGAGTATATGGTCTCATGGAATATTGGTAAAAATTGTGTCAACTGTTTGTCAAGAACGTGACAGTACTCAATAGCTGTCACGAGTATATGGTCATATGGAATATTGGTAAAAATGATGTCAAATGTTTGTCAAGAACGTGACAGTACTCAATAGCTGTCAGGAGTATATGGTCTCATGGAATATTGGTAAAAATGATGTCAACTGTTTGTCAAGAACGTGACAGTAATCAATAGCTGTCATGAGTATATGGTCACATGAGTATTTTACTATTATTCTGAAAACAAAATCTAGTTTAAAATAAAGTTTTGATTTGACTTGTACATACAGATAAGTTTAGATTTTTTTATCAATTTGGGATCAGTTAGTAAATATAGAAAAGATTGTGACATAAGAGTTATGGACTTATATACAAGATATCCAAAATGTTTTCCTTAAAAAGCTCCTATTGCCTTCTAGTATGGAATATTTTGTGCGATTCATAATAGCATTAAGACATGTAGATTAAATACAAAATACAAAATTGGTTCCTGCGACAATTTGCATTCTTGTGATGGGCAAAATTATTTATATTCCCAGCAGAGTGCATGTAAATATATGCATGCACAGTTAATACGGCGAGCTGTCAGATCAAGTTATAAGCTTAAAAATAAAAACTGATATGCGTTTAGTTTTTATAAATTGCCATTAAATATGTGTTGAGATGTTTGATTGTTGTAGGTGGTGCAACAGTGATTAGGCTTAATATTTTAGTAAATTGTAGTACAAATTGATTTCCAGAGCTGTTAGGTATAGCCACAAAGTACAAAATAAAATTTTGAAACTTTTGTAAAATATGTTATTTATTCGCAGAGAACGAATCTCTAGTTACAAGACCTTGCTGTTTGGATGGGTTCCGGAGAATGCTGTTTCTTGTGTTTTCTACATAATATCTTTAGCATTGCTTTGCATACAAACTTTAATAATGAGTTGACGCCGGTGCCGACAACAAACGATATTAAGATTGTTATGTCTCGCATTTTTCTTCAAAATAGGCAAGACAAAATCATTCTATATAGATTGACCATTGTTTAAAACCGAATTCGTTGATACTGCAAGACATACTCCGCTGGTCAAGAGTCGCTCAATGGAAAAAGGTTTAAAATTGATCAGAATTAGTCAATATTTCTTAAATTAAGTATAAAACAGTCAATGAATGTCATGGACCAGGTTTCAGTTGTACACACATTGCATACTTTTGTGCATATTAGATAATTAGGAATCAACGATAAAGAACGGACCTAAATGTGGTGGTAAATTTTAGGCCGATACACCGTAACTGAGATATTTAATAGTATCATCATCAGGAGGTGTAAAAAACATTTATATTCTATTGTGTTATGTCGTTATAAAATCAACAAAAGCTGTACATACCGAGAGCACTTGCAGTGCAAAATTAAAAACACCAACTCCCATGATGATAGCAACCAGAATTTTAGCTGCCTGTCTCATTTGATCTGGATCGCTGCTGAACAACTAAGAAATGGATTTGAAATGACACATCATAAATTGCAGAAGAAATAATTTGTGTTAGATATTGTATTTATTATCTTTAATATAAACTTTAAAACATACCCCTCTGAGGGCTCGTGGATGTAGAATAGGCCCAACGTGCCCTGCTGTATATCGTAAGAGGCGACTAATGGAGGCAACCTATTTGCATTAGGTTGCGGCCTTTGTCGACGGCAGACACGATCCTGGTAGTTGAGCAGAGGTGAGACCGGATTGAAGCCACTCCAATAAAAGACACTACTTCGTCCTCAACTTTTGGTTATACGGGTGGTACTAATGGTCCTGTCTGGTCAATCGGATAGTCACAGTAAGCTGCGTGGTTAAGCAGTTGACAGCTTCATTTCCCATCGCTCTCATGACTTTTAAAAGACACCACCGTAACAAAGGGTAACCTTACAAATGACATGGCCTCTGATGGTGGTGCCAAGGGTAAATCGAGTAAAGATTCAACTTTACTCGTTAATATCACCATGCGTAGCCCTGACATGACATACGCAATACATCAGCAGAGCACGGGTGACGAAGTGATAGTGTTCTGTTATAGAAAAACACAACAAAATAGCAACCACTATTTGGAGAATTGCCTCACAAGAATTAGAAACTATTCAATCAGTTATTTGGACAGGAAACTGTTCCGATTCCGGGAGGTTAGCAACGATTTCTCATCGTTGACTAAACGGATGAGAAATGAGAAGCTAAGGAAGCTCTCGGTATTTGTTATTGCAAAAGATATCCAGGGTCTGGCTGGAGAGCCAAAAAGTGTAAAAACGGTTAGCTCTGGAAATTACTTGTAGAGTGCAGCTACACATGTCACTCTGATAATGTGCTTCGATCAAAGTGATTCGTGGTAATACCCATTAAGATATATCCACATACATCACCGAACAGGTGTAGATGTGACGTATGATCTAGGGATTTAGATGGCTGCAGTGAGACTGAGACTGAGATGTTTGAAAATCTTAGATCTCAGAAAGTCTCCTGAGTAAAACAAAGTAATATTAGCCATAACGGTTTGACTGTGCTACCTTTGCTGCATCGACTAAGGTCGGATTCCTAAACATCCCAGTTGACCCTTTTATCCCTTATGCCTTGTTGTGCTCTAATTATCAGAAATATATGCACCAGCAAGACGGTTGCAAGAAGAGACCAGTCTGCCCCAGATGGTCAGAAGAAACATGATGGATCACCATGCAAGGAGAAAATCTTCTGTGTGAACTGCCATGGCGACCACTTCACTTCTCTTATCCCCCAGACTGCCCTAAGTGTAAACTTGAGAAGGAAATTCAAAGTGTGAACTATGAAAAAGGTATGCCTCTCCCTTGGGCGAGAAAATTAGTGGAGGCCACAGCTCCACTTAACACTGACAGCAATTACTACGCGAATCCAACTAGAGTGAAGACAAACACTTCGACAAGTTTAATACATACTCAGACAGATATTACCTGGTAGAACACGTAAGTATTCAGTGTACCAATGTGACAAATAAGATACCCAACGCTATCAGTGAAAAATCAGTTAGAACCGTACATAAATAGAGTAGCAAACAGCTGACTCCGGCCTTAATGTACGCTCAAATTCAAATAAAGAGACGATTAAAAAATGTCTTCGACGCGCACAACGATCTTATAATTTTATAAAATTCATCAATACTTTTGGAATACGTTTAGAAGTCTGGAAGTCTAGAGATTTATAAAATGGTGAACCACATCGTACTTCCTCCACTTCCATAAATATGATCCATAACACCAGGATTCCTTGAAATTGCCGAGGCTGAAAGGCAAATATTCATGAAATTAGTCTACTGAAAGAAAACGATCCAATACTTGTCTACCTCAGGAGACCGTTATAAAAGACAACGATAAGGTTAATCTAAAATAATCTAGAACCTAAAGCAACTTAATAAAAATATTGCAAAAGCCGCGAGAGGAGTGTTCATCATCATAAATAAGAAACCTCTTCACAGCCAGATCAATCTCAATGCTGCATTACAGGCTATAGCCGTACGTGCGTCCATACAACAGCTCTCACACATAGCTCAGTATATCTTTCTTCAAACACCCTAATCATGTTATCAGACTTTGACCAACTCACAGAATAATTACCAACGTCTGTTATTCTACTTGGAGGTTTTAAAGGCCTCTATATACATTGGGGCTAAAAATACATCAACAACAACGAGAGAGGGATTAAAATAGAGGACTTCATTTCAAAACACAATCTTTGCCTTCTTAAAGATAAGTCGTATACCTAACAACATCCTGCGACAGAATTCTACAAATCCGTATATCTGACCATATGCTTTACATATCTTCTACTTGACTTTCCTTGGAAACCTTTGTGGTAGTGGTCACTTTTAAATATACTTGAGAATTAATAAACCAGAACATCAAGGAACAGATCCGATAAGAAAACTGAATGGCACAGATTGGGATACATTTTCATTCCTCTGAGAATGAAATTTGAGAGCTGATCGTTTCGAAAACTTAACAGATCCCATGATTTGCTTTACAAATATACTCCAGGATGTTGCTTGAGATATAATACCTAAAATTTCGTCAAAATGTGAATCAAATCGTGATATGAGGACACTTATAAGAACGCTATCGGAAATGCCAAAAGGTCAATTGAGATTTCAGTGCCAATCCAGTAATTGAAAGTCTGAATAAATAACTTATGTACCGAAATAAGGTTCGATGTACAATTAGATAAAGCATGAGAAAAATATGCAGATCAGAAGTCCTTAGGTATAACTCTAGTTCCTCATTTAATTCTGTATGAATATGTTACGGAAGAGCATTGGAAACACGTAAAAAAAATCTGATAAATTGATCAATACCCTATCAGAAATTTCAAACACATTGGAAGAAACAGTCTCCAAAAATTCTAATTCTTCACCAGAGAACTATTCTGAAATCAGAGTAAAAATAGAAAATAATAATAATAAAAAAAACTTAAAGAAAAAGTTCGTTTAAGTGTTAAATCTGCTAACGCTAAAGATTACAATAAGCCGTTCACTCTCTGAGAGTAACAATACTCTCTTGATCTAGCCCACGACACTTCAGCAGGACCAGTGATATCCACTGTCAGAGCCAGAAACATTTGCCTGATACAGCTCTCAAGAAACTATTACACATTTTCCATAAAAATACGAGAACTGGAGACTTTCCTAATTCATGGCGAGAAGCAACAGTGATACCAGTACCCAAACCTGGAAAGGGCCTTATCGACACTTCGAACTATTACCCCATAGCACTAACAAGCTGTATTTGCAAAACCATGGAACGAATAAAACATGATAGACTCATCTTGTTCCTTGAATCTAGCAATTTGCTATCATACTTTCAATGTGGCTTTAGCCTACGGAGCAGCACAACTGATCAGCCAGTCCGACTTAAACAAAGACCATAGAACATATAGTAGCCATCTTATTTGACACTGTCAAAGCTAATGACAACACATGGAAGTATGGCGCTGTGATGGACCGATTAAACCTAGGTCTAGCCGGCTACCTATCTTTATATTGAAGACTTCGAAGGATAGACATTTCGTAGGTAATGAGGGTACCACCTTTCTGAAAGCTATGCTCAGGATATGCATGTGTACTTCAGGAGAGCATATAAGCAATCACCCTTTTCAACATCAAGTAACTAAACAGTGAAATGCCATTAGATGACTGCTTTAGATATTTAACAAATTGCATACTACAGAGCCTGAACTTCAGATATGCTTAAACAGTGTTTAGAAGTGGTCTGAAGAAAAGAGGATTTACCTTTTCGAAATTTAAAATTGTTTGAACGCACTTCTGCAGAGTACATACAATTAATGATAACCCCAAACACTTGATGGTTCTCTTATTCCTGTTGTAGAGGCGACCACATTTTCACGACATATTCTTGAAGGTAAACTAGTTTTTCTTCCGCATATTAGACAACACAGGAACAAATATTAAAAAACCCAGAATTCATTTCGACTTGTGTCAAATATAGATAGAGTGCGACCGGTGGGTCTTAATCCGTTATGCAGGTCTTTAGTAAGATCTGAAATTGACAATGGCTCGACTGTAAAAAGATCGGCTCGCAACTCTTACATGCAGACACTTGATCAGACATACATTCAGGGACTTAGACCTTCCCTGGGAATATTTAGAACTAAACCTTCAGAAAGCAACTTTCTTGAGGCAAACAAACGATTATTTTATATCTTCGAACGAAACTAGCTCATCATTATATTACCAAACTATCCTCTAAGCCATCTCATCCCGCACTGATGTCGTCTTTAGTCATAAATATCAAACCTTGTACGATCTTAAACCAAACCTATTTACACATTTTGATACTGGAATTCGCCCTCATATAAAAGCAGCAAAAATCGGTCTTATCAAAACTGTAAAAGTATCCATTCTCAAAATGGTTATTAAAGCCACCCAACAAAGAATTTCATCTTTGCCATTACAAAAAAGTCCTTTACCAATCCTATCATTTTGCAGAGTAAATTCATTGAATCTGAGCTTCCATTTTCATCATACGGGGTGTATACAGACATTTCAAAAATGGAGAAAACGATGCAGCCGCTGTTGTAACACCACACTACACAATATTGAGCCGTTACCAGATAAAGCTTCCAATTTTGCTACAGAAATTACAGCCATGCTGAAATCCTTGAACTACACGGAAACCTCTCAAACAACATATTTCATCATCTTTTCAGATTCACTTTTAAAACTGAAAACCTTGAAAAACCTAAATTTGTCAAACAATTAATATCACAAGTCTTACAGATATATGATTCGCTCATAAAATCAGGAAGAAAATATTTTGCACTGTTGGCTGTTAATCACATTGGTATTAAGGACATCGAAAGAGTTGATAGAACAGACAAATCTGCCTTGCAGTCACAGGTTTCTGAATGGAAGATTTCGTTTAGTAACTTGACATATTATATAAATGGGAATGTTCGATATACCTGGCAAAATATGTGGAATCATTGGAGAGTGACAACCCTGATATAGAATAAATCGTAGGGATGTTGGACATTCTACATGAATGCAGTTTGTATAACATATTTTGACCCCATTGGGTAAGGATTTTACATTTTTATTTTTACCTTTGATTGTATTTACCTTTGAAAGCATTTTAACATTTTTACCTTTTACCTTTTAACTTCCAGGAGTAGCTGTCTGCTTTTCGTTGGAAGGATTTATTTTCCGAAGAGCTTTAGCATTTTAACCATTTCTAGAACAAGTTTTAGTCGGCACTATATGGCCAGGATTGTGCTGATGTGTCGTTAAACCCCACACATATTAGAACATAAGGTAATTTTCAGCAGGCCAAACCACGAGACCTTTCAAGGGCGCGAAACAATGTACATTAAATCTAGGAAAAATCCGTCAACAGATATATGGATTAAATACATAGCAGTGTTGATTCTAAGTCTACAGACATGTGTTATACAGATGCTTACCCCGATGAATTCAGTAACGAGAAAGTAATAGCACGGTTCCAAGGCCCCTACAAAGACAGCTGTGAGGCATCCTAAGACAATAAGATGCCATTCAGGAGCGTTGAGACGTAACATTCTTATCATGGAAAAATCAGGCAAAGTTTCTTCCTTCTTTACCTCTTCTGAAACCTGAAAAGTAATCAGCAACAAAGTACTTAAAAACATTGATTCCTAATATGAGATTTACAATCATATGTCGTCAAGAGTTCAAGGTCTTTATTTCAATTAATTTACTGCTATGCGCTAAACGATTCAAAGAGGAGGAAAACATAAAATTGCAGTGAATTATTGATTAGTCTGTTCTGTGAGAGTAAATATCATCAGAAATGTCTAGGATTTAAATTTTTAAAAGATAATATGCTTGAATTAAATTCTTAGAATAGGTACCAAGCGGAAACGTTGACCGGATAATCAGCATTGGAACCTCTTAGATATATTCTTGCTTCTGATTAAATTACCATTAGAGTTAGTATATAATTCATATCTGATTCACTTTTATGCCCTCCCTCTTACACTCTTGCAAAAGTGTATATATATATATATATATATATATATATATATATATATATATATATATATATATATATATATATATATATATGTTAAGCCCACCGTTTTACGACTCTTTTTGCTGAGTGCACGCTCCATGACTGGTTCAGGAAAGTTCACTTTCTTAGCGGGAACATCCACTATAGTTTGCTCTAACTCTTCCAAAACTGGAGAATGCAAATAGAGTTTGAGAAATATTCAATACATCATTTTATATTCCATTAAAAATTGAGATCACGGTGTTTCGTGAATGGATTAACCTAAACATGTTAAGAAGATACATAACCACATATATCTTCTATGTAATCGGGTTACCTTTTATGTCAGACTTAGAAGACTATTCTTAAAAAAAGTTATTACTCGTTACAAAATTCTTCAGTGATCAAAGCTTGAAATTAATCTTGATTAAAAGATAGAAAATATTCTTTTCACAGGAATTGATTGGTTGGGAAGTTAAAGATTCATAATTAGATTCAACGTAAATATATCTGCTCAGTAGATCGGGCCCTGTAGTGACAAAATTTTGGAGTAGAAATACTGACTCAGAGTCAAAACTAAAAAACAAATATTATTTTAGTCCCTTAAAATAGCTGAAGTCTTGCATGTATGTCAAATTCTTAACGATACGATAAGCCCAAAATGTATTGACATGATTCTAACCTCATTCCAAGCAAAGTTATAGAAGATCAGAGGTTTTTTCATGTGAGGATGAGTTCAGATTTTGTGCACTGACAGTTTCATGACTACAGTGTCAGACCAGGATTTCACTAACAGAACCTAGGCCTGCACTTAAACTTAAGTCTCGAACCTGCGATCTGATTGGCTGAAATTAAAGTCTGACTTAAAATCAACCAATCAAATATCTTGGATCTAGACTTAACTTAAAGACTGATGATAGTGAAATTGGTGCCAGTCATGTATTTCATAAGCTTTTAGTTCTAAGATAATTTAAGCGAAAATAAGATTTCAATATTATAAGAGACTCTCGTCATCATGGAATTAAATACTCGTTATAATCCTCTTTGCAAATAGCTACCCTTCATTTTTTAACAACAGATAAAGTATACTCATGTACCAGAAGGTAGGAATGAAGAATCGTATCATATTGCGCAGAAGCTTTCATAAAAAAGTAACTGTTTTGTCCGGAGTTTAATCCCTATACTTAAAACAGAAAACATTTATTTCAGAGCAAGACCTAGAGAATTAACCTAAACGATTTTGTGAAAAAGTTCGGTCTCTCTGTCCATTACAATCAGCGACCTCGAAAGCTATTGTACAAACTAAATAGGGACATGGTTTAAATGACACATTTCATTTATTATTCTAATACCAAAATGTATAATTTTCGTGAAATTGAATCACAACCAACAGCCAAATCAATAACACCTGGCATATAACAGAATAAATAATCACCACAGGTCCTACCCACGAGATGACAGGCTAAGGAAGATAACGTTAAACGGCTGATAACCTGGATTCCTCTACTAGGCTGCAGAATTTCAATGACATAGGTGCACACTAAGTATCATATCTGACTTTAAGATTTTGAAATTGAGCTGGAGGTTTGTTACTCAGAAAGTTTCGAGTATACGGGGCGAATTCTCATCCCGATTACAGTCTTAATATCCATTAAAACATGATAAGTTGGCACTAATATCTTACCTTCTTCCTCCTCCGGCACGTGCTGCACCTGCTAAATACAATGATATTAATTGTTTAAAGCACTGGCGAACACATGTTATTGACTCGTTGTCTCGTGCATGCACATAATCATGAATAAATAAAAAGTGTTCTTGAGATAAATCTTATCCCTTAAATAAAGAATGCTATGTTTCTGTCCTGAAAAGGAAGATTAAAAAAATGTTTTTTTTCAAATCATAATTTACATTAGGGCTAGAAATTGTGGTCAACACAAAAGTTAAAATTCGTATTGCAAATGTGATAAATTCCGACCTCCTTTGTGTATTTGATTAAATCCCTCATGTGCATCAGAGGGGAATTTGTGTTTTTGCAAAAAGAAGGACTGGCACCATTAAAAATGCTTGCCACATTAAACTTGATGTCCAAAGAAAAGAGTGTATTGTTATACGTCAAAAAGCTATGAATTTGAATGTTTTCCTCACAATTCAGGCGAAAAACATTGACAAAAAGATATTAAAGAACCGGTATGGATTAAAGGTTTAATGCGCCTTATTGAATTCTCGTACCACTACCTCTCCCTTCTCTCAGCAATATATATGTGGCTGAATAGTTTTAAAATCTAAATTCCAGTAATGCAAGGGATACTTTGAGACGTAAATTTGAAGGTCTCAATAATAATATTATTATTATTATTATTATTATTATTATTATTATTATTATTATTGACACATTCATATAACTATTTTCTTTAAACGCGATTTTCTTAAACTAGGCTTCACGATGCTTTTTGGATTATCTCTGAAGTTTGCTTCCTTGTTACAAAGTGTAATGAGAGTCGTCTGAAAAAAAGTAGGAACAACGTTTAAAATTATAAATTAGCTCTGAGCCAGGTTGTGTTTTCTTGCAAAGGATCTATATGCTGCACTATGTCCAGCTACCTTCAAATAATGGTCTGAGAGCCGTTTTATTCATTGTATAGGGTGACGTCGACACTAGCATGATGTGTTCTAAAGATTTTCTAAAGATTTTCCTGGGGTTAAGATGTCTAAAACCCTAGTTGTGCAGGTCCGCTCTCTATTGGTGGAAAATATATTCTAGTAGAAAGAAGCACAATAATTTCGCTCATCCTTAAACATGTCTGACAGAGTTTTCCCATGAGAGAAATACTCCTATTCCACATGAGTGTACTCAGTGACTTTTACAGATGGCGTCATTATGCTTATTACGTTATGAATATTGGCACTGTTTATAACGTTTATAATACTGAGAAGACAAATATTTCCTGGTCATAAATATGAATTCTTGTTTCCAACAAATTGTTTATTTACAACAAATTGTTTGTTGTAAACTAAACGTTTAATAGTCTATTTAATGACGTAAAAACTGTTAGAAAATACTTTGCCTTTCTACAGCTAGATCCAAACCGATGATCAGCCATCTTCTGTCCACCACTCTTATCTGATCATATGCGTTGGTGTTGGATAGGGAAATCACAATATTGGTATCATAAATTTTGGGCAGCCTTGTTACTGCCCACCGATTCTGCCCATCGGGAGGTATTTTCCTATTCGACGCCATTACATATGATGGATTATATTAGGCCTTGCTATTTTGTGAGTGGCCGTTGCAGCTTAATTATCACCGTAGCATCTGAATTATGACTGCCGAATTGATTAAGCATTAGTTACAACACTATATATAATGACTAAATTTGTCTTCTGACCTCCTGATGTTTGACAAGCCCATGGTAGGCGCCTGCTTTCTGCATAAGTTCTATGTGTGTGCCCTGTTCCACAACCTCACCATTCACCAGTACATAGATTGCGTCTGCATTGCGTATTGTAGATAGTCTATGGGCGATAACAATTACAGTTCTGCCAATCTGAGCCTAAAATCAAGAATAAAATACTAAAATTATCTGATCTAACTCTGTCCCTTCGACTTTCCACCTTTGAATACAGAAAGGAAAAAGCATGTTGCAGAGATGAATGAAACAGAAAATATTTTTATAAGAGCCTATCATAACACAGAAAGCTGAAACTCATTAGAAGAAATAAATTGGTACCAAAACGAGCCATAAACACATGGTGTTGTCATCCGCTGTAATAGTCTCTAAGGCCTGACTAAACATCCTTTTATTAAGGCATCTCTCCAAATTTGCGCCAAATTCTATTAACAAGAAACTGGGACAAACTGATTTCATAACTAACCATATTCGGCCCAGATAATTGCATGAAATGTATGATTTGTAACGGTAATTGGCAATAAAAAAAAAACAAGCAACAAGACCTGTCCTGTGAAGCATAATCCTCCAGACTTGTACTATTGCAGAAAAAAAACAAAACATGCCTTTGCAATTTGGTTTTGAGCCAAAAAAAAGTCATATATATATTAATATTTACTTTTAATCTGCAAAATCATTGAACTATAGAAAATATTTTGAAAAAGGAAATCTTTCCATTTGCATGGAGATTGCTGAGACATAACACGAATAGAAGGCATTAAAGATGATTGAGATAAATTTCAAGAACTTAATGGTGTCAACATCCATCTATTATTATAAGAAAATACTGTATATATTCCAGTTTTTAAGAACAGAAACGTACCTTTTCGATCGCCATTTGAACGATAGCCTCGCTCTCATTATCCAGGGATGACGTGGCCTCATCCAGCAAGAGAATCTTGGGGTTTCGGACAAGAGCCCGCGCTATAGCAATACGCTGTTTTTGTCCACCACTCATCTGAGTCCCTCTATCACCAACAAAGGTATCATAACCCTATCGGAAAAAAAGAGAATATAGTCTTTGTTGTCATCGGTAAAGCAAATAGAGCCTTCACATTGCAATTATATACCAAATACTAACATGTTCTTGTACATGACCATAATGTCATCCGCATAATATGACAATTCATTACTTCTAGTGGCTTTGTACCAGGTACCATTTTGTATTGCCTGTCATATGGATATAATGTATTACATGACAGCAAATTATATATTTCGTGTTGTCATGCTACATGTCTCTTTCTAATTGTACGATGTCTCTCATTAACATTTCCCATTGCTATATTTTATTCCATATTTGCTGTCTTTGTACTCTCAATATTCAACGACTTTACGTATTACCTGTAATTTTAGGTGTGCCAATTACAGGTAAACAAATAATGATAACTTTCTATGGTACCTTAAATGTTCATAATTTGAATTTACAAAAAAGAATTCTCTGTACCAAATTCTAAAGGACAAAAATAAATATTATTTGTATGCATTAATCGTGTATGAACAATTATATGGTACGAAAAATGACGAACAATGTATTACATCATATGTCGGTTTATGCTATTTACTCTGGTTGTAATAGTGTATACTTATGATATTACATGGCACGCTCTGGTTCTAATATTGTATACGTATGATATTACATGACACTCTTGTAATATTGTATATTTATGACAGTACATGAGACACTGGCTGTAATATTTCATACTTATGATAGTACATGAGACATTCTGGATGTAATATTATATACTTATGATAATACATCACACATTCTGGTTGTAATATTGTATACTTATGATAATACATGACACATTCTGGTTGTAATATTGTATACTTATGATAGTACATGACACATTCTGGTTGTAATATTGTATACTTATGATAGTACATGACACATTCTGGTTGTAATATTGTATACTTATGATAGTACATGACACATTCTGGTTGTAATATTGTATACTTATGATAGTACATGACACATTCTGGTTGTAATATTGTATTCTTATGATAGTACATGACACATTCTGGTTGTAATATTGTATACTTATGATAATACATGACACACTCTGGTTGTAATATTGTATACTTATGATAGTACATGACACATTCTTGTTGTAATATTGTATACTTATGATAGTACACGACACACTCTGGTTGTAATATTGTATACTTATGATAGTACATGACACATTCTGGTTGTAATATTGTATACTTATGATAGTACATGACACATTCTGGTTGTAATATTGTATACTTATGATAGTACATGACACACTCTGGTTGTAATATTGTATACTTATGATAGTACAGGTTATGGTCAGATACATAATAAAAGGTGTAGTTTACACTGGGCAAAGTTAAAGAGTGACCGTGGAGTTCAGATCTAATACTGGTCTTCGGTGTACCTCGGTGTTTCAATTGGCTATTTTGTGGACAGTTATAACAAAAAGCCAAAATAATAATATTGAGCATAAATTTGATGTCTGCTTTGTAGCTGAATTAAATAATAAAAAGTATGAATTATTTTCCATAGTGAGCTTCAGACCAACAATTAGTGCGATGTAATAGTTGATATTTAAATACATAAAATTACTTCATAAATATATAAACCGTGCCCTTGTAGACACTGTACTGGGGAACAGGTTATAGTAAGAGAATTTAAATGGTTACATTTGCAATCAAATACAGTCCTTTCAAAATTAAAGTTTACTGCAATACATTTCAAATACCTTCGGAAACTTGGATATAAAGTCATGCGCATTCGCCTCTCTTGCTGCCTCTTCGATTTCATTATCTGCGACGTCCATACGACCGTACCGAATGTTTTCCCTGATAGTTGTAGCAAACAAGACTGGTTCCTGGCTGACCACACCGATCTGCTCACGTAGCCACTTCAGATTAAGGTTCTTTATATCACTACCATCCAGCAGGACCTATGATTCCATCGCGAGAAATATTGTTGTAAAAGTTCTTTGCTTCGACGGACGCGTGTCATCGATATGAAGTCATGATGTTTCTCCTGACTATTAACGTAAAGCTAAATGGCTGCCCTGGCACTGTATTTTCTCTCCAAGGAAATGAAAACTTAACAAAATAACAAAACATTTGGGTTTGTGTGTGTGTGTGTGTGTGTGTGTGTGTTTATTTTCTTTTTCTTTTTAGGTAACCCATGGACTCAAGACCAACATCTAAGGACCTGATTTAAAAGAAAAATACAGGCACTATTTAGATCTCTCAGTTAGTTCTTTCGATAAGATGATATAAGCCACTTGCTAATGTATGCAATGTGTTATGTATATTTAATCTATAATGTGTGTCTGAATTTAGTCCATGAAGGTGAGTTGCACTTTAAAGTTCTGGTCACTTGTCAACAGAATGTTTACAAGCATTTGAGTTCAAGGTCATTCTTATTTACAGTTAGACAGTTTTTTTTCTTTTTATTGTTTCACATCATGTTGATATAGATCATGAAAAAATGTGTATAAATAGGGATTTGGTAAACAAATAATTCATTTTTGATTTAGATCAGTCTCTGGGAATCCATTTGTGATAAGATTTTTACATTGTGCCGATGAAGTCAGATATAATTCGAGAGGAATTAATTATTAATTTTATTATTATTATTATTATTATATATATATATATATATATATATATATATATATATATATATATATATATATATATTCATTGTAATTACTAAAGTGCTCATTGACTTTTGAAGTAATACATTACTTTGGACTTTTGTGAACTCATTCAAAGACAATTGTATCATTGTGTTATATCAAAACATTCAAGACTATTGGAACACATTCGGAACATTCTATATATTTGGACTTGTGATTAGGACATTTAGGTTTATTTGTAATTTGATTCACAATATTGTAAGTATCTATTGAATTTCACCTTGTATTATAGGGAAATAAATTGCTTGTTGATATTACTTACATTGTTCGTTCCACTTTCTTTCTGTTACATATTTTTATGACCTAGAGTCGTAACAAATGATTTTGCAGTAATTAACTATTAGCTCTCCGATCCAAAATAGTATGATATTTTAAGGATTGTTACTTTCAACGATACTGCAAGGTTTACGCTGAGCATGGATAATTTAAAAGCAGCAAAAAGGCAATGATTGCTTAGCCGTGGTTTTAAAAAATAGAGCAGACTTTTGTGAATTTTCTCTGACTACATTTGAACCAAGACCAAGTAATTTGTTTAACATTTTTTTTCCTTTTTCCGTTATGACAGGATTTTTATCTCGGTTCAGAACCTATATAGTATGAGTCCCATAAATATAAAACAATGTTCCATCGAGCATGTGACAAAGTAGGGTTTTTGCTTTGTCTGCAATTCTTTATATTTCGAAAATCGTCTTTGATGATAGTAATAGTATTTTCAGATTGAAAAGTGATAAGGTGTTTGAATGACATACATATTTTTTTTATTTACCTGTCCTTGCTGTATGTTATAGAACCTCTGTATCAGCTGGACGACTGTGCTCTTGCCACACCCACTTGAGCCCACAAGGGCCACTGTCTTATCCACATCTACCCTCAGGCTCAGTCCCTTTAGTACCTGCGGGGGAATATATAAATTTGATTCCTATGATTCCTACTATACGGTACAGACATGATTTTTATGGACTAATATTCCTTTCTTTTCTTCACTATAATTTCTGCTAGAAATATAAATATTGTCGATTCAGCACAATAAATTTTTTAAGTAACAATGTTAAAATGGACACATACAAATGATTATTCATTCAGAGAAATAATGCATTGCTTTGATGAAATTAAATTGTATATCAGTCCTTTTACTCAATACAAAGAAACAAGCAATTCTATTTTGGACATCTGCCCAAATTCTAACATGAAACCACATAAGATCCACTATTCATGATTACTTTGTCAGATTAACATATTTAGAAAAAGAAAATATGAAGAACGTGCGAGCTTTGAGCTGATCATTTCTATTTTTGGACAACGTACCTGTATATCTGGTCTGGATGGGTAATGAAAATGGATATCTCTTATTTCGATGTTTCCTTTAACTGTGTCTGGTTTATCTCCCTTGTTCGATGTGATGTCAATATCTGACCTCCGTTCTATGATATGAAATAAGCGAGTTGCAGCGGCTCGGGCGGCAGATATTGTTTCCAAGGCGGGGAATGCCTGAGCCAGAGACAAGGTTCCAAACATTATAGAGAAAAATATCTGGAAGAAATTGAGGATGTATCAATGTAATTAATGACCAGCCGTAGTGTAATCAGGGTACCCATGGTTCACTCCGTAGTCCGCCAACTGTGTTTGGCTGTATAGGATGTATTTTATAAGTAACGTTGCAATTTTTGTCGCTTGTCAAGACGAAGTCAGGCGGGCGTCCGCAAGCTTCAGCTACCAGATTTTCGCCATGTACCTTTTAATAAACCCTAAAAGTATGATTCTATTCCACACTCTTGTGTTCGAAGTTTTGCATCGGTCTGAAAACTACCCTCGCCATTGATCGTTACTCCGATTTTGGGGTAAGTTCGCCTTTCTCAGTATGATAGGGAACTTTATTTGACATTTGTGAAATGCCAGTTTCTTCTACAATGAAGGTTTGACAATTACTAACGCAATTCACCATTAACGTGATTATCTAAGTATATACGTCTACGTTTGTTTAAATTTGACGAATTTCTGGATTTCATTCCCTTTTTTCTATCCCCTTGAATCCTTACTTTATTCCGAAATCACTGAATTACGGTAGAGCTAGTATTATATTCCTTTATGTAAGATCATCCTTTTTTGGAAGTGATTCATTGAGAAGAGATAGACTTATGTCAGTAACATTTAAACCAAACAATTGCAAAACGTTTGTTCAAAAGAATAGCCATGTGTTCTATCAAGATTTTCGGGCAGATATTGAGGCATACGTTGTGGAAAAGAGACATTCCAAAATAATGGAGGAAGTACATATTAAAAGCTGTGATGAAATTTCTTCAATCATCCAGCAAATCGTGTCCAAATTTCATGTTATTGGACTATAATCTTCACGTTTTTGAACGAGTTGTTGATATTCTTACTTATAGCTGAGCCATATAATTGACATCATATGCATATCAGGCTATTTTGCCGTGGTAAGTGACAAGAAGATGGAAGTAAGATAAAAATATAACGTTACATGTCCTAACTTTATTTTGCAGAGAAGAATCAACAGTTAGGATATGAAGAAAAAGCGACTGTTTTATGAAATTATGCTAAAATGTGAGAAGTAGGAGGTAAACGCCGTTTTAAATCCGCACTAACCATACAACCACAGAAGGCGGTTAAAAAGTAAATAGACAATGCCCCTAAGAAACAGTATTGACGCAATTATACACGAGCACACACAAAGAAATCACAAAAGATTTGATTCCTAATTCTATGAGAAAAACAAGAAGAAATATCTCGCTTAACTCACTGTTATTATATTTCCCGCTTCGAAGCCGATTTCTTTATTGATGATGAGTTCTGTGCCATAGCAAAAGGCGATGATCATGGCCAGGAAGACGAAGAACCAGTAAGCAGCTGTGCTCAATCCAAGGGCCAAACCCTTTCTAGTTGCCATGTTATGTGCACCTAACAATCTGTCCTCAAACCTGTGAAAGAAATCCGTTGACAGGTCCAATCACTCTTAAATTACATTGTCTTAAAAATTCTTTCATATTGTCACCAAATCAAACTTTCTATTCTGTATAAGGAACTTTTAGCGGAATTCAACAGTAATGACAATTGTAGTTTATGAGAAGCTTTCTTGATCTTCAAGCTACATGTAGTTAGATTAACATTTGGGAAAAGCAGATATTATATATGGTTGCTGAAATTAAAGGTATACACAGTCACTGAGATGAATGCATGTGGTTGGCATCATATTTTAATAATTGAGACCGTCATATTGTAAACAACCCTTTAGATTATACTGAACACATCTTATTGAAGGAGAGGATATGACACATCTCCAGGATTTTGGAGATGCTGCTAGTGGTGAAAAGTCTTGATGTGTAATCTTCAAGAAAACATTATTTCGCTACTTTAAGAATACATAATTTTACTGCATATCTACTGCTGAATGTTAAACTACGAAAAATGCCGCTACCCTTATTTCTACCATTATTGCAATAGTGGTTGGTACTGCGAAATCAGAAATATTCGCGGGGATAAAATTTCGTGTTTTGGCAGTGAACGAACGCTTTGTGGGAATACAATGTCGTGGGTGTCACACTGTTTACGTTAAAACCCAATGAGCAAAAATACTTTTCGTGGTGGATTTACTTTCGGGGATATTCGCTCCCCACGCAAATAAAAACACAAAATTTAATTCTTCACGAATATTGTTGATTTTGCCGTATGTGACAGTTGTCAACATAAGATTATTTTCATCACATTTGTTTATTTATTTTCGCAATTCTCTTCTTATAACTCAGTATGCTCGAGCACTCTGAATCTATCTGGAAATAGACAGTTACCTCTTGGTTTCCTTATCTTGACCATTGAAAGCTGTTACAGTTCTAATAGCACTGAAGACTTCTTCCGCAACGGCCCCAGCGGAGGAATAGGCTTTAAGTTCCTCCATTGCCATGTTTCTCATCCACTGAAATGGAACAAAATGTGATCCACGGGTTATTTATTCACTTTAGGCAAAAGCATCGGAAAATGTCATTGTTAAACAAAAAATAAAACATTGGGGAGGGGTATTCCAAATATCAAAGTTATAGGAATCAAAAAGTAAAAGATGCATGTAGATAGATAATAATCGAAAACATTCTCTTAACTGGATTACGAGTATGCAAATAGGAAAAGCGTACAACAGTATGGGACAAGGACAATCAGCCAGTATAGGCTAGAAGTTTGGACATGCAAACAAGATTCTCGAACCTCCACTAACTCAACTTTGTTTTCTGGTATGTAAAATTAATATGGGAAGTATATATAATAAAAACAATAAAGTCTGAATACAGGATTTTATAAAAAATATTTTAGAATTTGATTTATCTCAGTATAAATAATGTCTAAAGTTAACGTCCTCTCCTGACTATCCACCAACCCGATATTTCAAATTCTCAAAAGTTTTTTTGTGACAAATCCAGAAATCGCCATTCATATCATAACATTTCTGTCCACAAAATTACAGCGTTCTGACGTATCTATTAGAAAAGTTTTGACACGAAAATTCATAGTTAGCTACAACCATATGAGATCTATAAGAATCAGCAAAAAAGATGTTTTAAAATATTTGGGTGTATGATCTCTTATCTTTGAAATGAATATCCTGATCTGGCTGCTTCCTCTGAAAGTGCGAAAGAGAGGCAAGTTCCTTAGATTCTTGTTTCACGTAAAAATAGGGAAAGGGACTTCAACATGTACTATTGTCCAATCACTGGTAACAAGATTTGTCATATGAAAAAGGATGAGGATGAATTCCGATGTCACAGAAAGGTATCGTGGAGTCATATATCACAATTATCCAGAACAATATTTAAATACTAGCGGAACGAGAAATATTCTTTAAAAATAAAAATATAAAAAAATCATATTTACAAAACAGTGACGATGGAGCTAAAAATGGGTTTATGTAAATAGTTTCAAAAGTAACGAGTACTAATGTTGAAATATAGGTATATAGTATATAAATAGGTTTTAAAATGAACTTTAACCTCTACCTGAAGATCTACGCTACATATCTGAACATAAGCCTCTGCTTTATTAGTCGCAAATCATTTTTTTCCTTTTCCAGGGAAGGCTTACTTTTATTGTAGGCGTCTTTTCGAGTAGCAATGTCAGTAGATGTTTTATAATTATTTGATTTTCATTTTTAGGGTGCATCTTAGTTCTCGATTAAAGAATTTTATTTGTTAGAATTTGTACTTTTCAACTTAGCATATAGAAAGACCGTGTCCATTTTATCCTAATTAATATTAATAAAACGATTATACAATAAGACGTTCTTTGTATATATATAATACCAGTTAAATATCTTACGTGACTTCTTTTCGAGCATGGCTTACTTTCGAGAGCAAAACGATGCTGAAATAGGATTGATCATTGTCAAGGTTGGCTTGTTTTCGAGACCGGTTTAATTTTTGAAATAAAAATAGTATATTGTGTTTGTGTTCCACATAGACTAACATCTAGGATTAAGCTGCTGTCTTCAGAAATTATGTGGAATAAATACTCCATACCGAAAATGCGGTAATGGCTAATTTTCACAATGGGGCATAAATTAATAAACTCATAGCTCTGTACAAACCTACATGTATGGCTGTGCAATGATACTGAGGTCAGACCAGGATATCAGGCTTCCATGTTATTACCCAGCAAAGTAGTTCATATCTAAATTTAGATTTTTTGCTGGGCTATGCCTTTCGATGTGAAATGTTCCTGAAAGGAACTGATTTTTAACATTTAATAATTAAGAAAGAACAATTCTATAATTTGAGATGTATTTCATTGTGGTTGCAAAACTAGTTCGGCGGAAGTGCACGTGCAAAGTCAGTGTGTGATATGGTCACAACCTATGTTTTGATTGCCATGGAAACATAGGTTTTGAAACCGGTTGATGTTGAACAGCTGTTAACTGTAAATATGCGAGTGCTGTCAAGTTTTGGTGTGTGTAATGGTCAATAACAACACTGTCACCCTTTGGAATCCTAGTGTAATTGGAGTGTTGCTTTGAGTTCAGCTTTATGAAACGTATCTATGTAATATATAGGAAAACTATTACTCGTCTGAACCTTGATGTACTACTGGTAACTCAGTTTGCATTGGGACACACGATGGAACGGGAAAAGGGCTGGTCTTGATGAACTGATATCCAAGAAATAATTAGAGTAACATTGGAACGTAGATGTGCGTTCCTTCATTTCGTGACTGAATTTGAAAGTTCTACAATCAAATAAACTGCAGCCAGATACAATATTTGATTTTCATTTTGATCTCAACGCAACCAATGAACTCGAAAAATTACCCAAGCTCCTTCGCATCCACTATGAGTTGTTTCCGTGGTAAAGCATCCATCCATAATCAGGAAAGCGTTTTGGAGGTAGTCTGACCAGCAAGACGTTTCACACAGATCATTAGTAAGCCATTTTGGCTTGGTCATAATTACATCATTTGTTTGACCAAAGCATAACCGAGATTTATACTCGGTTGAACAGAAGCAAGATGGCAGAAGAAGTGGCGATGTCATATTTTCCCGTAGTACTCAGGCAAGATGGAAGACATTTTCGCGCGCGAACAAGGCCATATTTCTTGTTCACTGATTCTTGGTCGTAGCAGACACCTTTTGTCAGAACATCAAAACAAACCACCTGTAAAATTCCCATACATTTGAATTACCGGGGTATCATTTCGGATAGTGATTGTTCGCGTCAGCGGGAGGCCTTAATTTTACTGCCTATTTGTATCGAGTGGTTAGAACAATCTGATTGTCGTTTTACCTCATCTCCACATAGTAAATAACTTTTTTCTCATTTTCTGACAGAGCAAACTTAATAGGTATTTCGCCTACTACGTGAGGAATTTACATCTTACATCAACTTTGACCAAACACATTACCAGAATTGTACAACACAAGCGAAACAAAGAGTACAAATTGAAAGCTTACCTACATAACTTCCTGAAAAACGCCAGTGGTTCAACTGTTCGAGCTATGTAAAATATATAGCTGCCAATGATGAGAATTTAATTAAAAAAACTAAATAACTTGCCCGTATCGCAAGTGCTCCGATTATGACAAGACATGGACACACTGACATAGTCGCTAGTGCCAACTTCCATCCCTTGATAACAGCGACGATGTAACACGAAAGCGACGTAGAAACCCACTGGAAAAATATGGCTGTCTTGTCCCCAAATCCTGAAGCAAGGTCCTGCATATCTCTATAAAAATATGAAATCGCAATAAATGATCGCAATGAATGAACTAGAATGTCAGATACGCAGGTCCCGAAGACATGAACCTTTCTGAACATACAAAATGAACCCTGACTAACAACTTCAAAAATAAAAAATGTAATTCTTAGAGTCTCTAAAAGTCGTTGAATGTGGCATGCATATTAAAATACAAACAATAATATTTTGTGCTTCTGATCTCATTCAGAGCAAAGTTAGAAAAGATCAAACTTCTTGAAGTTTGAGAGTGAAAATAAAATACAGAAAGATTCGCACAAAAAAGAATGAACTTCATCACGCAGTAAAGAAAAAGAACATTCAAGTCTCAAATATTCCTGAATATATTATGATGAATTCGTTATCACTAGAACAAATTATCAGTAATCCAATTTAAAAGCTTGATGGTAGTGACGGAAAAAAATCGGAATGAAAGATTAAAACAGAATAATTCTCTCTTGTTGGTAGTTTGGACGAAGAAAAAGTGCGTCTAATTTTACTGCTCATATCCACATAAACAAGAAAGAACGTTTATTAGACTTATTCGATATAAGCGAGTTTTCAAACTGCTGCAATTGTTTCTCCATCTGGTTACTATGATATTGATTTTCTATTACCTTGGGTGAAGTAGAGAGGTGACTTTTCAATGTTAAGTCGAATTCGGTTTTTGAATAAATCCAAAGACGGTGATTGACGCAACAACTAATTCATAATGTCAAAGCCCAAATAACTTGCAAACCAGACATCAGATGTTGGTGATTGCTTATCTGAGTAAAAATGAAAGAAAACACACTCACAATCAGGATACAATATTTTAAAATTATTCTCAAACTCAAACAAAAACGCAACACCGAATTGTGACGTGATGATTTTAATTTTCAATTACATTTTTTGAAAAATGACAAATAACGAAAACAATGAAAAATGACTGTATGAATTCATAAATAAAAAAAAATAATTAGGTATCTTGCAAGGACCAGAAAATAAAAATTTGATACTTTCATAAAATATTGTATCCTGATTTTAAATAATTTTCAAAGACTGTACTTACTGCGTAAATAAATTTCCAAGTTCTCCCACCTTGTGGGTATCAAACCAACCAATTTCCTGCCTCATAATAGACCGGTAGAATAGTTTCCTTATTCTGTCCATCTGCCTCTCAGCGGAAAGATTCCAGAACACGAATTCAAAATATGCGCATACGAGTGAACCGACACCGATCATGCAGAAATACAAGGTGTAGTTGTAATTCATTACATAGGCAAAAAGGTCTTTGTGCTTATCTCCATAAGGAAACTGTGGTACATTTGAAGCATTTGTACTGAAAAAGAAGGAGACGGGTAGAGTAAAAATTGTTGCAAGTCATATTTCCGGGGATTTTGGCATATGAAGCGCACAACTCATTAAGTCGACGAAATCTGTGAATAAATGCAGTAAACAATGGGATGCAGATATCCATTATTTTTAAAACAGTAAAGCACATATTTATTTATTCAATTGTACACACCCAAAGGCCCATTGACAGAAATAATAACAATAAAAGTAACATATAACAACAGACTGTGAGATAGATTTACATCAACATCATTCATGTATAAACATACAAATAACATCAGACAAGAACCTGTGTACTCGTCCATTCAGGATACATAAAGTATTTCTTTCAATGTGTTTTTGAAATCTGTAATATTTTTAGTTGTAATATATACGTTGCGTGTTTTTTAAAACTGAGTTCAAATTATTCTGTGTTTTATTTAAAAGGCCGTGTTTTCTGATGTTCAAACGCATTTTCGTGCAAAGAAAGTTTGGTGTCGACGATTTCTTCTTGGAACATTGTAGGCTATTTGACTTACTAAATGACAGTCAAAATGACTGTGTGTATACATTTAAAATGGTATAGAAAGTCAATAATCTTTCTCATATTCTCTAAGGGTGTTAAATTTAATTGTATGAAGATTTGCGCATAAAAGGTATTGGTAAAATCCAAACCTGATTTAACACATATGAATTGTAAACAACAGCAGCTGCATCCAACACACACACACACACACACACACACACACACACACACACACACACACACACACACACACACGCACACACACACATTTGCATTGACTTGGATATATAGTCTTTAACATGGAGATCAAAACTGAGAGTACTTGTCAGCCATACACTCAAAGCTTTCATATAACTTTCACCCGTTAGCTTCGCAGCGCTCTTTGAATAGCTAACGTAAATGCGTTTTTCTTCTTTGTACAAATTAATATAGCATTCACTTTCAAGTGCCATTTCTCACACGACTCATATTCTCTGTCTACATTTCTCTGAAGGAGCTCTCAATCACTTATATGTCCAATAGGTTTTAACATTTCTGTCTTTTGCAAATAAAAGACACGTTGAGTGCTTTGAAACTAAAGAGATGTCATTTATATACAATACAAATAATTTGGGGCCCAAGATAAACCCGACTTCGGCCATTCTGAACCTTGGCAATTTACTGCAACTCTTTGATATATATATCGTCCAAATATGAGGAAAACCAATTAAGAATAGCCCCTGTCACATCGTAAGATTGTGGTTTATGTAAAAACTGTAAGTTAGATATGTAATCAAATGCTTTGGTGCAAAATAATACAAGTTTTGAAACATGTCCTCATTGTTTCAAGCACTTTAGATAGGATTGGTAACAGTGCTACAGATCATCTGGATTAAAACTGGAATGATATTTGCCTTTTTAACCACATTAGGTAACGTACAGGACTTAATAGATAAGTTAAACAATATGCAAGTAAACAAAATTCATCGGCACATGTTTTTTTTTTTTAAATACTCGAGACATTATCAATTCCACAGGCTTTTCACATTAAGTTCGCTCAAAACTTTGTGTACTTCAGTACATTTAATGCCAACTTTGTTTAAAGGATCAATGTATGAAATGCTATCGTGTATATCGGGTAGATAATCTACAGGATTGAAGTTGAAGACACCTTTAAAGAAATTATTGAGGAAGATTCAGTTTTTGTTGTTGATGGGACTAAACCTACCTGCCTTTTTCATTTTTCAAAAAAAAAAAAAAAAAAAAAAAAAAGTTGTTTAGGGTTTTCTCTTCGGAAAATTCTATATTTTTGATATAATCTTTCTATTTACACTTTTGAAGTTTTAAAAAATTCTTTTCTTGCTGCATAATAACCCCACTGTTTTGTTCAGAGACTTTTGCAGGCCCATACGTCATATTCTCTCACCAAGCTTTATACGTTTTTCTCATAGCAGGATCAACACATTTTCATACCAAATTGTAAGTTTTGCAAATTGGTAAAATTGCCAGTTGGTACACATTCAATTATAAGTGAATTCAAGTTTTCATAACATTAACCAAAAGCTTCATTTACATTGTCAAACCACTCTAAAGACCAATTTACACATTGTACAAGATTTTGCATGCGGATAAAATCAGCCTTTTTAAAGTTAAAGACAGTTCTGTCTGTCACAGGTTGATGCACGTTTTTTTCTCGGGAAAACAAAAATACCCTGTCATTGCCCACGGTCAGACTTAAGGGCACATTCAATCGAATCGCCCTGTATTTGGTCCTGGAAACTTATAGTCCAACTAACACCTTGACTTTTCTTATAGCATTACTGTTAAACTTTTGTTCACTCAGCACATTAAAATTTATGTTGCATTTGATATTGTCCGAAGTTCCAAGTGGAATTCAGTGTCAGCGTTTATTCAAATTATTTCGTGAATATTGAAATCTTCAAGAATTAAAACTGCCTGAACTGGTAAAATGTTAGCACAACTAAATCAATATAAGGAACTGTCTGGTGGAGAATATACTGCTACAATGTATAACTTTCCAGGTGGATTTCAACCCACAAACATTTAAAATTTGTTTCAAAGTCAGGCCCACGTCATTGGAATTTTATGTGGCAGCTGAAAACTGCCTCTGTGACATGGTTTTTGTTGAGTGTATTTTCTGGGCTTAAGACATAATTGTATTAACGTTGCATTAAAACTGTAGCTATACAGTATAACTTGATTACATAGGTATATGCGCAAAGGATGGAAAGGGGAGGCAAATCCTACGTTTCCTAAACAGTACGTAAGTCCTTTTATTAGTAATTTTTGAAACTACTATCAATAGTATGTTTTCTGTTCGTTATCATGAACATGCCTACATAAAGGATCTAAAGTTCGTGCCTATTTCAAATGAAATTTATGAAACGAATCGAATAATTGATATCTTTTACAATCATTCGCAAGAAAACGATTTAAATTATTTGAGGAGTTTCATACATTTCATTTGGAATGAACACTCGTGCAAGATTCCATTCAACACATCACGAAAAATACGGATTTCTTTTTCACAACGAAAAATACGGATTTTTTTTTCATGACGAAAAATACGGATTTTTTTCCCAAGAAACGACAGAAAAGTGTAATGAAATTATATTGATATACACTCGGATGTCCCGGTCATGACGTTTTTGATTTACGTAAGGTCATGGCGTCATTTCTGACCTCATGTGGGTTTTTTAAAACATTTTATTCGTGTCTTATTGTAGAAAAAAGTATGCTATCGGTATATTAACCTAAATAACATAGTAGTCACGTCATAAATAATATTCGTATTTTTAATTAATTTTTTGTCCTTTTCTATTGAGGTAGAAGAATGATGGAAATTTACTGCCTTTAACTTAAATCTGACCAACGGAGTGTCGCCGTTTAATATCAAAGCTGCCGTAAGATTCATAACACTTTGTTCTCTCTCTTTCTCTCTCTCTCTCTCTCTCTCTCTCTCTCTCTCTCTCTATCTATCTATCTATCTATCTATCTATCTATATATATATATATATATATATATATATATATATATATATACACACATATATATTTGTTTATATGTGCGTATATATCTGTATGCATATATATGTTTACATGTATTCGAAGATATTATCTAATATAATTAAAATTATTCGTCCAGGAATGTCAGTAAAAACTTCAATAATATAAGAACTGTTCATATATTTGTATATATGTATCTATAAATTGATGCTTGACATATTCTCACATGGGGCCTCACCTTTCTTTATTTTTTTACAATCTCGTACCTCAAACAATGATTGATTCAGATCATTACAGTTCTTACACTCATTCAAATATCATTTCAATTTTCTTTGAAAGTTTCACCTGATGCATGAAATATTATGTGTTTTGTATTTGTTACGGGAAAGGCTATTCTAAGTTGGAAGATCTGGTACCTAACCCTTTGGTGTCCTAATATATGCAATAAGATATGTTTAAAACCTAAAACCTAAACCAACACTCTAGTCTCTCTAATTATATAGCTGTATAAATATTTCTTCCAAGACATCATTGACTAAATATATAATTGCAAGCAAGACACAGTCTCTGGTTATTCTTCTCATTTCTAAAATGTTGCTTGTTTTTCTCTCATTCCAGTAAATGTTCGCTCATGTAGAAACTCTGCATATCATATGACTGCAATCTGTTACGGTGCAGTTAGCATCATATTTATATGACTGCAAATTTTTTGCATTTGATACATTTCTAGCAACCGTTTAAAGTTATGAGACACTTTTTTCATACTCGCCTGGGTCTAGAAATTACATTGTGAGAAACTGCAAGGCTTCGCCCTTGTAAGCGAATTCTGACCCTTAAAAGTGGATATCCAATTCAAAATGGGCGTATAATACTGACTGTGCAATATTGATAATACATTACATAACAATTGACAGTCACACAAAAGTATGCATATATCTTTTCTTGATTTAAGGAGGTGTTACATACATTCTGTGTATATGTTATTTACAGCTTTCAAATACAAGACTGAATTTGTACTGAAAATACATCTGCTATATGATTACTGACTTACCTTACATTAGCAAATCTAGATTTGTAAATATCGTTGTAAATAAATCCAGTTGACACTTCACCATAAATAATCATGTTGATGGCAAAAGCAATGCCGGCTCCAAAGGTGAATAGCATACCAAATATCAAGAGCACAACATCCAGCTTGTCTGCATAACGAAACTGAAATGAAAACGAAGTTTACATTTACATGCAGCATACGACCTTCTACAGACTTATTATTTGTACTACCTCCTAAATGTGTGCCTGTTTTCTGTTAAATATGCAAAAATGTGTGCATCAATAAATAGTCCGACTACTAAATGGTAAAAACAATCAACAGCAACTTTCCGCAAGATGATTACTTGTTGTTACTGCAAAGTATGTAAATCTAATGAACATTTATATGTTTAATTTTGTAAATATCAGCTCGGTGACAAATTTGTAGTAAAACCTTGGTTTCAAAGATGTAAAATCTGGATAAAGTGTAAGATAAAGTATCTTACATGTCAAATGTACATTCTTCTCTTCCCGATATTAATGACATCATTTTTTTATATTATCTAGTATGGATTTCACAGCCAACTAGAACGAATTTATTGTTTCCTATTTCCTTTTCTTTGAACTAAGTAGCTGTGTGGTACTATATTGATAATGAGATCGCTCTTTGAAAATTAATTTAAATGTTTACAATCCCTGATGATTCATCATATTAAAAACGAGCCATAGAGATTTTATTATAAAAAATACTACATATATATTAAGGCGACAGTTATATCCAATAACCTCATTTACAACTTACAGTAATACCATTATAATTAAGAGCATGCTAATGTATTGAATCATTACATACCAGTTGAAAAAATCCGATTGAAGGTGGGGTTTTGTTATCTTTTTCCTTGTCATCTTTATCCACTACTTTTACATCTGTCGATGTCAAGTCAAGTACGTGCTCCTTCGTTTCCTTCAAACACCCACTGTCATGCCCAATTTGTTGGGCTGGATCCGTGTTGATAAAGCTATCATTTTCAACCTTCTCATGATGAATTGATACACCGTTGCCTTGATTTGCTGAATATGACTTCGTCATGGTCACTTAGAACAGAAATAATATCCACGTTCAGGGTTTTCTCTTTGCTGTAGACTCGTACTGCTTACACACCACAGAGTAGGACTCCAAATGTCTGAATTGAAAGAGAAGTTATCGTTGAGACAAGGATGACTGATAATAGTCCAATGCCACAGGAAGTATGATGTTATTGCTAATTTTCTTCATTTGCTACGTCTATTCGTTACTTTGTAAATATCACATGATATCAAAATGTTTACAACAGCATTATAGTCGTACATTTTTGCCGCTTTAAAATTGTTTGTGTTGTGATGTGTCTATATAGATAAAATTTAAAGAACTGCTGATTTTGGAGTTCGGGGTGTAATAATAATAGTAGTAATAATAATAACAACAACAACAACAACAACAACAACAACGACAACAACAACAACAACAATAATAATAATAATAATAATAATAATAATAATAATAATAATAATAATAATGTAGTGGTCGATGTATATGAGAGCAATCCGGATCATTCAATCTAGTGGTATGCACACCTGGCTGGGAAACGGAAATTTTGGATTCGATTCCCGACATTAACAGTTCTACTCTGTGTCCTTGTCTGTTACAGTAGCTGATAGCGCGGTAGAGGATGTATTTCGATAGCCCTGCAAAGTGAATCTGGGTGATATTCGAGCACGAATGTCAAAGTAAGTAGCGGGGAATGGAGTGTAAGTCATTTACTAGCCCGCTTATTTAAGGAGCGAGGAGCGGGGAATGGAGTGTAAGCCATTTACTAGCCCGCTTATTTAGTCTGGGCACACTAATCTAAAAATATAAGAATACACATATGTAATGAATACGTTAATATTAGCATAAAACTTGGGTATGCATAGTAGATGCAAGAAAATGAGAGAGAGAGAGAGAGAGAGAGAGAGAGAGAGAGAGAGAGAGAGAGAGAGAGAGAGAGAGATCTACGTTGTATTCTACTGAGACTACAGAAGGTAAAACGTGACCATCCCAGTACACCCTTATGTCCACCTTACAATATACAGGCTCAGCCATGTAATGGTCTGCTGCAGTTATTGTTGAGAATTTAAATACTCAGCTCAGTGCGACCCAGATTGTAACACTAGGCGTACAGTCGTCATATTGGTGTAAGTATATGTATACCGTACTTCTATTGTACAGTGAGAGTCAATTTCAGCATTTTGTTTTTCTTTTCCGCACGAGAAAGATAATATAAATCAAATACATACAGAAAATTTAAAGATTCATTACAGTTAAAAGGATTTATTTGACAGAAATGAAGAAAAATGGTTTGGTTATTAGTATGATCAATTTTAAACCAATTACTATATGCCAGGAAACAGACTTACACCCTATTGCCAAGAAGTTACATAATATCTATATGCAATGCTCATCGTAGACAAGAAATTCTTCGTGGGTAGCTTTTTTCTAGGTTGCCTAAAATCATATTCTCATCAAAATCCATAAATTTGCTCAAAGTTAATTGAAAGCCTTTAGCTCTTGGTAGCCTATCACTGGTATTTAATATGTATCTTAATGCATTATGTAAGGAAACCTTTATGTAATTTTACTTAGACTAGGATAGGTAAGGTATCTGCAACAAAGTAATATGTTCCCAGCAAAAAAGTGTATACAATACTTGTGTGTGCTTAACTCCGGATGGATTTGTGGGCAAATGAAAGCATTAAAGAAACTGTACAATGTAAACTACAATTTGCACATCGCCTGTAGATTCAATAAGGTCGTGAAATGAGAACAGATGGTTCATAATGTATGGGTGCAAATGAGTTTTGCAGTTTAAACTTGTTTACATGGAATAATGATTGTACCAACTGAACGAGTGATCTCCAAATTCAAAGATCAAACTAAAATTTACGATTCATTCCACTTAGTAAAACCAATATTATAAAGTTTCTAAATACCTCACCTACCCATACCACTCATTTACCCCCTCCCCCCACCAATTGAAGTAGCTGACATGAACCTAACACCAGGGGATTTGTGTTTGCCCTGATGACCCTGTGTAACAATTCAATACCATCCCTATACTAAATAAAAACTGACCCGTCCGTGCTACTTGAACCAATATGTTGTTCATGAACATGCTAAAAGGTAATAGGACAGTATCTTCTTAATGGGATAAGATCACTAACCTGGACTCCTATTTTTGTAATGGGATAAGATCACTAACCTGGACTCCTATTTTTGTATTGGACACAATTTATTGAAGCTTTCATTACTACTGTTTATATGAACGAAATCACACGTTATGGCTTTATTTAAACTTGTTAACAACTTTATGGTTGTGTTTGTTTGACAAATGTAGATAAAACTCTCCTTTTAGGAGGGATGGCTTGGGTTTGTTTTGCTGTTTGTAACAATATTTAATATTTGTACATGTTAGCATAATGGGTTTTGCTCTTTTGTAACAATATTTAATATTTGTACATGTTAGCATAATTCGTTTTGCTCTTTGTAACAATATTTAATATTTGTACATGTTAGCATATGTTTGTTTGACAAATGTAGATAAAACTCTCCTTTAGGAGGGATGGCTTGGGTTTGTTTTGCTCTTTGTAACATTATTTAACATTTGTACATGTTAGCATAATGCGTTTTGCTCTGTGTAACAAATATTTAATATTTGTACATGATAGCATAATGCGTTTCTTTTAATTGAGGCCCAGTTCTTACCTATGTTTGTTACAACCAATACCCCCCCCCCAAAAAAAAAAAAAAAAAAATTATGAACACGCGTGTTATTTTCAGTTTTTGTACCACTTTTTATGTGTTTTACTTACTATATGTTTGAAACTGGTGCATATTGAAAGTCTTCCTTTCGTTAATAACAACAGTTGGAATTTTTTCTTACAAGGTAAAGTTTATTTCTGCTACTGTGTACAGCAATAGATATCATGGTTTTCACCATTTTCTGACATAATGTAATTATGTTCATATTCGTATATATTTGTTTAGGCACATGACTTTTGTTCACGGATAAAATGTTTGTTTTGATCATTTGATAGTATCATTTAAACTTCGGAAATATAGGCAGAATAACCCGTGCAATTTAGTAGATATCGACAAAAATTTGATTTGATCCAAGTTTCAAAGCTCTGTGGTTCCTGTTAACCAGCACGTGATTTTTATTTTTTTCCAAATGCATCCTGGGAGTATCCTGATACCAGTTACATCAACTATAATGCATTGTGTTTTGATCTGTTGTGTTCTGGAATATAAACTATGTACTCCTGACCCTTGGAGTGTAAAAAGGTCTCTGTCAAAAAAATATAAAATATGCAAAAGCTAGAGTACGTGCCAAGCTTCATATTGTTGGACCTCTCAGGCTGCTTTTGCATTCATATACTTTGCAGTGAATAAATTCAACATTGATTTTAATGTCATTCCAATGCTAAACCATCGTCACAAACCACACGCGATATTCCACGGATAAAAGAGGAGTGTGCGAATTTGTGCCCGTTGCTTGCGATGATGATGCTATACTAACATTTGAAAATGCATGCTCGAGGGTTTGTGACATATTGTCTATATCAGACATCGTACGATAATGCATGCTCGAGGGTTTGTGACATATTCTCTATATCAGACATTGTACGATTATGCACGCTCGAGGGTTTGTGACATATTCTCTATATCAGACATTGTACGATAATGCATGCTCGAGGGTTTGTGACATATTCTCTATATCAGACATTGTGCGATAATGCATGCTCGAGGGTTTGTGACATATTCTCTATATTAGACATTGTACGATAGTGCAGAATAACCCTGATGCACCCTCTCGTATTCCGTTAGAGGAGACTAATGGGGACAGGAACTGCGCAGCCGCAGTGGTTAGCATGTGTAATTCCCGACCAAAAGGAAAGTTAAAACCACAAGCCCAACCAATCCATCAAACAGTCCTTTCATTAAACATGTCATAGTACAAATACAGCTAATCTGAAAGCACGTTCTACCTTGCAAATATTCAGACTGTGATACTAACTGAATACATAACAATGGCTCGCATTTTTAACTTTAAAAAAGTATACAGATTGTCTACAAACCTTCTCCATTTACACCATTAATGGATGAATAAGTTAATATAGATACGAAACTTGGATACGCCTGGTAAATACAAGAAATAACAGAGAGATAGAAAGAGAGTTACCTTCTCACATTTTCAGACCACCTAAAGTCATTCGGTACAGAATCTGTATCCCATTATTGCCACCTTACCTAGTATAGGGTTAGCCAGGTAATGATCACCTGGTGAAAATGTTGAGAATTTATATATTCAGCTCAATAACAATACGGTGCGTCCAGGATTGTAACACTTGGTGTACTGTGGTCATACTGATTTATGTATGTATACCCCTATTGTGGAGTGAGATCCAACTTTAGCATGGTCTGATTCTGACGGGAAAGATAACACAAATCAAATAAATAAATAACATTAAAAGCTTCAGAGCAGTTTAAAGATATTATTTACTAGAGAACTAACTTACGCTCTTTTGCCGAAAAAAAAATAATTAAATAAAATAAAAATAAATAAAATAAAATAAAATAAATAAAAATACATATACATAATAGCTATACACAATCCCCATGGTAGACACGACACTATTTACTGTTGGCTTTTGTCTAAGTCCCCTAAAATCATGTTCTCATCAAAGTCCGTAAATTTGCTCAACGTTAACTGTAAACCAGATCTTAGTAGCCAATTACTGGTATTTATGGCAGCTACAAATACGAGGACTTAGAATTCTAAAAGTCACCAGAATACGAACTATCGGTACCTGTCAGATCTCCGTCATGTCCTAAATCTATATTTTATTCAGACCGCATGAAACCCATGCTTGAAAATATTCTCGTTTGTTTTGACAAGACCAACGCAAAACAGGGGATGTATGTTTGCCCCGTTCACTCGGCGTAACAATTTAATACCATAGCTATATTTAATTAAGGCTGACCCGTCCTTGCTACTTGGGCTAAAACATGTTGTTGATGAACGAGCTGATTTAATGTGTGTACATTTTGACATATTGTGTTTCTTTTGACTGGCATTCTTTTGCTTAGCTAAATTTGCTACAACAAGTGGAAACAAAGTCCCTAAGACAGCGCTTGTTATATTCATGTGTATGCCCCTTTCTATATATGTGTTGTTTACTATATATCTCAACCATACACGTCTCTGCTCTTTTAGAAAATTTCTTCATTTTATTACTAACGACAGTGGAATATGTTATTACATGACACAATATCTTTTCGATACTGTTCAAATTTATGTGTACAGCGGTTTTCATCATTTTCTGACATAATATAATAATTTTTCACATATGCGTATATTTAATTTAGGCACTTGGCTTTTGTTTACGAATAAAATGTTTGTTTTGATCATTTGATCGTGTCCGTTCCACTTTGGAATTTAGTAGATATCTCGGCATATATTACTACATGTATTTTTGAAATTTTCACGTTTCACCGTGATTTTGTTTACATGTACTCCCATTCTGTGTACTGTAAGCACTGCTTGTTGTTCTTTACTGCAGATTCATGAACTATGAAATCTGCCTTATCTTTATGGAATTGTTTCATGTTAATTGTACCTCTCACCTTTCTTAAGATGTGACAATTGAGGGGCGGGGTATATCTGACATAAGAAATAAAGCTGTGTCTGTAAAGCATTGAACACACCAGCTGGCATAAAAACAAAGCCTGAAAATAGCGTTAATTTGGAGATTTATGTTTGTCCTGCTCACTCGGTGTAACAATTCTGTACTAGATCTATTTAAAGACTGACCTGTCCTTGCTCTTCGGGGAAATATATTGTTGATCATCAAGCTTAAAAATATTAGGACAGTGGGCATCGAAACAACGCAGGTGTCAATAGCCGACTGGTCGCAAGCGCTACGTCTCGTATGCATTGCGTCCATAACAAGCTAACAGGGGCTATCACGGAAAGGATTCGACAGCATTATCCACAGATGCTCGTTAAAAAGAAAATTAGGATCATCGGTGAATGGATAGAGGGCTTGTGTGTGTGTGTGTGTGTGTGTGTGTGTGTGTGTGTGTGTGTGTGTGTGTGTGTGTGGGTGATCCATTTGTGATTACAGCTGGCATAAATTTTACATTAGGAGACGCAAACAGGACAAACTAGCAGGGTTGTAAATACTGAGAGGTGAGGAGTCGTGTATTCTCTTGTGTTGTATTGTTACAGGTCTAGATAATGGCATTCGACTTCTAAAACCATTTAAATCAGTGTGAATTTGCAGAAACAGGGATGTTATTGTTTAAAAATTTTCATACATGCTCATAATATGTTCCAGCTGAACACAAACTGTTCCCTAGATGACGTCATAAGCAAACAATATTACTGCCTACACAAACCGGTTAACCCCAGGGCCAGCCTCGTTTTAAAACGTCATTTCGGTTATTTTAGCTATTAATTTTAGACCAGAAGATCAATAAAAATACTTTGACAGCGCTATATCGGCTACCTTAAGAATTAAACTTTGTATTTTATCCATTACTTTATTCTTTTAAAAGCAATGTTAAATTAAGAAAATGCCTTTGTGAAGGTTTCTAGCAGATTTCAACTTCTGGTGGTGGTGGTGGTGGCGTTATAAGAGCTTTAAGGGAAGGTAACCCACCATGTGGAGTGTAATCATGTGTAGTACGATCTGAATACTAATCGTTTGGGAAAGGATGGCGGGCTATGAAATAGGCGAAAACTTTGTAACGTGTAACATACACAAAACGGACGGGACAAAGGTGCTCAGTTAAATGACGATACCGCAACTTTATCTCCTAATAATTTGAGAATAACGGACTTTATTGATTTGTCTACCCAGTTTTGTCATTATTAGGACTGATTTACGTGTTTCATTAGGACTGATTTACGTGTTTGATTAGGACTGATTTACGTGTTTGATTTGGACTGATTTACGTGTTTGATTTGGACTGATTTACGTGTTTGATTAGGACTGATTTACGTGTTTGATTAGGACTGATTTACGTGTTTGATTAGGACTGATTTATGTGTTTGATTTGGACTGATTTACGTGTTTATTTATGTGTAGTTCTATATTATTACGCATAATATTAACACGACCTATCAGATGCCAGACTACTAGATTTTATTGGATATTAAGATGGAACGCCTGATAAGAGGAGAAGGGACCAATTTTGAAACGTATAAATCTGTTTTATATCAGTTATATAATTTATCAGAGCACTTCAATCTATATTTCAGCTAAGACAAAATTGAAAGCACTTATTGTGTCATGGATCGAAACTTTTAAAAATTGTGTGTGTGTGTGTGTGTGGACATTTTCACTCTAGTTATAATGATGAAAAATATTACATTTTTACTAAGAACAAAAGGTCGAGATCAGTTGTCAAGAGCGCTGTTTGTTACTACTAATAAGATACCCATTTTAGTTCCGCTCGCATTTTTTTTAAATACAAAAGACACACATAAAAGAAAAGCAAAAAAGCAAAAAAAATAAAAAAATAAAAAATGAAAAACAACACTTTAATAATGAGGTTAATTTTGAGTGTGGACGACGTACGAACGGATGGACACGCACATAAACGTCAAAGTGTTCGCTATGTCAAGCTTCCCCCAAGGCAGACTCAATAAAAAAAGGATAAATTTGGCCTTGGCAAGGCTATCCTTTACACGGATACTTTTGCCGAGACGCTGATAAAGCTGCCTTGACATGGGTATCTGGGCGAATAGAATTGCCTTGGCATAGGTATCCGGGCGAATAGAATTGTCTCGGCATAGGTATCCAGTCGGAGAAAATTGCTGGCCGAATAATGTGGCTTTTTACATAGGGACATTACTTCTCAGGGGACAAAACAACCCAGCTAAATTCCGATGTTAGTGGTTTTCAAGATAGTGGAGGAATTTACGAAGACTACAACAACAATAATAAAAAGATTTTATTAATACTACAAGAGAATTCTGATCAGATTTCATTTTGATGTAAACATGTGGATACCTTGGAGTTTCATCGAATCGTGATATTAACAATAACCTTTGGACTCATGAAAATCAACTAGTCACGAAATATGAAATAATCAAGGCCTAGGAGAAGCTATAGTAGCTTAAGTCATGTGTGTGTATACCATACAGACTGACACATTGCGTCTACTGACTGATAGTTCACCACATAGTTGAGGACCACCCGCGTTCTACCAGTTTTCGTCAATAAAACAAAGATTATTTCACATTTCAGAATAAGTTTTCAGTACATTTTCAACACCTCAACATTAAAAATAGTTTACCTCTGTCTCGGAAAGAAACTACCGGCTAAATAGTTAATTCACGAATAGCCTGCCGTATAGACGGGTTTTACAAATTGCCTGATTGGAGCAGTGATCCTCGCTATTCTGTACCAGTTTTCGCCATCCACATTTACGGCGCGGGGATAAATTTTATTTAAGTGATTTGTTTATTTCTCTTTGTGCATTTTTATACTGAAGATCTAGATATGACATCGCAACTTTAATCAATGGTAGTCCAAATGTTCCCCCAAACAAGATTCGGAACTACCTCGGCTATTTCTGCGAGACAAAAATATGCATCGGATGTATGTCGGCGCAGTAATTTAACCAAATAAAGGTCGCTGATTGAATGAAAATAATTACCGGGGAAAAAAAATGACGTAATTTTTAAGAAGAAACCTACGCATGGGTAAATTGTATGCAATAGTAGGCTTGAACCTCAAACCATTTTCATTTCATCGCTGTCAGAGAGAACAACTTGTTGGTCTACTGGCAGTTTATAGCACGAAAAAACGCAGTGAAATAATATTAAACTCTTTGTATGGGTGCACATTTCGGTCGATCTATAAAGAGCACATTTAGCTTGGCAGAGAACAATGAATTAGATTTATGAGGAAAGATACCGTATTAAATCGCTAGACTGCGATTCTGTTAATGTCCCTGTTTGGGGGCGAGATTGATTTTTAATTAAGCCTTCATTATTTAACGGTCAAGAGAGGAGGTTAACTTAGATCTTGGTATCGAAAATGTCAGAGTTGAGAGGGTACAGAAACCATTTGTGAGCTAGTTGAAGTAGTATTATCTTTTGAAATTCTCCAGAATCAGTTATTTAAATATCGCACGACAATCAAAGGGTACGCTATGCGCGTTTGTCGCGTATTTATAAAAGGCGGTAGATACGTTTAATCTGATTGGCTACGCTAAATAAGGGGCGTGTTTCCCAGACGAAATTTCATGTTCTTAATATGTCCCATCGCAAAATTTAATCAGTGTAAGTTTTTCTGCAAAAGAAAATAGAGGTCTTGACTCCGAGCAGAATTTAGGCGAAATTCTCTTGTATAAACAATTATTCAAGGGACCGGATGTCTGGATGTTGACGGACACAATTCTGGCGGTAGAAGCGAGTCTTGAAAGCATAAGGGGAAATAGCTCCACCTACCTATCCACCTACCTACCTACCCGCACAAAGTTTGAGGGCCGGAAAGAGGCGAGACCAGAGAGGGTGAGATGGTGCAAAAAGGTGAGAACATCAATCTTAACCTGACAGCAACATTGGATTTGGAGTGACCAGCGATAACCAGGTTATGCAGGCAGGCTGGGCAATGACTTCGATTATTCACTCGATTCTATGATGAACTAAGTCTATCGTTTTTAACAGATCGGCTAATTGCATTATTATATTTAAGTTGAAATTCGGTAAATGATTTGAAAAGAAGTGTATCTTTCTAATGTTTTGTCGTATTTCAATTTGCTTTATATAATTAATTAAATTGTTATATTTCATGTACGGGGGCTCGTGTTATTCAGTTCTATATATCCGCTCAGATCTCTATTTATCCCATCTATAAAATTTCATATTTCATTTCACTATTTACTCGATCCGGGCAATAACACCAAAGGTCGATCATCCTCTAGATAACGATAACCAACCAAATCGTACACTTGTAAGAGAGGAGAACGTTACACTCTTATAGTTACAATCCTGAAATATTGACAAAAATCTTCTTTGATTCTATTTTTTCTATTTCTCTGGTTTCCTGTTATGACCTTCCAAACTTTGTACATAGACAAATATTCTTCCTTTTTCAATCAGCGATTTTCTCCTCGAAGAATTTCCAAAAGTCCTTATTCCGATCCATTTTCCGGAATGAAAAATCTTAGCCAGAATGAAAGTTTTCAAATTAGTAAGTTGAATAATCAAAATGAAAGAAATATATATAGTTTAAGAAATGTTTTGTTTTTGTTTGTTTAACCATGAAGCCAATTTTTTTTGGTTGGAAGCATCTAATAAATAAATCATACCCATCAGGTAAACTTAATTTCAGGGGATTGGAATTCATAAGAAAAGGTCTGACCCTCTCAACGCTGAAGAGGAGAATAAGCTTTGGGAAAAAGGTGTGTTATCACTTGAAACTGCTAAAGGTTTGAGTTTTGCAGTCTTTTTCTACAATTGCAAAATATAACATTAATTAATGTGACATTCTGTTTGTCAATTCTGGACATTAGCTTTCAAGACTATGATTTTAATTTTACTAAATCATATTGAGTCGATTTAAGTGTATGTTTTTCATTAGTATGTATACTCTCTCTCTCTCTCTCTCTGTTACGGAATTATATATATATATATATATATATATATATATATATATATATATATATATTTTTCCTTTAATAATGGTATAGTTTATTAGTTTATGATCTCTGTTCTTAGTCTAAACAGCTGTCGTCTTATGAGTATATGTACGGTAGGCTCGATCAATATTTCACCTATTTGCTTGTAGTTTTAGTCATGTGACGTATTTTCCGCGCGCGAGAGAATGATGAACTTTCGACCTCGTTCTCGTACTTTTAGGAGTAAACATTATGTTGACCAGGAATTATAGTTTAAGGTCACATCCGAGGAATGAATCGTGTTTACTAAAAGGAAATTATTTCGAAATACCCAGTTGTTTTATTGAAGACGTAGTATGGGGTTTTGTTTCGATTCTGCGCATTAAGGCTATATATATATATATATATATATATATATATATATATATATATATATATATATATATATATATATATATATATATATATGAATTATAGCAGGTATTCCACATTCTTCATAGTTATATTTGAATAGACAGGATATAACGAAATTGGTTCAGTTTGTGTGTGGGATATTCTTATTTGGAGATTTATTTATTATTATTACACAGTACATTTAGGATTCAGCACTGTCTTTAATCTGAATTATTTTACAGCTCCGTGGAATTATCGGAAACATTTCTAAAACTTGTGAGATTCCAGATTCACAAGGATTATTTGGATATAACTTAATCTTATCAACATATTAGCACAGTGAAGGCTATTTCATTCGGAATAATACATTCGGAATAGTTAAATAAACTTCCGGAACAGTGAACTTTAAAACAATTTAGGACTTTTAAGGATATTCTATACTGTAAGTTATTTTTAATTCTTTCACTTTAATTATTTGTTGAAATATTTTAATATTTTAGAAAATTAAAGATTTGTATTTTTAAATCTTGAAAGCTTGTTTGAGTCTTTTCTTTTGTTACATAACCCCTAGTCGTAACACACACTCTCTCTCTATCGCATCCCCACCTCTCCGCATAATGTTGCAGCATTACCATGTAAACTAAGCCAATTTCTAGGTGAAAATAAGGGAGGGCCATATAATGGGAAAGGGTGACCTTTGCGGTCATATACATGAGAACAGCAGATAAGGATGGAATTTACAACAACCAGACTCTTGCCATACTTTATGAAAATTATTGAATGGCTACGTAAAAGAAGACTCATAGTAGCAATACAAATCATACTTTATGAAAATAAGTTAATAAAAGTTATTAAATATGACTGACTGGAAGCATTGAGCTGTGTGATAATTGTTTCATAAAACATCCCAAACTATGTTGCATCGTATTTATCACATAACACCTAGGAAACCTTACTAATAGCACGTGAACAATATCGGGGAATGCTGACAGTGATAGATTTTATCCGAGGTCGAAAAACAGCAATAAGGCTTCCTAACTGATAGAACGTAGGTCATGTGTGATCAGTTATGATCACTACAGGCTCGAATAAACCCCATCTCTCTCTCTCTCTCTCTCTCTCTCTCTCTCTCTCTCTCTCTCTCTCTCTCTCTCTCCCTCACACACACACACTTTATAACCAAAATGGGTAGGATCTCCACTTGGGCTTTCTGGTGACTGTTGGAACAATGCAGGCGTTGATTGGATCTACTATAGATGGATTTGAGTAACAGAGGTACTCGAGATTTATTTGTAAAATATGTGCACTCAGGATATTCCCCTGGAGAATGAAAATGTTTTAGTGGCTATTAAGAAACGTTTCTCACAGTTCAAAATGGCAACGCTTGACCAAAGGGTTTTTTCTGACCGTGGAATTTACAGCTCGAGATTTGGACCTATATTTTCATCAGAATATAACGAAAAGCTTGAGAATATAGTCCCATTGCTGGACACAAATTGTCTAATCACTGGAAAATGTAATTATGGACTAACTGGGCAAAACACAGGAACTCACTTCTATGATCTATAGCAGACAAATATTACAGCGATCCCCATACACCCTGTTACAACCTGTTCTGATATTTTGATCATCTAGTTATCAAGATTCATAGTTGAGATCGGGCACACCAATCGATCTCCATATCCACCAAATACCCTTCTGGCAATGTTCTCTGTCAGACAGAATCATTTGTGATGCAATGGTTGTCATGTATCTGTCATGAGCCAAAAGAATCTAGAATTGTTTCAATGTTTATAAAAGTCGTTGAATTTAGAATAATTTGGTTTGGTTTGGTTTAGTGTCACGGCACACCAGCACTAAAAAGAACACCAGCACAAAATGGTTATATTGCACGGTGACTCTGTGGTTAGCGTCCCCAACTTGTGACCAAAAGAGTGTGGGTTCGAATCCTACCATCGAATCAGCCCGGGTCGGCAAGCATGGTGTGTCCTTGACCAAGGTACTTTACTCCAATTATCTCGGCACTTAATAACCTAATTGTGTTGTTGTGCCGTAAAACACCAAACCAAACAACAATGTAACAAAACAATCAATTTTATTAAACTTAATTTTTCATGCAGTGGAAATGTTTTCTATCATAATTTTACTTTATATCTTATTTTAACCGTATTTTATCTTATGGAGAAACACCTCTTTCTCGTTAAATAACGCTGAATAATAATCATGTATATGGATCACGTGGCACATAGTCAAGGGAAAATTACGTCATTGTTTGCTTTGCTGGGCATATTTTATTCTGTTGGCGTTCTCTACACACAGCCTCCTGTAGATGAAATCAAAGTTAAGGTGATAATTATCACATTATATACTCTAACTGACTCTAAGTGAATTAGAAAAATATTTCTTTGTATCTATCTATCTATCTATCTATCTATCTATCTATCTATCTATCTATCTATCTATCTATCTATCTATCTGTCTATCTATCTATCTATCTATCTTTATATTTTATATATTAATATAATCTCTAACATTCACAACAATGCGAACGTAATCTTATTTACGATATCGTGAGAGTAATAATATTTACGACGATACGAACGTAATATTATTCACGAAATTAGAGCGCAATAATTTTCACGACATTGTGAGCGGAATAATATTCACGGCAATGCGAGCATGATAATATTCACGACACTGCGAGCGCAGTAATATTCATAATATTGAGAGAGTAACAATATTTACGACAATGCTAGGGTCATATTTTCGAGAGGTGCAAAGGTAATATATGTTAATTGTAGAGTAATTAAGACAATTTTGCAAAGAAGAGCGATTTATTAATAGCAGAATGTAATGCATAAGATTTTTGATGATGTCATCTGTGATATAAGCGCATTTTCTGGAACTTGATAAAATGCTGATCTGCGTCGCGATTCGAGTTAGCGGTTTTATATGTTTTGGGGGTGACTATTTATTTATGAACTTTATACTAAACTCAACTCTTAATTTACAACGGTGAAATACTACTTTCGTCTGGTATTAAACCATGTACAGCTATTACCCACATTTCTCTCTTTAACCAGCACAGAATCGTAGCTACTGGTTTTAACTCTATCTCCCCCCCCCTCTCTCTCTCTCTCTCTTAGTAGGCCGACATGTATGCACTTTTTCGTAGCAGATCTTAAAAGTGTGTTACTTACTGACCTGCCAGGAAGACCTTTATGCATGCCTATCCATAGTGCATGTGAGTTTCGCTAGTGGGTATACTACTAGCAGACCTACCACAAACAACAGAGTCGATATGTAAATACATGAGGAGGCATAGCAGAAACATAAGAGTCGGTGATAGTGGATGCTTCTTTTATATTTCATTGATTATTGATAAGGACACTGCTTAGGCATGACAACTGACTGTACAGGTGATCAAAAATGTCGCTAACAAATTGTTACTGAATCTTACAAAATCTTGCTAACTTATTGTCACTAATAATCACTATTTGTTAATGAAAGCAACTATTTGTAAATAACTGTCTGTAAAAAATGTCATTAACTTAAAACATAGATTTTATTATACTTCAGGAGACCTATCATCTGAAGATAATGAAGAAAGCATGTCTAAGCAGTGTCCTTATTGCCCTTACTCAACAAGGGACATGTGCAATCTCACACATGTCAAAAGCAAGCACCCTAATGAGATGAATGAGTTTAACACACTAAATGCTGCAAGTAAATCAATTCCACAAGCGGACGAAAGACAGAAAGGGGATGTAAAACAGTACATGAGCGACTGGTGACGTTCGCTGAAAACGAAAAGGTTATTTTTGCAATCCAAAATATGGGCAATTTGTGTCAAGATATACATATATATATATATATATATATATATATATATATATATATATATATATTTTTTTTCTTTTCTTTCTTTTCTATATCATCATGAACGTCAATAGTCATTGGAAGGTTTTACCTGATTGAGAAGAACCACATATTCTTTTATTTATTTGTTTATTTTCGGGAGAATTTAAGTCAAGACACAAGAATTCTATCCATGTTGGTAAGTGATATTTTGCTTTGCCGCCTTGATTAAATTGTGTATGGTCATCAATCGGAACACATCATGGATTGTATAACAAAAACAACCTCGGAAATAATTTGATGGCGTGATACAACGTTAAAAGGGGGCAATCGCTGTAAAATGTCGAAGAACTCAGTCACATACTGAGCAACGCTTTTCAAAATAGAACCATGTCAAAAGCATTATATCTTGGGAATTATTTGCAAAAGTTCACTAAAGGAAAGTTGTCTAGTAAGCTTATACCTAATGAAAGGAAATTTTGGAATGTTTCGGCAAATAATAAGTCATCAATTGATAAGTCGTCGTAATGAACGCCATAACGTTATTTGGTAAGCAAAGTACATGTAAATGCAATTGCAACTACTGTAGTATTTTCCATGTGTTTTTCCGATCATTGGCGAAAAGATACGAGTGTCTTCCGACTGAGATGTCATTATACTAATTCTAGTGCCAGTTTGCCCTGTGACATTGTTGTGGTTTGACACAAAGTTAGTCCAATAGAACTATGAATAAATAATGTTGGGAAAATGGTTTTATTTAATTTGAGACACTCCCTTTCCATTTTTGAAAAATGATATTCAACACTTCCTATCTGCATAATCATAAAAGAGATGAAATCACACAGGGTGTGTGCAACGATTTTGCAATTTCAGCGTTATTGTGGACATAGAAAACAAGAGCAACGTGTTTTATATGTGTTTTGCAAAGACAGTTTAAAGAGTTATAAAGCATAATTCCTATATTTAATTTAATTTTAAAATAATGTTAAGTAGGAGTTGTTATAAATTTTACCATGTAAAAATATTCCACTGTTGTTATTAATGAAAGGATAACATTTACTAAAAGTGTAGAGAAATGTATGGTAAATACGTCTCAAGGTAAAATATATGATAAGCAAAACATACATAGAAAGTGAATTGCAAACTGCAAATAACAAGCATGGTCTTCGTTTTCTTTTCACTTGTAAAATATTTTAGATAAGAAAAAGAATGTCAGTGAAAATCAACACAATCTGTTTTTAACCTGTACAAATATTGTATATTGTTACAAAGAACAAACCAAACCCAAGCCAACTTTCTTAAAAGGGAAGTTTTGTCTACATTACTAATACAAAACTAATGATAAAGTTGCTAACAAATTTAAAGTTGATTTGTTTTTTATGGAGGGTAATCATCAAAGCTTCATAAGATTTGGTCTAATATAACACTATGAGATCAGGTTAGCGATTTTTATCCCGTTAAAGAAATACTCTCCTATTATTATTTCTATAGTATAGGCATGGTATTGAATTGGAACGCAAGGTGAGCAGGGTCAACATAAATTTCCTGGTGTACGCTTATCTGGCCGAAACAAACTTGAATATTTTCAAACACGGGTTTCATGCAATCTCATTACAGTCGAGATCTGCGACATAACGGAGATTAGATTAGATAGACACTGATAGTCCGTGTTGTTTTTTTTCGTGACCTTTAACATTACTGGTCCTCATGTGTTTAGCTGCCAAAACGTTGCATTTTGTGTTTCAGAGAGGTAATTCGGACGTTACTGAAGTTGTAATTTTTCAAACACGAATGTGAATATGGTCTGAGTAAAGCGAATATTTTTATCAGCCGGAAGCAAACAATTGACCCCTATAATATTACAATTATGGATAGTATTAGGTTGATTTCGGCTTCTTTGGTCGCATGTGTGGGTGGGGGTGTCTAGAAACTTTAAAATATGGGTTTTATTTAGTGGTATGAATCGTGAAATTTTGTTGGATCTTTGAATTTGGAGGTCATTTGTTCACCTGTTCTTGGAGGTCATTTGTTCACCTGTTTGAATTTGGATGTCATTTGTTCACCTGTTAGAATCATCACTCCAGGTAACAAGCTTAAACTACAAAACCCATTTGCATCCATACATTATGGACCACTCGTTCTGATATCAGGAGCTTACTAAATCTCCAGGCGGAATGCTAATTTTCTTTTCCATTATGGTATCGGACTACTAACTTTTAGCAGGCAGGGAACCAGTCTACTGGTGGAGGAATAAAACGTATAGTACTAAATGTCTTGAGGTGCACCCATTGGCTAGTAAATGGATTCAATCTGTGTCCATTATTAATTCGCAAACTTTAATATGATTTTATTTTGATATCCTGTATTTCATTTCATACTGACAAAATATAATATGAACTCTTGGTGCAAAGCTGTGTTAGGAGCAGACCAGGAGGTCTCCCTGTTAACAGCACGAGGCTCTAAAAAAAAAAAAAAAAAAATATGCTGGTGAACACCTTCTTTTCAAGGCTGAAAAGATTTATCTAACTATCAAAAACACGTGTTGTTTGTATGCTAATCTAATGCACACATTCTTTTTATTTTTTAATATATTAACATTAAGTTCTATGGGAAATGAATTAGTGGTTCGATCCCTATCGGGGTGGGGTGATTTGTGTATCCATGACAACCACGTGCATCTTAGCATCCGTTTCAGTGTCATTGGTTGATTTACAAGAAATTACAGTAAAATGGATCAGTTTTGGAGTAATTTAGAACAGATACTTGTGACAAAGCAAAGAATTATGAAAAACAAACACGGATGTGTAATTTGGATTTGAAAGCCTGAAAAATCAGGCTATGGGAAGCATAAAGTGAAATGGCTTGGTGGCATTATTTACTATTTAAGGGCACACAGATTTTCACATATGGCAAAAAGAAGAATTACACCTGACTTAATGTCTAGGCTGAGAAAAATCAACCTTGATGTTAGTCACCTGCGTCATGAGAAACTGTGTTTGAACATTGACCATTTAGTTTTGTAACCCCATTCTATTCATAAAGAGAGACCACAAATTTCCACAAATCCTTATGCTTAATATAATGGATCTCATTCAAGGTAACTTTTTAATATTCTTGTTATATTTAGCTTCTGGATAATTTCTCTACTTATATTTCTCATAGAGTCTAAATGAAAGTGTTAGTGTGTTAGTGTTGAGATATGTGTTCTAAATTGTCATTTTCTCCAGCCGGTAGTTAACAAACATTCTTATCATTGATTCGATCTGTGAAGAGTTTGATATTCTCAATTTTTGCCATGCAAGTATGAACTTTTAACTACCCAGTTTTTATTTTCACCATTGCGAACATTCGAGTTAGTCTTGTAATGGGTATAATCACCTGATAACAGAGCACTATGCATATACTGCTATTGGCATGTCTCTTATCATCACAGAAGTGTTCCGACAGTACTTCTGAAAGACAGCATTAAACTCAGCATGGCAACGATTACACAAGTCTACCGCAAACTTTTTCTCATTCTCTGGCGTGAAACTATGGCTTTTCCTGGCATCAGATTTGTACGTGCATGAGATATTTGAATACATTTTCTGTGATTTTATCCCAGGTGCCTCATATGCATTAAATTCTTAGAGAAAGTTTCAGTCATATCATGAAGCTCTACAGCTTTCCGGTGGCCACTACGATCTGGATCAGTTGTCAAAAGTTTTACCTCCATGTGAGATTGAAGTTAAGTTCTACTAGACCTTCTTTTGACCATGATTTGTAATGACTAATATCCGTTTGAACATTTATATCTGCACTACAGGCAGATTTATCAACTTATTTCTGAGATGTATGAAATTGACCACAGGTACAGAGTTTGTTTTTGGTCACAACATTACTCACATTGTTATTTGGAGTTGCATTTTACACTGCACTGAGTTGCTGGGCGGAATGGTGTTTTTCCAACTCATGAATACAATGAGTTATTGTACATACCATCACACTGAATGTCAATTATGTCTTCTGTGTCTCTTCAAAACAAATTCACTTTTCTTATTTCATCTCAAGTAATCTCCATATCTTTCTTGTTTTCAGCCACTATGGCCTGTGCTGCATAATTTGATGCCTTCTTCATGCCACTTTTTGATGGTGCGGAAACATTGGCACTCAAAAGGATTGAACATTCTTGAAAACGAATTAATGGTCTGATGACTATACCTCCTAAACAATTTCTTTAAAGTTTTTTTTTTCTCCCGCATAAAACCATCCTGCACGTTTTGTTGTTCGGTACGCATTACTCTGCTGTAGGAGCGGTTGGGAAGCACAGGTAACGAAGTAATAGTCTTCCATGATGTGAAAACACACCGAAACCTCAACCAATAGTGTGATACTAGTCACACAAGGACCATAAATAATTCAACCAGCGACATGAAAGATGAATCTACTATAAATATCAGATCTCATAACGTCTCACAAGTAAAATTAATCAACATTCGCGTAACAGGAAGTTGATTCCAACAAACACTTACATTCTATCGTACTACTGCGCCACTTTACTTACATCGATCAAAGCCGTGTTCTTGAATATCACAGTAGACCCTTTCATCCCTCATCCTTTGCGGTGGTTTAAGTGTCAGAAACATGGCAATACCAAGATGGCTGCAAAAGGAAACTAGTCTACCCCAGATGTTGGCAGGAGAAAAACGATTCATCGTCTTGCACTGAGACAATAGTTTGCGCGAACTGCCAGGGAGACATTTTCTCCTACTCTATAGACCACCCTAAGTGGAGATACAAGAAGGAGATCCAGCTCGTGAAACAATAGAAAGGCATGATTTTCCCTTAGGCCAGAAATTTAGTGGAAGACACAGATCCAGATAACACAGTCGGCAAGTCCTACGCTTGAGCGGCTAAAAAGTGAAGAAACCTTACGCAAAAACTCTCTGTAGCGGAACGGGCATCACGGACAGACACTACATGATCAGAATGTGAAACAAAGTTGAAAGTATTGAAGCCTCCCAGCCATCCAACCTAGAGAGAAGCAGATAACACAGATCAGTGTGACAATGTAGCAAATGAGAACTCAGTGCTACAAGCAAACAAACCAGCTTAAACAAGCCCACTAATAGAGCACCAAGCACTGTCCCCAGTGGTCATAGAAGCAGTGCGACATATAAGATACCCAGCAAGAAAGCGGTTAGATCCGGCTCACTAAAAGAGCTGCAAACCACTGGTAACAGTGGAAATACATAGTGTAAACCAGTGGAAGTACATAGTGTAAACCAGTGGAAATACATAATGGAAACCAGTGGAAATACATAGTGTAAACCAGTGGAAATACATAATGTAAACCAGTGGAAATACATAATGTAAACCAAATAAAAGCGACTCAAAGAATCCACTAGACTAGACCAGTGGAAATACATAATGTAAACCAAATAAAAGCGACTCAAAGAATCCACTAGACTAGACCAGTGGAAATACATAATGTAAACCAAATAAAAGCGACTTAAATAATCCACTAGACTAGACCAGTGGAAATACATAATGTAAACCAAATAAAAGCGACTTAAAGAATCCACTAGACTAGACCAGTGGAAATACATAATGTAAACCAAATAAAAGCGACTTAAAGAATCCACTAGACTAGACCAGTGGAGATACATAATGTAAACCAATTAAAAGCGACTTAAAGAATCTACTAGACTAGACCAGTGGAAATACATAATGTAAACCAAATAAAAGCGACTTAAAGAACCCACTAGACTAGACCAGTGGAAATAAATAATGTAAACCAAATAAAAGCGACTTAAATAATCCACTAGACTAGACCAGTGGAAATACATAATGTAAACCAAATAAAAGCGACTTAAATAATCCACTAGACTAGACCAGTGGAAATAAATAATGTAAACCAAATAAAAGCGACTTAAATAATCCACTAGACTAGACCAGTGGAAATACATAATGTAAACCAAATAAAAGCGGCTTAAAAAATCTACTAGACCTGAGAAAGAATCTGACAATCCTATCAACCGCTATAGTTAGTTTGAAAGTGTAGAGAGTATGGATACTAGAGAGTCCCTGCTAACGAGCCAGGGAAAACTGTCAGAAGTCCCGTACTTCTACCACTTCCATAAATAAGCATGGCACCATTAAATAATAGAATTGCCGAGATTTAAAGACAAATATTAATGAAATTAGTATTTTACTTAAACAGAACACGAGCCAATAGCTCTCTGCCTCGAAGAGACCTTGTTTTAAAGAAAACGAGAGAGTTAATCTTAAAAACTTCATAACGTACAAGAACTGTTTGAAGAACTACCAATAAGGCTGCAGGAGGAGTGTCCATCATCAGTAAAAACAAAACTTCCTCGCAGGCAAAATAATCTCATTTTTTTCATTTCAGGTTATTGCCCTTCGTGTGTCCATACACAAAACTCTTACACTCTGCTCAATATATCTCCTCCAAGCACCCCAATCAATCAATCTGACCTTGATTATCTGATTGAACAGTTACCAAAACCTTTTTTTGTACTTGACGACTTTAACGGCCACCATACACTTCAGGGCTGTAAAGATATCAACTCGTCAGGGAAGAAAATAGCAGACTTTTTTTCAAAATGCAATCATTTACTTGACTTCCCTTGTGAAGCTGGCGACGACCTTTATGGTTGTGATCACTTTCCAGTATACTTAAGTAATACTCCCAAACCTCAAAGGCTACGTTATAGATGGAAATTGAATTAGGCAGATTGGGAAAGGTTCCATTCCCTCTGTGAATCGAATTTGACACGCAATGGTCCATATCCTCTTATTGACAAAGATACTCCAGGATGCCACTGAGAATACTATACCCAAACCTTCGGCAATTTCTAAACGTCCCAACAAACCATGGTTGATATTAGTTGCAATCATAAAAGAGGGCAAAAGAAAAACAGGGAAATCATACGTCTATACCTTGAAACCCACTCCTCTATTAAATCAGTATGGAATATGACATGGAACGGCATTTTTAAAATTAAACACAGCTGTTTACAGCACCTATAGATATTAAATCAATTGGTCACGACTCTACCAAAATTTCAAATACATTGGCCGATACGTTCTCCAAAGTCTCCTTTCAAAAGAAAACTTCCGCCGTATCAGAAATCTGAAAGAAAAGGTTCATTAAGTTTCAAATCTGCTAATGCTGAAGATTACAATAAACCTTTCGCTCTCAGAGAACTAGAAGATCCTCTTGATCGAGCGCAGGACTCTTCAGCATGGACCAGATAATATCCACTATCAACTCGTGAAACACTTTCCTTGTATATTGTCTCAAAACACTACTAAACATTTTGAATAAAATTTGGGAAACTGGCGCCTTCCCGCCGTCGTGGCGAGAAGCAACAGTGATACCAGTACCTAAACCTGGAATGGGTCATGCCGACCCTTCCAACTACCGTCCATTATCACCAACAAGCTCTATTTGACCGACTCCTCTGGTATCTTGAGTCCAACAAACTACCATCAGACTTCCAAAATGTGGATTCAGATGCCAGACTAACACAATTGACCATCTAGTCAAACTTGAAACATTTATTAGAGAAACTTGCCCAAAGAAAGAACATATAGCAGTCATCTTTTCTGACTTCAAACTGTTGTCTGCACTTCTGCCGATCACATAGAAGTCATGATGACCGCAGACACTATCTTGACGTTTATCTTGTCCCTATTGTTGAGGAGACCAGAGTTTTGGTCTTATTTTCAACCGTCAACTAAATGTTCTTTCGCATATCAAATACCTCACGGATCAATGTAAAAAAGTCGTCGATTTGATACATAGGAATCAGCTTGTAAATATTATCTGGAGATGCTTAATCAAATACATAATCAATGACTTCGATCTAGTCTCTAGCATTGAGAACTTCCCATTCAGAAAGAATTAATGCTGAGACAAATAAACTATTAATTTATCTCAGACGAACGAAATTGGCTCTTCAATATACTACTAAACTGTCGTCTAATCCATCTAACAGCGCATATAATATCGACTTTAGGCCCAAATACGAAACCTTTTACACGAAGAAACAAATAATTCATTCTACATTTTGGCATGCGAATTCGTCCTCACATAGAAGCATCAAAAACGAATTGTGCAAATATTGCAAAATTCTGCATTCCCAAATCACCATCGAGGTTATCAAAACCTCCTAAATAATGTTGATCTTTGCGAATTCAAAAAATCCTCAATAAATCCTCTCATTTTTCAGAATAATTTCACTGAAATCAGAGCTTCCTATAGTCATTATATGTCGATGTATACAGACGGTTTTGAGAGATGGTGACAAGGTTGGATCTGCCGTTGCAACACTCCGTGGCACCATCTAGAGCCGGTTACCGGATAGGATCCCGCATTTATACCACAGAAATGACAGTAATACTAAAATCTTTTAATTTCATTGAAATCTTCCAAAGGACAGGTTTCATCATTTTGGATTCGTTTTTCGCACTGAAAGCCGTGCAAAGCCTAAAATTTGAGAACCTGTTAATATCCCAAATATTGCAGAAACATGATTTGCTCATACAACCTGGAAAAGGTATTCTGTACTGTCGACTGCCTAGTCACTTTGGCACTAAGGGTAATTAAATGGCAGATAAAGCAGCCAAAGCTACTAGTCGCCCGTTTCTGAATGGAAGATTTCATGTACTGACTTCAAATATCATATAAATCAGAATGTTTTTCGTGCCTGGCAAAATATGAGGAATGAAAACTCCACGAACAAGCTTCATACCATCAAACCCGTCCTTCGAAAGTGGCACTCTCATTTAGAATGAATTGCAGTGATTAGGTGGCATTGGGTGTATTGGGTGTAATAATGGGTGTATTAGATATACATACCTCCTAACGGGTGAACCTCGACCAGAGTGCATATCCTGCCATTGTCCCCTGACAACGGAACACATTCTTGTTACATTGGTAACGAATATCTATTATTTTATATATACTTTACAGATTTTAACATCTTTACCTTTTAACTTTTGTCCTTTAGTACCTCATGATTATATTCATTGGGAAGGTTTTATCATCCTGGCTATTGTTTTGCAATTCTTTATAGATGTTTAGAACTTTACTTTTAATTGGCATCATATAGCCAGCATGGTGCTAACGTACTGTTAAACCCAACTAGTACTACTTGAAGGTTTAACGAAACAACTATACCACCAATATGAAAGTTTTTCACATCACTGAGTGACTCAGACATATCAAATAACGACTACCAGTATGTTCATGATGTCATGAAACATTTTAATCTTCCAAACACTAGATCTACATAAGTACCGTGTCCTGGTTCTCATTGACAGTTTTGAGCAATTTCAGAACATCTTTATTAGACTTGATAAACTAAACACTTACCACTAGTATAGTGTACCAGGACTAGATTACGATAAAGCTATCAGGTGTAGAACTTAAATTCCTAGCAAAATATGACATGATTGAGAGTGAAATACGAGGTGAATTTAGAATGATTTATCATGATATCACATAGATTTGCCGAAGCAAATCATGAATACTACTTGGACAAAAATGGAGAGACAAAGCACTAAGGGAAGTATGAAAGGTCGAGTTGACAAGGTGAGGAGAAAGTCCAGTCAAGGTCATTTGCTGCTATTTACCTAGATGTTACAACCTCAATGAGTGGGCCATGACCCATTGCATGTCGGTAAATAAAAAGTAAATGGGCAACTGATGAACAAATGAGATTGGTAGAAGAATATCTGTTTAACATACCTGATGAAAATTATTCTGGCTGTAGTTTATAAGTGGACTTGAATATTCCATTACATAAGAATGTCTGTTTCTAGGTCTACACCTTAGTTTCGGAGAAATTAATTTGAAATTAAAATGATTTATCAGAGCTACAAAATATTTGATAGATGTTACAAGGGTACAAAACGAACTGTAACATAGCGAGGTATGTCATTCACTACAGAAAAGTAAAGTTTCACATAAAGTTAGGTTTATAACTGAAGATATACACAGATTTGTTTTGTTTGAACAAGAGCCATGGCTTAAATCCTACATTGAACTTAATCTAAGTATGAGGCAAAAAGCAAAAACTGAACTCGAGAAAGATATTTGTTTTAAATTGAGGAATAACAATGCGTTTGGTAAACAGATGGTGAATTTGAGGAAAAGAACAACAGTAGAAGAATTATTAATGATGACTTTGTACTTGTTATTTTCAAAAAGCAAGACATTCAAATAATAAAACCAATTTACGATCAATTTACAGTCTTAGAGTTGTCCTAATGGTTGATGTATGCATTTTACTGCAACGAGTTTAAAAAAATTATATACGGTGATAGAATTAGACTGTTAATGACTGATACTGCTTCATTGTTTATCAACATTGAGACAGAAAACGTATACTGTGACACGAAGGATGACGTCAAGTTCAATAACACAAGTGGCTATCCAATAGATAACATATTTGGTATCCCACAAATGAATTTAAAACATTCCTGGACTTTCTAATGATGAGTTTAACGGTATTTCAGTCAGATAGTTTTGAGGTTTAAGGTCAAATCTAAGTGAATAAATGCAAAATTTATCATAATAAACAATTCAAAATTCAAAATGTACCAAAGACTGCTTAGTCAAAAACCAGAAAAATAATCAAGAGTTGAATTTATTCAGATCATACAATCACGAGATGTACAGCATCAAAATGAAAAAGGTAGGATTGTCTATGTATAACAACAAGCATCTTTTTTGGTGGGGAGTGGGGGTCGAAAACATGAATACACTACATTAAGGTCACGTCAGTACCTTGTAATCGAAAGAATAATCAAGTCTATTTATTTTATAAGTTTATTCCTTGCATTCTGTTTTAAAGTGTATACAGTTTCTATTTTAATTTCGTCCTGAATGACATGGTTATCTTCAAATACAGTTTCCATTGCATGTTTGTCCTTGCTGTAGAAGGTGACCAACAAGTGTGTATTCTCTCTTAAATCTTTGATTCCATTGAGGATATTTTCGTTTTCAACGTTCATACCGGATATAGTTCATCCTGTGGAACAAGGAACGTAATATTTTAACGACTGGCGAAGGCACAAGTTCAAATATATTGTATTTCAACCACAAGATAAAATATATCCCGTATATACAAAACGTGTTCCTAAATTGAAGCTTAGAAGACTAAATTCAGCACACCACCACGCTTTCATAAAAATATCAGCGATTGAAGAGAGCAGTACGTTTGGGATGACCTAATATGTTGCAACAACTAAAATTTGTTGAAATTGTGTACACTATTTTACCCTATTTGGCCATAAAGCAAGTCCGATTGAGCAAATGCGTCACACCAGGCTTTTAAGATTGTTATCACGGTAGTACAGGGGAAATAACTTCGTACAGACGTGAAAGGGGTCGAGTCAAATATCTTTGGAAACAAACAATTTCCATGCCTGAAAAGTACTTTTTATTTCTATTTAATTGCTTTAGCAAACAAAGTGCAATTGTTTTGTTTTTTGTTGTTGTTGTTGTTGCTGCAAGTATGACTTCTCTAGGCACATCGCATATCATGATGGGAAATCTTATATTTTTACTTTGGCTTATGTTCATCATTATTTGTATTGCTGAGTTATTAAACTTTTCTGGATCACTTACTGCACTCTTTTGCAGCGTATCAGAATACCATTTCAACTCATTCTGGGAAAATTAGGTGTTAGGCTTTTCAAAGTTCTATTGGCTGATATTTCAATGATTCTTTCCCATACATGCAGTCATAAAAGGATGCGATTCCATTTGTGTTGTTGCCATTAACTGATTGTGCAATTGATTTAGAGGTAATCGTATCGTCCTGGAGGCCATTGTGATGTTGCCATTAACTGATTGTGCAATTGGTTCCGAGGTAATCGTATCGTCCTGGAGGCCATTGTTTTTCAGTTAGCAATCTTGGTTTCCCCATCAGATTCTTGTGAAGTAAGGTTGTCTTAAATCTGAAATCCTGAGTAAGAACGCAAGGATACAGTCGACAGTGATCTGTTAGACTCTTAAAGTGTAATGGTATTCTGAACTTTTTACCATTGACTGCAAACAGAAGGGCTTCTTTTCCAGTGTTTTGTGCAGTGCATGCTAGTGAATGTAATGTTTTCAATTTTTCATTCATGAGAGAGAGGCAGATACAGAAATAGAAAATAGTTACGCAAGGTCTATACAAGTAAACTCTCATTGAAAATAATAGTACAACAGGAACTGCATAAAGTAATATTTATTGGTTATAATCATTATGGTTAGTAAATAAGTGTATGAAAGGTAAAAAATAAAGCGATTAATCTTTAACAATGTGAGAATTATGGCAAGAAATAATATAGTAACCATATTGAAAATAATAGTAATTCAGAAACTGCATAAAGTAATATGTATTTGTCATGATCATTACAAAAGCAATAACATGATTTTATAGTTAGCAAAAAAAAAGTTTGTGAAATGTAAAAACTAAATAAGAGATTAATAGTTAAGAGTGTGAGAGTTATGGCAAGAAATAATATAGTAACAATATAGTATTCTTAAAATTTTTTCAAAAACTTACAAATGAGCAACAACCTTTTAAAAATAAATTTCAAAATAAAACTTCAGCTCATCAGAAACTCTCACCTTCATAAGTACAAGAATATCAAGCATTTCTGAGCTAAATGATCAAGAATTACACGAATTTATAAAAATATGTAGATTGAAAGAATGATATATAGAAATTGTTATCTATTTAATAATGATTTACTTTGGTCTACTGTGTACTTGTATCCTATCAAGTTTTGTATGACGTCTATTTTTAGTCATCTTTTTTTAGCCTTGCTATTGTGTTAAATGTTTAACTTGCCGTTTTCAACGGTGTGATTTAGTCATCGTTTCTTCTCAAATGTTTTGCAATAATAAAAAAACACACGTTAACGAAAAACATAATAATAACAAATGACTTTTTTATGCAAGTGAATCAATCGTAAATAAGGTAGAACCAAGCCATCAAACGTCATAGAATAATTTCTATCGGTCATCGGATCAATATATGCTCTGAAAAAATTGAGGAGACAGACACAACCGAAGACGAATTAAATATATACGTAAATGTGTATGAGACATTTGACAGTAGATATGTTAGTCATGTTAAGGTCATCAAAAGTTAAAAAGAAAGGCACATTGATTTGTTAAAAGTTATTTGTCAAGATGAAGCGAGGAATCGCTGTGTAGGAATAAAAGATCTATCGAAATTGGTGCATAGTCAGAAAAATGGACACCACAATCAATAGTCCCTTTGGAAAAAGTAATTCGTTTTTTTTAAATACACTGGAAAAATTAACAGAGAACACAAAAATATTATGTTACAATGTAGATATCTTGCCTGAAAAGTATTCTATTATTGAGTTAAAACACGATCAATATCAACTAAAGGTTCCATTCACCTTTTACTGTAACTTCAAATACGTGTTGGTCACACATACTCATGATGAAATTGAAAACACTCATAAAAAATGACAACCACATTCAATCTGGATTATGTTTATACCTATACTTTGCATAGAGGAGTCACAAGCCAATTGTTAACAGGTGTACTGATTCCTTTTCCAGGTATTTTACACTGCTTTGAGCAATATTGCAAAAGAACTTGAATATCTAGAATTAAAACGTAAGAATGCAAAACCTATGGTACATGCGGAGGAAGATGAAAGACACTCTTGAAATCAACCAATGTGTGGTATTGCTTAAGACAAAATCATCCTGAACTATAATTCTCAGGATCAATATCATTTAAGAGGCAAATATGGAAGTCCTGCTCATAACAATTGCAATACAAATATATTATAATCAAACTCATACCAATTTGCATTCTTAACTTTTCCAAAAATATGACAGTCACCTATTTATCAAGGAGTTAGTTAGACAACATCCTGATCAGGAGTTAAAAATCATACCTAACAACGATGAAAAAATATATTTTAGTCAGCAAGGATTTCATAGTCGATAGGTTTGTGGAAGACCAAGAGAGAGAAAATAACCGTTAATAGAACGATCAGGTTTGTTTATAGCTTTAGATTCATAGGGGAATCATTGGAATATTTGCAAATAATTTGAGTGATGAAAGGTTTACAGATATTCACATTCACATATACAATTAAATGTATGCAACCTAAGTATTTCAGAAACGGCATCTACCTATACGAATACAAGGACATCTCTCAACAGTTCATACGACAGAAAACTTCTGCTTATCACTGTTTAATTCAAACATCTCAAATGACAATTATAAATCTTATCAGGATGACATGGAACACTTCAACATAAAGACACTTGGGAACCTTCATGATTTATGTCAAGAAAGATACATTGATGCTGTGTGACAGTTTTAGTGAGTTCATTAACATTTTATGAAACACTACAAGCTCGACCATGCTTACTATTGTAGTACACCAGGATTAGCTTATCATTAAAGTATGAAGGTCATCGGTGTCAAATTAGAAATGTTAACAGACTATAGATATGTTTCTGATGATATTGAGTGGATCACAAGGAGGAACTATCATGATACCATATTAATATGCAGAGACCAATTAAGAATATTATGCATATGATGATGGAAAAATTAAAACGTTATGGTGAGTACGATAAATGCGAACAGAAGTCCTTTGTCATGTTTCTTATTATCAACAGCATATATGATCAGGCTATGTTCCGATACATGCCTGTTACGAATTTTAGATGGGTAAGTAACATACAAATTAGATCAAAATAACAATTCTTATAAATATATTGGATAACAATGAAACTGGTTATATTTCCGAGGTTGATTTGGAAATATCGAAAGAGTTACACGACTATTAGAAGGGCTATCCAATTACACCTCTACAAGAAATGCTAGAACTTAAAAAGCAACTAATTGCAGAAGAGAAAGTAACTAAATCAACTATACCAAAAGTATCGTGTTGCCGAAACAAATTATGCGATTCAATACATTACATTTGAACTTGTATATACCATTATAATTAAAACTGAAAAAATACCCAGAGTTGTCCATTTGGATCATCGAGCTAAATACATGTACATTTTTAGACCAAAATCGACAACAATTTCAGAAAGGACTTCTTCCAATTGATGATAAAGAGTGCATTATGTAAACATAGGAAAACTTCAAGGATAAGAGCAACTTTAAAAGATATCTACTAATGAAAATAAAATATAAAAGAATCAAAGTGGAGAAAAGATTTTTCATTTCCTAGGAGAACATTTATTGATAAATATTTGGATTTAGTTAGTATAAAATCAAGAAAATCAAATTATCAAAACCTATATATGGTTGCGTCACTGTTAGAGCTATCAAAGTTGCTATTGTATGAATTCTAGTAGAACAAGTTGAAAAATTCATACGACGAAACTCCTTAGGACTGACATATATTCCTTATGCATTAGTGTTGAAGTAGAGACAACCTTTGTAGCGAGATGAAGAGTAGCATAAAGTTCTACGACACCAGTGATTACGCAAAGGAGAACGTGTTTACAATACCACAAATAAACAAAAATGATTCCTGGACTTTTAACGGATACGCTGGATGGGATATATAACATCTTTAAACGAAGTTAATTTCCAGAAACGTGTAATAAAAAACATATCTGATTTACAGTGATTCGTTCCTCAAAGAAAATAACAATATCATGAACCTACCTAGATCGTACAATCATGAAGTGCTTAATATTAAAATGGGAAAATGGCTTTTTAACTTTTGACGACAAGTGCTGTTTGCTGACAGCGTTTACATATTGCCTTATGGCAATTTGAAGCAATGCATTTCAGCAATTAATTAAGTTTCAAAGCAATAAGTAAAAGCGTCACAGGATATAAATATTTCAGTTTTCAAGGACTTGTGAAAGAATGGGATAACTTCAATCACAAACATCACATACATCACAAAAGCATATAAACTGTCCCTCATTTTGAACGTCTTCTCTTAACTAGAAAAGGACAGGAATATATGGAGAGCATGTAACTATATTGGTGTGCCTTGAAACACTTATTAAAGGTCATGAGGGAATTGACATAGCACCATTCTTCAGGCTTCCAAACAAAATCTATAAACAAAATAATAATTTATGATGATATGCAAAGCAGATCTTCTGCTGCTGATCAGAAGGAACAACTCAAAGACAGTGAAAAACCATTGAAAAAGAAAAGGAATAAAAAGATAAGTTGATTCAGGTAACATAAACCAACGAAACAAGGTGTGAAATAAAAGTTGAACCAATGAAGCGGTTGACGGCGGTGCAGTAAAAATGAAAAATATCGATCATGGGCTATCCACAGCCTTTTATTAAAAAGCTCAATCTTGAAAAAAAAACTCATTGAGATTTAAGGAAATGATTTCAAAATTAGCTGAGACTGAGCGTATTAAATGAGAGAAATAGTTAACTATTTTCCTGATACTTATTTGTTTTATAATTTTGAAAGAAAAGGCTAGAATTGAGTCTAATGAGTACATCACATCTACACCTGGCACACAGCTGAAAACGTATTCTTTGATGGCTTACGATGCTTCATTTTATACGCATCAATATAACGATTTGGGTGAAGCTTTGTGTAAGTCAGTAAATGAACTGAAAAAGTTCTATTGCGAAAATAGGCTAAGTAAACAGCAACTAAATCTTATCAAAACAGTAGGCCACAACACGGCTGAAAAGGCAAACAAATCATTTAGCACAAGAGCAAAGCCAAAAGAGGCAACTAACAAGAGAGGACATACAATTTGCTGGATACATGAGAGGGCAAATATACTAAAACAGATTAATACTAAATACATGAAACATCTGTGCATGTTTATCATTGTGTCTTTCACTCTACAATTTCTCATGATATCATATATTCTCAATTATTTAGCTTATGGCTGCGTGTCATTTATGTACTTAGGAAGGTGAGAGTTTCTGGCATACTGAAGTTCTAACTTAAAATTTAATTTTTAAAGCTATTAGAGTTGCTGATGTGTTTAATTGTTGATAATCTGAACACACATAGACAAAAATATACCATAGTGCAAGAACACTCACCTATTTAACTACTGAGATTCAACAAAAATGTGTCTATAATTGGTTACATTCAATTGTTTAGAATATAGAACTAGTGCACTTTGTTCTTTACACTTTTCGATATTAACTCTGTCGTACACTTGGCACTGTGCTTCATAACTGAATATACACCTTTTGACACAAAAGTTTCAATGATTTTCATATCCTAGATGCTGTGATTTGGAATAACTTCATTTTATGTGCATGTTTAGATCTTTAACACCAATGCAATATACACGATAATATGAAATTAAATAGCTATCAAGACTATAATGAAAAGTAGTATTAGTCTTAAATTGATAAGCTAAAAAAACTGAATAACAAAAGGTAATTTGAAATAATGATTTCTACGGGACAGAAGATAAAAACATAATGTCATTTTGGTTAAACAAAAGTGTCAATAAATTTTGATGTCAAGTCCACAGGACCAGCCGTATCTAAATAACAATTTCTGACCACAAACAGCCCTTTATTTGGGTCAAAAATACATCTCTGTACAAGAAATAGAGTAGTCACCTGCTCTAATCTGACCATCTTGGTCTGCTTTCATAGAGGGGTTTACTTAATACACACTTATGTATTAATGCATTCAAGGTCAATGTTAGAAATTATGATTGTGTTCTAGATCATTCGTAGATGGAAAATCTACAAAATTGGAAAGAACGATATGGGACAAGATTATTTGCATAACAAAAGTTTTGTATCACAATAAGTTTTATCTTCTCTGTTGAGTATTTTGTAGTCTATAATACACTCCTTTCTTAGTCATCAGTTCTGCATGATTGCCTAACTCAACGACACCGCCTTTATGAATAATGGCTATTTTGTCCGCATTTTGGATTGTGGACAATCTATGAGCAATCACAATACATGTGCGACCTTCCTGTGCCTTGTTAAGTGCCTCCTGCACAACCTGAAAAAGTAATTTGTTTGTCATTTCCAAAGGATTCGGATAAGTGAACATCATGTTTGTCATCTTTATTCTATAACCAATTACTACAAGCTACAATTATAATTTAATAATTTGAAATCATAGCAAAATGAAAATTACCTTTGATGGCACAATTTGCAGTGTTGAAATGAATCAATTCATAATTTGTATTTTTTGTAATTAATTAAAAGTTTTAGTTTAGAGCATTAAACTGTATGCTTTTCAAACAATTAGGCCTCAAAAGTTGGAGTTTGCAACAATATGCAACCAAACATTACCTCTTCTTCCAGGTAGACTATAAATAAAAAATGATGGCCTCCCCATCAATATATAGTATAGTCAGGCATATAATATTACTTTTCATAGATGTTTGCTGTGAATACTATTAAACCTGTGTTGAGGAGCCACATTTTGATTTAGTAAGTAGAATGTCAAAATGAGAAAAACATCTGCTTAAATGTATTACCTGTAATATTTCGGATACTTTGTTTTACTATTGTTTTGTTTTGGGTGTACAAGTAACTCTAGGTAAAAATATTAATTATAATTTTCTTAAATGCAGACAATTTCCAAAGTTTCAATATGAGAAGATTGCTCTGTTTAAATAATTAAAAGCCCCCCCCCCTCCAAAAAAAAAATATTATGCTTTTAATGGACTTGTTGGTTTGTGAAATATTGTAGTCTATGAAAATATGCAGGCAAAACGGTATTACATGGATATTTCGAGAGTAATTTGACTTGAGGTAAAGGAATACTCAGACATTTAAGGTCATGAAATTGTTATATTGAAATAAATTGAAGACTGGACCATAGTAGGTACGTCAAAATTAAGAGTGGGTCACCGAAACTAGTTTCGACACTGGGAAAATCATTGTAATATGAAGCTCTTTATCGGATTTTACATAGGATTCCGTAAGATTTTGTCCTAGATGAAATGTTTTGCAATATTTAATATCTTAATCACATAACTATTTTTGAAATAATTTGCAGATATATTTTAAATGATATCAGGTTTTGAAAGCAAACACATTATTGGTCACCGTGTTAAACTTCAGGGAACAGGCCAGATGTAAATCAGAATAGTTTTTAAGTTTGCCCGGTACACGTGACCCTGGGAGTCATTTTAATTTGAAAATGAACCAGCTTACTAAGATGGCACTCTCCAGTTTCGTATTTTGCATAGAGTTATATTTCAAAAGAAAAAGAATTTCCCTGGTTTTCCTCACTGGTTATCCTAGCTATTTAAAAAGAACTTATATATCTTATATATTCTTAAAAGAACTTTAAATTCCCATTATTTTGGTGTATGATTGATGGGTGCAATTTGGGTTATAGAGTATTCAGCTTGGTCTTACTTAAGATGTGCACCTATCAAAAAACTGCTAGCTCCGCTTGGTCTTTTTTACTTCCTGGACTTCAATGGTAACATTTTTTACTTTTTATATATTTTGTAATTCAGTCATTGTACTTTCAGAGGCTGGTGTTGCATACTCTAGCAAAATTTGTTTCGCTATTTTAATAACTGTTGAAAATAGTGTACATTTGACTAATTCAATCTGATTTGTCGAGTACTTTGGAGCGGCCAATTCTGTCTACTGTGTGCTTAGATCATGTACAATTTCTACAAGTACAATATGTAAAGACATTTAAGCCACAGTACATGAAAGTAGCATAGAGGTATGCCAACATTCTCTTCATTGTGCATTTTGCAAATGCAAAACAACTCCACCTTACAACTATCCCTCTCTCAGAAATACGTTATATCTGTAGAGCGCCCCCTAAGTAAATTTACAAATTGCCTTACTCTGATTGCTAGCGATACATTTATGTGTCAAAGGGACAAGTTAATCTTAAAGCTGTACTCACCACAGACTAATGTAAGATATGTCGTAATATGACACGTTTTGTGAAAGTCACGTTTAATAGAGGTAACTATTAAACTTATTAATCTCTTTCTGTATGTAATTAATTTGTCTGAAGAACTTAAAGGTTGAAAAGTAATGACTGCCCATCTTATTGTTGTCCTTAAATCTGCCGTAAACTGGTTGTTTATTTATGAGTATACTTCTACCTTAAGTGACACTGAGAATCATCGATTTTCATCTGCACACCCGTGACTATCATTTGCACACAAAAGATTTGTCATTTGTATGAGAAAATGCCTTTTATTTGTATGTATTGGTTATTTATCTGTTTTCACATTTTAACATCATTTGTAAAGAAAACCTAAAAACTGTGCAACATCTGTCGTAAAATTTAAGGATAATAACTATATGCATTTTGCTAAAATTGAGGATAATAACTACATGTATTTTTGTATCACCTTAGTGATATATCTTTTCTTATCCTTAACTGTATATAATTATTTGTTATTTAATCAACTCCAAAGGAACTGCATATTTTTTCTTTTTACTATTACCTCTTTAGTTGCTTTGGAGAATGAATTATGGAAATAAAATTCACATGGACGGGTACCTTATTTTAATTCAATGCACTTGTTGTCTATTACATACATGGCATTTACAACATCTATTTCGCTTTAATATAGAATTTACAATTCAGACATTTACAACAGTAAAAAAATACTAATAGGCTTCTTAACAAATACCATGCCAATTTAAGTTTTGAGTCCGGTATAGAAGTTTATACTCAAATTTACTGCCTTTTCGCAGTCTACATGTACACTTGCCCACTTTATCTAATCTGGACTGAAATTAGTTAAAGTCGGTTACAACCTTGATGATAACACAGTTATTTCCCCATGCTTGAAATTAGGTCCATTCCCTGCTAATACAAACTTATGACAAATGAAAACGCTTTCTCTGATGATATACCCTCCACCTCCAGTCTCTCCATGTATATCTCTTATAACTTCTGGAGCGTAATGCTGGAAATCAGCATACAAAGAAGGAGATCAAACAAAAGTGATGGATGACTTTATCTCTCCCTACTGTGACAACAGAATGGAGTTCATTGTTTTGCTGCTGCCTGTCCCTATGTTTGTATGTCCACACATCTATGCTTCCAACCAGGACCCGATTTAACGGGATAAAAGTCATTAAACACACATGTTTCCAAAAACCTTAGCACAAACACCACTAACGATAGAAAATTAAATTTGGTGAGTATATATGTATTCATATGATCTGATTAGACTTTCATGCCTTAACAGCAAGTTTTCCTTTCTTAAAACATTTTTGAACTTGTTAGAGTATTTTTTTTTCTTTGGAAAACCCTTGTCCGCAGAATCTAGAAATAATCACTTGAAGTAGTCAAAATAAGTTGATGTGCATCTTGGTATTTATATGTATTTGACCTGATTAGATTTTAATGCAATTAGAACATTTTTTAAATTTTTCTACACTTTTGAATTTTTGGTTCTGCAGTGCGCGTATAACGTGTTTTACAAACACAAATCAAGTTAAAAATCAAATGCACTACAGGACACCTATATCTTGTATCATTGTATATTGTATATTAATTCACATTGTGCACTCATTACACATTGTATTTTCATTACACATTTGTATACCCATTGCACATTGCATACTCATTACACATTGTACTCTCGTTACACTTTGTATATTAATTGCACATTGTATACTCACTGTACATTGTATATTCACTGCACACTGTATGATCAGTACACATTGTATACTCATTACAAAGCAGTGAAACGAATGAATACATCTTTAATCATAAATCCATGCTCAAATATGACCGGTATCCCAACGTTTGGGTAACTTATTCAAGAAAGGTCTTGTATGTGTATTCATAGAAGTTAAAGCCACCCATTGTTATTCCAAAAACAAACAAAAAATGTACTGAGACCTATAAAATTGTTTTTCAGTGAAACATCCTTTGTGACAATGTAGAGAAATACTGGAGATCTTATTTCTGTATTGGTATGCATGAAATAGGCTATAAATGTAGGACATTGTACCAAATGCTGGAGATATATCTGGCATGTCCCATTAGGCAGTCGTAAGGGGTCTATCATGGGGGAATAATGTGGTGTACCTTTTCACTCTCTGAGTCCAATGCAGATGTGGCCTCATCCAACAAGAGGATCTTCGGATTTCTAATTAGGGCTCTGGCAATTGCAATCCTCTGTTTCTGTCCACCACTGAGTTGTGTCCCCTTGCGACCCACATTTGTCTCATAACCCTAAAACAGGAAGGGTAGTTGCATTTAATTAAGATAATTGCAACGATATGAAAGTAATTAATGGTATGTATTTTAAATCTTGCACATCATATTTTTTGGAATATTGTGGACAAATAAAAGCTTTGAAACAATTTCAACAATATATGTACACCCTGAGGCATTCGTTGACTTTGTGAAGAAATGTGGTTATATAACAACATGTTTCCTTAATTTTTAGGATTTTATATTTTTTCATCTACTTTTTTTAATTATACATTTTTCAAAATTATTTTATCGTGCTAAAGTTTACCTATAGTTACCCTGTTTATCAACCTGTTATGTTAATTATAAAAGCATGCAAATCATATAATTTAACCATGATATGATGAACGGGACAAATCAATAAATGTCCGAATAGTCATTTATATTAATGTATATTCTGTTGGGTTTTTATGAGCGGAAATAATCGAAGAAATAAATAAAGTTAACTTGCCAACGACACATCAGTTTTGCTGCAATTTAGAGCTCTGTTAAAAATGCCCCTATATTCATCAATCAGTGAAATGAGTCATCTATATGTATTGGACTGCATCATCATCATCATGATTAGTATATGCAGTTGTCGTGTGCTGTAGAAAATTATTTAGATCAAAAGCACTATATTATTTGAAAACTACCATAGCTGGCTGATAGCAAAAATAGCTGCAGATTAGTTTGTTTTTCCTTTAAATTAAAAAACCCCAGAAAATAAAGGGGCCAGAGGTTGTAATGGAAGCAATAAATGCAATACAGTATCAAAATTTATAAATTATATTAATTTAAAATGGAAATGAAAGAAAGTCATACCAGTGGAAGAGAAATAATAAACTGATGAATGTTGGCACTCCTGGCTGCCTGCATAATCTCCTCTGTCGTCACAACACGGCTGTTGTCTCCATAAGCAATGTTTTCCATGATGCTGGCATCAAAGAGGGTTGGCTCCTGTGAGACCACACTAATATGTGATCGTAGCCACTGCAGGTTCAGGCTTTTGAGATCATCTCCATCAGCTAGCTATAAGGAAAAACAATAGACACATGCACATTTAACCCGTTTTGTAGTATAGCAGCATGTTTCTTTGCCTTTCTCCATCATTGCCTTGTTTTCATTATAACGCTCTAACCATGTACTATGCAGGGTGCTTATAGTGTTAACATCAATCATGCCCGTGTTACCATTGACCATGTCCGTGTTACCATTGACCATGTCCTACCTACATTAGATTTTGTTCTGGGAGCTGCGTTGGCTCAGTGTGTAATACGCTGGAATCACATGCAGAGAGTTGTTGGTTCCTGCCCCGACCAGCACAGATAAGGTGCTGCGGTTGTCTCTACACAAGACAATTCACACCCGTTGTATCGGCACATATTTGTCTTTCATGTGCAGATGTGCATACACGTCAATCAATCAATAAATGCATCAATGAATTGAAGTTTTGCCATATCAATGACATTCGTTACGGTATTAATTTTTTTTTGTATATTCACATGAATACGTGCGCCAAGAAAAGGACATGAGAAGACATTTTTTCTTTGGAGTCTAGATTAAGCATCAAACCGTTAGCTCTTTACCAATTTCACAAATGTCACTAATCCATAGTCCCCATATATCTATCTATCTATCTATCTATCTATCTATCTATCTATCTATCTATCTATCTATCTCCATATATATATATATATATATATATATTGTGTAAGTTGTATTGTATTGAGTAGTGTGTGTGAACAGCCTTGCAATTTTTAATGGTTAACATTATCTAAGCTAGTAAACCATCTTAAAATGTAAGTGTCTCATTATTCGTGCACTTCCACAGCCAATAGCTACTTGCATTCGGTGTCTACTCTAAACTTATTGCATTCAGCCTCTGTTTGTCACTCAAATACTTTTGAGATATTGAGTTTACTATTCCAGTAATTAAGAGATATTGAGCATATTCTTACCACTTGCCCATCTGCTGGGTCATAGAATCTCTCGATGAGACTGATTGTGGTACTCTTTCCGCACCCACTAGTTCCTACTAGGGCAAGAGTTTCCCCAGGTTTTACATCAAAACTAATTTCATGAAGGACGATGGCATCTGGTCTTGTTGGATAGCGGAAACTAACATTCTTAAACTCAACTGCACCAGAGAAAGATTTCTGAAGATTAAAAAAAAAAAGTTTATAGAAGCAAAATGTTACACTTCATCACAGAATATATTGGATTAAAACAATTGTCCATATAAAACAGTTGATAGAAATTTTATTGAAAAAGTTACAACTTCCTGACCAATACTGGTTGATAATCCACAGGACAACCTTATGGCTTACAAACATTGGAGGCAATATTTATATAGTGATACATTGAATTTCCGAAGAGGCAATAGGGCAATACAAGATAGGACTATATACTATATATTAAGAATGTTTCGCAAAAGTCAAATATCGTGACTTGGTGTAAAAGAAACGTGGGGAATCGATTTGTACTAGTTAGATTTTAGTGATTGCAGATCTAGAGATGGTACAATTTTTACTGACGGCGACGGTAAGACGGTCAATGGGATTTATTTTCGCGATATCTCTCTGAGACCGCAATTCGTTAAAATGTCCACACCTCTAAAAAAATCATTCTATATGATGATATTGTACCCCAACTCTGTTACTTATATATGTATGTATATTTGTATATGTATATATATATACATATATATATATATATATATATGTATATATATATATATATATATATATATATATATATATATATATATATATATATAAATACAGAATCTGCATTTTAGTAGGGTGGTATGATTTATCATGTTCCAGCTTAAATGTTATATCCTCACTTACACAATAAATGTATCACTTGAGACTGTTTTTAAATAAAGCTATACGTTTCATCCGGTGTAACCAGATGTGTTTGTGTAGTAACGTTTAGTGTAACACAATGTGTATTTAGGTATTTCGGTCACAATCGATCTATACAAAGTGATGGTGCTAAAATATATTTAAAGCAATTTCCGCAATCCAGGCATATACTCTGCCAAGATAGGAAAAGTAATAATTTATTCACAATTTGTTTTATCTATTTATAGATTAATTGATCAACTGAACAGTTCGACGGACTGATGTAAAATTGACTAATATGAGATGTCTTGAATTGAATTAAAGTACTTTGAAAGCATTTTTAGTGTTATTCTATGCTTAATTTATAGTACTGCAGCAATTGTTTACAATTGAACATGTGGAAATTAAAAATACGTGTACATTAATAAATATTTTTGGAATCTCATTATTATCACTGACTGCAAATAATGATTATATGTACTGAAAGACACATCTACACTCTTTGCTTGCCACGTGTACAAAGTTCCGTTGAAATATATTGAATGGTTTGCAAGTTATGCTCCGGAAACAAAAAATGTTTATGGATATACAGACAGACAGAGATAGAGATAGCTATATCCATCTGTATTACATACAAAACAAACGAAACAGAATGATCTACATCCACTGACCCGCCAGAAATGTCTGCTCAGAGACAGACTTATTTGTTGCAAATTTTATATAAAGGAAGTTCGGATGAACAAAGTATACAGGGATGTGATAGACATACTGAATTGTGCTCTAGAAATGTAAGTGTGAATGGCTGATGAACAGAGAAATGGATAAAACCATTAAAAATATTGAAACTGAAGAATCGTGAATAGGCGCATCTGCATACGAGTTTAATATATGTACCAACTTTCACAGATACATTTTAAACGGATTTGGAGCTTTTCCACAGAAACAAAAGTGTAGACAATAGATGGATGAATGAACAAACAGACAAAAACATATAACAATGCTGTAACTGAAGAACTGCGATCAGCAAAATGCACATCTGAACCACTATTCTAATATTTGCACTAAGATCCATATAGGTATATTGAACTGCTTTGGAGTTATGTTTTGGAAACAAATGCGTAAATTATAAATCGATGGATGAACAGACAAACGGATGCCAATGTAACAAATAATGTAACTGAAGAATTGTAAATAGCAAAAGCTGCATTCTGACCACTAGTTCAATAAGTGCACCAAATGTCATAGCGATATCTTAAGTGACCAGAAACTAATGTGTGGATAATGGTGAGGTGGAGAAACAAACTGATGAAAACAAGAGCAAAAGGTATCTACACCACTAGTCCAATATGTGTACAAAATTTCAGAGATATCTCAGACAAATAAGACGGTCCGTTGATAATAACCAAATTTCAGAACGATATCTTGAATGGTTTTGTTCTTATGCCCCAACAACAAATGGAAGCATGATTGATGGATGAATGAACTGACAGGCAAATAAAAATGTTACAATAATAGCGACACTGAGGAATTAATAACAAAAGGCACATCTGGACTACTAGTTCAATATGTGTATCATGTTTCATAGAGATATCTTATTTTTATTCTTTTTCTTTTAGTTTTGCCTCGTAAATGAAAGAGTAAATAATGACTGGATGGATTGATTGATGGGTGGAATAATGGACAAAACGTATACAAATCTTAAAAATGAATAACTGTGAATCGCAAAAGGCACACGTGGACAACTAGTCCAATACGTGCACCAAGTATTATAGAGATATCTTTAACAGTTTAAGAGTTAAGCTCAAGAAAGGAATATGTTTAGAGACAGACAAAAAGACAAATTATGGACAGACAGACAGATGGACATGGTGATATCTATATTTCCCATATTACATACCGGGGTGACAATAACAATATGCAAATCACCAAAGACTTACAGATGTTCTGCCATCATCACTGGCTGAGTCAATTGCAGGCACCCTGTCTATCATAGCAAAAAGTCTGGCAGTGGCCAGTTTGGCTTTGTTGAAATCTTGTGCTGATGCGGCATTTCTTCCTATACTCATCCCTCCAAATATGATTGATGCAAACACCCTGATGTTAAATGGACCAAAAAGTATTAAGTTTAAGAGATTATGAAGATATGCACAAACTTATGTAACGACTCACAACAAAATGGAATTTACACATATAATGTGCTCTGTAAGAATCTGAAATGAGTTCCCTTGCATGGAAATACAACAATTTACCTTAATTGTGATATAGTCAACCCACTTAATAGATAAGATTGTCATCCTAAGCAGTTGTGACTTTGTTGAGTGGTTTAGGCATTGAACATTACATTCTGGTGGTCTGGGACTTTCCTTTGTGGAGGAATATATTTTTCCTACCCTTATTAAGGACAGGAAATTTCTCATCGCCTGATAATATGGGATATATGGAAAGATGAGGCAGCAGATTGAATAAATGTATTCCAAGGCTAACAAGCGGCCATAGACATTGTTTAATTTCCAGCCCTTATATCTTCCCCAAGACTATAAATAGTCGCTGAGTTGTTCCATCTTTAAATTTAAATTTAAATGAAATTTAAGTTGTCCAAGTGTGATCACGCATGACACTGAGTTCTTGGCAGAGAGTCTAACATATTATCAATTGTGTTGAAATCATTTGTCAGAGCAAGAAGTCGAGGAATTGATGAGTTTGAAAGCTAACTATCCAAAAAGTGATGCCTGAACGTTCCTGGGTTGAAAATGGTACAGTTTGTGACAGCTAAGTATCCTTTGTTCTTTAGGACGATTGTAGCAGGTGGAACAAAACTGCCTAGAGACTCCACTGAGGCCCTATTGAGGAAAACTCTATAGTGTTTTAGTTACAGATGTGTTGCTCCGGGTCTCAAATAGATATCCAATCGTGTACACTGCAGAGGCAAATCAAGGATTTTGTTTACTACGGTGGTTTAATATTGAAAAGGGGGTCTTTTATTTTAGCAAAAAATTTTAATCTTTATATGTTTGCAAGTAAAGAATGAACTATTTGGACTGGGAAAGGGGGATTGTGGACTGAATCCTCAAACACACCTCACAGTCTGCAACTGCATGCACAACAGTAATTTTAAATTCATATACCTATTCATGCACTAGCCAGAAAATACACACCGATATATCTAATTTACTGCGAACATATAGTGGTAATCATTATGTAAACATATCCATGTCAATGCAGATGTGTAAAGCATCAAGTCTTGCCCACATGGTTTATTTAATCAGATATCCACTTGGAAGAAATAAAAAGTGATTTATAAATATGGACCTATTTGTGTACTGAGAATTAAGAAAAGGACCCAATCATGTGCTGGAAGTAACTGACAAGACGCCTTTTGATGTACCGCAAGGCTTTAAAAAATGCAACAAATGGGTGGCACATTCTCAAATACCAGTATAGAGGACGTCCCTCCAACCATCGCGACTAAGGTTCCATCTTCACGACACTTTTCTCATCTGTACGTTCATTTATTCATCTCGCACCACACCGCAGCGTGTTTCCGAGTCAAGAAAAATCATACTCGGTTTTATCCCAAGTGTTTGAAGTATTTCTTAAACTGTGCTTGAGTATTGACACTGCATTATTCCTGCAATGCTGTTGGACAGATTTGAGTAGTGACATGGCATTATTTCTGCAATATTGTTGGATAGACATGATAATGTCCAGACAAATATATTGATCTCCTATAATGATGTTTCTTGAGTCATATATTAGCTACATCTTATAATCTGGGTTTATCCAACATTTCTTACCTGAAGACGTAGTTGAATGATAAATTCTCAGTCTGTACAAGGTAAGCTCCGTAGGTAAAGGCAGCAGCGTAAGCGAAGAAAATGATTCCATTAGACATGGCAAAGAAAAGATCGGCTACAAAAGCTCTCCTTATCCCTTGGCTGTGAAGGAAAATTTAAAAACGAACGTTTATTTATTTTTTCTTTCATCTTGCGACTTTCAGCAGGGTTATACTTTTGATATTCACGGCTCTGCAGGTGTTGTTTAATGATGTTTAAATGTTACTGTAATTAAAACACTTTCAACAGCATAATCTTGGTGTGAATTTAGTAAAGAAAATGAGCGCTGAAAACTTTGTTTGTGAAGACTAAGATGCAATTTTATGCACACTATCCATTTAATTAATATGGAAAAAGTGTCTGTTACAAAGCACAGCATATACTAAATTCAATAATATTCAATGATGCCTAAATTATTAAAATTGACAGCAATATGTGAAAGAAACATGAATACATCTATTTCTGCAGGGCAGATATTCTAAATTACAAAATATTTATATCAGTAACAGGATGATACAAATTATGTTTCAGCCATTGTCCAAATATTTTCAGGTAGAAACGCATTGCCTAAGACACCTTTACTACAATATTTACTGTAGGTATTTCTTATATGTACAAAAACCTCTTTTTTTAACCATATGGATTCTTTCATCTTGACAATAAATGTAATAATGTCCAGTTTAGTGTAAATATTTGTATCCTTTCATTTGTATTTAACTACTACCAAGTGAGTAGAAATTTAGGGAAAGAACATCAACCATTTATTTTGCCTTATATAGTTCTCCTAATACAGTTCTCTTATACAGTATTTCTTCTATAGTCTATATATTTGGTCATCTAAACTTATTAAAAGCAAGAAAGCTGCAATGTAAATCAAAGACTGGTTACGGATCCAATCGAAATCAAAATACCCCCTCCCCCACCCCACCCAAAAAATAAAATAAAATAAAAAATGTTTTAGTGCAAACATGGTGGTCGTTGACTGTTTCAAAACGTAGTCGTTAAAATGTAGTATGTGTGTGTGGCAGGGGATAAGTTAAACTCTATAATACCTGCTATTGTTACGTTTATATCTCGTTTTCTGGCGCTAGTCCTCAGTCCAATGTGAAAATTCTCTCTTCCAATTAGTAATTTGACGTCTAGAACAAAACGAAACACAGCCCAAATTCGATGTCTTAGACACTCCTGTCAATCGGAATATCGTTCGTTACATTGAACTGAGGACTAGCGCCAGGAATAGAGATAGCAACGTAATAATACCAGTTAATATATGATTCCTTTTAAAACAAACCTTAGCATGAAATCAATGATCTTGCTATATTTCAGTATGAAGGTTTCCTCTCTCGTTAATGACACGACTGTCCTCATGTTATCAACAGACTCAGAGAAAATCTGGAAAAGATTAAATATTTCATTATATTACAATTATCTTGTACAGCAAAATTTTAAGTCAAACGTCTATTTTCTATACACGCATTACCGACATCAGGTGCACTTATGTCATATGGACAGACAGATACTTTTTTCGTTTACCTAATATTAATATACAGTACCCATTAATTGAAGACGAGAATCGTGAAATAGCAAAAGTTTAATGTATTCTTATAATATTAACTCACAATTATGATGGTTATATTCGCCACCAAGGACCATATAATGAGTAGTACAATTTAATTCTCTTAAAACTGTTAAAATTGACCTCTCGGAAAAACGAACAATGCTATACCTACCAATTAGCATAACTCTTTCCTCAAGTATGTATGTATATACAGGTTCAAGGCACATGAGCAAATATATAAACTTTTCTTTATGGAAAAATATAATGGTGATTGATAGAGGACACTGATGTCTTTTGTGAAAATGTTATGAACATTAGACGTAAAATATTGAAATTATAAAGACTTGAAATTATTATGACAGTGGTATGGCATATAGTGTTTCCTTAAATAAAGACTTCAGTTTGAGACTCATTGATCGTTGATGAAGCTGAAGCCTGGTGTGATTAGGTTCACACCTATGTGGGTGATATGATTGGTCAGAGTTCCATTATAATGTCTTTTATACGAAAGTTAATTGACAGCAGGCGTGCTCGGCCGAGAGGTCAATTATTCTACGAACATAAAAGGAAAGTGCTTGTGGACCTTTGTGCCTCTCGGAATTGGAGGAAAATGGGGAATGTTAAAAGATAACTCAAGATGTTTTACACCAACAATGGGGACAACGTTTTCTCTGTTTACGATGCATACCCACGCTATGAGGTAAACACTGACTATTGTACTACATGTTCATATTCCAATGGCGTAATTGCCATAAACTGCAAATGGCAAAATCAATATGCTGGGGATTCTAACGAGTTTAGGAGGGTTTTCATTGTTAAAAGTTGTAAACAAATTTCTACGCTCAATACAGTTAATGGCAGTTAAGAAGGTGGATCATGTTAAAGAAATTTTGTATTGGAGATTCCTGATGATTTGTTCCTGCTTAGTACAACATCGATTACAAGGCTTTTTGGTTGAACCGATCAGCAGAATAGGGAGACTCAAAACGTGAAAAGAAACCTAAACATTAAGATCAACCTATTAGATCAGAGCCATATGTTAACATTCTAAGTGACCATACTTATACTAGAATTCGTCATCCTAGCTTATGTTAAAATTAGCTAATTTAATAATAGAAATATCTTAAATGAAGAATCCTATAATTTAATATAGTTTATTTAGATAACAAGTTTTTGGTAAAATAGAACCGTATTTGCTGCCGTTTACATACCACTGGAATACTCTCAGTACACTAGTAAAAAATCGTGTTATACTATTGAAAGGTACATATTTTAATTTTTTGAATTGATGATGAACTATTGTTGGGGTGCTGAATGCTAAACGTGGAACCATTTGTGACTGTGTATATTTAGATAAGCCATTTATTTGAGGAGAAAAAAATACTTTTAAATATGAGCAGCAATTGGCTCCTCAAATAAACAAAGAATACTGCGCCTAATTATTTACATATTTATTTCTTTAAAACCTGTTTGTTTGTTTTTCTGAAAATTTGCCCAATGATTAAAATAAGTCTCGTCAGTTTATTATGAAAATATCATGAAAACTGTCGAAGTCATAAACAGCTGAATTTGAATCGTTCTATTTGTCCTACTCGGTTGGGCAAGCTTTTATCCTACCACCCGAATATTCGACTATTCACACATAGCTGGAATAGTTAGCAGTCCATTGGAATCTGTGTTACTCGATAGTTGACATATGCCATATGTTGACATTATACAGAAAAAACATATACATTGGTGAATTCGCTCTTAATTTATTATATAATTTCTTCAGCTAAGCTACTACTTAAAAGTACTGATTTGTATATGCCAGTCTGAAGTCAGATGGATAATGTTGTACCGTTATCCGTCTGCCATCCAACGGCACGTTCTTGTCTAGCTCATATCTTTGCAAGTTTTGGAAATATATTGATGAAAATATACACCAAACAGCGGAAAGTGCTATCCCTGGTTTCTACAGGTGAATGCTTGATAACATTAACATAATTTTTAAACACGAATAAATAAAGGTTAGAGAATTTTATTTCGAATTCTACGGAGATTCGAACCCGGATCCGGGTTACCGCATCCATCGCCTTGCGTGTACCAATCGCCTTGCGTGTATATATATATATATATATATATATATATATATATATATATATATATATATATATATATATATATATATATATATATATATATATATATTTATATAAATAATTAGATTGTGTGTAGCGTACCAAAGCCTGGACATTAGGTCAAAAGGTCAAGGTCACGGCAAGGCAAAAAGCAAGCTGGTGCCATGAATCCCTTTTCGGGCTGTAACTTTTTCAATATAATGTTGGCCACATATATATTATGACTGGGTAGTGTGATGTGTACAACAGCCGCGTGCTCTGCTCAAGGTCAAGGTCACAGCAAGGGAAAATGTAAATCAATGACTTACATCATTATTCAGGGTATACATTTTGAACAACTATACATTGTGACTAGATTCAGTGTCACATATAACAGTCATGCCCTCTACCTCAAGGTCAAGGTCTCCTATATGTAGGTCAAATCAAAAGAAAATAACTTCAATGACTTATATCATGCCTCTAATGAAACTTGAACCACTTGAAGGGTTTTATTGTCGACCAAATTAATTCCTCATTTATGCAGTATTTTGTAATTTTCATAAGTGTCGCTAAATGCTGTTTGTCTACACTATATGTCTCTTATCCACATTCAGGTTTTGCTGATTTTACCATCACTCACACACACACGCACGCACGCACACACCGTATTTACGCTACACAGTTCACTCTCTAATTGTATGATGTGCCGCAGGCTATGCTCATGTTCAGGTTGTGCATTTGATCTATGTCTGCCTGAAGTCCATGATTCGACCTCAAGCCCAAAACTTGCAAATCAATCTGGTAGTTGCAGAGCGAAACAGAAAACTTCCAGTATTGAATATTGTGAGAATATCGACATTGCAAAGGTTAGGCAAATGTAGACAGAGTTACAAAACATAAGCAACGATATAAATGTAGTTAGTGATATTTGTTTATGACACAGTGGTTAAAATTAATGTAGTGTTGTCTATTGTAGAGGAGAGGTGTGGTTTAATTAGTAATATTACACACAAGACAAAGAGATTACATTTCTAGAAAAAACATGGTTTGATCGTTACTGTAGACAGAAACCGCAAATAATATTTTATCGGTAAACAACGGACATAATGTGAAAATCATGAAGAAACAAGGGTGCGTATGACTTTAACCATAAAAAGGTAATAGATCGAAATAAATAAACAATGTAACTTATTCAAATCTATAATTGCTTTTACAAAATGCGCAATTTAAAAAACAGTGACTCGTAAATCTTACTAGTTTTTAATTAACAGAAATGCAAAATGTGATAACACTTTGCAATCTGTTTCCATTTACGTTTTTTCATGAGCATTTAAAACTAAATAGTCAAGTTGATAATAGCGTTTAAAATATTACCATATCACCAGTGAAAGTAAGCGAGAATCCATTTCTGAATAATTGCATAACAGAAAGCAAAGTCTCTGCCACTGTTATAATCCGAAAACTTATAAGGCATGCTGTGTTGATAAAGTGATTAACGAGTTTATCAGAGCTTCAGAATGTATACTTTTGTCTGCGATTGTGGCACCATTTAATATTGCGTTTATTAGTGAAGTGATTCAAAGCAATTAGCGTCCTGAAGTAATTAAGCCTATATAGAAGAAAAAGGGTAATGTTAATGATCCTTGTAATTGCTAGGGGTTTAGCCTCTTGAATTATTTTAGAAAACTTTTTACTGCATTTATAAATCATCGACATGCAGAATATCTGAACGATCTTAGTTAGAGGCAGGCGGGCTTGAGAGAAGACTACTCTATACCAGATTAAAGTTTCACATTAGAGTGTCTCATTGATTTATTTATTAGTAACGGTCAAATGCTGTATCGTGCTTACATTGGTTATGAAAAAGCATTCGATTCTGTTAATAGATGTGCACTCTGACGAAAGGTTTAGTATTGGCATATCAATGGAAAGATTTCTAATGTTATTTTCAAAATTGTACAAAAAAAACAAGATCATGCGTACAGATATATTCTCAATTGTCGGAACTTTTCTCTTGTAGTGGAGGTGTGAGATAAGGGGAAAGGTTATCACGTTTTTTGTTTGCAATATCCTTTTTATGATCTGAGTGACTATATGTGAAAACACTAAAATGGTTTACCAACAGTCAGTAACATTTTACAAGAGGCGCTCGACAATAATTATATTGAGATACCCTTGAAATTATTTTGAATCGTATTTTTTGATGATAGTTATATCTGCAGAATGTGCAGACCGGCTGTAAAAAGCCTTTGATAGTATGTTTGAATACTGAAATACGTGTATGATATTATGAAGAATAAAGAAACAAACCAAAGTTTTAATATTTTACAAGGACACGCTTATATATGTTTTTAATTTTAGATATGGAAATTCGTATTTTGATGTATATGATTTCGTATACTTGGGTATTCGTTTTTAATTTTAATGGTAAATTTCATAAATAAAAGGCTCGTTTACTTGAGCAAACTAGAAAAGCTATGTTTTCTATAATAAGAAAATATAGGATGCCTGAATTACCTATTGATATGAAACTGTATGTATTTAATGTTATGGTTTTGTCTATACTCTCATATAGTTCAGAAGCATGAATGTTTGAGAATTTGAACATTAATGAATCGTTGCGTATGGATTGAGTAAAATGCTTTTGAACTGTTAAAAGAGTACACCAAATGTATGATACTTGGAGAGGTATGACCATTTTTCATTTATGTTTTTGTATAAAAGGATTGTGTTTGTTTGGGATAAACTAGTAATTGGCTGAATAAATTAACTATTTAGTATGTTTTAATCCGTATTGTTGGAACAATTATGTAAATGGCACTTATAAGTATTCATGGTGACTTTGCGTAAGAAAGTTTGTATATGAGTATAGACTATCCAACACATTAGATTATCAATCCTTTCACAGTTTAAGATGTCTAAAGTCAGCAGTAGAACTTAGACATATAATATCATTTAAAATTGTATTGGCATGATAGCATATCCAGCAATTATAAATATGTTCACTATAGAATTTTTAAATATAAATTTAATTTTGAAGAGAACTTGACTATATAACCATGTAAGTTAAAGACTTTACAAATGTAAATTTAAAAGAGGAAGCCATAGACTACTGATAGAGTGTGGTAGCTTTTAAAGTATTGATGTTAATAACAGACAGAACAATGAAAAATATGTGAATATGTTATACCAAAGAGCTTTTATTCACACTCAAGATCCAACAAATTAAAAATTATTGTAACACAAAGAACAGAAACACTCTTTTGAAATTAAATAAATTCAGCATGGTAATAGCTAAGAAACTGTGCACGTAATTTTATATTTAGTATTATCTGTTTGTGTTTGTCTTTCTATCAATGCTCTGCTTCAACATACGTTATTATAACATTATTTACTCTGTTTGAAACTGCAATATTCCACTAAAAGATGATCACATACTAGACCCTATATAGGGTACTTGTGTTGATATCAATAAATCTTGAAATCTTGCAAAATCTTGCCAGTAGCCGACTACCATGTTGGTGCCGAAATAGATTGTTTAAAATGTTGTTCGAGTCCTCACGCAGTCCTAAATTAACACGACTTAGGAGCACTAACGACAGCATGTCATAAACCAAAAGGTAAGGATTCTACTATGTGAAGTCTAATAAGTAATGTGTTTTATTTTAATAAGAGCTAAAGACTCGCCAATCGTTACTAAACGACCAATATTTTAGATGACTATAAAGACCTTGCATCAAAACAGTGGTATAAGCAGCTCTAGAGGGCCACTCCTCCATTTCCCATTTTCCCTAAACTGCACCACCATTTGGGTTTACTTAGTCTTAGTCAACCACCGGTGTCTTTCACCATTTTCAACTTGATAACTTCGTAGGTCTACTCCAATTTCACACATAAATAAAATATAAAGACAATAGTATTGAACCAGTTTCTGTAAAGCTGCAACAAAAGTATTCACCACTCCAATAAATACAACATGGCATGGAATGCACAAATTTGATCTATCTCACAATGTAACATACCTGACCCGTTTCCTCAACAGATTTTTTATCTGATTTTGAAAATCCTGTAACAAGCCGTCCTTGAATTATACCCACACCGATCATGATAGGCATAAAGGTCAGAATCACAAGTGTAAGTTTCCAGCTGTAGTATAAAGCGATAACAAGGGACGCAGTGATTGTCGCTATAGACTCCAATACCAGGCCGATTTTAGACCCAGTTGCCTGCAGGAGAAAACAGTCAAAATGTTAATGTATCAATAATAGTGAAAATATGTTTTGTAGTTTTGTAAAGAATTATTAATACTGGTAATTAGGTAAAGTTAAGGCAGTTGCTGACTTTTTGTACATATCAAGTTCTTTTATACTATTGCTACTTGTAACAGTAAAATATCTTGTAAATTTGTTCAAATGGTTGGATGGTAAGTGTTAAGATGGTAACAACTTGCGATGATAAAGTGAAGCTCATCACAAGCTGCAAACATAATAATTAGAACAAGATACAGTGGTTCCTCGTTATAACGCCCATCAGTATACCACTGCCAATCTCGTATAACACAGGTCTTGGCATGGCTGTCATTAAAATGGTCATGATATATTACATCATTGGTACTTCCTATTGGTTCTTGGCTAGTGATCCTTGGCACATTTATAATGGTGTTTCACATCACTGAATACTAATTATTAAAATCATTTTATCGATTATTCTGATATAGTCTTGTTAGAACGTCCTTCATTATAATGCTGCCTCACTTATAACATGAATCACATTTATTGCTCATATGAACAGCGTTATAAAACAGCGCTGCACTTAACGAATCGGGATCGCTGTATTGTGATATGTATCGTATTGTGACATTAGTGGCGTACGTTATTATAATGCTGCCTCACTTATAGCACGACTCACATGTATGGCTCATATGAACAGCGTTATAAAAGAGCGCTGCACTTATCGAATTGGAATCGCTGTATTGTGATATGTATCGTATTGTGACATTAGTGGCGATACATAATTCAAGCTCATAACATAACACTAATAAGGCAAAACCTTAACGAGCTTACATTCATTTATTTACGTACAGAAAGTCTACATACCACTTCAAATTAACAGATTGGTTCTTTGTGGCTATCCATTCCAACTTAAAATAATATGACTTTATTCAACTATAACACATTTTTAATTCTTGACATTTAATGGTCATGTGGTTAGTTCAAAAATGCATGCCTTAACCATAGCTAATGTTATTATTGTATCATGTATTTTAGTTTAGTGGTATGGTGTGTTTGTCACATTTATGAAACTTTAAGTGAGAACTGGACGTTGACATTTAAAAGTACTTATCTATTCTGGAAAGATGGTGGTGAAATTAACTTGTCCCATAGTAGTTGCCACTCGTTCGATGAAACTTTTATTAATTTGTCTTGTACATCCAATTTGAATAGATACAAAATTGAAATTGTTTGCACAAGTTAATTTTATTTATAATAGTTCACCTCTTTGACATATGAACTTTTGAAAAATGCATTAATGCATAGAAAGAGTAATTCTTTAAACCACTTGCCCAGTGGGACAGTTTCAATTTAATTTTCAGTTCTTCCCGGCAATGAGACAAATGCTTTCATCCCTGAAACTAATTGAAATTTTAGGATTTACAACATATTAGTCAGATTATGCAAACAAGAATAGCACACGATCTGTGCAGCACTTGGGGCCACAATTTGACCGACGGACGGACGAACAGAGTGAATCAAATATAACGTCTGATTTTTCAGACAGGAGTATAAAGATAAAAAGAAATGGGTACATAAAGAATTTAAATAAACTGTTCAAATTTCAATTCAACAACTTCTGGTTTCAGAATCCTACGACTTCTGGTTTCAGAGGTCAAGCATCTACACTACTCAATCACGGACAAAGTGCAAAACTTGTGTAGTGTAAGCAGTGTAACTAAATAACGAGCTTCAAAATCCATAACAACAACAATAATAATAACAACAACAGCCCTTTGTCATGAACCTGAATGCCCGCAAGGGAAAATCAAACCACAGAAGAAGAAGCTATAATTATTGTACACCACTTACCCCCTGTACCATGGTACAGTCATTTGCTAATCTGGTGGTAAGGTGACCCACCTTGTTCTTTGGATCATCGAAGAATGCGATATTCTGCAAAGAAATACCTCTATGAAATTATGTAGGTTACATTCCCGAATATTTATAAATTGCCCCCAAAGAGGAAAATGTATACTTTTACATCATCAAATTAAGCATACCAGGTAAATAAACCTTCTCAAATATAGATATTTCATTTGAGTCCAAACAGCATCAGCTTTGCAATAAATGTCTTCAGAATTATGCCAAATTTGTTCATTTACACACCAGAGCATATGATTCATTTTTACTCAAATATGATAGATCAGTGTGCCTTCTTATGAGAACCCTCGCACAAACTTTTGATGGGATATTAATTTAATGGAAAGCTACTAAAAGGAACAAAGAACATTTGGCATTTCAAGATCTCTATGTCCCTCTCCGAGTCCATTATACACCAATATTTCCTTGCGAATCCAGGATTTAGACTGTGATTAAAGTGTAACGACAGGATTTAGACAATGAAAATAAAATCTAACGAGTAAATAGGGCGAATTCACGTCCAGCGCTAAGTTGAGGAAACACAAATAATTGTTAGTAGTTCCATCTGTGACTTTACGTCAAAGATATGATCCCGAATGTGATAACAGACATATCTTCAAGTTCAGTTACCGAGATGTATACAGTTTTCATCCTCTAATCTCAATAGGCTTTAGAGTTATAGGGCAGAAAAGAACGACCGAAAACACTGATCTTTGACCTTGACCTTGAAGATAGAATCTTAAGTGTGGTACGTAACACACCCTCTTAAAAATATCTTGTGTCATCCATTCATCTAAAACTGCAATAAAACGTCAACGTGGAATTAAAAAAGTGATGGGTGGAAGAACGAACAAACATACGGATAAATGGAAGGACGAACAGAAAGTGAATAATATGTTTTCCACTTTTCTTGAAAGGCGAGGAACAATAATGTTCTCTGGATGAATACTTAATTTAACAGTGATCCTTGCCTTTGAGATACTGAAAATCTATTACTAAAACTAATCTATATGCAGAAGCCATTACCCACCTGTCTTAAAATAGCTCTGAATGTCATGCTCCTTAATCTTCTCGTCAAGTTGGCACCTGCATTAGCGAAGCACACCAACTGTAATATGTAAATAACAATAATGAATTAGTCTGGACAGACCTACACATATGTGAATTAGTCTTGATAGACCTATATATATATATATTTGAATTAGTCTGGAAAGAGAGCTGATGTCATTTATAGACTGGTTTACTTAATGTACAGGTAGGCGATGTTGGTAGATTAAAAGACAAAACCAATGAATGAAAGATTAAAAGACAGTCAAACAAACAAACAAACTGATAGATCGTACATACATACATACATACATACATACATACATACATACATACATACATACATACATACATACATACATACATACATACATGCGTACATACATTAAAATAAGGTTGATATTTCGTGTTAAGGACAGACTAGGCGAACAGCCATACATGGTATCCGGTACATATTTTTTTAAGTACGTCAAGGAACTTGGGACCGAAAAGAAAACGGTAGATGGTAGCTATTTGCGTAGGGTTCACATGGTTCTGCCAAAAGACCCTCTTCTAGTTACAAGTATACAATTTTCAGTTAAGTACAGAGAGAATTGACCGTTATAAAACAAAGGAACATCGAACACCACTGGATCAAAATTTTGATCCGGTTCTGATATTTCTAATGCGATACTGAAAATCAAATAGATCATATAGTACCATAAATTCAAGATGTTTTTAAACATGTTAACACTGATATCAATTGGGGGAAATGAAAGAGGTCGTCGACAAAATTCTTCGTATATTTACACATTTTTCTTTCATGTGAATTTACAATATTGGTACTTACTTTTCAAACACAAAATTTTAAGAAACATCAAATATTTGAGAAGTTTCTCGGGAAATTTAATTTTATATTCATACCACTGTACAGAAAAAGTTTTTATAGCTTCACAAGATAAGATATTTTACAATGACAAACAGACACAGGATATGGACTTTTTGTAAAAAGTATGTCAATTGTTTGTAAAGAACGTGACAGCGAATCAATAGATGCTAGGCGTATATGTCATGTGTATTTTGACATTATTCTGAAAACAAAATCTAGTGCAAACTAAAGTCTTGATTTTACTTTGTACATAAAGACGGCTATAGACTTATTTATCAATTTGCGATCACTTAGTAAATTAGTAAATATAGAAAACATTGCGACTAAAGTGTCATCGACTTTCATGCAAATTATCCAAAACTTTTTCACTAATAGGATCTTCTCGACTTCTAGTATGGAATATCTTCTGCAAATCATAAAACCATTAGGAAATTTAAACCAAAATAAAAATTAAAAAAATTATTTCCTGTCGCGAGTTGCATTCTTATCATCGGGAAAATTATTTACATTCTCAGCTGAGTGCATGTAAATATATCCATGAACTATTAATACAGTGACCTTTTAAATCGCGATATAATCTTGAATATAAAAGACTGATATGCATTTCATTGTTTAAATTTAAATTGTGCCTAAAATATATTTTAAGATGTTAGATTGTAATTGGTGTAACAGTGGTTAGGCTTAGTTTTTATAAATTGTAGAATAAATTAATTATCATAGATGCTCGGTATAGTCACAATTAGCAATTAAAATTTGGATACGTTTGTAAAATATGTTTCTTATTCGCTTAGAACGAACTTCAAGCTAGAAAACCTTGCTGTTTTGATTTATGTATTGGCACAAGGGTTCCGCAGAACGCGTAATCTCGTCTTTCTGAAGTTATGTGCTTGCACAAAATCTTAACATGGCTTGCACAAACATTTTAACTTTGAGTTGACGCTGCCGCCGCCAATTAACGATATCATGCTCGCTATGTATAATATTCTTCCTCGAAGAAGGCAAGAAAACAGTTATTCTTTATCGATTGTCCCTCGCTGAAAACTGAATTCCTTGATAATTCAAGACATACTCAGCTGCTTAACAGTCACAAAATTAAGAAGAAACAAATTTATTGCAAACATGCCCATAATTTATAAATATTTCTTAAATAAATGATAATGCAGTCAACGAATGTCAATGACCCAGTTTCATTTGTACTGATATTACATGCATTCACGCATATTACATGATTAGTAACCAACGATAAAGTACGGACGTAAAAAGTGTGGTAACGTTTAGGCCGAGACACCGTAACTAAGATATATATAATAGTATCATCATCAGAAGGGGTGATAAAATTGGGATTGTAATATTGTCTTTATATAAAAGCAAACGATGTACATACCAAGATCACTCGCAGTACAAAATTAAAAACAGCAATTCCCATGATGATAGCAACTAGAATTTTAGCTGTCCGTCTCATTTCATCCGGCACACCGCTGAACACCTAGGAAATGGATTTGAAATGGCACATCATAACTTGCAGAAGAAAATAATTTATTTTAGATATTGTTTTCATCATTAATATCAACTTTAATAAAAAAAAGTCTCCTCCTCTCCCTCCTTGCAGGTTCTTGTATGGGGAATGGGCCCGATGCGCCCTCCTGCATGTGAAAAAAAGGCGACAAATGGGGGCAACCGGTTGACCATGGGTTACGTCCCGTGTCCGTAGGGGATAGGATCCTGCTAGTTGAGCAGAAGAGAGGCCGGGTTGAAGCCACTTCAATGCGAGACACTACTTTGTCCTTAACTTCTCGATAGAAGCGCGGTCTGATCAAACGGTTTGTCATGCCAACTTTAAGGGATCAAGCATATGACAGCTTCAGTTCAATCTCTCTTCTGACCTGTAAAGATCACCATTGTGACTAAGAAAAGCTTACGAAGGCCATGGTCTAACACGGCGGTGGTAAGGGTAAATCTAGTAAGGATTCTACTTTTACTCATTTATATCACCCTGCGTAGCAATGACATAACAAACGCAAAACATCAGTGTATATTCATGTCAATTTGTTGGGCTCCGTGACGAGTGTAGAGCACGGGTCAGAGGAACTAACAGTATTAATTTATAAGAAAACTCAACAAAATAGCAACCAACAGTGGGAGAATGGTCTCAGAAGAATCGGGAACAATTTAACCAGTGATTTGGAAGAAGAAACTGTTCCGAGTCAAGGAGGTTGGTCACGATTTGTCATCGTTGAGTAAACTGATGAGAACGAGAAGCTAAGCAAGTATTCTCCATTTATTATTGCAAAAACTTTCCAGGGTATGCACGGAAAATTGTAAAAGTGTAAACACACTTGACTGGGGCTAATTACTTGTAGAGGGCAGCTGCAAAGACTTAATCCATGAACTGATTGCTGATTGTACGTTGACGACTTCTTGATTTGCTTTAGATAAAAAACAAATTATGCATACTATTGAACGTCAACTACAGATATGCTTATATAGTGATCAGAAATGTTCAGATTAAAAGGATTCAAATTTTTGAAATCTAAAACTCTTTCAATGCACTTCTGCAAATTACATAATATTTATGATGACTAAAAACAATATATTGACGGTTCTCTTATCCCTTTTGTGGAGGAGATCAAATATTTAGGACTTATTCTTGAGCGTAAACTATCTCTACTTTCGCATATTAGACACCCCAGGGACAAATATCGAAAAGCCCTGTGTTTAATACGACTCATATCAAACACATATAGGAGAGCATACTGGAAGGCCTTACTCTGGATATACAGGTATTTAGTAACATCTAAACTTGAGAATGGCTCAATCAGCTCGCAAATCTTACCTGCACATGCTTGATCCGATGCACCACCAGAGACAAAGACTGTCTTTGGTAATATTCAGAACTTACACTTCAGAAAGCCTCTATGGTAAGGCAAAGAAACCATCACTTTATCTCATACTAATGAAATTGTTTCTTCAGTACACTACCAAACTATCTCCTCTAATCTATCTAATCCAGCATGTGATGTCGTCTTTAGGCTCAAATACCAAACCATGTATGATCTTAAACCAGATAACATTTGGCTCTAAAAAAGGCGAAAATGAATCTTACCGATACTAAAAAATTATATATTTCCAAATCACCACCTTGCTTATTAATGCCATTCAAAACAATACTTCATCGTTACCATTACAAAAACACTTTTCCAATCCTCTCATTTTACATGGTAAATTCAATGATTGAGAGCTTCTCTTCGTCGCCATGCATCCTTGTGTCAAAATGGTTCGAGAGATGGAGACAAATTTCCAGCTGCTGTTGCAACACCCCACGGCGCCATATCGGCCCATCACAGCATAAAGCCTGCATTTTTATCACATGAATTACAACCATTTTCAACTACATCGAAACTTTTCAAAAAGCAACTTTTATCATCTTTTCGGATTTCCCTTTCAAAACTGAAGCCTTCAAAACCCTAAATTTGACAACCATATAATATCACGATTCTTACATGATTCTCTCATAAAATATGGAAAAAAAGATTGTATACTATTGGCTTCCTGGTAATGTTAGAGCCGTTAGAGCAGCCAAAGCGACCTTGCAGTCACCTATTTCTGAATGGGAGACAGGTGTTATATAAATCGGTATGTTCTGTATCCTTGGCAAACTTTGTGGAATGAAAACTACACAAACAAGTTTCGCAACATCAGAGCCAGCAACAGAGATTAGCACCACTCATATAGGGTCAAATTCGACCAGAGTGCATACCTTGCCAGTGTCCATTTACAGCAGAACACATTCTTGTAGAGCGTATTGACTTCTGCACTGTAAGACTGATGTCTTTTATTGTGAACTCAATTATGAAACTTTTTGATTACGTACAACCTGAGAAAATCTTGGTCCCAATAAAAGAATACCGTTTGTACCCCACATTGTAAGGATTTTACATCGTTTACCTTTATCTTTTATTTTATACACTTTTCAAAGTATGTCAACATTTCTACCTTTATCTTTTATTTTATACACTTTTCAAAGTATTTCAACATTTCTACCTTTATCTTTTATTTTATATACTTTTCAAAGTATTTCAACATTTCTACATTTTATCTTTTATTTTATATTCTTTTCAAAGTATTTCAACATTTCTACCTTTATCTTTTATTTTATATACTTTTCAAAGTATTTCAACATTTCTACCTTTATCTTTTATTTTATATACTTTTCAAAGTATTTCAACATTTCTACCTATATCTTTTATTTTATATACTTCTCAAAGTATTTCGACATTTCTACCTTTTATCTTTAAACTTTCAGGAGTATATGTTTACTTTTCTTGCAAGGAGTTATATCATTTTTACCTTTACATGTTTAGAATATATTTAAGCTGGCAATGTATAGCCAGGATTGTGCTGATGTGTATTTAAACCCCATGAATATTAAAACATAAGGTTATTTACGTCTGGTCAGTCCACGATACATCTCAAGGGCCTTAAACAACGTACATTTTAAACGAAGAACAATTCCGTCACCATTTACGTGGATTTAATTCATACCAGAACAGAATTTAAATCTTCAGATATGTATTATACTAATTGCTTACCCCGATGAATTCTGTAACGAGGAAGGAAAAACTTGGGTGAACGGTTCCTGCAATGACGGCTGAGAGGCATCCCACGACAATAACATACCATTCAGGAGCGTTGAGACGTAAAATTCTCTTCATAGAAAATTCAGGCAGATTTTCTTCCTCCTTTTCCTCCTCTGAAACCTGAAAACGTACTTAGCACAATAACTGCTTGAAAGCATGAATTCATATTATGAGATTTACAATTATACGTCGCCAAGAGTTCAAGGTCTTTTGTTCAATCAATTTACTGCTACGAGTTTCATGAATCAAGGAGGACAAGAACATAAAATTGCAGCGAATTATTGAATTCGTCACGAACCTAGGAAAGATTAAGCTGTTCTGTTGGATTAAATAGTCTCAACATTGCCTTGGATTTCAACTGTTGGAAGATAATATGCTCGAAGAAATTCTTAGAGTAGCGAAAAAGAAGGAAAAGATGTCAGCAGAATTAAACTTAAAACCTCTTGGATATAGTCTTGCTTCTGATAAAACTGCTGTAGGAGTTAGTATACAATGTGAATCTGGTGCCCTTATATGTTCTTTCTCTTAGAAAAGTAGAAGAAATGTGTCGTATAAACCTACCGTTTTACGACTCTCTTGGCTGAATATCTGATTCAGGACTGGTTCTGGTGAACCCATTTTCCTCGCGGGGACATCCACTAAAGTTTGCCCCAACTCTTCCAACACTGGAGAATATAAGTAGATTTTGAGAAATATTCAATACATTGGCTTTTTTATCAATAAAATTAGAGATGATAGTGTTCCTTAAATAGTTTCAGCTGACCATGTTTAGGAATGTAGATAGCCAAGCGTATTCGATGCAATTCGAACAGCTTTTATCTCTGGCTCACATGACTATTATTAAAAATGTATTATCTCCCGTTACAACATTCTTGAGTGATACAAACCTGAGATAAATCTTGGTGAAATGAAAACAATGTTCTTTTACAGGAACTGATCGGTTGTGAAATGAGATTGACAACTGGATTTATCAATTCAGTCGATCGAACTCTGTAGCCATGAAAATGTACAGCATAAATATTGAACCCAAAGGCAAAACTATTACAAATCGTATTAGTCATGGCACTGGTCACATTTTAAAAATTTTGATCTTCTATAATTTTGCTTGAATTGAAGTTAGTATTATGTAAGTTTTGGGTTTAACTTATTACTACGATGTCTACATATATGCCAAATTTCAGCCATATTCAATTCAAGCAAAATTATAGAAGATCAAAATTTTTAAAATGTGACCAGTGCTATGACTACACGCAAGGCTTGTATTTCATGAAACTTTCAGTTCTACGATAATTGAATCGAAAATTTGAACAAATATTTAAAAAGAGTGTCAAAGCCATGGAATATCCAGTATAAGTGTTGTTGCAAATAGCTTCCCTTCAATTTTGGAAAACATATGCAAATGATTACGGTTCCAGGTAGTAGGAACTAACTATGATTATCATCTCTCGCAAAAGTGAAATGTATAACTTACATTTAGCTTTAATGAAAAACATAATTATTTTGTCCAGAGTTTACTCATTAGACTTCAGACAGAAAAGAGTTTCTTCAGAGCAAGACAAAAAGAATACATTTTCATAAACCAACATCACACTATGAAAATATTCGATCCCTCATTCCATTACAAACAGTGATCACGGGGGCTATTTTACAAACTGAATATGGTCATTAAATAAATCATACATTTAATTCATTATTGTATTACCAAATTATATAGTTCTCGTGAAATAAAATCACAAACAACATCCAAGTCAATATATCAAAATAACCAATCATCACATGTCCTACCTACATGTGCGTCACCTAGTGAACATGCCAAGGGAGATTACCTTAAACGGTTGATTACGGTAAGAGCATATTAGTATATTGGCTAACATGCTGCCATGAATGTTCTCAATCAATTTTAGAGCCTTCTGCTTCATTTGATGTATGATCTCTAACTAAGGACGTTCCAAACCTGATTTAAAAACATGCTTGAAACATTTTATGCTTATCAGACCTTATTTTGGATTTAATTTGAGAATGAGATTTTGTATTAAACAAATTAAATGCAATTTACATTTAAAAAGTACAAGTTTGAATAGCTAAGAGTGAAAACTTGGTTTCAAAATTCAAGCTCAGAATTTTTACATTTCCAAGCCCTGTATTATCGAAAATATATTAGCACAAACCCCAAACTCAAACTCAAGGTCCCCAAACTGTCACCACCATTATCTTTAATTGGAATAAAGATAGAATCACAGAACTTTTAGAGTTTTTATAACTTGGTTTCCTCTACTGATTTCCATGACACATGTGATTTTTAGGTTTTTAACTTGAACTTGGGTTTTGTTGTTCAAACGTTTGAGTATACAGGACGAATTCTGATCCCGACTGACAGTCTTAATATTTATTTACGATACGATAAGTCGGCACAAATAACTCACCTTCATCTTCCTCCGACACGTGCTGCACCTGCCAAATACAGTGATGTTAATTGTTTAAAGCAACACGTGTTATTGACTCACTGCTTCTTGCGTGAACATAATCATGAACAAAGAAACGGTGTTTTCAAGTTAAAACTTATCCCTTTAATAAAGATAGCTATGTTTCTGTCCTGAAAAGTAAGATATTTTTTCTCAGTAATAATAATAATAATAATAATAATCATCATCATTTGCGGTACATTTTTATAACTGTTTTCTTTAGTTCTTGTGCCTCCATCAATCGTCATGTGCATGTATATGGCAAATATGTGTCCATCAGTAAATCACGGACACCTTGACCTGTCTGGGAGAAACACGGTTAGTTTTGTATTTCATCTAGCTCCTAGTTGACACAAAATACCCCAATTCAAAGAAACGATGAACAAAGCAATTTTCTTAACCTAAGTTTCACGATGTATTTCAGACCATCTCTGGAGTTTGCCTCCTTAGTAGAAACCGACCCTCGTTGTCTGAAAAAAGTAGTAGCAACGTTTAAACTTATAAATTATCTCTGAGCCTGGATGTGTTTGTGTTGTAACTGATAACCTAGTTTTTTTGGAAATGATCTATATGATGCACTATTACCAACTACCCTCAAAAATGGTCCGTGTGCCGTTGTTTGAACACTTTCTTGTGTGGCATTAATAATAGCACGATTTGTTGCAAAGATGTTCTTGGATTTGAACTGTCTAAGACTGGAGTTGTGCAAGTCCTTTCTTTATAGGTAGAAAATTATATTCTAGTAGAAAGAGGTGCACGTTTCTCTCATCCCTAAATATATATGACACAGAATTCATGCGAAAACAACATGTGCGATACACCTATCCCATATATGTGCACTCAGTGACACGATAGATGATATCATTATGCTATGACATTATGAATATCTGCAATAGTAAAATACACATTTTTCAGGTTTATAAACAGTAATTTTTGTTTACAACAACATTTTATTTTGGTTGTAAACGAAACTTTTTATGTTCTGTATAATGAAGTAAGAAATGTTAGAAACTCCAGTCTTTATACAGCTACATCCACACCGATGGTAAAGGGAGATCACACCCTTGGGATCAGAATTTAATAGGAGCCTTGTTTCTACCCACCAGTTATGACCCTCGGGTGGGGTTTTCCTATTGCACACCATTGCATACAAGGGATTATATTAGTCATTGCTGTTTTGTGAGTGGCCGTTGCAAATGAATTATGCCTGTGGCATGTTTTTATTAAGCATCAGTCACGACACTATCCTTAAAAGACTAAATTTGTCGGTCTCACCTCCTGATGTTTGACTAGCCCATGGTAGGCACCCTCTCTCTGCATAAGTTCCTTGTGCGTGCCCTGTTCCACAACCTCACCATTCAACAGTACATAAATTGTGTCCGCATTGCGTATTGTAGACAGTCTATGAGCGATAACAATTGTAGTTCTGCCAATCTGAGCCTAAAATAAAAAAAAACATAAAATACTAAACTTGTATGATTCAATTCTTTTCTCTCAGACTTTCCACTTTGGAATACAGAAGGGGAAAAGCTAAATGTGATCGAAATATATAAATAAAAACATGCTGCAATTAAGAATCAGAACAGAAAATCTTTCTGTTAGAGCATATAATGGCATAGAAAGCTGAAACTCTTTAGAAGAAATAAATGTGTACCGAAAAGAGCCAAATTGTGGTCAGTCATAAACTTGTGGAATCTTCTTACACGTATCGCTCATGTCACCCTCTGCAATGGTCTGTAAGACTAAACTTAACTACTTTTGATTAAGGCATCCCTCCATATGCAGCGCCAAATTCTACCAACGAGAAACTGGGACAATCTCATTTCATAACTAACCAGACGGCAATTGATCAATACAAAGGAGCGCAAGATATCAGGATACGCTCATATTTGGCCCTGGTCTGAAATGTATGATGGTTAGTGGTAATCTGAAATAAGACGTTAGCTACAAGACCCGTCCTGTGAAATGTGATCCGCCGGACTTTAACTTAACAAAAACCCAAAGAAAACATGACTTTGAAATTCGGCCTTGAAATAAAAAATAATCATATACATCAATATTAACCTTTAATATGCAAATTTGTAAACTTTAGAAATTATGTTTTAAAGGAACCCCTTGAGTTAATTTGTGGGAGAATGATAAGCCATAAGATGAATACAAGGCATAAAAATAGCCGGATAACCGAAGCCATTCTCACTTTCTACCTTTATAACCTTATTCAGTCGGCGGTGACTCCAAAATATGTTTAAGAGGGTTCAAGTTTGCAAAGAGGATGCTCAATTTTACTTCAGATGGTAAAATGTAATTTTTTTCTCTGAAAATTATATTATTTCAACAGAAAAAGGTGACCTCGACAGAATCACTTCACCCCCATATTCCGAACTTTGTCTGGATCCACCAGTCTACGGATACCATATCCCGTCCAAAGGCAATGGTCAAGAAAAGTTCTGCTGACATCTTCTGTAACAATATAATTTATTAAGCAGAATGAATCCTCTGACTAGACCATTATCTTGTTTATAGGACTCAGACCACTATTTATTAATTGAGCAAGGTACCAGTCTCGAAGTGGGGGAACAATGGATATCGTACTTAATACTTTGAAATCAGACCATAAGCTGTAATATCAGCGTGGGATTTTTCTTTTTCATTTCCGAAACACGTATCAGGGCTTTAAACTTCTACACAGATTCTTTCTGTGCTAGTACATGATTTCGATTTTTTCCGGCAGGCTAAAATTATCTCGTTTCTACCCTCTGCGAGACTGATGATGAAGGTACCCTTTATCTGTATCCCGATTTAGGGACATTTATTTCGAGAAAATGCTGCGAAGCGTATAACTTGGAATGTTTAGAAAATTTGCGCTTACATCAATTAAAAAGTACATGTGTTGTGTACGTGGTCATCAAGTTCACAACATTTTTTTTAAAACGTTAACAGCAATGATGTTGATGGAAAATAATTTAATGGTCTGATCTTTCTTAGGTCACAGAAACCATGATGTATTCCAACTAAGCCAACCTATATGGTTCTAAATCTGAAAGAAAAACATTATTAATTGAACAAAGAATGTATTACTGATCTTCGCTTAACCCTATAAAATGTATAATTTTCTTTGGGGATTTGATTATTCCGTGGTATATAGTGTATCTCTACCAAAGTAAATAGAAAGAAGTACCGAAGAAAAGTGCTGAATATTGTGCTATAGCTTCTTTGTTTCTTTGAACAAGTCAATAAATTGAATGCCGATCAATAGACAAAATAACGTTCTATAACATTTTCTACAGCTGCACGTGCAGCACACTTGACTCCTGCATATATATGCGTGTGATGCAACATAGCAAAAATGACAGTAGCGTAAAAATATAGGAGAAGGAGAACAATTCTGCTACTGAGCAAAGAGCACACTGCAGTATCTGGGCGCTCTTAGGGTACTCTCTGACTGATAAGGCCGGGCATAGATAAAGTTTACGGATGTAATTTACTGTCATATCCTACAATTTTGAGGTGCTTTAGTTGTTTTAATGATGGTCGCGATCGATGAAAGATAAGGCACGTTCATGAAGACCGTAGTCTCAAATTCGTGAGCAGGGAAGTGACTGTTGTGAAGGTGGCAATTATTAAATATGTTCGATACACAGTGGAAAATATTGATATTATTAACGGCATTTAATTCGTCAGCTGATTTTATTACATTTGAAGAATCATTAAAAGCTCAAAAAGGTTTGTGCAAGATTGGTTCCGCATTTGTTGACGGCTGAAAACAATATTTACCCGGGTTGAAATTGCCAAACAGCTACTCGCCAAATATGAAAAAAGTGACCAGAGAAGTTTGAATGAGATTGTCACAGGTGATGAAAACATGGGATTCCTTTTCTGAACCCTACTCAAGACAAAATAGTAAAGTTTGAATTGGAAAAAACAAGCAGAGACCTCAAATCGCTCGACATAGTTGGACTGTCAAGAGAGTTTTATACCTGTAATGACTCTGCTAGTGTCGCTTGACATTTTGGTGCCGCCAAAGTGTTGCCAATAGTTCTGGAACACTACCGAACCATCCGTCATCGCACCGGTACTTGAGGTATCTATCTACTCGATGACAAAGCACCGGCGCATCAATCAGCCGTCGTGACAGACTTCCTGAAGGAGCACAGCATCCAACCTTTGCCACATCCTCCATACAGCCCTATTTAGCTCCAAGTTATTTGTGGCAGACGATTTGAAAGCTGCCATGTGGTTGGAAGTGCAGTTTTCCAGCGTATTACAACATACCAAAAGGTGAATCCAAAATGTCATTTAATAATTGGATAATCAGAGTGAAAAAGTGTGCAGAGGTGTTAGAGGAGTACTTAAATGGGATGTACTAAAGTACTGTTCACTATTAAGGACCTTTGTTGTACAGGGCACTAATATTCAGAACTTTTTAAATACCCCTCGTGTGTCTTCATTTCCTGTGACATTTTATTATGGATTCCTGTTATATGATAAGAAACTTGCTTCTTAAAATGCACTTCACTTGAAGTTTCCCTACAGGGACCATTCACCCCCATCGCCTGTAGACGCACGACATTTATTAAGTTGCGTCAGATTAACTTAAAGGGATCTTGATTCTGCACAACTCTCACAGTACAGCGGGACATATTCATAATGAGGAAATAACAGTCTCAGTTTTGAAAATCGCACTATTTTAAGACGCAGTTTTGCAACAAAATCACCTTTTGGTGGTGTTTTGGTGTTCCTGTTTTGTCGACATGTGTGGGGATTCTACGTTCATAATATTTAAACAGTTTCTGATTCTTGCGATGAGAGGTGTAATTAGTGATTAACAGAATCAAATATTGAAACGATTTGGGTTAAATAAAATTCCTTGTCTAGCACCTGTGTATATCTGAAAGCATTATGTAGGATACATGATGGCTCTAATACATATTAAATTGTGTGAAAATAATCTGTATAGCATCTTATAGAAAACGTAAAATAATTTTCAAGAATTTAATGGCGTCGACATCCATTAAAAATTGCAAGAAAAGTTTCTAGATATTCAAATTTTAAGAAAAGAAATTTGCCTTTTCGAGCGCCATTTGGACGAGAGCCTCGCTCTCGTTATCCAAGGCTGATGTGGCTTCATCCAGTAAGAGAATCTTGGGATTTCGGACAAGAGCCCGCGCTATAGCAATACGCTGTTTTTGTCCACCACTCATCTGAGTCCCTCTATCACCAACAAGTGTATCATAACCCTGTCAGAAAAAAAGAATATAGTCTTTATTATCATCGGAAAAAGCGAATATAGCCTTCTAATAGCAATTATATCCTATACAGGACCACGAAGTCATCCGCATACTATGACATTTCTGTACTTCTGGTGGCTTTATACCATGTTGCACTTTGTACTGCCTGTCTTATGGATGTAATGTATTACATGACAGCAATTTATATACTTCGTGTTGTCTTGCTACATGTGTCTTCTAATGGTACGACGTCGCTCAGTAAGATTTCCCATTGTTATATTTTAGTCCATATGTTCCGCAGCTGTCTTTGTACACTCAATATTCAACGATTTTATGTATTGCCTCTATTATCAGGTGTGCAACTAATTACAAGTAAACAAATAATAATTTATTAAGAGAAAAAATTCTCTGCACCAAAACTTAGAGGAGAAAATATAGATATTATTTTTATGCAATAATGATAGATGAAATATTAGATGGTGCGAGAAATTACAGACAATGCATTACATCATATCTCATTGTATGCTATTTACTCGGGTTGTAATATTGTACACTTATCATGGTATATGATACACTCTGGTTGTAATATTGTATGCTTATCATAGTACATGACACACTCTATATTTGTATTTGTTTCTATTTCATTTGTACCATTATTAAACCTTAGATTTATGGATCTGAACTTCCTTCTCATCAGAACACATTCTATATACTTAAAGAAAACCGTCATTAAGTTGAGAGATTAAGGTTAGATGCATAATAGAAAGGTGAAGTTTTGGTTTTGTCGGGTTTAACGCCATATTTCAGCATATGATACCTATACATAACGGCCAGTATATTTGGTGGAGGAAGAACCCGGGAAGATCCAAGGAAGAACCACCGACCCACGGGAAGCTACTGGCAAGCTTTCTCACATACCCACGTTGGTCCAGCCTAGACTCGAAACCACGCGGATAGATGTTAGATGTGAGTGATCTGTAAAGGCAAATGCTTTAGACCACTCAGACACGCTAGGCCCCAAAATGTGGTGTTTTAGTAGGCAAAGTTAAAGAGTGGCCGTGGAGTTCATATTTAATATTGGTCTTTGTTGTACCTCGGTACATGCGATTGGCTTTCTCGTGACAATTATAATAAAAAGCACAAATTATAATATTGAACATAAATTTGATGTATGTTTTGTAGCGAATTTAACAATAAAAACCGTGGAATGTTTTCTACTGTGAGTTTCAAACCTCTCATTACTACGATATGACAGTCGATATCTATAAACAGAAAATTATTTCTTAAATCCATAAACCATGTTATAGTAGGATATTTTAATAGTTGCATTGAGTTCTTCCAAAATTAAAGTTTACAGCAATCGATTTTGAAATACCTTTGGAAACTTAGATATGAATTCATGTGCATTCGCTTCTCTTGCTGCCTTTTCGATTTCGTTATCCGTGACGTCAATACGACCGTATCGGATATTTTCCCTGATAGTTGTAGCAAACAAGACTGGTTCCTGGCTGACCACACCGATCTGTTCACGTAGCCACTGCAGATTAAGGTCCTTTATATCACTACCATCCAGCAAGACCTATGATTTCAGCAAGAGAAATATTGTTTTAAAACGTCTATGCACCGACAGACGCGTGTCATCGATATGAAGTCATCGATTTTCACCTAACTGTTAAAGTAAAGCTAATTGGTTGCCCTGGCACTGTATTTTATCGCTGAGGAAATGAAAACTTATTAAAAGAACAAAACATTCGGGGTTGTTTGTGTTTATTTGTTTCATTTATTTATTTATTTTCGTTGTAGGTAACCAATGGACTAAATACCAACATATCAGGACCCGATTGAAAAGAAAAATTCAGGCACTATTTAGATTTCTCGGTGCGTTCTTTTCATAGTGGGATAAGCCATTTGTTAATGTATGCAATGATTATGCAGTAATTAACTAGTATCTCTCCTATCCAAAATAGTATGATTTTTTCCGGATTGTAACTTTCAACGATACCACAAGATTTACCTTGCATATGGATGATTTTAAAGCGACAAAAAGGCAATGGTTGCTTCGCTGTTGGATTCAACATTTAAACAAAATTCTGTGAATTAGCCCTGACTACATTTAAACCAAGATCCGGTAATTTTATTCTAATTTTTTAAAATTTGCTTTCATGAGAGTCCCTTTCAGGCAGGATTTTAATCAAAGTTGATAAACATTTGAATATATAGGGTGTCTGCAAGTCTATATATTTCGCAAACCGTGTTTTGAGGATAGTAATAGTATTTTCCGATTGAAAAATGATGCGTTGTTAGAGTGACGTACATATGTTTTGATTTACCTGTCCTTCCTGTGGGTTATAGAACCTCTGTATCAGCTGGACGACTGTGCTCTTACCACACCCACTAGAGCCCACAAGGGCCACGGTTTTACCCACATCTACCCTCAGACTCATTCCATTTAGTACCTGCGGGGGAAAAATAATTCGGAACAAATTATCAGTTTTATTCCGAGTATTCTTATCACAGGGTACGGACAAGACTTTTATGAATAATATTTTTTTTTGTTCGCTTACATTTCTGCTAGAAATATAAATGTTGTCGATTTAGCACAAAACAATACGGAAAACTTATATAATGGACATAGGCATGTGATTATTTACTCAGAGAAATAAGACATGGTTTTGATGGAATTAAATTGTAATTAATTTAAAAAAAACATAAAATAGGAAATAAGACAGCATTATAATTTGATGGAGTCAAATTGTAATTAATTTAGTTGTTTCACCAAATGCAATGAAATAGGCAATAAGACCGCCCTATAATTTGATCAAGATATTTCTATTTCATATGTATGCATAAATTTCGACAAAAACCATATACCGTCTGTACTCGCTTTTAAGTCGAGTCGACTGCAAACTACACAGACCCAGATCTACAGTCGCATAATGCGGTAGTAGATCTGGGTGTATGCAGTTTGTTAGGAGTAATCAGTAGAACAAACATAAAAAGATCCTGATTTGCCGGCGCATTAAGCTATAGCACATCTGGGTCTATGTTTTTTGCAATTAGAGTCGACTTTTAAGTGATGTCGGCGGTGGTGAATTATTATAGACTACTTTGCTATGAGAGTTATTTTGGAATCAAGAATGCCATATTTAGAAAAAGAAAATATGAAGAACGTGTTAGCTTGCAGATGATCATTTTTATTTTGGACCACACACCTGTATATCTGGTCTGGATGGGTAATGAAAGTTGATATCCCTTATTTCGATGTTTCCTCTCACTGTGTCCGGCTTATCTCCCTTGTTCGATGTTACGTCAATATCTGACTTCCGTTCTATAATCTGGAACACACGCGATGCAGCGGCTCTGGCGGCAGCCATTGTTTCTAAGGCGGGGAATGCCTGAGCCAGAGACATGGTGCCAAGCATTACAGAGAAAAATATCTGGAAGAAATTGCGTATCAATTTAATTATTGCATAAGACACATTTTTTAATCTCATAAAGTCTGGAGCTTAAAATCTGCGTGTGGACAAATGGAAAAACAGGACACGTTTAGACCAGCTATACTGCAAATAGGGTATTCCATGTTTTACCTTGTAGTCCGCCAACTGTATTTTGTTACACGAAATGTTACAATCTTTCTTCGCTTCTCAAGACGAAGTTCAAAAACTTCAGCTTCCAGATTTTCGTCATGTAACTATTAAAAAACCCAAAGATATGATTTTAAACCAGACTCTTGTAGTGGAAGCTTTCATACGGTGTGACGACTACTTCGCCTTTATTTCATATATTCCCATTTTTGAGTAAGCTCCCCTTTTTTCTGTATGGTAGGGAACTTTATTTGCCATTTGTGGAACTGCGGCTTCTTTTACATTGAATGTCTCACAATTAGCATGGACATTAACCAAAATATATACGTCTACATTTGTTTAAATTTGACGAATTCCTGGATTTCATTCCCCCTTTTTTTGTATGCCCTTTATTCCTTTTTTAGGCCGATAATCAATGAATTACCGTTCAACTAGTGTTATATTCCGTTATGTAAGACCATCTTTTTGATAAGTTATTGGATCAGAAAAGATAAACTTGCGGAAATAACAATTAAGATAAATACCTGAAAAAGTTTCCTCAACAAAAGACAAGATAGCCACGTGTCTATTAAAATTTTCAGGAAGATATGGTGTGGATAAAAGATCTTCCAAAATTATGGAATAAAAGCATGTACATGTAGATAGCTGTCATGAACGTTCTTCAAGGAAATACACAATGCCTCTGAAAGGCATAATTATCCTCGAGATCACGCTAGGAAACTTATCCTCGAGCACACGCGAGGAAATCACAAAAGTTTTAATTCCGAATTCTTTGAAAAAAGGGCGCATCAAAGAAAAAGTTCCCCGCTTAACTCACCGTTATTATATTTCCCGGTTCGAAACCGGGTTCGTTAATGATGATGAGTTCTGTGCCATACCAGAAGGCGATGGTCATGGCCGAGAATATGAAGAACCAGAAAGCACCTGTGCTCAGTCCAAATGCCAACCCCTTTCTTGTTGCCATACTGTGTGCACCCGACAGTCTTTCTTCAAACCTATGATAGAATACAGCTGAGAGGTTGATTGCCTCCTAAACTACATTGTCTTAATAATTCGTTCATATTGTCACCTAATCAACCGTTCTTATCTGTATAAAGAGCGTTTAGCAGAATTCAGTGATAATGACAATTGCAGTTTATGAAAAAGCGTTCTTGATCTTCAAGCTCCATGGAGTTAGGTGATGATTTGGGTAACGGAGAGAGCTGATTGCTGAAGTTAAAGGTATATACATTCGCTGCGACTAATGCATGAGGTTAGGCATCATATTTCCTTGATCTTTTCTGTCAGCGCTTGAGAAAATCTACAGGAGTCACATACAGATTTACAAAGGTTCTGTTAATATGTCATATGGAAATTTCAATAGCGACTCCCATATACCTATGTTGTGCACTTTATGTTCTGTTTCTTTAGTGTATATATTACAGGAAAAGAAGGATGTCGCTTGTAATAATGCGTGTCCAGTCCCAAAGTTTTAAGTAGGCATACAAAATATGTTTAAAGTAAAGCAACTAAACCTCAACAGGATGGTTTCACGAAAGTTTCATTATATTTTTATTTCTATATTCACACAATATTTGTACATATTTTAATAGTCTAGATTCCCCCAAAACTTTTATAAAATATTTGGATTACACTGTACACGTATCCTTGAAGAAGGATATGACACATCTCTAGGATTACAGTGGTGCTGACTAAAGGTCAAACCTCTTGGCGTTTCATCTCCAAGACAAAAATAATACAATAATTTCAAGAATATACAATTTTGCTGCATAATTATTATTGGATAATAAAATACGAAAATGACTCTACTCTTCTGTTTACCATTTTTGTGCACTGGATATTGGTACTGTAAAGTCGGAAATATTGATTGGCGTACCATTTTGTCTTTCGGCAGTGAACGGATAATTTTATTGAAATAAAATGTCGCGGGTGTCACATTGTTTGCTACACCCAATCAGCATTACTACCTTTTGGCGTGGATTTAATTTTGTGACATTTGTTGCACACGAATAGAGTCACACAAAGTTTAATCCTTCACGAATATTTTTGGTTTTACAAGTGTCAACTGCAAATTATTTTCACTACATTTATTTGTTTATATTTCAAATCTCTGCTACATGTTACTGAGTGGGAGCACTCTGAATCTCTGGAAATTGGCCGTTACCTCTTGGTTTCCTTCTCTTGACCATTGAAAGCTGTTACAGTTCGAATTGCACTGAAGACTTCCTCCGCAACGGCTCCAGCTGTGGAGTAAGCTTTAAGTTCCTCCATTGATGTATTTTTCAGCCACTGAAATTTAACAGAAGGCAATTCATTCATTTTTAACATTACACTGGAAAATGTCATGGTCAAATGAAAAAAAAAAAATGGATATGGGTATTCCAAATATTAAAGTTAAGGGAATGATAAGAAAAAGATGCATGCATATAAAAACGAAAACATTCTCTCGATTGGATGACGATTATGAAAAATAGGACAAGTGTACAACATAATAGGACAAGGAAAATCATCTATCACAACCTAGAAATTTGGAAATCTTCGCGAACCTCTTCAAACTTAACTTTAAAAGTTTTCTGGTTTATAAAATTTATATGGGAAGCATTTGCCATAACTACAATCACGTCCAAAGACAGGATTCTATGAATAATCGGTTAGAATTTAAAATATATCTCTGTATCAATAATAAGTCAATTGAACGTCTTCTTCCGATCATTTCCTCGTGGGGACATTCATCTACGATGGATGTAGTTTGTAATCCAATGCCAAAACTGACACGACACTTAAATTCTCAAAAAGGTGTTTTTGTCACATTTCCTTATCTGGACATTTACATCATAAAATGTTTCAGTCCGCAAAAAAAACATTTTGACGTACCTATTCAAATCTTTGACACGAAAATTTTTGGTTAGTCACAACCATATGAGCCCATTGATAATTCGCTAAAATGTTCTAAAATGTTTGGATGTGTGTATATATATATATATATATATATATATATATATATATATATATATATATATATATATGATATAATATAATATAATAGTAATTCGATCTTGATTGCTAGATTACGTCGAGTTGTCAGCATTAGAAAATCCGGATCACTACGAGACACGAAGCGTCTAGTCATGATCCAGATTGTCTGATGCTGACAACAAGACGTGATCCAGCAATCAAGATCGAGTTACTATGATAATGATATTTTTGTTATATATCTATCAATTTTCAGATAATTTAATAAAATGGCTATATTTAACTGAAAAACAAAAGAAATTGCCTAACGTTTCAACCTTTTTAATACGAACTTCATTTTAAATCATGAACTGAGTTACGCATTGATCAGCCGATATGCGCATGAATATCACAGTTTATGAATGAAACGTGTGAAACAACAGTCACTCATTTTCACAACGATCTCTGTTAGTAACACGACTTTTTAGACGCATGGGGGCAGCAGACCCATATGTGTGATTTACAGTTGTTGTGCAGTTGTCAAATTTTGCATCACGGAAGATTTCAACTGCTGAATTACTCTGCAAGGTTCTCTCCAAGGCCAGGCTAAAGGCGATGTGAGAGTCTCCGATGTGGACTTGGCATGAGAATAACAGCATTATTTTGAGTTATTTACAACGGGATTGGACCAATTGCTGGAAGTTGATGATACATATTTGTTACAGAGAATATTGCTCATATCCTTTCGCATGTCAAATGAGGCCACGGCATAGTTGTTCACGATTGTTCAGTTGTAACCGGAAAACATCGAGGAAAAAGTAGTTTCAGCCTCGTTTGAGAGGATGATGGTACGGAATCAGAAAACGAGAGTATCGTTTTCCTACATCTAGGAAATGACAGTAAAATTCTGTCTCTTTCTTGAGTAAACAATTGATAGGTGTATATTAAAATTTTGTGTTTAAGAAATAAATATTCTGATCCGGCTTTCTTTGAGAATACGAAACATAGGCAAATTCCTTAGATACTTATTGCACGTAAAAAAGGGAAAGAAATTTCAATATATATGGCTGTTCAATCACGTGTAACAAAATTTGTCCTATGAAATAGGTTGAGGAAGAATTACGATGTAAGAGAACGGTATCTTGCAATCATATTTCACTGTTATCCATTGGAATATATTTAAACATATGCTGAACAGGAACTATTCTTTCAAAGAAAAAAGAGTGACAACGAAGTTACCAATTCGTTTTATGTAAAAAAAAAACAGCCTCATAAATAATGAGTGCTACTGTTGAAATATAGAATTCATTGCTTTTAATCTTTTGTAAGTGATTAGTTTTGGAAGATGAACTTTAACCTCAACATGAAGATCTACCCTAAAAATCTGAACACAAGCCTCGGTTTATATTAATCATTAGTAATTTTTTTTCGACTTTTTGCAGGGAAGGCAAACTTTTGAGGCAGTCGTCTTTTTGAGTAGCAATATCAGTAGATGTTTTATAAATGTTTTAGGGCGCATCTAACCTCTCTATGTACAACGCAAGAACTTTAAATATTTTTTTTTTCAATTCGTACTCGTCAATTTAGTGCTTATGAAAAATATGATCATTTTATCTGAATTAATATATGTTTATACGATAAGACGTTCTTGAATATATGTGTCTTCACAAGTCTGTTCTTGTAGACATATATGTGTACCATTCAATTTATATTAGTCGGCTTTTTTCGAGGAGAGGAAAGCGATGTAGGATTGGGACGGCTTACTGTCACGCTTGGATTTCGAGACCGGCTAAATTACAAACTTTTAGGGTACCGTGGCATGATTTTGTGTGTGAACCATATGTAATAACATTGGTACTTAAGCTTCGGAAAATATATGCAATACATTCTCCTTACTGAAAAAGCAGTAACGGCTATTATTCACAAAGGGACATACATTTCTCAACACACTAGCTCAGTACTAACCTACATGTATCGCTGTACAATAATGGTGGGGTCAGACCGGGATAAGATTCTTTCGGGTTAGTACCCAGCTAAATAGTTAACATTTATATTTAGGGGTTTTGTTTGGCTATGCCTTTCGACGTGCAATACTGATGAACGGAACTCATTTTTACCATAGAATACTTGGGAAGGAATCATTGTATACTTTCGGATGCATTTTATGGTGGTTACAAAAGCAGCGTTGTTGAAATGCATATGCAAAGTCAGTGTGTGATATGGTAACAGAACCCTGGACTCCGTTAGATGTTAGATGTTGATCAGCTTATAAATGTAAATATGCTGGGCAAGTGCTGTGAAGTATTGGTGTGTAATGGTCTATAATGGTACTTTCATCCGTTAGAATCCTAATATGATTGAAAGTGTGCTCTGAGATTAGCTTGAAGAAATGTATGTATCTGATATATAGGAAAATTAATGGTGGTCTGACCACTGCTGTTCTATTGGTAACTCAGTCTGCACTGGGACACGTGAAAGAGGCATGGTCTTCATGAAACAAATATCGGAGCAATATTTGGGGTAGCCTCGGAAATATACTTATGTCCTCCTTCCTTCCGTGACTAAATTTAAAAGTTCTTCAATCAAATAAACTGCAGTCAGATACAAGATTTAATTTCTTTTTTGATACCCAATCAGCCAAAAACTCGAAAAATGAACCAAGCTCTTTCACATATGGAAGACAGGAGTTCTCCATCCTTTGTCCTACTCAACCCGTTTTTGCGCATAAACGAGACCATGATTCTGATTCACTGATTCTCTGTCGTGACAGCTACCATTGGTCAGACCGTAAACATACACACCGTGTCAAAAAAGGAAATTTCCTCGGAAAATATGAATCAACGTAGATCAACAAAACATAATACAAATACATTTAAATTGCGGCGATTGCATTTCGGACAGTGATTGTTGGCGCCAGCAGGAAGCCTTACTTCGACTGCTCATTTGTATCAAGTGGTTAAAACAAAAATAATTCTCGTTTTTAACTTATCTCCTCGTAACAAATACAATATTCCTCTCTTTCTGATTGAACAAACATATAACCTTATTTGGGACAAATACAGCCCCCGAATTTTACAGCACAAACAAAACAAAGAATAAACATTGAAGGCTCATCTACCTAACTTCCTGAAAATCGCTAGTTCATAACTTCCTGAAAAACGCTAGGGGTTCAACTGTTCGCCCTATGTAAAATATACGGCTGTCTATGATTCGAATATAATTAAAGAGTATAAGAAACTTGCCCTCATTGCAAGTGCTCCGACGATAACAAGAAATGGGCACACTGATATCGTTGCTAGTGCCAACTTCCATCCATTGATGAGAGCAATGACGTAACACGAAAGCCACGTAGAAATCCACTGGAAAAATACGGCTGTCTTGTCCCCAAATCCTGAAGCAAGGTCCTGCATATCTCTATAACAAAAATGGAATCACAATGAATGAAATATACCCAAGCCATGTAGTCAAGAACCTCTCTGAGCATACAAAATGATCTTTAACTCAAAACTGCAATCATAAAAATCCTACTTAGAGTCTATAAAACCAGTTGAATACGGCGCGCATTTAAAAATACAGACAATAATCCTATAATATTTGTGCTTCTAGTCTCATTCTCAGCAAAGTTAGAGAATGTTTTTGGAGTCTGAGCATGAGATCATTTTTTTTCTCGCAGTTTCGAGACATCGGGGTCAAGAATATTGCCATTTTCATGTAACCTTAGATAAACCTTTCTGAGAAAAATGTAAATTTATAAATATTTAACCTGACCTTTTGAATAATCTTAAGATTTTGTTTCTCATTGCTAGCATTTAGTCTTAAAAAGGAAATAAAAACAAGAATGCAACTCAATGCATGCCACAACTCGTGTAATCATTTCAAATATTGTATTTCATTTAAATATAACATAAAGAATTGAATTGGACCAAAAGTTTTCAGAACTTATCTATAGTCATCTCCATAAGAATAATTATTCCTACCAATGAAAGGGAAGAGGGGACACTAGACATAATATATAAAACTTCTATACAATGGATAAGGAAAATATAAATTTATTAAGAATACTGAAGCAACATTTTAGAAAGATGAAGAAGAGAACAAGAGAGAGAAGGAAAGAAGACAGAATGAACACAGTAAACAAATAAAAACCTTTAAAATCAATGATTTCAGGAATATACATTTTGGTTTATTTTATGATGAATTTATTATCAGAAGTAGAATAATCAGCACTTCAATTTCAAAGTTTGAGGTTAGTGACGGGAAGACGCTCTGAAAGATTGAAACACATTCATTCTATATTTTTGGTAGGAAGGAGAAAGAAAAAGTACGTGGAATGTTCCTACCAAAACCCACATAAACAAGGGGGGTCATTTGCTATATTTACTCGATATAGGTAAGCTTTTAAACTGCTGCAATTGTATATCAATCCGGTTAATAGGATAATTACATTTCTATTATTTTGGGTAAAGCAATGGAGTACCTTTACAAAGGTCGAATTCAGTATTTGAATTAATCAAAGGAAGGTGATTGACGCAAAAACTAATTATTAATTTCCAAATTCAACTATTTCCAAACAAGCCAAGCCTGAGATGTTGGGGATTGCTTGTTTGAAGAAAATGGATGAAAGAACAAACAAATCAGGACCCAATATTTTAGAAACATTCTAAAACGTAAAGAAAATTGTGACGTATAATTGGTCTGAGTTTTTACGTTAGGCAATGAGATAACACAATTTGTGGGTTTATTCTAAGTTTGAGTATGCGAAGAAGTTCGTAGCACAAAGGTCGTAACAGGGTTATGACGGCATGAACTAGAGATGATGACGTATACCATGGTGTCATGATTTTAATTCTGAATAGATCTTTTTGAAAAATAACAATGAAAACAATGAAAAATTGTTTTCAAAAATGTATACATACAACAAATACTTAGCATTGTATATTGCAATAATCGCAAATTATAAACTGAATATTTCAATTTATAATTGCTTTTGAGGGGTCTTAATATATTCTTGGAGTCAGGAATTCGAATGACATTTGAACTTCCGTCGCATGCTCGTAGGATCTCTCTAGTGTCTACTAAAAGAAAAAGAGATTCCAAAACTTCTCTAATGCTGTGATAGTAAAAAAACAAGAACGACTGACGAAAACAAAAGAAGACACTGTTTTCTCTGGTTCTGGAAGCACTTATAACGGTCCAAATATTAAATATTAAGTTTAAATGTCTTTTGGTTAGATATTACAAAAACATATTTCAATGCTTTACTTTTATATTCATTAACTTCTCTCCATGCAGGAATCGTGTTCTTATGTAATAAATAATTTCAATTAAGTTGGACTATTTTTGTCAATGTCAAAAAGCAGATATGGCTTCAGCTAAAACTTTCTAAGATCTACAAATTAAATATGCATTACTTGGAAGTAGTGTGCTTAATTGTACTTACTGCGTAAATACATTCCCAAGCTCTCCCACCTTATGAGTATCAAACCAACCAATCTCTTGCCTCATAACAGACCGGTAGAACAACTTCTTTATTCTGTCCATCTGTCTCTCAGCCGAAAGGTTCCAGAACACGAATTCAAAATAAGCGCATACGACTGAACCAACACCGATCAAGCAGAAATACAAAGTGTAGTTGTAATTCAGCATGAAGTCGAAAACGTTTTTATACTCATCTCCATATGGAAAATTTGAACTGTAAACAAAATAGAAAAAGAAGACGGGTAGAGTAAAATTGTTGTAAGTCTTATTCCTCAGGGTGTAGGCCTACAATGCCTAAGGTCAACAAAACATTTGAAGATATTCTGAAGAGATGGGATGAGGACATAAGTTATTTTTAAGATAGTATAACACAGATATGTATGATACCATTCCTTTCTTCTAAATTATATAGTAATGTAAGTTTAGCTAATGGCAAAGTAGATTTTGCCTGTCCCATTCTTTATTTGTACCTGTACACCTGTAATGCAAAATCTACATAATATCAAGCGTCACGAAGAGACGTATTGAACTAGATTCCCCAATACTGTACTTTAAACCTTTTTGTACCCTAAATTACGGGCACAATCTCTTTAAAAGCACGTTTTAAAAATGTATTGTCATTTGAAGTGGAAACTGAAGACTGCCATTGTGACATGGTTTTTGGTGCTTTTGTATTCTGTGTTCTTCACATATTTTGGGACCATAAGCCATTCATTTTATACGTTATCCATTAAAACCGTTGATATAGAGTGTACCTTGACTATATATAGACATATGCATATATAATTGATAGGGGAGACAAATCCTACCTTTCCTAAGCTGTGCGTAAGTGACTGTGTTAGTGATTTTTGAAACTACAATCGATATACTGCAGGATAGAATATATGTTTGTTGTTTGTTATCATGGAAAGTACCTATCATAAGGATCTGACGTGAGATCTCATTTCAAATTAAATTGAGGACACGAATCTAATAGTATATATCTTCTACGACCCTTGGCGGGCAATAGATAATAATGATTTGACTAGTTTTATAAATTTCATCTGGAAAGAGCACCCATGTAAGATTAATTTATTTTTGTTTTACAGTTTTTTCTTTCTGCTCAGGTAAACAACATTTCATATATCATTTAGAATAACAAAATGACGTTTACATACTAAAGGTAAATCTATTCACACAAATACATGTATACGCTCTCACACAAGGTTCAGAGGGTATTCTAAAATGTTCATTTTTCATGTTTTTTTTTAAATATAGAGGGTGCCAAGTAATGATATGAACTGCATTCAATATCACAGGCATTTTTAAGGGCTGATATGGCACCAGGTAATGAAGGAATACAATATTTGAATTTCAAACATATACACTATTCATCTTTAATTTGGATGTTATATTGTCTTTGTATAATATTTTCTACTCCTCTCCAAATTATCTCTACAAATTGGCATTGTCCTAAAAGATGTATAATGTAAGATTATGTTCATCATCCGACGAAAGACATACTTTTCTTTTTAAAAAAACGCAGAATAGTATAGTGAAATATTTTTGAAATACACTATGATCAATCGGTCATTATTCTTTTGCCTTACATAACGTCATAGCATCATTTGTGACCTCATGTGGTTTTATACGCGTCTAATTATACACAAAGTATGCTATGAAAAAATACACTTAAATAACATAGTGGTCATGTGATAAATACTATTCTTACGTTTAATTTGTAAATTGCTTTTACTTTTTCTATTCAGGTAGAAAAATGATACAAGTTTACTACTTTTAACTTCAATCTGACCAACTGAGTGACGTTGTCTAATATCAAAGCTGCCTTAAGTTTCAGGACACGCTTGTTCCTCTACAATTTTATTAGGAGATTTAATTTTATAACTGTTGAAAGACAGCAAGACAGCACTGAGTAAATATATAATTGTAACAATACGCATCGGTAATGATGTCTGCTTGTTTCTCTCGTTTCTCTTGATGTTCCTATTTGTTTCTCTCATTTCTCAAAATGTTCGCTTATGCGGGAAACCCTGCATACTATATTACTGCAACCTGTTACGGTTAAATTAGCGTCATATTTATATGACTGCGGAATATTTCCATTTTAAACATTTCTATCAGCCGTTTTAAGTACTAAGACACATTCTTCCTACCCTCCTGGGTCTAAATCACATCATGCATCTTGAACGCAATCCTCGTGCTCTTTTCTGCTTCTTTTTAAAACAAGCAATGCATGTTTGTACACCCCTGCGACACTGCGAATATACTACTTTGTTTTGAATCCTTTTTATTGATGCAGGAATAAAAACAAAAATATACGTGTTCTTGAATCGAAGAGAAAATCTACACTCAGAATCAAATTACACTGTATGTGGTCAGAAACTCTGCAAGGCCTCGCCCCTGTGAGCGAGTTCTGACCCTTCAAAGTGGATTTCCAATTCAACACAGGTGTATACAAATGACTAAGCTATAATTATAACACAATGCAAATTCATGACAGTGATGTAAAATTATATCTTTATTTTTGTCTTGATTTAAAAAGGTGCCACATAAATTCTGCGTTTATGCTATTTACAGCTTTCAAGTACATAAACAGAAGTTGCATTTGAAATGTATCTGCTATACGATAACTGACTCACCTGTTATGGGCGAATCTTGATTTGTAAATATCGTTGTAAATAAATCCAGTTGCCACTTCGCCGTAAACAATCATATTGACGGGAAAAGCAATGCCGGTTCCAAATGTGAATAGCATTCCAAATATCAAAAGCACAACATCCAACTTATCTCCATAACGAAACTGAAATTAAAACAAGGTTTACATTTGCATGCAGCATACGACCTTCTACAGACTTATTTCTTCTGCCATCTACTAAACTTACGCCCATATTATTTAAAATTTAATAACATGTTTGCATCAATAATAGTCCGATCAAAATTTTTTAAAAGCAACCAACAACTTTTTGCAAGATGGTCACTTATTATTACTGCAAAGTATGTAAAACTAATGAACACGTATATGTTTACTTTCTAAATATCATGTCAGTGAGGCATTTGTGGTAACACGTTGGTTTCAAACATATAAATCTGGATAAAGTGTAAGGAAAGGTACCTCACACGCCAGAGGTATATCCTTCTCTACATGATACTTATGACAACAATAGGTTTGTATATTATCTAGTATGGGTTTCATCGACAACTAGAACGAATTTATTGTTGTTTTTTTCGTTTGTTTGATTGTTTTTTTTTTACAAACTGAGTAGCTGTGTATTACCAGAATGATAATGAGATAGACCTTTGAGAAATAAGTAAAATGTTTCAAAACCATGATGATTCGTTATATTGAAAACGAACCAAAGAGATTTTATTACAGTATTATATTAAGGCAAAGGTTATGCCCAATAACCTCGTTTAAAACTGACAATAACAATATGTTAATGAAGAGCATGATAATGTCTTGCATCGCTACATACCAGTTGAAAGAATCCGATTGAAGGTGGAATTTGGTCATCTTTCTCCTTGTCATAATTATCCACTACTTTTACATCTGTCGATGAAAAGTCAAGTTCGTGCTCCTTCTTTTCTTTCAACCACCCATTAGCATGTTCAATTTGTTCGGTTGGATCTGTTTTGATAGAGCTGTCATTTGCAACCTTCTCAGGATGCATGGATACACCATTGCCTTGATTTAATGAATATGACTTCCTCATGGTCACTTGAAGCTGAAATAATATCCACGTTCAGGGTTTTCTCTTTATTGCACACTCATACTACTGAGACACCACAGAATTGGACTCCAATATGTCTGAAATCAAAGATAATCTATATTTTAAACAAAGATACATGATAATCATCTAATGCCACAGGATGCATACCATTATTGTTTATTTTCCACATTTATTACGTCCATTCTTTTCAATGTAAATATCCCACGATGTTAAAATATTTAAAACTATTATAATCGCACATTTGTCAGGCTTTCATCATTTTGCGATCTTGTGTCTAAATTGATCTACTTAAAAAAAATAAAAAATTAAAAATTAAAAAATTTAATAATAATAATAATAATAATAATGATAATGATGATAATATCAATAATAAGGTCGAGGGTTTTGAGGCCATTTACTAACCAGAATTTCCGGCGCTGATCCTTTGGACTAGTGTGATGTGCGCCTAGTTGCAAAACGGACAGACCTGGTTCGATTCCCAACTGTAACAGTTCTAATTAGGGTCCTTTACCGTTTTATTTGTTGGCCCGTCCAACTCTCAGTAGCTGGTGATACGGCAGAGGATGCATTTCGACAGCTGTGAGAGATGAGTATTGGGGATATTTGAGGACGAATTTCAAAGTAGGAGGCGGGGGAGGGGAGGGGAGTATAGTTGTCGAGGTATATGAGGTCGCTTACTAGTCTGCCTATTTGGCTTGGACCTTTTAATCTAGTGGCATGTGCGCCTGACTGCGATACAGACGATCCGGGATCGAGTCTCGACGGCGACAGCTATATTTTCTATCCCGTCCAGTTAAAATAATATTATTTATTATAATAATTATAATAATAATAACTCTATTTACTCCTCGAACTTAGAGAGCAATATTTTAAGAATTTTAAATAAGTATGAGAACAGTAATGAGCAGTCTTTTCATCAGCTATTTAATTTCATCGTCCACCATGCACCATCAACATTTGATAAGCGCCTCAGGTTTTTGACGAAACCGGATACAAACATAATTTGTACGCAGTTACATACCGCCTAATGCATAGTTTTGTTCAACCAGACTCTCGCGTGGTTCTGTGTGGTCTCCGCCATACGGGGTATGGTAAAATGCTTCATTGACCTCTGTTTCAGAGAGAAGGCGCTTCGGTCAAACTTTGCGGAAGCGAAACTACAACAACATTTCTCCCTCTCTCAAAATTCAGATAGACACACCTTCTGAAAACGTTCAAGCCAAAATTTTATTTTGAGTTTCGAGGGATATCATTAAAGATCACCCAAGAAAAAGACAAGGTTGGAGGAGGAGTTTCTCAATCATACAATGACACTGTCCATGTTTACGTAATAAAATACGTTACTTAATAATCACAAGGACATATTACGTCATCTCATATCCTGAGCTAATCAAATCACTATTCAAAATGTTTGGAAAGCTTTGTAGTGACTTGTTTTTTGTTGTTATTGTTGTTGTTTACTTTTTTTTATCAGACCTCATTTTGGCGGAGATCGCTCGGAACCATGTGAGTGGTTTGTTTGAACGAGACTAGCTGATGCATACCAACATACCATACGGGTGATAAAAACAAACATTTATTTCTTTGCAAAACAAAGTAAAATAAGGTCTGTCTTTAAACCCTAGAAGAGGTACAAGTAAATTGTACTTCAAATTGATCTGATATTTTATCGTGTGAGACAGATGCATATTTCTTTGATCATAAATATTGTAATGAAAAATTCATACGACAAGATCAATGTTAAATTATACGGACATTTTAGGACGAAGTCAATCAAGAGGTGTGATCCAGTGTAAACCGGATTGAATGTCGTTTGCTGTGATTTCACATTGCAAACGCCGCCAGTTTGAAAACAAATTCTGCATCGGTTATTATCATTCTGAACAGCCTCGTCTCGTTCCAATGTGGGGCCCTAGTGGTCGAGTGATTTAATGCACTCGCCTTTACAGATCACTGACATCTCACCTCTGTCTGCGTCGGTTCGAGTCTCGATTCGGCCAACGTGGGTATGTGAGAAAGCTTGCCAGTAGCTTACCGCGAGTCGGTGGTTCTTCACGGGGTTTTCCCAGGTTCTTCCTCCACCAAATATACTGGGCGCCATGTATAGCCTATCCTGTGCTGAAAAATGACATGAAACCCACAAAACCAAACCAAACCTATTTCCAATGCTAAAAGAATAACTTTGAGATTTTGAAAGAGATTTGGTGGTAATCGTAGTGATACTTCCCGAACTGGTAAAATTTTGGCGGACAAACATCCGGCTAGATGAGCTAAGAACTGATTTTTCCAAAATCTTATAAAGTGTTGAAAACTACACTGGACGACGTTTCAACAATCAACGAAATACCTGCACTTTTGATTTTTAATATTATTTCTGCAGCTTTGTAATGAAAAATTTGAAGAAATCATTCGGTTTCAATTGCATTAAACGATTGCTGACGTTGATATTGATGATGACACATCATCTAGTCATTGTGACGTCAATGAAGATATTGTGACGCAATAACAACCACGGACTTGAGGGCAGTTCAAAATGGTCGTTATTTAAGTCTGAGGCTTTTTCTAGCATGCGATGGAAATGCCAAGAATGCCGAGAATGTTCCGATTGTAGTTACGATCAGACCCAACGTCCTCTTTTTTGACCCAGTTTAGTATCTGGCCACCATTGTAAACAGTCCAATGTAATCAATACTTTTCGTCTGGAATTTTTTTGTTGTTGGGACAATTAAGGTGCAGACCGTTGAACAATCACGAATGAAAATACTTTGGTTAAACTACTTTAGTATTAAGTCTTAGAACAACAATTAATAATTTAGTAAAGATCAGTAAATGCGCCTACATGGTCATGTTGACGTACACTTTTTTTGTTGTAGTTGCTGTCATCCTGATAACACACACACACACACACACACACACACACACACACACACACATATATATATATATATATATATATATATATATATATATATATATCATCCAAATTGAAAAAAGAAAATCTATATACTTCCAAAGACTTAAATTGCAAGGAGAAAATAATAAAAATATTGAAAATGGACTGGTAGTCATCGCTAGTTGCTGCTTTTAGAGAGCGAGAGAGTCAACTCAAAATGACCTTTGATATAATGTATCATTAAACAACTTCTCTTTTATGCAAACATCGCACTTTTATCCGCTCCGAATAGCATTATTTATTTCCTGTACTAGGAATTTAATGAAACACAAGCGACTCTAAAATAAATCTCCTTATTTTTAGGTATTATCCAAAACCGATGGACCACAATGCTCTGGCTATAATCCTGACGCACACTGCACATTTCATTGTACACGCTACTATGACAGCAACATCGAATAAGGACCATCACAACGACTACCTTAGACGGATTTTATTTCTGGCTCATCTTTTCATAATTGTATCTTCAATTTTCACTAATGTATTGAGTAATTTTACCCTGATATGAATATTTCGTTGTCTTTCTTTGGCTACATGACATTCCATCCTCTTTAATACACTTATTTTTGTTCACTGCCGAGATAGAATTACTCCATGTAAGCACGCGCCACCATAGCAGTAAAGTGGAGTGTATTACTGAGGGGTGATCAGGTTTCATTCGTACAATGAACGACGTGTAAAATGTGGAATAAAACATTGAAAACCATTTTGTTTCAATTGTGTTACTCCCTTGATCTAATGGAGTAGTAAGCTGACTCGTGTCAATGGTATGGTTTTGTGTTTTGCGGCACAGCAACACATGAAGGTTGTACAGTACTGAGGCAATTGGAGCAAAGTACCTTATCAAGGGACACACCACAGTAGCAGACCCTGGATGATCCAAAGGTACGATTCGAACCCGCACCATTTCAGTCGAGAATCCAGCACACTAACCACTGAGCCACCGCGACTCCTCGACATGCGTGAAATATGAGGATATAATTAATTGTTTATTAGCGGAATGCACATGTATGTAAAATTATGAACCTAAAAGTCCATAGATGTGTGTATACATGTACGTATACTTTTTTGGATGACTTTAGAGGCGATGAGAAGGACAACATCGGCGACATTGTCATTTTAGTTGAGCGTCAAGTGCCGAACGTCAAATAAAGCATTGGCATGGCTACTGTTGGCAAATTTTACAACGCAGATACACATCATTTGCGACGCATTAAAGGGGATTTAATTGACTTTAGCATGTATTAATACGATGGATATCTGAATCCTTATAGAGTCATTAAAAAGAAGAAGAAGTAAATTTGGGCAACTTTAATGGTTTATTATACCATACAGGGCCGGATTAAGATTTTTAGATGCCCTAAGCACTGAAAAGATTATGGTGTCCCCCCCCCCATATGTAATTAAAAAAAACCCCGTAATTTCTCTCTTTTTTTTGTGCTCCTGCTTTGCTGGTGCCCTATGCACGTGCTTAGTCTGCCTATTGGGTAATCCAGCCCTGTTACCCTACCAGCGTCTGGACAGAGACCCAGGAATCAGAATGTGAAATACGTTTCATATATTTGCAAATTACACTATAGTTGAAATTTTGGCGTTTGACCTTTGACCCCATCGCAGGGTCCCTTCTGTCTATTTTTGGGTATTTGGCGATATTCAATAATAACTTATAATTGGTATTGTGAGGAGTTTGCACATTTTCCATTTCTTATATTTACACTCATATTCTGTCGACTCGGGATGATACAAGCAAAGTCCTTGTCTCTGGTAATTCGGGGACTAAAACTCCTACCAACCAACAATAATGACAGGTGGGGGTTTTCTCTAGCAAATAATAAGACTTGATCGTATGCTGACACTAAATGTGCGCAATACAATATATCTAAAATTATTTACCTTAAGTGCATATATAAACAACGAACAATGCAGTAACAACGTACACAGGTTGCAATTTCCTTTCAACAAAAGATATAACATTAATATATTCGATCCCAGCTACTTGTCTACTTATAGACGACATGCACACACTTTGAAGATAGTTGACCGCAGTAAAAACCAATGACCCCTAATAGCACTTGTTGCGTCGGGGCGATTTAATACTTTATAGCTATAATGATTGCTTACGTATTTTACGCTTGGTTACATTGCTCTTTTAGAGGTAAATGGAATGTTGCTTAAATGCATACAAATCAATGGTATGATTTAATGCAAAAGAAATCTTGAAGTGAAATAAAATAGCAACTATAAATTTACGAACTAAAAGTTGTGCAATAATTTGATCGGTGAAATAGTTAGGAACCAATGAACGGACAAAGAGATACACTGACACACAAAATATTCCGACGCTAATGCATGGGGAAAATTAGGTGATATTTCTCCCTTATATCACAACGTCTTATTTGACATATATATCAAGGTAGATAATTTAAACCTGCGCCTAGGCCAGCCCGGGTCGACTGCCTCTGAGTGTCCTTGGTAAAGGCATTTAGCTCCTATTAAAAATGCCTTTAAAATCCACAAACTTTTGAATAGATCTCGATTTTAGTCAGGTTGGGGTTTCATGCCATGTTTACGGAATCTGTTAACCCTATCAAGTCACCGTTAGAAAAGCAATAGATCAATCTGAGGTACTTGAATTGGAATTTCTATTGTTGATAAATTACTTATTTTTTACAATGTTCACCGATTCATATCTGGGAGTTATTATTCGTTAGTACAAGCAGCCCGTTTTACTTAGGAAACTTGAAGCTTTACTTGATTAAAAGTTTAAATGGATTCTTAAAACGAATGTTTTTCCAAAATGCCAGAAATAAAATAGGATATAAGAATATACATATGTAACGAACATGTTATGAATGATGTGAAACTTGGATACCCGTGACAGATATATATGTGTGTGTGTTTGTGTGTTAGTGTGTGTGTGTGTGTGTGTGTGTGTGTGTGTGAGAGAGAGAGAGAGAGAGAGAGAGAGAGAGAGAGAGAGAGAGAGAGAGAGAGAGAGAGAGAGAATTGCTTTCTAACCTTCATAGACTACCAAATGTCATTCGCTATCCCATCTGTATACCTTTATTGCCATCTTACCTAATATAGAGTTAGCCAGATAATGGTCTCCTGGTGTTAATGTTGAGAATTTAAATACTCAGCTCTATAACAATAAAGTGCGTCCCAGATTCCAAAACTAAGTGAACCATGTTCATACTGATTTTAAGCATGTCATCTTCTATTGTAATGTGATAGCCAGCGTTAGCCCCCTCTGTTCCGAACGATAAAGATAATACAAATCAAACAAATAAACACAATTAAAAGCTTCCTAACAGATCAAAGATTTTATTTGACAGAGAGGAAGAAAAATTGCTTAATTATTAGTGTGATCAGAGCTGAAACATTATTATTATTATTATTATTATTATTATTATTATTATCGAAAACGGTCTTAAGAGCTAATGAAACAAGATACAAAAAATGCACAAAATGTACCTAATGCCTATGCGCACGGTAGACAAGAAATTCTATACTTCCAAAGAACCTGAAAATGTGCTCAAGGTTAAATGTAAAGCATTTCGCACTCGATAGCCTCTTACTGGTATTTAATATGTATCATAATACATTAAATAAGGAAGCCTTTATGTAATTTTACTTAGACTAGGATAGATAAGACACATACAACAGGATAAAATATACCGTTGAGAAAAAAAGTATGTGTGTTCTCTACTCCGGATGGTTTTGTGGAGAATGAAAGCATTTAAGAAATTGTTTAGGGAGTACAATTCAAAAGAAAATGAGCATATCAACGGCAGGTTTAGTAAACTCCTAAAATGAGAGCGGGCTGTCCATAATGTAATTCGGTTAACTCAGACGTTATCCACAGCCACGTCTGAAAAATCACATCTTCAGTAATATCAGAATTACCTCTCCCTAACACGTAATACAACGTTTTGGTAGCTAAAGATAAGAGGACGAAAAATGTATAAGGTCACCAGAACATGAACTATCTGTGATTGTCCGACCTCCGTTATGTCGTAGATCTCGATTTTAATCAGACTGTAGTATGAAAATCCATGCTTGAAAAGAGTCTCGTATGTTTCGACAAGATAAGCGTGAACCAGGGGATTCATGTTTGTCCTGCTCACGTGCTGTAAGAATTCAACACCATACCTGTGCTATATAAAGACTGAGATATCACCAATATGAAAATTAATAGGACAGTATTTTTGTTTCTTAACGGGATAGAGTCACTAACCTGGAGTACTATTTATATCTTAGACCAAATTTAGTGATCATTTGGTACCTACGTTCCCTAAGAAACAAATCGAAATTTAGGAATCTATTTAAACTTGTTAAGAACTTTATGTTTGTATTTGCATGTCTATGTAGACAAAATTTCAGTTCTAAAATGGATAGCTTGGGTCTGGTTTGTTATTTGTAACAATATTTAATCTTTGTATATGTTAGCGTATTGTGTTCTTTTGACTGACATTCTTTTTATTTTCTAAGTTTGTTAGAAGTGAAGAAGTAAACCCTCGAAAACCGAGCTTGTTATTTTCAGTTGTTTATGCAACTATCTGCGTATTTGTTTTTTTTACCATGTATTTAACCTTGATTCATATTTACCGACCACGTCTCTACACTTTTGTAAATGTCTTTCTTTCATTCATAAGGGGGAGTGGAATGTTTTATTACATGGTAAAGCTTCTTTATGCTACTGTTTAAATTTATGTATAACGTGGTTTTCTTCATTTTCTGACATAATATATAAAGTGTCCACATATGCATATACTGTTTAGGCAAATAGCTTTTGTTTACAAATACAATCTTTGTTCTGATCATGTGACCGTGTCGGTTCAACTCTGGAAAATTAATGGCAATGACCCGAAAATACACGAGCAATGACCCTGATATGCATGGGCAATGACCCGTGGAATTTAGTAGATGTCTCGACAATATTATTTATTTGATCTAATTATTCTGCGCTCTGTTGATTCCGGTGGACCAACACAAGTGTAAAAAGGCGAAACTTCCTAATCTTTCATACTGAACAAAATTAAACATATGCGGGCACTTCTTTTATATTATGCCGGAAAATGATGAAAAACCCATCATGCATAACTTTAAATGTAATTTGTGTTTTTTCAAATGCCTCCGAGTGGCCTGAGAAATATTACATGAATGAGATTATGTTCTGTTATGTTTATTCTAGGAGTAGTATCAATGCATTCTAGACCTTTCGAGTGCGGAAATGTGTCTGCTGGTCTCTCTATCACGGGGCTAAATTCGCATTCGACCGAGACGCTGACGGAAAGAGATATATCGCAATTGACCGAAAGCGTACGCTTGATCTATATTCAGTACTGGCTATGCCGCATTTGACCCACGACCTGTTCACGTTGTTGTGCTGTGCTGATTTCTCGTACAAGTCGAAGCGACACACATGAAGTGACATTGTCGAAAACCTTAGTCACTGATTGAGGAGACATCTTTTCTATCTCCTTGATTCTTTCCTTTTCCAGGGTAGTTTAATAAATTTAAATTATGAGAGATATTTAAAAGAAATGTTTATATTACTTCAGATACAAACTCCCCAATTGTATCACTTGTGATGTTTGACTTCTTTGCAGTGCAATGTGCAGAAGCATTATGTACAGTTACTTTGGAAGGTTTTATACTAGTGATTCGTGTGGATTTGCAAAAGAAAATGTAGTAGAAATACTGCGTCACTTAACACACAAGGAGAGAGGGATATACACGATGCTTTGTCTGATATTCAATAACCGTGTATCACTTAATGTAACGTAAATCTTCGAATAAACACCCATTAAATACAACAACGCCAATATGAGCCAATTTTTCTTTTCATCTATCTAAAATAAGACTTGTCAATTTAACGGAATTAGCAAGCCGCAGCCGCAGCCGCCACACACACGCATCACACAGACAGACACATGCATTGCAAAAATTGCTATAATAGTCGGAACTTCAAATTTGTTACCTTCATGAGTATATCAATAAGCATAGAACATTTTATTCGTGCAAGTCATGCCCTTTTGATGTAGTCCTGCTAACGAGATTTCGCCCTGTGATCAATGCCCAAACACAATGAAAAAAAATATATAGACAATAGCAGAAATCATTGAAACAGTGCAAAAATCTAATAAGGTCGTATTTCTTTGCATATACATATGCATACCATTTCATTTCTGTATAGAGTGGTTGTTGTACCAACAAACTCGGGTTGGACGTACAGACAGATAGACAGGAGAAAATCAATATCCCACTACAACATTTTGAATGGGGGCAATAGCTAAGTTCCTTTCAATTATGCTAATATGTGGACACTTTTTGTAGTATGTCAGAAAATGACAAAAACCACGGTATACATAAATGTACACAGTAGCAGAACGACGACTAACCATTTGATCAAAACTTCCATTGTTGTTATTAATGAAAAGAATACATTTACAAAAAGTTTAGATAAGTGAATGGTAAATATGCATCAGTTTTAAATATATAAAAAGCGGCATAAAAACTGAAACAACTAGCGCGGTCTTCGGGTTTTTTCACCTATTACAACAAATTTAGATAAGAAATAGAACGTCAGTACAAAAAAACAACAACAACAATAACAATAAAAAACCCCACAGTATGTTAATATGTACAAACATTTAATATTGGTATAATGAACAAAGCAAACCCATCTTTCTTAAAAGCGAAGTTCGGTCTGTATTAGTCATAACAATACAATCATCAAGTTGTTAACTTGTTTAATTAAATTTAGTCTTTATTTCATTTTGACACCAATCAAACCAATCCATCAAACAGCCTTTCATTAAACCTGTCATAATACAAAATGCTGCTATCCTGAAAACACGTGATATCTTGCAAAACTTTAGACTGTGACACTAACTGAATACAAAAGGGAAAGGTTTTCAAAAAGTTAATACTTGTACATAGCTGTCCATTTTACTCATATTAGGTTTCATGCCAGGTGTGTTTAATGTGTTCAATCTACGAAGCGCCCAGGGATCAATCTTAAAGTACTTGAGTTGGAATATCTCTTTGTTCTCAAATTTCTTGTTTTCCTTCTCAGTATCATCCGATTAATATCAGGTAGTTATTATTCGTTAGTACATGTTGAAAATTGAAGCTTTGTTTGACTATAAGTTTAAATGGCTGCTTGAAACGTATCTTATTCCAAAATGCCAGCAATAAACTGGAATATAAGCATACACATGTGTAATAAATATGTTAATATTGATCAACCAATCCCAGGAATATGGTCCAAATTCAGAAGAAAAAAATTTATTCAATTTTAAAGTTTAGGAAAATGGATATTTTTTAAAGTTTTCTGATAAACAGACATATTCGGTCTTTAAATACGAAAAAAGACCCACAAATGTCAAAACAATTTCTATGTGAACGAAGCACACATTGCTCATTGTCTGGTTATGGACGTTATACATTACGAAAGTTATATTATATTATAATATCAGCTATAATTTTTATTTCTCTTCGAATCATTTGAAGAAAATTCACAATGTATTGACGATTTTAGCTTTCTGATATCGACAATTATGCGTAAATACCACGAATAAACCGTTTTTTATTTGAAAATTGCATTATGGAAGTTATGTTCTTAAATGTCACAGCTTAACGCAAGTTATTGAACATGTTTGGAGCAAAATCCGATCAAAATAATTCTAAAGAAGGCAAGATTTTACTTTGTAAGTATTATATGTAGTCCATAAACATTTTCTGTGTTCTTAATTAGTTACGGTGAAATTGTTAAGCAACCAACAAAAAAATATTATTGATTGATACCTCTAAATTAAACCAGTATTTTAAAGTTTCTAAACACACACACCAACTCACTCCCACCCACTCGACTGAAGAAACTGACACCAGCCTAACAATAACCATTGATACGTGTCAAATCCTTGTTTCTGGTTAATGAAAATATTCGGTTTACTCTGAACTTATTCATAGTTATGCTTGAAATATCACAACTTTATAATAGAAAAATCAGAAAAATAAGTAACATAATGCTTTTCATTGCATACATTTCAGTCTAAGCAAAAACACAGGCGTCTTTTCAGGATTATAATTTTCACTTAAAATTATATTTATATATGCAGTAGCGTTTATCGGCACCTCAGCACAATAGTGGCTATATGGTGCCAACTAAAAGCGAAAATCGAAAAATGTAAAAGTGAAGAATTGCACAAAAACCAATGGAAGATAAACCCTTCCAAATAAATGTAAACATGAAGTACATCAAGGTAAAATATAAAGGATTATTGCTAAAATTCTGTAAAAGGTATATAAAATAAAAAATAAAGGTAAAACATGTAAAATCCTTAAAACATCTGGTTCTGAAGTTTGTTTGTGGAGTTTTCATTCCTCATATTTTGCCAGGGATGAAGAACATACTGATATTTGAAGTCAGTATATGGAATCTTCCATTCAGAGACGGGTGATTGCAGGGCAGCTTTGATATCTTTATCTGCCCTTTCAATACCCTTTATACCAATGTGACTAGGCAGCAAACAATAGAGGATACGTTTTCCAGACTACATGAGCAAATCATGCTCCTGTAATATCTGGGATATTAACAGGTTGTCAGGTTTAAGGTTTTGCAGCGCTTTCAGTGTGGAAAGGGAATCCGAAAAGATTATGAAATTTGTTTTTTGTGAGGTTTCAATGTAGTTCAAGCGGTGAGTGTGGCTGTAATTTCTGCAGCAAAATATGAGGCTTTATCCGGTAACTGACTCAAGATGGTACCACAGAGTGTTGCAATGTCAGCTTTAACCTTGTCTCCATCTTCTGAATGGTCTGTATAAGGGGACGAATCGCCATGATATGAGACTCTGATTCCAATGAATTTATTATGAAAAAAAGTACCTCACGTGTTCGAATATACCTATGTTAACTTTTGATTGATTTATGATAGGGTTGATGTCGACGTTAAAATAATGCATAGATGGAAGAGAGGGGCAGGAAAAAGAGTTCTTATCAGTAGGAAGAAGAGTTTAGCAAGGAGTTAGTGTGTTCTTGAGATATGGCTACAACACAGGGTTAAATTTGTTCTGTTACGGAATTATATATATTTTTCTTTTTAATAATTGTATATTTTATTAGGATATGATCTCTGTTCTTAGTCTAACAGCTGTCGTCTTGCCGTGAGTACACATACGGTATTTATTTGGTCAATATTTCACCTAGTTGCTTGTAGCTTTAGTCATGTGACGTATTTTCCGCGCGCGAGGTTGAACTTTTGACCTAGTTCTCGTACTTTTAGGAGTAAACATTATATTGACTAGGAATTATAGTTTAAGGTCACATCCGAAGAATGAATCGTGTTTATTAGAAGGAAATTATTTCGAAATACCCAGTTTGTTTATCGAAGACGTAGAATGGGTTGTTATTTCGATCCTGCGCAGTAAGGCTATATATAATATGAGTTATAGCAGTATTGGGGCATTCTTCATAGTTACATAGAGATTGAGAGGTCATAACGAATTTGATTCATTTTGAGTGTGGGATATTATTCTTTGGATATTTATTAATTAATACAGTACATTTAGGATTCAGTACAGTGTCTTCAACCTGAATTATTATACAGCTCCGTCGAATTATCGGAAACATTTCTAGAACTTGCGCGATTCCATATTAGCAAGGATTATTTGGATATAACTTAATCTTATAAACATATTAGCACAGTAAAGGCTACTTCATTCGGAACATACATTCGGAATAGTTGGATTAACTTCCAGAACAGTGAACTTTAAAACAATTTAGGACTTTTATGGATATTCTATACTGTAAGTTATTTTTAATTCTTTCACTTTGATTGTTTGTTGAAATATTTTAATATTTTAGGAAATTAAAGATTTGTATTTTAAATCTTGAAAGCTTGTTTGAGTCTTTTCTTTTGTTACATAACCCATAGTCGTAACAGTTCAATTGATCAATGATACTTATAGAATTGTGTTTGTGGGTCTTTATCATCACCTTATCACGGGGAAGGGAGTGGTATAGGGAATATAAGAAACTAATGCATCCTAAAGGCAATAATTCATACAAGAATAATATCGCCTGAGTTATGAGTGATACAGCACATGGACTGATTCATTTTTTACATTTTTATGGAGGGGATATTTTTTTTATCTATTTAAAAACTATCGTATGGGCATACAATTAAATTTAGGGTCAAAGTTTCCAATATTATATTTCTATCAACCCTACACTCAAGTTACAAGGTTATATAGATTTTATTTTTGTGCAATCATGTGGAATAGTCACTTAATACATTTGATCTAATGTCGACATTATTTTTGTTGTTGTTGTTGTTGTTGCTATGAGCTGATCATATGATCGTTACGCTATTCATCGTCAAAACGTGAGACATTTCTCAAAATAAATATCAATAGATGACAAGACAATGAAAGGGTATACATAGCTGTCTTTTTCTATCTGTTTCTCTGCCTGACTTTCTGCCTGTCTGTCTTTCTCTCTCTGGATACAAGTCTAGATGATCTTACAATGCATTTTACTAGTTAGATCAGGTGTAATATTGTGTTTTACGGACATACAAGACATTTAAAATGTTGCTTATGAAATTGCCGTCCTAGAATCTCACCTTTAAAAACCTTTCTCACTTACCATTATCGTGTGCTTCGTACCTCGAATACATACAAACTTTAATATATCAGCTGCTGAATAGGGTTGAAATATTGGAATTAAGTAACTTAGAAGGCATCATTGATAGTAGCATCAAAATGTACAAAATCTTGCTATTTTGGTGACACAAATCTTACCTGATGACGTTCAAAAAAAAATAAAAAAAATAAAAAGGATTTATAAAAATATACCCATGGAAGTGCATTAATACCAGTAAAAGAAAAATAAATATTCGTTATTTCGAATTGACCTTTGGAAATAAGGAAACTCATAAAGGATCTTCTTTATTGAAAAACTTTTTGATATTTCAAAACGTTCTTTTTTTAAATTAAAAAAAATCCATACTTCTCGAAATAACGAAATAGGAACGTTCTCTTTCTTGGCGATATTACGTTGCTGGTTCAAATTTTGTTTACTTCATAAAGGAAATACTTCTAGGTGAAATCTGATCCATTCCAGCGCTGTGATTTACTTCATAAAGGAAATGCTTCTAGGTGAAATCTGATCCATTCCAGCGCATCAGACTGTGACCCTATGAAATAGTTGACACTTAATATAGCACAGATTCCTTCACTTTGAAGTGCTAAATAGAAATACCGAGTCCTACACTTTGCACCATGACGTAGGAATCACTTTGAAGTACTAAATTAAAATACTGAGTCCTACACTTTGCCCCTTGGCGTAGGAATATAAAGTGTTTATTCAGTAGTGTTCTGAAAAATTCAGTACGACTTGGTTCATATCTCAGTTATAAGCCATTGATTTTCTGGGAATATGCCAATTTACACTTTCCTTGCTTATAGTAGTCTCGATCTGGCCAGACTATACATGCACACAGAATGTGCATGAAACATAACCTCAACATAAAAAACACTCTCAAGTTATATATATTCTGAACCAGCATAGCTGAAAATGCCATAGAAGAAGCAAATTATTAACAGTTTCGCCGATCTTCAGATGTGAGATTGTTTTTGTCGGCATTTTCTATATATTCGACGATCTAGTATTCTTATTCGCTTAATAATCAAATCTGCGGAAAACTAAGTTTATATTGTTATGTATGATGTTTATATAATATTATAGATATTTTAGGAAATTATAAATGTTTCTTGACTTTAATATTTGATTAAATCTTAATGTTGATTATCAGGAGGAAAAACATGTTTAACTAGTGTCCTTGAATTAGGTTGTTTATTTCAAATTTAAGTTCAAGCATAGTTTTGATAAACATAATGTTTACCAATTTGAGGTCAAGGTTGATTTTGTTTACAGATAAAACTGGAAATACCTTAGGAGTTACCTGTAAATGTCCACACAAGTAAAATTCCATTAAGATGACACATATTCTAGAACATTCTGTCATGTGACCAATCTTTATATATATCATGTTTAGTGGACAGTTTTTCAGTTTTGACATTACTATCAGTCTTGTAAAGAGCTATTACAGTTGTGAAAAGTAATTCAAAATTCTGAGAGAGGAATTATTTTAAATATTCATTAGATTATAACAGTGCTCATAGACTTTTGGATTTTGGATTTTTAATTGATGATTTTGGAATTTATGTGAACTTATTCAGAGATATTTTGGAGGTCTTCATTTTGACATCAGCACATTAAAGACTACTAGTACATCAGGACTTTGAAGACCATTGGCACATCATAACATTCAAGGATACAGCCGTTAATTCGGAACATTCTATATTTAGGACTTGTGATTAGAACACTCATTCTTATTGGATTATTTGGATTTTAATACACATTACTGTAAGTGTCTTTTTGATTTTTCATTTTAATTATCTAGAAATAAATTGCTTGTTGATTTTTACTTGATTTGTTGGTTTCACTTTCTTTCTGTTACATTTTTCTAGACCATAGAGTCGTAACAATATATTTATTTCAAAAAAGGATGCCAAACATGTTACATATAAACACACGCATTTTTACCTTAAATTCTCATCTACCACAATAAAAAATGGCAATGGTCGAATACAATGACCAGTTATCACTCTAAAAGAGAATAACCTTATCCGTTCAAAGAAATAAACGAAGACATCCCCCCAAAAAAAATAAAAAATAAAAAATAATCTGAAAGATTAAAAGACAACGAAATTAAGCTTAATCAAACACAATTCGAATAAAAAAAGTTTAAGTTTGCATCTGATGCAATCAATAATTTTATTATTGACTCCATCTTGGGTATTAAACAACCAACCAATCAGAAGTCACTACTCATTCTACCAACTAGGTCATTGATTTATCCCTATAGCTGCTTTAACTTTAACAAATATACAATCATTAAACTACGCAAAATTGATCTTCCAAATGATAAATAATGCTTTTCTTCAATACAACGTAAAAAGTACGATTAAGAGTTTTGCCATGCTTGTTTGCTTAATTATCCGAAACAGCATTCTGAGCAGTATGCTCAATATATGGATAGTTCAATTATTCGGAATAAATGCAAGTGCTTTGACACTGAAAAAAATACAGGAGGTTGGAATATATTAGTAGTAATTTTTGCAAATCCTATACGTATCAGAGAGAGATAGATAGAGAGAGAGAGAGAGAGAGAGAGAGAGAGAGAGAGAGAGAGAGAGAGAGAGAGTAGTAGTAGTAGTAGTAGTATGGGACTTTGAGATTTTTACCGATCCAGTGTCCAATCCTTTATTACCCCCTTTTAGATTCCCCATGACTTTTTCCCACTTCGGGTTTTTGCACAAGCGTGTGTCTGCGATTATAACCCACGTGGGCCCACAAGCGAAGTTCCCACGGGGAGCCTCAGTATTATGCTACCACAGATCAATACAGCACTGTGGGTTTGTAGACAGATAGCTGCATCACTGTTATTATTGATCTGCGGCTCTCTGCTTGCAGTATACTGTCTTTTGTATAAGACAACGTGCATCCGTTATCACATCCACATGCACAGCCACGATCACATCTACGTGCATATCCACGATGAAACCGCATCCGTAATCGCAGCTGAGTTGGCACAGTTATCGCGGCTCAGTTGGCACAGTTATCGCGGCTGAGACCTCAGCGGTCACTCGTCACACTTGTCCAGACATTCAGGCGTGAACAATAGTTGATTATTGGCGCAAGCACGGCGGGTAAAGTACGTTGGTCACGACCAAAACTTGCTCGAGCTTGGCTGGCCAAACAAGAACCCTAGTAGTAGACCTCCAGTTTTCCCTTGATTTATTCCTGGACTTCACCTAACAATTCTTCTGTCAACTGTTTGCCTCCTTTTGACCATTGTTGTTCCATAAAATGCTCTATGATTTTAAGAATAAAGCGTCCGGCTACTGCTGAAAGCATTGCAAGCATTGAGATCTTACTTAATGGATCTAAAAAATGGCCTTGGATTTCAGCTATTTTACTATATAACGCTGATATTTTTTGTTCAACATCATCGAATCCAAGCATCTCTGCCTGTATATTATCAATTGTGGGTTGTATATCTTTTTGGTCGATACCAGATTCTTTTTACATCAGCCATCGCTGACCGAATATTTTCAATTATGGGCTGCAGATCTTTCTTGTCGATACCAGATTGTTTTTGTTGTTGTTGTTGTTGTTGTTGTTGTATATCTGGGCAATATTTGAGAGCATTCTATATTTGATATAATCTAGTTGATCTGATTCCATATCGTTCTTGGACTTCTTTTGCAGGAACAGAACCATGCAGGGATAGTATTTTCGCAATAATTTGCGGCGGAATGTCTACTTGTCATTTTGGCATATTATATACTTGTCAACGTTTCAAAAGGAAATTACACCGTCAGGGAAACAAAGCTTTCCGCGGACGTACTGGATGACTTTGTCTGTGAGCAAAGACGTCGGTGGTTTTCCATTTCGGTGAGCACCGTTTCGAAGTCAGTCATGGTAATCGTTTTATCTTCGCTGGCCACAGAGTACAGCTTGGCAATTGTACTGAGACTACTTTGGTGGCCGCGAGAATTTACGAATAGATACGTATTCGTGCATGCAGCCGTAACGAAATTATTTTTCCAACGCCATCGGTCACACAAGTTACTATCGATATGGCTCCGACAACAATTCCTACTGGCGTGCCTATGATAGTTGCCGTGGTTGTCATTCCCGCTACGCCAAGGCCAACGTTTGTTGCCGCGGTGATCCAACGATTGCATTTACGATAACACACACGCGTTTGTATTTTCAGAGTAAAACGGTTTTCTTGGTGATTCTTGGTGATTTCATCTCGCAGCTATTGCTCCGCTTCAATTTTTTTCTCGCGTCGGTAGTTTTGAAGGTCCATCACAGTTCTTCTATTAATATCGTCACATCGTAGTACAATTGCTCGACAAGTAGACCTTGTCCAGACGTATTACGGCCGGTTGCAACACGCACACGCACTACCAAGCAATTATTTTTCTTGACTGGTACAACTGCCATACAATCGTAGTAAATATGTTCCCGAGGAATATTTATGTCTCCGGCGATTGGTTGCACACTCATTACGCTCTCGTTTCGTGCAGCAAATGGTTCTCGTTTTTGTCCAAGAACTGTTACATGGCCAAGCGCATTTTTGTTGAATGTCAATCTGGATTTTTCTTTTGCCGGTATCGTTAACGTAGGCTCAAGATACTTGTTGGAGAATGTTATCGCCATAGACTTGTCGGTAAACATCACATCGTTGTAGTAGAAACAATTCCAGGGTGTTTTCACACCTGGTCGTATAGCCATCGACCAGGCGTTTTCGCGTGTTATTGCTATCATTCCAAGCTAACCTGAGTGGGTCTTGGTTCAGAGTGGTCCCAACTATCAATTTCTATTTGGCCCTTGGCAAGATTATATTTCAATGTATACGAGGGCCGGTTAGCAGCACTTGTCGAGAAGCGGCACAAAATCACCATCGATGTTGGCATCCGCTATTATCTTCTCCAACACCTCATCAGTAAATTCCGCAAGATCGTCATCACGTTACTGTTTAGGATCCATCACATATACGTATTGTTCAATCTTAAAAACAAACACCAGAGAGAGTTAAGTATGCGTCCGAACTGACTCTGAGACCTTCGAACTGAATTTCATCTTCCGCCACCAAAGATATTGATGCCGAATATATGTAAGGTACTGGAACGTTACCGTTTGCGACAGTACGCGTTAGTGATCCATTGGTACGCAGGTGATCATTTACCAATATTGCCATTGTAGCCCACCAGCTTCTAAATCCTGTTAAGATTATTAAATACGATTCAAACTCACGCGCCTTTAAGATGTGAGGTTTAGGTGTATCAAAACCATCACTGACAATAGTGAAAACAAGTCGACCATTTGCTAAGAGATCAGTGTGTTCCTCTGTTTTTTTGATTAATATTCTTTCAATTATGCTCCATTAAGTTAATACGTGTATTGGTGAGGGCACCTTGGCAACATTTGCATCCACGTATTGTTTCGTCGCTGTCTCGGAAACATCGATGTAATTTTTCATAAATTCCACAGACACACCAGAGTCTCTGATTCGCCCGATTTAATTGATTTCGGCCAGGTTTTTCGCGATTGCCCCTCGCGGCTTCAAAACAACATCTTTCATGTCCACGTTAGACGTTTGCAGTTTTCCGGTTTTGTCCTGAAAAATCACATACTCTTTTGGGTCGACGCAAACAACAATCTGGTTGCTCAACTCAATCAAATCGGCTTCGGTTGCAAACCTGTTTATATCCTCGGCATCGCCCCGTCTAGTCGCCGCCCGTCCGTGCGCAGTTTTTTAAAGACGAGATGTCCACATATTGGGAAAGGCGAGGGCGGTGACCCTCGCTCGAGTTTGCAACGGCAGCGTTGAATAAAAAAGCGATCGTCCAGTAGCGAAGCCACCACAAAGATAATCAACAACTTCACGTGGCGGTGCAAGCCCATACGAGTCAAAAGACAAAAGATGTTGAGGTGTTACCGCGCATGCAACCCAATGAGTTCCAGGTTCTGTTGATGAATCCAAGTTAACGATTCCGGCTTCCCACGTACGGGGAATCATTCAATGCAAGTTTATCTCGCATAAAGACCCCTAGGAAATGTTAGTCTGATTTTGTCATCGCGATTAAATCAAAATTGGTCGACGGAGAGACCACATCCAAAGACCTCTTCCGCTCCGAGTCCGCCCGGGTAGTCGAAGACATTGGCATGTGAGTGTATGGCTCTGAGTCCACACGGGTAGTCGAAGACCTTTTCCTTTTTGTATGAACTCTGTGCGCTCACCAACCGCCTTTTTCAGAGCCATCCCGGATGCGGTTCCGACAGCCCTAACGCAGAGGCTTTTGCAAACGCGAGAGCCGCAGCCGCTAACAGCGCTGGAATGGCCTCGAGAAATGGAATATTTCGCCCTCCTGTTTCATCGCGGTGACCCCGACCGCTGACAACTTAAGAGTTATTCCGCGGTTTTGACGTTTAGCTGCTTCGATCTGTTGCGCCTTCGGCGGTGTAAAGATCAGTGGGGTGTTCGCAGATAACTTATTCGAAGAAAGTTTAAAATGTACTCCGGTTTGTTTTTCATCGCGGTTGAAATCTTTTTGAGTTCACATAGGCTCAACGTGACAAGTTTACGCAGATGTGACATTTTATTTGAAATGTTACAGGTTCAATTACCCACTACGAGTTTTCTACAGGCGCGTCAAGGGTTCTCATTCGACCACCTGTCCCCTTCATCAACAAAGTTTTGTCAGAGAGTATCACAGCAATACATCTGTAATTGGGGACGGGGTCCTGAGTTATATATGCATTAAAGTGAATGTCAACCACGGACTGCCTGAACAGGTCCAGGTGTTCCAATGAAAAGTAATAAATCAGGTACAACGTAGCGAGGTCTTTTTGGGAATTCTGCAGACCCGTGTCATCAATGTTTTCATGTACGACCACATATTGTGATATTCACGTCCGACTTGATTGGCGTTCCAATCAAGGAAAATTTGTTCAAAGGGTTCCTGATGGTCGCTCGACCGCAGATAAACTTCAGACACTCCTAAATTGTCAAATATCATTACGCTACGGGTTTGGTCGGAAAATCGATTTATATTTTGAAATACCACGAACACATGCCTTGGTGCGCTGATACCTTGTTTTGTACTTATTTGCCATGAAAACTGTCCACGGGCGGTGTCTTGTGTTGAATCTGTGGTGTGCACTAGATACGACAATGTTGACGTACCTCCAGACTCCATAAAAGACATCAAACACACTTCCGTGGTCAGTGAAGGAGTTATCACAAACATCCACAATGTTAATTTCGACAACACAACATTGCCATTAACAAATACGTTTTGCAAAATTGCATCGTTGTTGGTGTGGCTCTTTCGGGTTAACACGACTGTGTGTTTGTCTTTGAAAATGACCTTGCGAACATCTATGCAAAACCCGAATATGGGACTGAGAAGAATCGCATACAAAAGCGACAATGACTTTCCATGAAGTTGTCTTCCACGCGCCGCGAATCCAAGGATGAAATTCGGGTTTAAAATTGGTGAAGGTGCGCCGCGCACACCAGGTCTGGCAGGCATACTAGCGGGTTGCATGTCCTCGAAAGCATCCCGTGAAAGTTGATAAGTGACATGCGGGATATGATCTGCATGTTCGTTTGCACACTGGCAAATATCTTAGTTGGGCCAGTGGATCTCTCGTAATCATTATTGTAACGGGCGATTCCGAACATCGTCGTGGCAACGTCGACATCGTCCAAACATGCTTCGATTTCCTTTCCATAGATGAAATATCGTACGCTGTTGAATAACGCCATAATGCCGTTGTTGACAAATCCAACCTTGATATTGGCGTCGTAATTGTTATCGTTGTCCCTCGATTTATAAGAAATCCTCACACGGGAGAAAATATATATTCGTCCCTCTTCATTGGGGAGCCTTGATTGGTATGAATAATACTGACAATCTCGAACGCTTTGATCTCGCAACACAGGCGCGTCCATGTCCAACGCGGGATCGGATAGATCTTTACACTGAGCCATCGTTTATACATTATCGGTTTTGTCTAATACCTTTTGCACCGCTTCCCATTACTAGATTTGCAATCATCGAATCGTTATTGGGTTGAGCCAGGCGTTGTTGAGCAGCCTCATTAGTAATTTTACTAACCGACGCTGGCATTGTTGCTGTAAATGGAAGCGCAATTGGAACTTTTCGAGTCACTAATTGTCGTAGTCCATCTCGACAATACCAGATTTTTTAATTGATTCGCAGCAACGCTTTTGATGCTATCAACGACTCGCATTGCAACTTGTTTAGCTATTGGTTCAGCGTGCGATGGGGCTCCTGTGAACAATCAACGGACGACATAGCCAAGGCCATTTCCGCAATATGTCTCGTAGACGAGATTTTTCGCGTTGATAACACGAATGGAAGTTACACGTGTGCGTACGATTGTCATTTTATTAAATATCAGGTCAATCTCTAATGTACAGAGTGTCCCCGCGGAGGTCCAACGCGTGCAGGTCCTGGTCGAAAAAAGAAAAACGTACGTGCGCGAGTCGGGGATTGTTGGATGGGCGAAGTTGGAATAATCTAGAGCAGATCACCCGGGCGCATTAGGGGAAACCCAAACAATATATAAGTTTGAGAGGCCATGCTAGAGCCGGAGGCTCTGTAACTGCTGTTGATGGCGTCAAACGTTAGATTAACCTGAATCGTAGAGGTGATCCTGACAATGTATGGCGCGATATTGTATCCCGAGCGCAAGATTCGTTCACGTTCAGGAATCTCATTCGCTTCGGGCCAACCAAGAACCGTACTCAACGACGACAGTCAACCGTGTATTGTGGAGATTCGATCGAGATGGCAGAGCTGAGTGTGGGCTCGTGTTCGCCTGTGTATATTTTAGGGTCTTTGCTGGTCACCAACGAAATCCATCGTTGGATCTCATCATTGATCGATTCAATATCGAAAGGGCCCGTGGAAAGTCCAACAACGTTCCAGGTTACACCTTAGTCCGCTAAGAACACGAGTGAGTTTTTTGCGTCAAGGCTCCCAAACGGCCGCGATTGGATGTTTGGCCAGCTGTAATAAACGCGCAACGACGCTAATGCGATCTCGAGTGTGTGGGATTCCCGCGCGATAATTGGCGCTGGAAAACCACGTGAAATTCTGGCTTCATTGACGAGATTGTAATCGTTGAGGTAACGCTCGGGGTGGATTTGCAATGATACGCTGCATCGCGGCATTGATTTCACATAAGACTTGAAGTGTCTCATAACTCATCATCGGTGTTACATAGATCATCGACGTCTTCAATGAGTTCGTGTCTTTGGGTCCATAATGCTGTCGGTGAGCGACCGCTGGCAAATCGACATGGGATCATTGATAACTTCTGGCGCGTTGTTGCCAGCGCTAACAGACCCCACAAGTGTTTCCAACAAATCTACAAGTTTGTGAACCTGTTGCGGGTCTGCAGTCACACATCTAACAATGGGAAAACGTTGCGCATCCTCACCAGAGAATTCTTTCCCACGTTGCCTTTTATATTTTTCTTCTTCATCGCAAAATTCCTTCCAGTCCGTGCCAGATGCAATATGCCTTTTAAACTTTTCCCGATATTGCCACCTAGACCACTTTACTACCTGATTGGAACATTTCTTTGTATTTTTTCATTACGTAAGCTTGCCAGTTGTGGGGAAAAAAAGCAGCAAATACTACGATATCATCATTGAATGTTTGGCGGCCTGTCTCGTTAAATATTTCAAACAGTTTGACTTGTACTTGGGTGGTATCTCGCTGACGCCTTCTTGAGTTTCCGCGATGGCGCCTCTGGTTACATCTGGGTCTCCTTGGATTTGTGCTGGCAAGCGTCCGATGACAGCCGCGGTTTCTCTCGTGGCTTTGACTGTCTTGACAATTGGACCCGGTTTCTCTTCTGTTCCCATCATTTCGGCAGTGGTTTCCACGCCTTTCTTCACTTGTTCCCCGGTTTCGCGCTTTGGTTTGATCAGCGGTGCAAACGTTTGTTCGAAGTTAGTCGTGAGATATTCCCGTGCGTGTTATCGCGACTGAAACATATCTCGGACGCGTTCTTAGACACCCATGTAATTGCGAAGAAGTTGTTCGCCGGCATCTTTGCGGCGTCGGTCAGCACCCTGGGCTATAACATCACTGGCAGGTTTCGTCATCGTATATATTTATCATAGTTGTTAAATTGCTACACAAATCCGTGTCAGATGCTTGCGTCAAGACCCGAGCGATACTTGTGTGGTCCTCCACTCAAGTCAATCGTGAGAAAACTATACGGGTCCTTGGTCACCTCCGCGAACATATTCCGAAACTCATCCCACGAGTAATCGTCGGCACACCAGGTCCAATGAATGTTTGCAAGGCCATGCGGGTTAACCCCACTAAATATCATCAACATGTAACATTTGTCTCGGACCACTTTAGGCACGTGTACGTATCGTTGGGTCATATAGATCACGTCTGCGTTCTTTTGTCGGTTCAGAGAAAATATTATCGTGGGTTTGTCTTGCCGGTCAAGCATCACATCGTCGTACACAACAAAATTATTGTGTTCCGGGTCAAGGTCGTCAGCGGCAGGGACTTCGTCGATCGTGGAAAAGAACTCAATGGTAGACTTGGAAGCTTTGCTTTGCGAAGACGTCTTCGACAACTCAAGCGTTTCTGTGAAATTCCTGCGTACATCATAACACGGCGAATAATCCGCGGCTGGTGCAATCACATACATCCGATCCCACGTTAACCATCACATGACCAGATTCAGTAACAGTTAGGTTTCCCGGATCCGGCCGGGCCAATGATCAGCGCGTGAACCGAGTTCGAAAACACGGAACTGGTTCCATTGTAACTATGCTTGATGGTCGGGGCTTCGCCTGCTCAGAGAATTGAACGCCGGTAAGCGCGGAGAGTTTTCTCTTTCGCCGCGATTACATATTGAATATCAATTGTTGTATACTTATCATCATGCCTTCATACTGTGTGCGATGCCGCGATATACTACAGTCCCCGTAGTTATTGGAAGGGTAAAGCAACCGTTGAAAAGTTATCGAGCGCGGCAAAAGTGGTGTCGCTGGAGCGTGGCTGGCCAAACAAGAGTTGTGAAACTGTATTTACCTTCCAAGAAGAAGATTTCCCTTTGATGATTTGATGTTTTGACCCCCAGCGAAGTTCACGAGTCTGATATCTTTTTTCTTCCACATGATCAGGTACGCGGACGACTACAAATCCGCGTTAGCCGTCGTAGATGTTGCCACCAGATATAAGGAAGCTGAGCCGTTGACGTCCAAATATTCAACAAGTGTCGCAGAAGCGTTCAAACGCATCCATGCACGTGGACCGTTAACATGGGTGTGTCTTATGCAGGTGGATCCAGGTTAATAGCTGTTTCTTTGTTGATGGCGAAACATAATGTGCGGGTTCGTCGTGGACATGTTAGCGTACATCGTGATCAACCTTTTGTGGAACGATTTAATCGCACACTTGCGGAACGATTATTCGGGCATGAGTACGCGCAGCGATCTCGCGAGTAGGTGAGACGGCTTCGTTCAGTCATAGCAGCGTTGAATAATGAAATTACGGGTTGAGACCTACTAATGCAATTCGTCAGAAAAATTTCACAACCCACAAAGCAGCTTTGCCGCCAGAACCAGCATCGTTAGCTTTAGTCGATGACAACCTGGTTTGTTATCTGTATGCCCCGGGGGAGTTAGAAGGTGGACAACGTCATTCTACTGACCTGGTATGGTCCGTCGATATATTTAAGATGCCAGACCGATTTGATATTCCAGGGCAACCAACACGCTACCATCTGACGCCGCTAGCACCAAACAGTATTTGTGCAAGAGGAATTACAAGTCATTCCCGCGAATACAGAATTACCACCAAGGTCTATTTTGGAATCCGCGCGTGTCCGAACCGGTAAGTAGTGACTCAATCAGGGAACATCCACCGCTTGTCCAGCGGGGACAAACTTATTTTGGTGCAATGATACACACCCATGCGATGTTTGCGCGGCCGGATAAGGTTTGCCGTCTGTGTGTAATCCCGTCGTTATCGAAGACACTATGCATACATGTTATGCTTAAGATCCTTCGCGACCACAACCCGAGGAACTCGTTTTACCTTTTTAATATTCTTGCCTGCGAGATCGCCACCGGGGGCAACCCGAATCGAGTACATTTTAGGTCGCAGTCCCACGAATTCCTCAATAGACTTGCCCTCGCATTCGTCTTAAAAATTCCTCACGACTTTCCCCATGACTTTCTTGTTGACGTTGCTTAACGGCGGATGGTCCTTCGGATGCTCGCTGGTGTCGAAATTGCATTCGAGTGATGCCTCGCCCATGTCTGCGCAGACATCTTTGGTGGTGATGTGCAACATAACGAGTCCGCATCCGTACAGCATCTTAATGTTGTCACCGTACCGCGGCGCCATCGAGTCGTATTAGAACTCGTACATTAGCGACTTTGACATATCCAATACGGACGCGCCAACGTAAATGGGTTTTATCAACTTGAGTTTGAATTTCTTCCTGTGTACGGCTAACAGTCTGCTATCGAATATCTTGCGTGACTCAAATGCCGGGTCCACAATAAGCTTGCGAAGTTTGTCTTGATCATGGTTCCCAACAAGGTCAACGCGGATTCGTTTTCGCACATTCTTGATGAATTTCCCAGAAACACCATTGTTCGGAAACTTAATAAAGTCCTTTTCAAATTCGTTCGTGGAGGCCTTTCTGTAGATCCGTATTCATCTGAATGTAAGGGAGCATCCAGGCACGCTGATGAAATCGCAACACCCGATGGACTTTACATACACGCAATTCCAACCGCAGATATAACTGCAGGTTTCGTACGTGAACGACACAGTTGAGCCTCGGGCGCAGATTCGGAAACAGCTTGGTGCATTCAAGAAACTTACGCCAAAAATTGTCCACGAGCGCACATTGGTATGGTGACATCCACTCACGAGGCACCGACAACTCTTCCTGGGCCAGTGGCGGGGTATTCCAAGTCGACTTCGAAAAAATATCCATAGACACTGTTTGCTGTCGTACTCGCGGACATCTACGTGTGCGGGATCGATCTACGTAAACTCACCTACAGGCATCGGTTGCACCATCGCTCATTATACTGGTTGTTTGCGTCAAGGTACGTGATGTAACTGTTTGGGAGGGCAGGGACGTATCCATCCACGCCTGAGTTGTTTGCGCGAGCGTAAAACGGTGATTCGCTATAGCAATCCAGCCTTGACAACCACGTTCGATAAAGAAATATTGGTCAATGTCAGTGAACAATTCCAACTCGATCCCAGGCCATTCCCAAGAATGAAAAGTAGTGCGTCGGGTCGATCTTGTACACACGCATGGCAGTATCACGAAAAGCCTCAAAAGACCTCCGCGAGCAGCAACACAACCGTGCACAAATACAGATCGTTGTAGTCACCGAGATTTCGACAACCAAACGCAGACCAGACGTTATTCGCGTGCGGGAGTCGTTGGCGGAAATACCCTCTCGGGACAGCGATGAATAGAAGGCCTCAATCGGTGGCAATTGAGTTTCAGAAAACTTTTCCCAGTCGTTCATGTACTCGTAGGAATGGATTCCTCTGCTGGTAAGCAAGCCGAAGCTTTCAGTAGCGTCACCATCGGGGAAAGCGCCGCTGTATCGACTAGTAATCGCAAAGCGGTTGTCGCTGTCCGCCGCAAGGTTTTTGACGAGTTTGTCCAGGCTAGATTTGAGGAACTGCAGCGATTCAATGTACTGCAGCTGACCCAGACGAAGGTCGTGTATTTTTCCATGTTGCTGGGAATGTCACTTATTTCAGCGTCCGATGCCGTTGCGATTCCTTGCATGATTAAGTGACCATCATACCTACGCAGGCTATGAAGCACAACAGGAATTTTTATTTTGTTAGGATATATTCGCAGCTGTAAATTGCATGCGCTGTGTGCGGCCCCTCTGTACGTGCCAGTGATGTGAAAATCCAACAGTGAATCACCGCGGAAAATTCGCGAATATTAACATGATCATGTCTGCGGGTGAGAAAAGTTGTTGTTGGATCCATTTCGCTGTAACCTCGAGCGATTTAATAAACACTTTAAACGAATCCTTGCCGCGATATAGAATTGGCGGCTCAGTTGCTCCGTCGCATCTAACAACTGTGTAGCAAAACCCGCATGAGACTTGTTCGGCAACTTGTGTTGTATTTGTTTCCCCCCAACAACCTTTGGCATTCGTAGTCCGCGTAAATAACATATAGGACTTTCCTTTTTCGTTGCACTGCGGTAAATTTCCAAATGTTCTTGCCAGGCTCCGGCATAAGCGTATGCTGCGGCTTCTCAATGACTCCTCCGCATTAAAATGTATGGTGCCGCGCCTCTGGACCGTGCAACAACAACGAATCAACCACAGTCCGTTCCCGTTTATCACTGCTCGCCGTGGGATACGCCGGGAGATACGCACTGGCGTTGGAGTGTAACAGGATCCGCGGAAAGGTTTGTAAGGGGAAACATGGACATGAACTTCTCCACATGCAGAAAGAGTCCATTCCGAACCTTCCCGGGCGTATGCATCAAATATTTTGAGCATCGATGAAAAACCTTTGCCGATTTCGTCATTGTTGGCCTCAGTGTCTCCACGGTTTAAGATATAAAAAGGTACCACTGTGAAAGTCCGCGCGTGATATTTTAGCTTCTTCTTTGACACCTTTCGAGGCAATAAGCGGCATGATTAGATCAAAGTACACCTTTAACCCGGACGTGCCCGAGTGCTGATGTTGATATGATTCCCGAACGCATATTTAAAAGAAGCTTCACATTGTCGCTGCTTGGCTTGTATACTTTTGGGATATATGCCCGATAATCTTGGAAATCAACAACGAGCTTGTGCAACTTGAACTCTGGGTCTCGGACTCGTTGACGAGCATACGAAGTAGCCTAAGCGACCACACGTGCGATGGCCCGCCTGGCCCGTGAAGGAATTTTGATATGTAACTGCGCTGCTATTTCACGAAGTTTCCTCGCGGTTGGACACGGCTCATCTAGAGGAAGTCTCAATAGTGCAAGTATATCTGCCTTTGCTGCACCTCTCAGTATCCGTATTCCACGTTCCTTCGATGATTGCTTATGTTGATTCACGGTAGGCATGCCTATATATAATATAAAAACATTGTCTAATAGCTTATTTAGCACTAAATCGTTGTGGTATCAGGATCAGAAAGCGTAATCTCTAGCAAGTTTTCGCCACCGCGCGATAATACTCACGTACAGATCCCCATTCGTGTCAAAGCTGATTACGCGACGTGACTCCGATACTACATTTAAAGCATGTTTGAGCACCGGTGGCCACGCGTAACGCGAGCAAGTGAGATTTACAGTATTCGTAATGGCATGTTCTGCCACAAAGTTTTCATCAACGAAGACAAACACCTTTACATACGTTACGTCTCAATGCCTTTGAACTTTCTATATACATGCGACGTTATTCAATTGCTTTTTCCAATCGTCTTCATTTTATGTCCTTATATGCACACAGTGGTATCTGAATTTGGAGGTCAAACTCTAGATCTTCTGGATATGTATTTGAAAAGTCATACAGCAACGTTTGGGTCTCTTTGACAAATCGGTATGACTCATTTAGGCAAAAGAGTGATTTAATCGTTTATGTGACTTTACAAAAACACCATTTTAATTCTCGCATTTGCTACGGACATGAATCCTTTCAAAATACTGTGTGTCAATCGGTGAAGATTTCGACATTATATATATATATATATATATATATATATATATATATATATATATATATATATATATATATATATATATATATATACGTATCTAATATGATATTCGCACAAACAGTCTCCGCTCGGGTTGCTCTTGTCGACAGCATTTCTTTGAGATGTGTAGGCACAATACTATCTTAAGCTGTTGTACGTAATTTTTTACAGTCAACATATATGTTCTGTCAGTGTCAATTACGGTGGTTTGAATTTGCAACCCCGAACGAGCTACTATTGTGCCCAACGACATCCTAGAAAGCTCAGTGGTTGTTTCACACCAGACTACCTGTCAAAGAATTACGCGTAACTGGTAGTGGTAATGTAAGAAACACTAACGGATAATCGTCAGAATTTGACTTTCATTTTTCATGTACAGCCAAACTAAACTCGACGATTCGTCAATTAATAAAGAAAAATATAAATTTCCGCGAATATGATTTGAACTTGAAAGATCTCAATTAAGAGCGTTACGTGCTAAGCGATTAGGAAACCAAGAACTCTTCTCATCTAAAGAAAATAAAATTCATATATAAACTTAACAGCGCTGGCGAGAAAACCCTGATAAACACCTCCCTATTTGACATTTTAGAATTACCATCCATCGCTATTATTTTCGAGTACAATTGACGACTAGTGCACATATCTCATTTTATCAATGTTAAAGATCACATACATCGTCCCACACGTGTATCAATCATTATCATAGCTGGCATCTGGTATGGTAATTCTATGTCTCAAATTATTAAATTAGCACGTTCACCAACAATATCTTGAGTTGTTTTTACATTGGCGGTGGTCAGTTTAACTATATCTTGTATAAAACAAGACATTTGATTCCTCTTTGAGAATTTTCGGCACACAGAGTAGTCCATTTCTTGATATATACAAACGACAGTATACTGCATGCAGAGAGCCGCAGATTAATACTAACAGTGATGCAGCTATCTGTCTACAAACTTTCAGCGCTGTAATGATCTGTGCTAGCATAATACTGAGACCTCCCTGGGAACTTTGCTTGGGGGCCCACATTGATTACAATCGCGGACACAGGCGTGTGCAAAAAATCCCAAATGGGATAAAGTCATGGGGAATCTAGAAGGAAGTAATAACGAATTGGACACCAGACCGGTAAAAAAATATAAAAGGCCTATAATGCTACTACTGAGAGAGAGAAAGAGAGTTCCACTTAAACGCCTAAAGCAATTATCTTCAATACACAGATTATTGTTATGTTAAAAATTTCAGCGCTTTATCTAATACAAAGACAATAAAACCAGACTAATGCCTTGTTAGGCCTGAGGTTATCGCAGCTACTATTGTCTGAAGTAAATGGAAAACACAGTACTCTCGAATAGCAAGGCCGAGTACTTATTCTTCATGCGTATTACGCTAAAGAAGTAGATTTCGTAACTTTAGGTTTTCCGTGACAATACTGTTAAATTTTCTAAGGAATGGTTAATTCTTAGCTAAATCCAAAATATATATGGTGCTCTGATACTTAAAAAAAGAAAAGTATTTCCTTTCTGTTATGAGAAGGTTGAATAAGGTAGATAAAAGTCCAAGTGTGTGGGTCAGGGTGTTAGGGATTACTTTTACGCGTTGCCTCCCTGTATGGATTCCCCTCAACCTCCACTCCCACCCACCCACCCACACCCGAGCAGAGTAGTCACTTTCTTACTTGCTTTTCGCGCTGGGCTGAACATTATACAACTATTAGGCCATCTCTCTACAACAAGAATTTCTTATCACTAGCTATACGGACAATAATTTGAAGAATATCTAGGATAACGTTGTCGTACGTTTTGCACAAGAGTTATGGACTATAATTTTTTTCTGGTGGATGAAATATTTTAACTGAAAAAAAACAATTGTTATCCTAGCTATTTTATCCGTTTTAAAAAGATGAAAATGAACGAAAACGAAATAAAGAGAAGAAAGGAAGAGACATAGCTCCTTGATATTGAGCCTAACTACTGAAAAATAAAATATTTAACGTATAACATTAATGTACAACAAAAATAAAAATAGATCATCATCTTTCATCTATCTTCAGCAAATCACAATTTCACGACTTCTTAGCCTTGTCTAAAAGAAAAAATAATACTAACGACGACGACGACGATGATTGTGGTGATGATGATGATGATTATGAGTCGTGGCCAAAGGTGTTGATGGTGGTAACTGTATTTTATTGTAGCTATAAACCCATTAGTGCTGCAGGTAATTCAGCCCAGGACCTGGCACTTAACAATCGCTGCCATCTTAATAACTATACCACGTCTCCACCGTCTTCTTCGCGTCGTTAAGTGTACCCCAATATTGTAGATGAAATCTAAATAGAAAAAAAGAGATATCAGTAGGCTAAAAATTAAGACGGGAAACCACTGTGCGGCCGAATGGAATACTCAAGATGTTCGGGACGCACCAATGGGCAATGAAGAAGATAATAGAAGACATGAGGCAACAATAAAAACCAGTGTCAGATATCATCAAAAGATACAAGAACAAATCAAAAACAGTAAAATTACAATCAGGCTCTTCCACTTAAATCAAACCCATGCATACCGACAGCTTAAAAGTGAGACCAACAATAGAGCTTAGTATATAAAACCTCCATGCGAGGCCACTTAACCCGTACTATCCAGTTTAAAGCGATTGGCTAGTTTTCATTCACTCAAAACCGGTTTTCAGACTAACACGTGGCCATCCGTTATTTGTTATTTTGATAAACTCCAGGCCAGTCCCTTCTATAAAAATTTATGTGAAGTCACTTTTACTTACTATTGCGTGAAAACCATACAATTCCGGTGTGAGGCCAATTTACCTCTGACTATAGCCGTAATCCACTAACCTTTAAAACCTAGGCAACCTAACTATTGGCTTTCGAGTGTGGCCACTGGTCTGTTAAATGTTTGCGACTCATATGGCCTATGTCATGTGTCATCTAACATCTGGCCTTCGTGTGTGGTCACGGGCCTTTTAAATTTTACGACTCATCTGGCCTATATCTTGGGTTATCTAACCTCTGGCCTTCGTATGTGGCCATTGTTTTTTAAAATTTTACGACTCCTCTGGCCTAGGTTCAGGTTTTCAAAAACCACTGGCCCAGGACACCGATAAAAGTAAAAATCAGCCTCTATTCCCACATTTCATATAAATATATCATGGAAATCAGGATTTTAGGGGGAAAAAAAGATAGTACACCTTACCCTTGTCCTGCAACAAGTTTTAGTACACCAACTGATAAAGGAATAGGAGATAAATTTAACGATAAAGATATATTATACAGAAAAAAGTTATTTTATGCAGGCTATTACCGTATATATTTTTAATAAGAACTCTTTTAAATTTGACGATGTTACATTAAAAAGATATAAAGCAACTTCTGATACGAACATTTCGCGAAATTAATTAAACTGGGCACTATGGTGTGCAACAGCAAAATGTGGAATAAGTTATAGGAATTTATATCTTGGAGATGGATTAATAACATCAATATATTACTTACGTGTGTTATTTCTGATAATACAACTCCTGTCTGAATGCCCAATACCATTACCATATAATAAAACATTTAATCCAGCAAACAACAATATAATTCGAGAGAAATTTTAATGATTCCATATAGAGCATACGGGCCTTGTTGTCTTATGGTTATTATTTTTAACAAACGTTGGTGGAAATAGCTCCTAGAATCTGTTTTAATTTTTCTAAAATTCTCTAAATAAGTATAAAATGTTTATATTGCCAATCATCTATTTGACGTTTTATAATTCACCTAAAGGTCCAAAAAACCATGCTGTTGTTTTTTTAGAAAATCGAAGGGGAGGAGAATAAGGTTTGTGAATTTTGAGTCAGGAGGTCCAGTACAGAATAATGAAGTCTGTTCCAGAAAAAAAAGAGTGATAAAAATGATTGACTGAAAATTTCAAATAAGACCTAACATGAATTTTACATTATATTATACTCATTTTTTTCTCCATGAACTTTGCATTGTCAGAATCGTGCAGTATTTCTCCATACTGCACGGCTTCATACTGCACGACACGTGTGTCTAAAAATTCTGTCGCGTGTTAGGAACTACTTTTTATTGTAAACAAACAATGTAGGCAAATGTAGCAGACAGCAGAGCTTTTGCTTTATTAGATTTGTCTGTGGATGAACTAAGCAAGCTGTTTGAGAGTAGAGATGATAAAGCTGACGATGTGAATGAGTACATTGAGTCACAAAAGAAACTTTCAACAAAGCAAGCGACTGAACGTGATATTCACAATGTCAAGCGGTGGCTTTATGACAACAAACGTGAAACATGCAGTATTGAAAATATAATTATGAACATTTAAAAACTTATTTAACTTATGGTTCGGACAATGAACCGTGCTCTCTTGTGTCCATAAAAAAAAATAGCACAGAAAGGTATATTAAGGCCAAAGGATACCCCGTCTCTTTCAGAGACCGCTCATTTTACAAGTCAGTCCAAGCACTAAATTCGAAAAACAAAATACAACTAAAGAAGGCGGGTTTTGGTATAAAAGCAAGTGCCTCGGAGCAAAAAATGAAGAAGCCTTATTTTCTGCTGACGAAATGGGCTCTCACACCCCAGCCGCTTTGCAATTTTGCCTGTTTTAATTTTTTGAAAAAATGTTTGGATTTATAGTATCGTCCAACCACCCGATGTCGAGATGCTCCTTCAATCGTGCGCCATGTTTCTCGCAACCTAACGCGCTTGTTTTGAGATAATGACGTCATCAACTGTGTCACCAGCGTTCTTCAAAAGTGACAGCATTGAATTAAATAGTAAAATCAGACAAAATGACATGTAAACATGCAATTTCATGTAATTTAAACAAATCATAATGAAAATCTATATTTTCACTAATGCCTTATTTGTGTCCGACATTTTGGCATCGAATTTTCTATTATATGTTAAAGATAGCGCCGCCGATCACATGATGGCTTTGTTTACATATCTTGAACAGGAAAACCAACTTTGGGAATTTGTACAACGAGATAGCCAATGTAAATATTTGGTTTTAATCATGTGGGGTTCTTATACAACGTAAGAAAAATTTACACTCGAAATGTATATTCACTACGAACTTTTTCGTTTCAGTATTATTTCATAACGAACATATATTCTACATCAAAAGACATTGAATCTATTATAATAAAATGTATTTATTAAGTATTGTCTATTTTTAAATTTCTCTCTCCCTCTCTCTCTCTCTGTCTATCTGTCTGTCTGTCTCTCAGTCTATTGAGTCATGTATTTATATAGCAAAGACCAAGCAAGCAGTAATGTAAGTGTACAAACTGCATATATAATTAACGGACATTTTTTGTTCATGGAGACGCTATGAACTAATAATATCCATACCTTAACCTAACTGGCACATTCCGGTCATATGCCACGTGACTTTTAGTTTGCGTCACGAACCATGGAGGCCACTTCCGGAAATAAGCAAAATTTCACACGCTCGGAAAAACGCTAATTCTGAACTAATGTACATGAATGCCAAATTTTTTTTAACGAGGATTAAATGAAGTCGATATAGTTGAACACTATATTTTTCTGATCATATACTCCAAGAGTTGTGTTATAATATATGTATTTTAATTGTGATTTTTGACATTCTATATGTGAAAGCATGATCATTTTAATAGCATAACTAATACATTTTATAAAGATTATATGTCTGATGTTTGCATGTAATTGCTTATACTCTTAACAAGAAAATCACACTTATCGCTTGAAGTACATTTTTGTTGATGCATATTGTATATAAAATATTAATACATCAATAAACAAAAATATAGACATACATTACTTTTATTTAGTAACTTGGGAAACAAGATGGACAACTCTGTAAGGACCTTTTTGTATACATGTTGTTTGACAAATCATGCGGAAAAATGTGATAACCATACAAGCACACATCCTGTGTTTGGGAAAAAAATAACTCTCTCATTGCTACCCTTATATCCAGTCTCATAATTAAAAACATCACTGCTGTCGTCTTATTTCCCATTATGTTTTTTTTCATCTTGGTCTTGTTCTTCTTTTTCTGTTTCTGTTTCTTCTTAATCCTAATTTCATTAGTATTTGATTCCTATTCCTTGTTTGTCAACAATTTAATTGTTGTCTCAGTCGTTCCAAATGCTTTGTTTTGTCAGTCAATCATCTGATTCTGCGTCTGTATAGCTTGATGAAGCTCAGAGACAAAGCGTCAAAAAGCATTATTTTGCTCATCATGAATTGTCAGGTAAAATATTTTAAGGAACTTTCAAAAAGCTCGAGTCTTTTTGTTAGTAGTATTTATTGATTTTTCTTTAATTATTCATAAGTAATGGAAGTTTATGGTCATGTGCCAATATATTTTGCTTTTTTTGTTGAAAAAACAAAGCAAAAGAAAACAAGAAATAAATTTACTGAAGCACATTTTTAGTCTAAAACCCCTCATACTCTGTTATGCTGTTTGCTTACGTAAAAGTACAAATGTTATTCCATGCTAATGTGAATGTAAGGTTCTGAGAAGCATCGGAAGGTTTTAGTGAATACAATCGAATTGAATAGCAAATTTGATCGGTAGTTTTTGAAATATGCAGTCGCTATATAATTGTAAAGAGTTGCTATGTCCTAATCTATATAATTGGACTGAGTTGCTATGTCCTTATCTATATAATTGTACTGAGTTGTTATCCTAAGCTATATAATTGTACTGAGTTTGTTATGTCCTAATCTATATAATTGTACTGAGTTGTTATGTCCAAAACTCTCTCACTTTCAAAGTTTATAACTAAGCTTCATTCTAACGGAACAAGTGACAGCCACTTTTCATCCACTAAGCATGTCAGTGCCCTTAATAAATTTGGAAGAGCGGGCCGCAAACATTCAACCAGTGTCAGTGATGATGTTCCTAAGGGGTTATGACAGGCGTAACAAGCTGATCTACAGATAAAGGTAAACAGGTGAGATATTAATCAGTAGCTTGGCAGGTGCTACACTAATAATAATAATAATAATAATAATAATAATAATAATAATTTGAATCAACAGCAGCGATTATGGAGAGTGGATCCTCAAAATTTTGCAATACTTTAGAGCCGTAAAGGTGAGAATAATGCGCATATTGTTCATGATAGATCGAGGACTTTTTGATCTGCTATAGATCAAATAGTATGTATCCTTTTGAAAGTCAGCTACAGATATGCTTAAATATTGTTCAGAAATTGGCAGGAGACAACGGGTTTAAATTTTCTAAACCTCAAAGTGTTGTCTGCACTTCTGCCGATCACATAGAATTCATGATGACCCCAGACTCTATCTTGGCGTTTATCTTATCCCTATTGTGGAGGAGACCAGAGTTTTAGGTCTTATTTTCAACCGTAAACTAAATGTTCTTTCTCATATCAAATAACTCATGGATCAATGTCAAAAAGCCGTGGATATGATACAAGTCGAGGCAAACACAGATTGGGAAGCACATCAAAAGATCTTACTTCGACTATACAGGACTTTAGGAAGATTTAAACTTGACTATGGCCTGATTGTGTAGGGATCAGCTTGTAAATATTACCTGTAGATACTTGATCAAATTCATAATTAAGGACTTTGATCTTGTCTCAAGAAATTGGAACTTCCCATTCAGAAAGCCTCAATGTTGTGATAAATAAACCATTACTTTATCTCAGACAAACGAAAGTGGCAATTCAATATACTACTAAACCGTCATCTAATCCATCTAATAGCTCATATAATATCGTCTTTAGGCCAAAATACGAAACCTTGTACACTACGAAACAAATTAAACATTCCACATTTTGGCATGCGAATTCGTCCTCACATAGAAGCATCAAAAATGAATCAGAGTGCATATCTTGCCATTGTCCCTTGACAGTGGAACACATTCTTATTACATTGGTTACGATTATCTTTCATATATACTTTACAGATTTTAACATATTTACCTTTTAACTTTTGTCCTTTAGTACCTCATGATTATATTCATTGAGAAGGTTTTATCATCCTGGCTATTGTTTTACAATTCTTTATAGATGTTTAGAACTTTAATTTTAATTTGCATCATATAGCCAGCATTGTGCTAACGTACTGTTAAACCCAACTAGTACTACTTAAAAGGTTTAACGAAACATCTATACCACCAGTATAAAAAAAATTATCATCACTGAATGACTCAGACATATCAAATAACGACTACCAGTATGTTCATGATGTCATGAAACATTTTAACTTTCCAACACTACATCAACATACGTACCTTGTCCTGGTTCTCATGGACAGTTTTGAGCAATTTCAGAACATCTTTATTAGACTTTATAAACTAGACACTTAGCACTAGTATAGTGTACCAGAACTAGATTACGATAAAGCCATCAGGTGTAGAACTTAAATTCCTAGCAAAATATGATATGATTGAGAGTGAAATACGAGGTGAATTTAGAATGATTTATCATGATACCACATAGATTTGCCGAAGCAAATCATGAATACTACTTGGAGAAAAATGGAGAGACAAAGCACAATGGGAAGTATGAAAGGTCGAGGTGACAAGGTACAGAGAAAGTCCAGTCAAGGTCATTTGCTGCTATGTACCTAGATGCTACAACCTCAATGAGTGGGCCATGAGCCATTACATGTCGGTAAAAAGAAAGTAAATGGGCATCTGATGAACAAATGAAATTGGTTGGAGAATATCTCTTTAACATACCTGATGAAAATTATTCTGGCTGTATTTTATAAGTGGACTTGAATATTCCATTACATCAGCATGTCTATTTCAAGGTCTACCTCTTAGTTTCGGAGAAATTAATTTGAAATGAAAATGATTTATCAGAGCTACAAAAGATTTGATAGATGGTTACAAGGGTACAAAACGAACTGTAATATAGCGAGTTATGTCATTCACTACAGCAAAGTAAAGTTACACATACAGTTAGGTTTATAACTGAAGGTATACACAGATTTGATTTGTTTGAACAAGAGCCATGACTTAAATCCTACATTGAACTTAATCTAAATATGAGACAAAAAGCAACAACTGAACTCGAAAAAGATTTTTTTTTAAAATTGAGGAATAACAATGCGTTTGGTAAACAGATGGTGAATTTGAGGAAAGGAAAAACAGTGGAAGAATTAAAAAACAAGAAATTCAAATAACAAAACCAATTTACGATGAATTTACAGTCTTAGAGTTATCCTAATGGTTGATATGCATTTTAATACAACGAGTTTTTAAAAGAAATACTGTGATAGAATTAAACTGTTAATGACTGATACTGCTTCTTTGTTTATCTACGTTGAGACAGAAAGCTTATACAGTGAAATGAAGGATGATGTCAAGTTCAATGACACTAGTGGCTATCAAATAGATAACATATTTGGTATCCTACAAATGAATTTAAAACATTCCTGGACTTTCTAATGATGAGTTTAACGGTATTTCAGTCAGATAGTTTTGAGGTTTAAGGGTAAAACAAAGGGAATAAAGGCAAAATGTATTATAATAAACATCTTAAAATTCAAAATGTACCAAAGACTGCTAAGTCAAAAACCAGGAAAATTATCAAGAGTTGAATTTATTCAGATCATACAATCACGAGATGTACAGCATCAAAATGAAAAAGGTAGGATTGTCTGTGTATAACAACAAGCATTTTTTTGTGGGGGGTGGGGGGTCGAAAACATGAATACATTACATTAAGGTCATGTCAGTACCTTGTAATCGAAAGAATAATCAAGTCTATTTATTTTATAAGTTTATTTCTTGCATTCTGTTTTAAAGTGTATACAGTTTCTATTTTAATTTCGTCCTGAATGACATGGTTCTCTTCAAATACAGTTTCCATTGGATGTTTGTCCTTGCAGTAGAAGGTGACCAAAAAGTGTGTATTCTCACTTAAATCTTTGATTCCATTAAGGATATTTTCTTTTTCAACGTTCATACCGGATATAGTTCATCCTGTGGTGCAAGGAACGTATTATTTTAACGAGTGGCGAAGCCACAAGTTCAAATATATTGTATTTCAACCACAAGATAAAATATATCCCGTATATAGCAGACATGTTCTTAAATTGAAGCTTAGAAGACTAAATTCAGCGCACAGCCACGCTTTTATAAAAACTATCAGCGATTGAAGAGAGCAGTATGTTTGGGATGACCTAATATGTTGCAATAACTAAAATTTGTTGAAATTGTGTAAACTATTTTACCCTATTTGGCCACAAAGCAAGTCCGATTGAGCAAATGCATCACACCAGGCTTTTAAGATTGTTTTCACAGTAGTACAGGGGGAAATAACTTCGTACAGACGTGAACAGTGTCGAGTCAAGTATCTTTGGAAACCTGAAAAGTAATTAAATTTCTATACAATTGTTTTAGCTCACAAAGTGCTATTTATTTTTTTATTTTTAAAAAAAAAATTTGTTGTTGCTGCAAGTATGACTTCTCTAGGCGCATCGCATAGCATAATGGGAAATCTTGTATTTTTACATGTGAGAAAATGAGGATAAATATGTGAATATATAGGAATGAAAACGAAAATATTTCACCAATAATTTGTAAATATTTCATCCTTAAATATATAATAAAAAGTTGTGCTTTTGTACAATCACTTGCATAGATATTTTAAACCATCTACAACTGAAAGCTAGTTTGGGTAGGTTAGCTCCTTTCAAAAATGCTACAGTGATCAATCATAAAAAAATGTATCGTACCTTGGTACACACAAACAGTAAAGCTAACCAAATATCGTCAGGATTTATCAGGATCAGCTTCTCATGTTTGAGCAACCAATTTCTACTATACGCTACTGATTATAAACAGTAGACAAATAATAACAACGTAATAAAAAATCGTCTGTGTTCAATCTCTATAAATTGCAGTGTCAACATTAGTCACTCCACAAATTAAGGTACATTTAACAATACCTAAATCATAATTGAGTTTAACAGATTATTTTGAATGTTTACTTGAGCGCCAGAAACGAAATTACTTTGTGAGCTTCTACACTTTTTTTCTGTTAACTCTAAAGGAAATACCTTGTTGAACGTTAGGTAATTTAAAATCACTACAGTGCAATATATTATCACGTGTATTCCTTAAATCAAATTTGATGCAGTTCTTATCAGTGTAATAATTTTTAACACTTGTGTTACTGATCTATATGTGACTTTTGTTCATCAAAAAAATACTTTGTGGCTTTTGTAAAATTTTGTATCAACTGGAAATTCTGGGAATAAACCATGTTTGGCAGACCTTGTACAGTCACTGAAATTATTTTTATTGCTGAGTTATTAAACTTTTCTGGATCACTTACTGCACTCTTTTGCAGCGTATCAGAATACCATTTCAACTCATTCTCGGAGAATCAGGTGTTAGGCTTTTCAAAGTTCTATTGGCTGATATTTCGATGATTCTTTTCCCAGACATGCGGTCATAAAAGAAAGTAATTCCATTTGTGTTATTGCCATTAACTGATTGTGCAATTGATTCCGAGGTAATCGTATCGTACTAGAGGTCAAATGTTTTTCAGTTATCAATCTTAATTTCAACATCAGATTCTTGTGAAGAAAGGTTGTCTTAAATTTGAGGAAGAACGCGAGGATACAGTGGACAGTGATATGTTAGACTCTAAAAGTCTAATGGTATTCTGAACTTTTTACCATAGACTGCAAACAGAAGGGCTTCTTTGCTAATGTTTTGTGCAGTGCATGCTCGTGATGTAATGTTCTCGAATTTTCATTCATGAGAGAGAGGCAGATACAGAGATAAAAAATAGTTACACAAGGTTTATACATTAACTCTAATTGAAAATAATAGTAAAACAGGAACTGCATAAAGTAGTATTTATTGGTCATGAAAAAGCAATAACATAGTTTTATGGTTAGTAAATAAGTGTATGAAATGTAAAAAATAAAGCGATATATCTTTAAGAATGTGAGAATTATGGCAAGAAATAATATAGTAACAATATTGAAAATAATAGTACATCAGAAACTGCATAAAGTAATATGCATTGGGCATGATCATTAAAAAAGCAATAACATGATTTTATAGTTAGCAAAAAAAAAGTGTGTAAAATGTAAAAACTAAATAAGAGATTAATAGTAAGATTGTGAGAGTTATGGCAAGAAATAATATAGTAACAATATAGTTTTCTTTAAAATATTTCAAAAACTTAAAAATGAACAACAACCTTTTTAAACTGAATTTCAAAATAAAACTTCAGCGCTTCAGAAACTCTCATCTTCATAAGTACATGAATATCAAGCATTTCTGAGCTAAATGATCAAGAAATACACGAGTTTATGAAAATATGTAGATTCAAAGAATGATAGATAGAAATTGTTATCTATTTAATAATGATCTACTTTGGTCTACTGTGTACATGAATCCTATCAATTTGTGTATGACGTCTCTTTTTAGTCATCTTTTTTTTAGCCTTGCTATTGTGTTAAATGTTTAACTTGCCGTTTTCAGCGGTGTGATTTAGTCAATATTTCTTCACAAATGTTTTGCAACAATAAAAAAACACATGTTAACGAAAAACATAATAATAACAAATGACTTTTTTATGCAAGTCAATCAATTGTAAATAAAGTAGAACCAAACCATCAAACGTCATAGAATAATTTCGATCGGTCATCGGTTCAATATATGCTCTGAAAAAATTGAGGAGACAGACACAAACGAAGATGAATTAAATATATACGTAAATGTGTATGAGACATTTGATAGCAGATATTTTAGGCCTGTTATGGTCATCAAAAGTTAGAAAGAAATGCACATTGATTTGTTAAAAGTTATTTGTCAAGATGAAGTGAGGAATCGCTGTGTAGGAATAAAAGATCTCTCGAAATTGGTGTATAGTCAGAAAACTGGACACCACAATCAATAGTGCCTTTGCAAAAAGTAACTCGTTTTTTTAAATACACTGGAAAAATTAACAGAGCACAAAATATTATGTTACAATGAAGATATCTTGCCTGAAAAGTATTCTATTATTGAGTTAAAACACGATCAACATCAACTAAAGGTTCCATTCACCATTTACTTCAACTTCAAATACGTGTTGGTCACATGATGCAATTGAAAACACTCAGGAAAAAAGACAAGCACATTCCATCTGGATTATGTTTATACCTATACTTTGTATAGAGGAGTCACAAGCCAATTATTAACAGGTGTACTGATTCCTTTTCCAGGTTTTTTACACTGCTTTGAGCAATATCGCAAAAGAACATGAATATCTAGAATTAAAACGTAAGAATGCAAAACCTATGGTACATGCGGAGGAAGATGAAAGACACTCTTGAAATCAACCAATGTGTGGTATTGCTTGAGACAAAATCATCCTGAACTATAATTCTCAGGATCAATATCATTTAAGAGGCAAATATGGAAGTCCTGCTCATAACAATTGCAATACAAATTTAAAATAATCAAACTCATACCAATTTGCATTCTTAACGTTTCCAAAAATATGGCAGTCACCTATTTATCAAGGAGTTAGTTAGACAACATCCTGATCAGGAATTAAAAATCATACCTAACAACGATGAAAAAATATATTTTAGTCAGCAAGGATTTCATAGTCGATAGATTTGTGGAAGACGAAGAGAGAGGAAATAACCGTTAATAGAACGATCTGGTTTGTTTATAGCTTTAGATTCATAGGGGAATCATTGGAATATTTGGCAAATAATTTGAGCCTTGAAAAGTTTACAGATATTCACATTCACATATACAATTAAATGTATGCAACCTAAGTATTTCAGAAACGGCATCTACCTATACGAATACAAGGACATCTCTCAACAGTTCATACGACAGAAAACTTCTGCTTATCACTGTTTAACTCAAACATCTCAAATAACAATTATAAATCTTATCAGGATGACATGGAACACTTCAACATAAAGACACTTGGGAACCTTCATGATTTATGTCAAGAAAGATACATTGATGCTGTGTGACAGTTTTAGTGAGTTCATTAACATTTTATGAAACATTACAAGCTCGACCATGCTTACTATTTTAGTACACCAGGATTAGCTCATCATTAAAGTTTGAAGGTCATCGGTGTCAAATTAGAAATGTTAACACACTATAGATATGTTTCTGATAATATAGAGTGGATCACAAGGAAGAACTATCATGATACCACATTAATATGCAGAGACCAATTAAGAATATTATGCATATGATGATGGAAAAATTAAAAAGTTATGGTGAGTACGATAAATGCGAACAGAAGTCCTTTGTCATGTTTCTTATTATCAACAACATATATGATCAGGCTATGTTCCGATACATGCCTGTTACGAATTTTAGATGGGCAAGTAACATACAAATTAGATCAAAAGAACAATTCTTGCAAATATATTGGATAACAATGAAACTGGTTATATTTCCGAGGTTGATTTGGAAATATCGAAAGAGTTACATGACTATTAGAAGGGCTATCCACTTACACCTCTACAAGAAATGCTAGAACTTCAAAAGCAACTAATTGCAGAAGAGAAAGTAACTAAATCAACTATACCAAAAGTATCGTGTTGCCAAAACAAATTATGCGATTCAATACATTACATTTGAACTTGTATATACCATTAGAATTAAAACTGAAAAAATACCCAGAGTTGACCATTTGGATCATCGAGCTAAATACATGTACATTTTTTAGACCAAAATCGACAACAATTTCAGAAAGGACTTCTTCCAATTGATGATAAAGAGTGCATTATGTAAACATAGGAAAACTTCAAGGATAAGAGCAACTTTAAAAGATATCTACTAATTCAAATAAAATATAAAAGAATCAAAGTGTAGAAAAGATTTTTCATTTCCTAGGAGAATATTTATCGATAAATATTTGGATTTAGTTAGTATGAAATCAAGAAAATAAAATTATCAAAACCTATATATGGTTGCGTCACTATTAGAACTATCAAAGTGGCTATTGTATGAATTCTAGTAGAACAAGTTGAAAAATTCATACGACGAAACTCTCAAGGACTGACATATATTCCTTATGCATTAGTGTTGAAGCTGACAACATTTTAAGCGACATGAAGAGTAGCATAAAGTTCTACGACACCAGTCATTACGCAAAGGAGAACGTGTTTACAATACCACAAATAAACAAAAATGATTCCTGGACTTTTAACGGATTCGCTGGATGGGATAAATACCATCTATAAAGGAAGTTACTTTCCAGAAACGTGTAATAAAACATATATCTGATGTACAGTGATACGTTCCAAAACCTACCTAGATCGTACCATCATGAAGTGCTTAATATCAAAATGGCAAAATGGCTTTGTCAGCTTTTGACGACAAGAGCTGTTTGGCTGACAGCGTTTACATATTGCCTTATGGCAATTTGAAGCAATGCATTTTAGCAATTAGTTAAATTTCAAGGCAATAAGTAAAAGCGTTACAGGATATAAATATTTCAGTTTTCAAGGACTTGTGAAAGAATGGGATAACTTCAATCACAAACTTCACATACATCACAAAAGCATACAAACTGTTGCTCATTTTGAACGTCTTCTCTTAACTAGCAAAGGACAAGAATATATGGAGAACATGTAACAATGCTGGTGTGTCTTAAAACACTTATTAAAGGTCATGAGGGAATTCATATAGCACCATTCTTTAGGCTTCCAAACAAATCTATACAAACAATTAATAATTTCTGATGATATGAAAAGCAGATCTTCTGCTGCTGATCAGAAGGAACAACTCAAAGACAGTGAAACACCATTGAAAATGAAAAGCAATAAAAAGATAATTTGATTCAGGTAATATAAACCAACGAAAAAAGGGATGAAAGAAAAGTTGAACCAATGAAGCGAATGTCAGCGGTAGAGTAAAAATATCGATCTTGGGCTATCCACAGCCCTTTTTGAAGAAGCTTAATCTTGAAGAGAAAAAAATCATTGAGATTGAAGGAAATGATTTCAAAATTAGCTGAGACTGAGCATATTAAATGAGAAAAATAGTTAACTATTTTCCTGATACTTAATTGTTTCATATTTTGAAAGAAAAGGCTAGGATTGAGTCCAATGAGAACATCACATCTACACCTGCCACACAGCTGAAAACGTATCTTTTGATGGCTTACGATGCTTCATTCTATACGCATCAATATAACGATTTGGATGAAGCATTGTTTAAGTCGGTAAATGAAGTGAAAAATATCTATTGCGAAAATAAGCTAAGTAAACAACAACTAAAACGTATCAAAGCATTAGGCCACAACACGGCTGAAAAGGCAAACAAATCATTTAACACAATAGCAGAGCCAAAAGAGCCAACTAGCAAGAGAGGACATACAATTTGCTGGATACATCAGAGGGCACATATGCTAAATCAGATTAATACTAAATACATTAAACATCTGTGCATGTTTATCATTGTGTCTTTCATTCTACAATTTGCCAGAAGATAATATATTCTCAATGATTTAGCTTATGACTGCTTGTAATTTATGTACTTATAAAGGTAAAAGTTTCTGGCACACTAAAGCTCTAATTTAAAATTCAATTTTTAAAGCTATCAGAGTTGCTGATATGTTTAATTGTTGCAAATTTGAACACACATAGACCAAACAAAAACATTTACCAATGTGCAAGAACACTCACCTTCTTAACTACTGAGATTCAACAAAAACATGTCTATAATTGGCTACATTCAATTGTTTAGAATATAGAACTAGTGCACTTTGTTCTTTACACTTTTCGATATTAACTCTCTTGTACACTTGGCACTGTGCTTTATAACTGAATATACACCTTTTAACACAAAACATTCAATGATTTTCATGCGCTAGATGCTGTGATTTGGAATAACCTCATTTTATGTGCATGTTTAGATCTCTAACACCAATGCAATAGACACGATAATATTAAATTAAATAGCTATCAAGACTATAATGAAAAGTAGTATTAGTCTTAAATTGTTAAGCTATAAAAACAGAATAACAAAAGGTAATTTGAAATAATGATTTCTACGGGACAGAAGATAAAAACATAATGTCATTTTGGTTAAACAAAAGTGTCAATAAATTTTGATGTCAAGTCCACAGGATCAGCCTTATCTATATAACATTTTCTGACCACAAACGGACCTATATTTGGGTCAAAAATACATCTCTGTACAAGAAATAGAGTAGTCACCTGGTCTAAACTGATCATCTTGTTCTGCTTTCCTAGAAGGGTTTACTTAATACACATTTTTTGTATTAATGCTTTCAAGGTCAATGATAGAAATTATGATTGTGTTCTAGATCATTCGTAGATGGAAAATCTACAAAATTGGAAAGAACGGTATGGGACAATATTATTTGCATAACAAAAGTTTTGTATCACAAATAGTTTTATCTTCTCTGTTGAGTATTTTGTAGTCTATAATACACTCCTTTCTTAGTCATCAGTTCTGCATGATTGCCTAACTCAACGACACCGCCTTTATGAATAATGGCTATTTTGTCCGCATTTTGGATTGTGGACAATCTATGAGCAATCACAATGCATGTGCGACCTTCCTGTGCCTTGTTAAGTGCCTCCTGCACAACCTGAAAAAGAAATGTATGTGTCATTCAAAAGGAATCGGTTAAGTGAACATCATGTTTGTCATCTTTATTCTACAACCAATTACCACAAGCTACAATTATAATGTAATATTATCAAATCATAGATAAATGAAAATTACCTTTGATGGCACAACTTGCAGTGTTGAAATGAATCCAATTCATAATTTTTATTCCTTGTAATTAATAAAAAGTTTGCGTTTAGAGCAATAAACTGTGTGCTCTTTAAACAATTAGGCCTCAAAAGTTTGAGTTTGCAACAATATGCAACCAAACATTGCCTCTTCTTCCAGGTAGACTATAAGTAAAAAATGATGGCCTCCCCATCAATATATAGTATAGTCAGGCATATAATATTACTTTTCATAGATGTTTGCTGTGAATACTATTAAACCTGTGTTGAGGAGCCACATTTTGATTTAGTAAGCAAAATGACCAAATGAGAAAAATATCTGCTTAAATGTATTACCTGTAATATTTCGGATACTTTTTTTTTACTATTTCTTGTTTTGGGTGTACAAGTAACTCTAGGTAAAAATATTAATTATAATTCTCCTAAATGCAGACAATTTTCCAAGTTTTAATAAGAGAAGATTTCTCTGTTGAAATAATTAAAAGCCCCCAAAAATATTATGCTTTTAATGGGCTGACGGTTTATGATAAATTGTAGGGTATGAAAATATACAAGCAAAACGCTATAACAGGGACATTTCGAGCGTAATTTAACTTGAGGTAAAAGATTACTCAGACATTTAAGGTCCTGAAATTGTTCATATTGAAATAAATTGAAGACTGGACAATAGTAGGTACGACAAAATTAAGCGTGGGTCATCAAAACTAGTTTCGACACTGGGAGAATCATTGTAATATAAAGCTCTGTATCGGATTTTATATAGGATTCAGTAAGATTTTGTCCTAGATGAAATGTTTTACAATATTTAATATCTTAATCACATAACTATTTTTGAAATAATTTGCAGATACATTTTAAATGATATCAGGCTTTGAAAACAAAAATATTATTGGTCACCGTGTTTGAAATAAACCTCAGGGAACAGGTCAGATGCAGATCAGAATAGTTTTTAAGTTTGCCCGGTACACGTGACCCTGGGAGTCATTTTAATTTGAAAATGAACAAGCTTAATAAGGTGGCACTCTCCAGTTTCGTACTTTGACTTTGCATAGGGTTAGATTTTTAAAGAAAAAGAATTTCCCTGGTTTTCCTCACTGACTATCCTGGCTATTGAAAAATACCTTGTATATCTTAATTCCCATTATTTTGGTGTATGATTGCTGTATATATGATTGGGGTATAGAGTATTCAGCTTGGTCTTCTCCTAAGAGGTGTACCTATTAAAACAACTGCTAGCTCAGCTTGGGGATTTTTTACTTCCTGGACTTCAATGGTAAATAAAAAAAAGAGCCAATAACTTTTTTTTACTTTTATATATTTTGTAATTCAGTCATTGTACTTTCAGAGGCTGATGTTGCATACTCTGGCAAAATTCGTTTCGCTATTATAATAACTGCTGAAAATAGTGTACTTCTGACTATTTCAGGATTTTTTATCGAGTACTTTGGAGCGGCCATTTCTGTCTGCTATGTGCTTAGATCATGTACAAAATTTCCACAACTACAATATATAAATAAAGTTCAGCCACAGTACATGAAAGTAGCATAGAGGTATGCCAACATTCTCTTCTTTGTGATTTTGCAAATGCAGACAACTTTACCTTACAACTGTCACTCTCTCAGAAGTACGTTATATCTGTAGAGCGCCCCTAAGCAAATTTACAAATTTCCTTACTCTGATTGCGTAGCGATAAATTTGTGTATCAAAGAGACAAGTTAGTCTTAAAGCTGTGCTCACCACAGACTAATGTAAGATATTTCGTAATATGTCGTAATATGACAAGCCTTGTAAAAGTAATGTTTAATATAGGTAAATATTGAATTTATTAATCTCTTTCTGTATGTAATTAATTTGTCTTAACAACTTAAAGGTTAAAAAGGAATTATTGCCCATCTTATTGTTGTCGTTAAATCTGCCATAAACTGGTTCTTTATTTATGACGTTACTTCTACCTTAAGTGACACTGAGAATCAGCGATTTTCATCTGCACACCGGTGACTATCATTTGCACACAAAAGATTTGTCATTTGTATGAGACAATGTCTTTTATTTGTATGTATTGGTTATTTATCTTTTTTCACATTTTAGCATCATTTGTAAAGAAAACTTAAAAACTGTGCAACATCTGTCGTAAAATTTAAAGATAATAACTAAATGCATTTTGCTGAAATTAAGGATAATAATTACATGTATTTTTGTATGACCTAAGTGATATATCTTTACTTATCCCTAACTGTATATAATTATTTGTTATTTAATAAACTGCAAAGGAACTGCATATTTCGCTTTGTAGTATTACCTCTTTTTTTGCTTTGGTGAATGAATTATGGAAATAAAATTCACATGGATGGGTACCTTATTTTCATTCAATGCACTTATTGTCTATTAAATACATGGCGATTGCAACATCTATTTCTCTTTTAAGATAAAATTTACTATTAAGACAGATAGAAACATTTACAACAGTAAAACAATTACTAATAGGGTTCTTTACAAATACCATGCCAATTTAAGTTTTGAGTCAAATATATAAGTTTATAATCAAATTTACTGCCTTTTCACACTTGCAGACCTTCTTTAATCTTGACTGAAATTAGTTAAAGTCGGTAACAACCATGATCATAATACAGTTATTCTCCCATGCTTGATAATAGGTCCATTCCCTGCTAATACATGCCCCCCACCCCCCGTCTGTCCACACAGCTATGGTTCCAACCAGGACCCGATTTAACTCTATAAAAGCCATTAAACATACATGTTTCCAAAAACCTTAGCACAAACACCACTAACGATAGAAAATTAAATTTGGTGAGTATATATGCATTCATATGATCTGATTAGACTTTCATGCCTTAACAGCAAGTTTTCCTTTCTTAAAACATTTTTGAACTTGTTAGACTATTTGGTTTTTTTGTTGTCTTTTTTTTTGTTTTTTTTTTTTTTTTTTTTTTTTTTTTTTTTTAGAAAGTCCTTGTCAGCAGAATCGAGAAATAGTCACCTGAAGTAGTCAAAGTAAGTTGATGTGCATCTTGGTATTTATATGTATTTGACCTGATTAGATTTTAATGCAATTATAACAGTTTTTCTATTTTTCTACACTTTTTGAATTTTTGGTTCTGCAGTGGGCGCATGACGTGTTTTGCAAACACAAGTCAAGTAAAAAATCAGATGCAATACAGGACTCCTATATCTTGCATCATTGCACATTGTATATTAATTTACATTGTGCACTCATTACACATTGTATACTCAGTACACATTGTATACTCACTGCATATTGTATATTCACTGCACACTGTATACTCATTACACATTGCATACTCATTACAAAGCAGTGAAACGAATGAATACATCTTTAATCATAAATCCATGCTCAAATATGACCGGTATCCCAACTTGTTTGGGAACTTACGCAAGAAAGGTCTTGTATGTGTAGTCATAGCAATTAAAGCCACCCATTGTTATTCCAAAAACAAGCAAAAATGTACTGAAATCTATATAATTGTTTTTCAGTGAAACATCCTTTGTTACAATGTACGAAATACTGGAGATATTATTTCTGTATTGGTATGCACAAAATAGGCTATAAATGTACTACATTGTAGCAAATTCTGGAGATATATCTGGTATGTCCCATTAGGCAGTCGTAAGGGGTTTATCATGGGAGAATAATGTGGTGTACCTTTTCACTCTCTGAGTCCAATGCAGATGTGGCCTCATCCAACAAGAGAATCTTTGGATTTCTAATTAGGGCTCTGGCAATTGCAATCCTCTGTTTCTGTCCACCACTGAGTTGTGTCCCCTTGCGACCCACATTTGTCTCATAACCCTAAAACAGAAAGGGTATGTGCATGTAATTAAGATAATTGCAACGATATGAAAGTGATTGATGGTATGTATTTTAAATCTGCACATCACTTTTTTTTGATGATTGTGGACAAATAAAAGCTTTGAAATTTCAATAATGTATGTACACCCTGAGGCATTCGTTGACTTTTTGAGGAAATGTGGTTATATAACAATCTTTTTCCCTAATTTTTTTGATTTTGTATTTTTCATCTGCCTTTTTTAATTATACGTTTTTCAGCATTATTTTATCTTGCTAAAGTTTACCTATAGTTACCCTCTTTATCAACCTGTTAAGTTAATTGTAAAATCATGCAAATCATCTCATTTAACCATAAAATGATGAACGGGATAAATCAATAAATGTCCGAACTGTCATTCGTATTAATATCTGTTCTGTTGGGGTTTTTATGAGCGGAAATAATCGAAGTAATAAATAAAGTTAACTTGCCAACGACACAGCAGTTTTGCTGCAACTTAGAGTTCTGTTATCAATGTCCCTGTATTCATCAATCAGTGAAATGAGTCATTTACATGTATTGGACTGCATCATCATCATCATGACGAGTAAATGCAGTTGTCATGTACTGTAGAAAATGATTTAAATCAAACGTTCTGCATTATTTTAAAACTACCATAGCTGGCTGATAGCAAAAATAGCTGCAGATTAGGTTTGTTTTCTTTAAATTAAAAAATCCCCAGAAAATAAAGGGGCAAGAGGTTGTAATGGAAGCAATAAATGCAATACAGGATCACAATTTATAAATGATATTAATTTAATATGGGAATGAAAGAAAATCATACCAGTGGAAGAGAAATAATAAACTGATGAATGTTGGCACTGCTGGCTGCCTGCATAATCTCATCCGTCGTCACAACACGGCTGTTGTCTCCATAAGCAATGTTTTCCATGATGCTGGCATCAAAGAGGGTTGGCTCCTGGGAGACCACACTAATTTTTGATCGTAGCCACTGGAGATTCAGGCTCTTGAGATCATTTCCATCAGCTAGCTATAAGGAAAAACAACAGAAACCTGCAATTTTATCCAGTTCTTTAGCATGGCAGCATATCTCTTTGCCATTCTCCATCAGCCATTGCCTTGTTATCTTTATAACGCTCTAAGGGCGTACTATGCACTATGTACTAAGATGCAGAGTGCGTATAGTGTTACCATCAATCATGCCCGTGTTACTGGTGCGGTGGCTCAGTGTGTAGTACGCTGGAATCACAAGCAGAGACTTGTTGGTTCCTGCCCCGACCATCCCAGATAAGGTGCTGCGGTGTGTCGCTGACAAGACTGTTTACACCCGTTGTATTGACACATATTAGTCTTTCATGTGCTGATGTGTATACACGTCAATCAATCAATAAATTCATCAATCAATTGAAGTTTTGCCATAGCAGGGACATTTGTTTCGGTATTAATTTTGTTTTTATATTCACATGAATATCTCTACCTGCGCAAGAAAATGACCCGAGAAGACATTTTTGCCTTTGGAGTCTAGATTAAGCATCAAACCGTTAGATCTTTACAAATGTCACTAATCCATTGTCCCCATATATCATGTATCTATCTATCTATGTATCTATCTATCTATCTATCTATATATATATCTATATATATATATATATATATATATATATATATATATATATATATATATATATATGTATATATTGTGTGTGTTGTATGTATTGAGTAGTGTGTGTGTGTGTGAACAGCCTTGCTATTATAATGGTTAACATTATCTAGGCTAGTAAACCATCTTAAAATTTAAGTGTCTCATTATTCGTGTACTTTCACAGCCAATAGCTACATGCATTCGGTGTCTACTCTAAACTTACTCAGACTCTGTTTGTCACTCAAATACTTTTGAGATATTGAGTTTACTATTCCAGTAATTAAGAAATATTGAGCATATTCTTACCACTTGCCCATCTGCTGGGTCATAGAATCTCTCGATGAGACTGACTGTGGTACTCTTTCCGCACCCACTAGTTCCTACTAGGGCAAGAGTTTCCCCAGGTTTTACATCAAAACTACTTTCATGAAGGACGCTGGCATCTGGTCTTGTTGGATAACGGAAACTAACATTCTTAAACTCAACTGCACCAGAGAAAGATTTCTGAAGATTAAAAAAAAACGTTTATAGAAGCAAAATGTTACACTTCATCACAGAATATATTGGATTGAAACAATTGTCCATATAAAACAGTTGGTAGAAATTTTAGTGAAAAAGTTGGAACTTCCTGACCAAGAGGCATGCTGGTTGATAATTCACTGGACAACCTTATGACTTACAAAAATTGGACGCCATACTTCTATAGTGATACATTGAATTCCGAAGAGGCAATAGGGCAATACAAGGTAGGACTATATACTATATAGTAGGGATATTTCGCAAACGTCTAATATCGTGATTTGGTGTAAATAGAAAAGTGGAGAATCGAATTTTATTAATTTATTTTATTAATTGCTGCTAGAGATGGTACAATTTATACTGACGGCGACGGTAAGATGGTCAACGGGATTAATTTTCGCGATTTTTCTCTGAGGCCGCTAAATCGTTAAAATGTCCACACCTCTAAAAATATAAAATATTACAGAATGGATATTGTACCCCAACTCTGTTACTTATATATATATATATATATATATATATATATATATATATATATATATATATATATATATATATATATATATATATTGTTACAGAATCTGCATTTTAGTAACGTGATATGAACATTTTATATGCTCACTTATACATTATGGATGTAGATAATATATGTCTGCATTAAAAAACATAAGAGATATTGAACGCGGAGGAGTGTAGGTACTGAAAGACACATCTTCACTCTTTGCTTTCCATGTGTACAAAGTTCCGTTGATATATATTGAATGGTTTGCGAGTTATACTCAGGAAACAAACAAAAAAGCAAAGGGCATCTACGCCACTAGTCTAATATGTGTACGAAATTTCAGAAATAGCTCGGACATAAAAGACGCTTTGTTGATAATAAGCAAATTTCAGAACGATATCCTGAATGGTTTGGGACTTATGACCCAACAACAAATAGATGCTTGATTGATGGATGAATGAACTGACAGTCAAATAAAACTTTTACAAAAATAGTGACACTGAAAAGCTGATAACAAAAGGCACATCTAAACTACTAGTTTAATATGTGTATCATGTTTGATAGAGATATCTTATTTTTATATATTTTGTTTAGTTTTGTCTCGCAAATGAAAGAGTAAATAATGACTGGATGGATTGATTGATAGGTGGAATAATGGACAAAACATATACAAAATCTTGAAAATGACTAACTGTGAATCGCAAAAGGCACACATGGACCACTAGTCCAATACGTGCACCAAGTATTATAGAGATATCTTTGTCAGATTAAGATTTAAACTCCAGAAAGGAATATGTTTAGAGACAGACAAAAAGACAAATTATGGACAGACAGACAGATGGACATGGTGATATCTATATACCCCGTATTACATACCGGGGTGACAACAACAACATGCACATCACCAAAGACTTACAGATGTTCTGCCATCATCACTGGCCGAGTCAATTGCAGGCACCCTGTCTATCATAGCAAAAAGTCTGGCAGTGGCCAGTTTGGCTTTGTTGAAATCTTGTGCTGATGCGGCATTTCTTCCTATACTCATCCCTCCAAATATGATTGCTGCAAACACCCTGACGTTAAATGGACCAAAAAGTATTAAGTTTAAGAGATTATGCAGATGTGCAAAAACTTATGTAATGACTCAAAACAAAATACTGTGCTCTGTAAGAATCTGAAATGAGTTCCCTTGTATGGAAATACTGTCATTTACCTTAATTGTGATATAGTCAACCCATTTAATAGATAACATGGTCATTTTAAACAGTTTTGACCTTCCTGAGTGGTTTAGTCATTGAACATTAAATTCTGGTGGTCTGGGATTTTCCTTTGTGGTGGAGTATAGTTTTCCTTCCCTTAATAAGGACAGGAAATTTCTCATCGCCTGATAATATGGGATATATGGAAAGATGAGGCAGCAGATTGAAGAAATTTATTTTAAGGCTAACAAGAGATCATAGATATTGTTTATTTTCCAGCCCTCTTATCTCCCTTAAGACTATAAATAGTCGCTGAGTTATTCAATCTTTAAAATAAAATTTCAAATGAAATTTAAGTTGTCCAAGTGTGATCACGCATGACATTGAGCTCTTGGCAGATAGTCTCATATCTTACTAATTTTGTTGAAATCATTTGTCAGAGCAAGAAGCATAGGAAAGCTAACTATCCAAAAATTACTGCCTTAAGATTCTAAGGTTCAAAATGGCACAGTTTGTGACAGCTGGGTATCCATTGTTCTTTGGAACAATTATAGCAGGTGGAACAAAACTGTATTGAAACTGCAGTTTGGTCCTATTCGGGAAAACTCTATAGTGTTTTAGTTCGGGATGTGCAGCCCAGGGTCCCAAATATGTATTCAATCATGTGCACTGCAGGGGCAAATCAAGGACTGTGTTCACTACGGTGGTTTGATGCTGAGAGTGGTTCTTTTATTTTAGCTAAAAATTAGCATATTCATATGTTTGCAAGTAAAGAGTGAACTATTTGGACTGGGAAAGGGAGGGGGAGTTCGACTGAATCCTCAAACCCAGCTCACAGTAAATTTAAATTCATATAACTATTCATGCACTGGCCAGAAAATAAATACCGATATATCTAATTTACTGTGACCATATAGTGTTAACCGTTATATAAACATATCCATGTCAAAGCAGATGTGTAAAGCATCAAGTCTTACCCACATGGTTTATTTAATCAGATATCCACTTGGAAGAAATAAAAAGTGGTTTATAAATATGGACCTATTCGTGTACTGAGATTCAAGAAAAGGACCCAATCATGTGCTGAAATTTACCGACAAGACGCCTTTTGATGTAACGCAAGGCTTTAAAAAATTGTAACAATTGGGTGGCATGTTCCCAAATACCGGTATAGAGAACGTCCCCCAACCCTCGCGAATAAAGTTCCATCTTCACGACACTTTTCTAATCCGTCCATTGATTTATATCATCTCTCACCACACCGCAGCGTTTTCCCAAGTCAAGAAAAATCACCCTCGGTTTTATCCCAAGTGTTTGAAGTATATCTTAAACTGTGCATGAGTAGTGACAAGGCCTTCTTCCTGCAATGTTGTTGGACAAACATGAGTAGTGACACGGCATTACTCCTGCAATATTGTTGGACAGACATGAGTAGTGACACGGCATTATTCCTGCAATATTGCTGGATAGACATGATAATGTCCAGACAAATATATTGATCTCCTATAATGATGTTGCTAGGGTCATATATTAGCTACATCTTATAATCTAGGTTTATCCAACATTTCTTACCTGAAGACGTAGTTGAAGGACAAATTCTCAGTCTCTATAAGGTACGCTCCGTAGGTAAAGGCAGCAGCGTAAGCGAAGAAAATGATTCCACTAGACATGGCAAAAAAGAGACCGCCTACAAAAGCTCTCCTTATCCCTTGGCTGTGAAGGAAAAGTTAAAAACGAACGTATATTTTTTTTTTTTTCATCTGGCGACTTTTAAAATGGTTATATTATTGACATTCACGGCTCTGCAGGTGTAGTTTAAGGATGTTGTAATGTTACTGTAATTAAAACACTTTCAACAGCATAAAATTCGTGTGCATTTAGTAAGGAAACTGAGCACAGAAAACATTGTTTGTGAAGACTATGATACAATGTCGTGCACATTATACATTTAATTAATTGGGAAAAAGTGTCTGTTACAAAGTACAGCATATACTAAATTCAATAATATTCAATGATGCCTAAATTATTAAAATTGACAGCAAGATGTGAAAGAAACATGAATGGATATATTTCTGCAGGGCAGATATTCTAAATCACAAAATATTGATGTCAGTAACAGGATGATACAAATTATGTTTCAGCCATTGTCCAAAAATTTTCAGGTAGAAACGCATTGCCTAAAACATTTGTACTACCATATTTATTTTAGTTATTTCTTATATATATATATATATATATATATATATATATATATATATATATATATATATATATATATATATATATATATATATATATACATAAAACCTCCTTTTCAAACCAATTGCATTCTTTCATCTTGACAATAAATGTATTAATGGCCGGTAAAATGTAGACATTTATATCTTTTCATTTGTATTTTACTACTACCAAGTGAACAGAAATTTAGAGTAAGAACATCAACCATTTATCTTGCCTTGTATAGTTCTACTAATACAGTTCTCTTTATACAGTATTTCTTTTATATTCTATATATTTGTCCATACAGGCGCGCGATGATCATCTAAACTAATTAATAAGAAAGAAAGCTGCAATGTAAATCAAAGACTGGTTACGGAGCTGTCTTTATATTTTTCTGGCGCTAGTCCTCGGTCAAATGAGAAAATGTCCTCTTCCAATTAGTAACTTGAGGTCTAGAAGAAAAACGAATAGTCTCGGTCGTATGCCTTAGCCACTTACATCATTTAGAATATCGTCCTTCATTGACTTGGACCAAGACTAAAGAGCATCAGAGACGGTCGGGAGGAGGACATTCGATAATAATAGTAAGTAAGTATTAACATATTTTAAATGAGTTTTAGCCCCCCTCCCACTGCATTTTAAAAGTAGTAATACATTATCTACCATTATTACTTTGATGACTTTTCCAGCCAGGAGGGAGGCTGATGTATCCATCACAGCTGTCAGAGAGAACTTACCATCTGTTTTCATTAGGATGCTACTGCAGTCTGGAAGATGACTTGAGGACAACTTGCAAGGATGACACTATCGGGCCTAATGCATATATGCCTTGGCTCTGGTGCACCATCGAAGGAAAGTCGAACAACAAAAAAAAAAGAGGAGTGAGCGCCAAAAGGCAGCTTTCATGATATGATTCTAACAGGAACTGTTAATAAAGGCCCAAGATTCAGCAATAGCCCGAAGCTCAGGGGCTTAGATTCTCATGAATCTCAGTGAGAGATTGATAAACTCATTTGATAGTCAAACTAATCCACTTAGAAATAGTGGCTGCCGAAATATCAGAGGTACCTCTGAGAGGAAGAAAGAGACGTTTCTGACCATATTTTTTTACCCCTTTGATATGGCCAAATACAAAATGTAAAGCTCGGACATACCAAAGAAGTCCATCTGGATTATCCCTAGCACAGATTCAACTAATACAAGGGAACTGGTTCAGAAGATACCGAAGGGAGCTGATTCTTAGCCCGAAAGCCGGGTTGGCAAAGAAGAGACTGAATTGTAGTTGCTACTGAAACGCAAGCAACCTTCTTCCATCGATAATGCATGAATGGCACTTCTTCTAGTTGGTGCTAAATAAAGAAGGAAGGATGTCTTTCAGGTAAGATTCTCCAAAGAAGCCTCACTCAGAAGTTCATAAGGAAGTTTAGATAACAAGAAAAAAGAACACATGAAATGTTCCACCTAGGAACTAATGAGCTAGAGATTTGTCGCATCTGTGGATTGTTGTGCAGGACGTACCCTCTCCTCTCATAGCAGATCCCTCCTCAGCGGTAAATCCACGGGGTGTCCTCCAACAGGTCGAGGAGATCATTGAACCACGACCGTTGGCGTCATAGGGGAACTATCAGGATGTGCCGCGACGTCGAATTCCTGACTCTGTGTGAAGAACTTGAGGCATTATTCTGAAAGTTGGGAAGGCGTAGGCGTACAGTCGATCCCATTTCAGACTCAAGGTCCACGGCCCATGGACTCTGTTCTGGCACTGTGGAGACATAACGTGGTAGTTTATTGTTCAGCGTCGTTGCATACAAGTCTACCGCACATTTGAAAGAGATTCTTTGCTACCGGCTGGTGCAGAGACCATTCCGAGAGGACTGCTTGTACCTGTTTGGATAGGCTGTCCACTAAAATATTCCTCTTGCCTAGAATGTGGGTGGACTCCGAGAATAATACCCTCAGAAGCTGTTCATCGGAGGAGGTTCCAGACTTTCAAGCAGAGAGAAGGGGAACGAGTGCCTATTTGACGTCTGAGGTATGGCACGACCGACATGATGTCCGTGACGACAGTGAAACATCTGTGATTATGAGATTGACGTACCCCTGTAGTGATAGAAAAACGGCACACATTTATAGGTTGTTGATATGCAGGGAAACATTCTTTCTAGACCACAAGCCTTGAAGGACTAACCCCGCTGGCGCTGGTTGAGCACACCAGCTCGAATCTGAGGCGTCGTTATACAGCAAAGGATTTTTGTTCTGGGGCGTGTATTAGAACTCCGGCCAGAAACCTGTCCTGATTTATCAACCAGCTTAAGTGATGACGCAATTTGGATCCCAACAGAATCTGGGCAGAAAGGGGTTGTCTATGAGATCTCTAATTTGCTAGTAGTAGAAACTGGCGACGCCTCATATGAAGCTATCCTGGGGAACTATATGCGCTGCCGCGTTCAGGATTCCCAGGAGACAAAGGCAAAGGGGCACATACAATGAAGTCGAGCACATTTGTTGTGAGTGACAGTATCTGTGTGCTCCTGTCTGAAGGAACACGAACTTTCCCTTGATTTGTGAGGGAATGTAATCCCATGTACGTGAAATTCTGAGAAGGGATCTAATCTGGCTTCGCCTGGTTGGAGATTAAACCAAGAAGAGTCACCATCTTCCAACAGAGTGAAATGTCTCTGAGCAAGACACATCTGAAAACATTGTGTATCAACCAGTTGTCGAAATACATGATGGGTATGCCCAACGATCTTAACAGAGCCGCTATTACTCTCGTCATCTTGGTAAAGACTCTGGACGATGAAGCTAGGCCAAAGGAAAAAGCCTGAAATTGAAAGAAAACAAACCTTATCCAGACAGAACCTCAGGACTTTCCTGTGGAACAGAAATGGATACTGCCCAGTCGTTTGCACTTATGGCATTCCTAACAGAGGTGGACATCTCCATCTTGAAACGCTCATCGATGATAAAGCGTGTGGAGAGGGCCCATGCATCGTTCCCTACGTCCAACCAGGTCTCTGAAAAGCAGCACAATCTGGAACCTACTGGGATGTCGATATTACAGGGACTTTGCAGAAGATGGATCAACTCCCTAGGGCCGACAACCTCCGCCCTAAGGGATGGAGGTGGTGGAAGATATCACAGGCTTCCTGTCCAGACCCTTAAGGTCGGACCATTAGCAAATGAGGGGTGAGTAGTTTTAAAGGGACTCTAGTGGTTCTGCTGGGGTCCCTGCTTAAAGTGTTTAGGCGGGGACCCAAAGACCTCTCAGGCCGAGGACGCTTTATCGCCGGTTTAGCCAGGCCATAGAACACGGCCAACGACCAATGTTATTAATTCCTTAGATATTGATAGACCATCATAGAGATTAAGCCCCCGAATAGGGATTCCGATTCCACTGGCGCCGCCCTCAGCGGATCTTGGTTGTGATCCAGCAAGACTTAGGAAGTATCCAAGGCGGCATTCCTACGTAGGTGGAAAAGCCCAGCCATCGACAACAAGAGCAAGTGTCTCGCTGTGTTCGCTGCAGCCTCTAGAAGTCTTTGTAAGACAGCCGCTAACAGAGAATCCTTCCTTGAAAGGCTGAAGGAGGCCGCGGAGAAACGATCGGCGTGAAAAGCTATGGTAACAAAGCTGCGCGCCTTAAGTTCCATTGCTTCAAGCGATTTGAATGCGGATACGAGTCCAGATCTCCGTGGAGATCTCTACCTGAGACGCTCCCAAATCCAGACCAGGAGGCTTGAGTGCCCAAATGTATCCAGTAAGTACCCGGTGGACGCAGTGTGGAAAATGGGACTGTCCAACCCTTTGTTGTCTGGCTGCCTCATGGTCTAGTGCCAACTTCGGTATTATACCTCTTACTATAACTGAGTGGGGAAGCAACAGAAGATCGGAATTTGTCTCTGCGTCTCCGAAAACGTCTCCAGACTAGAAAGAATCCTCGTGTCTGAAGACCCAGAAGGCTTTAGACACCGCCTTGCCAAATGTCCAAATGTCCAAACTACTTCATCTTCGGTTGCCTGCATCGCGCAGGACGGTGATGAGGACACGCGAAGAGAAACCACCAACGCGATTAGGGACTCCACATTCTCATTCGAGTCCAGTAGAATCAATAGTTCATCGTCCTGCATCCGCTAGCGGCAAGAGACAGGACTATATGTTCCCTTATCTCTATTTGGAGAAGTGATTGGCAATCCCCACTCAGTGCAAATGCAGATGAGTTAAATTAGCCCTCACTTTCCTTCAATAACGAAGCTGAAGAAAGGGACGGGGAAGACCTATGAGCTTGCTCGGTCCACTCACCAATGGAACCATGGGAAACACATCAATGGCGTCATTGGGAAAGAGGAGACATTCTAGACTCACAAAAGTGCTTATGACCAGCAGGGATTTAACTGAAACATAGGGAAAGGGGTATCGATAAGTCAGTAATTACGGAGTCCAGTACTGGCAGAAACGAACGCCCGGTGACCAGCATTTGTTGTTCTGCACGATGAGTCGTGCCTGGTTACCAGTAACGGACGCTCTGTGATCTGTATCTGTCGTCTTGCTCTGTGACTGGCGCCCAGTGCCCAGTGTCCGCAGCCCTGTGACCGACCAGGCGACGAAGATCGTTGCGAGGAGTTCCTATACATGGAACTTGACTCAATCAACGATCTTGATCCTTTGACAAGGAAAAGGAAAAGAAGATTTCAAATCCCAGAATACGGAACTTTCTTGAGGGTGGCTGCGACTTCCTTAAACCGGAAAGTAGCCTTGATTTCTCCCTGGATCGGCGAGCTGGCGACTTTCTTGCAATGGAAAGTGTCATTTATTCCTCTCAGGATGCGCTTGTTGGTAATTACTTTGCACAGAGAAGTGCCTCTGATCCTTCACTGGAACGGAGGGTATTCACCTGAGAGGAAGAAGTGGAGACGGTTTCTTTCTTCCTACATCTATAGAAGAGGCGGATCTCTTCTAGGTCCTGCACCTCACCTCATGCGAGCACACATAGTACATTCCAAACAGGGTGAATGGGTGTCCCAAGAAGTTTCTTCATGGCAACATTTGTCAACTTCTTGTGGTATACTGAATGACTGAAAGAAAGTTACCAAAACAAACAAGCGACTGGTATATAAGTGTAAAGGGTAATACCTACCATAACACTGGTACCAACAAGAAGTACAAAAGTATGGAAATACCATTTAACTAGCATGTGCAAAACAATCAACAAAATGACAATCGGGGATACCGATAATTGAACATAAACGCAAGGAGTGGGGTCAAAAGATCAGTGGCAACACAAAAATGAATACAATTGATCGAAATTATGACAAAAGACACTTGAATTAGCAAACTTCTTTATCGCCCAGAGACATGTCTTATATCGCACTAAGTCCAAGAGAAAAAAGGACGATATTCCGATTGACAGGAGTGCCTTAGGAATTGGATTTGAGCTGTGTTTCTTTTTGTCCTAGACGTCAAATTACTAATTGGATGAGAGAACTTTCACATTGGACTGGGGACTAGCGCCAGGAAAAGAGATAGCAACGTAATAACACCAATTAATATTTGATTCATATTAAAACAAACCTTAGCATGAAATCAATGATCTTGCTATATTTCAGTATGAAGGTTTCCTCTCTCGTTAATGACACGACTGTCCTCATGTTATCAATAGACTCGGAGAAAATCTGGAAAAGATGAAATATTTCATGATATCACAATTAATCTTGTACAGCAAAATCAATTTTAAGTCAAACGTCTATTTCTACAAATACATTATCGAAATCAGGTGCACTTATGTCATATGGACAGACAGATACTTTTTCGTTTCCAAATTTAATATACAGTACCCAATAATTGAAGACGAGAATCGTGAGATTACAAACGTTGAATGTATTCTTATAATATTAACTCACAATTATGACTGCTATATTCGCCACCAAGGACCATATACTGTGTAGTACAATTTAATTCTCTTAAAACTGTTAAAATTGACCTCTCGAAAAACGAACAATGCTATGCCTACCAATTAGCATAATTCTTTCTTCAAGTATGTATGTATGTACAGGTTCAAGGGCACATGAGCAAAAATATACACTTTTCTTTAAGAAAAAATATCGTGGTGATTGATGGAGGACTCTAAAGTATTTGGTGAAAATTTCATGAACATTAGATGTAAAATATTGAAATTATATTTCAAATTTATGTTACATATAAATAATATATTTAGGTGTCCCATTGTGCTCCTCTCCGGCCGCTTTTCCAACCCCAAACACATCCAGTCCATGCCTGGATTTCACGAAGCCGTAACTTAATTTTAATTCTAGAATCCAATAATCTGATTGCCTGATATATAAGTTTTACATCAAATTGACCAAACAAATTCCTTAAATAATGACTTAAGTTTGAGGCGCATTGATCGTTGATGAAACTGAAGCCTGATGTGATTAGGATCACACCTATCTGGGTGATATGATTAGTCAGAGTTCCATTATAATGTCTTTTATACAAAAGTTAATTGACAGCAGGCGTGCTCGGCCGAGAGGTCAATTATACTACGAACATAAAAATAAAGTGCTTGTAGACCTTTCTGTCTCAGGGAATTAAAGGAAAATGGGGAATGTTAAAAATATAACCCGAGATGTTTTACGCCAACAATTGGGGCAACATTTTCTCTGTTTACGATGTATACCCACGCTATGAGGTAAACACTGACTATTGCACTGCATGTTCACATTCCAATGGCGTAATCGCCACAAATTGCAAATCCCGGAAACAATATGCTGGGTATTCTAACGAGTTTAGGAGGGTTTTCATTGTTAAAAGTTGTATCGAATTTATACGCTCAGTACTGTAAATGGCAGTTAAGAAGGTGGATCATGTTAAAGAAATGTATAACCTTGAAGGCAAAATTCATTGAAAAGATTGAAATGGAAACCATGTGATATTGGAGAGTCCTGATGATTTGTTCCTACTTAGTACAACATCGATTACAAGGCTTTCTGGCTGAACCGATTAGCAGAAATGGAGACTTAAAAAGCTAAATGAAACCTAAATATTAAGATCAACCTATTAGATCTGAGCCATATGTTAACATTCTTAGTGACCATAATTATACTAGTATTCGTCATTCTAGTTTATGTTAAAATAAGCTAATTTAAACGTCTGTGGGTTAAAAAAACTAAATTACGCAACTCTGATCTTGTGAACAAAAATTAAAGTCTGAAACAAAGTCAGAAAATGATGTATTGAAGTGAATACTTAATTAGTAATATTACACAAAAGACAAAGAGATTACATTTCTAAAAAAAAATGGTTTGATCGTTACCGTAGACAGAAACCCGCAAATAATATTTTATCTGTAAACAACCGACATAAATGTTAAAATAATGAAGAACAAATGAAACGTATCGCATTAACCTAGTAAAAGGTAAAACATCGAAATAAATAAACAATGTAACTTATTTAAATGTAAAATTGCTTTGAAAAAATGCGCAATTCAAAGAGCAGTGACTTGAAATCGTACCAGTTTTTAAATAAAAAAAATGCAAAATGTAATAACACTTTGCAATCTGTTTCCATTAACGTTTTTCGTGAACATTTTAAAACTAAATAGTCAAGTTGATAATAACGTTACAAATATTGACATATCGTCAGTGAAGGTAAGCAAGAATCCATTTCTGAATAATGCCATAACAGAAAGCAAGTCTCTGCCACTATCCATAATCTGAAAACTAATAAGGCATGCTGTGTTGATAAAGTGATCAACGAGTTTATCAAAGCTTCAGAATGTATGCTTTTGTCTGCGATTGTAATACTATTTAATATTGCGTTTATTAGTGGAGTGATTCAAAGCAATTAGTGTCCTGAAGTAATTAAGCCTATATGCAAGAGAAAGGGTAATGTAAATGATCCTTGTAATTGCCAGGGGTTTAGCCTCTTGAATTATTTTGGAAAACTTTTTACTGCATTTATAAATCTACGACATGCAGAATATTTGAACGATCTTGGTGAGGAGCAGGTGGGCTTTAGAGAAGACTATTCTATACCAGATTACGATTTCACATTAAAGTGTCTCATTGATTTATTTATTAGTAACGGTCAGATGCTGTATCGTGCTTCCATTGGTTGCAAAAAAAGCATTTGATTATGTCAATAGATGTGCACTCTGACGAAAGGTTTTGTATTGTCATATCAATGGAAAGATTTTTAATGTTATTTTCAAAATTGTTTTAAAAAAAACAACAAGATCTTGCATACAGATACATTCTCAATTGTCGGAAGGTTTCTCTCGTAATGGAGGTATCAGACAAGGGGAAGGTTATCACGTTTATTGTTTACGATATCCTTTCATGATCTGAATGACTATATGTGAAAACACTAAAATGGTTTACCAATAGTCAGTAACATTTTACAAGAGGCGCTTGACAATAATTATATTGAGGTACCCTTGAAATTATTTTAAATCGTATTTTTGATGAGAGTTATATCTGAAGAATGTGCTGACCAGCTGCAAAAAACCTTAAACAGTATGTTTGAATATTGAAATACGTGGATATTATGAGGAATTAAGAAACAAACCAAAGTTTCCATATTTTCGAAGGACACGCTTTTAAATGTATTTAATTTTAGATATGGAAATTCGTATGTTGATGTATGTGATTTTGTATAATTGGGTATCGTTTTTAACTTTAATGGCAAATTTCATAAAGAAAAGGCTCATTTACTTCAGTAAACTAGAAAAGCTATGTTTTCTGTAATAAGGAAATATAGGATGCCTGTATTAACTATTGATATGCAACGGTATTTATTTGATGTGATGGTTTTTTCTATACTCTTATGTATTTCAGAGGCATGGAGGTTTGAGAATTTGAAACTTATTGAATCGTTGCGTATGGAATTTAGTAAAATGTTTTTGAACTGTTAGAAGAGTACACCAAATGGGTGATACTTAGAGAGGTATGACCATTTTCCATTTATGTTATTGCAAAAAAAATGATTGTATATTTTTGTGATAAACTAGTAATTGGCTGAACAAATGAACTAGTTAGCATGTTTTATTCTGTATTGTTGCAACAATTATGTAAATGGCACTTACAAGTATTCATGGTGACTTTGCGTAAGAAAATTTTTATACGAGAATAGACTATCCAACACATTAGATTATCAATCCTTTCACAGTTTAAGATAACTAAAGTCAGCAGCAGAACTTAGACATAAATATCAGTTTAAACTGTATTGGCATGATTACATATACAGCAATTATAAATATGTTCAATATAGAATTTTTAAATATGAATTTAATTTTGAAGAGAACTTGACTATATAAGCATGTAAGTTAAGACTTTACTATTGTAAATTAAAAAGAGGAAACCATAAACTACTGATAGAGTGTGGTAGATTGTAAGGTATTGATGTTAATGATAGACAGTGTCCATTGTGGACTTCATCTTAACAATGAAATGAAATGTGTTATACCAAAGAGTTTTTATTCACACTCAAGATCCAACAAATTAAGAACAATTGCAGTACAAAGAACAGATACACTCTTTTGAAATTAAATAAATTCAGCATGGTAATAGCTAAAAAATAGTGTACGTAATTTTATATTAAATATTATCTGTAGTTATGTCTGTTTATCTTTGTCTTTCTATCAATGTTCTGCTTCAACATACATTACTATAACATTATTTACTCTGTTTGAAACTGCAATATTCCACTGAAAGATGCTCACACACTATACCCTATATAGGGTGCTTGTGTTGATATCAATAAATCTTGAAATCTTGCAAAATCTTGCCAGTAGCCGACTGCCATGTTGGTGCAGAAATACGTTGTTATAAACGTTGTTCGTGGCCTCACACAGTCCTAAATTAATACGACTTAGAAGCACTAACAACAGCAAGTCATATGCCTGACACAGTCCTGAATTAATACGACTTATGAACATTAAGAACAGCAAGTCATATGCAAAAAGGTAATGATTCTGCTATTGGAAGTCTAATAGGTAATATGTTTTTTTTAATAAGAGCTAAAGAAATGCCGATCGTTACTAAATGACCAATACTTTAGATGACTGTAAAGACCTTGCATCAAAACAGTGGTTATTGTACAGAGGGTATAAGCAGCTCTAAATCGCAACTCCTCCGTTTTCCATTTTCCGTAAACTGCACCATCATTTGGGTTTACTTGGTCTTAGTCCACCACTTGTGTCCTTCACCATTTTCAACTTGATACCTTCATAGGTCTTCTTCAATTTCACACATAAATAAAATATAAAGACAATAGCACTGAACCAGGGTCTGTAAAGCTGCAACAAAAGTATTCACCACTCCACTAAATAAAACATGCAATGCACAAATTTGATCTATTGCACAATGTAACATACCTGACCCGTTTCCTCGACAGATTTTTTATCTGATTTTGAAAATCCTGTAACAAGCCGTCCTTGAATTATACCCACACCGATCATGATAGGCATAAAGGTCAGAATCACAAGTGTAAGTTTCCAGCTGTAGTATAAAGCGATAACAAGGGACGCAATGATTGTCGCTATAGACTCCAATACCAGGCCGATTTTAGACCCAGTTGCCTGCAAAAGAAAAGAAAGTCAAAATGTCATTGTATCAATAAGAGTGAAAATCTGTTACGTAGTTTGTTAAGAATTATTTATACTCGCACTTAGGTGAAGTTAAGGGACTTGCTGACTTTTTTGTACATGATATAAATTTCTTTTTTATTATTGCTATTTGTAACAATAAAATACCTTGTAAAATTTGTTCAAATGGTTGGATAGTGACTGTTAAGATGGTGACAACTTGCGATGATAAAGTGAAGCTCATCACACGCTGCAAACATAATAATTAGAACAAGATACAGTGGTACCTCGATATAACGCCCATCAGTATACCGATGCCCCTCGTATAACACAGGTCTGTGCATGGTTCTCGTTAAAATGGTCAAATTATGTTATATCATTACTACTTCATCTTGGTTCTTGGCTAGTGATTCTTGGCACACTTAAAATGTGATTTCACATCACTTAATACTCATTTTTAAAATCATTTTATTCATTATTCTGATATAGTCTTGTTAGAACGTCCTTCATTATAATCCTGCCTCACTTATAACACGACTCACATGTATGATTCATATGAACAGCGTTATAAAAGAGCGCTGCACTTATCGAATCGGGATCGCTGTATTGTGATATGTATCGTATTGCGACATTAGTGGCGATACATAGTTCAAGCTCATAACGTAACAGTAATAAGGCAAAACCTTAATGAGCTGACATTAATTTCTTTACGTACCGAAAGTTTACATACCACTTCAGATTAATAGACTGGTTCTTTGTGGCTATCCATTCTAACTTAAAATAATATGACTTTATTCAACTATAACACATTTTTAATTCTTGAATTTCAATGGTCATGTGGATGGTTGGAAAATTCATGCCTTAACCATAGCTTAGTAGTTGATTATGCAATCTAGTTTAGCGTGTTATGTATGATGTTTTTATAATATTATAGATATTCTAGGAAATTATGAATGTTTTTTTGACCTTAATATTTGCTTAAATCTTAAAGTTGTTTATGAGAAAAAACATGTTTAACTAGTGTCCTTGAATTAGGTTGTTTACTTTAGATTTGAGCTAAAGGATAGTTTTGATAAACAAAATGTTTACCAAATTTGAGGTCAAGGTTGATTTTGTTTACAGATAAAACTGGAAAATCCTTAGAGTTATGTGTAAAAAGACATGTCCACACAAGTAAAATTCCATTAAGATGACATATTCTAGAACATTCTGTCATGTGACCAATCTTTATATATACCATGTTTAGTGGACAGTTTTTCAGTTTCAACATTACTATCAGTCTTGTAAAGAGCTATTACAGTTGTGGAAAGTCATTACAAATTCTAAGAGAGGAATTATTTAAAATATTTATTGGATTATAACAGTGCTCATAAACTTTTGGATTTTGGATTTTTAATTAATGATTTTGGAATTTATGTGAACTTATTCAGAGATATTTTGGAGTACTTCATTTTGACATCAGCACATTAAAGACTACTAGTACATCAGGAATTTGAAGACCATTGGTACATCATAACATTCAAGGATACAGCCGTGAATTCGGAACATTCTATATTTAGGAACAATAATTCTTATTGGATTATTTGGATTTTAATACACATTACTGTAAGTGTCTTTTTGATTTTTCATCTTAATTATCTAGAAATAAATTGCTTGTTGATTTTTACTTGAGTTGTTGGTTTCACTTTCTTTTTGTTACATTTTTCTAGACCATAGAGTCGTAACAAGTGGTATTGTGTTTTTATCACAGTTATGAAAATTTAAGCGCAGTGCTGGACGTTAACATTTAAAAGTACTTATCTATTCTGGAAAGATGGTGGTAAAATTAACTTGTCCCATAGTAGTTGCCACTTGTTTGAGGAGACTTTTGTTAATTTTTCTTCTACGTCCAATTTGAATAGATACCAAATTGAAATTGTTTGCACAAGTTGATTTTATTTATAATCGCTCACTTCTTTGACATATGAACTCTTAAAAAATGCATTAATGCATAGAAAGCATAATTCTTTAAACCACTTGCCCAGTGGGACAGTTTCAGTTCTTCCCGGCAATGAGACAAATGCTTCCATCTCTGAAACTAGTTAAAATTTTAGGATTTACAATATATTAGTCATATTATGCAAACAAGAATAGCACACGATCTGTGCAGCACCTGGGCCCACAATTTGACAGACGGACGGACGAACAGAGTGAATCAAATATAACGTCTGATTGTTCAGACAGGAGTATATGGATTAAAAAAAGAAATGGGTACATAAAGAATTTAAATAAATTCCTCAAATTTCAATTCTGCAACTTCTGGTTTCAGAATCCTACGACTTCTGGTTTCAGAGGTCAAGCATCTATACTACTCAGTCACGGACAAAGTGCAAAACTTGTGTAGTGTAAGCAGTGTAACTAAATAACGAGCTTCAAAATCCATAACAACAACAACAACAATAATAACAACAACAGCCCTTTGTCATGAACCTGAATGCCCGCAAGGGAAAATCAAACCACAGAAGAAGAAGCTATAATTATTGTACATCACTTACCCCCTGTACCATGGTACAGTCATTTGCTAGTCTGGTGGTAAGGTGACCCACTTTGTTCTTTGGATCATCGAAGAATGCGATATTCTGCAAAGAAATGCCTTTATGAAATTATGTAGGTTACATTCCTGAAAATGTAGAAATTGCCCCAAAGAGGCAAATGTATACTTTTACATCATTAAAATTAAGCATACCAGGTATATAAACCTTCTCAAATATAGATCTTTCATTTCAGTCCAAACAGCATCAGTTTTGCTATAAATGTCTTCAATGATGCCAAATTTGTTCATTTACACACTATGGCATATGATTCATTTTTACTCAAATATGATAGATCAGTGTGCCTTCTTATGAGAACTCTCGCACAAACTTTTGATGGGATATTAATTTAATGAAAAGCTACTAAAAGGAACAAAGAACATTTGGCATTTCAAGATCTCTATTCCCTCTCCGAGTCCATTATACAGCAATATTTCCTTGCCAATCCAGGATTTAGACTGTGATTAAAGTGTAACGACAGAATTTAGACAATGAATAAAATGTAAGGAGTAAATAGGGCGAATTCACGTCCAGCGCTAAGTTGAGGAACACAAATAATTGTTAGTAGTTCCAGTTGTGACTTTACTTCGACAATATGATCATGAATTTGATAGCAGACATATCTTCAAGTTCAGTTACCGAGATGTACACTTATCTCAATAGGCTTTAGAGTTATAGGGCAGAACAGAACGACCGAAAACACAGATTTTTGACCTTGAAGATAGAATCTTAAGTGTGGTACGTAACACACCCTCTTAAAAATATCATGTGTCATCCATTCATCTAAAACTGTAAAAAAAAGTCAACGTGGACTTAAACAAGTGATGGGCGGAAGAACGAACAAACATACGGATAAATGGAAGGACGGACGGAAAGTGAATAATATGTCCTCCATTTTTCTGGAAAGGCGAGGAACAATAATGTTCTCTGGATGAATACTAAAGTTAACAGTGATCCTTGCCTTTGAGATACTGAAAATCTATTACTAGAACTAATCCAAAATGCAGAAGCCAGTACCCACCTGTCTCAAAATAGCTCTGAATGTCATACTCCTTAATCTTCTCGTCAAGTTGGCACCTGCATTAGCGAAGCACACCAACTGTAATATGTAAATAACAATAATGAATTTGTCTGGACAGACATACACATATGTGAATGAGTCTGGATAGACCTATATATATGTGAATGAATCTGGACAGATCTATACATATGTGAATGAGTCTGGACAGGCATATACATATGTGAATGCGTCTGGACAGGCCTCTACATATGCAATCTGGATAATAAACCTATGCTGGAATCCGATGAACATCACTGATGTTAGGATGTATCATTCAGTTGGTCTAACTTTATGAATCCAAATCGTGTGACCTATTTAAACTTTTTTAAAATGATATACAGTACAACCTGGTTCAACAATCAGTAAAGACAGCAGATGTCATTTATAGACTTTTTTACTTAATGCACAGGTAAGCGTTTGTGCCTTCGTCGACACAGTTTTCTTTCATGTGAATTTAGAATATTGGTATTTACTTTTAAAACACAAAATTTTAACAAGCATCACATATTTGAGAAGTTTCTCCGGAAATTTAATTTTATAAATATACCACTTGACAGAAAAAATATTTGTATAGCTTCACAAGATGACATATTTTACAATGACAAACGGATACGGGATATGGACTTTTGGTAAAAATTATGTCAATTGTTTGTAAAGAACGTGACAGCGAATCAATAGCTGCTAGACGTATATGCTATGAGTATTTTAACATTATTCTGAAAACAAAATCTAGTGCAAACTAAAGTCTTGATTTTACTTTGTACATAAAGACAGGTTTAGACTTATTTATCAATTTGCGATCACTTTGTAAATACAGGAAACGTTGCGACTAAAGTGTCATCGACTTTTATGCAAATTATCCAAAACTTTTCACTAATAGCATCTTCTCGCCTTCTAGTATGGAATATCTTGTGCAAATCCTAATGCCATTAGGAAATGTAAACCAAATAAAAATTTAAAAAAATTTCCTGTGGCGAGTTGCATTCTTATCATGGGGATAATTATTTACATTCTCAGCTGAGTTCATGTACATATATGCATGCACATTTAATACAGTAACCTTTCAAATCGCGATATAATCTTAAATATAAAAGACTGATATGCGTTTCATTGTTTAAATTTAAATTGTGCCCAAAATATATTTTGAGATGTCCGATTGTCATTGGTGCAGCAGTGGTTAGGCTTAGTTTTTAGTAAATCGTAGAATAAATTAATTATCATAGCTGCTCGGTATAGTCACAATTAGCAATTCAAATTTGGATACGTTTGTAATATATATTACTTTTTTGCTTAGAACGAACTTCAAGTTACAACACCTTGTTGTTTTGATTTATGTATTAGCACAAGGGTTCCGCAGAACGCGTTATCTCGTCTTTCCGAAGTTATGTGCTTGAACAAAATCTTAACATAGCTTGCACAAACATTTTAACTTTGAGTTGACGCTGTCGCCGCCAATTAACGATATCATGCCCGCTATGTATAATATTTTTCCTCGAAAAAGACAAGAAAAAAGTTATTCTGTATCGATTGTCCCTCGCTGAAAACTTAATTCCTCGATAATTCAAGACATACTCAGCTGTTCAACAGTCGCTAAATGAAAAAGAAACAAATTTATTGCAAACATGCCAAGAATTTATAAATATTTCTTAAATAAATGATAAAGCAGTCAGCGAATTTCATTGACCAGATTTCAGTTGTACTAACATTACATGCATTCACGCATATTACATGATAAGGAACCAACGATAAAGTACGCACGTAAAAAGTGGTGGTAACTTTTAGGCTGAGACACCGTAACCGAGATATTTAATAGTATCATCATTAGGAGGGGTGATAAAATTGGGATTGTAATATTGTCTTTATACAAAAGTAAACAATGTACATACCAAGAACACTCGCAGTACAAAATTAAAAACAGCAATTCCCATGATGATAGCAACTAGGATTTTAGCTGTCCGTCTCATTTCATCCGGTTCACCGCTAAACACCTAAGAAATTGATTTGAAATGGCACATCATAACTTGCAGAAGAAAATAATTTGTTTTAGATATTGCTTTTATCATTAATATAAACTTTAATAAAATAAGCCTTCTCCTCTCCCTCCTTGCAGGTTCATGTATGGAGAATAGGCCTGATGCGCCCTCCTGCATGTGGAAAAAAGGTGACTAATAGGGGCTACCTGTTGATTATAGGTTACGTCCATGATCCTGCTAGTTGAGCAGAGGAGAGGCCGGGTTGAAGTCACTGACGCTACTTTGTCCTCAACATCTGGATAGAAATGCGGTCTGATCAAACGGTTTGTCACGCCAGCTTTAAGGGTTTAAGCATATGACAGCTTCAGTTTCCATCTCTATTCTGACTTGTAAAGTTCACCATTGTGACTAAGAAAAACCTTACAAAGACCATGGTCTAACACGGTGGTGGTAAGGGTAAATCTAGTAAGGATTCTACTTTTACTCAGTTATATCACCCAGCGTAGCAATGACATAACAAACGCAACACATCAGTGTATATTCATGTCAATTTGTTGGGTTCCGTGGCGGGTGTAGAGCACGGGTCAGAGGAAGTAACAGTGTTATGTCATAGGAAAAGTTAATAAAATAGCAACCAACAGTGGGAGGCTGGTCTCAAAAGAATCGGGAACAATTTAACTAGTGATTCCGAAGAAGAAACTGTTCCGAGTCAAGGAGGTTGGCCACGATTTCTCATCGTTGAGTAAACGAATGAGAATGAGAAGCTAAGCAAGTATTCTCCCTTTCTTATTGCAAAAGCTTTCCAGGGTCTATACAGACAGATATAAAAGTGTAAAAACACTTGACTGGGGCCAAATACTTGTAGAGTGCAGCTGCAAAGACTTGATCCATGACCTGATTGCTGATTGTACGTCGACGACTTTTTGATTTGCTTTAGATAAAAAGAGTATGCATACTATTGAACGTCAACTACAGATATGCTGATATAGTGATCATAAATGTTCAGATTCAAAGGATTCAAATTTTTGAAATCTAAAACTCTTTCAATGCACTTCTGCAAATTAGATAAAGTTCCTGATGACCCAAAACACTATATTGACGGTTCTCTTATCCCTATTGTGGGGCAGACCAAATATTTAGGACTTATTCTTGAGCGTAAACTATCTTTTCATCCGCATATTAGACACCCCTAGGACAAATATCGAAACGCCCTGTGTTTAATACGACTCATATCAACCACATGTAGGAGAGCATACCGGAAGGCCTTACTCTGGGTATACGGGTCTTTAGTAACATCTAAACTCGATCAGCTCGCAAATCTTACCTGCACATGCTTGATCCGATGCACAATAAGAGACTAAGACTGTCTCTGGGAACATTCAGAACTTACACTTCAGAAAGCCTCCATGATGAGGCAAAGAAACCATCACTTTATCTCAGACTAATGAAACTGGCTCTTCAGTATACTTCCAAACTATCTCCTCTAATCCCGCATGTGATGTCGTCTTTAGGCCCAAATACCAAAGCTTGTACGATCTTAAACCAAATACCATTTGGCCCTCATCTAAAAACAGCAAAAATCAATCTTACCAATACTGAAAAATTATAAATTTCCATATCACCACCTTGCTTATTATTGACATTCAAAACAATATTTCATCGTTACCATTACAAAAATACTTTTCCAATCCACTCATTTTACATGGTAAATTCAATGATTGAGCGCTCCTCTTTATCGCCATGCATCCTTGTATCCAAACAGTTCGAAAGATGGAGTTCAAAGTTCCAGCTGCTGTTGCAACTCCCCACGGCGCCATATCTGCCCATCACCGCATCCATTTTTACCGCTGGAATTACAGCCAAACTCAACTACATCGGACCTTTCAAAAAGCAACTTTCATCATCTTTTCTGATTTCCCTTTCAAAACTGAAACCTTAAAAACTCTAAATTTGACAATCATATAATAACACAAGTCTTACATACACATGATTCGCTCATAAAATCAGGAAAAAAGGATGTTGTACCGTTGGCTTTCTGGTAATGTTAGAGCTGTTACAGCAGCCAAAGTGACCTTACAGTCACCTATTTCTGAATGGGAGATTCTGTATAATGACTGCAAGTGTTATATAAATCGGTATGTTCTATATCCTTGGCAAAATTGGTTGAATGAAAACTCCACAAACAAGTTTCGCAACATCAGAGCCAGCAATCGAGACTGGCACCACGTATATAGGGTCAATCTCGACCAGAATGCATACCTTCCCAGTGTCCATTGAGAGCAGAACACATTCTTGTCGAGTGTATTGATTTCTGCACTGTGAGATTGATGAGTTTTATTGTGAACTCAATTATGAAGCTTTTTGATGACGTACAACCTGAGAAAATCTTGGTCTCTATAAAAGAATGCCGTTTGTATAGCAAATTTGTATCCCACATTGTAAGGATTTTACATCGGTTACTTTTATCTTTTATTTTATATACTTTTCAAAGTATTTCAACATTTCTACCTTTATCTTTTATTTTATATACTTTGCAAAGTATTTCAACATTTCTATCTCTATCTTTTATTTTATATACTTTTCAAAGTATTTCAACATTTCTACCTTTATCTTTTATTTTATATACTTTTCAAAGTATTTCAACATTTCTACCTTTTATCTTTAAACTTTCAGGAGTATATGTTTACTTTTCTTGCAAGGAGTTATAGCATTTTTACCGTTACATGTTTAGAACATATTTAAGCCGGCAATTTATAGCCAGGATTGTGCTGATGTGTCTTTAAACCCCATGCATATTAAAACATAAGGTGATTTACGTATGGTCAGACCACGATACATTTCAAAGGCCTGAAACAACGTACATTTTAAACGAAGAACAATTCCGTCACTATTTATGTGGATTTAATTCATAACAGAGGAGAATCTAAGTCTACAGACATGTATTATACAAACTGCTTACCCCGATGAATTCTGTAAGGAGGAAGGAAAAGCTCGGGTAAACGGTTCCTGCAAAGATGGCTGAGATGCATCCCACGACAATAAAATACCATTCAGGAGCGTTGAGACGTAAAATTCTCTTCATAGAAAATTCAGGCAGACTTTCTTCCTCCTTTTCCTCCTCTGAAACCTGAAAAAGCAATTAGCACAATAACTACTTGAAAGCATGCATTCAGATTATGAGATTTACAATTATACGTCGCCAAGACTTCAAGGTCTTTTGTTCAATTAATTTACTGCTTCGAGTGTCACGAATCAAGGAGGACAAGAATATAAAATTGCAGCGAATTGTTGAATTCGTCACGGGCCTCGCACAGACTAAGCTGTTCTGTTGGAGTAAATAGTCTCAACATTGCCGTCGATTTCAACTGTTGAAAGATAATATGCTCAAAAAATTCTTATAGTAGCGAAAAAGAAGGAAAAGATGTTAGCAGAATCAAACTTAAAATATCTTGGATATATTCTTGCTTCTGATAAAACTGCCGTAGGAGTTAGTATACAATGTGTATCTGGTGCCCTACTAAGTTCTTTCTATTAGAAAAGTTGAAGAAATGTGTCGTATAAACCTACCGTTTTACGACTCTCTTGGCTGAATATTTGCTTCAGGACTGGTTCTGGTGAACCCACTTTCCTCTCGGGGACATCCACTAAAGTTTGCCCCAACTCTTCCAACACTGGAGAATATAAGTAGATTTTGAGAAATATTCAATACATTGGCCTTTTTACCAATAAAATTATAGATGATAGTGTTCCTTGAATGGTTTCAGCTAACCATTTTTAGGAAAGTAGATAACCTTGTGTCTCCGATGTAATCGGAATAGCTTTTATCTCAGACTTACACGACTGTTCTTAAAAATGTATTATCGCCCGTTACAAATTTCTTGAGTGATACAAACCTGAGATAAGTCTTGGTGAAATGAAGACAATGTTTTTTACAGGAACTGATCGGTTGTGAAATGAGATTGACAACTGGATTTATTAATTCAGTCGATCGAACTCTGTAGTTATGAAAATGTTCAGCATAAATATTGAACCCAAAGGCAAAACTATTAAAATCGTATTTAAAGTCCTTCAAAGACATCTTAACAATAACTTAAACCCAAAACTTACATAATACTAACTTCAATTCAAGCAAAATTATAGAAGATCGAAATTTTTAAAATGTGACCATCGTCATGACTACACGCCAGGCTTGTATTTCAGGAAACTCTGAGTTCTACGATAATTGAAGCGAAAATTTGAATAAATATTTAAACAGAGTGTTGTTGCAAATAGCTTCCCGTCAATTTTGGAAAACATATGCAAAAGATTTAAATACCTGGGAGTAGGAATGAACTATGATTATCATGTCGCGCAAAAGTGAAATGTACAACTAACATTTAGCTTTAATGAAAAACATAACTGTTTTGTTCAGGGTTTAATCATTAGACTTCGGACAGAAAAGAGTTTCTTCAGAGCAAGACAAAAAGAATACACTTTCATAAACAAACATCACACTATGAAAATATTCGGTCCCTTGTTCCATTAAAGTGACCACGGGGGCTATGTTACAAACTAAATATGGTCATTAAATAAATCACACATTTAATTCATTATTGTATTTCCAAATTATATCGTTTTCGTAAAATAAAATCACAAACAACATCCAAATCAATAATTTTGGCATATATCAAAATAACTAATCATCACATGTCCAACCTACAAATGCGTCACCTAGTGATTATGTCAAGGGAGATTACTTTAAACGGTTGATTACGGTAACTGCATTGTAGAATATTGGCTAACATGCTGCCATGAATGTTTTCAACCAATTTTAGCGGCTTCTGCTACAGTTGAAGTATGATCTCTAACTATGGACGTTCCAAACCTGAGTTAGAAACATGCTTGGAACATTTTATGTTTACCAGACCTTATTTTTGATCTAATTTGAGAATGAGATTTTGCATCAACAAATTAAAATGCAATTTACATTTGAAAAGTACAATTTGGAATAGCTAAGAGTGAATACTTAGTTTCAAATTCAAGGTCAGAATTTTTACATTTCCAAGCCCTGTATTACCGAAAATTTATGAGCACAAAACCCAAGCTCAAACTCAAGGTCCCAAAACTTTGACCACCTATATCTTTAATTAGAGTAAAGCTAGAATCACAGAACTTTCAGAGTTTTCATAACTTTGGTTCCTCTACAGATTTCCATCACACATGTCATTTTTAGGTTTTTAACTTGAGCTTTGGTTTTGTTGCTCAAACGGTTTGAGTATACAGGACAAATTCTGATCCCGACTGACAGTCTTAATATTCATTTATAATTCGATAAGTCGGCACAAATAACTCACCCTCATCTTCCTCCGACACGTGCTGCACCTGCCAAATACAATAATGTAAACAATGATAAAACTTATACCTTAAATAAAGATAGTTATGTTCTGTCCTGAAAAGGAAGATTGTTTTAAAGAAAATGTTCATTTCAAACGAGAAGACTTTACTTTAGGGCCAGCAATTGTGGTCAACACAAACGTTACAATTCTTATTACAAAAGTGATACATTATGACCTCTTATGTGTATTTCATTGAATCCCTCGTGAGAATCAGCGGACCGAAGGTATTTTTGCAAAAACGGACGGGCACCTTCAAAAAGGTTTACCTCATTAAACCTGATGTCCAAGGATAAAACTGTATTGTCATACCTTAAACAGCAAAAAATCCTAAGTTTCTTCAAATTCCTGCTTCAAATTATAACAAAAAAGATCAAAGAGCCAGTATGGATTAAAATTTTGAAACGCCTTATTAAATACTCCAGTCATTACCTCTCCCTTCTCTCAGCAATATATTTGTGGATAAACCTTTAATGAAACCGAAATCCAGCAATGCAAGGTATACTTTAGGAAGTAAATTTGAAGCTCGCAGTAATAATAATAATAATAATAATAATAATAATAATAATAATAATAATATAAAAAAAAACGATGAACAAAGCAATTTTCTTAAGTTACGTTTCACGATGCATTTCAGACCATCTCTGGAGTTTGCCTCCTTATTAGAAACCGACCCTCGTTGTCTGAAAAAAAAGTAGGAACAACGTTTAAAGTTATAAATTAACTTTGAGCCTGGATGTGTTTGTGTTGTGACGGATAACCTAGTTTTCTTGAAAATGATCTATATGATGCACTATTACCAACTACCCTCAAACAATGATCTGTGAGCCGTTTTTTGAACACTGTCTTGGGTGACATTACCACTGGCACGATTTGTTACAAAGATGTTCCTGGGTTCGAACTGTCTAAGACTCTAGTTGTGTAAGTCCTCTCTCTATTGGTGGAAAAATATATTCTAGTAGAAAGAAGTGCAAGTTTCTCTCATCCCTAAATATGTTTGACACAGAAATCATGCGAAAAAGCCATGTGGGATACCCCTATCCCATATAAGTGCACTCAGTGACACGATAGATGATGTCATCATGCTAATGACATTATGAATATCTGCAATATTAAAAGACACATTTTTCAGGTTTATAAACAGAAATTCTTGTTTACAACAATATTTTTTTTTCGTTGTAAACTAAACTTTCTATGCTGTGTTTAGTGACGTAAAAACTGTTAGAAAATCCTGTCTTTCTACAGCTACATCAACACCGATAATCCGTCATCTTCTTTTCACCACTCTTTCTGATCAGAAAGTATAAAAAAATGATCTATCATATGCGTTGGCATGGTGAAGGGAAATCACTCCCTTGGGATCAGAATTTAATGGGAGCCTTGTTTCTGCCCACCAGTTCTGACCCTCGGGTGGGGTTTTCCTATTGCACACCATTGCATACAACGGATTATATTAGTCCTTGCTGTTTTGTGAGTGGTCGTTGCAAATGAATTATGCCTGTGGCATGTTTTTATTAAGCATCAGTCACGACACTATCCTTACAAGATTAAATTTGTCGGTCTCACCTCCTGATGTTTGACAAGCCCATGGTAGGCGCCCTCTCTCTGCATAAGTTCCTCGTGTGTGCCCTGTTCCACAACCTCACCATTCAACAGTACATAAATTGTGTCCGCATTGCGTATTGTAGACAGTCTATGAGCGATAACAATTGTAGTTCTGCCAATCTGAGCCTAAAATCAAAAACATAAAATACTAAATTGTATCATTTAATTCTTTTCTTTCAGACTTTCCCCTTTGGAATACAGAAGGGGAAAAGCTAAATGTGATCGAAAGATATAAATAAAAACATGCTGCAATTAAAAATCAGAACAGAAAAACTTTATGTTAGAGCATATCATAGCATAGAAGGCTGAAACTCTTTAGAAGAAATAAATGTGTACCGCATAGAGTCAAATTAGGGTCAGTCATAAACTAGTGGAATCTTTTTTAAACGTATGGCGATTTAACCCTCTGCAATGGTCTGTAAGACTAAACTTAACAACTTTTGATTAAGGCATCACTTCATATGCAGCGCCAATTTCTACCAACGAGAAACTGGGACAAACTCATTTCATAACTAACCAGACGGCAAATGATCAGTACAAAGGAGCGAAACAAAATATCAGGATATGCCCATATTCGGCCCTGATAACTATCTAAAATGTATGATCTTTAGTGGTAATCTCAAATAAGACGTTAGCTACAAGACCCGTCCTGTGAAAAGTAATCCGCCGAACTTTAACTTAGGGATATTTAGCTAGAGAAAATGCTGAGAAGAGCACACATTGGATTGTGCAGAAATTATACGCTTACATTAATCGTAAAGTACAAAGTGTTGAAGGTACCTTTCATCGGTACCCCGATTTAGGGATATTTAGCTAGAGATAACGCTAAGAAGCGCATAATTTGTATTGTTCAGAAAATATGCGCTTACATCAATCAAAAAGTACATGCGTTGTGTACGTGGTCATCAAGTGCACAAAATATTTTTTTAAACGTTAACGGTATTGATGTTTATGGAAGAGAAAGTAACGGTCTGATCCTTTTTAGGTCACAGAGACCATGATGTATTCCAACTAAGCCAGCCTATATGGTTTTAAATCTGAAAGAAAAACATTATTTATTGAACAAAAAATGTGTTCCTGATCTTCGCTTCTCCCTATAAAATGTACAGCTTTCTTTGGGGATTCGGTTATTCCATGGTATATAGTGTATCTCTACCAAAGTAAATAGGAACAAATCTATACGAGAAGTATTTGAAAAGTGCTGAATATTGTGTTATAACCTTTTAGTTTCTTTGAACCAGTCAATAAATAAATTGAATGCCGATCAGTGTACAAAGTAACGTTCTATAACATTTTCTACAGCTGCACGTGCAGCACGCTGGGTACCTGTATATATATATATATATATATATATATATATATATATATATATATATATATATATATATATATATATATATGCGTGTGATGTAACATAGATAAATGATAGTGGCGTCAAATTGTAGGAGAAGGAGAACAATTCTGCTATTGAGCAAAGAGCATACTGCAAAATCTGGGCGCTCTTAGGATACTCTCTGACTGATATCAAGACCGACATAGATAAAGTTTAAGGATGTAATTTACTGTCATATCCTACAATTTGGAGGTGCTTTCGTTGTGTTCATGATGGTCGCGATCCATGGAAGATAACTCACTTTAATGAAGACCGTCGTCTGCAATTGGTGAGTATGGAAGTGACTGTTTTGAAGGTGGCAATTATTGAAGATGTTAGATACACAGTGGACAATATTTATATTATTATGAGCATTTAATTCGTCAGCTGATTTTATTACATTGAAGAATCATTAGGAGCTCAAACAAGTTTGTGCAAGAAGGTTTCCGCATTTGTTGACGGCTGAAAAAAATATTTACCCCGGGTGAAATGCCAAACAGCTACTGGCCAAATATGAAAAAAGTGACCAGAGACGTTTGAATGAGATTGTCACAGGTGATGAAACATGGGCTTCCTTTTCTGAACCCGACTCAAGATAAAATAATAAAGTTTGGATTGGAGAAAACAAGCAAAGACCTCAAATTGCTCGACGTAGACGGACTGTCAAGACTGTTTTATACTTATTATTTTCGATGCAAAATATCCGGTCGTCCAGGTACCTGTACCGACTCTGCTAGTGTCGCTTGACATTTTGATGCTTCCAAAGTGTTGCTAATAACTGTGGAACGCTACCGAACCACCCATCAGCGCACAGGTACCCGAGGTATACATCCACTCAATGACAAAGCACCAGCGCATAAATCCGCCGTCGTGACAGATTTCCTGAAGGAGCATAGCACCCAACCTTTGCCACATTCTTCATACAGCCCTGATTTAGCTCCAAGTTATTTTTGGCAGACGATTTGAAACCTGCCATGCGGTTAGAAGTGCAGTTTTCCAGTGTATTACAACATACCAAAAAGTGAATCCAAAATGTCATTTAATAATTGGATAATCATAGTGAAAAAGTGTGTAGACGTGTTAGAGGAGTACTTAAATGGGATGTACTAAAGTACTGTTCACTATTAAGGACCTTTGTCGTACAGGGCACTAATATTCAGAACTTTTTAAATACCCTCGTGTGTCTTCATTTCCTGTGACATTTTATTCTGGATCGCTGTTATATCATAAGAAACTTGTTTCTTAAAATGCACAACACTTTAAAGTTCCCTACAGGGACCATTCACCCCCATGCCCTTTTTTGTAGACGCGCGACGTTTGTTAAGTTGCATCAAATCAACGTTATAGGAAAAAGGGATCTTGATTCAGCACATCTCACAGTACAGCGGGACATATTCATCATTTGGAAAAAAAAAGCCACAGTTTTGAAAATTGCACTATTTTAAGACGCCGTTTGCAGCAAAATCACCTTTTGGCAGAGTTTTAGTGTTCCTGTTTTGTCGACATGTGTGGGGATTCTACTTTCATAATATTTAAACAGTTTCTGATGCTTGCGATGAGAGGTGTAATTAGTGATTAACAGAACAATATATTGAAACGATTTGGGTTAAGTACAATTCCTTGTCTGGCACCTGTGTATATCTGAAAGCATTATGTAGGATACATGATGGCTCTAATACATATCAAACTGTGTGAAAATAATCTGTATAGCATCTTATAGAGAACGTAAAATAATTTTCAAGAATTTAATGGCGTCGACATCCATTAATAATTGCAAGAAAAGTTTGTATATATTCTAATTTTAAGATAAGAAATTTGCCTTTTCGAGCGCCATTTGGACGAGAGCCTCGCTCTCGTTATCCAGAGCTGATGTGGCCTCATCCAGTAAGAGAATCTTAGGATTTCGGACAAGAGCCCGCGCTATAGCAATACGCTGTTTTTGTCCACCACTCATCTGAGTCCCTCTATCACCTACAAGTGTATCATAACCCTGTCGGAAAAAAATATAGTCTTTGTTATCATCGGAAAAAGCGAATATAGCCCTCTAATAGTAATTATATCCTAAATACCAACATGTTCTTGTACATGACCACGATGTCATCCGCATAATATGACATTTTTGTACTTCTGGTGACTTTATACCATGTAGCACTTTGTACTGCCTGTCTTATGGATGTAATGTATTACATGACAGGAATTTATATACTTCGTGTTCTCTTGCTACATGTGTCCTCTAATGGTACGACGTCGCTCAGTAAGATTTCCCACTGTTATATTTCAGTCCATATGTTCCGCAACTGTCTTTGTACACTCAATATTCAACAACTGCATGTATTGCCTCTATTTTAGGTGTGCAACTAATTACAGGTAAACATATAATAATTTAATAAGAGAAAAAATTCTCTGTGCAAAAATTTAGAGGAGAAAATAAAAATATTAGTTGCATGCATTAATGATATATGAAATATTAGAGGGTGCGAAAAATGACAGACAATGCATTACATCATTTGTCATTGCATGCCATTTACTCTGGTTTTAATATTATACACTTATCATAGTACATGACACACTCTGGCTGTAATATTATGCTTATCATAGTATATTACACACTCTATATTTGTATTTGTTTCTATTTCATTTGTACCATTATTAAATCTTAGATTTATGGATCTGAACTTCCCTCTCATAAGAACATATTCTATATACTGAAAGAAACACCGTCATTAAGTTGCGAGATTAAGATCAGATGCATAACAAAAAGGTGCAGTTTTGGTTTTGTCGGGTTTAACACCATGTTTCAGCATATGATAGCCTATACTTAACGGCCAGTATATTTGGTGGAGAAAGAACCCGGGAAGATCAAGAGAAGAACCACCGACAAACGGGAAGCTACTAGCAAGCTTTCTCACATACCAACGTTGGTCCAGCCGAGACTCGAACCCACGCGGATAGATGTGAGATGTAAGTGATATGTAAAGGCAAATGCTTTAGAACACACGGTCACCCGGGTCCCCTAAATGTGATGTTATAGTGGGCAAAGTTAAAGAGTGGCCGTGGAGATTATATTTCATATTGGTCTTTGCTGTACCTCGGTGATTGCAATTGGCTTTCTCGTAGACAATTAAAACTGGAATATTTTCGATTGTGAGTTTCAGACATATAATTACTACGATGTGACAGTCGATATTTAAATACAGAAAATAAGCTCTCAAATCTATAAGCCATGCCCTTGTAGTCACTGCACTGGGGAATATATTGATATAGTAAGATATTGTTTTTAATAGTTGCATTGAGTTTTTCATAAATTAAATTATACAGCAATTAATTTTGAAATACCTTTGGAAACTTGGATATGAATTCATGTGCATTCGCTTCTTTTGCTGCCTTTTCGATTTCATTATCAGTGACGTCTATACGACCGTATCGGATGTTTTCCCTGATGGTTGTAGCAAACAAGACTGGTTCCTGGCTGACCACACCGATCTGCTCACGGAGCCACTGCAGATTAAGGTCCTTTATATCACGACCATCCAGCAAGACCTATGATTCCAGTAAGAGAAATATTGTTGTAAAACGTCTTTGCACCGTCAGACGCGTGTCATCGATATAAAGTCATTGATTTTCACCTGACTGTTAAAGTAAAGCGAATTGGCTGCCCTGGCACTGTATTTAATCTCTGAGGAAATGAAAACTTAATAAAAGAACAAAACATTCGGGGTTGTGTGTGGTTATTTTATTTTTATTTTTTATTTTATTTTATTTTTTTCGTTGTTGGTAACCCGTGGACTCAGAGACTCTAAGGACCCGATTGAAAAGTAAAATTCAGGCACTATTTAGATTTCGCGGTGCATTCTTTTGAATGTGAGATAAGGCACTTGTTAATGTATGCAATGATTATGCAGTAATTAACTATTATCTCTCCAATCCAAAATAGTATGATATTTTCAGGATTGTAACTTTCAATGATACTACAACTTTTAGCCTGCATATGGATAATTTTAAAGCAACAAAAAGGCAATGATTGCTTCGCTGTTGGATTAAACATGTATACAAACTTCTGTGAATTAGCCCTGACTACATTTGAACCAAGACCCGGTAATTTTATTATTATTTTTTTAAATTTACTTTCATGAGACTCCATTTCCGAAAGGATTTTAATCAAGGTTCATAAACATTTGAATATATAGCGTGTCTGCAAGTCTATATATTTCGAAAACCGTGTTTGAGGATAGTAATAATATTTTCCGATTGAAAAGTGGTGCGGTGTTAGAGTGACGTACATATTTTTTGATTTACCTGTCCTTCCTGTGGGTTATAGAACCTCTGTATCAGCTGGACGACTGTGCTTTTGCCACACCCACTAGAGCCCACAAGGGCCACGGTTTTACCCACATCTACCCTCAGACTCAGTCCATTTAGTACCTGCGGGGGAAAAAATTTCGGAACAAATTATTACTTTTATTCCGAGTATTCCTACTATAGGGTACAGACATGTCTTTTATGAACTAATATTCCTTTTCTTCGCTTAGATTTCTGCTAGAAGTATAAATGTTGTCGATTTAGCACAAAACAATACGGAAAACTTATAATGGACATGTGCAAGTGATTATTTACTCAGAGAATGGTTTTGATGGAATTAAATTGTAATTACTTTAGTTGTTTCACCAAATACCATGAAATAGGCAATACGACCGTCCTATAATTTGATCAAGACATTTCTATTTCGGACACATGCCAAATGTCGACATAAACCTATTGTACCGTATATACTCGCTTTTAAGTCGAGTTCAATTGCAAACTGCACAGACCCAGACCTACAGTCGCATAATGCGTCTATGCAGTTTGTTATGAGTAATCAGCATTGAGTGATAGCAGATCAGGGTATATGTTGTTTGCAGTTAGACTCGACTTTTAAGAGATTGTAGACGGTACTCAACTATTAATGACTACTTTGCTATGAGAGCTATTTTGGAATCAAGAATGCCATATTTAGAAAAAGAAGATATGAAGAACGTGTTAGCTTATAGCTGATCATTTTATTTTGGACCACACACCTGTATATCTGGTCTGGATGGGTAATGAAAGTTGATATTCCTTATTTCGATGTTTCCTCTCACTGTGTCCGGCTTATCTCCCTTGTTAGATGTTACGTCAATGTCTGACTTCCGTTCTATAATCTGGAACACACGCGATGCAGCGGCTCTGGCGGCAGACATTGTTTCCAATGCGGGGAATGCCTGAGCCAGTGACATTGTGCCAAGCATTACAGAAAAAAATATCTGGAAGAAATTGCGTATCAATTTAATTATTGCATAAGACACATTTTTTAATCTCATAACGTCTGTAGCTTAAAATATGCGCGTGGACAAATGGAAAAAACAAGACACATTTAGACCAGCGATATTGCAAATACGGTATTCCATGTTTTAACTTGTAGTCCGCCAACTGTATTTTTAACAAGAAATGTTACAATCTTACTTCGCTTCTCAAGACGAAGTTCAAAAACTTAACTTTTAATAAACCCCAAAGATATGATTCTAAACCTGACCCTTGTCGTGGAAGCTTTTATACGGTCTGAAGACTACTTCGCCTTTATTTCATATATTCCCATTTTTGAGTAAGCTCCCCTTTTTCTGTATGATAGGGAACTTTATTTGCCATTTGTGGAATGGCAGTTTCTTCCAAATTGAATGTCTCACAATTAGCATAGAAATTAACCAAAATATATACGTCTACATTTGTTTAAATTTGACGAATTCCTGGATTTCATTCCCCCTTTTTTTGTATGCCCTTTATTCGTTTTATAGGCCGATAATCAATGAATTACCGTTCAACTAGTGTTATATTCCGTCATGTAAGACTATCCTTTACAAAAGTAATTGGATCAGAAAAGATAAACTTGCGGAAATAACATTTAAGATAAATACCAGAAAAAGTTTCCTCAACAAAAGACAATATAGCCACGTGTCTATTAAAAATTTCGGGAAGATATGGTGTGGATAAAAGGTCTTCCAAAATTATGGAATAAAAGCATGTACATGTAGATAGCTGTGATGAAAGTTCTTCAAGTAAATACACAATGCCTCTGAAAGACATAATTATCCTCAAGGTCACGCTAGGAAACTTATCCTAGAGTACACGCGAGGAAATCGCAAAAGTTGTAATTCCGAATTCTATGAAAAAAACGGTGTATAAAAGAAAAAGTTCCTCGCTTAACTCACCGTTATTATATTTCCCGGTTCGAAACCGGGTTCTTTAATGATGATGAGTTCTGTGCCATACCAGAAGGCGATTGTCATGGCCGATAAGATGAAGAACCAGAAAGCACCTGTGCTCAGTCCAAATGCCAATCCCTTTCTTGTTGCCATACTGTGTGCACTCGACAATCTGTCTTCAAATCTGTGATAGAATACAGCTGAGAGGTTGATTGCCTCCTAAACAACATTGTCTTAAAAATTCGTTCATATTGTCACCTAATCAACCGTTCTTATCTGTATAAAGAGCGTTTAGCAAAATTCAGTGATAATGACAATTGCATTTTATGAGAAAGCGTTCTTGATCTTCAAGCTCCATGGAGTTAGATGATAATTTGGGTAAAGCAGATATCTGATCGTTGAAGTTAAAGGTATATACATTCGCTTCGACTAATGCATGCGGTTGGCATCATATTTCCTTGATCTTTTATGTTAGCGCTTCAGAAAATCTACAAGAGTCAAATACAGAGTTACAAGGTTCTGTTAATATGTCATATGGAAATTTAAATAGCGATTTCCTAATACCTATGCTGTGCACTTTATTTTCTGTTTCTTTATTGTATATATTACAGGAAAAGGAGGGTGTCGCTTGTAATAATTTGTGTCCAGTCCCAAAGTTTGAAGTAGGCATGCAAAATATGTTTAAAGTAAAGCAACTAAACCTCAAAAGAATGGTTTCACCAAAGTTTCATTATATTTTTATTTCTGTATACATTGAATATTCGTACACATTTTAATAGTCCAGATCCCCAAACAACACTTGTAAAAGCGTTGGATTACACTGTACACGTCTCCTTGAAGGAGGATATGACACATTTCTAGGATTTCAGTGGTGCTGACTAGAGGTCCAGCCTCTTGGCGTTTCATCTCCAAGAATAAAATAATATAATAATTTCAAGAATATACAATTTTACTGCATATATATTATTTAATAATAAAATACGATAAATGCCTCTACTCTACTGTTTACCATTTTTGCACTGGATATTGGTACTGTAAAGTCGGAAATATTGATAGGAGTACAATTTTGTGTTTCGGCAGTGGACGGATAATTTTATTGGAATAAAATGTCGCGGGTGTCACAGTGTTTACTAAACCCAATCAGCATAACTACCTTCTGGGGTGGATTTAACTTTGTGATATTTGTTCCATACGAATAGAGTCACACAAAGTTTACTCCTTTAAGAATATATTTGATTTTACAGTATGTGACAAGTGTCAACTGCAAATTTTTTTCACTACATTTATTTGTTTATGTTCCAAATCTCTGCCTACATGTTACTGTATACGAGCACTCTGAATCTATCTGGAAATTGGCAGTTACCTCTTGGTTTCCTTGTCTTGACCATTGAAAGCTGTTACAGTTCGAATAGCACTGAAGACTTCCTCCGCAACGGCTCCAGCTGTGGAGTAAGCTTTAAGTTCCTCCATTGACGTATTTTTCAGCCACTGAAATGGAACAAAAGACAATCCACCGGTTATTTATTCAATTTTAACATTACACTGGAAAATGTCATGGTTAAACGAGAAAAAAAAAAACTAAAATCTGGAGATGGGCATTCCAAATATTAAAGTTAAGGGAATGATAAGCGAAAGATGCATACATATAAAAAACGAAACAATTCTCTCGAATGGATGACCATTATGATAAATAAGACAAGTGTAAAACAGAATAGGACAAGAAAAATCAACAATCACAACCAAGAAATTTGGAAATCCGGGCAAAAGTATAATCTTCGCGAACCTCTTCAAACTTAACTTTTAAAGTTTTCTGGTTGATAAAATTAATATGGGAAGCATTTGCCATAACAACAATCGCGTCTGAAGACAGGATTCTATGAAAAATCGATTAGAATTTGGATATTTCTCTGTATCAATAATAAGTCAATTGAACGTCTTCTTCCGATCATTTCCTCGTGAGGACATTCATCTACGATAGATGTAGTTTGTAATCCAATGTCAAAACTGACACGACACTTAAATTCTCAAAAGGTGTGTTTGTGACAATTCCTTAAATGGAGATTAACATCATACAATTTTTCAGTCCTATTCAAATATTGGACACGAAAATTTATGACTAGTCACAACCATATGAGTCCTGTGATAATTCGCTAAAAATGTTCTAAAATGATTGTATATATATATATATATATATATATATATATATATATATATATATATATATATATATATCATAGTAATTCGATATATATATTAGTAATTCGATCTTGATTTCTAGATTACGTCGAGTTGTCAGCATTAGAAAATCCGGATCACTACGAGACGCGAAGCGTCAGGTCATGATCCGGATTGTCTGATACTGACAACAAGACGTGATCTAGCAATCAAGATCGAATTACTATGATAATTATATTTTTGTTATATATCTATCAATTTTCAGATAATTTAATAAAATCGTTATATTTAACGGAAAAACAAAAGAAATTGCCTATGGTTTCAACCTTTTTAATACGAACGTCATCTTAAAACATGAATCGAATTACGTATTCACCAGCTGATATGCATATGCATATCACAATTTATGAATGAAACGTGTAAAACAACAATCACTCATTTTCACAACGATCGCTGTTAGTAACACGAATTTTTAGACGCACCGGGGCATCAGACCCATATATGTGATTTACAGTTATTGTGCAGTTGTCAAATTTTGCATCAGGGAATATTTCAACAGCTGAATTCCTCTGAAAATTTCTCTCCAAGGCCAGGCTAAAGGCGATGTGAGAGGCTTTGATGGGGACTTGGCATGAGAATGACAGCATTATTTTGAGTTATTTACAACGGAATTGGACAAATTGCTGGAACTTGATGATACAGATTTGTTACAGAAAATGTTACTCATTTCCTTTTGCATGTCAAATGAGGCTACGGCATAGTTGTTCACAATTGTTCAGTTGTAACCGGAAAACATCGAGGAAAAAGTAGTTTCAGCCTCGTTTGAGAGGGTGGTGATACGGAATCAGAAAACGAGAGTATCGTTTTCCTACATCTAGGAAATGACAGCAAAATTATGTCTCTTTCTTGAGAAAAAAATTGATAGGTGTATATTAAAATTTTGTATGTGTGAAATAAATATTCTGATCCGGCTTTCTTTGAGAATACGAAACATAGGCAAATTCCTTAGATACTTATTGCACGTAAAAAAGGGAAAGAAATTTCAATATGTATGGCTGTTCAATCACGTGTAAGAAAATTTGTCCTATGAAATAGGTTGAGGAAGAATTACGATGTAAGAGAACGGTATCTTGCAATCGTATTTCACTGTTATCCATTGGAATATATTGAAACATATGCTGAACAGGAACTATTCAAAAAAAAAACAAAAAAAGAGTGACAACGAAGTTATCAACGGGTTTTATGTAAAAAAAAGCCTCATAAATAATGAGTCCTACTTTTGAAATATAGAATTCATTGTTTTTAATTTTTGTAAATGATTAGTTTTGGAAGATGAACTCTAACCTCTACTTGAAGATTTACCTAAAAAGATGAACGCAAGCCTCGGTTTATATTCATCATTAGTAATTTTTTTTCGACTTTTTGCAGGGAAGGCTAACGCTTGATGCAGTTGTCTTTTCGAGTAACAATATCGATAGATGTTTTATAAATGTTTTAGGGCGCATCTTACCTCTCTATGTACAACGCAAGAACTTTAAATATTTTTTTTTTCAATTCGTACTCGTCAATTTAGTGCTTATGAAAAATATGATCATTTTATCTGAATTAATATATGTTTATACGATAAGACGTTCTTGAATATACGTGTCTTCACAAGTCTGTTCATGTAGGCATATATGTGTACCATTCAATTTATATTAGTCGGCTTTTTTTCGAGGAGAGGAGAGCGATGTAGGATTGGGACGGCTTACTGTCACACTTGGATTTCGAGACCGGCTTAATTTCAAACTTTTAGGGTACCGTGTCATTATTTTGTGTGTCTACCATATGTAATAACATTGGTACTTAAGCAGCTTTCTTCGGAAAATATATGCAATAAATTCTCCTTACTGAAAAAGCGGTAATGGCTAATATTCACAAAGGGACATACATTACTACACCCACTAGCTCAATTCTAACCTACATGTATCACTGTACAATAATGGTGGGGTCGGACCAGGATAAAATACGTTCTGGCGAGAACCTAGCTAAATAGTTAACATTTATATTTAGGGGTTTTGTTTGGCTTTTTTCGAGGAGAGGAAAGCGATGTAGGATTGGGACGGCTTACTGTCACGCTTGGATTTCGAGACCGGCTAAATTACAAACTTTTAGGGTACCGTGGCATGATTTTGTGTGTGAACCATATGTAATAACATTGGTACTTAAGCTTCGGAAAATATATGCAATACATTCTCCTTACTGAAAAAGCAGTAACGGCTATTATTCACAAAGGGACATACATTTCTCAACACACTAGCTCAGTACTAACCTACATGTATCGCTGTACAATAATGGTGGGGTCAGACCGGGATAAGATTCTTTCGGGTTAGTACCCAGCTAAATAGTTAACATTTATATTTAGGGGTTTTGTTTGGCTATGCCTTTCGACGTGCAATACTGATGAACGGAACTCATTTTTACCATGCAATAATTGGGAAGGAATCATTGTATATTTTCGAATTCATTTTATTGTGGTTACAAAAGCAGTGTTGTGGAAGTGCATATGCAAAGTCAGTGTGTGATATGGTAACAGAATGTGGACCCCGTTAAATGTTGATCAGCTTTTAAATGCAAATATGCTGGGCAGCTGTGACATATTGGTGTGTATGGTCTATAATGGTACTTTCACCCGTTGGAATCCTAATATGATTGAAATTGTGCTCTGAGATTAGATTGGAGAAATGTATGTATCTAATATATGGGAAATTTAATGGTGGTCTGACCACTGCTGTTTTATTGGTAACTCAGTCTGCACTGGGACACGTGAAAGAGGCATGGTCTTCATGAAACAAATATCTGAGCAATATTTAGGGTAGCCTCGGAAATGTAATTATGTGCTCCGTCATTCCGTGACTGAATTTAAAAGTTCTTCAATGAAACAAACTTCAGCCAGATACAATATTTAATTTCTTTTTTGATACCCAATCAACCGTAAATCTCGACAAATGAACCAAGCTCTTTCACATCAACTTTGAGTTGTTTCCATGCTAAGGCATCCATCTTTAACCAACACTGTGATTTGGTGGCATTGGTCCGACCAAAGTGTAACCGAGGTTTATCTTCAGTTGAACATAAGCAATATGGCGATCCAGGGGGCGCTGTCATATTTTGCCGTAGTTTATATACTTAGGCAAGATGGAAGACAGCAGTTCTCCATCCTTGGTCCTACTCAACCCGTTTTCGCGCGTGAAAAAGACCATGATTCTGATTCACTGATTCGCTGTCGTAACAGCTACCTTTCGTCAGAACGTCAACATACACACCGTGTCAAAAAACGAGACTTCCTCGGAAAATATTAATCAACGTAGATGAACAAAACATAATACAAATACACCTAATTTGCGGTGATTGCATTTCGGATAGTGATTGCTGGCACCAGCAGGAAGCGTTACTTCGGCTGCTCATTTGTATCAAGTGCTTCAAACAAAACTAATTCTCGTTTTTAACTCATCTCCGCGTAACATATACAATATTCCTCTCTTTCTCGTTGAACAAACATTTAACTTTTTTGTGGCCAAATACAGTCCCAGAATTTTACAACACAAACAAAACAAATTTGTATCGACACAACTTCCAGAAAAACGCTAAGGGTTCAACTGTTCGGTCTATGTAAAATATATAACTGTCTATGATTAGAATCTAAGTAAAGAGTATAAATAACTTGCCCGCATCGCAAGTGCTCCGACGATAACAAGAAATGGACAAACAGATATCGTCGCTAGTGCCAACTTCCATCCATTGCTGAGAGCAATGACGTAACACGAAAGCCACGTAGAAATCCACTGGAAAAATACCGCTGTCTTGTCCCCAAATCCCGAAGCAAGGTCCTGCATATCTCTATAACAAAAACGGAATCACAATGAATGATTTAGAATGAAAAATACCCACCCATTTAGTCAAGAACCTCTCTGAGCATACCAAATGAACTCTGACTCAAAACTGCAATCAGAAAAATCCTACTTAGAGTCTCTAAAAACTGCTGAATGCGGCGTGCATATAAAAATACAGACAATAATCCTATAATATTTGTGCTTCTAGTATTTTTCTGAGCAAAGTTAGAGAAGAACAAATGTTTTCGGAGTCTGAGCATGAGATCAATTTTATTCTCAGACAGTTTCGAGACATCGGGGTCAAGAGTATAGCCATTTTGATGTTAACCTTAGAAAAAACTTCATGAGAAAAATGTAAAATAATAAATATTTAACTAGACCTTTTGAATAAACGTAAGATTTTGTTTCTCCTCATTGCTCACATTTAATCTTAAAAAGGAAATTAAAACAAGAATATAGCTGAATACATGACACAACTCTTGTACTCATTTCAAATATTGTATATCATTTAATTATAGCATAAAGAATGGAATTGGACCCCAAGTTTTCAGAACTTATCGATAGTCATCTCCATAAAAATAATTATTTCTACCAATCAAAGTGAAAGAGGCGGCACTAGACATAATATATGGAACTACTATACAGGGGATAAGGAAAATATGAAGCCATTAAGAATAATAAAGCAACATTTTAGAAATAATTTTTAAGAATACTGATTAAACATTTTTGAAAGAAGAAGAAGAAAAGAAGAGAAAGAAGGAAAAAAAAAACAGAATGAACACAGTAAACAAAGAAAAAGCATTAAAATCTATGATTTCAGGAATATACATTTTGGTTTATTTTATGATGAATTCATTATCGGAAGTAGAATAATCAATACTTCAATTTCAAAGTTTGAGGGTGGTGACAGGAAGACGTTCTTAAAAATCGAGACAGATTAATTCTCAATTGTTGGTAGGAAAAGATTTTCCTACCGAAACCCACATAAACAAGGGGTGGGGGTCGTTTGCTATATTTACTCGATATATGCCAGCTTATAAACTGCTGCAATTGTATTTCAATCTGGTTAATATGATAATTACATTTCTATTACCATGGGTAAAGCAATGGAGTGCCTTTACCAAGGTCGAATTCAGTATTTGAATAAACCCAAGGAAGGTGATTGACGCACCAATTAATTATTAATTTCCATATTCAAATAATTTCCAAACAAACCAAGCCTGAGATGTTGGGGATTGCATATTTGAATAAAATGGAAGAAAGAACATAAAAATCAGGACCCAATATTTTAGAACATTCTCAAACTCAGACAAATACCTAATTCCGAATTGTGACGTATAATTGGTCTGAGTTATGACGTTAGGCAATCAGACAACACAATTAGTGGGTTTAGTCTAAGTTTGAGTATGCGAAGAAGTTCTAGCACAAAGGTCGTAACAGGGTTATGACGGCATGAACTAGAGACGATGACGTATACCATGGTGTAATGATTTTAATTCTGAATAGATCTTTTTGAAAAATAACAATGAAAACAATAAAAATGGTGTTCACAAATGTATTCATACAGCAAATACTTAGCATTGTATATTGCAATAATCGGAAATTATAAACTGAATATTTCAATCTATAATTGCATTTATGCTTGTGAGGGGTCTTAATATATTCTTGGAGTCAGGAATTCGAATGACATTTGAACTTGCGTCGCTTGCTCGTAGTATCTCTCTAGTGTCTACTAAAAGGAAAAGAGATTCCAAAACTTCTCTAATGCTGTGATAGAGAAAAACAAGAACGACTGACGAAAACAAAAGACGACACTGTTTTCTCTAGTTCTGGAAGCACTTAAAAAGGTGTAAAAACTTAAGTTTAAATATCTCCTTTGGTTTGATATTACAAAAGCATATTTCCATGCTTTATATCTCGAGCATTTACTTGTCTCCCTGCAGGAATCGTGTTCTTATGTAATAAATAATTTCAATTAAGCTGGACTATTTTTGTCAATGTCAAAAAGCAGATATGGCTTCAGCTGAAACATTCTAAGCTCTATAAATTAAATCTGTATTACTTTGAAGTAGCATGCTTAATTGTACTTACTGCGTGAATACATTCCCAAGCTCTCCCACCTTATGAGTATCAAACCAACCAATCTCTTGCCTCATAACAGACCGGTAGAACAACTTCTTTATTCTGTCCATCTGTCTCTCAGCCGAAAAGTTCCAGAACACGAATTCAAAATAGGCGCATACGACTGAACCAACACCGATCAAGCAGAAATACAAAGTGTAGTTGTAATTCAGCATGAAATCGAAAACATTTCTGTACTTATCTCCACGTAAAAACTCTGGTATATCTGTAGCATTTGTACTGAAAATTAAACAGAAAAAGGAGACGGGTAGAGTAAAGGTTTGTTGCAAGTCTAATTTCTCGAAGTGTAGGCCTACGACATTTTTGAAGACATTCAGAAAAGATGGGACGAGGATATCCGTTATTTTTAAGATAGTAAAACACAGATATGACTGATACCATTCCTTGCTTCTAAATTACATTGCAATGTAAGTTTAGCTAATGGCAAAGTGTACCGGAGGTCATAGTGATCAAATTAGATTGTGCCTTCCCCTTCCTTTATTTGTACCTGTACACCTTCACCTACACTATTACACCTTTAATACACAATCTACATTATACGAAGCGTCACGAAGTGACATATCGAACTAAATTCCTCAATACTGTACTTTAAACCTGTTTGTAATCTAAACTACTGCCAAAATCTCTTTAAAAACACATTTTAAAAATGTATTGGCATTTTGAGTGGAAACTGAAGACTGCAATTGTGACTTGTTTTTTGGTACTTTTGTGTTCATGTATTGACATATTTTGGGACCATAAGCCAATAATTGTATACGTTATCCATTAAAACCGTTCATATCGAGTGTACCTTGACTATATATATATATATATATATATATATATATATATATATATATATATATATATATATATATATATATATATATATATATACATATATATACACATGCACACAGAATTGATAGGGGAGACGAATCCTACCTTTCCTAACCTGTGATTAGGTGACTTTGTTAGTCATTTTTGAAACTACCATTAATAGACTGCAATTTTTTTAAAAAAGTAAAATATGTTGTTTTTTCTATTTTATTTATTTTTTTATTTTTTTAAAAAAATATGTTTTTTGTTTGTTATCACGGAAAGTACCTATAATAAGGTTCTGGCGTGAGCTCTCATTTCAAAATTTATTAAACGAATCTAATAGTATCTATCTTCTACGACTCTTGGCGGGCAATAAATTGTAATTATTTGACTAGTTTTATAAATTTAATCTGGAAAGAGCAGTCATGTAAGATTAAATGTTATTTTTTGTTTTACACTTTTTTCTTTCCGCTCATATAGACAACAGTTCATATATCATTGAGAATAACAAAATGACATTTACATACTGTAGGTTAAGATATTCACACAAATACATGTATACGCTCTCACACAAGATTCCGAGTGTATTCAACAATGTTCATTTTTCATGAATTGTTTCAAATATAGAGGGTGTCAGGTAATTATATGAATTGTTTCAAATATAGAGGGTGTCAGGTAATGATATGAACTACATTCACTATCACAGGAATTTTTAAGGGCTGATATGGCACCAGCTAATGAAGGGATTCAATATTTGAATTTACAAACACATAAACTATTAAACACATATTATTTAATTATATTGTATATTTTGAATGAACAAAACTGAGCATGACATCCTCATCTTTAATTTCGATTTTATATTGTCTTTGTATAATAGTTTCTACTCCTCTTAAAATTATCTCTACATATTGGCATTGTCATAGAAGATATATATTGTAAGATTATATTCATCATCTGACGAAAGATATACTTTTTAAAAAAAAACACAGAATAGTATAGTGAAATGATTTTGAAATACACTAGGATCCATCGGTCATTATTCTTTTGCCTTACATAATGTCATAGCATCATTTGTGACCTCATGTGGTTTTATACGTCTCTAAGTATAGAAAAAGTATGCTATGAGAAAATAAACTTAAATAACATAGTGGTCATGTGATAAATACTATTCTTACGTTTAACTTGTAAATTGATTTTACTTTTTCTATTCAGGTAGAAGAATGATACAAGTTTGCTACTTTTAACTTCAATCTGACCACTGAGTGACGTTGTCTAATATCAAAGTTGCCGTAAGTGTCAGGACACTCTTGTTCCTCTACAATTTTATTAGGAGATTTAATTTTATAGCTGTAAAAATATTCCTTCCAAGACAGCACTGAGTAAATATATAATTGTAAAATACACATCGGTAATGATGTCTGCTTGTTTCTCTCGTTTCTCTCGATGTTCCTATTTGTTTCTCTCATTTCTCTCATTTCTCTAAATGGTCGCTTATGTAGGAAACCTTGCATATTATATGACTGCAACCTGTTACGGTTTAATTAGCGTCATATTTATATTTCCATTTTAATCATATCTAGCAGTCATTTTAAGTACTAAGACACATTCTTCATACCCTCCTGTGTCTAAATCGCATCAAGGGTCTTGAACGCATTCCTCGTGCTCTTCTCTGCTTTTTTCAAAACAAGCAATGCATGTTTGAAGGCCACTGCGACATTGCTAATATATAACTTTGTACTGAATCATTTTTATTGATACAGGAATAAGAAACAAAAATATACGTGTTCTTGAATGGAAGAGAAAATTCACACTCAGAATCAAATTACACTGTAGGTGGTCAGAAACTCTGCAAGGCCTCGCCTCTGTAAGCGAATTCTGACCCTTCAAAGTGGATTTCCAATTCAACACAGGTTTATAAAAATGACTAAGCTATAATTATAACACAATGCAAATTCATGACAGTTATGTAAAATGATATCTATTTTGTCTTAATTTAAGAAGGTGCCACATAAATTCCGCGTTTATGTTATATACAGCTTTCAAGGACTAAAACCGAAGTTTCATTTGAAATGTATCTGCTATACGATAAATGACTCACCTGTTATGGGAGAATCTTGATTTGTAAATATCGTTATAAATAAATCCAGTTGCTACTTCGCCGTAAACAATCATATTGACGGGAAAAGCAACGCCGGTTCCAAAGGTGAATAGCATTCCAAATATCAAAAGCACAACATCCAGCTCGTCTGCATAACGAAACTGAAATTAAAACGAAGTTTACATTTGTATGCAGCATACGACCTTCTACAGACTTATTTCTTCTGCCATCTACTAAATATATGCCCAATTTTTGTAAAACCAATGAACATATATATGTTTACTTTCTAAATATTAGGTCAGTGAGGCATTTGTGGTAACACCTTGGTTTCAAACACATACAATCATGGATAAAGTGTAAGGAAAGGTACCTCACACGCCAGAGGTATATCATTCTCTACCCGATACTTATGACAACAATAGGTTTGTATTTTATCTGGTATGGGTTTCATCGGCAACTAGAACGAATTTATTGTTTTCTTTTTTGTTTGGTTGGTTGTTGTTTATTTATTTATTTATTTTATTTTTTTATAAACTGAGTAGCTGTGTCGTACCAGAATGATAATGAGATAGACCTTTGAAAAATAAGTTAAATGTTTCAAATCCATGATGATTCGTTATATTGAAAACGAACCAAAGGGACTTTATTACAATACTATATCAAGGCGACAGTTATGTCCAATAACCTCAAACTTAAAACTGACATTAATACTGTTATAATGAAGAACATGCTAATGTCATGAATCACTACATACCAGTTGAAAGAATCCGATTGAAGGTGGAATTTCGTCATCCTTCTCCTTGTCATCCTTATCCACTACTTTTACATCTGTCGATGTCAAGTCAAGTTCGTGCTCCTTCTTTTCCTTCAACCAGCCATTGGCATTTCCAATCTGTTCGGTTGGATCTGTTTTGATATAGCTGTCATTTGCAACCTTCTCAGGATGCATGGATACACCATTGACTTGATTTAATGAATATGACTTACTCATGGTCACTTGAAGCAGAAATAATATCCAAGTTCAGGGTTTTCTCTTTACTGCACACTGATACTACTGACACACCACATAATTGGACTCCAAATGCCTGAAATCAAAGAGAAATTATATGTTAGACAAAGATACCTGGTGATTATCTAATGCCACAGGCAGCGTGATATTATTGATTATTTTCCACATTTATTAAGTCCATTCTTTTCTATGTAAATATCCCACGATGTTAAAATATTTCAAACTATTATAATCGTACATTTGTCAGGCTTTCATCATTTTCCGGTCTTGTGTCTGAATTGATCTACTTAAAAAATTAAAATAATAATAATAATAATAATAATAATAATAATAATAATAATAATCTCAAAAATAAAGTCGATGGTTATGAGGCCATTTACTAACCAGACTTTCCGGCGCGGATCCTTTGGTCTAGTGTGATGTGCGCCTAGATGCAAAACGGACAGACCGGGGTACGATTCCCGACTGTAACAGTTCTAATTGGTGTCCTTTACTGTTACATGTGTGGGCCCAACTCTCAGTAGCTGGTGACGCGGTAGAGGATGTGAGAGATGAGTCTTGGGGATATTCGAGGACGAATTTCAAAGCAGGAGGCGGGTGAGTTGCGATGGGGGGGGGGGGAGTAGGGGAGTGTAGTCGTCCCAGTATATGAGGTCGTTTACTAGCCAGCCTATTTGGTCTGGACATTTTAATCTAGTGCCATGTGCGCCTGGCTGCGATACAGACGAACCAGGATCGATTCCCGACGGCGACAGCTATATTTTCTATCCCGTCCTGTTAAAATAATATTGTTTATTATAATAATTATAATAATAATAAACGTATTTACTCCTCGAACTTACAAAAATATTTTAAGAATTTTAAATAAGTATGATAATAATACATGAGCAGTCTTTAGATCAGCAATTTAGTTTCATCTTCCATCATGCACCATCAACTTTTTGACGTAACCAGATACAAACGTAATTTGTACGCAATTACATACCGCCTAATGTATATTTTCCTTCAACCAGACTCTCGCGTGGTTCTGTGTGGTCTCCGCCATACGGGGTATGGTAAAATGCTTCATTGACCTCTGTTTCAGAGAGAAAACGTGTCGGTCAAACTTTGTGTAAGCGAAACTACAACAACATTTCTCTCAAAATTCACATAGACACACCTTCTGAAAACGTTCAAGCCAAAATTTTATTTTAAGTTTCGAAGGATATCATTAAAGATCACCCAAGAAACAAACCTCGGATGCAGGAGGCGTTTCTCAATCATACAATGACACTGTCCATGTCTACGCAATAAAATACGTCACCTCATTATCACAAGGACGTATTACGTCATCTCATATCCTAAACCAATCAAATCACTTTTCAAAATATTTGGAGCCTTGTTGTGGCTTGTTTTTTGTTGTTATTGTTGTTGTTTGTGTTTTTATCACACCTCGTTTGGCGGAGATCGCACGGGACCATGCGAGTGGTCTGTTTGAACGAGACTACCTGATGCATACCCACATACGGGTTATAAAACAAACATTTGTTTCTTTGTAAAACAAAGTAAAATATGGTCTGTCTTCAGACCCTATAAGAGGAACAAGTAAATTGTACTTCAAATTGATCTGATATTTTATCATGTGAGACAGATACATATTTCTTTGATCATGAATATTGCAACGAGTGAATACCTCATATTAACCTCATCAGTATTGGATGATGTGTGACTCATCGTAAAATAATCAGAGACTATATTGTCTCTCCTGTAGGATATTGTCGGCGAGACCGAAGTACAGCGGGGCGAACTTGCAAGATCTAAAAATGAAAGTCACACATGCCATGTTGGCGTCCGATACCGACTATTTCAGCAATGGGTCTAATTTTGGATAATTTGATTACGCATACCTTTAAATAGCGATTATTCAATTTATTTCGCTCCTCATCATTCAATATTCCTTGGAAGGTCTTATATAAACGCCACGAGAAATTCATACGACAAGATCAATGTTAAATTATATAGACATTTTAGAACGAAGTCAATCAAGAGGTGTGATCCAGCGTAAACAGGATTGAATGTCGCTTGCTGTGATTTCACAATGAATACGCCGCCTGTTAGAAAACAAAATTCGTACTCTGCATTGGTTATTATCATTCTGAACATCCTCGTCTCTTTCCAATGCGGGCCCCGAGTGACCGAGTGATTTAATGCACTCGCCTTTAGAGATCACTGACATCTCACCTCTGTCTGCGTCAGTTCGAGTCTCGGCTCGGCCAACGTGGGTATGTGAGAAAGCTTGCCATTAGCTTCCCCTGGGTCGGTGGTTCTTCCCGAGGTTTTCCAGGGTTCTTCTTCCATCAAATATACTGGCCGCCATGTACAGCCTATCATGTGCTGACAAATGGCGTGAAACCCACAAAACCAAACCAAACCTCTTTCCAATGCGAATAGAATAACTTTGAGTTTTTGAAAGAGACTCGGAGGTAATTGTAGTGATACTTCCCGAATTGGTAAAATTTTGGCGGACAAACATCCGGCTATATGAGCGAAGAACAGATTCTCCCAAAATGATAGGTGTTGAAAATTACACTGGACGACGTTTCAACAATCAATGAAATACCCGAACTTTTTATTTTTAGTGTTATTTCTGCAGCTTTGCAATGAAAAATTTGAAATCATTCAGTTTCAATTGCCTTAAACGATAACTTACGTTGCTAGTCATTGAGACGTCAATATAGATATTGTGACGCAATAGCAACGGACTTGAGGGCAGTTCAAAATGGCCATTATTTACGTCTGAGGTTTTTTCTAGCATGCGATGGAAAGGCCGAGAATGTTCCGATTGTGGTTACGATTAGACCCAACGTCCTATTTTTTTACCCAGTTTAGTATCTGGCCACCATTCTAAACAGTCCATTGCAATCAATACTTTTCGTCAGGAATGTTTTTTTTTTTTTACAATTAATGTACAGAGCGTTGATCAATCGGGAATGAAAAGACTTTGGTTAAACTACTTTAGTATTAAGTCTTAGAACAACAATTAATAATTTATTAAAGATCAGTAAATGCGCCTACATGGCCACGTTAACGTACACTTTTTTTCTGTCATCCAGATAACACACACACACACACACACACACATATATATATATATATATATATATATATATATATATATATATATATATATATAATCCAAAATTGAATAAAGAAAAAAGGAATACTTCCAAAGACTTAAATTGCAAGGAGAAAATAATAAAAATATTGAAAATGGACAGGTAGTCATGCCTAGTTGCTGCTTTGAGAGAGAGAGAGAGAGAGAGAGAGAGAGAGAGAGAGAGAGAGAGAGAGAGAGTCAAAATGACCTTTGATATAATGTATCACTAAACAACTTCTCTTTTATGCAAAAATCGCACTTTTATCCGCTCCGAATATCATTCTTTTAACCTGTACTAGGAATTTAATGAAACACAAGCGACTCTAAAATAAATCTCCTTATTTTTAGGTATTATCCAAAACCGATGGACCACAATACTATGGCTATAATCCTGACGCACACTGCACATTTCAATTTTACCCAATACTATGACATCAACATCGAATAAGGACCATCACAACGACTACATTAGACGGATTTTTTTTCTGGCTCATCTTTTCATAATTGTATCTTCAATTTTCACTGATGTATTGAGTCATTTTTTCCTGATCTAAATATTTCGTTGTCTTTCTTTGGCTACATGACATTCCATCCTCTTTAATACACTTATTTTTGTTCACTGCCGAGATAGAATTACTCCATGTCAGCGCGCGCCACCACAGCAGTAAAGTAGCGCGTATTACTGCGGGGTGCTCAGGTTTCATTCGTACAATGAACGACTTGTAAAATGTTGAATAAAACATTCAAAGTCATTTTGTTTCAATTGTGTTACTCCCTTGATTTAATGGCGTAGTAAGTTGACTCGTGTCAATGGTATGGTTTTGTGTTTTGCGGCACAGTAACACATGAAGGTTGTACAGTACCGAGGTAATTGGAGCAAAGTACCTTATCAAGGGACACACCACAGTAGCAGACCCTGGATGATCCAAAAGAAGGATTCGAACCCGCACCCTTTCAGTCGAGAATTCGGCACACTAACCACTGAGCCACCGCGACTCCTCGACATGCGTGAAATATTAGGATATAATTAATTTCTTTATCAGCGGAATGCACATGTATGTAAAATTATGAACCCAAAAGTCCATAGATGTGTGTATGGGTATACTTTTATGGATGACTTTAGAGGCGGTGAGAAGGACAACATCGGCGACATTGTCATTTTGGTTGAGCGTTAAGTGCCGAACGTCAGATAAAGCATGGGCATGGCTACTGATGGCCAATTTTACAACGCAGATGCACATCATTTGCGACTCATAAGGGGTTTTAATTGATTTTAGCATATATTAATATGATGGATATCTGAATCCAAATAGAGCCATTAAGAAGAAGAAGAAGAAGAAGGAGAAGAAGAAGAAGAAGTAAAATTTGGGCAACTTTAATTGTTTATTATACCATACAGGGCCGGATTAAGATTTATAGAGGCCCTAAGCACTGAAAAGATTATGATGCACCCCTATGTAATTTAAAACCCCGTAATTTCTATTGTTTTTTTTTTTTTGTTTTGTTTTTTTTGGTGCCCCTGCGTTTCCTGGTGCCTAAGCATGTACTTAGTCTGCCTATTGGGTAATCTAGCCCTATTACCCTACCAGCGTCTGGACAGAGACCCAGGAATCAGAATCTGAAATATGTTTCATATACTATAATATGTGTCTTCCTGCAATTACTACCTAGACAAAGCTTCATCAAAAATATTTGCAAATTACACTGTAGTTGAAATTTTAGCGTTTTACCTTTTACCCCATTGCAGAGACCCTTCTGTCTATATTTTGGTATTTGGCGATATTCAATAGTAACTTATAACAGGTATTGGGAGGAGTTTGCACATTTTCCATTTCTTATATTTACACTTATATTCTGTCGACTCGGGATGATCAAGCAAAGTCCTTGTCTCTGGTAATTCGGGAGCTAAAACTCCTACCAACCAACAATAATGACCGGTGGGGATTGTCCCTAGTGAACAATAAGACTTGATGGTATTGTGAGACTAAATGTGTGCAATACAATGTATCTAAAATTATTTACCTTAAATGCATATATAAACAACGAACAATGCAGTAACAACGTACACAGGTTTGCAATTTTCGTTCAACAAAAGATATAACATTAATATATTCGATCCCAGCTACTTGTCTTCTTACAGACGGCATGCAAACACTTTGGAGATGATTGACCACAGTAGACAACATTGACCCCTAATGGTACTTTTTGGACCCCTAATGGTACTTTTTGCGTCGGGGCGTATTAATACTTGATACCTCTAAAGATTCCTTACATATATGGTTTCCCTTTACTGTTTTAGAGGTAATTGGAATGTTTCTAAAATGCATACAAATCAATTATATGATTTACTGCATAAGAAATCTTGAAGTGAAATAAAATAGCAAACTATAAATGTACGAATTAAAAGTTCATTTTCAAAGTTATCACAGTTTTCCGGGATATCAATTGTGCAATAATTTGACCGGTGAAATAGTTAGGAACCAATGAACGGAAAAACATATACACTGACACACAAAATATTCCGACGCTAATGCATGGGGAAAATTAGGTGATATTTCTCCCTTATATCACAACGCCTTATTTGACTTATATATCAAGGTAGATAATTAAAACCTTCGCCTAGGTCATCCCGGATCCGGCTGCTTCTGTGTGTCCTTGGTAAAGGCATTTAGCTTCCATTAAAAATGCCTTTAAAATCCACAAACTTTTGAATAGATCTCGATTTTAGTCAGGTTGAGGTTTCATGCCAGGTGTACAGAATCTTTTAACCCTATCAAGTGACCGTTAGAAAAGCAATAGATTAATCTTTGGTACTTGAATTGGAATTCTTTTTTTTAATATTCACCGATTCATATCTGGAAGTTATTATTCGCTAGTACACGCAGCCCGTTTTACCTAGGAAACTTGAAGCTTTGCTTAATTAAAAGTTTAAATGGGTTCTTAAAACGTATGTTTTTCCAAATGCCAGAAACAAAATAGGATATAAGAATACACATATGTAATGAATATGTTCAGAATGATGTGAAACTTGGGTACCCGTGGTAGATATGTGTGTTTGTCTGTGTGTGTGTGTGTGCTAGAGAGACAGAGATAGAGAGAGTGAGTAAAAGCGAGAGAGAGAGAGAATTGCTTTCTAACCTTCACAAACGTCATTCGCTATCCCATCTGTATACCCTTATTGCCACCTTACCTAATACAAGGTGAGCCAGATAATGGTCTCCTGGTGTTAATGTTGAGAATTTTGATACTCAGCTCTATAACAATAAAGTGCGTCCCAGATTCCAAAACTAAGTGAATCATGTTCATACTGATTTTAAGCATGTCATCTTCTATTGTAATGTGATAGCCAGCGTTAGCCCACTCTGTTCCGGATAATAAAGATAATACAGATCAAACAAATAATTAAAATTAAAAGCTTCCTAACAGATCAAAGATTTTATTTGACAGAGAGGAAGACAAATGGATTAATTATTAGTGTGCTCAGATCTGAAACATTATTATTTGCTGGAAAATGGCTTAAGAGCTAACGAAACAAGATGCAAAAACAATGCACAAAATGTACCTAATGCCTATACGCGGTCCCCATGTTTGACGAGAAATTCTATACTTCCAAAATTCATCTTCTCGGCAGAACCTGAAAATGTGTTCAATGTTAAATGTAAAGCATTTCGCTCTCGATAGCCTCTCACTGATATTTAATATGTATGTTAATACATTATATAGGGAAGTCTTTATGTAATTTTACTTAAACTAGGATAGATAAGACACCTACAACAGGGTAAAGTATACCGTTGAGAAAAAAAAGTATGTGTGTTCTTTACTCCGGATGGTTTTGTGGCAAAATTAAGGCATTTAAGAAATTGTTTGGGGAGTAAAATTGGAGAAAAAAATGAGCATATCAACGGCAGGTTTAGTAACCTCCTGAAATGAGAGCGGGTCGTCCATAATGTATGGATGCAAACGAGTTTTGCAGTTTAAGCTTGTCACATGATGTAATCATTGTAACAGGTAAACGAATGACTTTTACACTCAAACATGAAACTAAGTTTCATCAGTCATATCACTAAAGTAAAATCACACACACACACACACACACACACACACAGACACACAACCACCATCCCATACCACCGAACACCAACATACCAATATTGATAATTGTAATATTTTAGGGATCAAATCCTTACTTCTGTTTGGTGAAAATATTCGGTGTACTAATACGAAATCTACAGCCACGTTTGAAAAATCATAACTTCAGTAATGTCAGAATTACCTCTCCGTAATACAAATTACAACGCTTTGGTAGCTAAAGATAAGAGGACGGAAAATGCCTAAGGTCACCAGAACATGAACTATCAGTGATTGTCCGACCTCGATTTTAATCAGATTCCATGAAAATCCATGCGTGAAAAGAGTCTCGTATGTTTCGACAAGATAAGCGTGAACCAGGGGATTCATGTTTGTCCTGCTCACGTGCTGTAAGAATTCAACACCATACCTGTGCTATATAAAGACTGAGATATCACCAAGCTGAAAATTACTAGGACAGTACTTTTGTTTCTTAACGGGATAGAGTCACTAACCTGGAGTACTATTTTTATATTAGACCAAATTTAGTGACCATTTGTTACCTACGTGCCACAAGAAACAAATCGAAACTTAGGAATTTATTTAAACTTGTTAAGAACTTTATGTTTGTTGCATGCCTATGTAGACCAAACCTCTGTTCTAAAAAGGATAGCTTGGGTCTGGTTTGTTCATTGTAACATTATTTAATCTTTGTATATGTTAGTCTATTGTGTTCTTTTGACTGACATTCTTTTTCTTTTCTAAATTTGTTACAAGTGAAGAAGATAACCCCCCAAAACCGCGCTTGTTACTTTCAGTATTTATGCAACTATCTGCGTATGTGTTTCTTACCATATATTTAACCTTGATGCATATTTACCGTACACGTCTCTACACTTTTTGTAAATGAGTAGTAGAGGGTGGGTACTGGGGGACAGCCTTTTTTTGATGGCACTATGGGGACACAAGATGCCCCATAATCTTGTGTCCCCATAGTGCCATCAAAAAAAGACTGTCCCCCAGTACCCACCAAGATGGCAGGGGGGGTCTCTATAGGTCCAAGATGGTGGGTGGACCTCTACGGGGGGAGGGAGGGAGGGGGTGTGAGAAATAGAATTAATCTTTCTTGAAAAAGGGTGGTCCTGAAAAGGACCGTTGGTTTTTTGTATTCGTGGGAAAGATTTAGAGGTGGGAGCATCTCCCTGACTTTGCCCTGCACGCAGGGCAGCTCCCCCTCCAGATTTCTTCTTTTGTTCTTGTTTTTGGTTTTAAAAAGAAGGGTGGATGGTCAGCTTCCATTTCCCACTCTTCGTCTAGCATAGGGTGAGCCCTAATGGTGATTCTGCTTTCCCTCTTCTCCTCTTCCTTTTTTATCATCTCTTGGATGACTTTAGATAGTACATCCAAGATTTGATTTACTTGTTTAAGCTGTGTTAAGCTGATCATTTTTTTGCGGGTAGCTTAACCGGTGAAGACGTGGTTTTAATATACTAAAAGTGCGGACGTGAAGGAAAACATCCCTTTCACCTAAAGAAAAACAAAAAAACATTACCCACTATCCTGCGTCTTACGTCATTCCTTCTACGTCATTCTTAGCTTCGCGGAGTTTACACTCTATGAACCCTGACTCTAAAAAAGCGCGGACCTAAAAGAAACTACTTTTGATAAAAAATCAAACCTACACACCATACTAATTTTTTTGTTATTTTTTTTTTTAAAAAAAACTTACACACTATCCACTTTTTTGGGGGGAAGGGAAAATTTTTTTAAACAAATCAAACACACAAACACACTATCTACATTTTTTTGTTAAGTTAAAAATTTTTTATAGAACAATCACACTCCACACAAATCATATAGGGAGAAGGATTTTTTTGTTTGAGGGGTGGTAGACTATTATAAATAATATATATATCACACACACTTATTATAGATATTATTATTTTTGGCAATATTGGAGAGAAGTAATCTTTTTCTAGAGATTGGGTGGCCCTAAAAAGGACCGTTGGGTTTAAAGAAGTTTATATTTTTTAAAAACTTCTTTTAGGTAGATGTAGCCGTGGCAGCTCCAGCAGGTCGGCCACGTTTAGCGATAGTGGGTGGTCTTACCGCTTTCAGACAGGCAGGTCTCTTTCTACTGAAAGTGAAAGCAAAATCATCGCAGTCAATCTTACATAAGACTTCACCGTCAAATTGCTTGCTGGATTGCTGCTGAAGAAGTTGCTGCTGCTGCTGCTGCTGCTGTTGTCTTTGTTGCTGCTGTCTTTGTTGCTGATGTAGACGTTGTTCTGCTTCCCATTCTGTTCTTTCTCTAAGTATTTCTTCTCTCAGGACTTCTTCTACTAGATCATGAGCCATTTGAATGAACGTCATGGTCTTTCTCTCTGGGTTGGTCTCCATCAAATGATTCTTTACCCTCATTATGTTCACCATAGCTTCATTCAACTTTGTAATCTTGGTGGCAGCCATCTTCTTTTTCTTTCTTCTTGGAACACTGTTGAGATCTTGACGAGTCAACGAAAATGACTACACTGGCTAGTGAACCGCCTTATATGCTTAACGCGCGGACGCGATGGAAAACATGGTAAGATTTTTTTTCAGATGATCGACAGGGAGATCATAGATAGATAGAGAGGTTTTTTAGATCGATAGAAAGAGAGAGAAAAGAACATATTCATTATTTTTTTTTCAAATTTCAATAAAAAACCACACAACACCATTTTTTTTTCAAACAATTCACAAAAAATGATATTTATTCAACAAAAACTATGTTAACAATTAACAAGTAACTATGAAAATTTTTTTCAAACAGGAACATATTTACAAGGTTGACAACGTTGAGAAGGTAAAGTAAATGTGAAACTTTCTACATCGACATCATTTTGATGTACATTACGATGGTGAGCTAAAGACAAGAGATAACCATAACGTTCACAAAACCATCTTTGTACTTTAGCATCATTTCGAACATAGTCACTATCAAAATAAGTGAGTAAATGTTCTAAAGAATATCCAAGACTGCGTTGATGAAGATAATGAACACAATATTGTCCACACACCATAGAATCGGATCCTTGTAGTCTCACATTATTGAATCGAGTTGAGATGGCATTTCTTCTCATAAACTCGATAATGTCTTTTTCCAAAGGAGGTAATCCATATGAATCAAAATATTCCACACAGTGTTCATTGGGAAAGTACACGGCAATCCAATGGCTTCCTGGTAGATGACTGTCGTCAGTATTGATGACATAAGCATGAACGTTTTTTGGTTTACGATGAGGTAGTTCATCTTTAGCACATACCACAGGATTCCAAGAAGTATAGGAACTACGATTCAATAAGTAACTAAGTTCCCTGGTATCCATTTTTTTTTCTCCTTCTTCAACAACAGAAATATTGAGTCACCAATGCACACCTGACTTTGAACTTGAATTGATCTGTCTTGTAATTCCAGGAAAATTTATCTCGGATAGGTTTTTCACTCTGTTCAATGAGTCCTTCGATCCGTTTGATCTCCTTAGGAATGAGTGGAGGAGAAGAATATTTCTGCAAGATTTTATACCACTTTGTCAACACGTCTGTTTCTGAGATGTTTGACCAGGCATCTTCCAAAAATTCATCCAATTGTTCTTCGCCTGTCAACATCAAACATTTGTCGTGTTGTATCTGACTGGGATGATCGGTTTGACATCCATAACATTGTTCTTTAATCAGTCTGTTAATGATGAATTTCAATTCCTCAGCATAACAATCCACTAACTGTTTTTCGTGTTCTGGCCATCGAGAAGGATAAAATCCAACAAACTCGGTAACCACAGTATTAGTCTCTTCTTTTTTAGGTTCTGAACGAATGACTTCGTCATCATTATCATCCTCTTTGGTGATAGTAGTTGGTGACTGGTGAATTACTTCACAAAATCCCTCATCTATTTCCATAGTCTCTTCTCTGTTTTGCATCTTTTCTTTGTTTCTTCTTCTTCTTCTTTCTAATAGTCTACAATGACTTCTCTCAAACTGTTGATCTCTAGAGTGTTATCAAACTCTGCAAACAAGACGACGTTCACTGTCTGGGCTAGAGGTTGACCAAACTGAAGTTCCACACGAAGTGGTCCTGATTTTATAGGGTGGAAATGTCCTTCATCGCTACCTTGGTCCGGAGTGAAATCAAAGCCCCACAAGGCATACCCTCCTGCAAAATTCTCGTATGTAATACCGTGGCTACAGTCGCGGCTTAACTGTCCTGTGGCTTCAAACAGGCTCAAGTAAGATCGCAAGTAAGTTTTTGCGTTGGCGTCAAAGTCAGGTTCAAAAGGTCTGGTACACAAGGTCTTGCCATCTCGACTGACATCTAACTTGGTGACATTAAAGTGCTGAAACTGGAACGGATTTTCATTGATGACTCCATTGAAGGCTGCATTAGAAACCATACCAATGAATAAACGTTTAGGGAGCTGTCCTTGGAAGATGTGATCTTCGACTATGGATCGGAGTCCAGCGGCTGCAGTAAAGGTTTTCACTTCCACACGTCTAAGAGGATACTTAGCAGTGGTTCTGCTCAAGGATTGACTGATGTCGTTAGCTACTTTGGGTAAGATTTCTACACGTCGTACGTAAAGTTTGGCTTCTTGGATGATGGTTTTCCACTCGTTAGCATTAGCCATCAAATGGAAAGCGGCACTACTGCGATTCAGTCTCAGGCGTACATCAACTCCATTGAGTAAATACTTGTCTTGCAACCACATGTCCAAATGTAAACGATCCATCAATTCTAAACTTCGCCCTCTGATTTTCTTTCGACGGTCGTTAAATCCCACATTGTGGGAGTCTGCTGGAGTTATATCTCTAACAAGATGACCCTGACCATCAGCAACAGCAGCAACCCTGGACGGTACTGACAGTTCTGTGTCGTTGAACTTTTCCGAGGTGTCAGGTTTCCAGATCACTGAAGCATCCAGATGACTGTTCTTAGCTTCTTTTCCATATGACAAGAGATTTTCCAAGTAAGCACGGTAAGGGTAAGTATCCAAACTGCTGCTGATCAGTTTGTTATTCAAGTACAAATCTACTCCACTGAACAAAGAATGAAAAAAATTATTGACGGGAGCGACTCTGGAATCATCCGCAGGAAAGGTGTTGTCCGCCGTTTTCTTTACTTGAAGTTTCAGGTACAAGTAGGTGTTATTCAGATCGATGTAATCTTCGGTTTGTCCTTTGATTTCAAATTCGATAGGAGCTGAATCCGACAAAGACGATACAGGATGAAATTCTACCCATTGGGATTCTTGCATCGTCATCATGGTGGGACGCATAGAAAACAGTTCTAGTTCGGACTTGGTACATTCGCAAGAATCTCGGTGCATCATTTTCAATGGTTTAATAATCAAACACGTCTAATTCTCTACCAGTTCTTCTTCTTTTTCTATTCTTTCTGGAAGTACTACTGCCGTGTGTTCTTTTATGAACTTTGAAAGGATTTCGAGCTTTTCGTCTTCGTCTCTTTCTACCTTGTCCTTGCTGCTGTGAAGTAATGCCAGAGTCTGAAGCGTGAAGCGTATTTATAGGATTTTCTCGGAGACCTAAAAGATCTTTACCAGTAGTCATCAACACATTTTTGCCTGCTCTCAAAAAGGCTTCTTTTGGATTTTGTTTGTCAATGAGGACATTTTGCAAAAATTCTTTTCCTTGTGTCAAAGCAGCATCTTTTAAGGCATGAAATCCTCGAGTGACCATCGGTTTCAAAATAGGAGCTACCGTCCGAAAAGCTGATTTTAACATATCTCCTAAACCATGTCCTCGTTGTCGAGGCACTCCTTGGTACACTGGATACATTTTTTTATTTTTTTTTTGAGAGGAAAGTTATTAGAGAACTTGTTTTTTTCGAAAATGTAGTTTCACCGTGACTTTTCCTTGGTCAATGAATGGTACATCTTGTCCCAAATCTCCTTTTATACTAATCTGGACAGTGTCAAAATACGATTTACTCACTGAATAATAATGAGGGTGTACAAATTCACGGTGAATGTGAAATGTGTTTCCACCTTCTTCGTACGCACCATCATTAGTATCCACTTTGAAAGGAATGACTCTTAGTAAGGGAGCTGAGGTGTGTCCCACCACGCTGTACTCTACCACATCGGAGTACACATACATTAAATTTAATCCAATGTTCATTTCCACGGGGTCGCGAAAAGCTTCTGAAGATTCGATGTTGGTGCTGACAGGTGATAGATAACTTTTATCTTCGTTATTACCACCCAAAATGTCATACAATCCAGCAGAAAATTCAATAGTCATAAATCTTCTCTCCTGATCGGGGATGCCTTTTTCTTCAGCTTCTTTGTCTGACATCATGTCACCCGATTTTTCATCTTTCAGAGAAAATTCCATGTAGAAACGGCGTGCTACATCATTGTAATTGATGTTTACTATTTTTTTGTTCTCCATTAGGGCTTTACCAAATTGACGGTTAAAGGTAGCCTCAATAGTGTCCACCAAATGTCGAGCATTAAAATAATACCCCGTAGGAATTCTCAGGGCATACACTGCATAAGCCCCTTTGGCTCCTACCCCTCCATCCCATTTTTTGAAATGTCCCCGCATGTCATTTTTATTTGTTGGGTCTATTGCCCAGATTTTAGGATCATCTTTTTCCAAGGAATCTTGTAGTTTTTTGTTCCTAACTGTCACGATGATCTGATTTGATCTTTTGTTGATGTTTGTGATTTTCGTAGGATGAATGATTTCTACCAAACCTACTTCCCAATGAGCATCGTGATCCAGTTGGAGGGCTTGAGGTAATTTGGTGGTAAAACAACATAAGCTGTTGTTGGGAAACACATCCATGGAACTGTCACTAGGTAACGTTAAATAAAATTGGTCATTCATAGTTCCAAAGTAGTGGATCTGGTGGTGTCCGAGGTGTCACTCAAGTGGTGGACAGAAGAAGAAGGATGTTCAAAAGGTTCCAAAAGAGGACTGGTAGTATTTTGGTGGTGGTAACTGGACGAAGAAGAAGAAGAAGAACGCCTGGCGTTATTGTGGTGACTGTTGTCGGTCGTGGTCGTAAATTTCAAAGAGGGACTAGGTAAAAGATAACCGATGCAACTGCTCAGTAAAATAGTCCACAATTGTTTGTCTCCTTGTTGTAAACTCAAATTAGCAATGGCTGCTCCGATGACACAAAACACTACAATGATTTGGCAGAAAAAGACGATTTGATTTTTAGGCACACGTTCTCCACACCACACCCAAAGCGGTTGTTTTTGTAAATCTTGAAGAGAAGAACTTTCCGAAGGAGGAGGAGGAGTTGTCTGAGTAGCTACTGTGTTGAATGGCATGTTATGAGTTTTTTTTACTACTTCTTTTTCTTTTTATAGTCGACGACTTGAGAAGCTGCAATCCAAGAATCAAAACTAGGAGGATATCCTTTCCAACGAACTTTGACTTCTTCTACTCGTCGTTTACCTACTTTGCGTGTTCTTTGTTCGAGAATGCTTTCGATGTCGTACAAGGTATCTTCTTTTTTAGTCACTCGTTGTAACTCAGGCAAGTAAAATGTTCCTTTGAGTACTTCACCGTTCATGTCTTCCAATTTATAGACGGGAGGATCACGTCCACGGACGGGGGTAGTGACACGAAACAATTCGGTAGTCCAGTTAGGTAAATAACCTTTGTCAAAAGTACGTTTGGTTTTTCCGATACGAACCCAATCTCCCGTCTTTAATAACTTCAACAAAGGTGTCTTTTTCTTTTTTCTTTTTTTGATCTGCTGGGGTGAACCAAATAATTTATCAAACACAGACACTTCGTTTTCAGGGCTGACCTCTTCGGGGGTACATCCAATACTACGATGGTACGATTGATTGTACGCTTTAACCAAACGAGGTAATACGTCGATGTACTTGAGAGTATGTTGATGTGTAAAATATTTCCACATGCGTTCTTTCAAAGTTCTTTGAAAACGTTCCACGATACTGGCTTTGGTTTCAGGATTTTCGGTCGTAAAAAAATGAATGTGTCTTTGTTTCAATTCTTTTTGAAAAGCTTGGTTTAGAAATTCGGTACCTTTGTCCGTTTGCCATCGTAAAGGTTGACGTCCACTTTGTTTCAAGACCAATTTTAAGGCTCGTACCAATTCGGTACTGCTTTTAGAAGTCAAAGGCACGACCCAAGCAAATTTGGAAAACACATCAATGACACAAAACAAATATTTGTAACCACGATTGTAAGTAGCTAAATGAGAGACGTCCGCTAAATCAGCTTGCCATTGATGATCGATCCCTTCCACTTGAGTAGTACTTCTAGAAAATTTACGTCGAATGGGTTTGTGTAACGTGTACGTCGATTGTTCTTGTAACCATCGTCGTACTTCGGGTAAACGTACACTTTTCAATTGACTTTTAGCAGCTCGATATAATTTTTGAACTCCTCCGTAACCAGCAGCATGACCAGGATTGTAATAAATGGTAGCTAACAGTTTCTCCATGATTTTTTTTCCTCAAGAAGAATAAGTTAACCAAGTTCCAATACTCTTTTCTTCGTGAGGTATCTTTTTGGATTGTTGTTGTTTACGTGTCCGACGTGCTACTGGGGTAAAAGTAGATGTGGTTTGAACAGGGGTCATCGGTTCTGTTTTGACTTCTTTCTTCACTTCTTTCTTTTTCTTTTCTGAGGATAAAGGGGTAGACCTTTTCTTTTTTATCCAATCTGGGGTGGCTAACTTTTTTATTTTTTTAAGAGGTGGAGTTAGTAAAAACTCTTCTTCTTCTTCTTCTTCTTCTTCTTCTTCTTTTTCTTCTTTTTCTTTTTTGATAGTCACTTTAGGTTCGCTTTTCATGAGAGCCTTAAAATCTCTCAAAGTGGGTGGAGCTGTTTCGTCGACTGCTTTTTGACGAAAGAGTTGTAGACGTTGTAAAAGTTGACCGTACCGTTGGGTTTTTTCTGTTTCGGACAAATCGTTACGTTCCATCAGGGATTGTATTTCTTGTTGTAACTGAGACATTTCGTTGAGATTAGGATTGACTGGTAAATGAGGAATCCGTTGTTCGTTCCAACGATGAAATTCCATCCATCGTTTGTAAGGTACTAAAGTCAGTTTTCGTCCTTCCATTTCATTCAAAGGTACCAAAAAGGTGTGGTCATTTCAGAGAAGGGTGGTCCTTTTTATCCTTCTTTTTTTTTTATCGCATGACTCCTCCTAAAAGTGGTCCAGCAATCGTTCCTAACAAAGGAGCGGCTATTTTTAACAATGGTCCTATCAACATAGGTAGAAATCCACCTCGTTGTACCAACATTTTTTTCTTTTGTTGAAGAGGTATTTTCTTTTTCACCATTTGACGAAGAACGTTCCGATGTTTCCCTAATTTTTGTTTCTGTATCTTAGACAAAAGTACCGTTCCTTTTAACACGTTCAAACAACATTCACACACGGTATCGATGATTTCTTTAGGAGCTGTTTGAATGAGTTGTTTTCGCATGGGAGGTTTGGATTTGTTCAGGACAGACAAGACATCCCAATGTTTGGCTAGACGAGGGGGAAGAAGTCGTCCTTTTTTACTGGTTTTCTTCTTTTTTTGGTGGTGGTGGTGGTGGTGTGCACGTTTGGGAGCCATCTTTTTTAGTCGGTAGAAAACAAGTCTGAAGTCTTTTAGCAGGGTACCCTTCTATTTTATACTGGAACACGTCTCCACTGATTGTCTGCACGACGTACCAACTTCACGACAGGTCTGACTCGACGTTGAGGTGTTTTCAAAGGACTAAATCGACTCAATTCTTGTTTGGATAAATCTACTAAACTTTGTAAGATACCAGTTCTTTCTTGGACTTTGGTTTTAGGGGATGGTACTTTATTGCTAGCTGCTGCCATGGCTAAATCAGTTGAAGTTGACGGTCCCGACGGGGTCACTTTTGAAATAGGTTTCCATTTTTGCATTAAATTAGGAAACACGGGACTTAAGTCTGGTTTGACAGGCATCATGGTAAAAGGTGAAGAAGATGTGGACGCAAAAGGTGACCTTGTTACTAATGGGGTCTGTTGTTGTGGTAGTGTTTTTTTCTTCCTGGTTGCAGCAGTACTTCTTTTCTTCTTCTTCTTGGCACGACTTTTCTTTGGGGATTTCTTCTTTTGGGGGCTTTTCTTTTTTTTTTGGCTGACTTTCTTCTTCTTCTTCTTTTTAGGTGATTTGGGTTTTTTGGCTTTGGCATCATTAGGATCCCATTTCAAAAGGGAACGAATCATAACCCCTCCTAAAGAACCACTTCCACCAGGAGTTAAAATGATTTGTTTTTTAGTCCGTGAATCGATTCTAGGATCAGCCAGTTGTGACAATGCCGATTTATGTCTTTGAAAAAAACGTTGAGTTTGATGAGGGATGTGAATGATACCTTGTAGTAATTGACGTGCTGTCAAAGTAAACCATCGTAACACTTCTTTCAGACTCGCTTCTAACAAATGAGCACGGACTTGTGCATTTTTTTCACGACTAATGCCATACAAGGCACGAATCAATTTAGCCGAAGGATGCGATTGAAAGGAAGTCATCTTCTTCTCTCAAAAAGAGTGTGAGACAAAAATGACGCTGTAGGTTGTTTTTATAGTCTTTTTTAAAAATGGACTGAAGGGGACGTGTAAATGACAGGACCACCTTCTTGACCCCAAGAGTGAAAGATACTGGCACGAAATCTCAAATAGTCAGGAGTGGTCGGTTTTAAGTCAATGAGTAAATACTCGTGAGGGGTTTGAGTGGCATCGTCGTACGCATAATTGAGCCAAGGAGCTCCTAACTGTTTGGCTAACACTTGTACTTGAGATTTGTCTCTGGGACTTTTAAACAAGACCACGTAATGAGCATTCAAACTAATAGTTCGATGGGCTTTACTCTGTTGAAATAAATTTTGTGTTATGTACACAATACTAGCATTACGATGGTGACCTTTTCGTGTAAACCAAAGTTTAATTTCTTCTTCGTCTTCTCCTAACATGTCATCAAAAATAACTAAATGAGTTTGACTCACGTCAGACACGATTCCATCGTCTTCGTGAGGGATGCCTTCTACAAACGAAATGGTTTCTCCTTGACTTTCTTTCAATAACGTGTAAGACGGTTGCCACTCTTTGTAACACCACACGATACGTTGAGGTGGATGATCAAACAAATCAGTTTTGTGTTCGATCAATCGTTTGACAAATTCGGTTTTGCCTGAACCACTCGGTCCAGCAATTAACATGTTAAATGGATGGCGCAGATACAAAGCATTCCAACTTTGACGATCTAATTTTTCGTCAATTACTTTCACCACAGAAGAGGAGGAAGAGGTAGACGAGGTAGAAGAGGAGAAGAATGATGTAGCCATGATTGAGGTAAGAAGATTTTTGAGAAGAAGACAAAAAACCCAAGGCTTTTTATACGTTTTCATACACGTTTATTTTTTTTTTGTAAAAACAAACCAACCCACAAAACAATAACATATTTTACAAATTTGCATGAAGAAGTGAATTTGTGAGAAAATATACAATTAAACCGAACACGTACACAATTAAGACTATCACTAAAACAGCTAAAGTTCTCTCTAAACAAGAAAAGGAACAACAATTGTTTTGTGTCCAAGTCATGAAAGACACCACTGTTTGTGGTAACATTCTTCTTCTACTCGTCTTTTTTGAATTCACTGACGGTAGCGGTGGTAAAGAAGGGGGGTGTTCCTCCTCAAGAGGTATTGGAACCACAGCAGTAGTGGTAGTGGTGTCAGGTACTTCTTCTTCTTCTTTTAGAGTTTCCCATGGAGGTTCCCATTTTTTTTTTTTCACTTTTAGAATGTTATCAATAAGTGGTTGCCAAATCTTGGCTGAACTGGGCCACTTCTTGTAACCAATATTGGAAACCAAGGTTTCTCCAGGGTCGTACATCTTTCCAATGGAAAAGTTGTTGGTGTAACTCACTAGCAGTACACACTTCTTGAAATGTTTTATGCACAGATAAAGTGTGACGAATGTCTTCTTCACATGGAAGTACGTCACTAATTTTCATCACCACTCTCAACGCTATACGTACAATTTGTCTTTCGTGGACTGATAAAATCAAGTTTTTATAGTCTTCTTCTTCTACTAAGTCCGAAGAAGAACACACGGTCATATTGTTTTTTGGTACTCAACAACAATTGAGTCCAAAACAACCACGGATCCTTCAAAAGAATCCAAGGTAAACACTTGTCCTCAAAAATATTCCACAACGAATGTCCTGGAAAACGAAATCCAAGATAAGTAGTCACTAAGACACACACCACATAACGTCCAAAATTTAATGGATACAGTTCTTGTATCACTTCTTTATATTCCTCTAAGGTCTGAATTTTATCTATGATTTCCTTCCACGGAATCCGTTTCACAACTGGTGTGTAGAGTTCAGGCATACCCACTCTTTTATAGTCAGGCAGTAACTGTGTCACAGAATCCGTTTCACGAGTAGTAAAGTGATTTGAGACGTGACGCCTCCTCTTTATAGGGATCGATGGCTAAGGTTGGTATCTTGGGTGGCATGTTTTTATAGCCAGGCTCCCAAGGTTGGTACCTTTTGAGACAGTCTCCTTCAGGATAGAAGTTGAGATAGAGGTTTCCCATGACCATTCTTCTATGCCCTTGAAAGAGGGTATAGCGTAAAAATCGAGAAATGACTTTGAGTTTACGTTTCACTTGTAATTTCAGAAACTCACGGTAAATCTGTTCTCGCACATTCAAAGGCATGGCACTAATGTACTTGGGTAAAGTTTCCGATTTGGAAAGAAATACTTCTCTTTTGTATTCTTCACGATACTGGTGATAGTCGTTTTTCAGAATCAAATTTCTGATGCGATGAAAGTAGCCATAGCCTTGAAATCGAGGAATCACTTGAAGTTTACGTTTCACTTGAATTTGAACCAACTCATCGTAAATCCGTTTTTGTAACTTTGAAGACAAGTCACGAATTCGATCTTGTAGAGTAGGTTTCTTGGTGACAAAATACTCACACACAAACCAAACGGAATCGGTAGGTAAAGGATATCTATAGGATCCAACACCAGTTTCCGTGATTATCCTATCTAATTTCAAAACACAAAAAGGTGATTTGTCTTCAGGAGACAGTTCTTCTAACAGTTTTTGGTATTCGTCTATGTTAGTCACATTTTTTTCCTTCACTTCCTCCCATGGAATTCTATATTCCACTGCTACATTGTAGGTAGCCCCCACCAATGTCTTAAATTGGGGATGTAGATTTTCATCAATGTCTGACCATTTGAATATCTTCTTAGCTATCATTTGTCTTATTGTATTCAAATACCATTGGTTACAACAAGTCTGTTGTAAAGGATGTAGCTCTTTTTTACGTTTCAGTTGAATGTGAACAAATTCTTGGTAAATCCGTTCTCGTAACTCCAAAGGTAATCCACGAATACGATCTTCTAAAGTAGGAATATACTGAAAAATACAATCTTGTAACTCTAAAGGTAAACCACAAATAAGTTCATCTAAAGAATAAGTATTCTCCTCCATGGAATTTTTTTTACTTCTTCAACTTTGTAGGCATAACATCTGGCTCATCGTACCCGTACTCTTCTAAGGCTACTAAAGGTAAGAAGTGACAGTGCGGAGACCATCTGGCATGTTCAATGTAAGCTGAGTCGGTAGGCTCCCAATGGCGAAGTTCCACACCGCAACTAAAACATTGAACTTTATCTCCTTCTCCCGTGTATTTAAATCCAGATCTAGCTAAACTTTCCGGTTTAGGTCCTTCTAGATATTTTGGCCACTTGTCTTTGAATGACTCCAGTCGACTTTCATACTTGGAATAACCAAATAAAGTCACAGGTATTCTGATATGCCATTTAGGCTCCACATCATTCCTCTTGTTGTCATTAACGTCAATTCCTTTAGTATTTTTTCCACTGAAACATAAAGGACGATCTGCCTCTTTAGAGTTTGATCGATGGGGAGTGACTGAATCAAAGATGTCACAACGTACGGCATCGCACTCAAATTCCTCAAAACTAGAAAAAATACTCATCTATTTTTTTTTTTTCTTCTTCTTCTTGCTCGGTTCACGTGAAAAGTCAGAATGAAGGTTAGGCTTGGAAGGGGTTCCTTTTTTATACCTGTCGACTGTACCATCCGAAAAGTATTGTAATGTGATCCGTGGAAACGCCAAAGAAAGGTAAACACAGTTTGGTGACCATCTGGTATGTTCCACGATAGCTGAATCTTTAGGACTCATGCGAATGCTTGCACCACAACTAAAACATTTCACTAAACTTCCCTGTTCAAAGTAGACAAATCCTGCTCTGGCTAAAGAGATGGCTGTGGGTAATCGATCCCCTTTAGGCCATTTTTTAAACGTCTTCAATCGGCTTGTACAATTAGCATAGTCAGGCAAGACCCATGTTGAAGTCATCTTTTTTTTTCAAGAGGAGGGTTTCCTTTTTTTATACTTCTCCAAGTCGGCGTGTCCGTAAGGTAAAGTGGTGTGATCTGGAAGTCTCACTCTTTTTAGGTACACAATACGATACACTTTTTGAACAGGTCGAGTCACGATTTTATGATTTGGTAGGCGAACAATCTTGTGAGGTTCTAACGTAGCTACTTGAAAATCTTTCACTTGTCCAGACAACAGAGCATTTTTTAAAACCTCAAAGTTCACGACTTGGTTAGTTCGATAATTCAGAGTCAATCCTTTGACTTTACAGGAGGTGTGAAGTTGACCTTGAGGATCTCGGTATCGGTACCCATAATTTTTAGGACCACCGCTAGCAAAACTCAGGATGGTATCTTGAGGGTGCTCGTCTGTCCAGGCTCCTAATCGATCTCCTTGAATGGTAGGGTGGGGGTAACCGGGACGATGAATGTAAATGCAACTGTCAGTATCAAAATACAGAACACGATCTCCCAAGACTTCTAATGCTTCGTCATACAACTTCAAACGAGCATGAGCAGTTACGTAGGCGGCAATGACTACGTTACTAAACTTGTCAGGTTTCACAAACTTGGGTTCATCTTCAAAATTAACAATGATCAAATCCTCACGGACGATTTCAACGTGCTTGACTAGAATACTTTTGTCGTCCACCAGTTGAAAGTAACGATAAGGATCGTCCACGTATTCCGTTTTGGGTAAGATCGTACGTTGAGCCATTTTTCCCCACAAACAATTCAACATCACTTTAGCAAACGATCTTTTTCCTTCATTTTTTTCTATGTCTTCTAAAGTGATGCCTTCGATGTTACGGTATTCTTCTTTGAATCGTACTTTGTCTTCGGGAGTTTGACACCACGAAGGATAACCACTAGCTTCTTGTTTCAGTTTAAGAAATTGGTTCACGTACCCCGAAAAAATGCCTGGATGATGAGTAGCGTCGTCCTTTTGATATTGGGCTGTCGTTGGAAAGTGCCAAATTTCATACACGTTCAATAAACGGTATCCACGATCCAATGCCCGAAACAATTCGGCACTGACCCACGTACCTATCATTGACCGTTCTTCCTCTGTGTGGTGACAGGAATGATCTTGGTTACACATTTCGGCACACGTCCGACATAAAGGAAACATCAATTTTCCTTGACAATGGCAAGGTAAGATGGGATGAAACAAGTTTGTGGGAGGTAAAACTTTACATTTGATCAATCCTTCGTATTGACGAATCTGTTTTACGTCGATGTGCTCTGTTAAAATTTCAGGGTGTCCGGTAGGAAAACGAGCATATTTACACACCCAAGGATACAAAGAACACACGTCGATGTATTTGATTTCTTCTCCTTGGGATTCGTTCACATCGTACAATAATCGAGTAGCATTGGTTCGTCCTCCAAATAAACTGTGACGTGGATCTAAAGGTTCAATGTCGGCTGCATCGTAACTTTGAGTAATGGTTTTAAATTCAGGATCGATTTTCAAACGTCGATCGTACTCGTGTTCCCACATTTCTATCACTTCGTAACCTTGACTTTCTAACTGAAGTCGTCGTTGACAAGTCTGTTCATATAACTGATCCATGGTAGAATCTGAATAAGGGCTTTTCATGTTTCGGTCAGGATAACAAATAGGGCATCCGTGAAACAAACACCCCTGAAACTCGTACACAATGTGCGGGTTTTCTAAATCCCAACCATCCACAGAATAACCTCCAATCTTTTTTTCTCCTCCACCGTTTCTAGCATGTTGTATCCATTTGTCTTCTTTTTGACATAAGTAATGAAGCCAACGTAAAGCTTTGACCGAATATTGACGACTAGCAAAAATTCCCGTGTTGGAGTCAATGATGGCTAGTTGGTTTTCGGGCATGAAATGTTGTCTGTAGACTAAGGAACAGGCTTTAGGTAAGGTGGATGCCTCTTTCAAAGGATCGACCTTTGCACTATCGAGAAATAACTCTCGAAATTTTCCACAACAACGTCTTAAAATATCTACATCCGATCGACAATATTTGAGCATCTCTTCTTGAAAGTCAAAAGGATCGTTCTGGTGAGCACGGTACCAAGCGTAAAAAGTTTCTCGCTGTTCGGGGCGCATTCCATCGGGGTCGTAATCATGAAGGTCAGGTAAATGAGGTAGGACGGCCTGTTGATTAGCTTCCGTGTTAAAGAAGTGAGGAAAGTAACCTTTGGCCATTTCTGTCATGCCAAATGTTTTTGGCATACGACTCAAAGGCATGGCTAAATAACTCATTGAATCTTTAAATTGAACTTGTCCTACTTTCATGTAGATGAGCTTTTTTTCCATTCATGGTGACTTCAGGACGTTCGGTTCCATGGTTCAAATAATAATTAAGTAAAAACTGTCCATCGTATCCCGAAAAATTGTGAGCTATGACGGTCGCATACCGATGACAATCTCCGTAACGATGAATGTCTTCTTCGCTCCAACTGTCGTGGGTGGTAGGGTCTAAAACCCATTCAGCAAACTCCGACAAAGTATTCACTCCACGAAAGATTTTTTCACGTCCTCCTGGAATCCGACTACAATGAGGACAGTGAAAATGAATTGATTCTTGAATGCACTGATCACAAGCCCTATGGGCTACACAAAAATTTGGAATGTGAGTACCTGTTTCTTGCATACATTCAAAATCAAAAAAGATGAAATCTACTTGTTTCTTGTTCTTCTTCTTCATCTTTATTTCTTCTTTCTTCTCTATCTTGTCAAACTTTTGAATAAAACATCGATGATCAAAATCGACGATCTGATGACAAATAGAACATTTTTTCTTACCAGCACAAATGTGTTTCTTTGGGTTGTTGGTACGAATCAGTTGTCCACACTTAGAACACGATTGTAATAACTCACAAGCACATTTTTGTTGCTGACCTTGAGTCTTGCGATGTTGTTGATAGCAAGTAGGACTGACAAAACGTCGTCGACAGGTTTCACAATACACGTGATGTTGTTTTGGTTCAGGAAGACATGGTGGGTCCGCTAAACAACCCCGACATCTTGCTCCACAAGCAATGTGTCGCTCCCTATTATTAAATCCATTGTTACATTTCTCACAGAAGTAAGAGCATCCCAAAAATCCAGTAATACTGGTAATGGTATCAAAATGTTCTTGATGGTGATATAGATGAATGTATTTTCCTTCAGGGAAATCGGGGCCTCGAAACAATAGAGCTCCACGCACTTCTTGAGGGTGAACTTTTAATGTATAATGAGGAGCCAAAACATCTTGAAGTTGCTGTAATTGAGAAATTCCACACACAGTCTCTTTAGGGATCCCCGCTTGTTGTAACAAGAGTTCTGCTTCTTTTCGTTGTTGGGGTCTGTTAGATTTTCTAATGTTCATCCAGGCTTTTTTCCATTCTTTGCTCTCATTCTTGTTAGAATAGGTACGGCCTACCACGATAGCTCGGGCTAAACACATTGAATCTTCAGTATTGTTAATTTGGACGACACTACGTTTGGTAGTACGAAGATCGTCCACCAATAACGGTTTTCTGCTTCGTCCACTTCCTCGAGGTGGAGAAACGTGAGTCAAGTAAACGGTGGCCTTTCCATCGGTGATAGTAAATTTGTCGTTTGATTGTTGTACATGTTCTATTTTAGACATGACTTTATCTGGCGTTAATTCTGCCGGGGTACTAAATTCAATCCAAACAGGACTCTTCAATTGGTCATGATGAATAGCTAGTCTCAACCGATCCTCTTCTTTGGCTCCACATTGCCGTTTTAAGTTCTGTAAGACAGATTCCCACAAATTGGTAATGAACCGCGCCGCTTTCTCAGGAGGTACTTGAGACTTGAAGTCTTTGAAGTGTACTGTGTGAGTATACGCCGTGGTCCTAAATTTTCGAGAAGTGATTTTTTGTGTCTCTCGAATCCTATAGTAATTTTCAGGAGCCACGGTAGCGTTAGCGGTAGCGGTAGCGGTAGGACTTTCTTGGTCAGGGGTTCTGGTGTTGGCAGTAACTTTGGTTTTGGTTTTGGGTGGCTTGAAAGTTTGGGTTTCAGGTGGTTGTTGTTGTTGTTGTTCAGTCATTTCATCTTCAAAGTCACTGGCATGGACTTGAGCCAGTAATTCCTCTAAGGGTGTTTCAGGAGGCACGGAATACCTTCGTCGCCTCTTGGTTTGTTCTTGTTCTGATTTATCATGGTTTGGACGTGATCTTTTCATCTTCAACTCTGATTTGAAACTGATTGAGTTTTTTCCACCCAGGCACCTTTATATAGAGAGAGAAGAGTATATAAAGAGAGAGCTTCTTACCTTCAGAATCAGTCTTCTTTGGTGATTGAACTTTTCAAAAACTGTCAAGATGGAAGAGTCAAAAAGACAGATTGCTTTTTTGGTGAGAGATTTACAGACAGTGATTCGAAAGTATACTACGAACAATAAGAGTAAAGACTACTCATCCTCCTCTGTCACTAGAGATAAAAGTGACGATACTTGTTACATCTGTCAAAAGAAAGGACATTGGGCTCCAGATTGTCCCAAACGTGAACAGCAAAAGAGAGACAAATCAAAAGATATCTGCTATCATTGTAAAGGACCAGGACATTGGTCTTCGGAATGCCCTCAGAAAGAACAAGAAGAAGAAGAGGAGGGGGAGGAAGTGAATTCAGAATTAACAAACCTAGAAGAAGAAGAGGAACATATCATCAAGAAAAGTAAGAAGAGTGTAAGAAGAATGGAAGACGAAAGTGAGAATGAAGATGAAGAAAAGGAAAACAGGATTCCTATGAAGAAAAAGAAACACAAGAGAGACAAAAGTGAGAAGGAAGAAACTCAAGTGTTTAAATTCAAGCCACACAAGCATTACAGAAAGTGAACTTTGTTTTTTTCTTGTGTGTGATTTTTTTGGTGTTATATGTTATATTGCTGAATTATTTTGTAAAAAATTGGATGAATACATATGACTGGAGAGAAAAAAGTAAGTGGTTTTGTGTTATTTTGTTTTAGAGTAGAAATGCACGCACGCACGCACGCACTCACACTTGTACTATGGGGTGGGATTTTTTAAAGTTTTAACTTGATTTTTTTGGCAATTTGATTTCTTTTCTAGAAATCTGGGGGCCCTTAAAAGGACCATTGGGTTGTTTTGTTTTTGGTTTTCAAAACAAAAACTTTCAAATTAACTTCAAATGCCGTAGTCCTTTACCACGGCCCAATCCATATCCTGTTAATGCTGCTGCTACTGATGGTGTTTTCATTATGGTGGTAGTCACTGGTGGTGGTGGTGATATTGGTGACATGGGTGGTGGTGGTGGTGGCATCTCACTAGCACTGGAAGGTTTAGAAGAAGAATGTTGTTTAGCCCGTGATGGTCTTTTCCGTTTAGGTGGTTGATGAGTTAAAGAATACTTATAGAAATTAGTCATCCATTTCAACTCATATAATACCTCTTCTAACAGACTTACAGTTCTTTCTTGAAGACTGAGGCTTTCCTTTCCTGTTTCCTTCTTCTTCTCCTCCTCTTGTAACTGCTGCTGCTGCTGCTGTCTGATTTCTTCTTCTTCTTCACTTTGTTTTCTTCTCTCTTCTTCTTCTTTCTGTTGTTGTTGAAGAAGAAGAAACATTTCTTCCTCTTCCCGTTGCTTTTTGACAAAATTTTCCATGTCTTCCATTTGTCTTCTTTTAAAATCATTCACCACCATTGTTGGTACAGTAGTAGTAGTAGCAGTATTGTCAAACTCTTGATTTAGTAAATCTAAATCAAAGTCTTCCGGCCGAAAGTTCAATATTGCCGCAGCATTCATTATCGTTGTAGGATCACTCCAATACATTGATGTAGTACTTGTCTTTCCAGTCTCCATGAAGGCTGTCGAAAAAAGTAATAAAGCCTCCTACGAACGCTACGATACCTTTATACCCGAGATGACGTCACACCTCCGCTTTCTTCCTATTGGAAGAAAAACCGAACCGACTTGTAACACGTGTTTGGATTGGTAGTTGATTTGGATCCATTTCAATCCGATCGTAAGGTATATATACAACCACTCGTTTCATAAAGTTTCACCGGTTTTTTTCTTCCAAGGCGAATACTCTTAAAAAACAAAATCATGTGGGTTAGTGTAGAATCCTCCAACATTGTTTCAGGAATGCTGTTTAATCCAGCATTCCTGATGTATGTAAAAGCATCATGGACTAAAACCAAAATTACGGATACAGCTACATGGTATCGACAAAGTTATGTGGAGAGACAAGGTTGTCTAAAGAGGGTTTTACTGTATGGCCCCGAAGTTCGAAGAAGTTCAAGAAGAAAAAGAAAACCCTCTAGGAGATGTTCTTGTTGTTAAAAAATCCAAACAACAACAATAACAACAAACAAAAAAGGTCCTTTTTAGGACCGCCCATTTATCAAGAAAAGATTAATTATTTTTTCAAATATTGCCTATATATAAGTGTGTGTGTTTTATATGTGGTGTGTATATTTTTTTTTTTTTTTTTTTTTTCTCATAGTCTACCCTCAAACCAAAAAAAACCCTTCTCCTATGTATGTTATATGTGATGAGTGATTTTTTAGGGAAAAAAGGGAATGTTTTCCATCACGTCCGCGCTTCTTGCATATAAACCGGTGCCTTCCACAGTAGCGCCATTCACACTTTTTTTCACTCTTCAAGAATGCTTGACATTATTGACAATCTACAGGAAGCCTGGGACTGGATGGTGGAAGTGAAGTATTATACGGAGAAAAGGATGTGGTGGTATCCAGTCAGTTGGAAGTGGGTAATCCATCACTTTACCTACATTAATTTGATTTTAAATTTAATTCAAGAAGTGAAGAAGGAGGAGGAAGTTAAGAAGAGTAACAACTCCTCCTCTTCTTCACCTTGTCGAGTAGGACTTCTTAAAGAAGTCTTGGATTACATCCAAATATTGGATGATCATTTAAAATGTATCATCCTTACTCGACAAGAAGCGGCCCTGCTCAGAGTAGAAACTATTATTAAACAAATTTTGGAACAGGAGGTCGCTAAAATCAAATTAATGTGGGTAAAGGAGAAAAGAGAAAAACAATTCAATCGTCTGAACTTGAACTGGATGAAAATTCAGGACAAGTTCAGACAATTGAATCATCCCGACTGGATACCTGAAAAGAAGAAGGAGGAGAAGAAGAAGAAGAAGAAGAAGTTCCACCTCCCAGGCTTTCTCACTCAATGTTGGGGAAAATAAAAAATTTTATTTCCCCTCCAACGGTCCTTTTTCAGGACCACCCTTTTTCAAGAAAGATTAATTCTATTTCTCACACCCCCTCCCTCCCTCCCCCCGTAGAGGTCCACCCACCATCTTGGACCTATAGAGACCCCCCTGCCATCTTGGTGGGTACTGGGGGACAGTCTTTTTTTGATGGCACTATGGGGACACAAGATTATGGGGCATCTTGTGTCCCCATAGTGCCATCAAAAAAAGGCTGTCCCCCAGTACCCACCCTCTACTACTTAAATGTCATTCTTTCATTAATAACAACAGTGGAATTTTTTATTACATGGTAAAGCTTCTTTCTGCTACTGTTTAAATTTATGTATACCGTGGTTTTCTTCATTTTCTGACATAATATATAAAGTGTCCACATCTACATATACTTGTTAGGCATATAGCTTTTGTTTACAAATAAAATCTTTGTTCTGATCATGTGACCCGGATATACATGGGCAATGATCCGTGGAATTTAGTAGATGTCTCGTCAATATTATTTATTTGATCTAATTATTCTGCGCTCTACTGATTCCGGTGGACCAACACAGGTGTAAAAAGGTGAAACTTCTTAACCTTTCATTCTGAACAAAATTAAGCATATGCGGACACTTCTTTTATATTATGCCGGAAAATAACGAAAAAACGATGATACATAACTTTAAATGTAATTTGTGTTTTTTCAAATGCCTCCGAGTGGCCTGAGAAATATTACATGAATGAGATTATGTTCTGTTCTGTTTATTCCAGGAGTAGTATCAATGCATTCTGCTGGTCTCTCTATCACGCGGGCCAAATTCGCATTCGACCGAGACGTTGACGGAAAGAGATATATCGCAATTGGCTTCAAGCGTACGCTTGACCTATATTCAGTACTCGCGATAGCGCGTTTGACCCATGACCCATTCACATTGTTGTGCTGTGCTGATTTCTCGTACAAGTCGAGGCGACACACATGCAGTGACATTGTCGAAACAAGATAGTCACTGATCGAGGAGACATCTGACATTGTCGTGTGGATTTGCAAAAGAAAATGTAGTAGAAATACTGCGTCACTTAAAACCCAAAGTGGGAGGGATAGACACGATGCTTTGTCTGATATTCAATAACCCGGTGTCACTTAATTTAACGTAAATCTTCGAACAAACACCCAATAAATACAACAACGCCAATATGAGCCAATTTGTTTGGCATCTATCTAAAATAAGACTTGTCAATTTACCGGTATTAGCAAGCCGCAACCGCAGCCGTCACACACACGCACCACACAGACAGACACATGCATTGCAAAATATTGCTATAACAGTCGGAACTTCAAATTAGTTACTTTCATGAATATATCAATAAGCATACAACATTTTATTCGTGCAAGTCATGCCCCTTTTGATGCAGTCCTGGTAACGAGGTTTCGCCCTGTGATATATGCCCAAACACAATGAAAAAAATATAAACAATTGCAGAAATCATTGAAACAGTGCAAAACTCTAATAGGGTCGTATTTCGTTGCATATACATATGCATACCATTTCATTTCTGTATAGAGTGGTTGTTGTGTATCGTGTCAACAAACTCAGGGTCGGACGTACAGACAGATAGACAGGAGAAAATCAATATCCCACTACACCATTTTGAATGGGGGCAAAAGCTCAATTCCTTACAATTATACTCATATGTGGATACTTTTTGTAGTATGTCAGAAATGACAAAAGCCACGGTATACATACATTTGAACAGTAGCAGAAAGATTTACCATCTGATAAAAAATTCCACTGTTGTTATTAATGAAAAGAATACATTTACAAAAAGTGTAGAGACGTGAATGGTAAATATGCATCAGTTTTAAATATATAAAAAGCGGCATAAAAACTGAAAACAACTAGCGTGGTCTTCGGTTTTCGTCACCTATTACAGCAAATTTAGATACGAAATAGAACGTCAGTAAAAAAACAACAAGAATAACAACAAAAAAAAACACAGTATGTTAACATGTACGAAAATGTATTATTTGTATAGCAAACAAAGCAAACCCATTTTTCTTAAAAGCAAAGTTTGGTTTGTATTAGTCATAAAAATACAATCATAAAGTTGTTAACTTTTTTAATTAAATTTAGTCTTTTTTATTTTGACACCAAATCAAACCAATCCATCAAACAGCCTTTCATTAAACATGTCATAATACAAAATGCTGCTATCCTGAAAACACGTGATATCTTACAAAACTTTAGACGGTGACACTAACTGAATGAGAAAACGGAAAGGTTTTCAAAAAGTTAATGCTTGTACATTGCTGTCCATTTTACTTATATTAGATTTCATTGCAGGTGTGTTTAATATTTTAAATCTACAAAGCGCACAGGGATCAATCGTAAAGTACTTGAGTTGTAATTTCTCTTAGTTCTCAAATTTCTTGTTTTCCTTCTTAGTATCATCCTATTAATATCAGGTAGTTATTATTCGTTAGTACATGTTGAATATTGAAGCTTTGTTTGACTATAAGTTTAAATGGCTCCTTGAAACGTATCTTATTCCAAATGCCAGCAATAAACTGGAATATAAGCATACACATGTGTAATAAATATTTTAATATAGATCACCCAATCCCAAGAATATGGTCCAAATTCAGAAAAAAAATTATTCAATTTTAAAGTTTAGGAAAATGGATATTTTTTTAAAAAGTTTTCTGATAAACGGACATATTGGGCCTTTAAATACGAAAAATGACCCACAAATGTCAAAAAACAATTTCTCTGGGAACGAAGCACACATTGCTCATTGTCTGGTTATGGACGTTATACATTACGAAAGTTATATTATATTATAATATCAGCCATAATTTTTATTTCTGTTCGAATCATTTGAAGAAAATTCACAATGTATTGACGATTTTAGCTTTCTGATATGGACAATTATGCGAAAATACCACGAATAAACCGTTTTTTATTTGAAACTTGCGTTATGGAAGTTAAGTTCTTAAATGTCACAGCTTAACGCAAGTAATTGAATATGTTTTGAGCGAAATCCGATCAAAATAATTTTATAGAAGTCATGATTTTACTTTGTAAGTATTAATATGTAGTCCATAAACATTTTCTGTGTTCTTAATTAGTTACGGTGAAATTGTTAAGCAACCAACAGAAAAATGTTATGGATGTTATAGGCTATTCAGCGACAAAAATAAAACTGAAACAAAAAATTCAAAAAACATACATAGTGAATGTTTATTAGATTCCAAGATGGTATTAGATAGCAAAAACGTCGAACAGACGTATACTTTATGCAATTTAACTATGCTTTTGTAAAGCTGAAGTGCTGTAGTTGCTGATGCCACTAGCAGAAAATGCAGTATTTGCAATTTTTGATTCATCTGTATATATAAAAGATAATAAAGTAAAGATTTTATTGTATTTAAAAATATTTATAAATAACATAACTTTCATTGAAATGTTAATTTATGACAATATATTCTATCACTTTTTCTGTGCAAACGAAAACCATCAGCGACGGAATAAAACCTTAGTTGTACCATTTTTCTTGGATTAAGAGAGAGAGAGAGAGAGAGTTGCCATGTCACCTTTTTAAACTACCAAAGGTAATTTGCTATCAGCCTGTATACCCTTACTGACACCTTACTATACACATGGATCGCCATGTAATGGTCTGCTGGTGTGAATGATGAGAATTTAAATACTCAACCAGATAACCAAAGTGTGCGTTCCAGATTGTGATACGGGGTGACTAACTCCGTGTCACAATGTGGAACGCACACTTTTGTTATCTTTGTTTACAGTTATTTTAAGTAAGTACAAACAAAAAAGGAAAATTAAAAAAAATACGATAAACAACAACAACAAATTAGGTGTGCAGATAATAAAAGGATAAAGCTTCAAAAAAGGGAAAAAACAAGAGGGATATCCAAGGCAAGTGAACAATGATGGTACCAAACTTTGGAAGGAATAGCAATTAGTATGTAATGTACACTATCAATTGGTCATTATACAGTCTGCGAAAGAGTAATATTAGTAATAACAAGAATCCCTTTATATTTAGAATCTAAGGAAGAAACATTAGTTAAAACGCATCGTGTCCTAAATGTCTTTTAAAACAACTTTAAGTAAGTTGATAGCCAACTTCAGCCCTGTCTGTTCCGGATGAAAAATATAATAGAAATGAAATAAATGAGTAATGAAATAAATAAATTAAAACCTTAATAACAGTTCAGAGATTTTTTTTGACAGAGATGATTTTAAAAAATGGCTTCATTATTAATTTCGTCAATTCTAAATCAATTATCATTTGCTAGAAAACGGGCTTACGCACTTTTTGCAAAAAAAAAATAGAAAAAAAAAGAACAATAATAATACCAGAAGTAATCCCCAAGGTAGACGAGCATTCCTTGCTTTGCTAGATTCATGTTCTCGTCTAAATCTTTAAATTTGCTCAACGGTACCTGTACAGGATTTTGCTCTTGTATTTAGTATGTATTTTAATACATTATATAAGGAAGCCTTTCTACTTAAGTCGGTTAGGTTAGGTAAGTCATCTATTATCTACGACAATGTAATGTGTACCATGCAAATAAATGTGCATAAAATATATTTTTGTAGTTCACTCCGGATGGTTGTATGGGAAACTTATACGTATGTATGCATGTATTAGGGTTCAACAACACGTCAGCACAGTAACATTAATTTGGTGCCGATTCAAGGTAAGCTTCTAAAAATGTAAATATAAAGATTTTGACAAAAACTTTAGGAAAATAAACAATTCCAAAATAAATGTAAACATGAAGTACAAGAAGATAAAAGATAAACAGTAAGAAAATGAAAGCATTAAAGAAATTGTTTAGGAAGTACAATGAAAATGAAAATGAGCATAACGCCTGTAGGTTAAGTAAATTCCTGAAGTGAGAATGTACGGATGCAAAGGGGTCTTGCATTTAAGCTTGTCACCTGAAGTGATGATTCTAACAGATGAATGACGTCCAAATTGAAACATGAAACTAGGTTTAATGATTGATACCTCTAAATTAAACGCGTACTTTAAAGTATCTAAACACACCCATCCACTCACTTCCACCCCCTCCCACCAACTCGACTGAAGAAACTGACACCAACCTAACAATAACCATTGATACGTGTCAAATCCTTGTTTCCGGTTAATAAAAACATTCGGTTTACTCTGAACTTATTCACAGTTATGCTTGAAAAATCACAACTTTATACTGTCCGAAGAGAAAATCCTGAAAAATAAGTAGCATAATGCTTTTCATTGCGTACATTTTCAGTCTAAGCAAAAACACAGGCGTCTTTTCAGGATTATAATTTTCACTGAAGATGATATGTATATATGCAGTAGCGTTTATCGGCACCTCAGCACAATAGTGGCTATATGGTGCCAACTAAAAGCGAAAATCGAAAAATGTAAAAATGAAGAATTGCACAAAAACCATAGGAAGATAAACCCTTCCAAATAAATGTAAATATGAAGTACAACAAGGTAAAATATAAAGGATTATTGCTAAAATTCTGTAAAAGGTATATAAAATAAAAGATAAAGGTAAAACATGTAAAATCCTTAAAACATCTGGTTCTGAAGTTTGTTTGTGGAGTTTTCATTCCACATATTTTGCCAAGTATGAATAACAGGCTGATTTACATAATATTTGAAGTCAGAACATAGAATCGTCCATTCGGAGACGGGTGATTGCAGGGCAGCTTTGATGGCTTTATCTGCCCTTTCATTGCCCTTATTACAAATGTGACTAGGCAGCCAACAATACAGGATACTTTTCCAGATTGTATGAGCAAATCATGCTTCTGTAATATCTGGGATAATAACGGGTTGTCAGGATAAGGTTTTGAAGCGCTTTCAGTGTGGAAAGGGAATCCGAAAAGATTATGAAATTTGTTTTTTGTGACGTTTCAATGTAGTTCAAAGCGTTGAGTGTGGCTATAATTTCTGCAGTAAAATTTTTGGCTTTATCGGTAACCGATTCGAGATGGTACCACAGAGTGTTGCAGTGTCAGCTCTAACCTTGTCTCCATCTTCAGAATGGTATGTATACAGGGACGAATCGCCATGATATGAGGCTTTGATTCCAATGAATTTATTCTGAAAAACGAGTAAATGACGTGTTCGAATAAACCTATGTTAACTTTTGATTGGTTTATGATAGGGTTGATGTCGACGTTAAAATAATGGATAGATGGAAGAGAGAGGCATGAAAAAGAGGTCTTATCAGTAGGAAGAAGAATTTAGCAAGGAGTTAGTGTGCTCTTGAGATTTGGCTACAACACAGGGTCAAATATGTTCAATTGATCAGTGATACTTATAGAATTGTGTTTATGGGTCTTTATCATCACCTTATCACGAGGACGGGAGTGGTATAGGGAATATAAGAAATTAATGCATCCTAAAGGCAATAAGGCCTACAAGAATAATATCACCTGAGTTATGAGTGACACAGCAGGCGGACATATTCATTTTGTTACATTTTTTATGGAGGGGGTATTGATTTATTTATTTAGAAACTATCGTATGGGCTTTAATTCAATTTAGCGTCAAAGTTTCCAATATTATATTTATATCAACCCTACACGCAAGTTACAAGGCTATATAGATTTTATTTACGTGCAATCTTGTGGAATAGTCGAATAGTCACCTAATAAATTTGCTCCAATGTCGACATTGTTTTTTTTTTTTGTTTTTTTTTTTTGTTTGCTATGAGCTGATTATTATGCTATTCATCGTCAAAACGTGAGAGACATTTCTCAAAAATAAATATCAATAGATGACAAGACAATAAAAGGTTATACATAGTTGCCTTTTTCTATCTGTCTGTCTGTCTGTCTTTCTGTCTGTCTTTCTTTCTTTCTCTGGATACAAGTCTAGATGATCTCACAATGTATTTTACTAGTTAGATCAGGTGTAATAAAGTGTTTTACTGAAATACAAGACATTTAAAAAGTTGCTTATGAAATAGCCGTCTTAGAATCTCACCTTTAAAAACCTTTCTTACTTACCATTACCGTCGTGTACTTCTTGCCTCGAATACATACAAACTTTAATATACTAGCTGCTGAAAAGGGGTGAAATATTGGAATTAAGTACCTAACAATCCATCATTGATTGTAGCATCGAAATGTACAAAATCTATCTATTTTCCTGATACAAATCTTACCTGATGATTTTCAAAAAGACTCAGCTTGAGCAAAAAAATAAAAAATTAAAAGGATTTATAAAAATATACCTATGGAAGTGCATAACTACCAGCAATAGAAAAAAAATATTCGTTTGACCTTTGGAAATAAGGAAATTCATAAAAGATATTCGTTATTTCGAAAAGAACTTTGGAAATAAGGAAACTCATAAATGTTCTTCTTTATTTAAAAACTTTTTTTTTTTAATATTAAAAAACGTTCTTTTTGGAAATAGCAAAAAACTTACTTCTCGAAATAACGAAAGAAGAACGAATACTTGGTGGCGATATTACTTCACCATATTTGTTGCCTCAAATTTTGTTTACTTCATAAAGGATATACCTCTAGGTGAAATCTGATCCATTCCAGCGCATCAGACTGTGACCCAATGAAATATTTGACACTTAATATAACACAGAATCCTTAACTTCGAAGTGCTAAACAGAAACACCGAGTCCTACACTTTGCCCCATGACGTAGGAATATAAAGTGTTTATTCAGTAGTGTCCTGAAAACTTTGGTATGAAAAAGCTAATATCTCAGTTACAAGCTAACGACCTTTTGTGAATGAGCCAATTTCCACTTCCCTTGTAGTCTCGATCTGGCCAGACTATATCTATATACAGAATTTGCATGAAATGTAAACCTCAGTATAATAACACTCTAAAGTGTTATATATATATATATATATATATATATATATATATATATATATATATATATATATATATATTCTGAACTAGCATAACTGAAAATGACATAAAAGAAGCAAATTATTAACAGTTTCTCCAATCTTCAGATGTGTGTTTTTTTTCTTCATTTTATACATATTCGACGATCTAGTATCTTTATTTGCTTAATTATTAAAACTCCGGAAAACAAAGTTTATTTATTTATTTCAAAAGATACCAAACATGTTACATATATACACACTCATTTTTACCTTAACTTCTCATCTATCCGCAATAAAAAATGGAAATGGTCGAATACAATGACTAGTTATCACTCTAAAAGAGAACAACCTTATCCGTTCAAATAAATAAGCGAAGACACATACACCCCTCAAAAATTCTGAAAGATTAAAAGACAACGAAGTTAAGCTTAATCAAACCCAGTTTTAGCTCTTGATTTTAAACTCAACCGCAACGTGTGGTTACAAAATAATTTTAAGTTTGCGTCTGATGCAATCTATAATTTTATTGTTGACGCCATCTTGGCTATTAAATAAACAACCAATCAGAAGTCACTACTCATTCTACAGACTGGGTCATTGATTTATCCTTATAGCTGCTTTAATTTTAACAAATATACAATCATGAAACTACGCATAATCCATCCTCCAAATAATAAATAATGCTTTATTTTCAATAAAACGTAAATAACTACGATTACGAGTTTTGCCATACTTGTTTGCTTAATTATTCGAAACAGATTCTGAGCAGTATGCTCAATTTATGGATAGTTCAATTATTCGGAATAAATGCAAGTGCTTTGACACTGAAAAAAATACAGGAGGTTGGAATATATTAGTAGTAATTTTTGCAAATCCTATACGTATCAGAGAGAGATAGATAGATAGAGAGAGAGAGAGAGAGAGAGAGTAGTAGTAGTAGAAGTAGTAGTAGTATGGGACTTTGAGATTTTTACCGATCCAGTGTCCAATCCTTTATTACCCCCTTTTAGATTCCCCATGACTTTTTCCCACTTCGGGTTTTTGCACAAGCGTGTGTCTGCGATTATAACCCACGTGGGCCCACAAGCGAAGTTCCCACGGGGAGCCTCAGTATTATGCTACCACAGATCAATACAGCACTGTGAGTTTGTAGACAGATAGCTGCATCACTGTTATTATTGATCTGCGGCTCTCTGCTTGCAGTATACTGTCTTTTGTATAAGACAACGTGCATCCGTTATCACATCCACATGCACAGCCACGATCACATCTACGTGCATATCCACGATGAAACCGCATCCGTAATCGCAGCTGAGTTGGCACAGTTATCGTGGCTCAGTTGGCACAGTTATCGCGGCTGAGACCTCAGCGGTCACTCGTCACACTTGTCCAAATGCAAGTTTTTTTTATACTGATCAAAATACAGGAGGTTGTAATATCAACAAAGTTTTGTCAGAGAATATCACAGCAATACATCTGTAATTGGGGACGAGGTCCTGAGTTATACGCGCATTAAAGTGCATGTCAACCACGGACTGCCTGAACAGGTCCAGGTGTTCCAATGAAAGGTAATAAATCAGGTACAACGTAGTGAAATCTTTTTGGGAAATCTGCAGACCCGTGACAATGTTTTGATCCCACCCCATGTACGATCACATATTGTGATATTCACGTGCGACTTGATTGGCGTTCCAATAAAGCAAAATTTTTTCAGAGGGTTTCTGATGGCCGTTCAACCGCAGAGAAACTTCAGACAATCCTAAATTGTCAAATATCAGTACGCAATGGGTTTGGTCGGAAAATCGATTTATATTTTGTAACACCACCTACACGTGCCTTGGTGCGCTGATGCCTTGTTGGGTACTTATTTGCCATGAAAACTGTCCACGGGCGGTGCTGTGTGTTGAATCTGTGGTGAGCGCTAGAAGCGACAATGTTGACGTACCTCCAGACTCCATAAACGACATCAAACGCACTTCCGTGGTCAGCGAAGGAGTTATTACAGGCATCCACAATATTAATTTCGACAACACAACTTTGCCATTAACACTTACGTTTCGCCAAATTGCATTGTTTTTGGTGTGGGTCTTTCGGGTTAACACGACTGTGTGTTTGGCTCAGAAAATAACCTTGCGAACATCTATGCAAAACCCGAATATGGGACTGAGAGGAATCGCACAATAAGTTTCTTTGTCCTCGACGCGCCGCGAATCCAAGGTTGAAATTTGGGTTTAGAATTGGTGAAGGTGCGTTTCCCACACCAGGTCTGGCAGGCATACCAGCAGGTTGCGAGTGCTCGAAAGCATCCTGTGCAAATTTATAAGTGACATGTTCGTTTGCACCCTTGGCAAATATCTTTGTTTGGCCAGTGGATCTCGCGTAATCATTATTGTAATGGGTGAGTCCCAACATCGTCCTGGCAACATCGACATCGTCCAAACATGCTTCGATTTTCTTTCCATAGATGAGATAGCCATAATGCCGTTGTTGACAAATCCAACCTTGGTATTGGCGTCGTTATTATTACCGTTGTCCCTCGATTTCTAAGAAGTCCTCACACGGGAGAAAATATATATCCGTCCCTCTTCATTGGGGAGCCTAGATTGGTATGAATAATACTGACAATCTCGAACACTTCGATCTCGCAACACAGGCGCGTCCATGTCCAAAACGGGATCGGATACATCTTTAAACTGAGCCATCGTTTATACATTATCGGTTTTGTCTAATACCTTTTGCGCCGCTTCCCATTACTAGATTTGCAATCATCGAATCGGTATTGGGTTGAGCCAGGCGTTGTTGAGCAGTCTCATTGGTGATTTTACTAACCGGCGCTGGCATTGTTGCTGTCAATGAAAGCGCAGCTGGAACTTTCGTGTCACTAATTGCCGTAGTCGATCTCTGGCATCCATCTCCAACGCGGAATCGGATACATCTTTAAATTGAGCCATCGTTTATACATTATCGGTTTTGTCTAATACCTTTTGCGCCGCTTCCCATTACTAGAATTGCAATCATCGAATCGGCATTGGGTTAAGCCAGGCGTTGTTGAGCAGTCTCATTGGTGATTTTACTAACCGGCGCTGGCATTGTTGCTGTCAATGAAAGCGCAGCTGGAACTTTCGAGTCACTAATTGCCGTAGTCGATCTCGAATTGATTGAACCGACTGCAATCACAAAGTTTTTAACCGATTCGCAGCAGCGCTTTTGATGCTATCAACGACTCGCATTGCAACTTGTTTAGTGATCGGTGCAGCTTGCGATGCTAGGCGGGCGAGAACCTTTGGGACTCCTGTGAACAATCTTCGGACGACATCACCAAGGCAATTTCCGTAATATGTCTCGTAAACGGGTTTTCTCGCGTTGATAACACGAATGGGTGTTACACGTACGCGTACGATTGTCATTTTATTAAATATCAGGTCAATCTCTAATGTACAGAAAGTCCCCGCGGAGGTCCAACGCGTGCACGTCATAGTCGACAAGGGAAAAACGTACATGCGAGAGTCGGAGATTGTTGCATGGGCGCCGTTGGTATAATCGAGAGCAGATCACCCGGGGCGCATTAGGAGAAACCCAAACAATATATAAGTTTGAGAAGCCATGCTAGAGCCGGAGACTCTGTAACTGCCGCTGATGGCTTCAGACGTTAGAGTAGCCTGAATCGTAGAGGTAATCCTGACAATGTATGGCGCGATATTGTATCCCGATCGCAAGATTCGTTCACGTTCAGGAATCTCATTCGTTTCGGGCCAACCAAGAACCGTTCTGAACGACGACCGTCCTATATCAACTGTGTATTGTGGAGATTTGATCGAGATGGCAGAGCTGAGTGTGGGCTCGTGTACGCGTGTGTAGATTTTAGGGTCTTTGTTGGTCACTAACGAAATTCTTCGTCTGATCTCAGCATTAATCGATTCAATATCGAACTTGCCCGTGGAAAGTCCGACAATGTTACAGGTTACACCTGAGTCCGCTAAGAACACGAGTGAATATTTTGCGTCAAGGACCCCAAACGGCCGCGATCAGATGTTAGGCCAGCTGTAATAAACGCGCAACGACGCTAGTGCGATCTCGAGTGTATGGAATTCCCCCGCAGTAATTGGCGCTGGAAAAATCACGTGGAATTATTGCTTCATTGACGAGATTGGAATCATGGTGGTAACGCTCGGGGTTGTATTTTCAATGATACGCTGCATCAAGGCATTGATTTCACGTAAGACTTGAAGCGTCTCAGAATTCATCATCAGTGTTACATAGATCATCGGTGTTACATAGATCATCGATGTCTTCAATGAGTTCGTGTCTTTGGGTCTATAATGATGTCGGTGAGCAACCGCTGACAAATCGATGTGGCCTCATTGATGATTTCTTGCGCGTTGTAGCCGGCGCGAACTGACCCCACAAGTGTTTCCAACCAATTTACAAGTTTGTGAACCTATTGCGGGTCTGTGGTCACACATTTAACAATGGGAAAATGCTGCGCACCCTCACCAGAGAATTCTTTCCCACGTTGCCTTTTATATTTTTCGACTTCATCGCAACATTTCTCCCAGTCTGGGCCAGATGCAATATGCCGTTTAAACTTTTCCCAATATTTCTTGTATTTGTTTATTACATAAGCTTGCCAGTCGTGGGGTATAAAAAGCGGCAAATGCTACGACATCATCACTGATCTTTTGGCGGCATGTCTGGGTAAATATTTCATACAGTTTGACTTGTACTTGGGTGGTACCTCTCTGATGCCTTCTTGAGTTTCCGCGATGGCGCCTCTGGTTACATCTGGGTCTCCTTGGATTTGCGCTGGCAAGCGTCCCATGCCCGCACGGTTTCTCTCGTGGCTTTGGCTGTCTCGACAATTTGACCTGGTTTCTTTTCTGTTCCCATCATCTCGGCGGCGGTTTCAGCGATTTTCTTCACTTGTTCCGCGGTTTCGCGCTTGTGTTTGATCAGCGGTGCAAACGTTTGTTCGATGCCAGCTGTGAGATCTTTCCGTGCGGGTTGTCGCTATTGAAACATATCTCGGACGCGTTCTCAGACACCCATGTAATTGAGCAGAAGTTCTAGTTATTCGCCGGCAGCTTTGCGGCGTCGGTCAACACCCTCTGCCATAATATCACTGGCAGGCTTCGTCATCGTATATATTTATCATAGCTGTTAAATTCGCCTAACAAATCCGTATCATATGCTTGCGTCCAGATCCGAACGATACTTGTGTGGTTCACCACTCAAGTCAAGCGAGAGAAAACTATACGGGTCCTGGGTCACCTCAGCGAACATATTCCGAAACTTATCCTACGAGTAATCGACGGCACACCAGATCCAATGAATGTTTGCAAGACCATGTGCGTCAACCTCACGAAATATCATCAACATGTAACATTTGTCCTGGATCACTTTAGGCACGTGTGCGTATCGTTGGGTCACATAGATCATTTCTGCGTTCCTGTGTCGACCCCGAGAAAATATTGTCGTGGGTTTGTCTTGCCGGTCAAGCATCACATCGTCGTACACAACAAGATTATTGTTTTCCGGGTCAAGGTCGTCAGCGGCAGGGGCTTCATCGATCGTGGAAAAGAACTCAATAGTGGACTTGGAAGCTTCGCTTCTCGAAGACGTCTTAAAATCCCTGAGTACATAATAACAGGGCTGATCGTCCGCGGATGGCGCAATTTCATGCAGCCGATCTCATGTTAACCAACGCATGACCAGATTCAGCAACAGTTGGGTTTTCCAATATCCGGCAGGGCCAATTATCAGGGCGCGAACAGAGTTCGAAAACACAGAACTGCTTCCAATGGAACTATTCTTGGGTGTTCGGGGATTCGCCTGTGCAGAGAAGTGAATGACTGTAAGCGCGAAGTGTTTTCTCTTTCGCCTCGATGACATATTGAATATCAATTGTTGTATACTTATCATCATGCCTCCATATTGTGTGCGATGCCGCGATATACTACAGTCCCCGTAGTTATTGGAAGGATGAAACAACCGTTGAAAAGTTACCAAGCGCGGCAAAAGTTACCCGTGGTGTCGCTGGAGCGTGGCTGGCCAAACAAATGTTGTGGCAACTTTATTTACCCGCCCCGAAGAAGATTTCCCTTGGATGGTTTGATGTTTTGATCCCCAGCGAAGTTCGCAAGGCTGATATATTATTTCTTCCACATAATCAGGTGCGTTGACGACTACAAATACGCGTTAACCGTCGTAGATGTTGCCAGCAGATATATGGAAGCTGAGCCGTTGACGTCCAAATATTCAACAAGTGTCGCAGAAGCGTTCAAACGCATCCATGCACGTGGACCGTTAACATGGGTGCGGTTTATGCAGGTGGATCCAGGTAAATAATTTCTCATAGCTGTTTCTGTGTTATTGGCGAAACATAATGTGCGGGTTCGTCGTGTACATGATAGCGTACATCGTGATCAACCTTTTGTGGAACGATTTAACCGCACACTTGCCGAACGATTATTCGAGCATGAGTACGCGCAGCGATCTCGCGAGTAGGTGAGACGGCTTCGTTCAGTCATAGCAGCGTTGAATAATGAAATTGCAGATACGATCGGATTGAGACCTGCTAATACAATTCGTCAGAAAACTCTCACGACCCACAAAGCAGCTTAGCCGCCACAGCCAGCTGCGTTAGATTTAGTCAATGACAATCTGGTTCGGTATCTGTATGCTCCGGGGGAGTTAGAAGGTGGACAACGTTGTGCTATTGACCCAGTGTGGTCCGTCGATGTATTTACGATGTCAGACAGATTTGATATTCCAGGGCAACTAACACGTTACCATCTGGCGCCGCCAGCACCAAGCAGAGTATTTCTGCGAGAGGAATTACAAGTCATTCCCGCGAATACAGAATTACCACCGAGGTCTTTTTTGGAATCTGCGTGTGTCAGAACCGGTAAGTAGTGATTACATCAGTGAAAATCCATCGCTTGGTGTTCAGTGGGGACAAACTTATCTTGGTGCAATGATACACACCCATGAGATGTTTCCTCGACCGGATAAGGTTTGCCGTGTGTATCAATTCACGTCGTTGTCCAAGACACTACATATACATGTTAGGTTTAAGATCTTTCGCAACCAACACCCGAACAACTTCTTTTGCCTTATTAATATTCTTACCGGCGAAACAGCGGATGGTCTTTCGGGTGCTCGCTGGTGTCGAATTCTCACGCGAGTAATGCCTCGCCCATGTCTGCTCAGACGTCGATGGTGGTGACGTGCATGAGCAAAGAGTCCGTATCCGTACAGAATTGTAATGTTGTCCCATAACCCGGCGCCATCGAGTCGTAGTAGAACTCGTTCATGAGCAACTTTGACAGATCCAACACTGACGCGCCAACGTAAATGGGTTTCATCAACTTTAGTTTGGATTTCTTGGTGTGTACGTCTAAAAGTCCACCATTAAATATCTTGCTTGACTCAAATGCCGGGTCAACAATAAGCTTGCGAAGTTTGTCTTAATCACTGTCCCGGACAAGGTCAGCGCGGAATCGTTTTTGCAAATTCCCGATGATTTTCACAAACACAGCATTGTTCGTCAGCTTAAAGAAGTCCTTTTCAAATTCGTTCGTGGCGGCCTTTTGCAGATCCATATTCATCTGAATGTAAGGGGGCATCCACGCACGCTAACGAAATCGCAACACCCGGTGGACTTTACACACACGCAATTCCAACCGCAGATACAAGCTTCGGACGCAGATTCGAAACTAGCTTGGTGCATTCAACAAACTTACGCCGAAAATCGTCCACGAGCGCACACTGGTATGGTTACATCCACTCACGAGGGACCGACAATGCTTCCTGGGCCAGCGGATAATCATAGTCACTGTTTGCTGTCGTACTCGCGGACATCTACGTGTGCGGGATCGATCCACGTAAACTCACCTACATGCATCGGTTGCATCATCGCTCACTATACAGATTGTTTGCGTCAATATACATGATGTAACTGTTTGTGAGGGCAGGGTCGTATCCATCCAGGCGCGGGTTGCTTGCGCGAGCGTAAAACGGTGACTCACTATAGAAATCCCGCCAATGTCAGTGAACAATTCCAACTCGATCCCAGGCCATTCCCAACGATGAGAAGTAGTGCGCGGGGTCGATCTTGTACACATGCATGGCTGTATCACGAAAAGCCTCAAAGACGTCCGCGAGCAACAACACAACCGTGCACAAATACAGATCGTGGTAGTCTTCGAGATTTCGACAACCACACGCAGACCAGACGTTGTTCGCGTCCGCGGAGTCGTTGTCGAAAATACCTTCTTGGAACAGCGATGAATAGAAGGCCTCAATCGGTGGCAACTGAGTTTCAGAAAACTTTTTCCAGTCGCTCATGTAATCATGCTCCTTTGCGGTTAAGCAAGCCGAAGCTTTTAGTAGCGTCACCATTTGGCGAAGCGCCGCTGTATCGACAAGCTATAGTAAAGCGGTTGTCGCCGTCCGCTGCAAGGTTGTTGACGAGTTTGTTCAGGCTAGAATTGAGGAACTGCAGCTAGTCAATGAACTGCAGCTGACCCAGCCGAAACGTCATATACTTTTCCATGTTCTTAGGAATGGCACTTATTTCAGCGTCTGATGCCGTTGCGATTCCTTGCATGATTAAGTGACCATCATACCCATGCAGGTTATGAAGCACAACAGGAATTTTTATTTTGCTAGGATAGATTCGCAGCTGTAAATTGCATGCGCTGTTTGCAGATCCTCTGTACGTGCCAGTGATGTGAAAGTGATTGCTAACCTTTTCATCAGTGGAGATGAAAACTCCATCACAAATCCAACAATGAATCACCGCGAAAAACTCGCGAATATTATCACGGGTCATGATCACATCCGCGGGCGAGGAAAGTTGTTGTTGGGTCAATTTCGCTGTAACCTCAAGCAATTTAATAAACACTTCAAACGTATCCTTGCCGCTATATAGTGTTGGCGGCACAGTTGCTCCGTCACATCTAACAACAGTGTAGCAAAACCTGCATGGGACTTGTTCGGCAACTTGTGTTGTATTTGTTTCTCCCGACGACCTTTGATCGTTCACAGGAACGTTCAGGCATTCGAAGTCCGCGTATATAACATATGGGACTTTCATCTTTTGTTGCACTGCGGTAAATTTCCGAATGTTCTTGCCAGGCTCCGGCATAATCGTATGCTGCGGCTTCTCACTGACTCCTCCGCAGTAAAATGTATGGTGACGCGCCTCTGTACCGTGCAACGACAACAAATCAACCTCATTCCGTCAGCGCGGAGCATGTGGGGATAGTTCAAAATGTTGAAGGCCTTTGTTCCAAGCGAACACATTAATAGCGATGCCAGGGTTGAGTTAGACACCTGTACTTGAAATTCTATGTTGCCAAACTTGAGTTCACCCATGTATTGTTTGTATTTTCAAGGCTTATCTGTCTTTTAGCTCGCGGAATACAGAGCAGATAAGATCGCCCATTTAATACATTGGTTGTCGTCGTTTTTCCCATTTGTCACCGCTGGCCGTGGGATACGCGCTGGCGTTGGAGTGTAACCCAACCCGCGGAAAGGCTTGTACGGGGAAATATGCATATGCAGAAGGAGTCCATTCCGAACCTTTTCGGGTGTATGTATCAAATATTTTGAGCATCGATGCAAAACCTTTGCCGATTTCGTCATTGATGGCCTCAGTGTCTCCACGGTTTAAGATTAAAAAGCTACCACTGTGAAAGTCCACACGTGAGATTTTAGCTCCTTCTTTGACACCTTCAGAAGCGATGAGCAGCATGATAAAATCCGCAACGAGAACAATGTATACCTTTAACCCAGACATGCCCGCGTGCTGATGTTTATATGATTCCCGGACTCATATTTGAAAGAAACTTCACAGCGTCGCCCGATAATCTTCGAAATCACTAACGAGCTTGTGCAACTTGAACTCTGGAGCTCGGACTCGTTGACGAGCGTACGGAGCAGCCTCAGCGACCACACGTGCGATTTCGGCCCGCCTGGTCCGTGAAGAAATCTTGATATGTAACTAGCGGATTGCTTAAGTTGATTCAATGTAGGCATGCCTATATATAATATAACAACATTGTCTAATTGCTTATTTAGCACTAAATCTTTGTAGTATCAGGATCAGAAACCGTAATCTCTAGCAAGTTTTCTCAGGCGCGCGCGATAATACTCACGGATCGATACGCATTCGCTGCAAAGCTTATTACGCGACATTTAAGACGTGTTTGAGCACCGCTGCCAACACGTAACGCGAGCAAGTGAGATTTACAGTATTCGTAATGGCATGTTCTGCCACGAAGTTCACGTCGACCAAGACAAACACCTTTACATCTGTTACGTCTCAATGACTTTGAATTTGCTATATACATGCGACGTTATTCAATTGTTTTCTTTTCTTCCACATACACAGGTTTGTTCTTTCCGGGATCATAAAATTCGCTTGCAAGCCTGGATAAAATTTCGAACAAGTCGTTCGCGGCCGAAATGGGCTCAAATGATCCATCACTGAGTATTGCAACAACTCGAATACGGCCAGACCTTGTACGTTAGTATCCAACAATATCAAATGTCTTGGAGTGCTTGTATATCTCAGCTACGGTTTTTGCTTCATTGGACTTAGAAACGGCTTCAGAGAATTTCTCCCAATAACTGCGCTGCTTCGTCTCTGCGGCGTTGTAGATCAATTCGTATACCTCATGAAAGTCGGGTGTGGATGCCATATATTATATGCTGAAGGCATTTCTCTAATTGATTTACCCTTTGCTCTCTTCACTTGTCATTTCGATGTCGTCGCTGTATTCACTGGTCATTTCAATGTTGTCGTCGCTGGTTTCGGTCACTGGCAATCCAGTGAAAGTCAGCGACTTTAAGTTTTCTTGCACAATGTCATACAATGACTATTCACGCTTTTTGTTATATGCTTCGCCGATTAATTTATCAAGATGCTCCAGATACGTATTGAAAATTATACAGCATCTTTTGACCTCTTTGACAACTCGGTATGACGCATTTAGGCGAAAGAGTGATTTAATTGTTTCTGTGATTTTACAATAACACCATTGCTTAGGCAATTTAATTCCCGCATTTGCTACACACATGAATTCTTTCAAAATACTATATGAGTCAATCGGTGAAGCTTTCGACATTATATATATATATATATATATATATATATATATATATATATATATATATATCCGCTATACTTATCTAATATGATATTCGCACAAAAAGAAGCAGTCTCCGCTCGGGTTGTTCTTGTCGACATTATTTCTTTGAGATTTTTAGTTTTTAGGCACGCTACTATCTTAAGCTGTTGTACATAATTTCTTACAGTCAACAGATGTGTTCTGCCAGTGTCAATTACGGTGGTTTGAATTTGCAACCTTGAACGAGCTCCTAGAGTCCCAAAAGACATCCTAGAAAGCTCAGAGGTTGTTTCAGACCAGACTACCTCTCAAAGAATTACGCTTAACTGGTACTGGTAATGTAATTGACACTAACGGATCAAGGTCAGAATTTGACTTTCATATTTCATGTACAACCAACCTAAACTCGACATTTCCTCAATTGATAAAGACAAATGTAAATGTCCGCGAGTATGATTCAAACTTGAAAGGTCTCACTCAAGAATGTGACGCGCTAAGCGATTAGGCAACTGAGAATTCTTCCCATCTAAAGAAAAGAACTCATATATAACCTTAACAGCGCTGGCGAAAAAACAAAAACTCATACACCCCTTCCTATTTGCCATTTTAGAATAACCATCCTTCGCTATTATTTTCGAGTACAATTAACGATTAGTGCACATATCTCATTTTATCAATGTTAAAGATCGCATACATGGTCACACACGTTTACCAATCATTATCATAGCTGGAATCTGGTATGGTAATCGTATGTCTCAAATTATTAAATTAGCACCTTCACCAACAATAACTTGAGACTTTTTTTACATTGGTGGTGGTCAGTTTAACTATAACTTGTATAAATCAAGACATTTTATTCCCCTTTGAAAATTTTCAGCACACAGAGTAGTCCGTTTCTTGACTTATAAAAAAGACAGTATACTGCATGCAGATAGCTGCAGATCAATACTAAAAGTGATTGCAGCTAACTGTCTACAAACTTACAGCGCTGTAATGATCTGTGGTAGCATAAAACTTACACCTCCCTGTGGACTTCGCTTGGGAGCCCACGTGGGTTACAAATCGCGGACACACGCGTGTGCAAAAAATTCCAAATGGGAAAGAGTCATGGGGAATCTAGAAGGGGGTAATAAAAAATTAGACACCAGACCGGTAAAAATATAAAAATCCCATAATGCTTCTACTGAGAGAGAGAGAGAGAGAGAGAGAGAGAGAGAGAGAGAGAGAGAGAGAGAGAGAGAGAGAGAGAGAGAGAGAGAGAGAGAGAGGGCTCCTCTTAAACCGAGTCCACGACTAAAATAATTATCTTCAAGAAACAGATTATTTTTATGTGAAACATTTCAGCTCTTTATGATACAAAGACAATAAAGCCAGACTAATGCCTTGTTAGGCCTGAGGTTATCGCTGCTATTATTGTCTGAAGTAAATGGAAAACGCAGTACTCGCAAATTGCAAGGTCTGGTACTTACTCTTTATGCGCATTACGCTAAAAAATAATAGATTTCCTAAATTTAGGTTTTCCGTGACAATTCTGTGAATTTTCTAAGGAATGGTTAATTCTTGGCTAAATTGGAAAACGATATGGCGCTCAGGTCCTTAAAAAAAAGTATTTCCTTTCTGTTATAAGAAGGTTGAGGATGGTAGATAAGTCAGAGTGTGTGGGTGCGGGGGATTACTTTTACGAGTTGCCTCCCTTTATGAATTCCCCTCAATCCCCACTCCCACCCACCCATCCACACCCGAAGAGAGTAGTCACTTTCTTACTTCCTTTCACGCTGGGCTGAACATTATTCAACTATTAGGCCATCCCTCTACAACAAGAATTTCTTCCTACTAGCCATAGGGACATTAATTTGAAGAATGTCTAGGATAACGTTGTCGTACTTTTTGCACAAGAGTTATGGACTATAATTTTTTTCTGGTGGATGAAATATTTTAACTGAATAAAACAATAGTTATCCAAGCTATTTTATCCGTTTTGAAAAAATTAAAATGAAAAAAAAAAAAACGAAATAAAAAGAAGACAGGAAGAGAAATAGCTCGTTGATATTACGCCTAACTACTGAAAAAGAAAATATTTAATTTATAACATCAATTTACTGAAAAAACACAAATTAATTATCATCTTTCATCTATCTTCAGCAAATCACAACTTCACGACTTCTTAACCTTGTCTAAAAAGAAGAATAATACTGACGACGGCGACGACGATGATAATGATGGTGATGATAATTATGAGTCGTGGCCGAAGGTGTTGATGGTGGTAACTGTATTTTTTGTACTTATAAACCCATTAGTGCTGCAGGTAATTCAGCCCAGGATCTGGTGCTTTACAAAAAGCTGCCATCTTAATAACTATACCACGTCGCCACCGTCTTCTTTGCGTCGTTAAGTGTACCCCAATATTGTAGATTAAATCTGAATAGAAAAGGAGAGATATCAGCAGGCTAAAAATTAAGACGGGAAATCACTGTGCGGCCGAATGAAATACTCAAGAAGATGTTTGGGACGCACCAGTGATCAATGAAGAAGATAATAGAAGACATGAAGACCAGTGTCAGATAAAATCGAAAGATACAAGAACAAATCAAAAACAGTAAAATTACAAGCACGCTATTTCAATTAAACAAATCCATGCATACCGACAGGTTAAAAGTTTGACCAACAATATAGAGTAGTATATAAAACCTTCATGCGCGGTTACTTAACCCGTACTATCCAGTTTAAAGCGGTTGACTAGTTTTCATCCACTCAAAACCTGTTTTCAGACTAACATGTGGCCATTCGTTATTGTTTATTTTGATAAATTCCAGGCCTTCGTGTGTGGCCATTGTTTTTTTTTAAACTTTACGACTCCTCTGGCCAAGGTTCAGGTTTTCAAAAACAACTGGCCTAGGACACCGATCTTAAAATTAGTTTTATAACAAGGCCACCCCACACACCAAAACAAATATAGGATAAAAGTAAAAGTCAGCCCCTTTTTATAAAAAAATCCTGGAATCAAGTAGCACACCTTACCCTTGTCCTGCAACAAGTTCTAGTACACCAGCTGATAAAGGAATAACGATAAAGATATATTATACAGAAGGAAAATCTTTTTTATGCTATTTCCGTAGACATTTTTAATGAGAACTCTTTTAAATTTAACGATGTTACATTGGAAAAATATAAAGCAACGTATGATACGAAAATCTGGCAAATTTTATTAAACTGGGAAGTATGGTTTGCAACAGCAGGATGTGGAATAAGTTATAGGACTTTATATCTTGGAGATGGGTTAATAACATCAATGTATAACTTACACGTGTTCTTTTAGATAATACAACTCATGTCTGAATGTTCAACACTATTACCATGTAAGAAAGCATTTATTTACAGTTTAGCGTCTCCAAACATTTTTTTTTTTTGTTTTTTAAATTGCCAGACAACCTATGACAAGAACTTAACTGTAACTTTGTCTAGAAATTAACACATGATTTATTTTGATTTGGAATGTTCAGTAATTAAAAGCAAATAGAGAGAATATATAGGGAATATAATTATGCACTGAGTTCAATCGATTCCCGCCATATTAGTAAATGAATCTTCACGTCACTAGGTCATTTAGGTCCGCAATGTGCTTGGGAGGTGTGGCATTAACAAAAAGCCACATGATAAGCTGGTGGTATCCATTAAAAAAATACCTTTATTATGCGATGGGGTGATCTCCATATATTAGCTTTGGTATATGAATCCGTTCCAATTTTATTCTAGAATTAGTATATTTACCATGGCCAGGCGCAAATAGACGTTCTTAATTTGAATTTGAAAAATAACAGTGAGAGAATAACTGCTCTACATCGGTCACCAGAACGAAATAAATTCGTCATTTCTTTGATGGGATGAGGACGGGTCAACTGAGGGCATTCTATGGCAGAGCAGTCTAAGTTATGTGTATTAGATAATTATGTATGGCCATGGGCGTCCGCAGGAATATTTGTTGGGGGGGGGGGGGCAAAGCCAAAATGAAATTGACGATCTTTCACATTGATGCCAATAGAGCCAATGGAAGAGGCAAACTCCCACAGTCGGATTTGGGTTGTTTAATATTTTAGGGGTTTGTTTAAATCTTATTGCAGGCTTACATCTGTTTTCTTTTCTATATCATCATGAACGTCAGTAGTCACTGGAAGGTTTTACCTGAATGAGAAGAACCACATATGTTTTTATTTTTATTTTTTTTCGAGAGAGAGAATTTAAATCAAGACATAAGAGTCTTATCCTTGTTGGTAAGTGATATATTGCTTTGCCTCTTTGATCAAATTGTGTATGGTCATCAGTCAGAACATATCATGGATTTTATAACAAAAATAACGTCGGATATAATTCAATGGCGTGATACAAATTTTAAAGTGTCAATGGCTGTAAAATGTGGAAGAACTCAGTCACATGCTGAGGAACGCTTGGTAAAATAGAACCATGTCAAAAGCATTACCATTTAGGAATTATTTGCAAATGTTCATTCAAGGAAAGTTGTCTAGTAAGCTTATACCTGATGAACTGAAATTTTGCAATGTTTGGACAAAAAAGTAAGTCATCAATTGATAAGTCGTCGTAACGAATGCTATAACGTCATTTGGTAAACAAAGTACATGTAAATGCAATGGCGGCTACTGTAGTATTTTCTATGTGTTTTTTCCGATCATTGGCGAAAAGATACGAGTGTCTTCCGACTGAGATGTCATTATATTAATTCTAGTGCTAGTTTGCTCTGTGACATTGTGGTAGTTTGACACAAAGATAGTTCAATAGAACTATGCATAAATAATGTTGGGAAAATGTTTGTTTGTTTGTTTATTTTAAATCTGAGACATCCCGTTTCATTTTTGAAAAAAAGATATTCAACACATCCTATCTGCATAATCATAAACGAGCTGAAATCTCACAGGCTGTGTGCAACAATTTTGCAATTTCAGCGTTCTTGTGGACATACAAATCAACAAGAACTTGCTGTATATCTGTTTTGCAAGGACAGGTTAAAGAGTTAACAAGTATAATTCCTATATTTAATTTAATTTTAACATAACGTTCAGAACGAGAAGTTAGAAACTTTACCATGTAAAATAAATTCCACTGTTATTATTAATGAAAGGAGGACATTTACTAAAAGTGTAGTGAAATGTATGGTAAATACCCCTCAAAGTTAAATATATGATAAGAAACACATACATAAAAAGTAGCATACAAACTGAAAATAACAAGCACGGCCTTCTTTTTTGTTCTTTTTTTTTCTTTCATTTGTAAATTAATTTAGATAAGAAAAAGAATGTCAGTGACAATCAACACAATATTTTAACCTGTACAAATATTATATATTGTTATAAAGAACAAATCAAATCCAAGCCATCCTTCTTAAAAGGGAAGTTTTGTCTACATTACTAATACAAATATAATGATAACGTTGCTAACAAAGTTAAAGTTGATTCGTTTTTTGTGGAGGGTAGTCACTAAGCTGAACTAGATTTAGTTCTAATATAACAGTAGGAGTCCAGGTTTCGATTTTATCCCGTAAAAAAAAATAATGTCCTATTATTATTTAGCTTGGTGATGAACAACATAGTAGTACGGACGGGTACGTCTTTCTATAGTATTGGCATGGTATTGAATTGGAACGCAGGGTGAACAGGGTAAACATAAATCCCCTTGTGCACGCTTATCTGGCCGAAACAAACTAGAATATTTTCAAACATGGGTTTCATGGAATCTGATTACAGTCGAGATCTGCGACATAACGGAGATTGGACAGACACTGATAGTTCGTGTTCTGGTGACCTTTAGCATTCCTGGTCCTCATATTTTTAGCTGCCAAAGCTTTGCATTTTGTGTTACGGAGAGGTAATTCGGATGTTACTGAAGTTGTAATTTTGCAAACACGAATGTGAATAACGTCTGAGTAAACTGAATATTTTTATCAGCCGGAAGCAAACAATTGACCCCTATAATATTACAATTATGGATATTATTAGGTTGATGTCGGCTTATTCGGTCGCGTATGTGGGTGGGGGTGTCTAGAAACTTTAAAATATGGGTTTTATTTAGTGGTATGAATCGTGAAATTTTCTTGGATCTTTGAATTTGGAGGTCATTTGTTCACCTGTTGTTGGAGGTCATTTGTTCACCTGTTGTTGGAGGTCATTTGTTCACCTGTTTTTGGAGGTCATTTGTTCACCTATTGTTGGATGTCATTTGTTCACCTGTTATTGGAGGTCACTTGTTCACCTATTGTTGGAGGTCATTTGTTCACCTGTTGTTGGAGGTCATTTGTTCACCTGTTGTTGGATGTCATTTGTTCACCTGTTGTTGGAGGTCATTTGTTCACCTGTTGTTGGAAGTCATTTGTTCACCTGTTGTTGGAGGTCATTTGTTCATCTGTTGTTGGAGGTCATTTGTTCACCTATTGTTGGAAGTCATTTGTTCACCTATTAGAATCATCACTCCAGGTGACAAGCTTAAACTACAAAACCCATTTGCATCCATACATTATGGACCACTCGTTCTGATATCAGGACCTTACTAAATCTCCAGGCGAAATCCTAATTTTCTTTTTCAGTATGGTATCGGACTACTAATTATTTTACAGGCAGGAACCAGTCTACTGGTGGAGGAATAAAAAGGAGAGTACTACGTGTCTTGAGGTGCATCCATTAACAAATAAATAGATTCAATCTGTTTCCAATATTAATTCATAAATTTAAATATAATTTTATTTTGATATCCTGCATTTCATTTCATACTGACAAAATATCATATAAACTCTTGGTGCAAAGCTATGTTATTAAATGCAGACCAGGTGTCTTCCTGTTTAACAGCACGAAGCTCAACAACAACAAAAAAATCTGCTGAACACCTACTTTTCAAGGCTGAAAAAATTATATGTTATGACTGAAAGCACGTGTTGTTTGCATGCTAATCTAATGAACACAGAATTCTGGAAATCAACCACGGATGTGTAATTTGGATTTGAAAAAATCAGGCTATGGGAAGCATAAAGTGAATTGGTTTGGTGGTATTATTTACTATTTAAGGGCACACAGATTTTCATATATGACAAAAAGAAGAATTACACCTGACTTAATGTCTGGACTGGATGAGAAATATCAACCTTGATGTTAGTCACCTGTGTCATGAGAAACTGTGTGCGAACATTGACCAGTTAGATCTGGAACCCCATTCTATTCACAACGAGAGAGACCACAAATTGACACAAACCCATTTGCTTAATATAATGGATCTCATTCAAGGTAAATTTTTAATACTCTTTTTATATTTAGCTTTTGGATAATTTCTCCATTTCTTATATTTCTCATAGAGTCTAAATGAAAGGTTTCGCCTTTTACACCTTTTCTGTTTGTATGATTTATTTTCCTTATTAAATGTTTTATCACTAATATGTTGTTTTGTCTTGTTTTTAGTTGCATGGCCACATTGGAGTTTGCTGCTATGGGACACCCAGAAGTTCGGCACAGCTTTACTATATACTGTGCTGTAATGTACTTCTCTGTGACATCGTGCATTGAAAAACCTCATGAATGTTACATATTAAAGTAAACGTCTTCGAATTATCCTATTTCCACTTTCAGATGTTTGTGTGTTAGTGTTGAGATATGTGTTCTAAATTGTCATTTTCCCCAGCCAGTAGTTAACAAACATTCTTATCATTGATTCGATCTGTGAAGAGTTTGATATTCTCAATTTTTGCCATGCAAGTATGAACTTTTAACTACCCAGTTTTTATTTTCACCACTGCGAACATACGAGTTAGTCTTGTAATGGGTATGATCACCCTAATAACAGAAAAATATTGCATCTACTACATTTGACATGGCCCTCATTATCACATAAGTATTCCCACAGGTTTTTTTCTGAAAGGCAGCATTCAACACAGCATGACAACGCTTCCTCAAGTCTATCGCAAAATGGCTTCTCATTCTCTCGCGTGAAACTTTGGCTTTTCCTGGCATCATATTTGTACGTGCATTAGTCTTTTTAATACACTTTCTGTCATTTTGTCCCAGGTGCCTCATATAGATTACATTCTTAGGGAAAGTTTCCGTCGTACCAGCCTCATGAAGCTCTACAGCTTTCCGGTAGCTACTACTATTTGGGTCATTTGTCACAATCTTTACCTCCATGTGAGATTGAAGTTTAAGTTCTAATAGACCTTCATTTGACCATAATTTGTCCTCACTAATATCCCTTTGAACATTTATATTTGCACTACAGGCAGATTTATCAACTTCTTCCTGAGATATATGAAACTGACCACCACAAGTACAGAGTTTGTTTTTGGTCACCACATTACTCACATTGTTATTTGGAGCTACATTTTATACCTGGATGTAACTGCACTGAGTTGCAAGACGGAATGGTGTTTTTCCAACTCCTGAGTACAATGTGTTATTGTACATACCATTGCACTGAATGTCAATTATATCTTCTGTGTCTCTTCAAAACAAATTCACTTCTTTTATTTCATCTCAGGTAATTTCCATATCTTTGTTGTTTTCAGCCTATATGGCCCGTGCTGCATAATTTGATGCCTCCTGCATGCCACTCTTTGATGGTGCCAGGACATTGGCACTCAAAAGGATTGGTCTTAGGCTTGAATTTTCAATAGATGTTTGAGAAATGACAATCTGAATACCCTTGTTTATTATGGCAGCTTTTGTACTGGGACTATTGGTATGTGTCTCCTAATACAGAGAAAACATCAGAACTGTAGGTGTATATTTTACATTTTATCCGTTCTCGTCATGCTATATCACCTTTCTCCTCACTTTCGCTTCATTGCTTATTTACAACTCTCTGTGTCAAGGTATTAGTTTGATTAGATAGGATATACCCCCATGTCTACTGCTTGAGTATGAGCTACACATCTCGTAGCAACATCTCTGAACTTAAACACTAAAAAGGTATTTTTTAATTGTATTATATTACAGTTAGGAATTGAATGAAGAGCCCTGCCTCTTAGAATATATGGTGTTTGTGCACATATTTTGTCTGCTAGATTTTTTTGCAATTAAATTGTAGGTTATTCATAGATTGTTATAATTTTTCCTTACATCACTTTGCTCCATGAATTACTTAATGCAAAATATCAAACCATATTGATTGATAATGTTTTTGTAACATTGAGTAATAATGAATTTCTATTTATCTCTTTTTGTTGGAGTCACTGGCATGAGGATAAGCCTCTAATTATTTGGCTTAAGTTGTTCGTAGGAACTTGTATTGCAGAGAAACTTCCTCTTTCTCAGAACTGGAGTGTGAACGTGGTTCTTTTGTGTGACCATATTGTACTTTTCCTCTGAAAGTCTTTTATATTGTGTTTTTGCGACATCCCTATCTACTGCTATCTCATTTATTATACCCTTGCTATGAGGAATATTTCTTGGTTTGAAGTGAAACGTTCTCCTATTAAGATAACCGTTGGTTTTTCTCCTTACTTTATAATTTTGGACACTGTAATATAACTGTATTTTACGCTTCGGGTTTCAAACTGTGAATGCAGTATCTGTTTAGTATTGTTAGAATTATATTCTACATTGTTTATATTATTTCTCCGCATCAATGGGAGCTAGTATTAGTTTACGATCTCATCACACTCACTTTTGTCCTTAGGTTCAAGAAATCTACATTCATTAATTCCTCATATGATAAGTGATGAAAAACAAAATTAACCTGCTAGCTGCCATACATACTTCTTAATATATGAGTCATGAAAACAAAATCTTCAATTAAGGAAATTGTAGGCATTTAAAATATCTTTATACCCATAATTGATGAAAATAGGTGGTTGTGTAATTTGATACATGCTATTACATAATGCATATAAGTGGAGATTTCATGCATGCACATCTGAATAGCAGACACACACAACATTTTTTAAAAAACATGAGACAAGCTATTAAAATCCACGTCTATAATGTATGAACCTGTTAAACATTATTGAAATGCAACATCTATTCTTATCATCTGTAGGCGTTACATTAGTGTTGATTATTATCGTTTAGTGCGCTTAGAATTCTGCCCAAATTAGTGTAGTGCATACTTGGTGTATAAGGTTGTCAATACACAAAAATGCAAAAAACTGATGTTCGGTATAGTTATCAGACCACTAATTATTTTACAGCCATGAAAACGAATTAATGGTCTGATCCCAATACCCGCTAAACAATTTCTTTAATTTTTTTTCTTCCGCATAAAATCATCATGAGAAGACCACGCGAATATATCTTATGCACGTTTTCTTGTTCGGTACGCATTACCCTGCTGTAGGTGCGGTAGAGGAGCACAGGTAACGAAGAAATAGTCTTCCATGATGTGAAAACACACCGAAACCTCAACCAGTAGTGCGATACTGGTCACAGAAGGACTAAAGATGATTCAACCAGCGACATGGAAGTTGAAATTACTATAAATCTCAGATCTCATAACGTCTCACAAGTAAATGGAATCGACATTCGATTAAGGGAAAGTTGATTCCAACAAACACTTACATTCTAATATACTACTGCGCCACTTTACTTACATCGATAAAAAGCCGTGTTCATGAATATCACAGTAGACTCTTTCATCCCTCGTCCTTTGCGGTGCTTTAAGTGTTAGAAATATGGCAATACCAAGATGGCTGTACAAGGAAACCAGTCTACTTCAGATGTGGGCAGGAGGGTCACGATTCATCGTCCTGCACTGAGACAATAGCTTGCGCGAACTGCCAAGGAAACATTTTCTCCTACTGTATAGACCACCCTAAGTGGAAATACGAGAAGGAGATCCAACTCGTGAAACAAGAGAAAGGCATGAATTTCCCTTAGGCCAGAAAGTTTGTGGAAGGCACAGTCCACATAACACAGTCGGCAAGTCTTACGTCGGAGCGGCTAAAAAGTGAAGAAATCTTACACAAATACTCTCTGTAGCGGAACTGGCATTACATGGTCAGAATGTACGTTGAAAGTATTGAAGCCTCACAGCCATCCAACCTAGAGTGAAGCAGATAACACAGATCAGTGTGACAATGTAGCAAATAAGAACTCAGTGCTACAAGCAAACAAACCAGCTTAAATTACCCCACTAATAGAGCAACAAGCACTGGCCCCCAGTGGTCATAGAAACAATGGGATATATAAGATACCCAGCAGCAAACCACTGGCACCAGTGGAAATACATAATGTAAATCAAATAAAAGCGACTTAAAGAATCTACTAGACCTCTGAAAGGATCTGACAATCCTATCAACCACTATAATAAGTTTGGAAGTCTAGAGAGTATGGATACTAGAGAATCCCTGCCAGAAGTCCCGTACTTCTACAACTTCCATAAATATGCATGGCACCATTATATAATATAATTGCCGAGATTTAAAGACAAATATTGATGAAATTAGTATTTTACTTAAAGAACATGAGCCAATCGCTCTCTTACTCAAAGAGACCATTTTAAAAGAAAACGAGAGAGTTAATCTTAAAAGCTTCATAACGTACAACAACTTTTTGAAGAACTACCAATAAGGCAGCTGGAGCAGTGTCCATCATCAGTAAAAACAAACTTCCTCACAGCCAAATTAATCTCATTTCTACATTTCAGGCAATTGCCCTTCGTGTGTCCATACACAAAACTCTTACACTCTACTCAATATATCTCCTCCAAGCACCCCAATCAATCAATCTGACCTTGATTATCTGATTGAACAGTTACCAACACCTTTTGTTTTACTAGACGACTTTAACGGCCATTATACACTTCAGGACTGTAAAGATATCAACTTGAGAGGGAAGAAAATAGAAGACTTTTTTTCAAAATGCAATCATTTACTTGACTTCCCTTGTGAAGCTGGCGACGACTTTTGTCGTTGTGATCACTTTCCAGTATACTTAAGTAATACTCCCAAACCTCAAAGGTAACGGTATAGATGGAAATTGAATAAGGCAGATTGGGAAAGGTTCCATTTTCTCTGTGAATCGAATTTGACAGTTGATCGTATTGAAAACGCAATGGTCCAAATCCTCCTATTTACAAAGAAACTCCAGGATGCTACTGAGAATAATATGCCCAAGCGTTCGGAAATTTCTAAACGTATCAGCAAACCATGGTTAATATTGGTTGCAATCATAAAAGAGGCAAAAGAAAAACAGGGAAATCATATGTCTATACCTTGAACCCACTCCTCTATTAAATCAGTATGGAATATGGTATGGAAAGGCATTTTTTAAATTAAACGCAGCTGTATACAGCACCTATAGATACTAAATGAATTGGTCACTACCCTACCAAAATTTCAAATACATTGGCCTAAACGTTCTCCAAAGCCTCCTTTCAAAAGAAAACTTCCACCGTATCAAAAATCTGAAAGTTTTTGTTTGTTTATTTCATGGTCAATATTGTGGTTTGACTTTTCTAAATCGCCACTTGCCGTCATGTCAGAGACTATGCGTGCCGGAGGAACATCAGCATCATCATAATACTTCTTCTCTACACAATTTGTACTTACTTTGTCTTCTTATGTTCTATATAATTTCTTGTCCTATTGGTCCAAATGACTAATCAACCTGTGGTGTACCACTAGCAATTGATGTTTAGAAACTAATAGTGGGGTTTAAATATAATTTAAACGAGCCTTTTGATTTATTATAAATTGTTGTTATATATCCAACAGTAATACCCATTTCTATAACAATGTCGCTAGGTAACAAAAAGATACCGTCACCATCAACTACAGTAGTAGTTCTGTCACTTGTCCATTGTATTATTTTTCCATTGTTATTTTAACAGATATTTACTTGTCCAGCCAATAGAACAGGACATATCTTAATAATGACTCTAATGACTTCCATTGTCGGGATTGCAACAGTAAATACATGGAGCTTTGAACATTATATTTTGTCCTTGTATTGTTCACAAAATAATTAGCTATAAGAGAGAGAGAGAGAGAGAGAGAGAGAGAGAGAGAGAGAGAGAGAGAGAGAGAGAGGAAATAGAGGTAGATAGAGAAGGAGAGAGAGGTAAAGAGAGAACGGGAGTGGGAAATAAAGAAAGAGAGGGAAAGAGGCATATGCAGAGATAGAAAACAGCTGCAAAAGGTTTATACAAGTAAACTCTCATTGAAAATAATAGTACATCAGAAACTGTATAAAGTAATATTTATTGATCATGATGATTAAAAAAAGCAATAACATGGTTTTATAGTTAGTAAAAAAGTGTATGAAATGTAAAAACGAAATAAGAGATTGATAGTTAAGAGTGTGAGAGTTATGGCAAGAAATAATATTGTAACAATATTGTATTCTTTGCAAATTTTCAAAAACTTACAAATAAGCAGCAACCTTGTAAAAATGAAGTTCAAGATAAAACTTCTGTGATCCAGAAAATCTCATCTTCATAAGTACATGAATATCAAGCATTTCTGAGCTAAATGATCATGAAATACATAATTTTCTGAAAAATATAGATTGAAAGAGTGATATAAATTTTCATCTATTTAATATTGATCTACCTTGGTTCTACTGTGTACATGTATCCTATCAATTTTTGTATGACGTCTCTTTTTAGTCATCTTTTTTTAGCTTTGCTATTGTGTTAAATGATTCACTTGCCATTTTCAGCGATGTGATTTAGTCATTGTCTCTTCTCAAATGACTTGCAATAATAAAAAAAAACATGTTAACGTAAAAGATACTAATAACAAATTACTTTTTTATGCAAGTCAATCCATCTTAAATAAGTTAGAACCAAACCATCAAAGGTCATAGAATAATTTCAATCGGTCATCGGTTCAATATATGCTCTGAAAATATTGATAATACAAACACAACCGAAGACGAATTAAATATATACGTAACTGTGTATGAGATATTTGAGAATAGCTATGTTAGGGTCATCAAAAGTTAGAAAGAAAGGCACAAAGTTATTTGTCAAGATGAAGCGAGGAATCGCTGTGTAGGAATATAAGATCTGTCGAAAACGGTGTATAGTCAGAAAAATGGAAATCACAACCAAAAGTCCCTTTGCAAAAAGTAACTGAATTTTTTAAATACACTGGGAAAATTAACATAGCACAAAATATTATGTTACAATGTAGATATCTTGCCTGAAAAGTATTATGTTATTGAGTTAAAACACGATCAACATCAAGTAAAGGTTCCATTCACCATTTACTGCAACTTCAAATGCGTGTTGGTCACACATTCTCATGACGCAGTTGAAAACACTCAGAAAAACAGGCAATCACATTCCATCTAGATTATGTTTATACCTATACTATTTATAAAGGAGTCAAAAGCCAATTATTAACAGGTGTACTGATTCCATTTTCATGTGTTTTACACTGCTTTGAACAATATCGCAAACAAAATTGAATTTCTAGAATTAAAACTTAAGAATGCAAAACCTATGGTACATGCGGAGAAAGATGAAAAACGTGTTAAAAATCAAACATTGTGTGGTATTGTCAGAGACATAATCATCCTGAACTATAATGTTCAGAATCAAGATCATTTAAGAGGCAAATATGGAAGTCCTGCTCATAACAATTGCAATACAAATTTAAAATAATCAAACTCATACCAATTTGCATTTTTAACTTTTCTAAAATATGACATTCACCTATTTATCAAGAAGTTAGTTAGACAACATAAAGATCAGGAGTTAAAAATCATACCTAACAACGATGACAAAATATATTTTAGTCAGCAAGGATTTTATAGTCGATAGGTTTGTGAAAGACGAAGAGAGAGGAAATAACCGTTAAAAGAACGATCAGGTTTGCTTATAGCTTTAGATTTATAGGGGAATCATTGGAACATTTGACAAATAATTTGAGCGATGAAAAGTTCACAGATACAACTAAATGTATGCAACCTAATTATTTCAGAAATAACATCTACCTATACGAATAAAGGGTCATCTCTCAATAGTTCATACGACAGAAAACTTCTGCTTATCACTGTTTAACTCAAACATCTCAAATGATAATTATACATCTTTTCAGGATGTCATGGAACACTTCAACATAACGACAATGGGGGACCGTCATGACTTATGTAAAGAAAGATACATTGATGCTATGTGAGTCTTAATGAGTTCATTAATGCTTTATGAAACACTACAATCTCGACCATGCTAACTATTTTAGTGCAACAGAGCTCATCATCAAAGTTTGAAGGTCATCGGTGTAGAATTAGAAATGTTGAGAGTCCATAGATATGTTTCTGATGATATAGAGTGGATCACAAGGAGGAACTATCATGATACCACATCAATATGCAGAAGCCAATCAAGATTATGAGCATAATGATGGAACATTTTTTTATAATTATGGTTTGTACGATAAATGAGAAGAGAATTCCTTTATCGTGTTCCTCTTTATTAACAACATATATGATTTGGCTATGCGCCAATACGTGCCCGTTACGAATTGTACATGGTTAAGTAACATACAAATTAGATCAATAGAACGATTCTCACAAATATCCTTGATAACCTTGAAACTGGTTATATTTCAGAGGTTGATTTGGAAATATCAAAAGAGTTACATGACTATTACAAGGGCTATCCACTTGCACCTGAAAAGTTGGTATCACCTTTAAAAGAAATGCTAGAGCTTCAAAAGCAACTAATTGCAGAAGAGAAAGTAACTAAACCAACTATACCAAAAGTATCGTGTTCCCGAAACAAATTATCCGATTCAATACATTACATTTGAACTTGTATATTCCATTAGAATTAAAACTGAAAAAATACCCAGAGTTGTCCTTTTCGATCATCGAGCTAATTACATGTCCATGTTTTAGACCAAAATCGACAACAAGTTCAAAAAGGACTTCTTCCAATTGATAATAAAGAGTGCAATATGTAAACATCGGAAAACTGCAAGGAAAAGAACTTTAAACGATATCTACTAATGAAAATAAAATATAAAAAATCAAAGTGAAGAAAAGATTTTTCATTTGCCTGGAAAACATTTATCGATAAATATTTGGATTTAGTTAGTACGAAACCAAGCAAATCAAATTAGCCAAACCTATATACGGTATCATCACTGTTAGAGCTATCAAAGTGGATATTGTATGAATTCTAGTAGATACAGTTGACAAATTCATACGATCAAAGTGGCTATTGTATGAATTCTAGTAGATACAGTTGACAAATTCATACGAGGAAACTCCTTAGGACTGACATGTATTCTTTAGGCATTAGTGTTGAAGCTGACAACATTTTAGCGACATAAAGAGTAGCATAAAGTTCTACGACACCAGTGATTACGCAAAGGAGAACGTGTTTAATATACCACAAATAAACAAAAATTATTCCTAGTCTTTAAATGATATGCTGGATGCGATAACTATTAAGAAGTTTTGTAATTCAATTTCTGAATTGATCATGATGAAAATAATATCTGCAAAGGAAGTTACAAAAACGTGTAATAAAAAACATATCAATGATTTAGATTATGGATGCTTGTCATTTATGTACTTAGGAAGGTAAGAGTTTCTGGTACACTGAAGTACTAATTTAAAATTCAATTATTAAAGCTATCAGAGTTGTTGATATGTTAAATTATTGCAAATTTTAAAACACATAGACAAATAAAAAACCATAGTGCAAGAACACTCACCTTCTTAATTACTGAGATTCAACAAAAATATTGCTATAATTGGTTGCATTAAATTGTTTAGAAAATAGAACTAGTGTACTTCGTTCTTTACAGTTTTCGATATTAACTGTCTTGTATACTTGGCACTGTGCTTCATAACTGAATATACACCTTGTGACAAAAAATATTCAATGATTTTAATACGCTAGATGCTGTGATTTGGAACGGCCTCATTTTATGTACATGTTTAGATATTTAACACCAATGCAATAGGTATGATAATATGAAATTAAAAAATTATCAAGACTATAATGAAAAGTAGTACTAGTGCTAAATTGTTAAGCTATAAAAACAGAATAACAAAAGATAATTTGAAATAATGATTTCTAAACTACAGAAGTTAAATAATGTCATTTTGGTGAAACAAAAGTGTCAATAAATTTTGATTTTAAGTCCACAGGACCAGCCTTATCTATATAGTAATTTCTGACCACAAACAGCCCTATATTTAGGTCAAAAATACATCTCTGTACAAGAAATAGAGTAGTCACCTGCTCTAAACTGGCCATCTTTGTCTGCTTTCTAAGAGAGGTTAACTTAACACACACTTATGTATTAATGCTTTCAAGTTCAATGATAGGAATTATGATTGTGTTTTAGATCATTCGTAGATGGAAAATCTACAAAATTGGAAAGAACCATATTGGACAAGAGTATTTGCATAACAAAAGTTTTGTATCACAAATAGCTTCATCTTCTCTGTTGAGCATTTTGTAGTCTATAATACACTCCTTTCTTAGTCATCAGTTCTGCATGATTGCCTAACTCAACCACACCTCCTTTATGAATAATGGCTATTTTGTTTGCATTTTGGATTGTGGACAATCTATGAGCAATCACAATACATGTACGACCTTCCTGTGCCTTGTTAAGTGCCTCCTGCACAACCTGAAAAAGTAATTTATTTGTCATTCAAAAGGAATCGGATAAGTGAACATCATGTTTGTCATCTTTATTCTGCAACAAATTACTACAAGCCACACTAAACAATTTATATTTTCAAATAATAGCAAAATCAAAATTACCTTTGATGGCACACACTGTATTTTTGAATGAATCCAATTCATAATTTGTATTCCTTGTAATTAATTAAAAGTTTGAGTTTAGAACACTAAACTGTATGCTCCCCAAAAAATTAGGCCTCAAAAGTTGGAGTTTGCAACAATATGCATTCAAACATTACCTCTTCTTCTAGGTATACTATAAGTAAAATATGATGGCCTTTCTATCAATATACATTATAGTCAGGCATATAATATTACTTTTCATAGATGTTTGCTGTGAATACTATTAAACCTGTCTTGAGGAGTCACGTTTTGATTAATAGGAAAAATGACCAAATGAGAAAAATCTCTGCTTAACGTATTGCCTGTAATATTTCAGGCACTCTTTTACTCTTTAATGTTTTGGGTGTACAAGTAACTCTAGGTAAAAATATTAATGACAATTTTTTTAAATGCAGACAATTTCCAAAGTTTTAATAAGAGAAGATTTCTCTGTTCAAATAATTTAAACACAAAAAAAAATATTATGCTTTTTATGGATTGATGGTTTATGAAAAATTAGAGGGTATAAAAATATACAGGCAAAACGGTATTACACGGACATTTCGAGTGTAGTTTGACATGAGGTAAAAGGTTACTCAGATTTTTAAGATCCATAAATTGTTTATATTGTAATAAATTGAAGACTCGACTATAGTAGGTATATCAAAATTAAGAGTGGGTCGCAGAAACTTGGTTCGACACTAGGAGAACCATGGTAATATGACCCACTTGATTGGATTTTACATATAATTCAGTAGGATTTTGTCCGAGATGAAATGTTTTGCAATAATTAATCTCTTTATCACATAACTATTTTTGAAATACTTTGCAGATATATTTTAAATGATATCAGCTTTAGAAAACAAAAGAAAATTCATTGGTCACCGTGGTTGAAATGAACTACAAGGAACAGGTCAAATGCAGATCAGAAAAGGTACACGTGACATGGGGAGTCATTTTAATTTGAAAATGAACCAGCTTAGTAAAGAAATTTACAAATTGCCTTACTCTGATTGCGTAGCGACAAATTTTTTTTGTCAAAGGGACAAGTTAAACGTAAAGCCATGCTCACAACAGACTAATGTAAGATATGTCGTAATATGACAGGCCTTGTGAAAGTCACGTTTAATAGAGGTAAATATTAAACTTATTAATCTCTTTCTGTTTGTAATTAATTTGTCTGAACAACTTATTGTTGTCGTTAAATCTGCCATAAACTGGTCGTTTATTTACGCGGATCCTTCTACCTTAAGTGACACTAGAATCAGCGATTTTCATCTGCACACCCGTGAGTATCATTTGCACACAAAAGATTTGTCATCTGTATGAGAAAAGGCCTTTTATTTGTATGTATTGATTATTTATCCGTTTTCACATTTTAGCATAATTTGTAAAGAAAACCTAATATAAACTGTGCAACATCTGTCGTAAAATTTAAGGTAAAATGGTGCAGTTCTGTTTGTGTAATCTTTGATGGTCTGGAGGTTATATAGTCTGCAGTTTTTTGCTTCGCAAGAACCCGCAGTTTTATATAAGTTGGTCGGATTCGTGACATTGTATTTCGGCCAAGTGCCACAGGGTGAATCTTGATCCAAACACTCATGTTGCAATTTGTATTGGTTCAATTTGACTTAATTTGGAGATACTTGGGGATTCAGCAAAATGGGTACAAACACAATGCACCCATAAGGATATGATTGTTTAAGACGAGTTTTTTCTTTTCTGGAGAACGAATTATGGAAATAAAATTTACATGGATGGGTACCTTAGTTTAATTCAGTGCACTTATTGCCTATTATATACATGGCTAATGAAATAGCTATTTCGTTTTAAGATATAATTTGCGATTCAAACAGAGAGAGACATTTACAACAGTAAAAAAATTACTAATAGGTTCCTAATAAATACCATGCCAATTTAAGTTTTGAGTCACATATAGAAGTTTATACTCAAATTTACTGCCTTTTCACAGCCTACATGCACATTTTCCCACCTTCTCGAATCTTGACTGAAATTACTAAAAGTCGGTAACAACCTTGATGAGAATACAGTTATTCCCCCATGCTTGATAATAGGTCCATTGTTTGCTAATACAAAGTTCTGGCAAATGAAAACGCTGCCTGTCCCTATGTTTGTATGTCCACACATGTATAGTTCCAACCAGAACACCATTTAGCGCGATAAAAGCTATTAAACATACATTTTGACAAAAATCTTAGCACAAAGATCACTAAAGGTAGACAATTAAAATTGGTAAGAATGAATGTATTCAGATGTGCATGATCTGATTAGACTTCCAGGCCTTAACAGCAAGTTTTCCTTTTTTTTTTTTAAACATTTATGAACTTGATAGACTGTGGAATTTTTATAAAACCCCTTTTCAGCAGAATCTAGAAATAATCACTTGAAGCAGTCAAAATAAAGCTGATGTGCATTTTTGTATTTATATGTATCTGACTGGATTAGATTTTAATGCAATCAGAACTGTTGTTCAATTTTTCTACAATTTTTGAATTTTTGGTTCTGCAGTGCGCGCATAACGTTTTTACAAACACAAATCAAATTCAAAATCAATTGCAAGACAGGTCGCCTATATCTTGTATCATTGCACATTGTATATTCATTGCACATTGTACACTCATTACACATTGTATACACATTACACATTGTATACATATTATACATTATATACTCATTGCACATTGTATACTCATTACACATTGTATACTCATTACACATTGTATACTCATTGCACATTGTATATTCATTGCACAAATTGTATACACATTGCACACTGTATACTCATTACACATTGTATACTCATGCACACTGCATACTCATTGCACATTGTATATTCGCTGCACACTGTATACTCATTACACATTGTATACTTATTACAAAGCAGTAAAACAAATTAATACATTTTTAATCAAAAATCCATGCTCAAATGTGACCGGTATCCCAACTTTTGGGGACATTATTCAAGAAAGGTGTTATATGTATATTCATAGCAATTAAAGCCGCCCATTTATATTCCAAAACAAACAAAAAAATGTACTGAGTCTCATAAAATTGTTTTCCTGTGAAACATCCTTTGTTACAATGTATGAAATATGGGAGATCTTATTTCCTTATTGGTACGCATGAAATAGGCAATAAATGTAGAAGACTGTAGCAAATGCTGGATATATATATCTAATATGTCCCGTTCCAAAATGCATAAGGCAGTCGTAAGGGGTCTATCATGGAAGAAATGTGGTGTACCTTTTCACTCTCTGAGTCCAATGCAGATGTGGCCTCATCCAGTAAGAGTATCTTCGGATTTCTAATAAGGGCTCTGGCAATTGCAATCCTCTGTTTCTGTCCACCACTGAGTTGTGTCCCCTTGCGACCCACATTTGTCTCATAACCCTAGAACAGGAAGGGTAGTTGCATTTAATTAAGATTATTGCAACAATATAAAAACTGGTCTCCACAAATAAGAAAATGATTGATGGTATTTATTTTCAATCTTGCACATCATTTCTTTTTTATAATTATGTACCAAACAAAGTTTTGAAAATTCATCAATATATATACTACCTGAGACATTCGTTGACTTTTTGAAGGAATGTGGTTACATGAGAACCTTTTCTCCTAATTTTTAGGAGTTTATATTTTTTGATCTATTTTTTAAATAATCATTTTTCAGAACTTTTAACATCTTAATGTTTTATTTTGTAGTATTACAAGTTTAAGCTTTTTTAGAACTGTTTATCTTACTAAAATTTACCTATAGTTACCCTCTTTATCAACCTGTTAAGTTCATTGTAAAATCATGTAAATCATATCATTTAACCATGAAATGATGAACAGGGTTAAATCAATAAATGTCCAAACTGTCATTCCTATTAATGTATATTCTGTTGTTTTGCTTTCTTCTATGAGAGGAAATAATCGAAGGAATAAATAAAGTCAACTTGCCAATCAGACAGCATTTTGCTGAAATTCAGAATTCTGTTACCAATGTCCCTATAGGCATCAATCAGTGAAACGAGTCATTTACACGTATCGGACTGCATCATCATCATTAGTATATGCAGTTGTCATGTGCTGTAGAAAATGATTTAAATAAAAAGCACTGCATTATTTTAAAACTATCATAGCTGGCTGATAGCAAAAATAGCTGCAGATTAGTTTGTTTTTATAGAAATTAAACAAACTCATTAAATAAAGGGGCAAGAGGTTTTTGTAGTGCAAGCAATAAATGCAATACAGGATCACAATTTATAAATGATATTAATTTAATATGGGAACGAAAGAAAGTCATACCAGGGGAAGAGAATGAATAAAGTTATGAATGTTAGCACTCCTGGCTGCCTGTATAATCTCATCCATCGTCACAACACGGCTGCTGTCTCCATAAGCAATGTTTTCCGTGATGCTGGCATCAAAAAGGGTTGGCTCCTGGGAGACCACACTTATCTGTGACCGTAGCCACTGGAGGTTCAGGCTTTTGAGATCATCCCCATCAGCTAGCTATAAGGACAAACAATAGAAACATGCAAATTAAACCAGTTCTGTAGCATAACAGCATGTTTCTTAGCCTTTCTCCATCAACCATTGCCTTCTTTTCATTATAACGCTCTAACGACGTACTATGCAGGATGCTTATAGTGTTACCATTAACCATGCCTGTGTTACCATTGACCATGAACTACCTAGCTTAGATTTTGTTCTGGGAGCTGCGGTTGCTCAGTGTTTAGTACGCTGGAATCACATGCGGAGAGTTGTGGGTTGAAATCCTGCCCCGACCAGCCCAGATAAAGTGCTGTGATGTGTCTCTGTACAAGACACTTTACACCCGTTGTCTTCGCACATATTAGTCTTTAGTGTGCTGATGTGCATTACGCTTCAATCGATCAATCAGTCAAGTGAAGTTTTGCAATAGCAGGGACATTTGTAACGGTATTAATTTTTTTTTTTTTTTATATTCACATGAATATCTCTACCTGCGCCTAGACAATGACCTGAGAAGATATTTTCCCTTGGAGTCTAGATTAAGCATTAATCAGTTAGATCTTTAAAAATGTCACTGATCCATAGTCCCATATATATATATATATATATATATATATATATATATATATATATATATATATATATATATATATATATTGTGTGTGTGTGTGAACAGCCTTGCTATTATAATGGTTAACAATATCTAACCTAGTAAACCATCTTTCGCAGACAATAGCTACTAGCACTCGGTGCCTCCTCTGTACTTATTGCATTCAGCCTTTGTTTATCACTCAAATAATTTTGAGATATTGAGTTTACTATTCCAGTAACCATAAGATACTGAGCATATTCTTACCACTTGCCCATCTGCAGGATCATAGAATCTCTCGATGAGACTGACTGTGGTACTCTTTCCGCACCCACTGGTCCCTACAAGAGCCAGAGTTTCCCCGGGTTTTACATCAAAACTAATTTCATGAAGGACACTGGCATCTGGTCTTGTTGGATAACGGAAACTGACATTCTTAAACTCAACTGCACCAGAGAAAGACTTCTGAAGATTAAAACAAAAACAAGTTTATAGAAACAAAATGTTACACTTCATCACAAAATATATTGGATTAAAACAATTGTCCATATAAAACAGTTGATAGAAATTTTAGTGAAAAGTTGGCACTTGTTGACAAAGAGGCATACTGGTTGATAATCCACAGGACAACCGTACAGCTTACAAAAATTGGACGCCATACTTCTAGAGTAATACATGGATTTTCCAAGGAGGCAATGAGGAAATACAAGGTTGGCATCTATACCGTATAGACGGAATTTTTCGCAAACGTCAAATTTCGTGACTTGGTGTAAAAAACAAAGTGGGGAATCGATTTTGACTAATTAGATTTTAGTGATTGCAGATCTAGAGAGGGTGCAAGTTTTACTGACAGCGAGGGTAAGATGGTCAACGGGATTTATTTTTACGATTTCTCTCTGGGACCGCTACATTATTAAAATGTCCACACCTCTAAAAATATAAAATATTACAGAATGGATATTGTACCCCAACTCTGTTACTATATATATATATATATATATATATATATATATATATATATATATATATTGTTACAGAATCTGCATTTTAGTAACGTGGCATGATTTATCCTGTTCCAGCTTAAACTTTATATGCTCACTTACACAATAAATGTATCACTTGAGACTGTTTTCAAATAAAGATATACATTGCATGCTGTTTCATCCTGTGTAACCAGATGTGTTTGTGTAGTGACTTTTAGTGTTACACAATGTGTATTTAGGTATTTCGGTCACAATCGATCTATACAAAGAGATCGTGCTAAAATATATTTAAAGCAATTTCAGCAGTCCAGGTATATACACTGCCAAGATAGGAAAAGTAATAATTTATCCACAATTTATGTTGTATCTATTTATTGATTGATTAATCAAATGGATAGATTGACAGACTGATGACAAATTTATTGATATGAATTGTCTTAAATTGAATTAAAGTATTTTGAAAGAGTTTTTAGTGTTATTCTATACTTAATTCATAGTGCTCCAGCAATTGTTTACTTCACTGAGCATGTGGAAATTAATACTACGTAGAGATTAATAATTTTTATGACTCTTATTACCACTGATTGAAAATAATGCATTACCCTTCTGATATGTTGGAAATTTATGAATGTAGATAATATAGGTCTGCAATATAAAACATAAGAGATATTGAACGCAGAAGATTATATATACTGAAAGACACCTCTACACTCTTTGCTTGCCATGTGTACAAAGTTCGAATGATATATATTGAATGGTTTGGGAGTTATGCTCCGGAAACAAAAAATGTTTATGGACAGACTGACAGACAGAGATAGAGACAGCTAAATCCATCCGTATTACATACAAAGCTGATGAAAACGGAATCATTTTCATCCCCTGCCCCACCAGAAATGTCTGCTCAGAGACAGACTTATTTGTTGCAAATTTTATATAAAGGAAGTTCGCATGAACAAAGTATTCAGGGATGTAATAGACATACTGAATTGTGCTCTAGAAATGTAAGTGTGAATGGCTGATGAACAAAGAAATGGATAAAAACATTAAAAATATTGAAACTGAAGAATCGTGAAATGTAAAAGGTGCATCTGCATACAAGTTTAATATACGTACCAACTTTCACAGATACATGTTAAACGGATTTGGATCTTTTCCCCAGAAACAAAAGTGTTTTAATAATAGCTGGATGAATGGACAAACAGACACAAACATAAAACAATGCTGTAACGGAAGAACTGTGATCAGCAAAAGGCACATCTGAACCACTTTTATAATATGTGTACTAAGATCCATATAGATATATTTAACTGTTTTGGAGTTATGCTTTGGAAACAAATATGAAAATTATAAATCGATGAATGAACAGACAAATGGATCACAATCTTAAAAATAATGTAACTGAAGAATTGTCAATAGCAAAAACTGCATCCTTACCACTAGCACAATAAGTGCACTAAATGTCATGGCGATTACTTAAGTGGTTTGGATGTTTTCCCCAGAAACTATTGAGTGTATAATGGTTAGGCGGAGACAAAAACGGATGAAAACATTAAAATTTATTGAAACTGAAGAAATGTGAAGAGCAAAAGGCATCTACACCCCTAGTCTATAATGTATACGAAATTTCAGAGATATCTCAGACATAAAAGATGCTCTGTTGATAATAACCAAATTTCAGAAAGATATTTTGAATGGTTTTGGACTTATGCTCCAACAACGAATGTGTGCACGATTGATGGATGAATGAACTGACAGGCGAATGAAAATGTTACAAAAATAGTGACACTGAGGAACTGATAACAAAAAGCACATCTGGACTACTAGTTTAATATGTGTATCATGTCTCATAGAGATTTCTTTTTTTATTTTATTTTATTTTTAGTTTTGCCTCGCAAATGAAAGAGTAGATAATGACTGGATGGATTGATTGATGAGTGAAATAATGGACAAAACATATAAAAAAATCTTGAAAATGAATAACTGTGAACCGCAAAAAGCACACCTAGACCACTAGTCCAATACGTACACCAAGTGATATCTTTAGCAGTTTAAGAGTTAAGCTCAAGAAAGGAATATGTTTAGAGACAGACAAAAAGACAAATTATGGACAGACAGACAGATGGACATGATATATATATTTCCCATATTACATACTGGGGCGACAGCAACAACATGCACATCACCAAAGACTTACAGATGTTCTGCCATCATCACTGGCTGAGTCAATTGCAGGCACCCTGTCTATAATAGCAAAAAGTCTGGCAGTGGCCAGTTTGGCTTTGTTGAAATCTTGTGCTGATGCGGCATTTCTTCCTATACTCATCCCTCCAAATATGATTGATGCAAACACCCTGAAGTTAAATAGACAAAAAGGTATTCAGTTTAAGAGATTATGAAGATATGCACAAACTTATGTAAAGACTCACAACAAAATGAAATTTACACATATAATGTGTTCTGTAAAAATCTGAAATGAGTTCCCTTGCATGGAAATACAGCCATTTACCTTAATTGTGATATAACCACTTAATAGATACCATGGTCATCCTAAACAGTTTTGACTTTGTTGAGTGGTTTAGGCATTGAACATTAAATTCTGGTGGTCTGTGACAGATGAGTATCATTTCTTCTTTGTAACAATTGTTGCAGGTGGAACAAAACTGCCTTGAAACTGCAGTGAGGCCCTGTTGCGGAAAACTCTATAGTGTTTTAGTTACAAATGTGCTGCCCAGGATCCCAAATAGGGATCCAATCATGCACACTGCAGAGGCAAATCAAGGATTTTGTTTACTATGGTGGCTTGATGTTGAGAAGGGGGTCTTTTATTTTAGCTAGAAATTGGAATCTTTATATGTTTGCAAGTAATAAATGAACTCTTTGGACTGGGAAAGGGGGAGGGGGGTTCGACTGAATCCTCAAGCCCACCTCACAGTCTGCAACACCATGCACAACAGTAATTTTAAATTCATATACCTATTCATGCACTGGCCAGAAAATAAATACCGATATATCTAATGTACTGTGACCATATAGTGTTAATCATTATGTAAATATATCCATGTCAAAGCAGATGTGTAAAGCCTCAAGTCTTGCCCACATGGTTTATTTAATCAGATATCCACTTGGAAGAAATAAAAAGTGATTTATAAATATGGACCTATTCGTGTCCTGAGAATCAAGAAAAGGACCCAATCATGTGATGCAATTTACTGACAGGACGCTTTTTGTTGCTTTAAAAAATGCAACAATTGGGTGGCACTTTCCCAAATACCAGTATAGAGGACGTCCCTCCAACCTCACGAGTAAGGTTCCATCTTCACGACACTTTTCTCATCTGTCCATTCATTTATTCATCTCTCACCACACCGCAGCGTTTTTCCAAGTCAGGAAAAGTCATCCTCGGTTTTATCCCAAGTGTTTGAAGTATATCTGAAACTGTGCATGAGTAGTGACAAGGCATTATTCCTGCATATTGTTGGACAGACATGATAATGTCCAGGCAAATATATTGATCTCCTATAATGATGTTACTTGGGTCATATGTTAGCTACATCTTATAATCTACGTTTATCCAACATTTCTTACCTGAAGACGTAGTTGAAGGACAAATTCTCAGTCTGTACAAGGTAAGCTCCGTAGGTAAAGGCAGCAGCGTAAGCGAAGAAAATGATTCCATTAGACATGGCAAAAAAAAAGCCAGCTACAAAAGCCCTCTTTATCCCTTGGCTGTGAAGGAAAATTTATAAACGAATGTTTATTTAATTTTTCTTTCATTTGGCGACTTTCAACAGGGTAATATGTTTGACATTCACGGCTCGCTCAACATGTGTAGTTTAAGGATGTTGAAATGTTACTGTAATTAAAACACTTTCAACAGCATAAATTCGTGTGAATTTAGTAAAGAAACTGAGCGCAGTAAACATTGTTTGTGAAGACCATCATGCAATGTCGTGCACATTATACATTTAATTAATTTGGAAAAAGTATCTGTTACAAAGTACAGCATATACTAAATTCAATAATATTCAATGATGCCTAAATTATTAAAATTGACAGCGTGATGTGAAAGAAACATGAATGGATCTATTTCTGCAGGGCAGATGTTATAAATCACAAAATATTGATATCAGTAAGAGGATGATACAAATTATGTTTCAGCCATTGTCCAAAAATTTGAAGGTAGAAACGCATTGCCTAAAACACTTTTACTACCATATTTACTGTAGATATTTCTTATATATATATATATATATATATATATATATATATATATATATATATATATATATATACAAAAACCTCTTTTTTGAGCCATGTGCATTCTTTCATCTTGACAATAAATGTATTAATGGCCAATTTAATGTAAACATTTTTATCTTTTCATTTGTATTTAACTACTACCAAGTGAACAGAAATTTAGGGAAAGAACATCAACCATTTCTTTTGATTTATATAGTTCTCCTAATACAGTATATTCTATATATTTTATCATCTAAACTTATTAATAAGCAAGAAAGTTGCAATGTAAATCAAAGACTGGTTACGGATCGAATCGAAATAAAAATACCCTACCCACCCACCCCACACACACACACAGACACACACACATAAATTTGTTTTGAAAAATATATGTTTTAGCGCGAAAATGGTGATAGTTGAGTGTTTCAAAACGTAGTCATTAAAATGTAGTAAGTGAGGGGAGGGAGAGGGGGAGGGGGATAAGTTGAATTATGTGATACCTGCTGTTATTACGTTTATATCTCTTTTTCTGGCGCTAGTCCTCAGTCCAATGTGAAAATTCTCTCTTCCAATTAGTAATTTGACGTCTAGAACAAAGGAAACACAGCCCAAATTCAATGTCTTAGGTACTCCTGTCAATCGGAATATCGTCCCTTTTCTCTTGGACTTAGTGCGATATAAGACATGTCTCTGGGCGAAAAAGACGTTTGCTAATTCTGGCGCTAGTCCTCAGTCCAATATGAAAATGTCTTCTTTCAATTAGTAACTTGAGGTCTAGAACAAAAACGAACAGTCTCAGGCCAATGCCTTAGCTCTTTCCATCAATTTGGAATATCGTCAGTCTCAGGCCAATGCCTTAGCCGCTTCCATCATTTGGAATATTGTCCTTCTTTGACTTAGACCAAAACTAAAGGGTATCAGAGACGGTCGGGAGGAGGACATTAAGTAATAATGAGTTTTACCCCCACCCCAACTACATTTAATAGCAGTAATACATTATCTACCATCATTATTTTGCTGACTTTTCCAGCCTGGAGGGAGGTAGATAGCTCCATCAAAGCTATCAGAGAGAACTTACCGTCTGTTTCTATAAGGATGCTACTACAGACTGGAAGATGACTTGAGGACAACTTGAAGGGCTGACACAATCGGGCCTAATGCACAAATACATTGGCTCTGGTGCGCCATTGAAGAAAGGTCGAAAAAAAAGGCGGAGTGAGCGCCAAAAGGTGGCTTTCATGATATGATTCTAAGAGTAATTATTAATAAAGGCCCTAGATGCAGCAATAGCCCGATGCTCAGGTGCTTTGATTCTCATGAATGAAAGATTCCTCTCAGTGAGATACTGATGAACTCTTTTGATAGTCAAACTAATCCACCTAGAAATTGTGGATGCCAAAATATCAGGGGTACCTCTGAGAGGGAGAAAGAGACGTTTCTGACCATATTTATTTTTCCCTTCAATATAGCCAAGTACAAAATGTAAAGCTCAGGACAAAGAAAGCCATCTTGATCATCACCAGCACAGATTCAACTAAGACTAGATAGTTGGTTCAGAAGCTACCGAAGGGAGCTGATTCTTAGCCCGAAAGCCAGACTGGCAAAGAAGAGAGACGCAATCGTTGTTGCTACTGAAACGTAAGCAGCCTTCTTCTGCTAAATAAAGAAGGAAGATTGTCGGTAAGGTAAGATTCTCGAAAGAAGCCTCTCTCAGAAGTTCATAAGGAAGTTTAGATAACGAAAAAAAAAAAGAAACACATGAAAGGTTCTACCTAGGAACTAATGAGCTAGAGATTTGTCGCAGCTGATGATTCTTGTGCAGAACGGACCCTCTCCTGTGATAGCATATCCCTCCTCAGCGGTAACTCCATGGAGGTGTCCACCAACAAGTCTAGGAAATCGTTGAACCACGACCGTTGGCGCAACAGGGGAGCTATCAGAATGAGCCGTGACGTCGAATTCCTGACTCTGTGAAGAGCTTGAGGCATTATTCTGAAAGTTCGGAAGGCGTTGGGACACAGTCGATCCCATTTCAGCCTAAAGGCGTCCACCGCCCATACACTCTCTATTCTGGCACTGGGGAGACATAAAGTGGTAGTTTATTGTTCAGCGTCGTTGCAAACAAGTCTACCATTGATCTCCCCAACATTTGAAAGAAACTCTTTGCTACCTGCTGGTGCAGAGACCATTCTGTGAGGACTGCTTGTCCCTGTTTGGACAGGCTGTCCACTAAAATATTCCTCTTGCCTAGAATGTGGTGGACTCTGAGAGTAATACCCTCAGAAGCTTCCGTCGGATCAGGTTCCAGACTTTAAAGCAGAGAGAATTGGAACGAGTGAGGTTGTATCACGACCGACATGATGTCCGTGACGACAGTAAAACATCTGTTTTTATGTGATTGACGCACCCCTATAGTGATAGAAAAACGGCACACATTTATAGGTTGTTGTTATGCAGGGAAGATTCTTTCTAAACCACAAGCCTTGAAGGACTAACCAGTCTGGCGCTGGTTGAGCACATAAGCCCGAATCTGAGGCGTCGTTATACAGTAAAGAGTTTTGTTCTGGTGCGTGTATCAGAACTCCGGCCAGAAACCTGTCCTGATTTATTCAAAGACCTCTCAGGCTGAGGACGCTTTCCCGCCGGTTTAGCCAGGCCATAGAACACGGCCAACGACCGATTTTATTAATTCCTTCGATATTGATAGACCATCATAGAGATTAAGCCGCCGAAAAAGGATTCCGATTCCACTGGCGCCGCCCTCAGCGGATCTTTGTTGTGATCCAGCAAGACTTAGGAAGTATCCAAGGCGACATTCCTACGTAGGTGGAAAAGCCCAGACGACAGTGCCATCGACAACAAGAGCAAGTGTCTCGCTGTGTTCGCTACAGCCTCTAGAAGTCTTTGTAAGACAGCCGCTAACAGAGGATCCTTCCTTGAAAGGCTGAAGGAGGCCGCGGAGAAAAGGTCGGCGTGCAAAGCTATGGTAACAAAGCTGCGCGCCTTATTTTCCATTGCTTCAAGCAATTTGACTGCGGATGCGAGTCCAGATCTCCGTGGAGATCTCTACCTGAGACGCTCCCAAATCCAGACCAGGAGGCTTGAGTGACCAAATGTACCCAGTAAGTACCCACTGAAACCAGTGGACGCAGGGTGGATAATGGGACTGTCCAACCCTCTCCTCTCTGGCTGCTTCATGGTCTTGTGCCAAATTCTGTATTATACCTCATACTATAACTGAGTGGGGAAGCATAGAAGATCAGATTTTTCTCTGCGACTCCAAAAACTTCTCCAGACTAGAGAGAATCCTCGTGTCTGAAGACCCAGAAGGCTTTAGACACAGATCCGGGGGCAAATGTGTTCACCGCCTTGTCAAATGTCCAAACTACTTCATCTTCCGTTGCCTGCATAGCGCAGGACGGAGATGAGGATACGCGAAGAGGAGAAGGCACTAACGCGATTAGGGCCTCCTCATTCTCATTCGAATCCAGTAGAATCAATAGTTCATCGTCCTGCATCCGCTGGCGGGAAGAGACAGGACTATATGTTCCATTATCTCTATTTGGAGAAGTGATTGGCAATCCCCACTCAGTGCAAATAGAGATGAGTGGAAATAGCCCTCACTTTCGTTCCATAACGAAGCTCAAGAAGGGAGCGAGGAAGACATATGAGCTTTGCTCGGTCCGCCCACCAATGGAACCATGGAAAACACATCAATGGCGTCATTGGGAAAAAGGAGACATTCTAGACTCACACAAGTTCTTATGACTAGCAGAGATTTATCTGAAACATAGGGAAAGGGGTATCGATAAGGCATGGTAGTTACGGAGTCCGTTACTGGCGGAAACGAACGCCCGGAGACCAGCATTTGTTGTCCTGCCCGATGACTCGTTCCTGGTTACCGGTAACGGACGCTCTGTAACCTGTATCTGTCGTCTTGCTCGCTGACTGGCGCCCGGTGCCCAGTGTCTGCAGCCCTGTGACAGACCAGGCGATGAAGATCGTTGCGAGGCGTTCCTATACATGGAACTTGACTCAATCAACAATCTTGATCCTTTGACGAGGAGAAAGAAAAGAAGACCTCAAATTCCAGAAAGACGGAACTTGCTTGATGGTGGCTGCGACTTCCATAAACCGGAAAATAGCCTTGATTAATCCCGGGATTGGCGAGCTGGCGACTTTCTTCCAATGGAAAGTGTCATTTATCCGTCCCATGATGCGCTTGTTGGTAATTACTTTACACAGAGAAGTGCCTCTGATCCTTCACTGGAACGGAGAGTGTTCACCTGAGAGGAAGAAGAGGAGACCGTTTTTTTCTTCCTACAACTATAGAAGAGGCGGATCTCTTCTAGGTCCTGCATCGAATCGGCCCATAATGCGCAGAAAGGACATCCGTCTATTCGAGCACACATAATACACGCCAAACAGGGTGAATGGGTGTCTCAAGAAGTTTATTCATGGTATCATTTGCCAACTTCTTGTGGCATGCTGAATGCTGAAAGAAAGTTACCAAAACAAACAAGCGAGTAGTATATGAGTGTAAAGGGTAATACCTACCCTAACAATGGTACCAACAAGAGGTACAAAATTACAGAAATACCATTTAACTAGCATGTGCACAAAATTCAAAAAAATGACAAACGGGGATACCGATAATTGAACATAAACGCAAGGACTGGTGTCAAAGATCAGTGGCGACACAAAAATGAATACAGTTGATCGAAATTATGACAAAAGACACTTGAATTAGCAAACTTCTTTATCGCCTAGAGACATGTCTTATATCGCACTAAGTCCAAGAGAAAAAAGGACGATATTTCGATTGACAGGAGTGCCTAAGGCATTGGATTTGGGCTGTGTTTCTTTTTGTTCTAGACGTTAAAATTACTAATTGGAAGAAAGAATTTTTACATTGGACTGGGGACCAGCGCCAGGAAAAGAGATAGCAGCGTAACAATACCAGTTAATGTTTGATTCTTATTAAAACAAACCTTAGCATGAAATCAATGATCTTGCTATATTTCACTATGAAGGTTTCCTCTCTCGTTAATGACACGACTGTCCTCATGTTATCAATAGACTCGGAGAAAATCTGGAAAAGATGAAGTATTTCATATTACAATTAATCTTGTACAGCAAAATCAATTTTAAGTCAAACGTCTATTTGCTACATATGCATTACCGAAATCAGGTGCACTTATGTCATATGGACAGACAGATACTTTTTTCGTTTACAACTGTTAATATACAGTACCCATTAACTGAAGACGAGAATTGTGAAATAGGAAAAGTTGAATGTATTCTTATAATATTAATTGACAGTTATGATGGTTATATTCGTCACCTAGTACCATATACTGTGTAATACAATTTAATTCTCTTAAAACTGTTAAAATTGACCTCTCGGAAAAACGAACAATGCTATGCCTACCAATTAGCATAATTCTTTCTTCAAGTATGTATGTATGTACAGGTTCAACGGCACATGAGCAAAAATATACACTTTTCTTTATGGAAAAATATTGTGGTGATTGATGGAGGACTCTAACGTATTTGGTGAAAATTTCATGAACATTAGATGTAAAATATTGAAATTAAAGAGACTTGAAATTATTATGACCCACCTCGATAGTAATAGGGCATATAGTGTTATCTTTGTCCTTCCATCACACACTGGTTAAGCTATGTGTATTGGTCATTTCAGGCACTGTGGTGGAGCAACTGCGTTGCATGAACACATTTCAAATTTATGTTATATATAAAAACATATTTAGGTGTCCCACTGTGCTCCTCTCCGGCCGCATTTCGAACCCCAACACATCCAGTTCAGGCCTGGATTTCACGAAGCTGAAACTTAATTTTAATTCTAGAATCCAATAATCTACATATTCATATTCTATTGACGCAATAGCCACAAATTGCAAATGCCAGAAACAATATGATGGGGGTTCTAACGAGTTTAGGAGGGTTTTCATTGTTAAAAGTTGTAACGAATTTATACGCTCGATACTGTTAATGGGAGTTAAGAAGATTAATCAGGTTACATGTGGTTTTGTTACAAAAGTGTTAGAAAGTATTAGAAATATCTTACATGAAGAATTCTATAATTGCATATAGTTTATTTAGATAAAAAACTTTTGGTAAAATAAAATCGTAAAATAAAATCGTATTTGTTGCCGTCCACATACCTCATGAATAATCTCAGTACACTAGTAAAAAATTGCGTTACTCTATTGAAAGATACATACTTGAATACTCTCAGTACACTAGTAAAAAATTGCGTTATACTATTGAAAGATACATACTTGAATACTCTCAGTACACTAGTAAAAAATTGCGTTATACTATTAAAAGATACATATTTTAATTTTTTTAAAGTGATGATGAACTGTTGTGCCTTACTGGGGAGCTGAATGCTAAACGTGGAACCATTTGTGACTGTGTATGTTTAGATTAGCCATTTATTTGAAGGGGAAAAAAAGTCTTTTAAATATGAGCAGCAATTGACTCCTAAAATAATCAAAGATAACTCGGCCTACTTATTTACATATTTATTTCTTTAAAACTGGTGTTTTTTGTTTTTTTTTGAAAATTTGCCCAATGATTAAAACAAGTCTCGTAAGTTTATTATGAAAATTTCATAAAAACTGTCGAAGTCATAAAGAGCTGAATTTGAGTCGTTCTATTTGCCCTACTCGGTTTGGCACGTTTTAATCCTACCACCCGAATATTCGACGATTCACACATAGCTGGAATAGTTAGCAGTCCATTGGAATCTGTGTTACTCGATAGTTGTCATATGCCACCGATGGCCGCCGGGCCATATCCGTAATGAACTTAATTTGGATAATCTTGGAGTACAACTTGTTTGAATTTCTAGAGATACGAAAATCAATAAAAATGAACGTAGGATAATATAGCTGTGTATATCAAATGGAGTTTACATTATACAAAACAGACATGTATATTGGTTAATTCGCTCTTAATTGATTATATAATTTCTTCAGCTAAGCTACTAGTTAAAATGTCTAAAATCGGATGTATAATGTTATACCGTTATCCGTCTGTCCATCCAACGGCACGTTCTTGTCTGGCTCATAACTTTGCAAGGTTTGGAAATATATTGATGAAACTTTTCCCCATTTTCCTAACCTCTATATATATATATATATATATATATATATATATATATATATATATATATATATATACAGAGAGAGAGAGAGAGAGAGAGAATTACAAATATACACCAAACAGCGGAAAGTGCTATCCCTGGTTTCTACAGGAGAATGCTTGATAACAGTAACATAATTTTTAAATACGAATAAATAAAGGTTAGAGAATTTTAATTCGAACTCTACGGAGATTCAAACCCGGATCCGGATTACCGCATCCATCGCCTTGCCTGTTCCAATCGCATTGCCTGTATGTGTCTATATATATATATATATATATATATATATATATATATATATATATATATATATATATATATATATATATAATTAGATTGTGTGTAGCATACCAAAGTCAGGTCATTAGGTCAAAAGGTCAAGGTCACGGCAAGGCAAGAAGCAAGTTTGTGGCATGAATCCCTGTTTGGACTGTAACTGTTTCAATATAATGTTGGCCACATATATTATGCCTGAATAGTGTGATTTGTACAATTTCCGCGTGCTCTGCTCAAGGTCAAGGTCATAGCAAGGGAAAATGTAAATCAATGACTTACATCCTTATTCAGGGTATACATTTTGAACAACTATACATCGTGACTAGATTCAGTGTCACATATAAGAGTCATGCCCCCTATCTCAAGTTCAAGGTCACCTATATATATAGGTCGAATTAAAAGAAAATAACTTCAATGACTTATATCATGTCTGTAATGAAACTTGAACCCCTTGAAGGGTTTTAAAGTCGACCAATTTAATTCTTCATTTATACAATAGTTTGTAATTTTCATAAGTGTCGCTAAATGCTGTTTGTCTACACTATATGTCTCTTATCCACATTCAGGTATTGCTGATTTGACCATCACTCACACACACACACGCACACACGCACGTGCACGCACACACAGTATTTACGCTACCCAGTTCACTCTCAAATTGTATGATGTGCCGCAGGCTATGCTCATGTTCAGGTTGTGCATTTGATCCATGGCTGTCTGAAGTGCATGATTCGACCTCAATCCCAACTATTGCAAATGAATCTGATAGTGGCAAACCGAAACAGAAAACTTCCAGTATTGAATATTGTGAGAATATCGACATTGCAAAAGTTAGGCAAATGTAGACAGAGTTACAACACATAACCAATGATATAAATGTAGTTAGTGATATCTTTTTGATGACACAGTAGTTAAAATTAATGTAGTGTGGACTAGTACAGAGGAGAGGTGTGGTTTAATTAGTAATATTACACACAAGACAAAGAGATTACATTGCCAGAAAAAAACATGGTTTGATCGTTACTGTAGACAGAAACCACAAATAATATTTTGTCAGTAAACAACCGACATAAATGTGAAAATAATGAGGAAACAATGATGCGTATGGCATTAGCCAGTAAAAGGTAAAAGATTGAAATAAATAAACAATGCAACTTATTTAAATGTAAAATTGCTTTGAAAAAATGCGCAATTTAAAAGCAGTGACGTGAAATCTTGCTAGCTGTTTTATAACAGAAATGTTAAAAGTAATAACACTTTGCAATCTGTTTCCATTTACGTTTTTTCGTGAACATTTTAAAACTAAATAGTCAAGTTGATAATAGTGTTACAAATATTGACATATCGTCAGTGAAAGTAAGCAATAAGTCTCTGCCACTATCCATAATCTGAAAACTAATAAGGCATGCTGTGTTGATACAGTGATCAACGAGTTTATCAAAGCTTCAGAATGTATACGTTTGTCTGCAATTGTGACACCATTTAATATTGCGTTTATTAGTGGAGTGATTCAAAGCAATTAGTATCCTGAAGCAATTAAGCCTATATAGAAGAGAAAGGGTAATGTTAATGATCCTTGTAATTGCTAGGGTTTAGCCTCTTGAATTATTTTAGAAAACTTTTTACTGCATGGAGGAACAGGTGGGCTTTAGAGAAGACTATTCTATACCAGATTACAGTGTCCCATTGATTTATTTATTAGTAATGGTCAAATGCTGTATCGTGCTTACGTCAGTTATGAAAAAGCATTTGATTCTGTTAATAGATGTGCACTCTGACGAAAGGTTTAGTACTGGCATATCAATGGAAAGATTTCAAATGTTATTTTCTAAATTGTACAAAAAAAAAACAAGATCTTGCGTACAGATACATTCTCAATTGTCGGAATTATTCTCTTGTAATGGAGGTATCAAACAAGGGGAAAGGTTATCACGTTTATTGTTTGCGCTATCCCTTAATGATCTGAGTGACTATATGTCAAAACACAAATGGTTTACCAACAGTTAGTAACATTTTACACTAGGTGCTTGACAATAGTTATATTGAGAGGTGCCCTTGATATTATTTTAAATCGTATTTTTGATGAGAGTTATATCTGAAGAATGTGCTGACCAGCTGCAAAAAGTTTGAATATTGAAATACGTGCACATTATAAGGAATAAAGAAACAACCCAAAGTTTTCATATTTTCGAAGGACACGCTCATAAATGTTTTTAATTTTAGATATGGAAATTCGTATGTTGATGTATACAATTTCGTATACTTGGGTATCGTTTATAACTTTAATGGCAAATTGCATAAAGAAAAGGCTCGTTTACTTGAGCAAACTAGAAAAGCCATGTTTTCTGTAATAAGGAAATATAGGATGCCTTAATTACCTATTGATATGCAACTGTATTTATTTGATGTTATGGTTTTGTATATACTCTTATATATATCAGAAGCTTGGAGGTTTGAGAATTTGAAAATTATTGAATCGTTGCGTATGGAATTTAGTAACATGCTTTTGAACGGTCAAAAGAGTACACCAATTGAATGATACATGGAGAGGTATGACCAGTTTCCATTTATGTTATTGTAAAAAAAGGATTGTATATTTTGGGGATAAACTAGTAATTGGCTGAATAAATGAACTATTTAGTATGTTTTATTCCGTATTGTTGCAACAATTATATCAATGGCACTTATAAGTATTCATGGTGACTTTGCATAAGAAAGTTTGTATATCAGTATAGACTATCCAACACATTAGATTTTTACTCCTTTCACAGTTTAAGATGTCTAAAGTCAGCAGCAGAACTTAGACTTAAATATTAGTTTAAACTGTATTGGCATGATTACATATACAGCAATTATAAATATGGTCACTATAGAGTTTTTAAGTATGAATTTAATTTTGGAGAGAACTTGACTATAAAACCATGTAAGTTAAGACGTTACTATTGTCAATAAAAAAAGAGGAAACCATGATAGAGTGTGGTAGATTTTGAGGTATTGATGTTAATGACAGACAGTGTCAATTGTGGACTTCATCTGAACAATGAAATGAAATATGTTACACCAAAGAGATTTTATTCACACTCAAGATCCAACAAATTAAGAATTATTGCAATACAAAGAACAGAAATACTCTTTTGAAATTAAATAAATTCAGCATGGTAATAGCTAAGAAATTGTGTGCGTAATTTTATATTTAGTATTATCTGAAGGTATGTCTGTTTGTCTTTGTCTTTCTATCAATTTTCCATTTTCCGTTTTCCATTTTCCGTAAACTGCACCATCATTTGGGTTTACTTGGTCCTAGTCAACCACCGGTGTCCTCCACCATTTTCAACTTGATACATTAGATCTTCTCCAATTTCACACATAAATAAAATATAAAGACAATAGCACTGAACCAGGGTCTGTAAAGATGCAACAAAAGTAAACACCACTCCACTAAATACAACATGGAATGAACAAATTTGATCTATTGCACAATGTAACATACCTGACCCGTTTCCTCAACAGATTTTTTATCTGATTTTGAAAATCCTGTAATAAGCCGTCCTTGAATTATTCCCACACCGATCATGATGGGCATAAAGGTCAGAATCACAAGCGTAAGTTTCCAGCTGTAGTATAAAGCGATAACAAGGGACGCAATGATTGTCGCTATAGACTCCAATACCAGGCCGATTTTAGACCCAGTTGCCTGCAGGAGAAAACAGAGTCAAAATGTTAATGTATCAATAAGAGTGAAAATCTGTTACGTAGTTTTGTTAAGAATTATTGATACTGACAATAAGGTGAAGCTAAGGGACTTGCTGACCTTTTGTACATGATATCTATTTCTTTTATACAATTTCTACTTGTAACAGTAAAATATCTTATAAATTTGTTCAAATGGTTGGATAGTAAATGTTAAGACGGTAACAACTTGCGATGATAAAGTGAAGCTCATCACAAGCTGCAAACATAATAATTAGAACAAGATACATGGTTCCTCGATATAACGCCCATCAGTATACCGATGCCCCTCGTATAACACAGGTCTCTGCATGGCTCTCATTAAAATGGTCAAATTATGTTATATCATTGCTACTTCCTTTGGTTCTTGGCTAGTGATTCTTGGCACAATTATAATGTGTTTTCACATCACTAAATAATATTTTTTAAAATCATTTTATTCATTATTCTGATATAGTCTTGTTAGAACGTCCTTCATTATAATGCTGCCTCACTTATAGCACGACTCACATGTATGGCTCATATGAACAGCGTTATAAAACAGCGCTGCACTTATCGAATCGGGATCGCTGTATTGTGATATGTATTGTATTGTATTGAGACATTAGTGGCATACTTTATTATAATGCTGCCTCACTTATAGCACGACTCACATGTATGGCTCATATGAACAGCGTTATAAAAGAGCGCTGCACTTATCGAATCGGGATTGCTGTATTGTGATATGTATCGTATTGTGACATTAGTGGCGATACATAGTTCAAGCTCATAACATAACACTAATAAGGCAAAACCTTAATGAGCTTACATTCATTTCTTTACGTACCGAAAGTTTACATACCACTTCAGATTAATAGACTGGTTATTTATTTCTATCCATTCCAACTTAAAATAATATGACTTTATTCAGCTATAACACATTTTTAATTCTTGATGATTAATGATCATGTGGTTGGTTGGAAATTTCATTCCTTAACCATAGCTAATCTTAGTAGTATATCATGCATTCTAGTTTAATGGTATGGTGTTTTTGTCACATTTATAAAACTTTAAGCGCAGAGCTGGACGTTGACATTTTAAAGTACTTATCTATTCTAGAAAGATGGTGGTGAAATTAACTTGTCCCATAGTAGTTGTCACTTGTTCGTGGAAACTTTTGTTAGTTTTTCTTGTACATCAAATTTGAATAGATACTAAATTGAAATTGTTTGCACAAGTTAATGTTATTTATAACAGTTCACTTCTTTGACATATGAACTCTTAATAAATGCGTTAATGCATAGAAAGCGTAATTCTTTAAACCACTTGCTCAGTGGGACAAGTGGGATGAAAATTTTTCTTGTACTGAATTTAATTTTCAATTCTTCCCGGCAATGAGACAAATGCTTTCATCCCTGAAACTAATTTTAGGATTTACAATATATTAGTCAGATTATGCAAACAAGAATAGCACACGATCTGTGCAGCACCTGGGGGCCACAATTTCACCGACGGACGGACGAACGGAGTGAATCAAATATAACGTCTCCTTTTTCAGACAGGAGTATATAGATTAGATTAAAAAAAGAAATGGGTACATACAAAATTTAAACAAACTGCTCAGATTTCAATTCTACAACTTCTGGTTTCAGAATCCTACAACTTCTGGTTTCAGAGGTCAAGCATCTACACTACTCAATCACGGACAAAGTGCAAAACTTTTGTAGTGTAAGCAGTGTAACTGAATAACGAGTTTCAAAATTGATAACAAGAACAACAATAATAACAACAACAGCCCTTTGTCATAAACCTGAATGCTCGCAAGGGAAAATCAAACCACAGAAGACGCTATAATTATTGTACATCACTTACCCCCTGTACCATGGTACAGTCGTTTGATAGTCTGGTGGTAAGGTGACCCACCTTGTTCTTTGGATCATCGAAGAATGCGATATTCTGCAAAGAAACGTATGAAATTATGTAGGTTACACTCCCGAAAATGTATAAATTGCCCCCAAAGAGGAAAATGTATACTTTTACATCATTAAAGTTAAGCATACCAGGTATATAAACCTTCTCAAATATAGATCTTTCATTCGAGTCAAAATAGCATTAGCTTTGCAATAAATGTCTTCAATTCTGTCAAATTTGTTCATTTATACACCAGAGCATATGATTAATTTTTACTCAAATATGATAGATCAGTATGCCTTCTTATGAGAACCCTCGCACAAACTTTTGATGGGATATTAATTTCATAGAAAGCTACTAAAAGGAACAAACAATATTTGGCATTTCAAGATCTCTATGTCCCTCTCCGAGTCCATTATTCACCAATATTTCCTTGCCAATCCAGGATTTAGACTGTGATTAAAGTGTAGCGACAGGATTTAGACAATGAATAAAATCTAACGAGTAAAAAGGCGAATTTATGTCCAGCGCTGGACAAGTTGAGGAAACACAAACAATTGTTAGTAGTTCCATCTGTGACATTACGTTGAAGTTATGATCCCGAATGTGATAACAGACATATCTTCAAGTTCAGTTACCGAGATTATACAGTTTTCATCCCTTTATCTCAATAGGCTTTAGAGTTATAGGGCAGAAAAGAACTACCGAAAACGCTGATCTTGGACCTTGACCTTGAAGATAGAATCTTAAGTGTGGTACGTAACACACGCTCTAAAAAATAGCATGTGTCATACATTCATCTAATACTGCAAAAAAAGTAAACGTGGAATTAAACAAGTGATGGACGGAAGAACGAACAAACATACGGATAAATGGAAGGACGGACGGAAAGTGAATAATATGTCCTCCATTCTTCTTGAAAGGCGAGGAACAATAATGTTCTCTGGATGAATACTAAAGTTAACAGTGATCCTTGCCTTTGAGATACTGAAGATCTATTACTAAAACCAATCCATATGCAGAAGCCATTACCCACCTGTCTTAAAATAGCTCTGAATGTCATGCTCCTTAATCTTCTCGTCAAGTTGGCACCAGCATTAGTGAAGCACATCAACTATAATATGTAAATAACAATAATGAATTAGTCTAGACAGACATATACATATGTGAATAAGTCTGGACAGGCCTATACATATGTGAAAGAGTCTGGACAGGCCTATACATATACAATCTGGATAATAAACCTATGCTGGTATCCGATGAACACCACTGATGTCAGGATGTATCATTCAGTTGGTCTAACTTTAGGAATTCAAATCGTGTTACCTATTTGAACTGTTTTTAACTGATATACAGTACAACCTGGTTTATCGACCACCATACATGGTATCCGGTGCATATATTTTCAAGTACATCGAGAGACATGGAACCGAAAAGAAAACGGTAGACGGTGGCCATATGTGTAAGGTTCACAGGGTTCAGTCAAAAGACCCTCTTCTAGTTACAAGTATACAATTTTCAGTTAAGTACAGAGAAAATTGACCGTTACAAAGGAAAAGGAACATCGAACACCACTGGATAAAAATTTTGATCCGGCTCTGAGATTTTTAATGGGATACTGAAAATCACAAAATTTCAACGCCCATTATTTTTGTGTGCACCTTGTTTTTTACGTGCATTTGTGAGGAAAGAATGTTTTAACAAACATTTTTCATTTTATGATATTTGATGTAACATATTATTTACACCTTACATTTTTCTTATAACATTTTACATTGCAATTTGATAATTAATAAGCGAAAATGAAATTATTCTTCAATAATCTGATTTATACTCAATTATATCGCAACAAATGCAGCTAGTTTGACACCTAATAGATCATATCGTAAATTCAAAATGTTTTTAAACATGTTAACACTGATATGAAATGGAGGAAACAAAAGAGGTAGGGACCGTTTGTCGTGATATTTACACATGTTTCTTTCATGGGAATTTACAATTGTTACTTACTTTTCAAACACAAAATTTTAACAGACATCAATTATTTTAGAAGTTTCTCCGGAAATTTAATTCTATAATTATACCACGGTACATAATTTTTTTTTATAGCTTCACAAGATGACATATTTTACAATGACAAACAGACACAGGATATGGACTTTTTGTAAAAAGTATGTCAATTGTTTGTAAAGAACGTGACAGCGAATCAATAGCTGCTAGGCATATATGCCATGCGTATTTAAACATTATTCTGAAAACAAAATCTAGTGCAAACTAAAGTCTTGATTTTACTTTGTACATAAAGACGACTTTAGACTTATTTATCAATTTGCAATCACTTAGTAAATTAGTCAATATTAAAACATTGCGACTGAAGTGTCATCGACTTTTATGCAAATTATCCAAAACTTTTTCACTAATAGGATCTTCTAGACTTCTAGTATGGAATATCTTCTGCAAATCATAATACCATTAGGTAATGTAAACCAAAAAAAAAATAAAAAATTGTTTCCTGTGGCGAGTTGCATTCTTATCATCGGGAAAATTATTTACATTCTCAGCTGAGTTCATGTACATATATTCATGTACTATTAATACAGTGAACTATCAAATCGCGATATAACCTTGAGTATAAAAGACTGATATGCGTTTCATTGTTTAAATTTAAATTGTGCCTAAAATATATTTTGAGATGTTCGATTGTAATTGGTGTAGCAGTGGTTAGGCTTAGTTTTTATAAATTGTAGAATAAATTAATTATCATAGCTGCTCGGTATAGCCACAATTAGCAATTCAAATTTGGATATGTTTGTAAAATATATTACTTATTTGCTTAGAACGAACTTCAAGTTACAACACCTTGCTGTTTTGATTTATGTATTAGCACAAGGGTTCCGCAGAACGCGTCATCTCGTCTTTCCGAAGTTATGTGCTTGCACAAAATCTTAACATGGCTTGCACAAACATTTTAACACTGAGTTGACGCTGCCGCCGCCAATTAACGATATCATGCTCGCTATGTATAACATTTTTCCTCGAAAATGGCAAGAAAACAGTTATTCTTTATCGATTGTCCCTCACTGAAAACTGAATTCCTTGATAATTCAAGACATACTCCGCTGCTCAACAGTCGCTAAATTAAAAAGAAACAAATTTATTGCAAACGTGCCCAGAATTTTGAAATATTTCTTAAATAACTTATAACGCAGTCAATGAATTTCATTGACCAGATTTCAGTTGTACTGTCATTACATGCATTCAAGCATATTATATGATTAGGAACAAACGATAAAGTACGGACCTAAAAAGTGGTGGTAACTTTTAGGCCAAGTCACCGTAACTGAGCTATTTAATAGTACCATCATCAGGAGGGGTGATAAAATTGGGATTGTAATATTGTCTTTATAAAAAAGTAAACAATGTACATACCAAGATCACTCGCAGTACAAAATTAAAAACAGCAATTCCCATGATGATAGCAACTAGGATTTTAGCTGTCCGTCTCATTTCATCCGGCACACCGCTGAACACCTAAGAAATGGATTTGAAATGGCACATCATAACTTGCAGAAGAAAATAATTTGTTTTAGATATTGTTTTAACATTAATATTAACTTTTTATAAAGTAAGCCTTCTCCTCTCCCTCCTTGCCGGTTCATGTATGGAGAATAGACCCGATGCGCACTCCTGCATTTGGTAAGAGGCGACTAATAGGGGCAACCTGTTGACCATGGGTTAAATCCCCTGTCGGTAGGGGATAGGATCTTGCTAGTTGAGCAGAGGAGAGGCCGGGTTGAAGCCACTTCAATGTGAGACGCTACTTCGTCCTCATTTTCTGGTTAGAGTCTGATCAAACGGTTTGTCACGCCAACTTGAAAGTGTTAAGCATATGACAGCTTCAGTTCCCATCTCTATTCTGACTTGTAAAGTTCACCATTGTGACTAAGAAAAACCTTACGAAGGCCTTGGTCTAACAAGGCGGTGGCATGGGTAAATCTAGTAAGGATTCTACTTTTACTCATTTATATCATCCTGCGTAGCAATGACATAACAAACGCAAAACATCAGTCTAAATTCATGTCAATTTGTTGGGCTCCGTGGCGGGTGTAGTGCACGGGTCAGAGGAAGTAACAGTGTTATGTTATAGGAAAATTCAACAAAATAGCAACCAACAGTTGGAGACTAGTCTCAAAAGAATCAGGAACAATTTAACCAGTGATTCGTAGGAAGAAACTGTGTCGAGTCAAGGGGTGGCCACGATTTCTTATCGTTGAGTAGACTGAGAATGAGAAGCTAAGCAGGTATTCTCCCTTTCTTATTGCAAAAGCTTTCCAGGGTCTGCACGGAGAGCCTTAAAAGTGTAAAAACACTTGACTGGGGCCAATTATTTGTATAGTGCAGCTGCAAAGACTTAATCCATGAACTGACTGCTGATTGTACGTCGACGACTTTTGGATTTTCTTCAGATAAAAAAAGATACAATTATGCATACTACTGAACATCAACTACATATATGCTTATATAGTGATCAGAAATGGTCTGAAGAAAAGGATTCACATTTTTGAAATCTAAAACTCTTTAAATACACCTCTGCAAATTACATAAGATTCATGATGACCCAAAACACTATATTGACGGTTCTCTTATCTCTATTGTGGGGGAGACCAAACATTTAGGACTTATTCTTGAGCGTAAACTATCTTTTCTTCCGCATATTAGACACCCCAGGGACAAATATCTAAAAGCCCTGTATTTAATACGACTCATATCAAACACATATAGGAGAGAATACCGGAAGGCCTTACTCGGGGTATACAGGCCTTTAGTAACATCTAAACTTGAGAATGGCTCGATCAGCTCGCAAATCTTGCCTGTACATGCTTGATCCGAGGCAAAATCAAAGACTAAGACTGTCTCTGGGAACATTCAGAACTTACACTTCAGAAAGCCTCTATGATGAGGCAAAGAAACCATCACTTTATCTCAGACTAATGAAACTGGCTCTTCAGTATACTTCCAAACTATCTCCTCTAATCCATCTAATCCCAAATGTGATGTCGTCTTTAGGCCCAAATACCAAAGCTTGTACGATCTTAAACTAAATACTATTTGGCCCTCATCTAAAAACAGCAAAAATCAATATTTCATCATTACCATTACAAAAATCCTTTACCAAACCTCTCATTTTACATGGTAAATTCAATAACTGAGAGCTTCCCTTTGTCGCCATGCATCCTTGTGTCCAAACGGTTCAAAAAATGGAGACAAAGTTCCAGCTGCTATTGCAACACCCCACGGAGCCCAATTCGGTCCTTCACGGCTTAAAGCCTTCATTTTTACCGCAGGTATAACAGCCGTTCTCAACTACATCGAAACCTTTCAAAAAGCAACTTTCATCATCTTTTCGGATTTCCTTTTCAAAATTGAAACCTTCAAACCCCTAAATTTGAGAACCATATAATAGCACAAGTCTTACAGACACATCATTCGCTCATAAATCAGGAAAAAAGGATTTTGTACTGTTGGCTTCCTGGTAATGTTAGAGCTGTTAGAGCAGCCAAAGCGACCTTGCAGTCACCTATTTCTAAATGGGAGATTCTGTATACTGACTTCAAGTGTTATATAAATTGGTATGTTCTATATCCTTGGCAAAGTTAGTGCAATGAAAACTCCACAATCAAGTTTCGCAACATCAGAGCCAGCAATGTTTTCTTGCAAGGAGTTATAGCATTTTTACCTTTGCATGTTTAGAACATAATAAAGCCTGCAATTAATAGCCAGGATTGTGCTGATGTGTCTTTAAACCTCATGCATATTAAAACATAAGGTGATTTACGTCTGGTCAGACAACGATACATTTCAAGGGCCTGAAACAACTTACATTTTAAACGAAGAACAATTCCGTCACCATTTATGTGGATTTAATTCATAAGAGAACAGAATCTAAGTCTACAGACATGTATTATACAAATTGCTTACCCCGATGAATTCTGTAATGAGGAAGGAAAAGCTCGGTTGAACGGCTCCTGCAATGACGGCTGAGAGGCATCCCACAATAATAAAATACCATTCAGGAGCGTTGAGACGTAAAATTCTCTTCATAGAAAATTCAGGCGGACTTTCTTCCACCTTTTCCTCCTCTGGAACCTGAAAACGTAATCAGCACAATAACTACTTGAAAGCATGAATTTATATTATGAGATTTACAATTATACGTCGCCAAGAATTCAAGGTCTTCTGTTCAATTAATTTACTGCTACGAGTTTCACGAGTTTCACGAATCAAGGAGGAAAAGAACATAAAATTGCAACGAATTGAATTTGTCACGGGCGCCGGAAAGATTAAGCTGTTCTGTTGGAATAAATAGTCTCAACATTGCCTTGGATTTCAATTGTTGAAAGATAATATGCTCGAAAATATTCTTAGAGTAGCGAAAAAGAAGGAAAAGATGACAGCAGAATTAAACTTAAAACCTCTTGGATATATTCTTACTTCTGATAAAACTGCTGTAGGAGTTAGTATACAATGTGTATCGGATGCCCTTCTATGTTCTTTCTCTTAGACAAGTAGAAGAAATGTGTCGTATAAACCTACCGTTTTACGACTCTCTTGGCTGAATATCTGCTTTAGGACAGGTTCTGGTGAACCCACTCTCTTCGCATGGACATCCACTAAGGTTTGCCCCAACTCTTCCAACACTGGAGAATATAAGTAGATTTTGAGAAATATTCAATACATTGGCCTTTTTAGCAATAAAATTAGAGATGATAGTGTTCCTTGAATGGTTTCAGCTGACCATTTTTAGGAATGTAGATAACCATGCGTATTCTATGTAATCTTATTAGCTTATATGTCAGACTTACACGACTATTCTTAAAAATGTATTATAGCCCGTTTCAAAATTATTGACTGATACAAACTTGAGATAAATCTTGGTGAAATGAAAACAGGAATTGATCGGTTGTGAAACGAGATTGACAACTGGATTGATGAATTCAGTCGATCGAACTCTGTAGTCATGAAAGTGTTCTGCATAAATATTAAACTCAAAGGCAAAACTATTACAAATCGTATTTAGAGTTCTTCAATACGGCTGACATTTGGCATACATTTAGACATCTTAGCAATAAATTAAAGCCAAAACGTACATAATACTAACTTCACTTTAAGCAAAATAATAGAAGATCAAAAATTTTAAAATATGACCAGTTTTATGACTACACGCCAGGCTTGTATTTCATGAAACTCTGAGTTCTTCGATAATTGAAGTGAAAATTTGAATAAATATTTAGAGAATGTCAAAATCATGGAATATCCAGTATAAGTGTTGTTGCAAATAGCTTCCCTTCAATTTGGGAAAACATATTCAAAAGATTACTGTACCAGGGAGTAGGAACGAACTATGATTATCATGTCGCGCACAAGTGAAATGTATAACTAATATTTAGCTTTAATGAAAAACATAACTGTTTTGTTTAGAATTTAATCATTAAACTTCTGACAGAAAAGAGATTCTTCAGAGAAAGACAAAAATAATACACTTTCATAAACCAACATCACACTATGAAAATATTCGATCCCTCATTCCATTACAAACAGTGACCACGGGGGCCATTTTACAAACTAAATATGGTCATAAAATAATTCATTCATTTAATTCATTCTTGTATAATACCAAATTATATAGTTTTCGTGAAATAAGATCAGAAACAGCATCCAAATCAATAATTTCGGCATATATCAAAATAATCAATGTTCACATATCCTATCACACGTGCGTCACCTAATGATCATGCCAAGGGAGATTACTTTAAACGGTTGATTACGGTAAGAGCATATTAGTATATTGGCTAACATGCTGCCATAATTGTTCTCAACCAATTTTAGAGCCTTCTGCTTCATTTGATGTATGATCTCTAAATAAGGATGTTCCAAACCTGATTTAAAAACATGCTTGAAACATTTTATGCTTATCAGACCTTATTTTGGATTTAATTTGAGAATGAGATTTTGTATCAACAAATTAAAATGCAAGTTTACATTTGAAAAGTACAATTTTGAATAGCTAAGACTGAAAACTCAGTTTCAAATTCAAGCTCAGAATTTTTACATTTTCATGCCATGTATTACCGAATATTTATGAGCACAAAACCCAAGCTCAAACTCAAGGTCCCAAAACTTTGACCACCTACAACTTTAATTGGAGTAAAGCTAGAATCACAGAATTTTCAGAATTTTCATAACTTGGGTTCCTCTACAGATATTCATGACACATGTCATTTTTAGGTTTTTAACTTGAGCTTGGGTTTGTTGCTCAAACGTTTTGAGTATACAGGACGATTTCTGATCCCGACTGACAGTCTTAATATTCATTTACGATACGATAAGTCGGCACAAATAACTCACCTTCATCTTCTTCCGACACGTGCTGCACCTGCCAAATACAATGATGTTAATTGTTGAAAGCAACACGTGTTATTGCCTCACTGCTTATTAAATATTCCTGTCATTACCTCTCCCTTCTCTCAGCAATATATTTGTGGTTAAACCTTTAAAGAAACTGAAATCCAGTAATGCAAGGCATACTTCAGGAAGTAAATGTTAAGGTCTTAGCAATAATAATAATAATAATAATAATAATAATAATAATAAGCATTTGCGACACATTCTTATAAATGTTTTCTTTAGTTCTTGTGCCTCCATCAATCGTCATGTGCATTAACATGGCAAATATTTTTTTCCATCAGTAAATCACGGACAACATGTCCCATCTGGGAGGAACACGGTTCATTTTGTATTTCATCTAGCACCTGGTTGACAAAAAATACCCCCATGCAAAGAAACGATGAACAAAGCAATTTTCTTAAGTTACGTTTCACGATGCATTTCAACACTGTCTTGGGTGACATTACCACTGGCACGATTTGTTACAAAGATGTTCCTGGGTTCGAACTGTCTAAGACTGTAGTTGTGCAAGTCCTCTCTCTGTTGGTGGAAAAATATATTCGATTAGAAAGAAGTAAAAGTTTCTCTCGTCCCTAAATATGTGTGACACAGAAATCATGCGAAAAAGCCATGTGGGATACCCATATCCCATATAAGTGCACTCAGTGACACGATAGATGACGACATTATGCTTATGACATTATGAATATCTGCAATATTAAAAGACACATGTTTCAGGTTTATAAACAGAAATTCTTGTTTACAACAACTTTTGTTTTCGTTGTAAACTAAACTTTCTATGCTCTGTATAATGACGCAAAAACTGTTAGAAAAGCATGTCTTTCTACAGCTACATCCACACCGGTGATCCGTCATCTTCTTTCTACCACTCTTTTCTGATCAGAAAGAAAAGAAAAATAATCCATCATATGCGTTAGCAAGGGATCGGGAAATCACTCCCTTGGGATTATAATTTAATGGGAGCCGTGTTTCTGTCCACCAGTTCTGACCCTCGGGTGGGGTTTTCCTATTGCACACCATTGCATACAAGGGACTATATTAGTCCTTGTTGTTTTGTGAGTGGCCGTTACAAATGAATTATGCCTATGGCATGCTTTCATTTAGCGTCAGTCACGACACTATCCTTAAAAGACTAAATTTGTCGGTCTCACCTCTTGGTGTTTGACAAGTCCATGGTAGGCACCCTCTCTCTGCAGAAGTTCCTTGTGTGTGCCCTGTTCCACAACCTCACCATTCAACAGTACATAAATTGTGTCCGCATTGCGTATTGTAGACAGTCTATGAGCGATAACAATTGTAGTTCTGCCAATCTGAGCCTAAAATAAAAAAACATAAAACACTAAAATTTTATGATTTAATTCTTTTCTCTTAGACTTTCCACTTTGGAATACCGAAGGGGAAAAGCTAAATGTGATCGAAAGATATATATAAACACATGCTGCAATTAAGAATCAGGACAGAAAATCTTTCTGTTAGAGCATATCATAGCATAGAAAGCTGAAACTCTTGAGAAGAAATAGTGTGTACCGAAAAGAGCCAAATTGTGGTCAGTCATAAACTTGTGCTATCTTCTTAAACGTATCGCGATATCACCCTCTGCAATGGTCTGTGAGACTAGACTTAACAACTCTCAATTAAGGCATCCCTCCATATGCAGCGCCAAATTCTACCAATGAGAAACTGGGACAAACTCATTTCATAACAAACCAGACGGTAAATGATCAATAAAAAGGAGCGTAAGAAATATGAGGATATGCCCATATTGGGCCCTCATTACTGTCTGAAATGTATGATCTTTAGTGGCAATCTCAAATAAGACGTTATCTACAAGATCCGTCCTGTGAAATGTAATCCGTAAGTTCGTCTGACATCTTCAGTAACAATACAGTTTATTAAGCAGAATGACTAGAACATTATCTTGTTTATAGAACTCAGACCCCTATTTATTAATTGAGCAGGGTACCAGTCTCGAAGTGGGGGAACAATGTAAACCGTACTTAATACTTGGAAATCAGACCATAAGCTGTAATATCAGCGTGGAATTTTTCTTTTTCATTTTCCAAAACACGTATTGTGCTTTCAACTTCTACATAGATTCTGTCTGTGCTAGTACATAATTTTTATTTTTTTCCGGCAGGCTAAAATTATCTCGTGTTTACCCGCTGCGAAACTGATGCTAAAGGTACCCTTTATCTGTACCCCGATTTAGGGACATTTAGCTCGAGAAAATGCTGCGAAGCGCATAATTTGGAATGTTCAGAAAATTTGCGCTTACATCAATCAAAAAGTACATGTGTTGTGTACGCGGTCATCAAGTGCACACAATATTTTTAAACGTTAATAGCAATGATGGAACATAAATTAACGGTCTGATCTTTTATAGGTCATATAGACCATGATGTATTCCAACTAAGCCAACCTATATGGTTTTAAATCAGAAAGAAAAACATTATTCATTGAACAAAGAATGTATTCCTGATCTTCGCTTAACCGTATAAAATGTAGTTTTCTTTGCGGATTTGATTATTCCGTGGTATATAGGGTATATCTAACAAAGTATATGAGAACAAGTCTATACGAGAGGTATTTGAAAAGTGCTGAATATTGTGTCATACCTTTTTTGTTTCTTTGAACCAGTCAATAAATTCAATCCCGATCAACAGACAAAAAACGTTATATAACATTTTCTACAGCTGCACGTTCAGCACACCGGATACCTGCATATTTATATGCGTGTGATGTAACATAGATAAATGACAGTGGAGTACAAATGTAGAAGGAGAACAATCCTGCTACTGAGCAAAGAGCATACTGTAAAATCTGGGCGCTCTTAGGGTACTCACTGACTGATATCAAGGCCAACAAAAATAAAGTTTATGGATGTAATTTGCTGTCATATCCTACAATTTTGAGGTGCTGTCATTGCTTTAATGATAGTCTCGCTCCATGGAAGATAACGGACATTCATGAAGACCGTCGTCTACAATTGGTGAGCAGGGAAGTGACTGTTGTGAAGGTGGCAATTATTGAAGATGTTCGATACACAGTGGAAAATACTTATATTATTACGGGCATTTAATTCGTCAGCTGATTGTATTACATTGAAGAATCATTAAAAGCTCAAAAAGGTTTGTGCAAGATGGGTTCCGCATTTGTTGACGGCTGAAAACAATATTTACCCAGAGACGTGTGAATGAGATTGTCACAGGTGATGAAACATGGGATTCCTTTTCTGAACCTGACTCAAGAAAAAATAATAAAGTTTGGATTGGAGAAAACGAGCAGAGACGTCAAATTGCTGGACGTAGTCGGACTGTCAAGAGTTTTATACTTATTATTTTTCTATGCAAAACCACCTGTCGTCCAGGTACCTTTACCTGACTCTGCTACTGTCGCTTGACTTGTTGATGCTTTCAAAGTTTTGCCAATAGTTGTGGAACACTACCGAACCACCCGTCAGCGCACTGGTACCCGAGGTATCCATTCACTCGATGAAAAAACCGGCTAATATTTCCGCCGTCGTGACAGACTTCCTGAAGGAGCATAGCATCCAACCTTTTCCACATCCTCCATACAGCCCTGATTTAGCTCCAAGTTATTTTTGGCAGACGATTTGAAAGCTGCCATGAGGTTGGAAGTGCAGTTTTCCAGTGTATTACAACATACCAAAAAGTGAATCCAAAATGTCATTTAATAATTGGATAATCAGAGTGAAAAAGTGTGTAGAGGTGTTAGAGGATTACTTAAATGGAACGTACGAAAGGACTGTTTACTATTAAGGAACTTTGTCGTACAAAGCACTAATATTCAGAACTCTTTAAATACCCCTCATGTGTCTTCATTTCCTGTGACATTTTATTCTGGATCCCTATTATATCATAAGAAACTTGTTTCTTAAAATGTACTACACTTGAAGTTTCCTTACAGGGACCTTTCACCCCCATCGCCCTTTTTTGTAATCTCGCGACGTTTATTAAATTGCGTGAAATCAACGTTATAGGAAAAAGGGATCTTGATTCAGCACAACTCTCACAGTACAGCGGGAAATATTCATAATGAGGAACAAACAGTCTCAGTTTTGAATATCGCACTAATTTAAGACGCCGTTTTGCAACAAAATCACCTTTTGGTAGTGTTTTTGATGTTTCTGTTTTGTCTACATGTGTGGGAATATCGTTCATAATATTTAAACAGTTTATGATGCTTGCGATGAGAGGTATAATTAGTGATTAACAGAACAATATATTGAAACGATTTGGGTTAAATACAATTCCTTATCTGGCACCTGTGTATATCTGAAAGCATTATGTAGGATACATGATGGCTCTAATACATATCAAACTGTGTGCGAATAATATGTATAGCATCTTATAGAAAACGTAAAATAATTTTCAAGAATTTAATGGCGTCGACATCCATTAATAACTGCAAGAAAAGTTTCTAGATATTCAAATTTTAAGAAAAGAAATTTGCCTTTTCGAGCGCCATTTGGACGATAGCCTCGCTCTCGTTATCCAGGGCTGATGTGGCCTCATCCAGTAAGAGAATCTTAGGATTTCGGACAAGAGCCCGCGCTATAGCAATACGCTGTTTTTGTCCACCACTCATCTGAGTCCCTCTATCACCAACAAGAGTATCATAACCCTGTCGGAAAAAAAGATAGTCTTTATTATCATCGGAAAAAGCGAATATAGACCTCTAATAGTAATTATATCCTAAATACCAATATTTTCTTGTACATGACAACGATGTCATCCGCATAATAAGACATTTCTGTACTTCTGGTGGCTTTGAACTATGTAGAACTTTGTACTGCCTGTCTTATGGATGTAATTTTTTACATGACAGGAATTTACATACTTCGTGTTGTCTTGCTACATGTGTCTTCTAATGGTACGACGTCGCTCAGTAAGATTTCCCACTGTTATATTTTAGTCCATATGTTCCGCAACTGTCTTTGTACACTCAATATTCAACGACTTTATGTATTGCCTCTATTTTCACGTGTGCAACTAATTACAGGTAAACAAATAATAATTTCATAAGAGAAAAAATTCTCTGTATCAAAAATTAAAGGAGAAAATATAAATAGTATTTGCATGCATTAATGATAGATGAAATATTAGAAGTGCATTACATCTTATCTCATTGTATGCTATTTACTCTGTATTATTGTACACTTATCATAGTGTATGACACTCTGGTTGTAATATTGTATGCTTATCATAGTACATGACACACTCTACATTTGTATTTGTTTCTATTTCATTTGTACTATTATTAAACCATAGATTTATGGATCCAAACTTCCCCCTCATCAGAACACATTCTATATACTGAAAGAAACACCGTCATTAAATTGCGAGATTAAGGTCAGATGCATAATAAGAAGGTGAAGTTTTGGTTTTATCGGGTTTAACGCCATGGTTCAGCATATGATAGCCTATACTTAACGGCCAGCATATTTGGTGGAGAAAGAACACGGGAAGATCCAGGGAAGAACCAGCAACCCATGGGAAGCTACTGGCAAGCTTTCTCGCATACCCACGTTGGTCAAGCCGAGACTCGAACCCACGCGGATAGATGTGAGATGTGAGTGATCTGTAAAGGCAAATGCTTTAGACTACTCAGACACGCGAGGCCCCTAAATGTGGTGTTTTAGTGGGCAAAGTTAAAGAGTGGCCGTGGAGTTTACATTTAATATTGATTTTTGCTGCACCTCGGTGCATGCGATTAGCTTTCTCGTAGACAATTATAATAAAAAGCACAAATTATATCATTGAACATAAAGTTGATGTCTGCTTTGTAGCGAATTTAATAATAAAAACTGTGGAATGTTTTCTATTGTGAGTTTCAAACCTATCATTACTACGATATGACAGTCGATATCTATATACAGAAAATTATTTCTCAAATCTATAAGCCATGCCCTTGTAGACAATGCACTGGGGAACATATTGTTATAGTAGGATATTTTAATAGTTGCATTGAGCTCTTCAAAAATAAAAGTTTACAGCAATTAATTTTGAAATACCTTTGGAAACTTAGATATGAATTCATGTGCATTCGCTTCTTTTGCTGCCTTTTCGATTTCATTATCCGTGACGTCCATACGACCGTATCGGATATTTTCCTTGATAGTTGTACCAAATAAGACTGGTTCCTGGCTGACCACACCGATCTGTTCACGTAGCCACTGCAGATTAAGGTCCTTTATATCACTACCATCCAGCAAGACCTATGATTCCAGTAAGAAAAATATTGTTGTAAAACGTGTTTGCACCATCAGACGCGTGTCATTGATATGAAGTCGATGTTTCACCAGACTTTTAAAGTAAAGCGAATTGGCTGCCCTGGCACTATATTTTATCTCTGAGGAAATGAAAACTTAACAAAAGAACAAAACATTCGGGGTTGTGTGTGTTTATTTTGTTTTCGTTGTAGGTAACCCATGGACTCAATACAAGCATCTAAGGACCCGACTGAAAAGAAAAATTCAGGCACTATTTAGATTTCTCGGTTCGTTCTTTTGAAAGTGAGATAACCCACTTGTTAATGTATGCAGTAATTATGCAGTAATTGACTATTATCTCTCGGATCCAAAATAGTATATTTTCAGGATTGTAACTTTCAACGATACCACAAGGTTTACCCTGAGTATGGATAATTTTAAAGCAACAAAAAGGCAATGGTTGCTTCGCTGTTGGATTAAACATTTATACAAATTTATGTGAATTAGCCCTGACTACATTTGAACCAAGACCCGATAATTTCTGTTTCATTTTTTTTAATTTGCTTTCATGAGACTCCCTTTCAGACAGGATTTTAATCAAGGTTCATAAACATTTGAAATATAGCGTGTCTGCAAGTCTTTATATTTCGAAAACCGTGTTTGAGGATAGTAATAGTATTTTCCAATTGAAAAGTGATAAGATGTTAGAGTGACGTACATATTTTTTGATTTACCTGTCCTTCCTGTGGGTTATAGAACCTCTGTATCAGCTGGACGACTGTGCTCTTACCACACCCACTAGAGCCCACAAGGGCCACGGTTTTACCCACATCCACCCTCAGACTCAGTCCATTTAGTACCTGTGGGGGGAAAATAATTCGGAACAAATTATCAGTTTTATTCCGAGTATTCCTACTATAGGGTACTGACAAGTCTTTTATGAATAATGTTTCTTTTCTTCGCTTAGATTTCTGCTAGAAATATAAATGTTGTCGGTTTAGCACAAAACAATACGGAAAACTTGTATAATGGACATAAGCAAGTGATTATTTACTCAGAGAAATAATGCATTGTTTTGATGGAATTAAATTGTAATTAATTTAAAATACCATAAAATAGGCAATAAGACAGCCCAATAATTTGATCAAGACATTTCTATTTCGGACATATGCCCACATTTCGACATAAACCTTATATACCGTATATACTCGCTTTTAAGTTGAATCCAACTGCAAACTGCACAGACCCAGATCTACAGTCGCATAATGCGCCAGCAGGTATGGGTGTATGCAGTTTGTTATGAGTAATCAGTAGAACAAACAACATAGACGCTGATTTGCCGGCGCATTAAGCGATAGCAGATCAGGGTATATGTTGTTTGCAGTTAGACTCGAGTTTTAAGAGAGTGTAGACGGTACTCAACTATAAATGACTACTTTCCGGTGAGAGCTATTTTGGAATCAAGAATGCCATATTGAGAAAGAGAAGATATGAAGAACGTGTTAGCTTATAGCTGATCATTTTATTTTGGACCACACACCTGTATATCTGGTCTGGATGGGTAATGAAAGTTGATATTCCTTATTTCGATGTTTCCTCTTACTGTGTCCGGCTTACCTCCCTTGTTAGATGTTACGTCAATGTCTGACTTCCGTTCTATAATCTGGTACACACGAGATGCAGCGGCTCTGGAGGCAGACATTGTTTCCAAGGCGGGGAATGCCTGAGCTAGAGACATGGTGCCAAGCATTACAGAGAAAAATATCTGGAAGAAATTGCGTATCAATGTAATTATTGCATAAGACATTTTTTAATCTCATAAAGTCTGGAGCTTAAAAATCTGCGCGTGGACAAATGGAAAAACTGGACACATTTAGACCAGCGATATTGCAAATGGGGTATCCCATGTTTTACCTTGTAGTCCGTCAACTGCATTTTTTACACGAAATGTTACAATCTTTCTTCGTATCTCAAGACGAAAGTAGTAGGTGGTGGGTACTGAGAGCCAACATTTTTTGATGGCACTATAGAGCCAAGATGGCGGCGTGTTTTTTTTAATGTGGTGGGTACTGAGAGCCAACATTTTTTGATGGCACTATAGAGCCAAGATGGCGGCGTGTGTTTTTTAATGTGGTGGGTACTGAGAGCCAAAATTTTTTAATGGCACTATAGAGCCAAGATGGCGGCGTGTGTTTTTTAATGTGGTGGGTACTGAGAGCCAAAAATTTTTGATGGCACTATAGAGCCAAGATGTCGGCGTGTGTTTTTTTAATGTTGTGGGAGTTGTTTGAGTTTAGGATAAAGGAGGAGAGTTCGCTTTAGGATTCCAATGTTCTTTTATTGGAATCCTCCTTCTCCTTCTCCTTTTTAACCGGTGAAGACGTGGTTTTTATATATATTAGAATTTCCGACGTGAAGGAAAAAACATCCTTTTCACCTAAAAGAAAACTACTTTTGATAAAAAAAACCATTAGATCGATAGAAAGAAAGAGAAAAGTGATATTCATTATTTTTTTTTTTTCAAATTCAATAAAAAAATAGAGGGAAAAAAAAGGTTTTTAACTTTTTTTAGATCGATAGAAAGAAAGAGAAAGGTGATATTCATTATTTTTTTTTTTTCAAATTCAATAAAAAAATAGAGGGAAAAAAAAGGTTTTTAACTTTTTTTAGATCGATAGAAAGAAAGAGAAAGGTGATATTCATTATTTTTTTTTTTTCAAATTCAATAAAAAACCTGCTATTCTACAAAAGGGTATGACGAAGGGATGAAATTACGCCAAGATACTATCCAACACATATACCATCCATTACTCTGATCTAAAAAAACAAATAAGAGCCGAGATATACATCAATAATAATAATTATATTTTATTCAATCTATATACATTATGTTATTTCATGGTAATAAGAACAATGTCATATAAGTCCAATACAGTTCAATTCATTTCCATAGTTACCATTTCATCGTCTTCTTGTTCTGATACTTCAGGAAGATTCTTGTTGACAATTCTCTCATAACTTTCTTCTGGACTCTCATTAATAAACTCCAGCTTAATAAAATGTCCATTATCATCTTGAATCCACTGCCGTTTTTGACAAATCTTGTAAACTTTACGTTGATTTAATCCAAAACATCTTGCCACATCACTAGTGGAATCCATTTGAGTATATAATCCTGAATTCAAGTCAGTTAATTTCACTGGTTTCACAAATCCTTTAGTGAGTTGACTCTTCTTCTCTGGATCTTCCCATCTAGCTTGAAATCTTTTCTGAAACTTCTTCGAAAAGACTGACTTTTGTATCTCCTTACAGCAACGGTAGATACTTCCTGTTTGACAATCAAAATATTGAGCAGCCTTTTTCATACTTTCAAATCTTCTTTCCTCTGTGTCACCAACACACTGGCACAACACACTTCTAGCACTTCCAAAATTAACTCTTCTTTTTTCTTTATCATTCTTCACATGCTTGTGTAAACAAGTTTGTTCACTAGCAGTCATCACTTGAAGATTTTCTATTCTATCATCATCAAGTACATCATTGAGATGTACCACTTGACTCTGTCTTGGTAGATCCAGACCATTGACCGCTTCAAAGACAAATCTTCCTCGACTTATATCTTTCCTCTTTTTTCCTTTCTTACCAGTAACCTTAATCTCTATCAATCCATTTGATCTCAATCTTCCTTTGACTTTCCTTCCAGACTCCAAATGATAGACATTTCCAAGTATGTCCGCAGCATAATTATTATATACCTTATGAATGTACTTATTCAGTTCAATTCCAGTATCTTTACTTTTATCTTGACCGCAGTACTTTTCCATCTTCACAGTTTGAAAGTACAATCCCAAAGACTGATTCTCATGGTACGAAGCTCTCTCTTTATATACTCTCCTCTCTCTATATAAAGGGGCCTGGGTGAAATCTGAATCAGTTTCAAAGTAAAGTTCAAGATGAAAAGATCACACCCAAACCATGATAAAACAGAAGAAGAAGAACAAGAACAAACCAAGAGGCCACGACGACAAAGGTATTCCGTGCCGCCTGAAACACCCTTAGAGGAAGTACTGGCTCAAGTCCATGCCAGTGACTTTGAAGACGAAATGAGTGAACAACAACCTGAAACCCAAACTTCCAAAACCAAAGTCACTACTACTAGTACCAACACCAGAACCCCTGACCAAGAAAGTCCTACTACTAGCGCTACCGCTACCGCTACCGTGGCTCCTGAAAATTACTATCGGATTCGAGAGACACAAAAAATCACTTCTCGAAAATTTAAGACCACGGCGTATACTCACACAGTACACTTCAAAGACTTTAAGTCTCAAGTACCTCCAGAGAAAGCGGCGCGGTTCATTACCAATTTGTGGGAATCTGTCTTACAGAACTTAAAACGGCAATGTGGAGCCAAAGAAGACGATCGGTTGAGACTAGCCATTCATCATGACCAATTGAAGAGTCCTGTTTGGATTGAATTTAGTACCCCGGCAGAATTAACGCCAGATAAAGTTATGTCAAAAATAGAACATGTACAACAATCAAACGACAAATTTACCATCACCGATGGAAAGGCTACCGTTTACTTGACTCACGTTTCTCCACCTCGAGGAAGTGGACGAAGTAGAAAACCGTTATTGGTGGATGATCTTCTTACTACCAAACGCAGTGTCGTTCAAATCAACAATACTGAAGATTCAATGTGCTTGGCTCGAGCTATCGTGGTAGGTCGTACCTATGCTAACAAGAATGAGAGCAAAGAATGGAAAAAAGCCTGGATGAACATTAAACGATCGCAAAGACCCCAACAACGAAAAGAAGCAGAACTCTTGTTACAACAAGCAGGGATCCCTAAAGAGACTGTGTGTGGTATTTCTCAATTACAGCAACTTCAAGATGTTTTGGCTCCTCATTATACATTAAAAGTTCACCCTCAAGAAGTGCGTGGAGCTCTATTGTTTCGAGGCCCTGATTTTCCTGAAGGAAAATACATTCATCTATATCACCATCAAGAACATTTTGATACCATTACCAGTATTACTGGATTTTTGGGATGCTCTTACTTCTGTGAGAAATGTAACAAAGGGTGTAATAATAGGGAGCGACACATTGCTTGTGGAGCAAGATGTCGAGGTTGTTTATCCGACCCACCATGCCTTCCTGAACCAAAACAACATCACATGTATTGTAAAACCTGTCGACGCCGTTTTGTCAGTCCTACTTGCTATCAACAGCATCGCAAGACCCAAGGTCAGCAACAAAAATGTGCTTGTGAGTTATTACAATTGTGTTCTACGTGTGGACAACTCATTCGTTCCAACAACCCCAAAGCACACGTTTGTGCTGGCAAGAAAAAATGTTCTATTTGTCATCAGATCGTCGATTTTGATCATCGATGTTTTATTCAAAAGTTTGACAAGATAGAGAAGAAAGAAGAAATAAAGAAGATGAAGAAAAACAAGAAACAAGTAGATTTCATCTTTTTTGATTTTGAATGTATGCAAGAAACAGGTACTCACATTCCAAATTTTTGTGTAGCCCATCGGGCTTGTGATCAGTGCATTCAAGAATCGATTCATTTTCACTGTCCTCATTGTAGTCGGATTCCAGGAGGACGTGAAAAAATCTTTCGTGGAGTGAATACTTTGTCGGAGTTTGCTGAATGGGTTTTAGACCCTACCACCCACGACAGTTGGAGTGAAGAAGACATTCATCGTTACGGAGATTGTCATCGGTATGCAACCGTCATAGCTCACAATTTTTCGGGATACGATGGACAGTTTTTACTTAATTATTATTTGAACCATGGAACCGAACGTCCAGAAGTCACCATGAATGGAAAAAAGCTCATCTACATGAAAGTAGGACAAGTTCAATTCAAAGATTCGATGAGTTATTTGGCTATGCCTTTGAGTCGCATGCCAAAAACATTTGGCATGACAGAAATGGCCAAAGGTTACTTTCCTCACTTCTTTAACACGGAAGCTAATCAACAGGCCGTCCTACCTCATTTACCTGACCTTCATGATTATGAGCCCGATGGAATGCGACCCGAACAGCGAGAAGCTTTTCACGCTTGGTACCGGGCTCACCAGAACGATCCTTTTGACTTTCAAGAAGAGATGCTCAAATATTGTCGATCGGATGTAGATATTTTAAGACGTTGTTGTGGAAAATTTCGAGAGTTATTTCTCGATAGTGCAAAGGTTGATCCTTTGAAAGAGGCATCCACCTTACCTAAAGCCTGTTCCTTAGTCTACAGACAACATTTCATGACCGAAAACCAACTAGCCATCATCGACTCCAACAATTGGGTCTTTGCTAGTCGTCAATATTCGGTCAAAGCTTTACGTTGGCTTCATTACTTATGTCAAAAAGAAGACAAATGGATACAACATGCTAGAAACGGTGGAGGAGAAAAAAAGATTGGAGGTTATTCTGTGGATGGTTGGGATTTAGAAAACCCGCACATTGTGTACGAGTTTCAGGGATGTTTGTTTCACGGATGCCCTACTTGTTATCCTGACCGAGACATGAAAAGCCCTTATTCAGATTCTACCATGGATCAGTTATATGAACAGACTTGTCAACGACGATTTCAGTTAGAAAGTCAAGGTTACGAAGTGATAGAAATGTGGGAACACGAGTACGATCGACGTTTGAAAATCGATCCTGAATTTAAAACCATCACTCAAAGTTACGACGCAGCCGACATCGAACCTTTAGATCCACGTCACAGTTTATTTGGAGGACGAACCAATGCTACTCGATTATTGTACGATGTGAACGAATCCCAAGGAGAAGAAATCAAATACATCGACGTGTGTTCTTTGTATCCTTGGGTGTGTAAATATGCTCGTTTTCCTACCGGACACCCTGAAATTTTAACAGAGCACATCGACGTGGAACAGATTCGTCAATACGAAGGATTGATCAAATGTAAAGTTTTACCTCCCACAAACTTGTTTCATCCCATCTTACCTTGCCATTGTCAAGGAAAATTGATGTTTCCTTTATGTCAGACGTGTGCCGAAATGTGTAACCAAGATCATCCCTGTCACCACACAGAGGAAGAACGGTCAATGATAGGAACGTGGGTCAGTGCCGAATTGTTTCGGGCATTGGATCGTGGATACCGTTTATTGAACGTGTATGAAATTTGGCACTTTCCAACGACAGCCCAATACCAAAAGGACGACGCTACTCATCATCCAGGCATTTTTTCGGGGTACGTGAACCAATTTCTCAAACTGAAACAAGAAGCTAGTGGTTATCCTTTGTGGTGTCAAACTCCCGAAGACAAAGTTCGATTCAAAGAAGAATACCGTAACATCGAAGGCATCACTTTAGAAGAGGTAGAAAAAAATGAAGGAAAAAGATCGTTTGCTAAAGTGATGTTGAATTGTTTGTGGGGAAAAATGGCTCAACGTACGATCTTACCCAAAACGGAATACGTGGACGATCCTTATCGTTACTTTCAACTGGTGGACGACAAAAGTATTTTAGTCAAGCACGTCGAAATCGTCCGTGAGGATTTGATCATTGTTAATTTTGAAGATGAACCCAAGTTTGTTAAACCTGACAAGTTTAGTAACGTAGTCATTGCCGCCTACGTGACTGCTCATGCTCGTTTAAAATTGTATGACGAAGCATTAGAAGTCTTGGGAGATCGTGTTCTGTATTTTGATACTGACAGTTGCATTTACATTCATCGTCCCGGTTGTCCCCACCCTACCATTCAAGGAGATCGATTAGGAGCCTGGACAGACGAGCACCCTCAAGATACCATCCTGAGTTTTGCTAGCGGTGGTCCTAAAAATTATGGGTACCGATACCGAGACCCTCAAGGTCAACTTCACACTTCCTGTAAAGTCAAAGGATTGACTCTGAATTATCGAACTAACCAAGTCGTGAACTTTGAGGTTTTAAAAAATGCTCTGCTGTCTGGACAAGTGAAAGATTTTCAAGTAGCCACGTTAGAACCTCACAAGATTGTTCGCCTACCAAATCATAAAATTGTGACTCGACCTGTTCAAAAAGTGTATCGCATCGTGTACCAAAAAAGAGTGAGACTTCCAGATCACACGTTTTTACCTTCAGGACATGCCGATTTGGAGAAGTATAAAAAAGGAACCCCTTCCAAACCTAACCCTTCATTCTCACTTTCAACGTGGACCAAGAAGCAAGAAGAAAAAAAAAGATGAGTCACCACGACTTGGAGTGTGATGCAGTACCATGCGATGAAACGGATTCTGTACGGTTTGGTATTGACGTTAATGACAACAAGGTGAATGTGGATCCCTATTTGCATATCAGAATACCTGTGACTTTATTTGGTTATTCCAAGTATGAAAGTCGACTGGAGTCATTCCAAGACAAGTGGCCAAAATTTCTAGAAGGACCTAAACCGGAAGGTTTAGCTAGATCTGGATTTAAATACACGGGAGAAGGAGATAAAGTTCAATGTTTTAGTTGCGGTGTGGAACTTCGCCATTGGGAGCCTACCGACTCAGCTTACATTGAACATGCCAGATGGTCTCCGCACTGTCACTTCTTACCTTTAGTAGCCTTAGAAGAGTACGGGTACGATGAGCCAGATGCCAAACAGAAGAAGAAGTAGTAGTTTTTTAAAAAAATTCCATGTCGGAGGAGAATACTTCTTCTTTAGAAGAATACGGAAACTTTTACCAGAGTACATTCGTGGCTTGCCTTTGGAAGTGCGCGAAAAGATTTACCAAGAGTTTGCCAAAGATCTAGCCCGTCACCACTAAGTGTCTAGTATTGTTTGACACAGCCTGGCTATAAAAGAGTGGGTATGCCTGAACTCTACACGCCACTGGTGAAACGGATTCCGTGGAAGGAAAGCATAGATAAAATTAAGACCTTAGAGGATTATAAAAAAGTGATACAAGAACTGTGTCCATTAAATTTTGGACGTTATGTGGTATGTGTCTTAGTGACTTCTTATCTTGGAATTCGTTTTCCAGGACATTCGTTGTGGACTATTTTTGAGGACAAGTGTTTGCCTTGGATTCTTTTGAACGATCCGTGGTTGTTTTGTACTCAATTGTTGTTGAGTTCCAAAAAACAATATGACCCTGTGTTCTTCTTCGGACTTAGTAGAAGAAGATGAAGACTATAAAAACTTAATTTTATCAGTCCACGAAAGACACATTGTACGTAAAGCGTTGAGAGTGGTAATGAAAATTAGTGACGCACTTCCATGTGAAGAAGACATTCGTCACACTTTATCTGTGTATAAAACATTTCAAGAAGTGTGTTTTGCTAGTGAGTTACACCAACACCTTTTCCATTGGAAAGATGTACGACCCTGGAGAAACCTTGGTTTCCAATATTGGTTACAAGAAGTGGCCCAGTTCAGCAAAGATTTGGCCACTTATCCATAAGGTTCTAAAAGTGAAAAAAGGGGAACCTCGATGGGAAACCCTAAAAGAAGAAAAAGAAGAAGAAGTACCTCACACCACCACTCTCTGGTTCCAATACCTCTTGAGGAGGAACACCACCCTTCTTTACCACCACCACCGCTACCGTCAGAGGATTCAAAAAAACAAAAGACGAGAAGAAGAATGTCACCCCAAAACACAGTGTCTTTCATGACTAGGACACGAAACTATTGTTGTACATTGACGTGTTTATATGACAGTTTGATGGTTTCCGTAGGACCCTTCATTGTGTACCTGATGATTTTACTTTGCTATTTTCTCACTCGTACTGTAAAAAATGAATGACTTGTAAAAAATGTTATTTTGTTGGTTGGTAAGTTACTTTTTTTCTCTAAAAAATAAACGTGTATGAAAATCGTATAAAATGCCTTGGATTTTTTGTCTTCTTCTCAAAAATCTTCTTACCTCAATCATGGCTACATCTTCTTCTACCTCGTCTGCTTCCTCCTCCTCTTCTGTGGTGAAAGTAATTGACGAAAAGTTAGATCGTCAAAGTTGGAATGCTTTGTATCTGCGCCATCCATTTAACATGTTAATTGCTGGACCGAGTGGTTCAGGTAAAACCGAATTTGTCAAACGATTGATCGAACACAAAACTGATTTGTTTGATCGTCCACCTCAACGCATCGTGTGGTGTTACAAAGAGTGGCAACCGTCTTACACGTTATTGAAAGAAAGTCAAGGAGAAACCATTTCCTTTGTGGATGGTATTCCTCACGAAGACGATGGAATCGTGTCTGACGTGAGTCAAACTCATTTAGTTATTTTTGATGACATGTTAGGAGAAGACGAAGAAGAAATTAAACTTTGGTTTACACGAAAAGGACACCATCGTAATGCCAGCATTGTCTACATTACTCAAAATTTATTTCAACAAAGTAAAGCCCATCGAACCATCAGTTTGAATTCTCATTACGTGGTCTTGTTTAAAAGTCCCAGAGACAAATCTCAAGTACAAGTGTTAGCCAAACAGTTAGGAGCTCCTTGGCTCAATTATGCGTACGACGATGCCACTCAAACCCCTCACGAGTATTTACTCATTGACTTAAAACCGACCACTCCTGACTATTTGAGATTTCGTGCCAGTATCTTTCACTCTTGGAGTGAAGAAGGGGGTCCTGTCATTTACACGTCCCCTTCAGCCCATTTTTAAAAAAAAAAACTATAAAAACAACCTACGACGTCATTTCTGTCTCACACTCTTTTTGGAGAGAAGATGACTTCCTTTCAATCTCATCCTTCGGCTAAATTGATTCGTGCCTTGTATGGCATCAGTCGTGAAAAAAATGCACAAGTCCGTGCTCATTTGTTAGAAGCGAGTCTTAAAGAAGTGTTACGATGGTTTACTTTGACAGCACGTCAATTACTACAAGGTATCATTCACATCCCTCATCAAACTCAACGTTTTTTTCAAAGACATAAATCGGCATTGTCACAACTGGCTGATCCTAGAATCGATTCACGGACTAAAAAACAAATCATTTTAACTCCTGGTGGAAGTGGTTCTTTAGGAGGGGTTATGATTCGTTCCCTTTTGAAATGGGATCCTAATGATACCAAAACCAAAACAACTCCTAAAAAGAAGAAGAAAAGTCCAAAGAAGAAGAAAACCAGCCCCAAGAAAAAGAAAAGTCGTACCCAAAAGAAGAAAAAAACCACACCTACTACCACCACTAACACCCGACGTAAAAGAGGTACTGCAACCAGGAAGCAAACGTACACCCGCAAAACACCACCACTACCCTTACCATCACCACCAGCAGTGACGAGGTCTCCTTTGGCGTCCACTTCTTCCTCTTTGTCTTCTTCACCACCCCCTTTTACCATGATGCCTGTAAAACCAGACTTAAGATCCGTGTTTCCTAATTTGATGCAAAAATGGAAACCTATTTCGAAAGTGACCCCGTCGGGACCGTCGACTTCAGCTGATTTAGCCATGGCAGCAGCCACCCACAAAGTACCATCCCCTAAAACCAAAGTCCAAGAAAGAACTGGTATCTTACAAAGTTTAGTGGATTTATCCAAAGAAGAATTGAGACGATTTAGTCCTTTGAAAACACCTCAACGTCGAGTCAGACCTGTCGTGAAGTTGGTACGTCGTGCAGACAATCAGTGGAGAACTGTTCCAGTATAAAATAGAAGGGTACCCTGCTAAAAGACTTCAGACTTGTTTTTCTACCGACTAAAAAAGATGGCTCCCAAACGTGTACACCACCAAGAAAAGAAGAAAACCACCAAAAAAGGACGACGACTTCCCCCTCGTCTGGCTAAACATTTGGATGTCTTGTCTGTCTTGAGCAAATCCAATTCTCCCATGCGAAAACAACTCATTCAAACAGCTCCTAAAGAAATCATTGATACCGTGTGTGAATGTTGTTTGAACGTGTTGAAAGGAACGGTACCTTTGTCTAAGATACAGAAACAAAAATTAGGGAAACATCGGAATGTTCTTCGTCAAATGGTGAAAAAGAAAATACCTCTTCAACAAAAGAAAAAAATGTTGGTACAACGAGGAGGATTTCTACCTATGCTGTTAGGACCGCTGTTAAAAATAGCCGCTCCTTTATTAGGAACGATTGCTGGACCACTTTTAGGAGGGGTCATGCGATAACCAAAAAAAGAAGATAAAAAGGACCACCCTTCTCTGAAATGACCACACCTTTTTGGTACCTTTGAATGAAATGGAAGGACGAAAACTGACTTTAGTACCTTACAAACGATGGATGGAATTTCATCGTTGGAACGAACAACGGATACCTCATTTACCACCCAATCCTAATCTTAACGAAATGTCTCAGTTACAACAAGAATTACAATCCCTGATGGAACAAAACAATGTGTCTGAAACAGAAAAATCCCAACGGTACGGTCAACTTTTACAACGTCTACAACTCTTTCGCCAAAAAGCAGTCGACGAAACAGCTTCACCCACTCTGAGAGATTTTAAGGCTCTCATGAAAAGCGAACCTAAAGTGACTATCAAAAAAGAAAAAGAAGAAAAAGAAGAAGAAGAAGAAGAAGAAGAAGAAGAAGAGTTTTTACTAACTCCACCTCTTAAAAAAATAAAAAAGTTAGCCACCCCGGATTGGATAAAAAAGAAGAGGTCTACCCCTTTACCCTCAGAAGAGAAAAAGAAAGAAGTAAAGAAAGAAGTCAAAACAGAACCGATAACCCCTGATGTTCGAACTCCCTCTTTTACCCCAGTAGCACGTCGGACACGTAAACAACAACAATCCAAAAAGATACCTCACGAAGAAAAGAGTATTGGAAATTGGTTAACTTATTCTTGAGGAAAATCATCATCATCATGGAGAAACTGTTAGCCACCATTTATTACAATCCTGGTCATGCTGCTGGTTACGGAGGAGTTCAAAAATTATATCGAGCTGCTAAAAGTCAATTGAAAAGTGTACGTTTGCCTGAAGTACGACGATGGTTACAAGAACAATCAACGTACACGTTACACAAGCCCATTCGACGTAAATTTTCTAGAAGTACTACTCAAGTGGAAGGGATCGATCATCAATGGCAAGCCGATTTAGCGGACGTCTCTCATTTAGCCACTTACAATCGTGGTCACAAATATTTGTTTTGTGTCATCGACGTGTTTTCCAAATTTGCTTGGGTCGTGCCTTTGACTTCTAAAAGCAGTACCGAATTGGTACGAGCCTTAAAATTGGTCTTGAAACAAAGTGGACGTCAACCTTTACGATGGCAAACGGACAAAGGTACGGAATTTCTAAACCAAGCTTTTCAAAAAGAATTGAAACAAAGACAAATTCATTTTTTTACGACCGAAAATCCTGAAACCAAAGCCAGTATTGTGGAACGTTTTCAAAGAACTTTGAAAGAACGCATGTGGAAATATTTTACACATCAACATACTCTCAAGTACATCGACGTGTTACCTCATTTGGTCAAAGCGTACAATCAATCGTACCATCGTAGCATTGGATGTACCCCCGAAGACGTCAGCCCTGAAAACGAAGTGTCTGTGTTTGATAAATTATTTGGTTCACCCCAGCAGACCAAAAAAAAGAAGAAAAAGAAAACATCCTTGTTGAAGTTATTAAAGACGGGAGATTGGGTTCGCATCGGAAAAACCAAACGTACTTTTGACAAAGGTTATTTACCTAACTGGACTACCGAATTGTTTCGTGTCACAACCCCCGTCCGTGGACGTGATCCTCCCGTCTATAAATTGGAAGACATGCACGGTGAAGTACTCAAAGGAACATTTTACTTGCCTGAGTTACAACGAGTGACCAAAAAAGAAGACACCTTGTACGACATCGAAAGCATTCTCGAACAAAGAACACGTAAAGTTGGTAAACGTCGAATAGAAGAAGTCAAAGTACGTTGGAAAGGATATCCCCCTAGTTTTGATTCTTGGATTGCAGCTTCTCAAGTCGTCGACTATAAAAAGAAAAAGAAGTAAACTCACAACATGCCATTCAACACAGTAGCCACCCAGGCGACTCCTTCGGAAAGTTCTTCTCTTCAAGAATTACAAAAACAACCCCTTTGGGTGTGGTGTGGAGAACGTGTGCCTAAAAATCAAATCGTCTTTTTCTGCCAAATCTTTGTAGTGTATTGTGTCATCGGAGCAGCTATTGCCAATTTGAGTTTACAACAAGGAGACAAACAATTGTGGACCATTTTACTGAGCAGTTGCATCGGTTATCTTTTACCCAGTCCCTCTTTGAAATTTACGAACACGAACGACAATAGTCACCACAACAACAACGCCAGTCCACCTTCTTCTTCTTCGTCCAGTTACCACCACCACCAAAATACTACCAGTCCTCTTTTGGAACCTTTTGAACATCCTTCTTCTGTTCACTTGAGTGACACCTCGGACACCAGAACCACTACTTTGGAACTATGAATGACCAATTTTATTTAACGTTACCTAGTGACAGTTCCATGGATGTGTTTCCCAACAACATCTTATGTTGTTTCACGGCCAAATTACCTCAAGCCATTCAATTGGATCACGATGCTCATTGGGAAGTGAGTTTGGTAGAAATCATTCATCCTACGCAAATCGTAAACATCAACAAAACTCAAAACACTATGGTTGTACAAATCTTGAACAAAAAAATACATGATCACTTGGTAAATAATGATCCTGAAATCTGGAAAGAAGACCCTGAAGATCCAGACATGAAAGGATCATTCAAAAAGTTAGTACCAGATCCTAAATCTACTAGTCCTACTGTCTATTCTCAGATTACTCTGAGAATTCCTACAGGGTATTATTTTAGTCCTGAACATTTGGTGGACACCATTAGAACCCAGTTTGCACGCCAATTTAGCCAAGCCATATCAGCAGCCAATAAATTTGTAAGAATTGCTTACCATGCTTTGGCACGACGTTTAATTGTCCAATTTTTCAAAGAGAGAGGGCAACTCCTTACTGAGAAAGATAAAGGTTTACCTTTGGAAGAGAGAAAATACTTAACCATTGAATTTTGCTCTGGATTGTTTGGTATTTTGGGTGGAAATAAAGATTTTACCGCTGAAAGTGATTTAGAGTTTGGAACCAACGTAGAATTTGGACATAAATTTAAACATCCTATCGAATTGAATGGTGGACTGAATTTAATGTTTGTCTACTCTGATGTGGTGGAGTACAACGTGGTGGGACACACCTCTGCTCCCTTACTGAGAGTCATTCCTTTCAAATTAGATATTGGTGGTGGTGGTGGTTCTAGTGTTACTGTGGACGAAGAGGGTGGAAGTACTACCACTAGTAATGCTAGTGTTGGTGGCAACACCTTTCACGTTCACCGTGAATTTGTACATCCTCATTATCTTCCAGTCAGTAAATCGTATTTTGACAGTGTCCAGATTAGTATAAAAGGAGATTTAGGACAAAGTGTTCCATTCATTGACCAAGGAAAAGTCACGGTGAAACTACATTTTCGAAAAAAACAAGTTCTCTAACATTCCTCAAAAAAAATGTATCCAGTGTACCAAGGAGTGGCTCGACAACGAGGACATGGTTTAGGAGATATGTTAAAATCAGCTTTTCGGACGGTAGCTCCTATTTTGAAACCGATGGTGACTCGAGGATTTCATGCCTTAAAAGATGCTGCTTTGACACAAGGAAAAGAATTTTTGCAAAACGTCCTCATCGACAAACAAAATCCTAAAGAAGCCTTTTTGAGAGCAGGCAAAAATGTGTTGATGACGACTGGTAAAGATCTTTTAGGTCTCCGAGAAAATCCTATAAATACGCTTCACGCTTCAGACTCTGGCATTACTTCACAGCAGCAAGGACAAGGTAGAAAGAGACGACAACCTCAAAATCCTTTCAAAGTTCATAAAAGAACACACGACAGTAGTACTTCCAGAAAAAATAAGAAAAGAAGAAGAACTGGTAGAGAATTAGACGTATTTGATTACTAAACTGTGAAAATGATGCACCGAGATTCTTGCGAATGTACCAAGTCCGAACTAGAACTGTTTTCTATGCGTCCCACCATGATGACAATGCAAGAATCCCAATGGGTGGAATTTCATCCTGTATCGTCTTTGACGGATTCAGCTCCTATCGAATTTGATATCAAAGGACAAACCGAAGATTACATCGATCTGAATAACAGTTACTTGTACCTGAAACTGCTAGTACAAAAAAGTGACAACAGCCTTCCTGTGGAAGCTTCCCTAGTAGCTCCCGTCAATAATTTCTTTCATTCTTTGTTCAGTGGAGTAGATTTGTACTTGAATAACAAACTGATCAGCAGCAGTTTGGATACTTACCCTTACCGTGCTTATTTGGAAAATCTCTTGTCGTACGGAAAAGATGCCAAGAACACTCATCTGGATGCTTCAGTGGTCTGGAAACCTGACACCGCGGGTGCCTTCAACGACATAACCCCGTCAACAGGGGCGAGGATTGACCAGACTGATGATGCTGCTCATAAAATAATTCCAGCAGATCCCCATAATGTGGGATTTAACGAACGCCGAAAGAAAATCAGAGGAAACAGTTTAGAACTGATGGATCGTTTGCATTTGGACATGTGGTTGCAAGACAAGTATTTGTTGAACGGAGTAGATGTACGTCTGAGACTGAATCGCAGTAGTGCCGCTTTCCATTTGATAGCTTTTGCTAACGAGTGGAAAACCATCATTCAACAAGCCAAACTTTATGTGCGACGTGTAGAAGTCTTACCCAAAGTAGCTAACGACATCAGTCAAACCTTGAGCAGAACCACTGCTAAGTATCCTCTTAGACGTGTGGAAGTGAAAACCTTTACTGCAGCCGCTGGACTCCGATCCATAGTCGAAGATCACATCTTCCAAGGACAGCTCCCTAAACGTTTGATCATTGGTATGGTTTCTAATGCAGCCTTCAACGGAGCCATCAGTCAGAATCCGTTCCAGTTTGAACACTTTAACGTCACCAAGATAGATGTCAGTCGAGATGGCAAGACCTTGTGTACCAGACCTTTTGAACCTGACTTTGGTGGCGAGAGAAATTACTTACGATCTTACTTGACCCTGTATGAAGCCACAGGACAGTTAGGCCGAGACAGTAGCCACGGCATTACGTACGAGGATTATGCAGGAGGGTATGCCTTGTGGGGATTTGATTTCACTCCGGACCAAGGCAGCGATGAAGGACATTTCCACCCTATAAAATCAGGCCCCCTTCGTGTGGAACTTCAGTTTGGTCAAGCTCTAACCCAGACAGTGAACGTCATCTTGTATGCAGAATTTGATAACACTCTAGAGATCAACAGTTTGAGAGAAGTCATTGTAGACTATTAGAAGAAACAAAAGATGCAGAACGTAGAAGAACCTATCGAGATAGATGAGGGATTTTGTGAAGTGATTCACCAGTCACCAACTACCACAAAGGATAATGATAATGACGAAGTCATTTATTTAGTACCTCAAATAGAAGAAAAAAAAGAAGACAAAGAAGAAGAAAACCATTCCGTTCCTGTGTTTACTGGATTTATGGTTTGTCGATGGCCAGAACACGAAAAACAGTTAGTGACCTGTTATGCTCAGGAATTGAGTCCAATCATTAACAGTCTGATTAAAGAACAATGTTATGGATGTCAAAACGATCATCCCAGTCAGATACAACACGACAAATGTATGATGTTGACAGGTGAAGAACAATTGGATGAATATTTGGAAACGGCCTGGACACAACTCTCAGATGAACACGTGTTGACACAGTGGTATAAAGTCTTACAGACTTCTTCTTTTCCTCCATTGACTTCTCTGGAGATCAAACGGATCGAAGGACTCATTCATCAGAGTGCAGAACCTATCCGACGTAAATATTCTTGGAATTACAAGACAGAACAATTCAAGCATAAAGTCAGGTGTGCATTGCTGACTCAATATTTCTGTTGTTGAAGGACAAAAATGGATACCAGGGAACTTCATTACTTATTGAATCGCGGTTCCTATACTTCTTCTTGGAATCCTGTGGTATGTGCTAAAGATGAACTACCTCATCGTAAACCAAAAAACGTTCATGCCTATGTCATCAATACTGACGACAGTCATCTACCAGGAACCCATTGGATTGCCGTGTACTTTCCCAACAATCACTGTGTGGAATATTTTGATTCATATGGATTACCTCCTTTGGAAAAAGACATCATCGAGTTTATGAGAAGAAATGCCGTCTCGACTCGATTCAATAATGTGAGACTACAAGGATCAGATTCTATGGTGTGTGGACAATATTGTGTTCATTATCTTCATCAACGCAGTCTTGGATATTCCTTAGAACATTTATTGACTTATTTTGATAGTGACTATGTTCGAAACGATGCTAAAGTACAACAATGGTTTTGTGAACGTTATGGTTATCTCTTGTCTTTAGCTCACCATCGTAATGTACATCAAAATGATGATGTCCATGTAGAAAGTTTGACATTTACTTTACCTTCCCAACGTTGTCAACCTTGTAAATATGTTCCTGTTTGAAAAACATTTTCTTTGTTACATAGTTAGTTTTTTATAATGTTGGAATAGTTCTTGTTGAATAAACCATTTTGTGAATTGTTTTATAATGTTGGAATAGTTCTTGTTGAATAAAACCATTTTGTGAATTATTGAAAAAAAATGGCGTTGTGTTGTTTTTTATTGAATTTGAAAAAAAAAAAAAATAATGAATATCACCTTTCTCTTTCTTTCTATCGATCTAAAAAAAGTTAAAAACCTTTTTTTTCCCTCTATTTTTTTATTGAATTTGAAAAAAAAAAAATAATGAATATCACCTTTCTCTTTCTTTCTATCGATCTAAAAAAAGTTAAAAACCTTTTTTTTCCCTCTATTTTTTTATTGAATTTGAAAAAAAAAAAATAATGAATATCACTTTTCTCTTTCTTTCTATCGATCTAATGGTTTTTTTTATCAAAAGTAGTTTTCTTTTAGGTGAAAAGGATGTTTTTTCCTTCACGTCGGAAATTCTAATATATATAAAAACCACGTCTTCACCGGTTAAAAAGGAGAAGGAGAAGGAGGATTCCAATAAAAGAACATTGGAATCCTAAAGCGAACTCTCCTCCTTTATCCTAAACTCAAACAACTCCCACAACATTAAAAAAACACACGCCGACATCTTGGCTCTATAGTGCCATCAAAAATTTTTGGCTCTCAGTACCCACCACATTAAAAAACACACGCCGCCATCTTGGCTCTATAGTGCCATTAAAAAATTTTGGCTCTCAGTACCCACCACATTAAAAAACACACGCCGCCATCTTGGCTCTATAGTGCCATCAAAAAATGTTGGCTCTCAGTACCCACCACATTAAAAAAAACACGCCGCCATCTTGGCTCTATAGTGCCATCAAAAAATGTTGGCTCTCAGTACCCACCACCTACTACTGACGAAGTTCAAAAACTTCAGCTTCCAGATTTTCGTCATGTAACTTTTTAAAACCCCAAAGATATTATTCTAAACCAGACTGTTGTAGTGAAAGCTTTCATACGGTCTGAAGACTACTTTGCCTTTGTTTCATATATTTCCATTTTTGAGTAAGCTCTCCTCTTTCTGTATGATAGGAAATTTTTTTTGCCATTTGTGGAATGGCAGTTTCTTCCAAATTGAATGTCTCACAATTAGCATAGCAATTAACCAAAATATACACGTCTACATTTGTTTAAATTTGACGAATTCCTGGACTTCATCCCCCATCGTGTATGCCCTTTATTCCTATTTAGGCCGCTAATCAATGAATTACCGCTGAACTAGTTTTATATTCCGTTATGTAAGACTATCCTTTTCAAAAGTAATTGGATCAGAAAAGATAAACTTGCGGAAATAACAATTAAGATAAATACCTGAAAAAATGTTTCCTCAACAAAAGACAATATAGCCGTGTCTATTAAAATTTTCGGGAAGATATGGTGTGGATAAAAGACTTTCCAAAATTATGGAATAAAAGCAGGTACATGTAGATAGCTGTGATGAAATGTCCTCAAGTACATACACAATGCCTCTGAAAGACATAATTATCCTCGAGATCACGCTAGGAAACTTATCCTCGAGCACACGTGAGGAAATCACAAAAGTTTAATTCCGAATTCTATGACAAAAAGGTGTATACAAGAAAAAGTTCCTCGCTTAACTCACCGTTATTATATTTCCCGGTTCGAAACCATGTTCTTTAATGATGATGAGTTCTGTGCCATACCAGAAGGCGATGGACATGGCCGAGAAGATGAAGAACCAGAAAGCACCTGTGCTCATTCCGAATGCCAACCCCTTTCTTGTTGCCATACTGTGTGCACCCGACAATCTCTCTTCAAACCTGTGATAGAATGCAGCTCACAGGTTGATTTCCTCATAAACAACATTGTCTTAAAAATTCGTTCATATTGTCACCTAATCAACCTTTCTTATATGTATAAAGAGCGTTTAGCAGAATTCAATGATAATGACAATTGCAGTTTATGGGAAAGCTTTATTGATCTTCAAGCTGCAAGGAGTTAGATGATAATTTGGGTAAAGCAGATATCTGATTGTTGAAGTTAAAGGTATATACATTCGCTGCGACTAATGCATGCGGTTGGCATCATATTTCCTTGATCTTTTATGTTAGCGCTTCAGAAAATCTACAGGAGTCTCATACAGAGTTACAAAGGTTCTGTTAATATGTCATATGGAAATTTCAATAGCGACTCCCTAATACCCATGTTGTGCACTTTATTTTCTGTTTCTTCGTTGTATATATATCACAGGAAAAGGAGGATGTCGCTTGTAATAATTTGCGTTCAGTTCCAAAGTTTGAAGTAGGCATGCAAAATATGTTTAAAGTAAAGCAACTAAACCTCAAAAGTATGATTTTACCAAAGTTTCATTATATTTTTATTTCTATATTCATACAATATTTGTACATATTTTAATAGTCCAGATCTCCCAACAACCCTTGTAAAATCTTTGGATTACACCGTACATGTCTCCTTGAATGAGGATATGATACATCTCTAGGATTTCAGTGGTGCTAACTAAAGGTCAAGCCTCTTGGCGTTTCATCTCCAAGAAAAAAATAATACAATAATTTCAAGAATATACAATTTTACTGCATATATATTATTGAATAATAAAATACGAAAAATGCCACTACTCTTCTGTTTACCATTTTTGCACTGGCTATTGGTACTGTAAAGTCGGAAATATTGATTGGAGTACAAATTCGTGTTTCGGCAGTGAACGGATAAGTTTATTGGAATAAAATGTCGCCGGTGTCACACTGTTTACTACATCCAAGCAGCATTACTACCTTTTGGGGTGGATTTAATTTTGCGATATTTGTTGCACACGAATAGAGGCACACAAAGTTTAATCCTTCACGAATATTTATGGTTTAACAGCACGTGACAGGTGTCAACTGCAAATTATTTTCACTACATATTTGTGTTTATATTCCAAATCTATGCCTACATGTTACTGTATGCGAGCACTCTGAATCTATCTGGAAATTGGCAGTTACCTCTTTGTTTCCTTCTCTTGACCATTGAAAGCTGTTACAGTTCGAATAGCACTGAAGACTTCCTCCGCAACGGCTCCAGCTGTGGAGTAAGCTTTAAGTTCCTCCATTGACGTATTTTTCAGCCACTGAAATGGAACAAAAAGGCAATTGGCGGGTTATTTATTCATTGTTAAGAATGCACTGAAAAATGTCGCGGTCAATCGAAAAAAAAAAAACAATAAAATAAATACTGGATATGGGTATTCCAAATATTAACGTTAAGGGAATGATAAGCAAAAGATGCATACATATAAAAATCGAAAACATTCTCTCGAATAGATGACGAGTATGAAACATAGGAAAAATGTAAAAAAGAAAAGGACAAGTAAAATCATCAATCACAACCAGTAAAATTTGGAATTCCGGGCAAAAGTATAATCCTCGCGAACCTCTTCAGATAAGTTAATAAAATGGCTATATTTAACTGAAAAACAAAACAAATTGCCTAACGTTTCAACCTTTTTAATACGAACTTCATCTTAAATCATGAACCGAATTACGTATTGATCAGCCGATATGCGCATGAATATCGCAGTTTATGAATGAAATGTCTGAAACAACAGCCACTCATTTTCTCAACTATCGCTGTTAGTAACACGAATTTTTAGACGCATGGGGGCAGCAGACCCATATATGTGATTTACAGTTATTGTGCAGTTGTCAAATTCTGCATCACGGAAGATTTCAACAGCTGAATTACTTTAAAAGTTTCTCTCCGAGGCCAGGCTAAAAGCGATGTGACAGGCTCCGATGGGGATTTGGCATGAGAATGACAGCATTATTTTGAGTTATTTACAACGGGATTGAAGAAAATTGCTGGAACTTGATGATGCAGATTTGTTACAGAGAATGTTACTCATTTCCTTTGGCACGTCAAGTGAGGCTACGGGATAGTTGTTCACGATTGTTCAGTTGTAACCGGAAAACATCAAGGAAAAAATTAGTATCAGCCTTGTTTGTGAGGATGGTGACACGGAATGAGAAAATGAGAATATCGTTTTCCTACATGTAGGTAGTGACAAAAAAATCCTGTCTCTTTCTTGAGTATAAAAATTGACAGGTGTGTAATACAATTTTGTATTAGTGAAATAAATATTCTGATCCGGCTTTCTTTGAGAATACGAAACATAGGCAAATTCCATAGATACTTATTGCACGTAAAAAAGGGAAAGAAATTTCAATATGTATGGCTGTTCAATCACGTGTAACAAAATTTGTCCTATGAAATAGGTTGAGGAAGAATTACGATGTAAGAGAACGGTATCTTGCAATCGTATTTCACTGTTATCCATTGGAATATATTTAAACATAAGCTGAACAGAAACTATTCTAAAACAAAAGAGTGACAAGGAAGTTACCAGCGGGTTTTATGTATTAAAAAAATGCCTCGTAAATAGTAACTGCTACTGTTGAAATATAGAATTTATTGTTTTTAATTTTTTGTAAATGATTAGCTTTGGGAGATGAACTTTAACCTCTACCGGAAGATCTACCCTAAAAATCTGAACACAAGCCTCAGTTTGTATAAATTATTAATAATTTTTGTTCGACTCTTTGCAGGGAGGTTAACTTTTGAGGCAGTCGTCGTTTTGAGTAGCAATATCGGTAGATGTTTTATAAGTGTTTTAGGGCGCATCTAACCTCTCTATGTACAACGCAAGAACTTTAAATATTTTTTTAAAATTACTACTCGTCAATTTTGTATTTATGAAGAATATGTTCATTGTATCTGAACTAATATACGATTATACGATAAGACTGTACGGGTGCACATTTCTGTCGATGTATTTCAGTCGAGCACATTAGTTTGGTAGATAACAATTAATTAGATTTATGAGGAAAGGTACCGTATTAAATCGCTAGACTGCAGTGGTTTTAATGTCCCTGTTTGGGGCGAGATTGATGCTTATACAATGACATTCTTGACTATATGTGTCTTCACAAGTCTGTTCATGTAGACATATATGTGTACAATTCAATTCATATTAGTCGGCTTTTTTTCGAGGAGAAGAAAGCGATGTAGGAATGGGGACGGCTTACTGTCACGCTTGGATTTCGAGACCGGCTTAATTTCAAACCTTTAGGGTACCGTGGCATTATTTTGTTTGTGTACTATATGTAATAACATTTGGAGTTAAGCAGCTATCTCTCCTTACTGAAAAAGAAGTAATGGCCAATATTCACAAATGGACATACATTACTAAACCCACTAGCTCAGTATCAACCTACATGTATGACTGTACAATGATGGTGGGGTCAGACCAGGATAAAATACTTTCAGGTTACTACCCAGCTAAATAGTTAACATTTATATTTAAGGGTTTTGTTTGGCTATGCCTTTTTATGTGCAATACTGATGAACGGAACTCATTTTTACCATAGAATAATTGGGAAGGAACCATTGTATATTTTCGGATGCATTTTATTGGTGTTACAAAAGCAGTGTTGTGGAAGTGCATATGCAAAGTCAGTGTGTGATATGGTAACAGAACCCTGGACCCCGTTAGATGTTGATCAGCTTTTAAATGTAAATATGCTGGGCAAGTGCTGTGAAGTATTGGTGTGTAATGGTCTATAATGGTACTTTCACCCGTTGGAATCCTAGTGTGATTGAAATGGTGCTCTGAGATTAGCTTGGGGAAATGTATGTATCTAATATATGGGAATATTAATGGTGGTCTGACCACTGCTATTCTGTTGGTAACTCAGTCTGCATTGGGAAACCTGTAAGAGGCATGGTCTTCATGAAACAAATATCTGAGCAATATTTAGGGTAGCTCGGAAATATAATTATGTGCTCCGTCATTCCGTTACTGAATTTAAAAGTTCTTCAATCAAATAAACTGCAGCCAGATACAAGATTTAATTTCTTTTTTGATACCCAATCAACCGTAAATCTCGACAAATGAACCAAGCTGTTTCATATCAACTTTGAGTTGTTTCCATGCTAAGGCATCCATCTTTAACAAACACTGTGATTTGATGGCATTGGTCCGACCAAAGTGTAACCGAGGTTTATCTTCGGTTGAACAGAAGCAAGATGGCGTCCAAGGGGGCGCTTTCATATTTTGCCGTAGTTTAAGTACTTAGGAAATATGGAAGACAGGAGTTATCCATCCTTGGTCCTACTCAACCCGTTTTCGCTCGTGAACAAGACCATGATTCTGATTCACTGATTCTCTGTCGTAACAGCTACCTTTGGTCAGAACGTCAACATACGCACTGTTCAAAAAAAGAAACTTCCTCGGAAAATATAAATCACGTAGATCAACAAAATATAATGCAAATACACTTAAATTGCGGTGATTGCATTTCGGATAGTGATTGTTGGCGCCACCAGGAAGCCTTACTTCGACTGCTCATTTGTATCAAGTGGTTAAAACAAAACTAATTCTCGTTTTCAACTCATCTCTGTATAACAAATATAATATTCCTCTCTTTCTGGCTGAAAAAAACCATCTAACTTTTTCTTTGGCCAAATACAGTCCCAGAATTTTACAACACAAACAAAACAAAGAATAAAGATTGAAGGCTTATCTACATAACTTCCTGGAAAACGCTAGGGGTTCAACTGTTCGGCCTATGTAAAATATATAGCTGTTAATAATTAGAATCTAATTAAAAAGTATAAACAACTTGCCCGCATCGCAAGTGCTCCGACGATAACAAGAAATGGAGACACTGATATCGTCGCTAGTGCCAACTTCCATCCAGTGAAGAGAGCGAGGACGTAACACGAAAGCCACGTAGAAATCCACTGGAAAAATACCGCTGTCTTGTCCCCAAATCCTGAAGCAAGGTCCTGCATATCTCTATAACAATATAGAATCACAATGAATGAATTAGAATGAAATATACCGAAGCCATGTAGGCAAGAATCTCTCTGAATATACAAAAGGAACTCGGACTGCAATAATAAAAAAACATTCTTAGAGTCTCTAAAAACCGCTGCATGCGGCGTGCATATAAAAATACAAACAATAATCCTATAATATTTGTGCTTCTAGTCTCATTCTGAGCAAAGTTAGAGAAGAACAAATGTTTCTGAGCATGAGATCTTTTTTTTCTCAGACAATTTTGGGACATCGTGTTAAGAGTATTGCCATTTTGATGTTAGCCTTAGAGAAACCTCTGAGAAAAATGTAAAATTATAAATATTTAACCAGACCTTTTGAATAATCTTAAGATTTTTTTCTCATTGCTCGCATTTAGTCTTAAAAAGGCAACAAAAACAAGAATGTAGATGAATGCATGCCAGAACTCGTGTACTCATTTCAAATATTGTATTTCATTTAATTATAACATAAAGAATGGACTTGGACCACAAGTTTTCAGAACTTATCGATAGTCATCTCCATAAGAATAATTATTCCTACCAATCTCTGTGAAAGAAACAGTACTAGACATAATAAATAGAACTTCTATACAATGGATAAGGAAAATATGAAGCCATTAAGAATACTAAAGCAACAGTTTAGAAAGAAGAAGAAGAAAATAAGTGAAAGAAGGAAAGAAAACAAAATGAACTCAGTAAACAAAGAAAAAGCACTAAAATCTATGATTTCAGGAATATAAATTTTGGTTTATTTTATTATGAATTCATTATCAGAAGTAGAATAATCAGTACTTCAATTTCAAAGTTTGAGGGTAGTGACGGGAAGACGATCTGAAATATTAAAACAGATTAATTCTCTATTGTTGGTAGGAAAGAGAAAGAAAAAGTGCGTGGAATTTTCCTACCGAAACCCACATAAACAAAGGGGCTCGTTTGCTATATTTACTCGATATAGATCAGCTTTTAAACTGCTGCAATCGTATATCAATCTGGTTAATATGGTAATTACATTTATATTACCTTGTGTAAACCAATGGAGTACCTTTACAAATGTCGAATTCAGTATTTGCATAAACCAAAGGAAGGTGATTGACGCAACAACTAATTATTAATTTCCAAATTCAAATAATTTCCAAACAAACCAAACCTCAGATGTTGGGGATTGCTTATTTGAAGAAAATGGAAGAAAGAACAACAAAACAAAATCGGGACCCAATATTTTAGAAACATTCTCAAACTCAAAGGAATACCTAATTCCGAATTGTGACGTATAATTGGTCTGAGATTTGACGTTAGACAATCAGATAACACAATTTGTGGGTATAGTCTAAGTTTGAGTATGCGAAGAAGTTCCTAGCACAAAGGTCGTAACATGGTTATGACGGCATGAACTAGAGATGATGACGTATAACCTGGTGTCATGATTTGGATTCTGAATAAGTCTTTTTGAAAAATAACAATGAAAACAATTAAAAAAATAGTTTTCAAAAATTCATAATACAGCAAATACTTAGTATTGTATATTGCAATAATCGGAAATCATAAACTGAATATTTCAATCTATAATTGCATTTATGCTTGTGAGGGGTCTTAATATATTCTTGGAGTCAGGAATTCGAATGACATTTGAACTTGCGTCGCTTGCTCGTAGAATCTATCTAGTGTCTACTAAAAGGAAAAGAGATTCCAAAACTTCTCTAATGCTGTGATAGTGAAAAACAAGAACGACTGACGAAAACAAAGGATGACACTGTTTTCTCTAGTTCTGAAAGCACTTATAACGGAGTAAAAATTAAGTTTAAATATCTCCTTTGGTTTGATATTACAAAAGCATATTTCCGTGCTTTGTTTCTAGAGACATTAACTTGTCTCCATGCAGGAATCATGTTCTTATGTAATAAATAATTTCAATTAAGCTGGACTATTTTTGTCAATGTCAAAAAACATGTATGGCTTCAGCTGAAACTTTCTAAGCTCTACAAATTAAATCTGCATTTCTTTGAAATAGTATGCTTAATTGTACTTACTGCGTAAATACATTCCCAAGCTCTCCCACCTTATGAGTATCAAACCAACCAATCTCTTGCCTCATAACAGACCGGTAGAACAACTTCTTTATTCTGTCCATCTGTCTCTCTGCCGAAAGGTTCCAGAACACAAATTCAAAATAGGCACATACGACTGAACCAATACCGATCAAGCAGAAATACAAAGTGTAGTTCTCGTTCAGCATGAAGTCGAAAACGTTTTTATATTTATCTTCGTACGGAAACTTTGAAGCATTTGTACTGAAAACAAAACAGAAAAAGGAGACGGGTAGAGTAAAATTGTTGTCAGTCTTATTTCTCGGGGTGTAGGCCTACGATGCGTACAACTCATAAGGTCAACAAAATATTTTGAAGAAATTCAGAAAAGTTGGGATGAGGACATCCGTTATTTTTAATATATAAAACACAGATATGACTGATACCATTCAATTCTTCTAAATTACATTGCAATGTAAGTTTAGCTAACGGCAAAGCGTACCAGAGGTCATAGTGATCAAAGTAGATTTTGCCGTCCCCATCCTTTATTTGTATCTGTACACCTTTAATACAAACTCTACATCAGATCAAGCGTCACGAAGAGACGTATCGAACTAAATTCCCCAATACTGTACTTTAAACCTTTTTGTGCCCTAAACTTCGGCCAAAATTTATATTAAAAGCACGTTTTAAACATGTATTGGCATTTTAAGTGGAAACTGAAGACTGCCATTGTGACATGGTTTTTGGTGCTTTTGTGTTCTGTGCTCTTGACATATTTTGGGACCATAAGCCAATAATTGTATACGTTATCCATTAAACCGTTGCTATAGAGTGTACCTTGACTATATATAGGCATATGCACATATAATTGATAGGGGAGACAAATCCTACCTTTCCTAACCTGTGACTAAGTGACTGTGTTAGTGAATTTTGAAATTCCCATCAGAATGCTGCTAGACAGACCTATAATAAGGATCCGACGTGAGCTTTCATTTCAAATTAAATTTATGAAACGAATCCAACAGTATATCTTTTCTACGACCCTTGGCGGGTATTAGATTTTAATGATTTGACTAGTTTTATAAATTTCATCTGGAAAGAGCAGCCATATAAGATTAAATTGTATTCATTTTTTTTTTTATTATTATTTTTCTTTCTGCTCAGGTAAGCAACATTTCGTATATCACTGAGAATAACAAAATGACATTTACATACTGTAGGTTAAGATATTCACACAAATACATGTATACGCTCTCACACAAATACATGTATATGCTCTCACACAAATACATGTATACGCTCTCACACAAGATTTAGAGTCTATTCTAAAATGTTCATTGTTTCAAATATAGAGGGTGTTAAGTAATGATATGAATTGCATTCACTATCACATGAATTTTTAAGGGCTGATATGGCACCAGCTGATGAAGGAATACAATATTTAAATTTCAAACATGTAAACTATTAAATACATATTATTTAATTCTACGGCATATTTTGAATCAACAAAACTAAGCATGACTTCCTCGTCTTTAATTTGGATTTTATATTGTCTTTGTATAATATTTTCTACTCCTCTCTGAAGTGTCTCTATATATTGTCATTGTCATAGCAGACGTATATTGTAAGATTATATTCATCATCTGACGAAAAATATACTTTTAAGAAAAACGCAGAATAGTGTAGTGAAATATTTTTGAAATTCACTATGATCAATCTGTCATTATTCTTTTGCCTTACATAACGCCATGGCATCATGTGTGACCTCATGTGGTTTTATACGCATCTAATTATAGAAAAATTATGTTATGAAAAAATAAACTTAGATAACATAGTGGTCATGTGATAAATACTATTCTTACGTTTATTTTGTAAATTGCTTTAACTTTTTCTATTCAGGTAGAAAAATGATACAAGTTTACTACTTTTAACTTCAATCTGACCAACTGAGTGACGTTGTCTAATATCAAAGCTGCCGTAAGTTTCAGGACACTCTTGTTCCTCTACAATTGTATTAAGAGATTAATTTTTTTAGCTGTAAAATTATTCCTTCCAAGACAGCACTGAGTAAATATATAATTGTAACAATACACATCGGTAATGATGTCTGCTTGTTTCTCTCATTTCTCTCGATGTTCCTATTTGTTTCTCTCATTTCTCTTAATGTTCGCTCATGTAGGAAACCTTGCACGCTATATGACTGCAACCTGTTACGGTTTAGTTAGCGTCACAGTTATATGACTACGGACTATTTCTAGCAGCCGTTGTAAGTATTAAGAAATTCTTCATTTCCTCCTGGGTCTAAATCTCATCAGGGGTCTTGAACGCCTTCCTCGTGCTCTTTTCTGCTTTTTTTTTCAAAACAAGCAATACATGTTTGAGGGCCACTGCGACACTGCTAAACCTCTAATAAACCACTTTGTTCTGAATCATTTTTATTAATTCAGGAATAAGAAAAATATATACGTGTTCTTGAATGGAAGAGAAAATCTACACTCAGAATCAAATTACACTGTAGATGGTCAGAAACTCTGCAAGGCCTCGCCCCTGTGAGCGAATTCTGACACTTCAAAGTCAGAAACTCTGCAAGGCCTCGCCCCTGTGAGCGAATTCTGGCCCTTCAAAGTGGATTTCCAATTCAACACAGGTGTATACAAATGACTAAGCTATAATTATAACACAATGCAAATTCATGACAGTGATGTAAAATTATATTTTTATTTTTGTCTTATTTTAAGAAGGTGACACATGAATTCTGCGTTTATGTTATTTACAGCTTTCAAGTACATAAACAGAAGTTGCATTTGAAATGTATCTGCTATACGATAACTGACTTACCTGTTATGGGCGAATCTTGATTTGTAAATATCGTTGTAAATAAATCCAGTCGCTACTTCGCCGTAAACAAGCATATTGACGGGAAAAGCAATGCCGGTTCCAAAGGTGAATAACATTCCAAATATCAAGAGCACAACATCAAACTTGTCTGCATAACGAAACTGAAATGAACTCGAAGTTTACATTTGTATGAAGCATACGACCTTCTACAGACTTATTTCTTCTGCCATCTCCTAAACTTATGCCCATTTTTTCTTAAACATAGAAAATGTTTGCATCAATAATAATCCGATTACAAAATTGTAAAAGCAGCCAACAACTTTCTGCAAAATGGTCATTTGTTATTACTGCAAAGTATGTAAATCTAATGAACATGTATATGTTTAATTTCTAAATATCAGGTCAGTGAGGCATTTGTAATAACACTTTGGTTTCAAACAATTAATATCTGGATAAAGTGTAAGGAAAGATAGCTCACATGCCAGAGGTATATTCTTCTCTGCCCGATAATAATGACAAAATAATTTGTTATTATCTAGTATGGATTTCATCGACAACTATAACGAATTTATTTTTGGGGTTTTTTTGTTTGTTTTTTTTTCTTGGTTTTTTTTTTTTTTTTTTTTTTTTTTTTTTTTTGTCGTACCCGAATGATAATGAGATAGTCCTTTGAGAAATAATTAAAAAGTTTACAATCCGTTTTGATTCGTTATATTGAAAACGAAACAAAGGGATTTTATTACAATACTATATTATGGCAAAGGTTATGTCCAATAACCTCGTTTACAACTGACAATAATACTGTTATAATGAAAAAAATGCTAATGTCTTGAATCACTACCAGGACTGAGCAAATCCCATAGCCCGACGTCCCGGACTATTCATTTTCGAAGTCGGGCAAGTAAAATTTTCCAAGTCGCTAGTCCGGGACAAGTGCTTTTTTCCTATTTTAAAAAAGTCGGGAAAGTCCTTATTTTCGTGCTTTAATCACTATATCTACCTTTATTTGGCCATTCATGCCCTCTGGGCGTACTGAATATTTGATTCTACCCCTCTCCATGTATACCTACCTTTACATCCTGTATAACACCTACAGGTGGTCAGTGATAACTATCGCCTATGTGCACGTTCTGTTAACGCTCGACTGAATATTGAGTTAAGCGACCAAATTATCGGCAAATCAAAACACGTCAAACAAAACAAAGCCGGTATGATTAATTAGCAATGTTTAAAGCGGCTTTGTTACACTGTGTTTACTCAAACCAGATCTTCACGAGCGGCTTACTCGGATTTTAATCCAGCGAGTCAGCGTAATTAAATTATTAAAAAGTACTTTACCGACATCAGTGTTGGTTTTCCTTTATAAACTGATTAAATGACGCAATAATTCTTTCATCTTTACTTGATTATACAGAGGATTAACTTTCACGTACGATATTGCGTTTGATGCGAAACAATTACGCTAATTAATGAGCTGTCTCCGTTCGTATTTAAAAGGGAAAATGTTTGTTATGATCACTTTAGAAGTAGCTGTCAAGCAAGCTGATATTTACTATGTGGATAAAATGAGTTTGCAACATTGTTTTCGAAAGGAAAGAAGGTAATAAGGACGATTTGAAGAAGGAAAATTCTTGTGAAAGTGGAGGGATACAACTTAAGACTGCTACAGAGAGAGAGAATTTCTTAAACCAAGACAGTTTAAATATTCTAATGAACATTTCACCAAATGGACCAGAGCTTGAGGACTATAACCCAGACACAGCTATCAACTGCTGGCTTAGTGCTGGTGCAGGTGGCAGACATCTATATGGAAAAAATTTTCAAATCCAGCAGCTAAAACATATATACATGTACCTGAAGTAGCCAAAATGTGTATCAACCAATGTTTTTAAAAAATTAAATTCTTTTAAGGAATAATTATGTTGTATATTATTTTGTTTGTTCTTTCTATGGATTAAGTACATACATCTCATAAGATCTCGGAAGTGATTACCATTTTGGGACAAATGAAAAGTAAAGTGGGACGAGTGAATTTTCTGAAACCACTTGTCCTGGAAAAGTGGATGAAAAAAAAAATTGGCTCTGCCCTGAGACTACATACCAGTTGAAAGAATCCGATTGAAGGTGGAATTTCATCATTCTTCTCCTTTTTATCCTTATCCACTACTTTTACATCTGTCGATGTCAAGTCAAGTTCGTGCTCCTTCTTTTCCTTCAACCACCCATTGGCATACTGAATTTGTTGGGTTGGATCTTGTTTGACAAAGCTGTCATTTGCAACCTTCTCAGGATGCATGGATACACCATTGCCTTGATTTATTGAATATGACTTCCTCATGATCACTTGAAGCAGAAATAATATCCAAGTTCAGGGTTTTCGCTTTACTTCACACTGATGCCACTGAGACACCACAGAATTGGACTCCAATATGTCTGAAATCAAAGAGAAATTATATTTTAGACAAAGATACCTGAAAATTTTGTAATGCCACGTTGTTTATTTTCCACATTTATTATGTCAATTCTTTTCTACGTAAATATCGGACGATGTTAAAATATTTAAAAATTATAATCGTACATTTTTAAGGCTTTCAACATTTTCCGATCTTGTGTCTAAATTGATCTACTTTAAGAATTAAAAAAAACATGCTTCTTTTGGTTTTCGCAACGTACGAGAAGCAATAATAATAATAATAATAATAAAGTCGAGAGTTATGAGATCAATTACTAACCAGACTTTCCGGCGCGGATCCTTTAGTCTAGTGTGATATGCGCCTAGTTTCTAAACGGACAGACCGGGTTCAATTCCCGACCGTAACAGTTCTAATTTGGATCCTGTTCCGTTGCATTTATAACCCCGTCCAACTCTCAGTAGCTGGTGACGCAGTAGAGGATGCATTTCAACAGCGGTGAGAGATGAGTCTGGGTGACATTCGAGGACGAATTGCAAAGAGGTGGGTGGGTGGTGGAGGGAGAAGGGGAGTATAGCCGTCGATGTATATGAGGTTTCTTACTAGAGCCATGTGCGCCAGACTGCGATACAGACGAACAAGTATGAGAACAGTAATGAGCAGTTTTTTCATCAGCAATTTAATTCATCATCCATCATGCACTATCAACATTTGATAAGCGCCTCAGCTTTTTGACGAAACCGGATACAAAACATGATTTGTACATATTCTTACGCTCATACATACCGTATAGTGCATAGTTTCCTTCAAACAGATTCTCGCGTGGTTCTGTGAGATCTCCGCTGTATGGGGTATGATAAAATGCTTCTTTAACCTATGTTTTAGAGAGAATCCGCGTCGGCCAAACTTTGTGCAAGCGAAACTACAACAAAATTTCTGCCTATCTAATAATTCACCTAGACACACATTCTGAAATCATTCAAGCCAAAATTATATTTTAAGTCTCAAAGGATATCATTAAAGTTCACCCAAGAAACAGATGCAGGAGGCGTTTCTCACTCATACAATGATAATGTCAATGTTTACGCAAAAAAATACGTCACCTCATGATCATAATGACGTACTACGTCATCTCGTCGCCTAAGCCAATCAAATCACTTTTCAAAATTTTTGGAAAGCCTTGTAGTGGCTTTACGAAGAAAATTCAGGTTTTTTTTAATTATTATTATTTTTATTTTTTATTTTTTATTTTTTTTCTTTATCAGACCTCGTTTGGCGGAGATTGCACGGAACCATGCGAGTGGTCTGTTTGAATGAGACTACCCGATCCACACCTACATACGGGTGATGGGGGCCCCAGGTGGCCGAGTGGTCTAAGGCGCTCGCCTTTACCGATCACTCACATCTCAACTCTGTCCACGTGGGTTCGAGTCTCGGCCTCGGCCAACGTGGGTATGTGAAAAAGCTTGCCAGTAGCTTCCTCTGGGTCGGTGGTTCTCCCTGTGGTTTTCCCGGGTTCTTCCTCCACCAGATATACTGGCCGCCATGTATAGACTATCATGTGCTGAAAAAAATAGCGTTAAACCCACAACAACAACAAAAACAACATACGGGTGATGAAAACGAACATTTATTTCTTTTGTAAAACAAAGTAATATGTGGTCTGTTTTCAGACCCTATAAGGGTTACAAGTAAATTGTACTTCAAAATGATCTTTTTATTTTATTGTGTGAGCCAGATGCATATTTCTTTGATTATGAATATTGCACGAGTGAATACCTCATATTTACGTCATCAGCATTTGATGATATTTGACTCATCGTAAAGTAATTACAGACTACATAGTCTGTACTGTTGGATATTATCGACTAGACCTAAGTACGGCGGGACGATCTTGTGAGATCTAAAAACAAAAACTCACACAGGTCATGTAGACGTTCGGTAACGACTATTTCAGCAATGGGTGTAATGTTGGAGAATTTGAGTGCAAATACCTTTAAATAGCGATTATTCACTTTATTTCGCTCCTCATCAATAAATATTCATTGGAAGGTCGTTATATAAACGCCACGAGAAATCCATGCAACAAGATCAATGTTCCATTATATGGACACTTCAGGACGAAGTCAATCAAGATGTGTGATAGGTGTAAACCGGATTGAATGTCGCCTGCTGTGATTGCACACTAAAAGAGCCGACTGTTAGAAGGCTACACATGACGGTCAGTCAGTGTATTTGGGGGAGGAAAAACCCGGGAAAAGACTTCAGTTAAACTACTTTAGTATGAAGTTTTAGAACAACAATTAATATTTTATTAAAGATTAGTAAATGGGCCTACATGACCACGTTCACGTACACTTCTTTTTAGCTCTCATCCAGATAATACATATATATCATACAAATTAAAGCAAGAAAATCTGAATACTTCCAAAGATTTAAATGGCAAGGAGAAAATAAACAAATATGATTTATACAAATAATGAAAATGGATTGGTAGTGATCGCTAGTTGCTGCTTTGATCGATAAGCAACTTCTCTTTCACGTAAAAATTGCACTTTTATCCGTTCTGAATAGCATTGCTTTATCCTGTACTAGGAATTTAATGAAACACAAGCGACTTCAAAATAAATCTCCTTATTTTGTAGGTATTATCCAAAACCGATGGACCACACTACTCTGGCAATAATCCTGACGCACATTGCACATTTAATTTTACCCGCTACTATGACGGCAACATCGAACAAGGATAATCACAACGACAACCTTAGACAGATTTATTTTCTGGCTCATCTTTTCATAATTGTGTCTTCAATTTTCATTGATGTATTGCGTCATTTTTTTCTGATATGAATATTTCGTTGTGTTTCTTTAGCTATATGGCATTCCATTTTCTTTAAGACACTTATTTTTTTAAGACACTTATTTTTGTTCACTGCCGAGATAGAATTACTCCATGTAGGTACTCACCTCCATAGCAGTAAAGTAGCGTGTATTAATGCGGGATGCTCAGGTCTCATTCGTACAATGAACGACGTGTAAAATGTTGAATAAAACATTGAAACTCATTTTGTTTCAATTGTGTTCCTCTCTTGATCTAATGGCGTAGTAAGTTGACTCGTGTCAATGGTATGGTTTTGTATTTTGCGGCACAGTAACACATCAAGGTTGTACAGTACCGAGGTAATTGGAGCAAAGTACCTTATCAAGGGACACACCACAGTAGCAGACCCTGGCTGATCCAAAAGTAGGATTCGAACCCGCACCCTTTCAGTCGAGAATCCGGCTCGCTAACCACTGAGCTACCGCGTCTTCTCGACATGCGTAAAATATGAGGATATAATTAATAGTTTATCAGCGGAATGCACATGTATGTAAAATTATGAACCTAAAAGTCCATAGATGTGTGTATACATGTACGTATACTTTTATGGTACTTTAGAGGCGATGAGAAGGACAACATCAGCGACATTGTCATTTTGGTTGAGCGTCAAGTGCCGAACGCCAGATAAAGCATGGGGATGGCTACTGATGGCAAATTTTACAACGCAGATGCACATCATTTGCGACGCATAAGGGATTTTAATTGACTTTAGCATATATTAATACGATGGATATCTGAATCCTTATAGAGTCATTAAAAAGAAGAAGTCGTTAAATTTGGGCAACTTTAATGATTTATTATACCCTACCAGCGTCTGGATAGTGACCCAGGGATCAGAATCTAAAATACGTTTCATATACTATAATATGTGTCTTCCTGCATTTACTACCAAGAGAAAGCTTCATCAAACATTTTTGCAAATAATACTATAGTTTAAACTTTTGCACGTTTGACCTTTGACTGCATTGCAGGGACCTCGGAGATGGGAGCCAAAATAATACTCCTATTGCAGATTTTACTATAAGCGCAAGATAACTGTCAAGTTTGGTGAATCTATACCCAACGGTGTAGGAGAATATCACCGTGAAAACTTCTGTCTATATTTTGTATTTGGCGATATTCAATACTAACTTATAACTGGTATTGGGAGGAGTTTGCACATTTTCCATTTCTTATATTTACACTTATATTCTGTCGACTCTGGATGATACAAGCAAAGTCCTTGTCTCTGGTAATTCGGGGACTAAAACTCCTACCAACCAACAATAATGACTGGTTTTCTCTAGCAAATAATAAGAGTTGATCGTGTGCTGAGACTAAATGTGGGCAATACAATATATCTCAAATTATTTACCTTAAGTGCATATAAAAACAACGAACAATGTAGTAACAGCTTACAAAGGCTTGGAATTTCCGTTCAACAAAAGATATAACATTAATATTTTCGTTCCCAGCTACTTGTCTACTTATAGACGACATACAAACACTTTGGACATGGTTGACCGCAGTAGACAACAATGACCTCTAATAGCACCTGTTGCTTAGGGGCCAATTAATACTTTATAGCTGAAAGGATTGCTTACGCATTTTTGCCCTTTGTTACACTGCGCTGTTAGAGTTAATTGGAATGTTTCTAAAAATGCATACGAATCAATTCTTTGATTTACTGCATAAGAAATCTTGAAGAGAAATAAAAAAGCAAACTATAAATGTACGAACTAAAAGTCCATTTTCAAAGTTATCACCGTTTTCCGGGATATCAATTATGCAATAATTTAACCGGTGAAAACAAAAGATAGAAACCGTTGAACGGACAAACAGATACACTGACACACAAAATATCCCTGTGCCAATGCATGAGGAAAATTAGATGATATTTATCCCCTATGCAACAACTTATATGACTTATATATCAAGGTAGATAATTAAAACCTGTGCATGGGTCGTCTCTTAAGTTCTAAGGATGTCTAACGTTTGGAGCAAAACTTACTAAAGTTTTATCATGTCTACTGTAATTATACCAGGTGTTCATTTAATGAAAGTCCTGTCTGGACTTGCATACAAATTAACGTAAAAAGATCAGTGGGAAAATTATAACTTGCGATATCTCCATCGTGTACATTATTTTCTATTTGGAAGAATATTACAGTGTTACGATATGTCCAAACTGATCCCTGATGAATGATTTAATTTTAATCTTGTTTCGATCTTGTGCAGGTACTTATTTATTATTGTTTTATTGCATAGATTGTTCTTTCTGCAGCAGAAGAAAGAAAGAAAGAATGAATGAATGAAAGAAAGACATAAAGTACATTTAGTATGATTCAATGATTGCTTTTACACTCGCATTTGTCATTCTAGGTGACAAAAATGTCGATTAAAAGTCATTATTTGACGTCAAGGACGCAGGGGTAATTGGAGAAAACCTGACTGGGTAGATGATCCATACCCCTACAACACAATAGTTAAAGCTCCGACTACATAACAACACATCTCAAGTTTTATGTTATAATCAATTCAACGTTTTACTTCTTTTATTACCATGGAAACATTGCATATAAAATACATTTAAGATGGCTGTTCATTCGAGTTTGACGTAGCAAACTGAAACTTTTTTTTTAATCAGGAGACATTTTTAGCTGTAATATGTATAAATCTTGGCATGGAAAAATGGAACTTGGAATCAAACTACAGGCTTCAGATTTGGACAGGTAAGGCATATCGTAGTGCACCGTCGAGGATAACATGTTTGTCTTTAACGTTGGGCCGTACATTTACCATCTAACCTACAAACTAATGTGAGAAAAACTAAACATAGTCGGGGGGGGGGGGGGAAGGGGTCTCCCAAAATCCACTAGGACATTTTTGTTAGAATCATAAGAGGCACTTCACGTATTTTACTTTTGGTTGCTGCCATAATTGCAATCATCAATCCCTGTGATCTTCAGTTGTTTCTTTCTAGTTTTGAGACCAGATTTACTAGTTTCTGTCCCCTTCGCTTGTTGGTAGAGCCACCCACCCCAAATTTAACGTGGCACAATACCAGTAAATCACTGAATGTACTATTATACTCCAGAAGGTACAAACCCACCCGAGGAGATGAACTGTCTAAAGGTTATATAAGGCGCATAAAAGTTTTACAACATCGAACAATGAAGGTATTTAATAATTCATGAATATAGATGAACTCATGTGAATTACAAAGCTATTGGATATAGAAGACCAGTATTTTATTGTTCATCTGGTAAACTTGAGAAATTTGCATCTACTTTAACCGAATTTACTAAGAGTATGGTAGTACAGGTCTGGATGATAGAAGCTTGACATTAGATAGTGGCTACAAATTTATTTCTTTATTTTCTGGATCAATAAAGACAAGGAAAAACGGCTGCCATATTTGCTTCCCTACAGTAATGTCATACCGGCAGATAACTCTCCGTTACAGAGTGTTGCTTTCACATTTTTACGTTCCTTTTTGTCAATTCTCTGGCGATGCATCGTCTCAGCCATCAAATGTCAAGCTCCTTTGTTACAGATACAGTTTAGTTCCAGTCTTATTTAGCGTTCTCAATGAAACATCAAACTCCTGTGTTATAGGTACAGTTCAGTTCCAGCCTTATTTAGCGTTCTCAATCAAATATTAAGCTCCTGTGTTATAGGTACAGTTCGGTTCCAGTCTTATTTAGCGTTCTCAATCAACCATCAAGCTCCTGTGTTATAGGTACAGTTCAGTTCCAGTCTTATTTAGCTGTACAATGAAACATCAAACTCCTTTGTTATAGGTACAGTTCAGTTCCAGTCTTATTTAGCTGTACAATGAAACATCAAGCTCCTGTGTTATAGGTACAGTTCAGTTCCAGTCTTATTTAGCTGTACAATGAAACATCAAGCTCCTGTGTTATAGGTACAGTTCAGTTCCAGTCTTATTTTTAGCTTTACAATCAAACGTCAAGATCCTGTGTTGTAGATTCAGTTCTGTTAGCTTTCTCAATCAAACATCAAGCTCCTGCGTTATATAGTTCAGTTCCAGCCTTATTTAGCTTTCTCAATCAAACGTCAAGATCCTGTGTTATCTACAACCGTCTGAACGTATTTCATATTCGTTGCAATACGAAGAATAAAGTTCTGATTTGGTTTTAATATTAATTTTGTTTCAGCTGTTTGCATTGTAAGACCAAAAACAGAAACATCGCTCATTCATTCGCCAGTTTTAATACCCCCTAACTGGGATTATCGGTTCATCAAACCTTGGAATAAAGTTACATTGTATGGAGTGGGACGTGATGTAGATCTATTTGTTTAGATTGGAGATCATCTCAAAATGCATTTATTTTCTCTCTCTCTCTCTCTCTCTCTCTCTCTCTCTCTCTCACACACACACACACACACACACACACCTTAAGGATGCTCTCAACGCAAGTTAAGTTAATTACTGCATCTGATTAATATTTTTAATTAAATAATTTTTTTTAAAAACTATTTTAAAAACCCTTTTTACTTAATAATACAATAATGCAAAGAAATAAAGTTCGATAAACTATTAGGTTAATTTCTCCAATTATTAGTTTCAGATTCATTTAAACAAACAATGAGTCGGTTTATCTTCCAATTTATTGTATCCAGTATGCCCTACAGCGTCTAAAAAGTTTCCTACAGGACTTAAACTTTAGAAACGTTGTTTCAGTTCGAAAAAAACGTATCCTCTACAGATTCTGAAAAGTTTCCTACAGGACTTAAACTTTGGAAACTTTATCTGTGTTTGTAAAATTGTAAAAAAAAAACGTATGCTCTCACTGATGAAAGTTATCAAAAAAACTAAATGGCATTGTAGTCCTGATCGAAATAACTAAATGGCAATGTAGTCTGATCGAAATAACTAAATGGCAATGTAGTCTGATCGAAATAACTAAATGGCAATGTAGTCTGATCGAAATAGGTACATATGCATATAAACAAATCAACCAAATTTCACTTGCTTACGTCAGTCAGTGGAGGCATATTGATTTGGTCCTGTCCATACGTATGTCCGTACTTCAGTAAGTCTGTCTGTCTGGCTAAGATTTTTACCAACACTGCACAAGAATTATTCAACATATTAATTTAATTTTTACTAGCATTTTCGAATACATACGAGAGTTTCAGGACATTACAACAATTTTTTATTTTTACACATTTTAAAACTGTTTGGAAATGGACATATTTTATTAAAACGTTGTTAGCAAGATTAAGCAAAAACCACTTGAGGTAGAAAATGAAATTTAATAGCCATATTTCTATTCGTATGTAGATGATCGGATTAAATTTTCAGGAAATGCCATGAATTTATTTATTTTTTATACCATTTTTAAATTTTTTTTACTTCTACCTTTTGAACGAAAACTTTGTTAGAACGATTAAGCAAAAATCACCTGAGGTCGACAATGAAAGTATGTATGTATGTATGTATGTATGTATGTATGTATGTATGTATGTATGTATGTGGAGATGACCTGATCAGACTTCGTGGCCTTATAGCAGTTACGAAACACATACAAAATATCTGTATTCATATGTAGACGACCAAATTTTATTTTTAGACCATCGCAGAAATTTTTCTTTTGAGTTTTTTTTTTTTTACACATTTGTTAACTTTTTCTAATGCAAACAAACATTCTTAGCACGATTAAGCAAAAACCACTTGAGATAGACAAACAAAGTTTTGAAGGCATGTTTGTGTGTATATGTAGAATGCCATGCTATTTTAGCTATTTTTCAATTATTTTCCACCTACATTTTAGAACTTTTCAACTTTGGATTTTCGGTAAGCAGTCGTGGCATATGTATTTTACAAATTAAATCTTTGTTGTTGTTCTTTAATTCTCCTAAGAGCGTTTTCAACCAAAAAAGTGAACAAAAAGTATAAAATATAATAATAAAAAATCATTAAAGAAAGCAGAAATCGTTTGAATGTCGTGAAAAATCTACCCTCCCAAATCTCCACCACACCCATATTTCCATGGTCAATAGAAGGTATAGAAATATAGACTGTGATGTAAGATGTTCGATAACATGTTGAATAGATGATATAGAAATATAAACTGTGGTGTTAGATCTTCGACAACTCAAGGTGGTATGAAGTGAAAGAGATAGTCCGGTAAGTACTCTTCACTTTAAGAAATAACAAGAAAACTGCCAATGGCGGCAAGGCCAGATTATACTCTGTGAATACTATACATTTATTTTTATTCACGGGATGCCAATCTTTGTATATTTTGGGATTCCTTCGAACCACAAATTGACATATCTACATACAAATTTAGTTGACTATACAAATAATATTGTTTGATAAAATGGCCTCAACGCAAACCCCAACCTAGAGCATGTGAACTCAACTCAAAGGTAAGCACAAACCAGTGAACCATACAATAAAGGTCACAGTGATCCAGTTATCACTGAGAGCTGTAGTAAGCCTCAGTACACAATTACATACTAAGCTACGTGACTCCATTGACAATAGTGTTTGAGAAAATGAGCCAAACGCAAAGGTTAACCATAATCAATGGACTTGAATTATAGGCCACAGTGACCCAATATTCACAGACAGGTGATGTACTCCTAATGATCCATCTAAATACCAGCTTATGTTACTCTACAACCAACAGTGTTTGAGAAAATTACCTAACGCAAACCCTAACCTGAGTGTTAACGCCAAACGGACGGACATCATCAATCCATAAGCCGGGTGTGCTTTTCAATCCGTCCAAAAACAGAACCAAAAATACCCATATCTATTAAACCAAATCTAATGAATATATCGCTCTGCAGTCGTCTAATAACCTGACACGATTAATTTAAGGATGTTGGGTTGTGAATTTATTTTTTCAAATTAATGTTGCAGTAGATTCCTCAAAGAAATAAAGATGAAAAATGATGTACCTTTTATTTTTTTTTTTTTTTTGTTGCTCTATTTCTTTATTTTGTTTACGTTGGGACAATGTTCTAAGACTACAATCACAAAAACTGATCACGCTTGAGGCCCATACACTGCAGTTACAACCATAAATCGTAAAGTTACCATAATGATTGGGAAAGACGTATAGTCATGCTGTTGCAAGGAATTACGAAAAAATAATCATCATATCATGTACTGCCAACTTCATCAAAAATATATATCCTAAATAGTCCACACTATACGGCACTGTTCTTTTTGGAAAAATAGACTTTGCTGCAGATCGCTGTTTTCAACTGTAAAGAGAATACCTTATTTACGTGCAAGATTTATAATAAAAAGTATTTGGATGTGCATCTGTACAGATTCAATGAGACTTTGAAACCAAACTTGGGTCAGTTTGTTTCTGCTCATTTAAAAGCTAACGAAAAAAATGGAGTGTAATAGGCAATGTATTTTCCTAATTTTTCAGATGGTGCATGATCCATGCGTCTACTCCAGCTTTCGTGAATATAAACAAATTTATCTCTTCGTTTGTCACTTATTGTCTCTACCTGAGAAAAAGCATTAGAAATCGTCAGACCTGTCATGTGTGACAAGACCGGTAACCAAACCCATCAGACATGAAATGTTCAGGTCATCCCTATGGCTTTTCTTGAAAGCGGAAAAGAAATTATACCTAACCCCCATAATGATGATATAGTCACTGGGATTAATGAAAACTAATCTCAATGAATTCAGAACATAAAGGGATACTACAGACAATTCAACAACTATCACCTAATGAACAGGACAAATATAAATCCCCTAGTTCACGCTTATCTTGTCGAAACAAATGAGAATATGTACAAGTATGGGCTTCATGCAGTCTGATTCAAATCGGGATCTACGACATAACGGAGATCTGACAGACGCCAATAGTTAGTATTCTGGTGACCTTGGGAATTCATGGTCCTCTATTTTCAGCTGCCAAAGCGTTGCATGTTGTGTTGGGAAGAGGTATCGTTAGTAACAATATGTTTCGAACGACGTTCCTCACTTTCAGAAACATAAAGGCAGTAATTTGATTGGTCAATCAAAATGACCTTGTATTAGTGCCCATCAGGTCTACTTGTTATTGTCGTCTTCCCAGGGAGGAAGTTTTCACGATCATTAGAAGACAGCGACCGCTTTGCTTTGATGCGGGGCTTCTGCCGCAAATGTGTGTTCGAGGATGCGTTCTTTGTTTCGACCTCATGCAGTTACGCACTGAATAGATGCGATTTACTTCATTCAACAAATTAACAGTAATATGACACATTTCAAAATATATTCCATGTAACATAAAGAATCTGAAAATGTACACTAAGGCAAGATTCTACCAATCGATACGCTAGCCCACCTTTAAAACACAGATGCCTGTTTATTAGAATGAAGTGACATTTCATTGATCAGATGCTGACAATACACAGCAGACACAGACTTTAAGCGGATGATCCAGTTGTACTCCCTCGTTTGCTTGTCGACTACTTTCAAAGCCGAGATCGTTAGATATCTGCCAATTTGGCACTGAGGTTAACAGATGTAAATATCAAACTTAAATTCATAACACCGAAATATTAGATTTTAAAATAAAAGAATAAAATGCATATATTTTTGTATGAGGAATTAATTTCTTTAATTGAAAAGTGCGTTTTTGTTGAGAAAATTCGTAAAATTTTGTAATATTCAAGTTTTAGTATCAATTACCCAACCTTTTTGGCAATAAATCAATGTTTTCATTCTAACTTTCTTTTGAAAAGGAACCCTATTCTTTAGAGCACGTGTTATTAGGACTGAAGCACTAGAAATATAAACTAAGTGAAACTTAGAGGTCTAGCCCACCTTCATGTTGGGTGAATTCAATATCCTCGTGATGCACTGCTGCTCCCAGTCTGGTCCCGCATTTGAAGGTCTTTCATTTAATAGCTTTTACCTAGATTTAAACGTTCTTCAACTGTTACATTAACATTTTAAAATGCATGTTTGGGAATTTGTGACATTGCTCTCTATCAAATATGGCTAGCTCTCTATCAATATCAAATATGGCTATCTATCAATACCAAATATGGCTAGCTCTCTTTCAAATATGGCTATCTATCAATATCAAATATGGCTAGGGATAGAATAGGCCCGATGCGCCCTCCCGTCTGAGACAGGAGAAGCGGTGGTGCAGTGCTTAACATGCAAAACTCACGACCGAAAGGGTGTGGATTCTAATCCTATCATCGGATCACCCCGGGTCAGTGTGCCTTTGGGCAAGGCAATTTACTCTGATTGCCTCGGCACTAAATAAACTACTTGTGTTTCTGTCCCGTAAAAATACAAAATACAAAACCAAACCAGTCCATACATTCAATACGGCACCCAACTTACTCAGGTAAACATGGAGCAAGCTTTTTAGAAAAGCCAGTACTTTTAATTAGGGGCAGTCACAGTAGCTCAGTTGGCAAAGCGTCGTAATTCAAGGGTCGCGGGTTCAATACCCGCCTTGGCTAGCCCGGGTGAGCTGCCTCTGTTTGTCGTTGGGAAAGACATTTAGCCACCATTTCCTCGACATGATATAGCCAGTGCTGAATTACCCAACAGACAGACTAAGCACGTGCTTAGAGCACCAGCAAAGCAGGGGCACCAAAAATAATGAGAAATTACGGTTTAGTATTATTTTTATTTTGAATTACATGGGGGGGGGGGGGTGCAGCATAATCTTTTCAGTGCTTAGGGTCTCTCAAGGTTTTAATCCGGCCCTGGATATAACCAATAATGTGTAAAAAAAATTCCTTTAAAACCCACAAATGTTTGAATAGACCTCGATTTTAGTCAGGTTGGGGTTTCATGCTAGGTGAACGGAATGTTTTAACTCTATCAAGTGCCCTGTTAGAAAAGCAATAAATCAATAGTATGTACTTGAATTGGAAATTTCTTTAGTTGATAAATTTGTTCTTCTTTTCTGTTATTTTATTATATATATTTTTTTTTTAAATTCCGGAAATTTTCACCGATTCATATCTGGGAGTTATTATTCGTTGTACATGCAGCCCGTTTTACTCAGGAAAATTGAAACTATGTTTGATTACAGGTTTAAATGGATGCTTAAAACGTATGTTTTTTCAAATGCCAGAAATAAAATAGAATATAAGGATACACGTATGCAATGAATATGTTAAGAATGATGTGAAACTTAGATACCCGTGGTAGATGTGTGTGTGTGTGTGTGTGTGCGAGAGAGAGAGAGAGAGAGAGAGAGAGAGAGAGAGAGAGAGAGAGAGAGTTACTTTCTAACCTTCACAGACTACCAAAAGTCATTCGCTATCCCATCTATATACGTATAACCTTATTGCCACCTTTCCTAATACAGGGTTAGCCCGATAATGGTCTCCTGGTGTTAATGCTTAGAATTGAAATACTCAGTTGTATAACAATAAAGTGCGTCCCAGATTGCAAAACTAGGTGAACCATGTTCATACTGATTTTAAGCATGTACTCTTCTATTGTAATGTGATAGCCAACTTTAGCCCCCTCAGTTCCGGACGATAAAGATAATACAAATCAAACAAATAAATAAAATTAAAACCTTCCTAACAGATCAAAGATTTTATTTGACGGAGAGAAAGAAAAAATGGCTTCATTATTAGTCTGATCAGATTTTAAAAACTTATTTTTTTCTAGAAAACGGGCTTAAGAGCTAACGAAACAAAATTCAGTTAATGAAAAAAATATATTTAATACCTATATGCAATCCCCATGGTAACGAGAAATTTTTTACTTCCAAAATTCATCTTCTCGTCAAAACCTGAAAATTTGCTCAACGCCAAACCGGTATTTAATATGTGGCATAATACATTCTATAAGGAAGACTTTATGTAATTTTACTTAGACTAGGTTAAGTAAGATACCAACAACAGGGTAAAGTATACCGTTGAGAAAAAAAGTATGTATGTTCTTTACTCCAGATGGTTTTGTGGGAAAATTAAAGCATTTAAGAAATTGTTTGGAGAGTACAATTGGAAAGAAAATTAGCATATCAACGGCAGGTTTAGTAACCTCCTGAAATGATAATGGGTTGTCCAAAATGTATGGATGCAAACGAGTTTTGCAACTTAAGCTTGTCACCCGAAGTACTGATTGTAACGGGTGAACGAACTAAGTTTTATTAGTCATATTACTCGAGTAAAATCATTAACATCATTTCTAAACCACCCACCCACCCACACGACCGAAGCACCAACACCAACATTACAATATCTATAACTGTAATATGATACTGGGTCATATCCTTGCTTTTGTTGGTGAAAATATTCGGTTTACTCAGACGTTATCCACAGCCATGTTTGAGAAATCATAACTTCAGTAATGTCAGAATTACCTCTCCGTAACACAAATACAACGCTTTGGCAGCTAAAGATAAGTGAACCCAGAATGACTAAGGTCAACAGAACATGAACTATCTGTGATTGTCCGACCTCCGTTATGTCATAGATCTCGAATTTAATCAGACTGCATGAAACATGCTTGGAAAGAGTCTTGTTTGTTTCGACAAGATAAGCGTGAACCAGGGGGATTCATGTTTATCCTGCTCACGTGCTGTAAGAATTCAACACCATACCTATGCTATATAAAGACTCTCAGTCTTAACCATAGTTTTCTTCATTTTCTGACATACTATATAAAGTATCCACATATGCATATACTTCTTAGGCAAATAGCTTTTATTTACAAATAAAATCTTTGATCATGTGACAGTGTCGGTCCAACTCCGGACAATTAGGGGCAATGACCCAGATATACATGGGCAATGACCCGTGCAATTTAGTAGATGTCTCGAGTTTTGTTGATTCCTGTGGGCCAACACACGAGTAAAACTGTGATACTTTCTAACATTTCATACTGAACAATATGTTGACACTTTCTTATAGTATGCTGGAAAATGATGAAAAATCCATCATGCATAACTTGAAGTGTAATGTGTGTTTTTTCAAATGCCTAAGAAATATTACATGAATAAGATTATGCTATGTTCTGTTTATTCTGGGATTCAGTGGATTCTAGACCTTTCGAGTGCGGAAAGGTGTCTGCTGGACTCTCTATCACGCGGGCCAAATTCGCATTCGACCGAGACGTTGACGGAAAGAGATATATCGCAATTGACCGAAAGAGTACGGGTGACCTATATTCAGTATGTGGTATGCCTCATTTGACCCACGACCCATTCACAGTGTCGTGCTGTGCTTTTTTCTCGCACAAGTTGAGACGACATACATGAAGTGGCATTGTCGAAACAACATAGTCACTGATCGAGGAGGCATCTTTTCTATCTGCTTGATTCTTTCATGTCCCAGTGTAGTTTAATAAATCTAAACTACGAGAGACATTTCAAAGAAATCTTTATATTAGTTCAGATACAAACGTTCCCTTTGTATCGCTTATGATGTTTGTCGTCGTTGCGCAGCAACGCATAGAATCATTATGTACAGTTGGAAGGTTTTGTACTAGTGATTCGTGTGAATTTGCACAAGAAAATGTAGTAGAAATACTGCGTCACTAAATCACAAGAAGGGAGGGATAGACAGGATGCTTTGTCTGTTATTCAATAACCCGGAGGACTTAATTTAACGTAAATCTTCGAATAAGCATCTAATAAACACTACAACGACAATATGAGCCAAATACTTTGCGTACTTCTCAATTTACCCGTATTAGCAAGCCGCCGCCACACACACGCACCAAACAGACACACACGTGAATTACAAAACATTGCTATAATAGCCAGAAATTCTAATTAGTTACCTACATAAACATATCAACAAGCATACAAAATTTCATTCGTGCACGTCAGGCCCTTTTGATGCAGTCTAGGCCAACAAGTTGCTCCCCACCTGCCACAAGTAAAAAAAAAAAAAAAAGATGGAGAACAACTTGTTGGTCTAGGTGCAGTCCTGCTAACGAGATTTCTCATTGAAACAATGCAAAAATCTAATAGGGTCCTATATCTGCATATACATATAAATACCAAATTTAATTTCTGTATATGGTGGTTGTTGTGTGTCGTACCTTCAAACTCGGGTCGGACGTACAGATAGATAAACATGAGAAAATCAATATCCCACTACTACATTTGGAATGGGGGCAAAAACTAAGTGCCCTGCAATTATACGCTTATGTGGACATTTTATATATTATGTCAGAAAATAATAAAAACCACGGTATACATAAATTTAAACAGTAGCAGAAAGAAGATTTACAATGTAATAAAAAATACACTGTTGTTATTAATGAAAGGAATACATTTACAAAACGAGTACAGACGTGTAAGGTAAATATGGATCAATTTTAAATATATGGTAAGCGACTGATGCATATAAAGTGGCATAAAAAGTGCTGGCAATAAGGTCGAATATAAGCATGCACATGTGTACTGAATATGTGAGGTACATGAGAGAGAGAGAGAGAGAGAGAGAGAGAGAGAGAGAGAGAGAGAGAGAGAGAGAGAGAGAGAGAGAGAGAGTTACCTTGTCGCCTTTCCAAACTACCAAACGTCATCTGCTACCCAACCTGTGCACCCTTACTAACACCTTACTATACACATGGATCGCCACGTAATGGTCTTCTAGTATTAATGTAGAGAATTTAAATACTCAGCGAGATAACAAAGTATGGGTCCCAGAATGTGACCCGGGGTGGTTTATACCATGTCACAATGTGGAACGCACACTTTCGTTATCTTTGTTCATATTGATTTTAAGTTGCTAGCCAACTGCAGTAATGTCTATTCCGGATGATAAAGATAATACAAATCAAATATATAAATGAATGAATGAATAAATAAAATTGAAACCTTCCTAACAGTTCAAAGATTTTATTTGACAGAGATGATACAAACAATGACTTGATTATTAATTTCGTCAATTCTAAACCAATTATTTATTTAATTTTTTACACAAAAAAAAATTAATTAAAAAAAGTTGATAATACCAAAAGTAATCCCCAAGTTAGATGAGAAATTCCTTAGCTCCCTTGATTCAAGTTTTCGTCAAAATACTTAAAATTGCTCAACGTTAACCGTAAATGATTTTTCGCTTCTTAGCCTTTCACTGGTATTTAGTATGTATTTGTACACATTGTATAAGGAGTAGGTATTTGTATACATTGTATAAGGAGTAGGTATTTGTGTATATTGTATAAGGAGTATGTATTTGTATACATTGTATAAGGAGTATGTATTTGTATACATTGTATAAGGAGTATGTATTTGTATACATTGTATAAGGAGTATGGAGTATGTATACATTGTATAAGGAGTATATATTTGTATACATTGTATAAGGAGTAGGTATTTGTAGACATTGTATAAGGAGTAGGTATTTGTGTATATTGTATAAGGAGTATGTATTTGTATACATCATATAAGGAGTATGTATTTGTATACATTGTATAAGGAGTATGTATTTGTATACATTGTATAAGGAGTATGTATTTGTATACATTGTATAAGGAGTATGTATTTGTATACATTGTATAAGGAGTATGTATTTGTATACATTGTATAAGGAGTATGTATTTGTATACATTGTATAAGGAGTATGTATTTGTATACATTGTATAAGGAGTATGTATTTGTATACATTGTATAAGGAGTAGGTATTTATATACATTGTATAAGGAGTAGGTATTTGTGTATATTGTATAATGAGTATGTATTTGTATACATTGTATAAGGAGTATGTATTTGTATACATTGTATAAGGAGTATGTATTTGTATACATTGTATAAGGAGTATGTATTTGTATACATTGTATAAGGAGTATGTATTTGTATACATTGTATAAGGAGTATGTATTTGTATACATTGTATAAGGAGTAGGTATTTATATACATTGTATAAGGAGTAGGTATTTGTGTATATTGTATAAGGAGTATGTATTTGTATACATTGTATAAGGAGTAGGTATTTGTATACATTGTATAAGGAGTATGTATTTGTATACATTGTATAAGGAGTATGGAGTATGTATAGATTGTATAAGGAGTATGTATTTGTATACATTGTATAAGGAGTATGTATTTGTATACATTGTATAAGGAGTATGTATTTGTATACATTGTATAAGGAGTATGTATTTGTATACATTGTGTAAGGAGTATGTATTTGTATAGATTGTATAAGGAGTATGTATTTGTATACATTGTATAAGGAGTATGGAGTATGTATTTGTATACATTGTATAAGGAGTATGTATTTGTATAGATTGTATAAGGAGTATGTATTTGTATACATTGTGTAAGGAGTATGTATTTGTATAGATTGTATAAGGAGTATGTATTTGTATAGATTGTATAAGGAGTATGGAGTATGTATTTGTATACATTGTGTAAGGAGTATGTATTTGTATAGATTGTGTAAGGAGTATGTATTTGTATACATTGTATAAGGAGTATGTATTTGTATAGATTGTATAAGGAGTATGGAGTATGTATTTGTATACATTGTGTAAGGAGTATGTATTTGTATAGATTGTGTAAGGAGTATGTATTTGTATAGATTGTATAAGGAGTATGGAGTATGTATTTGTATACATTGTGTAAGGAGTATGTATTTGTATACATTGTATAAGGAGTATGTATTTGTATACATTGTATAAGGAGTATGTATTTGTATAGATTGTATAAGGAGTATGTATTTGTATACATTGTATAAGGAGTATGTATTTGTATAGATTGTATAAGGAGTATGTATTTGTATACATTGTATAAGGAGTATGTATTTGTATAGATTGTATAAGGAGTATGGAGTATGTATTTGTATACATTGTGTAAGGAGTATGTATTTGTATAGATTGTATAAGGAGTATGTATTTGTATACATTGTATAAGGAGTATGGAGTATGTATTTGTATACATTGTATAAGGAGTATGTATTTGCATACATTGTATAAGGAGTATGGAGTATGTATTTGTATACATTGTATAAGAAGTATGTATTTGTATACATTATATAGGGAGTATGGAGTATGTATACATTGTATAAGGAGTATGGAGTATGTATACATTGTATAAGGAGTATGTATTTGTATACATTGTATAAGGAGTATGGAGTATGTATACATTGTATAAGGAGTATGTATTTGTATACATTATATAAGGAGTATGGAGTATGTATACATTGTATAAGAAGTATGTATTTGTATACATCATATAAGGAGTATGTATTTCTATACATTGTACAAGGAGTAGGTATTTGTATACATTGTATAAGGAGTATGGAGTATGTATACATTGTATAAGGAGTATGTACTTGTATACATTGTATAAGGAGTATGGAGTATGTATACATTGTATAAGGAGTATGTATTTGAATACATTATATAAGGAGTTTGGAGTATGTATACATTGTATAAGGAGTATGTATTTGTATACATTATATAAGGAGTATGGAGTATGTATACATTGTATAAGGAGTATGGAGTATGTATTTGTATACATTGTATAAGGAGTATGTATTTATATACATTGTATAAGGAGTACGTATTTGTATACATTGTATAAGGAGTATGTATTTGTATACATTATATAAGGAGTATGTATTTGTATACATTGTATAAGGAGTAGGTATTTGCATACATTGTATAAGGAGTATGTATTTGTATACATTGTATAAGGAGTATGTATTTGTATACATTGTATAAGGAGTATGTATTTGTATACATTGTATAAGGAGTATGGAGTATGTACTTGCATACATTGTGTAAGGAGTATGTATTTGTATACATCATATAGGGAGTATGTATTTGTATACATTGTATAAGGAGTATGTATTTGTATACATCGTATAAGGAGTAAGTATTTGTATACATTGTATAAGGAGTATGTATTTGTATACATTGTATAAGGAGTATGTATTTGTATACATTGTATAAGGAGTAGGTATTTGTATACATTGTATAAGGAGTATGGAGTATGTACTTGCATACATTGTGTAAGGAGTATGTATTTGTATACATCATATAGGGAGTATGTATTTGTATACATTGTATAAGGAGTATGTATTTGTATACATCGTATAAGGAGTAAGTATTTGTATACATTGTATAAGGAGTATGTATTTGTATACATTGTATAAGGAGTATGTATTTGTATACATTGTATAAGGAGTAGGTATTTGTATACATTGTATAAGGAGTATCTATTTGCATACATTGTATAAGGAGTATGTATTCGCATACATTGTATAAGGAGTATGGAGTATGTATTTGTATACATTGTATAAGGAGTATGGATTTGTATACATCATATAAGGAGTATGTATTTGTATACATTGTATAAGGAGTATGTATTTGTATACATTGTATAAGGAGTATGGAGTATGTATACATTGTATAAGGAGTATGTATTTGTATACATTGTATAAGGAGTATGTGTTTGTATACATCATATAAGGAGTATGTATTTGTATACATTGTATAAGGAGTATGTATTTGTATACATTGTATAAGGAGTAAGTATTTGTATACATTGTATAAGGAGTATGTATTTGTATACATTGTATAAGGAGTATGTATTTGTATACATTGTATAAGGAGTATGTATTTGTATACATTTTATAAGGAGTAGGTATTTATATACATTGTATAAGGAGTAGGTATTTATATACATTGTATAAGGAGTATGTATTTGTATAAATCATCTAAGGAGTAGGTATTTGTATACATTATATAAGGAGTATGTATTTGTATACATTGTATAAGGAGTATGGAGTAAGTATTTGTATACATTGTATAAGGAGTATGGAGTAAGTATTTGTATACATTATATAAGGAGTATGTATTTGTATACATTGTATAAGGAGTATGGAGTAAGTATTTGTATACATTATATAAGGAGTATGGAGTAGGTATTTGTATACATTATATAAGGAGTATGGAGTAGGTATTTGTATACATTGTATAAGGAGTATGTATTTGTATACATTGTATAAGGAGTATGTATTTGTATACATTGTATAAGGAGTATGTATTTGTACACATTGTATAAGGAGTATGTATTTGTATACATTGTATAAGGAGTATGGAGTAGGTATTTGTATACATTGTATAAGGAGTATGTATTTGTATACATTGTATAAGGAGTATGTATTTGTATACATTGTATAAGGAGTATGTATTTGTATACATTGTATAAGGAGTATGTATTTGTATACATTGTATAAGGAGTATGTATTTGTACACATTGTATAAGGAGTATGTATTTGTATACATTGTATAAGGAGTATGTATTTGTACACATTGTATAAGGAGTATGTATTTGTATACATTATATAAGGAGTATGGAGTAGGTATTTGTATACATTGTATAAGGAGTATGTATTTGTATACATTGTATAAGGAGTATGTATTTGTATACATTGTATAAGGAGTATGGAGTATGTATACATTGTATAAGGAGTATGGAGTATGTATTTGTATACATTGTATAAGGAGTATGTATTTGTATACATTGTATAAGGAGTATGTATTTGTATACATTGTATAAGGAGTAGGTATTTGTACACATTGTATAAGGAGTATGTATTTGTATACATTGTATAAGGAGTATGTATTTGTATACATTGTATAAGGAGTAGGTATTTGTATACATTGTATAAGGAGTATGTATTTGTATACATTGTATAAGGAGTAGGTATTTGTATACATTGTATAAGGAGTATGTATTTGTATACATTGTATAAGGAGTAGGTATTTATATACATTGTATAAGTAGTATGTATTTGTATACATTGTATAAGGAGTATGGAGTATGTATTTGTATACATTGTATAAGGAGTAGGTATTTGTATACATTGTATAAGGAGTATGTATTTGTATACATTGTATAAGGAGTAGGTATTTATATACATTGTATAAGGAGTATGTATTTGTATACATTGTATAAGGAGTATGGATTTGTATACATTGTGTAAGGAGTATGTATTTGTATACATTGTATAAGGAGTATGGAGTATGTATACATTGTATAAGGAGCATGGATTTGTATACATTGTATAAGGAGTATGTATTTGTATACATTTTATAAGGAGTATGTATTTGTATACATTGTATAAGGAGTATGTATTTGTATACATTGTATAAGGAGTATGGAGTATGTATACATTGTATAAGGAGTATGTATTTGTATACATTGTATAAGGAGTATGTAATTGTATACATTGTATAAGGAGTATGTATTTGTATACATTGTATAAGGAGTATGGAGTATGTATACATTGTATAAGGAGTATGTATTTGTATACATTTTATAAAGAGGAGTATGTATTTGTATACATTGTACATGGAGTATGTATTTGTATACATTGTATAAGGAGTATGTATTTGTTTACATTGTACATGGAGTATGTATTTGTATACATTGTATAAGGAGTATATATTTGTATACATTATAAGGACTATGTATTTGTATACATTATATAAGGAGTATGGATTTGTATACATTGTACATGGAGTATGTATTTGTATACATTGTACATGGAGTATGTATTTGTATACATTATATAAGGAGTATGGATTTGTATACATTGTACATGGAGTATGTATTTGTATACATTGTACATGGAGTATGTATTTGTATACATTATATAAGGAGTATGGATTTGTATACATTGTACATGGAGTATGTATTTGTATACATTGTATAAGGAGTATGGATTTGTATACATTGTACATGGAGTATGTATTTGTATACATTGTACATGGAGTATGTATTTGTATACGTTGTACATGGAGTATGTATTTGTATACATTGTACATGGAGTATGTATTTGTATACATTATATAAGGAGTATGGATTTGTATACATTGTACATGGAGTATGTATTTGTATACATTATATAAGGAGTATGGATTTGTATACATTGTACATGGAGTATGTATTTGTATACATTGTACATGGAGTATGTATTTGTATACGTTGTACATGGAGTATGTATTTGTATACATTATATAAGGAGGATGTATGTTGTATGTATGTATGTATGTATGTATGTATGTATGTATGTATGTATGTATGTATGTATGAATGTATGTATGTATGTATGTATGTATGTATGTATGTATGTATGTATGTATGTATGTATGTATGTATGTATGTATGTATGTATGTATGTATGTATGTATGTATGTGTGTGTGTGTATGTGTGTATGTATGTATGTATGTATGTATGTATGTATGTATGTATGTATGTATGTATGTATGTATGTATGTATGTATGTATGCATGGATGTATGTATGTAGAAGGGTTCATCAGCACGTTAGCACAATAACAGTAATTTGGTGTCGATTAACGGAAAACTTCTAAAAATGTAAATATAAAGAATAACTTTAGAAAATAAACCCTTTCAAGATAAACGTAAACATGAAGTACAAGAAGATAAAAGATAAACAGTAAGAAAATGAAAGCAATAAAGAAATTGTTTAGGAAGTATAATGAAAAAGTAAATGAGCATAACGCCAGTAGGTTAAGTAAATTCAGAAAGTGAGAATGTACGGATGCAAAGGCGTTTAAGCTTGTCACCTGGAGTGATGATTCTAACAGATGAATGACGTCCAAAATTGAAACATCAAACTAAGTATAATGATTGATACCTCTAAGTTAAACCCATATGTTTAAGTTTCTAAACACCCCACCCACCTACTTCCACCCCCTCCCACACACACGACCGAAGAAGCTGGCACCAACCTAACAATATCCATTTTAATATCCTTGTTTCCGATTAATGAAAACATTCGGTTTACTCTAAACGTATTTACAGTTATGCTTGAAAAATCACAACTTTATAATCTCAGAATAGAAAATCCAGAAAATTAAGTACCATAATGTTTTCATTGCCCATATTTCAGTAAAAGACCAAAACACAGGCGTCTCTTCAGGAATATACTTGTCACTGGAGATGATATGTATATATGTAATAGCGCTTATCGGCACATCAGCACAGTAGTGGTTATATGGTGCCAACTAAATGTGAAAATCGAAAAATGTAAATATAAAGAATTGCACAAAAACCCTAGGAAAATAAACCATTCCACATAAATGTAAACATGAAGTACAACAAGGTAACATATAAAGGATTATTGTTAAAGTTCTATAAAAGGTATATAAAATAAAAGATAAATGTAACACGTGTAAAATCCTTAAAACATCTGATCTGATGTTCTGAAGCTTGTTTGTGGAGTTTTAATTCCACATATTTCGCCAAGTATGAAGAACATGCTGATTTACATAATATTCGAAGTCAGAATATAGAATCGTCCATTCGGAGATTGGTGACTGAAGGGCAGCTTTGGCTGCTTTATTTTCCCTTTCATTATCCTTTATACCAATGTGACTATGCAGCCAACTGTACAGAATACTTTTTCGAGATTGCATAAGCAAATTATGCTTCTGTAATATCTGGGATATTAACGGGTTGTCAGATTTAAAATCCTGCAACGCTTTCGGTGTGGAAAGGGAATCCGAAAAAATCATGAAATTTCTATTTTTAATTTTTTAATTTTTTTGTGAGGTTTCAATGTAGTTCATAGTTTTGAGTGTGACTGTAATTTCTGCAGTAAAATTTGAGGCTTTATCCGGTAACCGGCTCGAGATAGTACCAGAGTGTTGCAATGGCAGCTTTGAACGGTCTGTATACAGGGACGTATGGCCATGATATCACGAGTTCAAATGAACCTATAAACTTATTGGTTTATGATAGGGTTGATGTCGACGTAAAAATAATGACAGATGGAAGAGAGGGGCAGGAAAAATAGTTCTTATCAGTAGGAAGAAGAATTTAGCAAGGAGTTAGTGTGTCCTTGAGATATGGCTACAACACAGGGTTTAATATGTTCAATTGACCAATGATATTTATAGAATTGTGTTTATGCATCTTTTTCATCACCTTAATACGGGGAAGGGAGTGGTATATGGAATATAAGAAACTAATGCATCCTAAAGGCAATAAGGCATACAAGAATAATATCGCCTGAGTTATGACATAAGCTTTTTACAATTTTGACGAACAAAAGAGTGATACGGCATGTGGATTTTTTTATGGGGATGGAGGGGTGGTGGATGGTATATATAAATTAATTTGAAACTGTCATATGGGCATACAATTCAATTTAGGGCAATGGCGCAGCGAGGCAAAGTGCAAAATTACGCCTCCACTCCATTCGTATTATTTATGATATATACGGTACTGTTACCAAATTGCCGCCCCCTAGAAAGTGTCGCCCGGGGCCACCGCCTGCTTGCCCCTCCCCCCGCTACGCCACTGATTTAGGGTCAATGTTTCCAATATTATGTTTCTATCAACCCTACACGGAAGTTACAAGGCTATACAGATTTTAGTTTTGTGTAATCTTTTGGACTCAACACTTAATAAATTTGTCCCCATATCGACATTTTTGTTGTTGTTGTTGCTATGAGCTGATCATATAATCGTTACCATATTCATCGTAAAAACTTTCACATTTAAAAAAAATGAATATCGATAGATGACAAGACAATGAAATGGCATACATAGATGCCTTTTTCTATCTGTCTGTCTGTCTTTCTGTCTGTCTTTCTTTATTTGGATACAACTCTAGATGATCTCACAGTCAGTGGCTGCGCGAGGGTTCGAGGCAACCGGGGGCAATGATCTTTAGTGTCGCCCCTACCAAGGCGCCCGGGGGCAATGTTCTTTAGTGTCGCCCCTACTTTGCCACAGAGAACAGATTTTTATGTCAGTTGCCAACCTCCACCCCCACCCCCCATACGCCCCGATTACAGCTAAAAAAAAAAAAGATCCCGACGGCCCCCAAATTGACCCCCCCCCCGTCGCGCCGCCACTGCACACAGTGCATGCTACTAGTTAGATCACATGCAATATCGCTTTATTGAAATACAAGATATTTAAAAAGTTGCTTATGAAATAGTCGTCCTAGAATCTCACCTTTTAAAAACCTTTCTTGCATACCAGCATACCATTACCGTCGTGTACTTCTTGCCTCGAATGCATACAAACTTTAATAGACTAGCTGCTGAAAAGGGGTGAAATGTTGGAATTAAGTACCTAACAATCCATCATTGATATTAGCATCAAAATGTAAAAAATCTTGCTATTTTCCTAACAGAAATCTCACCTGATGATTTTCAAAAAGACTCAACTCGAGCATAAAGATAAAAAAGGATTTATAAAAATATACCAACCGAAGTGCATTACCAGTAAAGGAATAAAATATCTTCGTTATTTTTTAAAGACTTTTGGAAATAAGGAAACTCGTTAAAGATCTTAATTTTTTTTTTCTTCAAAAAGTTCTTTGGAAATAACAAAAACATGCTTCTCAAAAAAACGAAATTTTTTTATAAAAAAAATCTCTTTGTAGCGGTATTACGTCACCATACTTGTTGGTTCAAATTTTGTTTACTTCAAGGTCAAATCTGAGCCTTTCCAGCGTGTCAGTTTGTGACCCTATGAAATATCTTACTTCACTTGGAAGTGCTAAATATAAATGCCGAGTCCTACACTTTGCCCCAAGACACAGGAATATAAAGTGCTTATTCATCGGTGTCCTGAAAAATTATAATGAATAAGGTCCTATCTCAGTTAGCTATCGATTTTCTGGGAATATGCCAATTTACACTTCCCTTGCTCACAGTAGTCTCGATCTGGCCAGACTATATCTATAAACAGAATCTGCATGAAATGTAAAAAAAACAACAAAAACAAACAATATAAAAAGGCTCTAAAGTTATATGTATTCTGAAGTAGCATAACTGAAAATGCCATAGAAGAAGCAAATTATTAACAATTTCTCCGATCTTCAGATGTGAGATTTTTGGGCATTTTCAAGATATTCGACGAACTCGTGTCCTTATTTGATTAATTATTAAAACTGCGGAAAACTATTATTTATTTATTTCAAAAGGATACAAATCAAATGAAGGTAACTTTATTAGCTGCCAGTCACTCGTATCATTACTTCGACATTTCTAGCTGTGTCAGTCACTCGTATCATTACTTCGACATTTCTACAAATAGATGATTAACAATCCTTTGTGGCAAAATTTTACATGGGACACCACTGTCATTCATTGGTGTATTTAATTTTACATTGGACACCATTGTCACTCATTTATGTCTTTATGCGAGTGTTCTGTCGATCCAAAAGTAAAAGTGAAACAATGAATGCAGCAATGTATTTCTTCAGTTTAAATTTTTCTTACTCTGACCCACCACCGCTACCTTTTTACTCCTACCCACCAGGGAAAAGTTACAATCCATAACTAATGTGTATCGTAGATATTCTAAAATTAATGCCTATCGCTAGTGACGTAATGGTATAATCATACATTACAAACGGACGAATTTACCCAATCACGTACAGACGACCGAGTGGGATCACGTGGTCAGCGCTGCGTTACTTGGAACACGATGTCACTGTCAACTCGATCTACTAGCGGCAAATAAAAGACATATATATTACAAGTTCAATGACCGATAACCATTATGTGTACTAGATTTTAACGCTGGAATACACCCAAAATTAGATATACCTTAACTGGTCTAAATTACTAATAATTACCTGAGACGAATCTGGGAAGTATTTAGTGCAAATACACTGGGGTACGTACACACTAAAATTTGGTAGATAAAGCCACCAGTATGAAAAAGTGCCCATTTCTTGGCAGTGGAGTATCAGTTTTCATTCGAGTGGTGAATTTGTGTGGGAAATTATTGTAAACATTTTGTGTCATTAAATTCATATTTACCTTTCACCTTACTTACTTGTCTACATGTTACATATATACACAAGCATTTTTTACCTTAAATTATCATCTACCGGCAAATTTTTAAAATAAATGGAAATGGTTGAATACAATGACCAGTTTTCGATCTGAAAGAGAATTGGCTTATCCGCTCAAAAAAAACAACAAAAAATAAAAATAAAAAAAATAAATCTAAAAGATGAAAAGACAACGAAATTAAAGGAACACTAGTGCAGACTATCGGTAATTGTATGCATTGTAAGGCTCATGAAACTAATGTAATGTGTCAACTTATAAGCTGAAATAATGCACAAAAACCTATGGTTTGTGAAGATTCAATCAGTTAATTGTTAATAAACGAGAGAAATTGCATTTAATGAGGGGACCGCTTTAATTGAAACAAATGTGTCACGAACTGCTACGGAAACCTCACATGACCACACAAACGGCAACGTCATCTTCGTGTAGTGGGCGGGTGAGTCACGTGGTGGTAATGTAAATATCTACCATAAACCAAGAAAGACTTAGGTTTGGATTTCTTTATTCAAATTATTACTCTCTGTAATTACAAAGTGCGCAAAAATACTTCTTGGACAAAAGAATCATTCATTTGGAATTATAGTGAATTCAGTCAAGACCATCTTGGATTATATTATTGTGATACATCAAAAGACTGTTGGCACATCACCAATCTACAGACCACTGGTACATTAGTAAATTGGAGACTACATGCACATCAACACATTCAGCGTTAGAGCTTATTTGGAATACCACTGAAATTCAATTGGAACTTTATTCATTTGGACCTGTGATAGAACTTATAAGGCTATTTGGGATTTAATTCACAATACTGTAAATTCTTTTTTAAATTTTCACTTTGTAATCTAGAGAAATAAATTATTTGTTAATTTTACAAAACTTGTTGGTTTTCGCTCTTTTCCTTTAATTATTTTAAGCCCATAGAGTTGCAAGAATAGAATAGTCTGTAAATTTCAGCAATTGAAAACAAAGTACACCGTGGTCTCTGCAATTACTGAAAAATTTTTATATTGATAATTTCTGCCCATATTTGCCCACATTGTCTATAAGGCACAAATAGACTGGTGATTTAAAAAAATCTGAATGAAAGCATTATTGTACGATGCAATAAAGAGGTACTATTATGTGCAGTTACAACAAAACAAAGAATGAAGTCATTTGTACTCATTTATATACAAATTCTTATAATAAAGTGTCAAACTTCATGCAAGCCTAGAGAGGATGAAGCCAGTATACTGTCCAACAGCATCAGGATATTTGTCACGTATCCGCCAGACACAGTAAGAAGGAATGACACGTCTTTGTCCGGACCCCAGCCTTCCATGCTGCCATAGTATGAACTGCCTATAGGCAGCATGTCTATTGGCACTCGTCCGGTCAACTTCATCGTCAAGGACCAGTATGTACCGTCTATACATTCTGACCAAGACAAGGACAGCCTCATCCAGGATTAGAACTTGACAATCCTGAAAGATTATTCCAATTTAATATGCTATTTCTAAAATGTAAAAATATAGAAAATAATAGAAGTACACACTTCTTAAAATTGTATTCATCTTACGTCACCAGATTCCATTTTAGAATAAACATGGATCAATATCGGATTCAAACTGCACAAGGTTTATATTTTAATATGAGCAATGAGAGTTCCATCACAACTGGAACTGATATTAAGAACAGTGTATGTTAAGATGGGCGCTCCAAGTAATGTTATGTATACCCCATATTGTGTGTTAACTTTTATGATTATAAGGGTCATATAGCAGACATTAAATAGCTAATGTTGTCCATTATAGGTCTGTACTTTATAATGAGGTTATTTCGTTTGAGTAAACATGTTTTTGTGGCCTTTTGACCTTGGAAGGTGTAGAATTTAATCTTGTTGACGAATTTGATGGGATTTACTTTCAGGTCATGACCCTCCCCCCCCAAAAAAAAAAAAAAAAAAAATTGTGGCTCACCTGATCTCAGATTGGTTGGCTGTTACCTGACCTGTCCAGTTATTATTTGAGAGGATTTATTTATTTCAATTATTCATTGGAATTGCAAAGTCCTCATAAACTTTTGGACTAAGTAACTATTTTGGAATTACTGTGAATTCTTTAAAGACATTTTGGATTCTATCATTGTGGTACATCAAGCCTGTCAGCATATCAACATTATTCAAGTCTATTGGCACATCAGCACAATACATTGGACTTCATTTAGAATACCAACAGAACTCATTTGGAATACTCTATGCTTTTGGACTTGTGATAGAACAATTTGGACTATTTGGGATTCAATTCATGATCCTGTAAGTTATTTTTCCATTTTCATTTTGTATTTTAGACAAATAAATTATTTGTTCAATTTTACAAAACTTTTTGGTTTTCGATTTTTTCTGTTATTTTAAGACCATAGAGTCGTAGCAGTATTTTTTGAGCATTTCTACAAGTCAGAGGTGGAAAAAGTGAATGCCCAGCAGCCTGGACAATTAAAATTGTTACCCAAATTGTTATATAAAATATGATGGAAATTTTCGTGTATGTCTTCATGTCTTTTTAAATTCAGGCAAGTAGGACATTTTAGTATTCTTTAAGTCATGATGTTTACCATGATAGTATATATAGAATATTATCTTAATATATTTTTGGGGTTTTAGAAAAAACACCTTAAGGTGTGCATCATGTTTGCAACAGAAGAATAAAAGTGTAGTCATTATTAGGCAAGACTCGAATAGATAGATGAAATTTGTACAGGTGTAATTTTTGTTCTTGTTATTTTAGCTGCAATCAGTCTACTTACTCAGGTCTAATCACTAAATTCCAAAGTAAGATTGCATGGCTTTTTGGTTATCGTTTCATATTTTTTTATAAAAATTATACATTTTTTTTTTACTTCAGTTGTAAAAAGGATAAGTCTACCTAAATGTTAAAATTTTTTTGGATGCCACTTGCATAGATCACTTCTACCAATATATGAAAAGATTTAAGCAAGTTTATATTTAGATACCACAAGCATCTATTTACATCATTGTATGTATTTTGATAAGCAGGCCCAATGTGAGGGGGTGGGCATATGGCCAGGGCCTTAACCACTAAGGGGCCTCGATTTTTACCAGTTATTTTTAGATCTCTTAAATACTCTGTGTACTGGGTTGTCTTTTAAATCTTTATATAGTAAATTATATGGGCTTGTTTTCGCATTTGATTCATTTCCAAATTTCAATATAACCAGGGCCTATAGGCCTCAAACTCTAGAAGTGGCCCGGGCCTCCCTCAACCACTTAAGGGGCCCTGTTGATAAGTATGGCTACTTGAATTGCTAGACCAATAGCCCTACATCATTAAGTTCAGTGATTCCCAGCTTATAAGGAGACCATTTTTGCACCTTATAGAAAGGGTAACCTTTCATGACGAAGAGAAAATAGATGACGTATTATATTTGGTGTCAGGAAATGCGGCCATGTTCAAGAGGTGGCCTCTGTATTTTCTATGGTATCTGTGTGCATGGTCTTTCTTTATCAAATGATATTGGGGGGGGGGGGGTGAGTGGCTGCAAAAAGTAAAGCAGTATAAACATAGAGTTTTTTGGTAAAAAAAATAGTCTTTAAATGGAAGTATGTATTCACTAACTTGTGCAAAACACTAGTACTACTTACTGACATCAAGATATTAGAATCTGTGCCAATTATCAAACATTTTTCACTATGTATCAATACTAGTTTTTCATGATATCAACAATTACCCTCATTCTTGTCTGCCTTGTTTCAAGTATGCGCAGAGTTTGGTCAGCTCTGTTTTCTTCATGCTGCATGGCACGTCTACCTCATCTTCCCCCCTCTAGTTCTTGCTCCACGCCTTGTCCTTCCTCTTCCTCTCCCTCTTAAAGGCCACTCTGGACTTGAGCTCAAAAGTGAGCTGATTTCTTCAGTCTGAGGAATAACATAAACTTTGCACAGTTGAGATTATTATAGGGTGTGTATCTTCTCTATCAAACATTATAATTGCTGATGTGGGCCAGTTGTCTTGGTAATTAATTTTGATACGTAAAAGTATTTCATAATTTGACAACTGGTGTAGTCATGAGTACTTTTCAACTATGAATATAGTGCTAATAGAGAGTCACAACTTAAAACACCCGAGGTTGTGATTTGATGGTTGTTTTGGACCTGGATTTCATACTCCAGTCGTAGAATATAATACCCCAACTCGTTTCCTACTCCCAGACAAACTGTACTTGAATACCCCGTGTCTGTAAGGTATTAACTTTGAGAAGCAGAACATGAATATTTTTGAAAAATTTGTGTAGTTGTCATAAGTGCATAAGTTTCTTTTATCTCTTCCATCTGATGCTGCAATGTTAAGTTGGTCAAGACACCTACTTTAGATCTGTAATTTGTGTTTGTTGTACAAAATGTACAAAGTCACGTAGTTGAAATGTCACTAGCATCTATAAGAAATCGAGTATCAGTGGAATTTTGCAATATTTTATAAAGCACGTCGATTTAAATCATGCTCGTACCACAAAAAGTATTTAAATATAACTATAAAACGTAGTTCTAAATAAATTTAAATGTTTTCTCTCAAAATAAATAGTAAAAAGGAAAGGGAGTAGAAGCAGAAGAAGATCGTACTTACCGTTGTTGACATATTGGCGGTTTGGTAGCGTGGTTGTGTTCCACGTCATCAGCTTGGGTGTACACAATGTAGCATATAATTATGCAAATTTAAGTCACCGAAATTCTTTCCGGGATCTGCCGATCACTGCGGAACGCGATTTTCAAGATGGAGACGGTCGATTCGTGGCGCTTCGTACAAAGATATCTGAGCGCTCGTATTTCATAATGAGAAACTCTACGTACTTGATATTATTCAAAAATTGCCTTTTACATAGTATTTAATTAAATGATATACATAAATGTCCCAATACGGCCGCAAGAAAATTGACTCTCAGCTGCACTATTGTGCCTTTAAGCATAATCAAACACAGTTCGAATAAAAAGTTTAGCTCTTCATTTTAAAACCCATCGTAAAATGCGGTTACAAAGTAGTCTTAAATTTGCGTCTGATGCAATCTATAATTTTATCATTGAAGCCATCTTGGCTATTAACCAACCAACCAATCAGAAGTCGTTATTCATTCTCCCGACTAGGTCATTGATTTCTCCTTATAGCTACTTTTACTTTGACAAATATGCAATTATTAAACCACGTAAAATCCATCCTCCAAATGATAATGCTTTATTTTCAATCCAACGTAAAAAAAACTACGATTACGAGTTTTGCCATGAAAGGGTAGGGAACACGGAAAGATTAAATAGAATGTTTTCACCTATCCCAAACAGCATTCGGACCAGTATGCAAAATTTATGGATAGTTCAAGTGTTCAGTAAATGCAAGTGCTTTGACACTGATCAAAAGACAAGATGTTGGAATAAATTATAGTACATTTTGAAAATCCTATACGTATGAGAGAGAGAGAGAGAGAGAGAGAGAGAGAGCTCCACTTTTAACCGAGTCCACACCTCAAGGAATTATCTGCAGGGAACAGATTATTTTTATGTCAAAAATTTCAGCTCTTTATCTAATACAAAGACAACAAAACTGGAGTAATGCCTTGTTAGGCCTGAGGTTATCGCCGTTATTATTGTCTGAAGTAAATGGAAAATATAGTACTCGCAAATAGCAAGGTCGAGTACTTACTCTTCATGCGTATTATGCTAAACAAAAAGTACATTTCCTAGATTTAGGTTTTCCGTGACAATTCTGTTAAAGTTTATAAGGAACGGTTAATTCTTGGCTAAATCGAAAAACGATATGGTGCTTTTGTACTTTTTATATTTCCTTTCCGTTATGAGAAAGTTGTATAAGGTAGATAAACCAGTGGGGGGATTACTTTTACGAGTTGCCTCCCTTTAGGAATTTCCCCACCACCACTCCAACTCACCCGAAGAGAGTAGTCACTTTCTTACTTCCTTTCACGCTGGGCTGAACATTATTCAACTATTAGGCCATCCCTTCACAACAAGAATTTCTTCCTACTAGCCATAGGGACATTAATTTGAAGAATATCTGGGGTAACGTTGTCGTACTTTTTGCACAAGAGTTATGGACTAGAACTTTACCTTGGTGGATGCAACATTTTAACTGAACAAAGACAGTAGTTATCCTGGCTATTATATCCGTTTTGAAAAGATGAAAATGAAAGAAAACGAAATAAAGAGAAGAAAGGAATAGATCTTTGAAATTATGCCTAACTACTGAGAAAGAAAATATTTAACATATAACATCAATGTACTGAAAAAAAAACAAAAATTGATCATAATCTTTCATCTATCTATCTATCTATCTATCTTCAGCAAATCACAATTTCACGACTTCTTGACCTTGTCTAATAATAATAATAATAATAATAATAATAATAATAATAATACTGACGACGACGACGATGATGATGGTGATTATGAGTCGTGGCCGAAGGTGTTGATGGTTGTAACTGTATTTTATTGTAGTTATTAACCCATTAGTGCTGTAGGTAATTCAGCCCAGGACCTAGTGCTTTACAAAAGCTGCCATCTTAATAACTGTACCACGTCGACACCGTCTTCTTCACGTCGTCAAGTGTACCCCCAAAATAGTAGATAAATCTTAATAGAAAAGGAGATATATCAGCAGGTTAAAAATTAGGACGGGAAACCACTGTGCGGCCGAATGGAATACTCAGGAGGATGTACGGGATGCATCATAGATAATCAACAAGATTATAGAAGACAGGAAGTAACAACGAAGACCACTGTCAGATAACATCAAAAGATGCAAGAACAAAGAAACAACAGTAAAATTACAAGCAAGCTCGTCCAATTAAATCAAATCCATGCATACCGACAGCTTAAAAGTGAGACCAACAGTGGAGAGCAGTATATACAACCGTCGTGCGACAACTTAACCCGTACTATCCAGTTTAAACCGGTTAACCAGTTTTCATCCACTTTAAATCGGGTTTCAGACTAACATGTGGCCATCCGCCATTTTTTATTTTGATAAACCCCAGGCCAGTCCCTTCTATGAAATCTTTATGTTAGGTCACTTTTACTTACTAATGTGTGAAAACCATTAAATCCCGGTGTGAGGCTACTTGACCTCTGACCTTAACCCTAGGTCACTGGCCTTCGTGTGTGGCCACTGATCTTTTAAATTTTATGACTCATCTGGCCTATGTCCTGGGCCATCTAACCTCTGGCCTTCGTGTGTGGCCACTGGTTTTTAAAATTGTACGACTCCTCTGGCCTAGGTCCAGGTTTTCAAAAACCACTGGTCTAGGACACAGATCTTTATATTAGTTTTTATAACAAGGCCACCCCACGCACCAAAACAAATATAGGATAAAAGTCGGCCCATATCCCCAACTTTTATATAAATAAATCATGGAATCAGGATTTTAGAAAGAAAAAAAAAAAAGTAGCACACTTTACCCTTGTCCTGCAACCAGATTTAGTGCACCAGCTGATAAAGGAATAGCAGATAAATTTAACGATTAAAAGCACACCTTACCCTTGTCATGCAACCAGTGTTAGTACACCACATGATAAAGGAATAGCAGATCTATTTAACGATGCAGATATATTATACAGAAAAGAAACCTATTTTACATGCAGACCATTAGATAGTGTTAGAAAGAACTCTTTTAAATTTGACGATTTAACAGTGAAAAGGTATAAAGCAACGTATGATACAAAAATTTGGCAAAATCAGTTAAACTTGGCAGTATGGTGTGCAACAGCAGGATGTGAAATAAGTTACACAAATTTATATCTTGGAGATGGTTTAATGACATCATCATCACCATTTTTATTTTCTTCCTTAGAAGATTACATGATATAATAATTAAGTATAATAAATCACTTGATTACAATCATGAAAACTTTCATAAAAAAATAATTTTCATTTATTTGTTTCTCTAGTGATTCCCTGTAGAGTACTCGGTGCATGTTGTCTTATGGTTATTATTTTTAATACACGTTGGTGGAAATAGCTCCTAGAATCTCTGTTTTAATTCTTCTATAATTCTCCAACTGAAAATAAAAAGTATATATTGCCTATCATCTATTGCGCGTTTTATTATTCACCTGAAAGTTCAGCAAACCATTTTTTTCCTTTGGAAACTCGTAGAGGAGGAGGTCCAGAAAAAAGAGTGATGAAATTGATCGACTGAAAATTTAAAATAAGACCTAACATGAATCTGACATGATGTGCCCGAAGAAAAGAAGAGAAGAACATATATAAGAAATATGGTATAAAAACCATCGGAGCATGAGGAAGCCTAGCGAATTACATGGGATTGACCGCCTGAGCACGAGGTAGCCAATCGGATTACAATCGGACTCAAATCACAATTATTAGTTCCGGGTCAGTACCCAAGAATGTAGTCTCTGTCTTTTTTTAGAGTATTTGTCATCTCTGTTTGAATGTAGTCCCCGTCTGTTTTTAGAGTATTTGTCATCTCTGTTTTGTGTGGTGATCCTTGGCTTGGTTGTAGATATTCTTGCGACTGATTGAAAAGAAACTGTTTATGCTTTAGAATATAATAACTATGATATGAGTGTCTGTCTATTTTTGGCTACAGTGCACAGTGAGTAATCAGGCACTGATGCTATTCCAGAAGTTAAATCTGTGCCTCGTGGCACGTTGATTTATTTACAGTTTAGTGTCTCCAATAAATTCACAGAGAACCTATAACAAGGACTTAACTCTAAGTTTGTCTACAAATTAAAATATGATTCATCTGGATTTGGACACACTGCAAAGTTCAGTAATGAAAAGTAAATGTAGAGAATATATATAGGGAAAAAAATAGTGTACTGACTTCAATCGATTTCCGCCATATCAGTAAATGAATCGTCACGTCACTAGGTCATTTAGGTCCAAAATGTGCTAGGGAGGCGTGGCCTCAGCAAGGTGCCACATGATAAGCTAGTGGTATCAATTAATAAAAATACCTTTATTATGCGATGGGGTGATCTCCATATATTAGCTTTGGCATATGAATCCTATACAATTTTATTCTAGAATTAGTATATTTACCATGGCGCAAGCGCAACTAGACGTTCTTAATTTGAATTTGAAAATTAACAGTGAGAGAATAACTGCTCTACATTGGGCACTGAAACGAAATAAATTCATTTCTTTGATGGGGGGGGGGGGGAGGCAACTGAGGACATTCTATGGCAGAGCAGTTTAAATTATGTGAAGGAGATAATTATGTATGGCACAGGGTAAGCTAACTGGGTGACTGGGTGAATCAGATAAAATGACATTGTTTTGTTAAGTCGTTGATGTGGAATCCAGTAATCATCCCTGTGTTAATTAGTTCCCTGGCCAGGTGTAAAGAGCCCATCAGACATATAGCTTGATATTTTTATTTTTTTATATATCTTTTTTTTTGAGAAATAGTTATTTATGACAAATTATATAAGTGAGTTATCCTTTCTATTCTATCTTAATATGTTATCTCCTTACCCCCACATCCACATATATCAAAAGTTCCAGCATGTGTGTTTATCCTGCTATCCCCTTATGCATTCAGAACTGATATTTCTCTGCTACAAAATAATTCATAATGAGCAAAAAATGCTTTTTGACGCTTTGTCACTGAGCTTCATCGAGCTATAAAGACTCACCGAATCAACTGATTGACTGACAAAACAAAGCAATTGGAACGACTGAGACAGCAATTAAATTGCTGACAAACAAGCAATCAAATACTAATGAAAATTAGGAGGAAGAAGAAAGAGAAACAGAAAAAGAAGAACAAGACCAAGTTGAAAAAGAACATAATGGGAAATAAGACGACAGCAGTGATATTGTATTTATGAGACAGGATATAAGGGTAGCAATGAGAGAGTGATTTTCTTCCCACAAAACAGAGGATGAGTGGTTGTGTTGTTATCACCTTTTTCCGCTTGATTTATCAAACAACTGGTCAACCATATTAAATCGTTACAGAGTTGTCCATCTTGTTGCCCCAATTAGTAAATAAAGGTAATGTATGTTTATATTTTTTTTTATTGATGAATTAATGGAAGTTTATGGACATAAGCCAGAATATTTGTCTTTTTCTTATTGAAGACAAATAATATAGAAGTAAATCTTTTAGTATAAAACCTCATACTCTGTTATGCTGTTTGCTTATGTAAAAGTACAAATGTTATTCCATGGTAATGTAAATGTAGGGTTCCGAGACGTATCTTAAGGTTTCAGTGAACAAAATCGAATTGAATAGCAAATTTTTTCGGTAGTTTTTGAAATATGCAGTCGCTATATAATTTTACTAAGTTGTTATGTCCTAAGCTATATAATTGTACGGATTTGTGATTCTAAACTATATAATTGTACTAAGTTGTTATTTTAAGCTATATAATTGTACTAAGTTGTCATTTTAAGCTATATAATTGTACTAAGTTGTTATGTCCTAAGCTATATAATTGTACTGACTTGTTATTCTAAGCTATATAATTGTACTGACTTGTTATTTTGAGCTATATAATTGTACTAAGTTGTTATTTTAAGCTATATAATTGTACTAAGTTGTTATTTTAAGCTATATAATTGTTCTAAGCTGTTATTTTATGCTATATAATTGTACTAGGTTGTTATTTTAAGCTATATAATTGTACTAAGTTGCTATGTCCTAAGTTATATAATTGTACTGACTTGTTATTTTAAGCTATATAATTGTACTAAGTTGTTATTTTAAGCTATATAATTGTACTAAGTTGTTATTTTAAGCTATATAATTGTATTAAGTTGTTATTTTAAGCTATATAATTGTACTGACTTGTTATTTTAAGCTATATAATTGTACTGACTTGCTATGTCCTAATCCACATAATTGTACTGAGTTGTTATTCTAAGCTATATAATTGTACTGAGTTGGTATTCTAAGCTATATATTTGTACTAAGTTGTTATTCTAAGCTATATAATTGTACTAAGTTGTTATTCTAAGCTATATAATTGTACTGAGTTGTTATTTTAAGCTATATAATTGTACTGAGTTGTTATTTTAAGCTATATACTTGTACTAAGTTGTTTTTCTAAGCTATATAATTGTACTGAGTTGTTATTCTAATCCACATAATTATACTGAGTTGTTATTCTAAGCTATATAATTGTACTGACTTGTTATGTCCTAATCCACATAATTGTACTCAGTTGTTATTCTAAGCTATATAATTGTACTAAGTTGTTATTCTAAGCTATATAATTGTACTGAGTTGTTATTTTAAGCTATATAATTGTACTGAGTTGTTATTCTAATCCACATAATTGTACTGAGTTGTTATTCTAAGCTATATAATTGTACTGAGTTGTTATTCTAAGCTATATAATTGTACTGACTTGTTATGTCCTAATCCACATAATTGTACTGAGTTGTTATTCTAAGCTATATAAGTGTACTAAGTTGTTATTCTAAGCTATATAATTGTATTAATTGTTATGTCCTAATCTACATAATTGTACTGAGTTGTTATGTCCTAAGCTATATAATTGTACTAAGTTGTTATGTCCTAGGCTATATAATTGTACTAAGTTGTTATGTCCTAAGCTATATAATTGTACTAAGTTGTTATGTCCTAAGCTATATAATTGTACTAAGTTGTTATTAAAAGCTATATAATTGTACTAAGTTGTTATGTCCTAAGCTCTCTCACTTTCAAAGTTTATAACTAAGCTTCATTCCAGCGGAACAACTGACAAACATTTTTCATCCAGTAAGCCTGTCAGTGTTCTTGATAAATTTAGGAGAGCGGGCCGCAAACATTCAACCAGTGTCAGTGAACATGTTCCGAAGGCGGTTATGTCAGGCGTGACAAGCTGAGCTACGGACAAAGGTAACCAGGTGAGTGATTAATCAGCAGCTTGGCAGGTGCTATAAATGATAGCAATAATAATAATAGTTTGAATCAACAGCAGCGATTATGTAGAGTGGATCCTCACAATATTGCAATACTTTGGGGCTGTAAAGGTGAGAATAATTCGCATACAACCAAGCCAACTCAAAACTAGCAGATTTAAAAACAAGCCTCTCATATGTTTCGAGTTCTCCATCTGAATTCTTTGCTTACGACAGCATTAAATTTACAAACTTGAAGCATTTTTATAGGATTGCTGATCAGCATGGAATAAACTAACATGACACATAGTTATTTTGGATTGCTGATCAGCATGGAATAAACTAACATGACACATAGTTATTTTGATTGCTGATCAGCATGAAATAAACTAACATGACACATAGTTATTTTGATTGCTGATCAGCATGAAATAAACTAACATGACACATAGTTATTTTGGATTGCTGATCAGCATGGAATAAACTAACATGACACATAGTTATTTTGGATTGCTGATCTGCATGAAATAAACTAACATGACACATAGTTATTTTGGATTGCTGATCTGCATGAAATAAACTAACATGACACATAGTTATTTTGGATTGCTGATCTGCATGAAATAAACTAACATGACACATAGTTATTTTTGATTGATGATCAGCATTAATTTAACATACCTGAAACATTGTGATTTGGGATTGTTGATTAACATCAAGTTTACAAAATAGCCCTACTACATAAAGACATCTCCGAGTTTTGGCGGCGCGAGAAGGTGGTGTTGGGGGAGGGGTCAATTGCCCCCGGGCGCACCCGGCGGGGGGGGGGGCGGGATTTTGTTTTTGTCCAGCTGTAACAGGGGCGTAGATAGGGGTGAAGGGTGAAGGTTGGCAACTGACATAAAAACTGTTCGCTTTGCCCATGTAGGTTCGCCACTAAAGAGCATTGCCCCCGGGCGCCCCGAACCCTCGCGCCGCCACTGTCTCCGATGTAAGCATTCTTCACGTCAGTGACCCGACTGTGTAGATGTATGTACATGAAAATTATATTCAGTATAATGCAAATAGCTATCTTGATTACTGTTAAGATGCCTTGTATTAAATACCATTATCAAAATGGACTCATGTAGTTTAATAGCAACTTGCTAAAAACTGTCCTAACTGACCATGTACTTTGCCTGTACTAAGTTGGACTTTCATCAGTTTTATTTTCAGTTTTTCTTCCTACTGAGAATAAAGTCACCCTAATAGGATAATCTTTCAATATTTTTTATAATTTATTAAGTATAACACAAATTTAAAATGGAGATGCTTTTCATTAGGAGAGAATTATGAGTGTCTACAAGGACTATCAAGTCAAATACTGACTTTCAGTTTTAAGACTTTTTACAGCAGAAACACGATAATATTCTGTGCCGAAATTTCGTTTTTCATTTCTTAAGCAACATTAAAAATACAAAGTCCCAAGTCATTTTGGCACTTTATTTCAACTCTGAACACCCAGAAATGTGTTTGTATTATCATCCATTGATTCGACTGAATGACAGTGGCGTAGATGGGGTCAGACCAGGACAGAATCCTTCCGGGTCAGTGTCTAGCTAAGCAGTTCGTATCTAATTTATAGGTTTTGTTTGGCTGTGCCTTTCATTGCGAAATATTCTTGACAGTAACTGGTTTTTACCATGTAATAATTGAGAAAGAATCATTCTTTATTTTGATTGTGGTCGTGAAAACAGTTCAGCTGTTAAACGTAATTATGCTGGACAACACACACACACACACACACACACACACATATATATATATATATATATATATATATATATATATATATATATATATATATATATATATTGTTACGACTCTATGATCAAAGAAAAATGTAAGAGAAAGAAAGTGAAACCAACAAATCAAGTAAAAATCAACAAGCAATTTATTTCTAGGCAATTAAAGTGAAAATTCAAAAGACACTTACAGTAATGTGAATTAAAATCCAAATAATCCAATAATTCTAAGTGTCCTAATTACAAGTCCTAAATATAGAATGTTCCGAATGAATGGCTTTATCCTTGAATGTATTGATGTGCCAATGGTCTTTAATGTTCTAATGTGTCAGTAGTCTCTAATGTGCAGATATGCCAAAACGAAGTACTCCAAAATATCTTTGAATAAGTTTACATAAATCTCAAAATCATCAATTCAAAATCCAAAATCCAAAAGTCTATGAGCACTTTTATAATCCAATTAATATTTTAAATAATTCCTCTCAGAATTTGGAATGATTTTCCACAACTGTAATGGCTCTTTAAAAGACTGATGGTAAGATCGAAACTGAAAAACTGTCCACTAAACATGGTATATATAAAGATAGGTCACATTGACAGAATGTTCTAGAATACTAAATGTTCTATGTGATTTTTGACACATAACTCTAATGAAATTCTGGTTTTATCTGTAAACAAAATCAACCTTGACCTAAAATTGAATCAATAACTTCTTTACCAAAACTATCCTGTAATTCAAATTATTAAGTAAACAACCTAATTCAAGGACAATAGTTTAACATGTCAACATTATACTTAACATTAAGGTTTAAGCAAATATTAAAGTCAAGAAACATTTATAATTTCCTAAAATATTTATAATATTATATAAACATCATACATAACATTATATATATGTATACAAACACACACACACACATATATATATATAGTCCCATTTTTAAATTACGCATCAGAGGTATGGGGTTTTCACCAGGCTGACGTAGTTGAACACGTACAAGGAAGGTTTTTAAAATATTTATAAATGTAAAAATATCTACTTTAGACATCGATGTAAACGGTGAACTTTGAAGAATCCAACTTAAATTCGTAAGGTTTATTAAGGTAGCTAGGTATTGGTTCCGTATGTACATTTCTGTCAATATTATACTAAGTTCTTCATGTAGGCAGTTATTTATTGAAAATGAATCAAATAATAGTATAAACTGGGTTACATTCCTAAAAGATACTTTAAAAAGTTTTGTGTTTTTGGTGCTGTTTCCCAATTCTGTAAATTGCTACAAGTTTATTCCAATTTGTAAACAAAGGGTTGCATGTGTTTTCCTATCAACTTGGAATTATAAATTACAAAATTCTGACAAACTGTCTCTATATAAAAACATATCAAAACTTACTTCGGCCTCGAGGATTATTTCAAATTTTTGTGTAACCACAAACATCGATAAGCTTTGACGAAACTCCGAGTGTCTTCTCATAATTTGAGAATTGAAACTAGGAGACATGGAAGCAACAGAATCGATAGAAGTGAAAGGTATTGCATGCTGTGTGACAAACATGATATTGAAGATGCATATCATTTTCTTTTTGTGTGTCCAGTATGTATTAACTTACGTGTAAACTTAATTAATAAGTACTTCTGGAATAAACCACCCATGCATAAGTACATTCAATTGTTAACATATAGTAATAAGAAAACAATATGTTCACTAATTAAATTTGTTTATGGAGCGTTTGAAATAAGAGATAGATTTTTTTTAAAAGTAATTTGTTATAAAGATTGTTTATATTTGTCCATCCTCTTCTTTCCAGCTCTTGACGATTACCTTTTTTTTTTTAGTTTGCTTAAATTATGCGTAAAACATTTGATAACCACACAATATTTGTAGTATGTACTGTATGTGCATGTACATGCTTTTGAAAATAAACTATTGCATTGAATTATATGTAATATATAGGAAAAATATTAATGACTTGACCACTCCCCATTAATGACTTGACCACTCCCCATTCAATTGCATCATGCAATGCGCATGTAGGGTCTGTTTACATGCGTGTCCTCATAAGGACGTTGGTCTAATGCAATAGATATTTCAGATTGCTGATCATCATTGATTTTTCAAACTTCAAAACATGGTTATTTTGAATTGCTGATCAGCATCAAGTTAGCAAGGTGACTTGAAACATACTTACCTGGGTTGGTGATCAGTATTTATTAACCAAATATAAAACATAATTATTTTGGATTGCTGATCAACATTATTTTTACAAACTTTACTCACTTTTTCTTCTTACTTACTGATCAGCGTCAATTTTTACAAAATTGAAAACCACGATTCCCATAGATCTTAATGGAAACGTGATTTTCGAGACTACGTGACCTTTTATGATTATTTGCAATACCCGTGCTAATCAGATAATGTTCAGCTTATTTTGTATGCATACAGTACAATTCATACCAAAAGATCAGCTTATTTTGTATGCATACAATACAATTCATACCAAAAGATAGCTCAACGTATTTTGGGTTGGTTATACGCTATGGGACAGTCTGCCTTCAAAAACATATTGAAGAATTTCAAACAATATTAAATTAAAAGAAGATGACAAGTTTGCATGCTTAAACAAAATTTGGAAGCCCTCGATGTCAACCTACACATTTCATCTGAATTACACTGGTCAAGCGGCGTTGGTTGACAGTTACAAATGGTCTAATGTTAGTTTCAAACGTCTGGCGGGAGTAGGTGATACGAACGATGCTTGACCGACGTTGGGCTGTAACCCGAATCTTACATATCACAAAACAAGTGAGATAAAACTTGATGCTCTCTCTCTTTCTCTCTCTCTCTCTCTCTCTCTCTCTCTCTGCGATTTGCATATCTCAAAAAGCTGCATAATTACATGCAGCGCGAGGATTCGCTGCCTTGATGTAGACATCTCGAGTCTAGGTTGCGTAGAGGTAACGGGTTTGGTTTGGTGCTTTACGGCACAGCAACACAAGTAGGTTATTTTAGTGCTGAGGCAATAGCAGTAAAGTGCCTTGCCCAAGGACACACCATGGTCGCTGATTCTGGTTGGTCAGATGGTAGGATTCGAACCCGCACCATTTCGGTCGTGAGTCCTGCACGCTAACCACTGAGCCACTGCGGCTCCCTGAGATGTAACGGGAAAACATAATAGTAACCTATATTGAAATTGCAACTTATGAATGCTTTATTTTCTTTGTGTATTTAATAAATCTCCCTTAAACGCCATAAAAAGAATATAAAGTAAAATGAATGGCTTTCTGGACATTGTTTCCTGGATCAAGTTAACATATCACGTAGAAATAATTGCTCTGCAGTCTGTGAAAAATTTGCTTGTCATATTTTGAGTTGTGAATTTGATGTGGGCGTGTCATATAATTATAATGGTGTCATTGTCTTACAAATAAACAAATGACTTTGGTCATATTATTTAAAGTCATATATGTCACATAGGAATGCAAACAGGCACATGAAAATAATTCTAGGCTATTATTAGTAAACTCTTTATCCGTAAACTTTGTTTCTATTTGTAATATAAATGTAATAAATCTTCTTCTATACATTGACTGAAATTTGGGGGATATTTGAAGATATATATTAATTTTGCATAAAGATTTGGGTGGTATTATCTAGTCCTTGGGGATGGAGCATAGAAGATGCGAATATTGGAAGTCGGTAGGTAGGGAACGGGCGAGAAGCTATTGATAAGTTTTAAAGATTTGGGACTTGCTGTGAACATTTCCGATGGCAAGCCAAAATGCACAAGAATTTGAAAACAGCTGGTCTATCGAAGATTAAAATTTTTTTTTTTCTTCAAATCGTTAAATCACTTTTTTGTGAAAAAAACGGGTTTTCTATGAATATACCGAGATTTATTAATTACTGTGCATTTGGCAAAGAAAAATGTGTTTTTTCCTCGTTATATACAAGTTTCTTGAAAAACTTGGAATATCAAGAGAAATACCTAGTTTTTAATATTAAAAACAAAGAAATTCAGAGACAAATCAGGTTTCACTCTTGAAAACCTGATATATCTGAGGATATACCAGAATTCTCTCTTGTCATCCTAGATCTAATTGCAAAACCCTGCATTTCTGATAAAATCAACGTTTTTTGAAGCCAAATGCACAATAATTAAAAACGAATCTGGGTTTTCTTTTGATATCATAATGTTTGATATGAAAAACCTAGTTAATCAAATTCAAAACGCACAACTATTATAAAAACTTGGTTTAGTGGTGAAAAACCTTGTTTTACGTTTGATATCCCAGTTTGTAAGAGTTGTATTCTGGTCTCTCTGTAGTAACTTGTATCAATCGATATAATAACTTTCGGAGAGAAAAACATTTTTTTGCAAAATAACTTATGATATCACGGGTTTCTAATGAAGAACCTGGTTTATTGATGTAAGAAAAAATCTGTTATTAAAACTTGTGATATCATAGGTTGATCAATTTGCAAACTTCGGGATCTCTCGTGATTATTGGATCACTCAAATATCGATTGAGATAGGAGTAATGTAATTGGCAGAAGTATATCTTATCACTTGTCTGCTCGTGACTTGCTCGTGACTTGCTCGTGACTTGCTTTTGGGAAGAAATTTGCATCCTGTTACAATGTAATCATAGCCAGTCGTCGTGTCATTCAGGGATCGCACAGATTGCCAAGGTGGAAATAGCGTTGACGGATTGTTTGGTTGAGTGCGTAACATCTGCACTACTGTCCTAAAGATGTTGACTGACTGACAGGAGAGCTGATACATTGTGGTGATGGAACACTCAAATCTGGCAGAGGAGGGAAAGCCCCTAACATGGAAGACAAATGGCCAAAAGTAGCACCAATAAATAAATTAGCAGAAAAAAATATGTTACCTCCCTCACCTACTGACTCCAAGAAACAATCAAAACTAAAAAATCAGTCTGTATCATTTTCGTTGCTTTTTACACGTTACATTTAATTAACATATCACATTGACGAGCACAACGCCATAATTCTTATGTATTCTTCATTTTTTAAAAATCACTGCATCTTTTTATAAGAATGGGCTCCTGTGGGATTTAATGTTGGAAATAAAGATGACTACATTTACTTTTTTCCCCTGGAGTTTGCGAAGGTGTGTGTGTGTGTGTGTGTAAGAGCACGCAGCACTGCAGTTTCGAGGATTTTAGAGTATATTAGGCAAAATTGACCTTAAATATATATTTCGTTCTTTAAAGTGCAATAATATATTTGAATATATACGTCAGGTTAGATTCCCAGGCTCGCGACCGAAAAGGTGCGTGTTCGAATTTTATCATCGTATCAGTCCGGCTTGGCTACAGTGTTGTGCTTGGGCAAGCCACTTTACTCCAATTGCCTGAGCACTAAATGACCTACTTGTGTTGCTGTGCCGTAAAACACCAAACCAAACCAAACGTAAAGTCAATTTACTAGTGAATTTCTCTCCATTGTATCCCATAATTTTACTCGGTGAATTACTGATAATAATTCACTGGTGAATAAACGGTCCAAATCAAGCCTGTCATAGCTACGAATGTTCTATCGGGAACTAATAACTTGTAAAGTGGACGAACTTATTTAGGCATGTCGTCTGCATCAGCGGCCAGTTTTAACCCAGTTTTGACTATCTGAGATGACTTTTAGGTAATAATGGGCCAAAGTAGACCATTTGGTGTCATTTTGACCTAGTTTTTGACTTTATGAGATGACTTTCAGGAAATAAAGATGGGCTTTCTCTTCTCTTTCATTAAAATATTCAGATTTCACACTGTTTGCCCACTTTCCACCCTATTCTCTTTTGTGTAAGGAAATCTGGTTCAAGCAGACATATGTACACTTGACGCAATCCAGCAATCTCTACTTTAAATATTATTGTCGGGACTAAAATATCAGAATTAGATTTAAATTGTAAGAATTATATTGAGATGTTGAGAATTTCAATTAGAATAGTGTATAATGAATGGCTCTGTTGAAACAAGGTTTATAACCTACTTGAAGAAATGGAGCAAACATGTTGAAGTCTACTTTTGGTCCTCTATTTCCCAAAAGTCTACATTTGGTCCTCTATTTCCCAAAAGTCTACATTTGGTCCTCTATTTCCCAAAAGTCTACATTTGGTCCTCTATTTCCTAAAAGTCTTCTCAGAAAGTCAAAAAAGGGTCAAAAGGAACACCAAGTGGTCTAGACCTCCTAACACAACACATAGAACATCTCCAAAAGTTGTAGAGAATATTTTTGTAAAAATGTAACGAAAGAATTTACGAGCTGTAAATGCCTCGGAAAAAGTTCGTGACAAAAGTCAGGAAGATAACACGTCGCCAACACTGGCATAAGAGACGCCGTATTGGACCTTGCTTCACACATCTCTATCAGGAGGCACATAGAGACTACTCACTACGAGATTTCATACAGACTACGGTATTTCACAATCACTACGAGATTTCATACAGAAGGTACTGGAAAAGGGTCATAAAATTAAGCAGAGGTGGCTCGAACACTGTTGAAGAATGTATGCTGCAAACAAGTAATCGAGATATACACACACCCAAGGTCTACTCCACAAAGAAGGACTCCACTTGTCAACTATCCCTGTTGGATAACAAGTTCTTCTTAGTTAATAGGCGCTTTGCAATGACATATACATACATCTACTTCCGTTTAATGAGACCGAATATCCTAAAGGTTATTAAGAGCTGCAAGCAGGTTGAGTTCCAGATGTAATTGAACTTAATAATTTTAATTGCAGGCGCTGAACGAAAATATGGATTCATTTTGAAGAATATACATGTGTTTGAGAACTCAGATGTTGTCGATAAGTATAACTTGATGATAGTCGACACAGAAGAGAAGATTACAGATCTTGTAATTGGTGAGGGATTTCAATTGATGATCGAGGAGAAAATAACTATTGAACTGAAAAGCAAAATTATGTGGATGTATTAGCCGGGAAGATGTACATGGAACTACCAGACTGGATCAAGAATAAAAAAAAATGGACAATCAATGTTAAGAATATGGATGATCGGTTTTTCTTCTATGCGATAGAGGCGTTGAATACCTCTCCAATTATTCACAAGGACAAGCCTACCAAGTATGAATTTTGTAAGTACTCTAAATTCTTTCATATGTGTCCAGTAAAGGTTAAAGAGATATCATTCTTTGAAAATGTTTATGAGGCTTCTTTCAACATATGTCAGATTGTAACTTGAGACAGAAAGATGACATCACTTCGAAGAAAAGAGAACCACGTTGAATCGAATCACTACAATTTTCTAATATATGAGGGCCGTTATATCGCAATATCTCATCTATAGAGACTATCGCACATTCAAAATATCAAGAACAACTAAAGGTTCCATTTTTGCCACGACTGCAGTATAACTTTGTACTCCAACATCAAATTCGACAACCACACAAGGCACTGCTACAAAAATAAACCCTTGTTGTTAAAAAAGCCTTCTTAAAAGCTCACAGAATTCAAATATTTCAGAAAGATGACAGAACATACCTTTGTGGTCTACTCAGACTTTGAACCCATTCTCAAAGACCTGAAAGTGTAATCAATGGGTCAAAGACCACCCATAAACACATTGATTCTAGTACTGTCTATATTTAGTTTCAACCTATCGTACATATCCACCTAAGGAGTACAGAGGAGAAGATAATATCGACAAAATCTTCTATGACATTAAACATTTACTATTTGAATTTGTTCGCTATGAATCATTCACATGACAATTTCCGGTTATCATCCACAATTTAAAAGGATACGACGCACACTTGCTCATAAAGGAGCTGGTTAAGAAAGATTCGGACCAAGACGTGAACGGCATGGCAGAGAATAGTGAACGATTCAAGACCTTCAGCAAGATATACTTTACAAAGAAGGTGAAGAGAAAGAAGAACTACAAAACAATGAAATCCTTGGATTCATTCAACTTCATGGCTCAATTGCTATCCGCAGTAGCACGGAGATACATTTCAAGTAACACATCAGACCGCTTGAGGAAAGATATCCACCTCTATGAGTATATGGATTCATTCGAGTAATTCAATGAACACTTACCCTCATAGGAATCATTCTATAGTTCCCTGAAGGGTGAGAATATCTCACATGAAGACTACGAATATGTCAAGGATGTGATGAAACATTTCAATCTGCACTCTTTTTGGAGATTTCCATGACTACTACGTGAAGAAGAATACTCAAATACTGGCAGGTATATTCCAACCCTTTAGACTCATGTGTCTTTAAAAACTACAATCTAGATCACTACTAGTCCTCTCCAGAACTGGCAAAGAACGCCTCATTAAAGATGGCTGAGGTCAAGGTCAAGCTGGCTACTTACCAGTTATGGATAAGTACTTAGTGCTAGAGAACAGTATTAGAAGTGGAATATATATTATGTCTAACATGTATGCAAAGGCTAATAATGAATACTACTTGGATAAGGGTCATATTCTCAGAAATGATGGGCAATGCGATACCGCCAAGGCAAAATATTACATCATGTACCTTTATTCTAACAATCTTTATGAATGGGTAATGCGCGAATCCCTCACAACTGGTGATTTTCCCTGGGCAAATAGAGGACAATTCCAATTTATCACTGTTTACTTGCTAACTTACAAAGTTGGAAGGATGATGAAGACTGCGGCATATTTCTAGAATTCGACATGGAAGTACCCATACATTCACACGACTATTCAAAGATTATCCATAAGCATCCGAACACATATGTGTTTGATACCATTTCTTTATCCCCATATTAGCTCGAATTGATCTCCATAGAGTCAGGGTATTTTTCCAAGTCACCCAAATTCACATGTACCCTATAAGAGGTACTGGGTTCATTACAGACTCTTGAAATTCTACAATACTCATGGACTGAGATACATAATTCATAGAGCCATCCGCTTTTTAAAAAAAGAGATGGTTGAAAGACTACATTGATTTAAATACTAGACTACGAACAGAGGCGAAAAATCGATTTCAAGAGTAAATTCTACAAGCTGATGAATAATTATGTTCGGAAAGCAGACTCAAAACCATAGAAAACGCAGGACTATGCACATAACTAGTGTGAAAGATCGCTTTACTGAGTACGAAAACATTAGATCCTTTAAGCATGAAATCTTTTCAAGCACTTTTGTAAAGAAGTCCTTGTCACCATTTGACAACAAGGTAAAGCTTCTCGATGCCATGGATACATAACCATACGGATACAATGCCATGGATATATAACTATACGGATACAATGCCATGGATACATAACCATAGGAATACAAAGGTTATGACAGTTCGTTATTTAACAGTGACTGATTAGAGTTTTCGAATTCGAAACGTTTGCAAGTTGTCCGGACAAGATGGCTGAATTACGTCGTCCGACATCATGACGAGTTACGTCCGGACGACATCCAGACGAGTGACGTCCGGCGTACGGACGACTTCTGGATGTTTGAGTAAAGTACCTATACGTCTTCCAACCAGGACGGAAATGTTATTGAACGCCTGCCAATCAGATATAGTATCATGAGATCTATTCAAGCATCTAAACATCATACGGATTTAACATTTAATACCGATGAACTAAATAACTCTGGGGTTCTTCATCTGCTCAATACGTTTCAACGTTTCCATTAGTTTCTTGTGCTTATTCGACGTCATGTGATACTTGTTCCCTCACTTCACCACATACGACATGTCCGAATGCTTGTAGTAGTAGATTCTGTGTTTGTGGGCTGAACACTCTCTACGACACTTGTAGTTATCATTTTACTTTTCCAATGCCATCGCCTTGACATTTCATCTATGATGACCTCTTCTTTCATTCACGCTCCTCACAGCTCATACTCTTTCAGAATATATAGCTGCCATAAGGTTATTTTAACCTCTGAGTCATCTAAACATTATTCCATCGTCTCCACGCATTAGCAAACGAGCATACTGACTAGATCCTACCTTCGTTCTCTTATCACAGATTGAAATCCAATAACAAACGAAGTATAAACAAACAGACTATGTAAGGTGGTTCAGATGCGCTTCATTGTGACGTTATCGGTATATTGTGACATTTGCTGCGTGCTACCTTGTAATTTTGTCAGCCGTGTGCTCCGTCTGTGCAAATCAAGAAATCATTACTTTTTTCTCCTACGTCTTAGGCAAATCTTCACATTCTGCACTAAAACCATTGTAGAGAAAAGACTGCAAAAACTGCTATCAAAATTAAGTGTGACGCACTTATTAAAGCGTAAGGTTTTCTCCACGAGGCATTTTACCACGAAATTGGTATTCTTGTGACAGTAGCATTATCTTTCCAAAGGGGGGTAACCCACTGTGCGGAGTGTGATTTATACTGTTAGGGTTTGCGCAGTGTATTAATTCTCTAAACATGGAAATCTACACAACCTCTTAGTTATTTTCTCAATAGTGAAACAGATGGATGAGAGGTTGTTTTTTTCCCCCCTAACAGATGTAATGAAAAGAAATAATATATGTTAGCATAACGATCATGGTGAATAATTAACTAGTGTCTGAGACCAAGGAACCGAATGAGGGCAAACATCTCGTGGATTGTGTGCGTGTGTGTGTGCGTGTGTGTGTGTGTGCGTGTGTGTGTGTGTGGCAGGGGGTTATTTATGCATGTCTCAAAAACTTTTTTAATGCACTTTAAAAGGACATATGAGGTCATAAGTTGCTTTTTTTTTTTCTTCTTCGAATTTTGGAATATAACTCCCAAAATGATGTGGTCATACTGCTTTCCTTTGAGAGTCGGGGTAAAAGATGCGGGTCTCCTATAGTTTATTGACATTTTTTATATCACGCTTGATGTGATAATAATAATAATAATAATAATAATAATAATAATAATAATAATATTATTATTATTATTATTATTATTATTATTATTATTATTATTATTATTATTATTATTATTATTACCAAAGATGTGCTTTAATGGTGCTAGTTAAAAATATAGTAAATTATTGCTTGTAAACTGCTCCTCACCTCTTTTATTTGTATTCGTCTTTCATTGAAAGATGGATAGTTAGATAAAATACTAGTAGATACATATTATTAAATGGATGCATGCAAGACATACATACATACATACATACATACATACATACATACATACATACATACATACATACATACATACATACATACATACATGCATGCATACATACATACATACATACATACATACATACATACATACATACATACATATATACATACATACATACATACATACATACATACATACATACATACATACATACATACATACATACATACATACATACATACATACATACATACATACATACATACATACATACATACATACATATATTGTGTGCATGTAGAGAGAGAGAGAGAGAGAGAGAGAGAGAGAGAGAGAGATGCAAACAAAAATTGAGTAGAGTATTATGGTCGGGGACAAAAACTACCATGTGCCAATGTCGATTTAAAAAAATAAGGACGAGGAGTTCTCAACTGCACATTTTCTTGCGGTGAAATTTTCAATGCAGGTTTATGGAGTTGTTTGTCTAATTTGCAATAATTTAAAGACGAATACGGTATGTGGCAATAAATCAAAAACGAAAACGGTATGTGGCAAGAAATTAAAGACGAATACGGTATGTGGCAATACATAAATACATTTTCAAATCTAATAGTCCCTGAGACTAGAATAAGTGACAGATGTTTGAAATAGGATTCATCCAACTGAAGTAACCATTTATGTTTTATTCATTTGCAGAAAAATTAAAATATTTTAAGTAACCATTTATATTTTAATAATTTGCAGATAAATTAAAATATTTTAAGTAACCATTTATATTTTAATAATTTGCAGATAAATTAAAATATTTTAAGTAACCATTTATATTTTAATAATTTGCAGATAAATTAAAATATTTTAAGTAACCATTTATATTTTAATAATTTGCAGATAAATTAAAATATTTTAAGTAACCATTTATATTTTAATAATTTGCAGATAAATTAAAATATTTTAAGCAAAGTAATGATTCTTTGATATGTAAGCTATCATCCGAAGGCATTTGAAAATATGCACCATAACATTTGTAACTGTCAAATCACCACAGGTCTCTGTGTAACTTATCGTTGACAAGTAAATACTCTTATAGTGATTTTTTGTGGGTTTTGTTGTTGTTGTTGTTGTTATTATTATTATTATTTTTAACTCGATTGTAATTCCATTGCAAAAACCTGGATTTACTTCTGTCATCGATGTTTTTAGAAAAGAAGAAAACCAGGTTTTTCTCTGAAATGGCAAGTTTTTCTTCGCCAAATGCACAAAAATTTTGAAAAACCAGGTATATCAATAGAAAAACCAGGTTTCTCAAAAGAAAATCCTTGTTTTTCTATGACAAATCTGGTATAACGATTTGAAAAATCATGTTTTTCTCCGATAAACAATTTTTTTTCTTCAAATTAATGTACCTTTGGCTTGCTTGTCATAATCTCCGGCCCAGGTAGCGTAGTGGTAACACACTCAATTTGCATCTCTGCAGTCCCAGGTCCGATCTCATGACCATGAACGCTCAAGGCCAGTAAAGCCAAATCCAAGGTAACTGGTTTCCTCCCGATTCTTCTGTTTTCTCCACATCAAGGATCGCTTAGTAAGATTTACATAATCGTTGAATATATTCATTACCTTTTGTACAATTGACAAAGAGTGCATGAAATGTCATTTTTTAATCAGCCAGATGAGCTTTCCAAGATTCTCGACAATACCACACTCTCTTGCATTAATTGAATAAGTAATAACGAAATAAAGTTTCATTGAGGAAAATGATAATTTTCACGCAAGATTATCGTAAACAGTGTCAGTATGAAAATTGTGGAAAATCGAATATTTAATCGAATAAAGCATTTCCCGTTGTTTGAAAAAGTTTTATGAGCAAAAATTTCTAAAACTGATTCTGCAGCAGAACAATGTTACAGTTATATATCTGATAAAGAGCCCAAAATCAAACACTTAAAACTTTCATAGCCACGACGATATAGCTCTGAATACGGTTATACCTTTCAAAAGCCTAGTAATTCGTTTATTTTCTCAGCTCCAAACAATTAAAATAAAAATTTATTGCATCACTGGGTTGGTCTCCGCGCAAACGATACAATTCAGGAATGCGTTTATACATTCCCTAAAGCAACTTTGGTTGGCCTACTATTCCATGATATTTTTCATGTTCAAACAAACATAACATGCTAAGTCTTGGGTCTCGATGTCTTAAGTTTTAATCTTCGGCGAGTTTAATTCATCACAATTTGCCGACCGTCTGATGAGGTATATGTCAAAGCATGGCGCAGAAAATCTCTATCAAAAAGTAATTAGAAAAAGGCTATTTGTGCAAAAAAAGAGTAATTAGTACATAATGTAAAGTGGAGAGGTTTTAAGTGGCTAGAATATACTATGCAACTTCGTGACTTAAGGAACACAATGAGGTCTCGCACTCTGACACGTTATGCTCTTGAACAGCAGTCACTAGCTCATATTTTATTATATTCATTTGTTGACGATCTATCATCTGAATCAAGTTTGCATATTACTGGCATTTACTGTGGCGTACACATAGTCGTGCATATCCCATACCATTACAGTGGCGTACACGTAGTGGTGAATATCCCATACCATTACAGTGGCGTACACGTAGTCGTCCATATCCCATACCATTACTGTGGCGTACACGTAGTCGTGCATATCCCATACCATTACTGTGGCGTACACGTAGTCGTGCATATCCCATACCATTACTGTGGCGTACACGTAGTCGTCCATATCCCATACCATTACTGTGGCGTACACGTAGTCGTGCATATCCCATACCATTACTGTGGCGTACACGTAGTCGTGCATATCCCATAATACCCAAACCCCTTTTCAGATTTTAATATTTCCGATATTCATGTTATTTCTTTATCCAGTAGAGACTTCAATGAATTTAGCAAATAAGCATTTTCGTTAAAAGAATCTCAAAGCGTTAAGTATCGTGTAAAAATAAAAACTAGGCCAAAGTGGGCTTGATATCGCTCACCAGGCTTACATAAGTCTACATGCCTGATCGTTTAGACCAGGCTTACATAAGTCTACATGCCTTATCGCTTAGACCAGGCTTACATAAGTCTATATGCCTGATCGCTTAGACCAGGCTTACATAAGTCTACATGCCTTATCGTTTAGGCTTACATAAGTCTACATGCCTTATCGCGTAGACCAGGCTTACATAAGTCTACATGCCTTATCGTTTAGACCAGGCTTACATAAGTCTACATGCCTTATCACTTAGACCAGGCTTACATAAGTCTACATGCCTTATCGTTTAGACCAGGCTTACATAAGTCTACATGCCTTATCGCTTAGACCAGGCTTACATAAGTCTACATGCCTTATCGCTTAGACCAGGCTTACATAAGTCTACATGCCTTATCGTTTAGACCAGGCTTACATAAGTCTACATGCCTTATCACTTAGACCAGGCTTACATAAGTCTACATGCCTTATCGTTTAGACCAGGCTTACATAAGTCTACATGCCTTATCGTTTAGACCAGGCTTACATAAGTCTACATGCCTTATCGTTTAGACCAGGCTTACATAAGTCTACATGCCTTATCGTTTAGACCAGGCTTACATAAGTCTACATGCCTTATCGTTTAGACCAGGCTTACATAAGTCTACATGCCTTATCGTTTAGACCAGGCTTACATAAGTCTACATGCCTTATCGTTTAGACCAGGCTTACATAAGTCTACATGCCTTATCGTTTAGACCAGGCTTACATAAGTCTACATGCCTTATCGTTTAGACCAGGCTTACATAAGTCTACATGCCTTATCGTTTAGACCAGGCTTACATAAGTCTACATGCCTTATCGTTTAGACCAGGCTTACATAAGTCTACATGCCTTATCGTTTAGACCAGGCTTACATAAGTCTACATGCCTTATCGTTTAGACCAGGCTTACATAAGTCTACATGCCTTATCGTTTAGACCAGGCTTACATAAGTCTACATGCCTTATCGTTTAGACCAGGCTTACATAAGTCTACATGCCTTATCGTTTAGACCAGGCTTACATAAGTCTACATGCCTTATCGTTTAGACCAGGCTTACATAAGTCTACATGCCTTATCGTTTAGACCAGGCTTACATAAGTCTACATGCCTTATCGTTTAGACCAGGCTTACATAAGTCTACATGCCTTATCGTTTAGACCAGGCTTACATAAGTCTACATGCCTTATCGTTTAGACCAGGCTTACATAAGTCTACATGCCTTATCGTTTAGACCAGGCTTACATAAGTCTACATGCCTTATCGTTTAGACCAGGCTTACATAAGTCTACATGCCTTATCGTTTAGACCAGGCTTACATAAGTCTACATGCCTTATCGTTTAGACCAGGCTTACATAAGTCTACATGCCTTATCGTTTAGACCAGGCTTACATAAGTCTACATGCCTTATCGTTTAGACCAGGCTTACATAAGTCTACATGCCTTATCGTTTAGACCAGGCTTACATAAGTCTACATGCCTTATCGTTTAGACCAGGCTTACATAAGTCTACATGCCTTATCGTTTAGACCAGGCTTACATAAGTCTACATGCCTTATCGTTTAGACCAGGCTTACATAAGTCTACATGCCTTATCGTTTAGACCAGGCTTACATAAGTCTACATGCCTTATCGTTTAGACCAGGCTTACATAAGTCTACATGCCTTATCGTTTAGACCAGGCTTACATAAGTCTACATGCCTTATCGTTTAGACCAGGCTTACATAAGTCTACATGCCTTATCGTTTAGACCAGGCTTACATAAGTCTACATGCCTTATCGTTTAGACCAGGCTTACATAAGTCTACATGCCTTATCGTTTAGACCAGGCTTACATAAGTCTACATGCCTTATCGTTTAGACCAGGCTTACATAAGTCTACATGCCTTATCGTTTAGACCAGGCTTACATAAGTCTACATGCCTTATCGTTTAGACCAGGCTTACATAAGTCTACATGCCTTATCGTTTAGACCAGGCTTACATAAGTCTACATGCCTTATCGTTTAGACCAGGCTTACATAAGTCTACATGCCTTATCGTTTAGACCAGGCTTACATAAGTCTACATGCCTTATCGTTTAGACCAGGCTTACATAAGTCTACATGCCTTATCGTTTAGACCAGGCTTACATAAGTCTACATGCCTTATCGTTTAGACCAGGCTTACATAAGTCTACATGCCTTATCGTTTAGACCAGGCTTACATAAGTCTACATGCCTTATCGTTTAGACCAGGCTTACATAAGTCTACATGCCTTATCGTTTAGACCAGGCTTACATAAGTCTACATGCCTTATCGTTTAGACCAGGCTTACATAAGTCTACATGCCTTATCGTTTAGACCAGGCTTACATAAGTCTACATGCCTTATCGTTTAGACCAGGCTTACATAAGTCTACATGCCTTATCGTTTAGACCAGGCTTACATAAGTCTACATGCCTTATCGTTTAGACCAGGCTTACATAAGTCTACATGCCTTATCGTTTAGACCAGGCTTACATAAGTCTACATGCCTTATCGTTTAGACCAGGCTTACATAAGTCTACATGCCTTATCGTTTAGACCAGGCTTACATAAGTCTACATGCCTTATCGTTTAGACCAGGCTTACATAAGTCTACATGCCTTATCGTTTAGACCAGGCTTACATAAGTCTACATGCCTTATCGTTTAGACCAGGCTTACATAAGTCTACATGCCTTATCGTTTAGACCAGGCTTACATAAGTCTACATGCCTTATCGTTTAGACCAGGCTTCCATAAGTCTACATGCCTTATCGTTTAGACCAGGCTTACATAAGTCTACATGCCTTATCGTTTAGACCAGGCTTCCATAAGTCTACATGCCTTATCGCTTAGACCAGGCTTCCATAAGTCTATACGCCTTATCGTTTAGACCAGGCTTACATAAGTCTACATGCCTTATCGTTTAGACCAGGCTTACATAAGTCTATATGCCTTATCGCTTAGACCAGGCTTCATTAAGTCTACATGCCTTATCGCTTAGACCAGGCTTACATAAGTCTACATGCCTTATCGCTTAGACCAGGCTTACATAAGTCTACATGCCTTATCGCTTAGACCAGGCTTACATAAGTCTACATGCTTTATCGCTTAGACCAGGCTTACATAAGTCTACATGCCTTATCGTTTAGACCAGGCTTACATAAGTCTACATGCCTTATCGTTTAGACCAGGCTTACATAAGTCTACATGCCTTATCGTTTAGACCAGGCTTACATAAGTCTACATGCCTTATCGCTTAGACCAGGCTTACATAAGTCTACATGCCTTATCGCTTAGACCAGGCTTACATAAGTCTACATGCCTTATCGCTTAGACCAGGCTTACATAAGTCTACATGCCTTATCGCTTAGACCAGGCTTACATAAGTCTATATGCCTTATCGCTTAGACCAGGCTTACATAAGTCTACATGCCTTATCACTTAGACCAGGCTTACATAAGTCTACATGCCTTATCGTTTAGACCAGGCTTACATATGTCTACATGCCTTATCGTTTAGACCAGGCTTACATAAGTCTACATGCCTTATCGCTTAGACCAGGCTTACATAAGTATATATGCCTTATCGTTTAGACCAGGCTTACATAAGTCTACATGCCTTATCGCTTAGACCAGCATTAAGGTTCAAAGATCTCTTTACCAGAATGAATTTTTTTTTCTTTCAAAATTGGTTCAAATTGGCCAGGTAGTTCTTGTGAAATTATTATTATTATTATTATTTTAGTATTGGCGGCCATATTTGATATCTGATCAGATCAATTGTACAAGCCTTGGTTCTTGGTTCCAAGATACTGTCAATCAAATTTGATCTAAATCAATCGCGTAATTTTGCAAAAGTTGCTTAAAGGTGTTTGACATTTTTAGTAGTGGAGGTCATATTCATTGTTTTATTGGAATCATTCGTATTCGAAAGGTCTCGAAAGGTCTTGATGTTATGATGATCTTTTGTGAAATTTGATCTGAATCGACCGAGTGGTTTTGGAAAAATCATCATTGATTTTCCTATTTTTAATAACGACATCAAAATTCGATAAGTTTTTCCTATGCCTATTTTTTTTTTTTTTTACTTGATTCAGAACAATAGCGACAAAAAAAAAATAACAACAACAACTCTGGATTCCCATATACCTGCGTGGTCGTAGGTAAAAAAAAAATATAAAATAAATATCGTTAGTTTACTAGTTGCTGCAAAGACTTGAATAAAATGAAAATCCGTAACTGTGGTTCAGTTTGAAAGTGTGGACAATAGTAACAGATGATCCGTAAATTGCGGTTCAGTTTGAAACTGTGGATAATAGTAACAGACGATACGTAACTCTGGTTCATTTTGAAAGTGTCGACAATAGTAACAGACGATATGTAAAGATTCTAAAATACTGCCATTGAGCATAGCCCAGAGTTGGTGCTTCAAGCGAAACCATGAAAAACATCACAAACTGTTATTGTAATTTTGTAAAAAAAATTATACGAAATGACTGAGTATATCTAAAACAAAATGTTTTCACTGTGTCATCTTAGACTTTTCCGCATGATTCAAAATGCACGTGGCGACTGCCAGTATTTGAGATGGCATACTACTAACACTTATCTAATTACCTTCGCTCTTTTTATTTTCTGACATTAGTCTTTGTCTTAAGTAATGACATACACAGCGCGATATTTTCGAAATATATATTACTTGGTATTGTCACTGTTGCAGTTTCTGGAAGTTGAATTCAGATTGTACTTTGTCACGTTGGATGGCATCCAACGGCCGTTTTTTTATATATGGTAAAAGACAGCAACCCAGTCTCCGAGTTTGGATCAGTCCAATTATTCAGGGCAACCCAGTCTCCGAGTTTGGATCAGTCCAATTATTCAGGGCGACCCACTTTATATTGCGTGGATATTATTAACTTGTCAGCTGACCCTAACGTAGCCATGTAGCATATCTACTGGATTGTTTGCATACAGATGTTGCTTTCTGGATTTTAACTGGTTATCAGCTGCATGAAGGTAATTCTCTCTCTCTCTCTCTCGCTCTCTCTCTCTCTCACACACACACACACACACACACACACACACACACACACACACACACACACACACACACATAGTAATTACTTCATTAGATAGAGAGGCAATCAGGGTGTCTTGTTTTTGTAGTCTCAAATGTAACTCAGTTTCTGAAGTCATGAATAAAAGGTATATCCATATGTATGTATGTATGTATGTATGTATGTATGTATGTATGTATGTATGTATGTATGTATGTATGTATGTATGTATGTATGTATGTATGTATGTATGTATGTATGTATGTATGTATGTATGTATGTATGTATGTATGTATGTATGTATGTATGTTCATCTTATGATCTATCCGTCCGTCTTTCGTCAAATTCCCCAAATTAGATGAGGTAATGAAATATGATAGATTCGACATTGTATTGGAAATGAAACTCAAAGTATAGGGAAAAACCTAAATTCAATTTGCACTGTCCGCATGACTACATAATGAAAAAATTACTGCAACGTAACAAAAAACATTAATACCGGTCCGTCAAATTGGCGAAATAAATTAACACATGATAGAAAATGTATACGAAAGGAAGATAGATTCATTGCAAGATTCCTTTTCAAAGACGGGTGCATTGGATCTTCAGGGCTAAACGATTATTGAGTCAGGCGCAGTTGTTTTGTTCGACAAGAATCTCGTGTAATTCCTCCATAACTTCGCTTAACGCATTGTTCGATCAGAGTTCCGCGAGTGTCTGGTCATACGAGACTAAATTTGAAGTTTAAAAAAAAGTGACAACGGTTGTCGAAGGTGCATTTGGATTACCGTTGACTGTACACTTCATTTTTAGCGACTTCCTTTTCCTTTAACATAATGTGTAGAGATAGATGAACAGTTCAACTCAATTCTTATTTCCTAAAGCACTTTTACTTTAGAATATCTCTACATATGAAATAGTTTCCTCTTGACAGCTATTTCTCGGCATGATTTTCATATGCTATATACCGTATATAATCCGATACCAACTGCAAACTGCATTTGGGTCTATGCAGTTTGTACGGACTGATCAGTAGAACAAACAACATAGACCCTGATCTGCCGGCCCATTATGCGACGGCAGATCAGGGTCAATGTTGTTTGCATTTTGAAGCGAGTTATACGCGAGTATAGACGGACGGTAGCTTAAGATATGAAACTAAAATTGAAGGAGGAATTAAGTAAATATTATCGATATCATTTTGTCAATAAATATTAGTCACGTGACACTTGTGTTAAAAAGTTCTCTGGTGTCCTCCATTATGGTTAAAGGTAGATAAAATCCTCCTTCCTGGAAAGACAGGACACCACCAATCAAGTAAAAAGGGTCAGCCAAGCAGAGACATAGATATATGTCGTACATTAATACCTATGTCTCTGAGTCATGTTTTGTGTTGTTTTGTGTGTAATAATTCATTTGTCTTTGATATTGTTTGTGAGACATTTTCATGTTTTTATATGTTGTCTGTATGCAAACTGGTTTTTTTTAATGCCTTTATGTGTTAACGTTATGTTGTAAAGCGCTTAGAGCTTTCTAAAAGAATAAGCGCTCTATTAAGTCATTATTATTATTATTATTATTATTATTATTATTATTATTATTATTATTATTATTAAGTAATGTCAACACTCTTTAGGTTGAAATATCAACTTTAACTGGAAAAGTTGGCATACTGTGATATATTTGCATCTGATGTGTTTGGTTCAAATGAATGATGGCGGCGTGACACATGTTGATGGCAGAATCAACTGACGCATACAATAAAAAAATAAACACAACCGCCGTAACCTTAGTTTAACCAAATTTGTCACATTGTGGAGGTGGAACATGTTTTATTTTTAGCAACGATGCAGTGGCGGCGCGAGGGTTCGAGGCACCCGGGGGCAATGTTCTTTAGTGGCGCCCCTACTTTGCCACAGAGAACAGTTTTTATGTTAGTTGCCAATCTCCCTCCTTCTCTCCCTCCTCTCCTAAATATAAGTTTTATGAAGAATTGCCCCCGTTACACTAAGATGAGGTAAAATACTATCAAAATTTCAGCTAAAAAAAAAATACCGACGGGGTCTCCCTTCGCCTGGCGCCCAGACCCCGCCCCAACCCCTCGCGCCGCCACTGCAACGATGATAGCCTGGTCGTCACTTGGGCCTTTTATTTTGTAAACAGAGAATGAAAACAATGATCTAAGCACCATCTTTGATGTATTGGTTTGATTGTATTACGCTAAATCCCCCCCCCCCCCCCGAAAAAAAACAAAAAAACAACGTCACAACATCTTCAAAAATAGTGCAACTTCTAAATTAATTTTCAAACACAAGCATGTAAATAACGACGAAAGTTGCATATACTTAGACATATCATGGCGTGTGGAGCTGGTTTGCGGTCCAAAATTATCTTAAAGTGATCTCATTACCAGATTGGACCACATGCACTTGGGGACGGTAAAGTCAACTGGATTAAATTCAAATTGTAATTGTTGTTTGCCTATAACGTTCTGTCCACATTATACTCGGTTTAAGTAAATATAAAATATATCGTAATTAATCCTCTGGTACTGATCCAAGAAGGCATTTGCACCGAAAAACACGTCTAAAAGTCAGTCCGAAGCTTCCACATAGAGACCAATATGTATATAAAAAGACAAGGTAAAAAACAAATGTCGCAGGGTACCGGTAGCTGTTGCCTTTCGAGACGATTTTTCCGTAAACTAAATAACGTAAACAAACAAATAAACCGTGCAGATATAAATAAACATAATTTCTATCAACCCATAATAGTTACAAGTGATGTGCATGCACGATGAATGCACGGTTTTGAGCAAAACACGAACAACCCCATTCGAGGACACGAAAACGGAGGTCAAAAGGTCACACAATAGAGAGCGTAGCGGATATTCGCCCGTGGCTTGCAATGAATGTTAAACCTGATGAGAATCAACACATAGAGCTCACGGGCAGTGGCGGAGCGACTGGGAGTTGGGGGGGGGGGGCGACAAATGTAACCAGGCGAAGGGCAAGCTTGGCGGGGGGCTTTTTTTTTTTTTTTTTTTTTTTTCGTTTTTTGCCAACAACTCCACTTCATTTAAGCTCCCGATTTCAGATCTTAGATGGGAGGTGGGGGAGTCGGGTGGTGGGGTGGTGGAGGTTGGCAACTGACATAAAAACTTCTCTATGGCAAAGTAGGGGGCGCCACTAAAGAACATTGCCACCGGGCGCCTCAAACCCTGGCGGCGCCACTGCTGACGGGAGATAAATCTGCAATAACAAACACAACGGGTCGATTCCATCTTAATGTTAACATGGAACTTGTTAATTACAAACAAACCAATGAAATAAATTTCAGCCAATTGCTAAGAACTTTATCCTCGTCGTAGGCTAGTACTGGAAAGGATAGGTGTGGTGTTTCTAATTTTACATCAAAAATAACAAAAAGCTTCTTTTGTTCTTTTTTTATTTTTTACTAGCATTAAATTACAAAACCCACTCTTCCTACAGTTGGATCATACCATCTTGTGTTTACGATGCTATCTGCATATATATTTATATCTGTTTATACTACAACATCCTCTTTCGAGTATTATGTGCATATACGCTTTAATGCTTTATTATTTTAAAGATAAAATTATCAGAGAAAAGATGAGATATGACAGAAGGGTTATTGCAACTTAATAATTGTAAATTTTTTAAAACATTGTAATTCTTACATCAGCCCGCATGTTTTTCAAAGGCCCCCAACCTAGATCTGTAATCGTTTGTTTAACGCTGTCATAGGATGAGTATTAGTTCTTGACCCATCTGGCAGCTGTGTTGAATCATCTCATTTTTGTGTATTCCGTTGCCTATAGGGGCTCTAGACAGTAGAAGTGTATTCCACCAGAGGCCTTACCATTGTCTTATATGCTATTTCCCAAACTCCATCCTGCTTTGTTTTATTGTTGCGCCTGAGGAAACCGTGTGCAATCTTTGCACTTGTAGAGACTCTGGCAATAAGTTTTATTCCAACTGAGATCGGTGCTGATATCTACACCGAGATATTTGGCGCTATCAACGGCTTCTAGGACCTGACCATGCAGAATATAGTTGTGTCTAATGGGTTCTTTGGATACAAAATATGGAAACTAGCTGGATTAAATTCTATATTCCATGCTTTTTCCCATAACTGTACTTAAGCTAGATCTGTCTTTCTTTAGTATTGTCAAATTTATTTTGCTTCTGGAAAATACTATCTCTATTCCTGATAAATCACTTAATTTTGTGTGTTATCCAAGGTACGTTTTTTTAGCTGAGTTTCCTAATGGCACGAATTTCGTAATACCTTGATTCAGTTCATTTGTTTTGTTCCAAAGTTCCTCTTTTGAGTCATACTCTTGATGTTGTAATATTTTATATTTCGCGTCCTCCATATGTAATCTTAATTGTTCCAAATTGGCCTATACTATATAAGTATATAATTCTTGGTACCTGTTTGCATACATGGGACTTAATGTAAGTTTCACAGTGAACTGTGCTATCATCACTGGTGCCAGGCTATGTCTTGACAGTTCTAACAAGATCATGATTTGAGTTCAGGAAGAGATCAATAGTGTTCTCATACCTTGTATGCTCTGTGACTATATTGAACTAAATTATGGTCATCTAGGAGGTTGACAAAGTCATCCTAAAGGAATGAATTTAATGCTAGGCACATTACCTCCATCCCAATTAAATTTGGGGTAATTAAAGTCACCTAAGATCCAGATGGTACCTTTAGTTTGACTCCTCGGTTGAAGTGACCTATAAGTTCTTCTGCACTGTGCGCGTCATCAGAGGATACTATGCTGCTCTGTAGAGGAATTTAGCCACAACGATATCAATCTTAACCCAAACAATTTCAAGGTCATTTTGAAATTATTCTTGTTATGATGAGACGATGGAACCCTTGACAAGAATACGAATGCCACTGACACTTGAACTGGGTGTCGGTCCTTTCTATATGCGGTGTATCCTACCTATGGATTTTGGAAAGTATTCACTTTTAAGGAAGGTTTTAGTAAGCCAAAATTATGTACCTACCAAAATGTTTTGGTCGGTTTTGTCTAGAATAGCATGGAATTCATTTTTTTAAAATATGCTAATAATTGGCATTTTAAGTTGATTACCTTAATATTGGGCATTTGAACTTTCGGGGGTTTGACTTTAGATGTATGTAGAGGGAAAAGAGCTGGGTATGTGATTCTGTGCTGAGGATAATAAACACTATTTTGTGAGATGTTTAGCGACTAATGGGTGGGGCTTGATGAATTCGAGAAATTTGTGGCGTGACAGCTCAAGCAAACCCACAAGAATGACACATCCCGGAGCACAAGGTCATCGTAAGTGTTTTGGCTTAAGACATTGCATATCCATCAACGTCGACCTTTAGTTCAGGCAGTTCCCAGAAGCGAGATTTGCACATAGCCCAAGCCAAATATTTCTCCTTCTATCAGTCCTTGTGTTGTTAATCTAATAATAATTTGTGTAAAACTATTCTTGCAATATGATTTAGAGAATTAAATTGATTGTATGACTTGACCATATTGATTCAGTACCATATGAATCAGTGCAATCGGTTCTTAAAAAGTTCATAAGATGAGTCTTTGAGAAGACATTCATAAGATAGTGTCGCAAAGCAGTCAGTGTTAAGGTAAGATAGTGTCGTGAAGCAGTCAGTCTTAAGGTAAGATAGTGTCGCAAAGCAGTCAGTCTTAAGGTAAGATAGTGTCGTGAAGCAGTCAGTCTTAAGGTAAGTCGTGAAGCAGTCAGTCGTAAGGTAAGATAGTGTCGTGAAGCAGTCAGTCTTAAGGTAAGATAGTGTCGTGAAGCAGTCAGTCTTAAGGTAAGATAGTGTCGTTGAATCAGTTAGTCTTAAGATAAGATAGTGTCGTGAAGCAGTCAGTCGTAAGGTAAGATAGTGTCGTGAAGCAGTCAGTCGTAAGGTAAGATATTGTCGTGAAGCATTCAGTCGTAAGGTAAGATATTGTCGTGAAGCAGTCAGTCGTAAGGTAAGATAGTGTCGTGAAGCAGTCAGTCGTAATGATATTATTAATGATATTATACCATTTTCTTGAAACGAGGTCCGGATTTTCGATTGCCTCTATGTATATTTCATTTAATACGGGTTGGAAACTCTCTCTCTCTCCTGTTCGTTTTTCTCTCAAACAAGGGGACTTTCTAGAGGACTCTCTGTGTAAAGTCGTTCAACAAGCTTAAGACCATTATATATTTAAGAATTTTTTTTTAACAAAAACTTTTTGCTTTTGTGCTAAAGGTCGACATTTTATTTTGTAATGGTGGCCAGAAGCAGGTTTTTGTCGTTGTGAAAATTTAAGAAATGCTCAATACCAGCGAAGAGCATTAAGCAAATGCCCCAAAATGTGATTCAGGATTTATTACATCAAATTGATAAGTTCTAGAATTACGATTTGGTAACTGCAGTGATTTAAACCCCACCAGACAACATTATAGAATAACAGTTTCTCTCCGGAGAAGGCAATACTGTATTAATTGAGAATCTTACACGGGTACCTGTTAGAAACGGAATTTACAAAACTAGTAAATTTTAATTATTTCTTTCTTTTGAAAGCCTTGGATTCAACGAGTTTCATAGATTTCATCTGAAATAAGTGTTACGACTCTATGGTCTAAGAATAATTTAACAGAAAAAAGTGAAACCAACAATGTCATTCAAATCAACAAACAATTTATTTCTAAATAATTAAAATAAAAATCAAAAGACACTTACGGTAACGTGAATTAAAATCCAAATAATCCAATAATCCTAAGTGTCCTATTCACAAGTCCTAAATATAGAAATTATAAAATGTTCCGAATAAATGAATGTTCTGAATGAACGAATGTTCCGAATGAATGAATCTTCCGAGTGAATGAATGTTCTGAATGAATGGGTAGTCTGGAATTGTTCTGATGTACCCTAATAATGTAATCCAGATCATTTTTGAGAATGTCCACAGGTATCCAAAAGCCATATATTTAAATCCAAAGGTTAATGAGTAGTTTAGGTAACTCCGATGAATGTTCCATATGAATGAATGTTCCGATAAATAATACCTTTGTAATTATATATATTATATAGATAGATAGATAGATAGATTTATTTATATATATATATATATATATATAGATAGATAGATAGATAGATAGATTTATTTATATATATATAGATAGATAGATAGATAGATTTATATATATATATATATATATATATATATATATATATATATATATATATATATATATATATACACACAACATTACATCATTACGAGACTACAAGAGTACTAGATCACAAGATTAAAGCACAGCTATGATTCCAAATAATCTGATGGTTCCAGAGGCTGATCATATAAAAACATGAATGTTTTTAACACAGGCTTTAAAATTGGAATGATGATAATGCGCACATCAAGGATTTATATACTCTTTACAAATGGCCTAATTCACAACCGGAAACGTGTCATCTTACGAATGTAATACTAAATGCGTCTTCGAATGGAAATTTCTCAAGAAATGGTAAAAAACTCTGACTTTGAACTCAAAGGTCAGTAAATACTTTAATCAAACTTAAAGTGCGACTTACTATTTGACACAATTTTAAAGTACAGTCATAGACCAAATGTGTAGGCACTCATTGTAGATTTCATATACATAGCATAAGCACTAAAGTGGGATTATATTTATTACATAATGAAAACATTTTTTATTAACTTTATTTTAGTCAGAACTTAGATGGGACGTTTATATTATTAGTATGTACCGGGCAATCGGCAAAGCCAGTACGTCGGTTATGTATATATGTAACCGTTGCTCTGATAGGATGCGTACACACACCTTTTCATTTGTGACGTCATAACGTTCCTCACGCGACATACACCAAGCTTTAAATAGATAGGAAAAATCCGAGCAACATACAACAGCATAGCAACAGATAACAACACAGTGCTCAGCAGTGGTCGACTTTAAACATAATTTGAAAAGAAAAAAATGAAATTAAAAATTTAATCAAATGAGGAAAATAGAATCCTTTCACAGAAATAAAACAACAGTTTTCACAGCGGTCTGCTTAAGGTTCCGCTCTACCGTTTTGCACTTTGCATAGGGTTTGATTTTTTAAAAAAAAGAATTTGCCAGGTTTTCCGCACTGGTTATCCTGGTTGTTTAAAACAGACCTTGTATGTCTTGGCTATTGTTAAAATAACTTTTAATTCTTTTTGTTTTGGTGTATGATTGATAGGTGTAATTTGGGTTATAGAGTATACAAACTTGGTCTTACTTCAGATATGGACCTCTGAAAGACTGCTAGCTCCGCTTGACCATTTTCACTTCCTGGACTTCAAAGGTAAATTGGAAGAGAAAAAGGAGCCGCTAACATTTTTATTTTTACTTTTTATATATTTTATAATTCATTTATTGCACTTTCAGACGCTGGTATTGTCTACTCTGGCAAAATTCGTTTTCCCTATTGTAATAACTGTTAAAGTTAGTGTACTTTGAACTAGTTCAGGCTCATATTTCCAGCACCTGGGAGAAGTCATTTTTATAGCTGTTCGCTTTAGATAGTGCATAGTTTCCATAATTACAACTTGTACAGAAATTTCAATCACAGTATGAAAGTAACACAGAGGCATGTCAACTTTCTCTCCATTGTGCATGTTGCCAAGTCAAACAACCTTATACTGGTCCCTCTCTCAGAAGTACATAATAAATATAGAGCAGAACCGTATAGACCAAATATGTACTATTATTGTATGATTTAATTTTGGTTCTGTAGATGAAACATTTAAGTTGCAGGCATATAAACAGTCCTTTTGAATAATTCTCATGTATTTCTTCCACAGAACAGTATTCATTAGTAGCAAAGTTCCAAACAAGCCCAGCACCATTCCCACCCACATGATGAAAAGTGAGCCATTTTAAAAATGCACATTGCATTTTCTCAACACAGCAACCAATGTTATGCTAAAAGACAGGAACATGAATCTTGCAACAGTTATTTCTGAGATGTCACTAATATATTTTACAGTTTGAACAGAGATAGAAGAGATCAGGTTCACAGAGGTCAAAGGTCAAAGGGTAAAATGTTTACTAATTCTTCTAACACTGCTATATATAAGAAAGCGAATCTGCTTTGTCGTCATTTTTTCCTTAATTGTATTACAAATAAATGAAAAGAAACATTTTTACTATATTTGTCTTTCACTTAATCCAACAGTTTTAAATTTAAGTCGACTTTACATCTGTGTTCTAATATTTGTAAACAGCAAGAGAAAGAACAGATGATTTACCTACCATTACACTCTGTATACAACCTATGGAACAGAGGATAAGCACCGAAATAGATACTTTGGAGAGTGACATGGAGAACATTAAAACATCTATAACACGTATAATACAAAATGAATATGAATGAAAGCATGATCGAAGCTATGAAAACAAATTACGATTTATCTATTACGTATTTGAGTGATAGATCAAAATGATAAAAGATGTTACATGCAGCTATTTTAAAAAAAAAATTACGATTTATCTATTACGTATTTGAGTGATAGATCAAAAAGATAAAAGATGTTACATGCAGCTATTTTAAAAACAAATTACATTCTGAGGTTGAACATTCTAAAACAGATGTAAAACAATATACTGATGAAAAATAAAAACTCTGTGTGGTGCAAGGTAGTAATGAAGAAATAAGCAAAAGGATGCAACAAAAAAGAAAAGATTTAAATGATTTGCTTTTTAATCCTCAATAAACGACAACATAGAGACATTCAAAACTAAATTGAACACGGAAATGGTCTTAAATAATATTGCGTTGTTTGATTGAATAATTAATTTGAAAAAAGAAATCGATGAAAACAAAAAGGAGTTTGATGTAAAATCAAAATAATATCTGATTTTCTCATCGTTCAGAGCTAGGAATTCCCGAATGATATTTTTTTAATTTAATATCCAAAAAGGTAAAATTGTAGTTATTAAACGAGCTGATGAATTTCAAGGTATAAAAGGATATTTTTAAGGACAGAGCTGAAACTTCACCACAGTCATTGGTTAACAGTTACGTTTTCGACTACAGCCCATCTTGTCTTTTGATGATTACAAGTTAGACATATTAGATACTTCAGATCAATATGTCATTCAAATAAGAAAATCAGGATTATACACAAGTATTATCAAACTGAATATAAATTATTTAAGATCTTATTGTGACAAAACATTGATTTCTAACAAACAACCAGCGTTGCTTAAAAATATTTTTAAAAGGAATCAGAAGATGCAATTTACAGTGTAATAATTGCAATAAAATGAATACTAGGAACTAATAAGTCTTGTTCAGCATGTAAAATAAAAACTGGCAGCGTTTAAAAGATGTGTTGCTCATAAATACAGAGATTTTATTGTAATTGTCAGCACAATGAATGACAACATCAGCAGTTATGATTGGAGGAACAATAGCTAATAACCTAGCATTTACAGCAGGCATCTATCTGTTCAGGTTATTTGAACCTAATTGATTTGGTGAAGAAATAGGCACGAAAAAAATTTGAAGAATACCAGAGAAAATCAGAAGAGTTCAATGAATACATATAAAATACACATGAATACCGGAATAAAAGATTGAGAGAGCAAGTATTTAAACAACCTGGACGATGCTTTTTCTCTACTCACTCACAAAATGCTGTATAATTTTGAAAAGAAGGGCAACATAAATATAATGATTTCAATCAGCCTTCTGATGATCAAGTAAATTACGCATACACTATCATTGCACTTTTGAAGGGTCTTTGTGTGTATATTGGTTACAGGGTTTTGTAGCATATAATTAACAAAGATATCGACGGTAAATAGCTTCTCATAAGCAGCAAGAGAGTTAAATGCCTCAGTCCAACATATCAATTTATTACATACACACCAACAAGCATCAAACCTGAAATAAAAACTTTACAGATAGTAATACCAATGTTAGCTGATTGTACCTGCCAGTTTCTTCGCGTCGTTTGATACAAAGGTGAATGGAGACGTTAACAATGCAGTGGTAAACATTTGAGCAAAAAGGCTCGTGAACACATTACTATATCACACGGGTGTCAATGTTCTCTTCATGTTAAATAACTACAACATTTTCACAACATACATAGATTTTTGATTACTTGTATCGATTATAACAAATATGATTGAGCAAGGTATAATGAATGTTCAATTGAGAAAGTTGAGATCATCGCATGCTAACGCACAAATGCTGACGGAGAAGCTGTACAGTTTGTGGTGTACGGAAAAGAATTTAGAATACCAATTGATTTTTAGATACTAAGATATAATTGTTTACTGTGTCCTTCAGGATTTCATATTTAACATCGCACTTGGAAACGCCTCTGATGTAATAAAAGGCGGAAATCAAGACGATGAACTGAAAAATTATTGCCTCCTTTATGATACGATTACTTCCGAATCAGGTGCACAATCGGTTATGGACAAGTTCGTAAACGGAATTGCTTTCTTTTTTGACAACATCACATTGGAGAGAATCATCGATAAATCATTCAGTACAGTTTTAGTCAACCTCAATCTTATTTCTCCCATGATGAGTTTAAAGGGTGTTTTGATATTGTGCAGAAAGAGAGGAGAAAGTAATCCTAACACGTTTAACAACTCAGCCATAGAAACCATCGCTGACTGTGGAAGGTCTCCTAAACATGATATATGTCCAGGATTTTCAACTTGGACAACATATTTTACAGAAGCCACACATTTTTCTTCGATGAACACCAGTGACACTCAGAACTAGTAACGTAATACTTTTTGCAAAGACATTCATTCTCTCTGGCTTGATTTGAGAAGTACACAATATAACATATTGCATAGTAGCGGTCTTAAAGTAGCTAATGTACAACAAGGCATTAACTTTCAAATCAATAGAAAAGAAAATGTTTATTTTCACAAAATGTGTATATGATCGTCGGGTAAACATTAAAAACAACTATTTCTCAAATTATGTCTTGGGTATCAATAATTATCAACTGGAAGAACGACGAAGCGTTTGCGTACGTGAACCTTATATTATTATAATTGGTCCAGTGACTAATTGTGGTAAAACATTGTTTGCGCTAAATCTGATAGAAACTGAATACAGACTTTATTATTTACATCGATAGCACCTCAAAGATGGCAAAGTGATCCTGCAAGATCCAGAAGATAAATTAAATAAGTGGTTAGAGTTAATGGTTGATATATATCTGGGTACAATATTTTGAGAATTTAGTCAACGTAATAAAGAAAGCAGCTAGCCTAACTGGACCAACTTTTAGTGGTATATATTTTGAAATATGAGCATGGGTGATCGTGCAAAAATACAACTCTGTAATAAAGGATTTCAGAGATAATACACGGCTTTTTGTTGTCTTCTGTCTTCTATAGCAAGGGCAGACCAGCAATGGAAACTAACTTCACTGGAAAGTATCTCAATCGCACAAAATTTTTTTAAAAAAATAATTTTTAAAAAATGGTGGATATATTGAAGCTAAACAAAAGGAACAAACTTTGACGAGACTCGAATTTCCTTTTCAATTCAGATTAATAACATGTCAGTAAGGAAACGTGTTCATGTTGTCAGTACATCGGACGTCACATTCACCTGCAAGTATCTCATGTACTTCTTTCTCGATATCATATCAGATGGTATTTTATCACCTTTGAATACATTATCTTTAGCGTCTGTCAACCTTACATTTCTCCAGCTTCATTTTCTTTGTTATTCATGGCTAGAGAGATCAAAAGAGGAGTAAAGTATTAAATGATCAATAATGCCAGATAATTCAAGCCATTCATTTAAATTTGAATAGATGGTAATCCTATAAGATTTAAAGTATTGTCCGATTTGTAATTTTATTTAAGTGCGTCATGAATCCTTGCATAGCAGAAATTATGTATCTGGTGTGAATTTTGAACTTGTTAATTGCATCCTTATGGTCACTGTTATACCTTGTGTTGTACTATTTGTAATTCTCTATGTTTATGATAATATGTTTGTTGTATTCTCTCTTATAATATTTACATTATGACTGCTCCTCTGTGAACTATTTTACCACCTTCACATTGTAATATTTAATAGATGTTTTAGCATCCATTTATTATATGACTATTATTTCAATTTTTAGTTCCTGTATCGCGCTGTAGTGAGGTTATCAAAAATGTGAACATTGGCATCATACATAGAAAATGCTATTTTGTTTTTTTTGATGTTACACATATTATGCTAGTACAATCTGCGGAAATTCATCTGTTGATATTGTTCTTGATGTTCAAAAGACAATTTTTTTATATCTTAAATTTTCAATTCCTTTTGATCACGTATTTCTTTATTCCTTTTCAAACCTTCGTTTCATTGACCTTAACCCACAAAACTCTCTGAACTCTCTGACTGGTGTGCCATTTAAGTCATCTTGAAAATGTCAAGGAAATTTCTTATTCGCCTGTGGTATTTTAAACACGTTGTCCTTGGGATATTCAATAGTGTTATAGAACTTGATGTCGTCCTTCATGACGCTGTGAAAGTTTTGTCTTAAAATTGTTGCATACTCAATCTTTAACTGATTCAGCAAAAAGAAGACTCATTCTTTAACCGTATTTTTAAAAAATTTCTTCCAGTAAAATTCATACATCAACCATTGTATGGCTCTAACACAGTAAAACCACAACATATCTGTTTGGATAGTTCAATGTTCTTATTTTTCAGACTGATTAGCCGCAAAGCTAATTTTACTATTCTCCTCCTGGCAAATGATATATCTTTTGACATTTTAAATAATGTATATTCATCGGTATATAATGTTACTGTTGTCCTTTTTCTAAGGTTATCCAGTTGCTTTCCAACAATGAATTTGTTCATCAATATGAAGACGTCGTTTACGAATTCATTTGTAGTTTTTTTTATCTCAAACTTTATTTAACTCAGTTTATGATTTAAGCCAAGGTTACTGACGAAACAGGACAAATTTGTGTCTTTTTCCGTTTTAGACCTAATTGTACGTAGAACTTTACGTTTCTGTAATGTTTCAAATAGTTCTCGTTATTTTACAATGTACACAGTAGATTTAGCACCGATGATTTTGTGCCTTTGTAATTTTTTGTCCATTTCGTTTGCAACTCTGATTAATCATTGCTATGTATAATTAATATTTCTGGAGCTAACGGGTAATCCTTGAAATGGCCTTGCAGATGTAATGGCATCTTCAAGTTTACTTCTGATACGTGACCATCATCACTATTGTCAGATATTTCGATCAGAGTTTCTTCTACCCATATAATTTATTGTCCATTCGCCGAGCTAAAGCTATTTATATTGACTCATGGCCCACTGGATAAGTTATTGGCACATAGGAATATAATGAATGACCTTGACCATAACGTTTCGTACTCGCCATCGTATTCAGCTTAGCATCTATGTCCGAGTAGAATTCGTTTTGGCTTTTGCATGTCTGTGTAATATCGTACAAATTCCATCAGAAACATGTAATAATTTGTCAAAAGTTCCAATTGAACACCGGATATCTTTAAACTCACATCATCAGCTAACCCTGATTACATAATACTGTCCGAGGTCATGTTTGAAGTTTTTCATAGAGATATTCCTCAATTTTTCGAAGATGTCACATACCACTAAAGTATCATTTTGCACGTAATAGTTGCGTAGATAATCTAATGTTTGAGGGTTAAAGGATGACATCACAATATGCACATACTGGTAATTGTCATTGGCAAAACTAAGAGTGCCATAGAAACATTTTATTTGAATATCTCGTATATTCTTATACACAAATTTCAAACATTTTGATAGTCGTGTATTAGAGAAAAGCTGTGCAAAGATTTTGTAGGATCCACTCCATCAAAACTATTTGAATTTTATGAAGAAAACAAATCTTCGCATAGAAATTTTATCATAAACATATCAAGAAACTACCTCAATGTGAAATAATTACCCAACTGTTATAGGAATTAGCATACAGAATATTACTGCTTGGATGACTCTATTCTAGTCACTTGTCTACATTGCTTCAAAATATTTATGAATAGAAATTGCATGCAAATCTGAAAACAATAACTGTCCGCACAATAAATTATGTGTAGGTATGAAGATGTTACAGAAATAGGTAGAACTATATAATTTATGGAATCATGTGATGCAATTTGAAACAGACGAGAGAATATCCTACCAGAGGTCATGACCAACTTTCTGCACATTTCTTCGAGAAATATTCAAATAAACTGCGTATATACATAGCTCTTTTATCGCTTTATAAGTGTGCCAATGCTTTTATTTTTGTTTTCAGTTTCTATTCATCATTGTATCTGACAATTCATTTAATATATTCATGGAAACGTGATTTAACGTTAGTGCTGTATAAAGAGTGTCGCCAATGATGCCACAATAAGAAAGGTCACTCTACTTGTCTTTACTGAAATCGAGTTGTGTTTTATTCTCTGGGTAGGTTGTCGTTATTTAAAATTGTAATTAAACTGCTATTTTATGTTTAATAAACCAAATATACTTTTAATGGTATTTTATCGCAAACTGTCCTTCCTAAAATTTGACAATACATGACCTTGAAGTCTTTACAGAAGAAACATAGACGTTTTAACTATTGGTAAAAATCTAATTGTAAAATCATGTATCGATTATGATAAAAGTAACATGTTCTTCACCAACACTGAATTCAAATGTATAGATTTAAGAAACAATTATCATATTTACTTGTTCTATACAAAAGTAATTGGAAACATACATAAATCATTTCACCATCGTCTACCGATATTTTAACTCGAAGATATATCTACCTAGAAAGTGAGCCATCTTCTAAAATAAGCAAATCAAAAAGTACCGATGATTAAAATTAGCCGCGGCTTATTTCCAAATTTTAAGCTATTACTTGTCTTGCAACAAAATCAGATTATTGTTCAGTTACCTATCAAAGCACAAGATATTCATTTAGCCGTGTGCCAGATACATTTGTATACAATTTTAATGCACCAAATAGTGCCATTTTTAAGCTGATATAAAATTAATAACAAATTTGCCTTAGACATGTTCCTCGATTAAACTCGACGGGATAATGTTGCACCGCAAATAATACCAGAATTTTAAATCTTACTTGCCACACGATGAAATTAGAAAACGCTCTAACTGGAAACTAGCTCGTTATACAGTCATAGTGTCACTATCGAGAAACCTTCCATGAGTCCCGAAGGACATGGATCAAGATATGGGTTTGATATTATGCTTCATTGATGCAATTGTGACAAGAAATGTTATGAATACACCAGCTGTTCGTGCTTGATATGCAAATAACTAAATTTTAATTTGTGCTTAGTCGTCCAAATACTAAAAAGTGACACTTTAGTCTTATTAAAAGAAGATACGAGTTTAAATAGTAAAAGATGGTTTAGAGAGGCTTGATGACGATGATACCTATAGTCCGAATCAAAATCTTGATTTTTTTAAAAACACTCTCCCAAATACTTCTGACATTTGTGATGACGACAACCAGGTCACGCAAGTCAGCGGAAATTGTTTATCTGTCGATAGAAAGAGTGTTACTTATGAAAGTAGCAACCAAAACTTTTCCATTTGAAGCACATCGATATGTTTAGCGGATAAACAATCTTTCGTAACATATCCATCCACGTGGTACTAGATCATTAATGTCAAATATGCTATAAGAACATTGTCTTTGTTGTCATTTCATAAATTTCAAAAACATTTTGCAACTTGGATGTCTCCATACAGCGTTATTAAGAAAAATAAATGGAAGAAACATTTACCGTCAACTCTGCTAGTGATAAATTATATTTCCAAAATAGTTATTTTCTAAATGTCGCTGAAACTCATGGTTATAAAATATGAACTGTTTGTACACACCCACTTCCGTTTTGCTTATTCTTCGAACTTAATCATTTCTCTTTTGTTATTGTTTTGTATTATACTGTTTTCATGTCGTGTTTTAGGGGACAAGTGTGTGTGTGTGTGTGTAAAAATAGGAACAACATTGAAATGCATCCAGAGGCGGTTGTCAATGACAATGATCTCAACCCAGATTCCATCCATATTCTTGAGAACGGGGTTATTAATGGCCATGATCTCAACCCAGATTTCAAACATATTCTTGAGAACGGGGTTGTCAATGACAATGATCTCAACCCAGATTCTAACCATATTCTTGAGAACGGGGATGTCAATGACAATGATCTCAACCCAGATTCCAACCATGTTCTTGAGAAAGGGGATGTCAATGACAATGATCTCAACCCAGATTCCAACCTAATTCTTGAGAACGGGGTTGGTGAGATAAGCGAAACAGTTGAGTCTGAACATAATATAACGGTTGAAGATCTTAAAGTTTCTGATATAAAAGGGAAGAAACATGGCGAATATTCTCCACATTCGATTGGATTATTGCAAATGGTATGTAAAACTTAATTTATTAGATTCCTTTTGATATTGTCAGAAATAGAGCATAAACATTTTAAGCAAATAGATAAACACGCATACTATTTACATACATCATACCTTTTGTTTTCTTTCAACAGCAAGGGGATATCTTTAGACATGTTTAAACATCTAGGCCAAACTTTTAGCTGACCATTCAACGAGAATAGAGTCTAATTCCTTCCAACGTTCTTACAAAATAGTTATATAACATTACTAACCCGTCCAGTGTATTGTTTTGTTAATAATTCATCTTACCACTGTTGCATGCTAGAAGTTTGGACTCTATTATTCCAATATGTTCAGAATAGTTTGTATTAATTAATTTTTGTTTTCCAAGCACACATAATGGTTTAAGAATAAACTTGAGGTTTCTGGGATTTTTTGTGCTGGAAAAAAATGTAAGAATTCGGAGCAGTCTTTGTTAATAATGTAGAGATAAAAATTTATACAAATTCATTTGTAGAAAAATACTGTTTTGGATTGTATCATTTCCTACAGTTTAACAATTTACAAGAAAGCAACATTTATATATTGCAACCCAGTGTTCAGACGCACCATACAATTCAACTACACACACACACACACACACACACACACACACACACACACACACACATAGATAGATAGATATGAAGAGAAAATCCATATTTACCTTTATTAAAAAAATAGATATTGAAATCGGGTTGTAAATAATAGAAACTTAGGCAAACATCTTCAAATTACTGCTGTACCTTAATACACAATAACTTACGTAAATGGTTCCATGTTAAATGTCTACATATAATCTTATCTACTAATAACTTTAGAAATAAAATGTGTATTTCACAGAGCAACAACTGTTCCTTGTTTGCAACACACCATCACAATTTTGCACGTCGTATTTTCATTGTTCAGTTTTGGTTTCCTTTGGACCTGCTGCTGTAAATATTGAAAACATATTTACACATATACTGTGCACATTTTTGCATATCAGCTATGGGATGCTCAGCTTGTAACTAGAACAATATTACCACCGCCGCTACATCTCATGTAAAGATTTCATATGTAAATAATGGATATTTATGCAGAATGAAGGGACCAAAATTGAAAGTTTATATATATATATATACGCACACAATGAGAATATATTTTATATTTTATTTGTAATTGTATGCAGTCTATATCTATTTCAGTTTCGTTATGCAGACAAGTTGGATTTTGTATTTCTGATATTTGGGATGCTGTGTACGATTGGAAGCGGTCTTGTGTATCCCCTTTGTATGCTGGTTTATGGAGACGTCACAACAGGGTTTATCTTCAATGATATTTATAAATCAAGATATGCTAATCTTAAGTATGTTTACATTCTCAGGATTAAATGTAAAAATTAAATTACAGTGGTTATGATAGACTCCGTTCCTTATCCTTGTATAGACTGGGCATTAGACGATATCTAGGATAGAAAGAAATTAGGAAGGAAAATAATCAAAGCATCAGATCATTTATTCAAAACATTGGGAATAAATCACACGTGGTTTATAAAGCAAGCTACACAACCAGTTAGCAACAATCAATCATTATCATTATTATGAAAGCAAAATATGTGAATATGAAACTTTATGTGCATATTGCTGACTTTGTTTTGTATGTGATCGCTGAAATTTCAAATGTCACGTGACGTTTCCTTCGATTAGTTTTACTATCAATAATGTAATTAATATTTATTATGAGTTTTCTTTTTTCAGCTAAAATGTAGATGTGAAAACTTGAAAGCTTAAATCCTAGCCAAAAATATTGAACGCTTCTAGCAGAGATTGTTTAAGCAATAGATTAGGGCATATATCAGATTTAATAAAAATCCAACAAGTAAATAAATAAATACAAAATTGCAAAATCAATGTTTAATAATCTTGGACTCGTATTTCTCGCAGAAGCAAATTTAGACAAATTTGGTCACTTTCGTGCTTTGGGGTTAAAATATGCAAATCACAGTTAATAATATACGCAATTTAATCTTTATGCAAAAGTAATTTAATGATTATTGATAATATATGTATCAGTTAATGATTGAGTAGCAAACTATGAAACTGTCTTAATATTTTCAGTGAATCTGATCCTAATATAACACAGTTTCCATATGGAGATAAGTACAAAGACCTTTTCGCCTACATGCTGAATTACAACTTTACCTTGTACTTCTGCATGATCGGTGTGGGTTCTTTCGTATGCGCCTATCTTCAATTCGTGTTCTGGAACCTTTCGGCAGAGAGGCAGATGGACAGGATAAGGAAGCTGTTCTACCGATCTGTTATGAGACAGGATATTGGTTGGTTTGATACCCATAAGGTGGGAGAGCTGGGAAATGTGTTCACGCAGTAAGCATGACGTTCAATTATGCTGTCAAAGAAAAAAGAAAAAGAAAAGCGAGATTTGCACAAGTCCAATTTAAACATATCCTCTTTATTGAAATATATCCATTTATTCAATCTATAACATAAAATGAAATATCTAGTAACCTTTCAGTCTTTACCAGACAAACTCCTAATCAAAATTACCTAAAATGCCAGTCACAATATTTCGCATTACTATTATAACCAAGATTTCCGTAATACAACATTCTGCAGTTAGGATTTCAGATATAATTATGACGTGATGGAGCTTGCGTTAAGAAACAAAGTTTTTTGTTTGTAATGCCATACAATAGAGGTTTCATTTCGTTTCTAAATTTTGTTAAACAAACCTTTCTCCTCTATTTTTTAAGTCACGACACTGAATACACGGTAGTAATCTCTCCTGTTCTTTTCCAGTTTTAAATTATGAAGTTAATTAATTGTTCTTGAAATTGTTCAATGTACAAATCTCAAAATCACTTTTGGAAGTGTAATGCCATTTTTACATTGAGCTGACCAAATTAACCCTGGCTTTCTTTCTATTTCACTAAAGAATACATAGAATACTTACTGTTTCTGAAAGCAGCTACTTCCCGCCAAATGAATTGTATCGATGAAACTTTTGAATGAAGATGACGTGAGTTGCCCATGTCGCGAGCAGTAAGGCATATCCTAAATAACAACCACAACATGCATTAAAGAACGGTTTCTCGTCAATACCACACTCTTGCTGGTATTTTGCAAACTATTATCCAACATGCTTGCAGGTAGTACAAGCTCAAATACTTTGGCAACAGAGAAACTACCGATGAGCATGTAAATGGTTGGTATATTGCCTACATGCTACAATGACTATGACAAAATGTCTTCGACAATCACAACTGATAGTTCTTACATTGGCTGTAGAGAATGAGAGATAGAAATGCTACGTATGATTAGTGCAATTAAAATGTTGGAAAGGTCTATATTGAGACCTAAGTAGCACATACTTAGAGATTATATGATTATACTAAGGGCCAAGTTATATATAGATGGGGACACAGGAAGCAGGCCAAGCGGAGATAATGAGCTCAGATGTTTAAGATTTCAAGATTTATTAATAAAAACTCAAAGACCCTATACTGGGTATGTGAATAATATACATCATTTTAAACAGAGTAAATTAATGAAAAGACAAAGACAAACATGCATACCTACAGATATGACTAATATACAATTACGAACAAAGTTTTATAGCAATTAACAACTTGAATTGCTTAATTTTAAAAGGATATTTTTGTTCGTATTGCAATAATTTTTAAGTTTGAAGGAACTTGAGGGTAAGTAAACACTCTCGCCATACAGTGTTAAAATGTGTACAAATCACGAGATAGTGATATTCGTCACGAAATTCACCTAAAATGCACAGCTGACACTGTTTTTCATTACTATCAGTATCATACAATCTACCAAACTCTATCGGTAGTCTATGATTTTATGCTCTTAATGTACAATAGTAAAGCCTTGTATAGTCAAGTCCTTTTCAAACTTAAATTCAGATTTAAAATTATACAGTTGATATATTTAGAACTGCTAATTATGCAACCGTGCCAATATTGTTTAAATTGGTCTATTATGTTAGCTAATGCTGATTTCAGCCATCTTAGACTATAAATGGTTTGATAATAGAACAAGTTGGATAAACCGCACACATTTAAAATATTTGTATCACAAAGTAACCATGGACACTGACAGATTCCATTAAAATAGATATGCAATAATACTCTATAAAAGACGTGGGATAGTTTAGATATCTTTATTACAATAAGCGTTGTTTTCATAGCCTTCTCAACTAAAGAATCTTTCTTTTATCAAATCTAACATGACATTTAAAGAGATACCAAATTATTTAAAATCATGTACAACATCAACATTAATATTACCACATCGGAAATTAGAAAACATTTCTAAGTTAACTCTTAGAAACCACTACAACTTTAGTTTTGCAGCATTTAAATGTACTTACCATGTACTACAATCTCAAATTCACTACCCAAGACAATTTGGAGTTGATCTGCAGATTCTGCCAATAAAACTGTCGCAGTAGCATATATATATATATATATATATATATATATATATATATATATATATATATATATATATATATATACAAACAACCATATAAATATGTACATCCATACTGCATCTCAATGATTCTTTCTTCCCAGCTCATAGGGAACAGTTTGTTGTAGGTTCCATGGCATCTACCCTCTGGGGATGGGGCTAACTTTGAAGATACGTGTACATTATTTGTAATTTCTTGTTTATATTTTTGGCTTATCACCACACGACTTTTGCATCCTGTATACAAACTTTTGTACCTGAAATCATGAAACTTGATGCGGGGGTGCATCATGTTGAGTTCTACAGCCTTATTGCATAAGCAGGTTACTGTGGCACACATTTCACACTTCATTGACGTTGGGTACATTTTGTGTTTTATTTCTGAAGTACTGTTCATGCTAGAATCATTAAATTAGACGATTGAATGCATCTCTATTAGTACCACATCCTCCCAACAAACGAGGGTCACTGTGACATACATTTTATTAACACAGATTAAGACTTTGCGTCTAGCTCAAGACCATATTGGATTTTTTTTGCATGCTACGTTTATACCATCCTACCTACAATCATGACACTTGGTGACGGGATGCCGTTTGATGAGAATTACACACTGATCGCAAAAGTTGGTTATATTGGCATTAATTTACACTTCTCTGACTTTGGTTAAATTTAGTGTTTGAAGCTTTTTTCAAGCACTCTTCATGCTAGAATCACTAACTAGATAAGTGTGTCTCTTTTGAAACTATAAACTTGCATTAGTGACTGAGAGAGATTAAAAAAAACAACCTTGGAACCTCGTTGATTTTATAACATCACACCAAACACAGCGTTCGAATTTTTTTATCACATACATGCTCATTCTCATTCTTATCACATATATATAGATTCACATAAGATGAATACTGAATATTGATAATTTAACATTTGGACGCAAATAGCAGAGGTACTGTTGGCATATTTTAAAAATTTCAAACAAATAAACGGTAACAAATTTAAAAGAAAAACAGTATTTTTTTGAAAAAACAAATTATATATTTATTACAGTTTCCAACATATTAAAGCACAACCTAACAAATGACGATCCTATTGTGTGCTAAAACGCAGCTATAGCAGATGAACTACGAATACACACGATACAGAGTTCGGACTTAAAGAAAACAACTCCTATAATTTATCTACTGATTCTACAGACGATATTCGAGGTCTTGAAAAATATAGTAAGATAAAATAAAACAGAGTATCAGCATCGTTACAAAATTGTCGAAAAATAAATAGCGGTCTAATTTTTAAACATAAACAAAGAGTTTAATTTAAATTGTAGAAATTCAAACCGAATTAAATAATTCAAATAGGTTGATCTGAGTAAATATTTGAATAAAAATTTTATATAATGCATTTTTATTAGAATACAGGAATTAGAGACAACGTAAAAGGTGCCGCAAACTTAGTTACCTATATTTCATATTGAATTTCATATTGAATCTAAAGGGCAAAATATCAACTCTGACACTTTTTTCACATCATTTGCCGAGTGAAATGTTGCAGTACCCTGAGATCTACAGCGCTAATCTTCTTCATCTTTGCTACAGGGATATGCAGGAACTGGCCAATGGTCTCGGGGATAAAATGGCCTTATTCTTTCAGTGGGTCTTCACCTGGATTTCATGCTATGTAGTGGCGCTCATCAAGGGATGGCAGCTAGCTATGGCCACGATGACAGTGTGTCCATTGCTCCTCATTGTAGGAGCATTATCTATGCGTGTAAGTATTTTAAAAAATATTAATTGGCTTTTATTACTTGTTAATATTAGTTTTAAATTTCTGTTATTTTGGGGGCAAGTTCAAGGATATATACTGATAGCATACCGACCAGTTTAGCTGTTGATGTTAATATAGCTGATCCATCTAACCCTACTTGACCTAATCGATCGAGAAGAAATTATAAAGAAAACAAATATTTAATAATTTCAGGCCTCAAAGTTGCACAACTGTTTTCAGCACATTTTCGAACCCAGGCTTTAAAATTACAATTAGAAATTCAATATTACAGTGTTCCAATTTCTTCGAAATTTGAGATAAATAAAATGGCATATTTTGATATAATCCTGTTAAATTAATTGCTACACAAGTCGAGTCCTATAAGAGTTGACGACACCAGACATTTAGTGAATGAGCACTAATTCATGCACAAATGTTTTAAAATCTCTAGTCCAACTTTCATGAAGCGTCTCAACGTGGAGTACTTACGCAAGTCAAATTTTCAGACTTTAGCTTCAGAAGTATTATAGGAATATTGCACTAATCACATGCTTTATTAGGAGCTAGTAACAATACGTAACAATGTTAGGGACCGATCATTTAATTGCCCCCAAAGAGCTTAAAAATATATTCTTGCTCTGATTTGTAGAAAGAAAGAACTAATGATATCCATAATATAAATTGAAAATGATTGTTCCTCACCCACCCCCGTCCCACCCACTCACTCACTGAAAATTAAATGGTCGCTCCCTTATAACAATATGTGTAAATCTGGTATTTCAATAACTGGGTTGAGTACATGCCGTAATTGAGGTATTAATGTATCCATCAGATTAAAAATCGACAGTGTTTATCATCTGTTAAATAGTACAATGTCTCATTGTAAATAGTGGCAAGTATCGCTGCAAGTGCACCTACCTAATCCAAACTTGGACAACAGCTGGAGGTCGGATTTACCTGAGACATGCTCACAACACTTAAAATAGTTTCGGGGAACCTTTTCATGACTTTTTCAAGATGAATTCACCGCTACTAAAGGTTAGATATATTATCATCGGTGTTCCAAAGGCACATGAACGTCATTATATCTAACGTGAATCTCGTCATGGACGTCATTATATCTAACGTGGATCTCGTCATGAACGTCACTATATCTAACGTGGAACTCGTCTCTTCGCAACAAAAATGCAGAATTTGAATGCTTATATTTACTAAAATGTCCCCATCAAATAACGTTTTCAGCAGGTAAATGCTTAGAAGTAGATGTATCCGTATTAACAGTCATAAACTGTCATCATAAAATTTTAACACAATATCGAGATATAATTTATAAATATTTACTCAATACCGAAGGTAATATTCTATTAATTTCATCGCTATATTGACTAAAATACTTATGTTACTGGTTTCAGTGTCCTTATAATGATAATGTAATATTTCCTTGTTAAAATTGTTAATTATATGAGAAAATAGACAGGATTATGGAATATCTACTTGCGGTAAAATAAGAGCTTGAAATTTGCCTTCAAGGGGAATTGTGGTAACAGGAAAAGTATCTTCCTTAACAAATTACGACTTGTAAAGAAGTATCTATTTCAATACATAAATGCCTATTTTTAATGTTGCAATTTTAAATAATTCCCTAGCGCCCATTATGTACAAAAGTGCATAATTAAAAATAGGCATCTATCTATTGAAATAGATACTTCTCTTCAAGTCTTTATCTCGATTCTAGCATGATAGAACTCTCTTAAGATAGTATGTCTCGCTCAACCATTGACAGCGCACTCATGCGATGACGTGGCAATGCTACGTCATTTCGAGCGATACTGTTAATAACACGTGCCTCCAAAAGATATATCTCTTGTGCAAGGTAAATCCTCTTTTTCTCCATGTTTTGTAATGTGGATCATGTCAGAATAATTAATATTTAAGAAATCTGAATTTCCTAAGTTTCTTCTGTCTGCGAAGTTCTTTCTCCTCTGTCGTGTATTGCCGTATGATCTTTCTTATTTTTAAATTTTTGTTTCAATGGTCATTATTTTCAAGCAATTATTTTCTGTTTCTATTTTCTCGTGTCTTCTTATCATATTTATACATTCTCACAGTAATATAATTTGAAAAGTATAAATGGCAACACACTCGAAATGTGTATATCGCCTCCTTTTGCGTCTTTTCAGTGGCTCAAAAATATGGCGATTGAAGAACTAAGAGCCTACGGCACAGCTGGGACTGTGGCAGAGGAGGTCTTTAGTGCTATCCGCACCGTCACTGCTTTCAATGGTCAGGAGAAGGAATGCAAACGGTAATTCTTTCCTTGGGAAATGGTTTGAAATGTACACAAAATAAATTAACAAAGAAAATCAAAGCAAAACGGGGATCAAATATTTTGAGCTTGGAGCAATATATATATATATATATATATATATATATATATATATATATATATATATATATATATATATATATATATATATGTATATATCTGCCTCTTGATAATTTGATCTGTAAGAAATAGTCTTGAGGGTGAGGTTAGAGTTATCAGAATACGGTAAAACCACGGCAAATGTCCACCTCGGTATAGTGAGATCACCCAGCTATAATGATGGGTAACAGGAAGTACAAATTGTTTCTTCACTATACCCATGCTTTATGGTCCGTTAACTAAGAAGAATAATTCCAGCCCGTTTGATGCTTTTAACTGATTTCTACCCTCAAAGTCAGTAAATGATCATGGATGTAATATCTGTACAACACCACGCGTTTATCTTACGGGGAACTCATGAAATGATAAGACATACCAGTCAACAGTTATCTTTAGGTAACGCATCCGTGGTCATATAACTGCTGAATGTTATGCAACCAAAAAGAAATATAAGCAACTCGTAAAAAAAATAGAAATATGGACAGGGTATAATTAATTAAGATGTTTTTAGATACTCTTGATGAAATAAAGAAAATGTATAGTGGTTTCAGAGCTACCGAACCTGCTATATCTCTTGGATAGTGGCTATCACGTTGTATAGAAAAAAAACAACTAATATACCGTAAAGTTTATAATGGTGAAAAAAGGTGGATGTCAATAATATTGATGTTACAGTCGATAACAGTCTTGATAATGATATAATCAATGAAGAGGTGTTGTATGCTATTTCGTGTTTTGAAAAACTACAAAAGCACTCGTGCTTTTCATCAAATTAGGCATGAAATTATGAAATCTTTCAAGCAATTACTGTTAAAATCTTTTAGAAAATTGTTTAATGTTACTTTACCAAACAGTTATTTTCCTAAATCTTGGAGACTGAACCTAATCAAATCACTTTATAAGATTTATAAGAATGGATTGGTAGACAACCCCTCTAATTATAGCTGTATAGCTAAATATAGTTTTATTAATAAACTACTTTGCAAAATACTATACTACCGAATGCAACTTTATATTGAAAATAATAGTATCCTACATAGGTGTCAATAGTATTTAGACGTAACAGCATGCTCGCAGACTATATACATGTGTAAGGTTCGATAATTGACAAATACCTTCTAATGGGTAAATATTTGTATTTCTGATTTCATAGATTTGCAAAATATGTTTGAGACAGCTTTAGGAATTTTAATTAAGCTTAAAGAATATGGTATCTGGTTAAATACTCCAGTACAGTTATTGATATTATGAGAACGTTGATTTCACGGTAAAGTTGCACAATTATGTCACACAATCATGTAATACTGATGTTGGTGTTAATCAGGTTTGTATACTCAGTCCAAAACGTTTTAAGTTTGATTAAAATCATTAACCTGAAATATTTAATAAATCAATTGTCATGAGCAACATAAATCTCCTCTGTTTTATATTTGCTACTGATCTTATTTTAATATACTCCAGGAAAGAAGGTCTTACAAATGAATTAAATTTGCTTGCAGGTTCTCTATTTAGCTTGCAACTTGTTCTTAATATTGAGGAAACGAAAGTCATAGTTTTCCCCATTAGGATTATTAGAAACCTAGATAAAAAAAATTTTGTTTATTAAAATAATCTTATCCAAGTTGATAAAATGTATAAATATGTTGGTGTTTTAATTAAGTCATCTGGTAAAATTGGCTATTAATCGGTATTAAAAAACGGATTGAAAGCTATTATCCTAATGCAACAAGACGTATCTTAAATGGGTTTTAGTGCAGGTATTGGTGTTAGATTATTTAATGCCGAGCTTAAAATAATCACTGCTTTGGATATGAATTATATGGCCCTGTTATCATGAACCCAATCCGAGGGAAATGAAAATTCCAACTAGGGTTGAATCGTAGTTAAGATCAAGTACATTAGTTGAGATCAAGTACATTAGTTAAGATCAAGTACATTAGTTAAGATCAAGTACATACAGCAGTGGTAAGTGTTTTTTTACCTTGAAATGAAGCAAGAATTTGGTTTTGAAAATTACCTTATTACAGATACATGTATGTGTGTGTATTATCGTTTTACAACACCTCAGCACAATAGTGGCTATATGGTGCCTACTAAAGGTAAAGTTCGAATAATGTAAAAATGGATTGCACAAACATTTAGGAATGCACACACTTTCGTGTAAACTCACTCTGTTTAAATATTGAAACTGGACAGCATAAAATCTCCCAAATACCTAGACAATTTAGATTTTGTTTAACTGCCATGGCCTAAATGAAGACGAAAAACACTTTAATTTGAATCAACCCACTTATAATCAGCTCTGAATGGAATTATGCCAGAATTTGAATTTCATTAATTGTGGTTTCATTATAATGACAGTGTATTTTTCCAGAATGTAATATCTAATTTAGATTGTGAAATTAATGCCAGTGTTGATGAAGTTTTTACACCATGCATTTGACCGTGCTAACATGATTGTCACTATCTGATTGTGAAAGTCACCCTCTGTTGGATTCATAAAGGATTGTGGATAAATGTATAGTTTTCAGTTATCATTTAATTATGTGATGTGTTTTAGTTTGGTTTTATTTTACTTAGACATATGTTATATGTCTAATGATTTTGTTTGTTTTCTCTTCAGCATTGATGTAAATGGTATTTCTCATACAATGTGTATTATGTGCGTAATGTTTATACTTGTTTTATCTCAATATGTATTATGTGTGTAATGTTTATACTTGTTTTATCTCAATATGTATTATGTGCGTAATGTTTATACTTGTTTTATCTCAATATGTATTATGTGTGTCATGTTTATACTTGTTTTATCTCAATATGCATTATGTGTGTAATGTTTATACTTGTTTTATCTCAATATGCATTATGTGCGTAATGTTTATAATTGTTTTATCTCAATATGTATTATGTGCGTAATGTTTATACTTGTTTTATCTCAATATGTATTATGTGCGTAATGTTTATACTTGTTTTATCTCAATATGCATTATGTGCGTAATGTTTATACTTGTTTTATCTCAATATGCATTATGTGCGTAATGTTTATACTTGTTTTATCTCAATATGTATTATGTGCTGTTTTATAATATTTGTTTGCGATTATTGTGATTATTGCCTATAGAATATTTACCGCATTAAAAACGTGCTGACATGTTCCTTCTTGCAAATCACAAGCTCGATTTATTGAGTCTCGAATGCAATTACAAAACATACATAGCTGTATTGTACTATTTGCTACTTCAATATTTGCAATTTGACTTGTTGATAGGGTTTATTTCTGTGGTTGGAAACACAACTCCGACAGGATTTCATACTATGTAAAACTTTAATTGACATACTTAAATAGCATCCGAGGGTAATTTACAAATGTTAATGATACATGTAAAAACCATTTTCAAGTGTCACCGTGTTTTAACGGTTAAATCACTAGATCTGGTCACTAAGCAGTGTAACGAATGTTGTAAAGAAAAGTTACTTATTTTTATTGTGGCATTTGTAGCTCTCTCTCTCCCAGCTGTGCTGACTTTCACAAACAAGAAATATATTCTATATGACATGCTAGCACTAAGTAACATAAATCATAACTTCCGAAGGAAGGAATATTTTGCGATTTAACTTTTTGTAGTTGCATTCAGACAGCAAAACTAAAGTAAAAGGAATACTAGACCTTTGAAAAAATGAACGGCTATGCGGTGTCTGATTCCATATCTTGTCTTCATTCTTTGATAAACGTGTATCGGCACTTGATTTAAGTATGTGATTACTTATTACCAATGGCAAACAATCGAGTCCGTGTTTTTGTGGTAGTCAGACAAGGAACGCGTTTCGCTTTGGTCATTGTCCAGATATTTTGATGACCCTGAATATGATTATAAGATGTCATTGGTCCAATCTAAGGAACATGGGAGTGGACATAGGGGGCACAAATCTTTAGCCGTAGTTTATGTACTAAAGCAAGATGGCGGACAGGAAATCACCATCTGTGTACCTACTTAACCGTTTTTACAAACAACACCATGTTTCTGTTAGATTAATCCTTGGTCTGAGCAGACATTTTGGTCAGAGCACTAAAACACACCACAAGTTCAAAGAGCAATTACGTTGATTACTTGAAATTCTCTTTTATTATTTAGCATCAATACAGCAATACAGTCCCATCAGGCCATATGCTACTGTCTGCCAATGCCCACGAATTGTGGAAGTGACGGGATGTTTTTCAACTTCAGGAGCGGAGAAGTTTATCATTAAAACATAGAAAAACGTATATAATCTTATGGTCCTCTTCTTCTCAGGTATGAGGAGAGATTATCCAAAGCACACAACTATGCCACAAAAAAGGGTTTGGTCATTGGTCTTGGTACAGGGGCGATCTGGTTCTTCATTTTTTGTGGACTTGGCATCGCATTCTGGTATGGAACTGAACTTTTCATCAATGGAGAGCCGGGCATGGTACCTGGGAATGTTACTGCAGTAAGTTAATTTTTTTTATTTGTTCACACTGATTAATTTTTCTTTCAATTAATTCATCCTCCTTTCAAAAAGTCAGATGTAAATTATGAACGCTCTGAATGTGTATTGGCCTATCTTGATTTGTTTTATGAAACGTAGGAGTTTATTTTCAAAGGACCTTTTAATACGCAGAAGGATTGTATGAATTTCTGTACTCTGATTTTTAACATGATTGCAGAAATTGTAGACATATACTTTCTTTTGAAATATTTTGAATAACTACATTCGTCTATGATCATTGCTGAGACGAATGACATGACTAACGTCTGTTAATGTGTATTTTATTATAACATCTTTACGTGTCTGATTTTTATGTTAACAAAAGAATCGTCTAACTGTATTTAATAGACAGTGTTTCAAGTGACTTCTTGTCTTACGTAACTTATGCACGATGTTCCAGATCTTTCTATTAGTAATTATTGGCACAACGTCCCTGGCCCAGGCCTTCCCTAATTTAGAGACGATATCCATGGCCCGTGCTGCAGCTACCCACGTGTTCCAGATTATAGAATGGAAGTCAGCCATTGACGCCATGGAAGATAAGGGAGATATTCACGCTACAATCAGCAGAAATATAGAGTTACGGAACGTGCATTTTTACTATCCATCGAGACTCGATGTACAGGTAACAGTTGAAAACGCACTATTATTAAATCACATGGAATAGCGAGTCATGGGAAATACATTTTATTGGAATAAGATTCTATATGATAATCTTTCATATATAATATTTGCCATGTCCTTAATGCTTCCTAAATATCACTTGCTAATCAAGAGTCAAAGTTATCGGGAACCTTATGTCCTTTATATACCAAGCTTTTGAATCAGTTTACACTGGAAAAAGGCCCAAAGTGTTATATCATAATTAAAAAGCAATGTTATCATTCGATATATTGTATTTGAGAAAAATATATTGATTAGAAAATCTGTGTAAATATTGTTTAGTGTCGAATTATAAAGACAGCCATTATGATACCCCCTATAAAAGTAGTTTTCACAGTGATAAGCAACAAATTGTTAATTGTTTTACTTGAGTATTAAAATCAAAAGAAGAACCTCTCTGAAACTATACACAAATCTGGATAATGTTATTAAAACTCGGTAATCCTAAAATATTTAATATACTATTTTGTTTTATACTCCAAAGTCCCTAACCTGTGCGGAAAACAATTCACCAGTTACAAAAGAAATGGACAAATGAAGTGAAAAATATGGTGATACTATCTAAATAGACAACAAACAACTTCTTGGTGACACATAAAGGAACGCACTTTCACAAGCAATGCGAATACACATCTAAAAGAAAGTTATACTTAAACAAATTTTGTATGATTAGGATCTACCAGGTTTGGGATTATTTTGCCCTATTCATTTAAGTCTCAAAAACGCATTGTTTGTAATTATGGCCCATTCAAAATATGAAGTGATATAATGATTTTACTAACTTTGCGGCCTATAGCGGCCTTTTATTATTTCAACAATTGCTACGTAAGTATTAAAGATCAAAAATAGCTCACAAAAGTCTACCATTATTTTCCTATAAGCTTTTCGTATTGTAATTTTTAAGCAAGGTCGATAAAAAAGGTTCAGACAAATGTGGATTTTTCCACAGGTACTGAATGGTTTAAACTTGAGCGTAGATGTGGGTAAGACCGTTGCATTGGTGGGAGCCAGTGGGTGTGGCAAGAGTACAGTTATACAGCTCATGCAAAGGTTCTATGACCCTGAAGAAGGGCAGGTAAATAAACTCATGTCTCCAATTTGTTGAACGCTTTCAGATGATCTCAAAACAAACTTCATTCAAGAGCTAATGAGAAAGTGAAAACAATGTATATCTTTATTGGGGCCTTACATTAATTATGTAGCTCTATATATAACGTTAAACAATTTTGTTACTAAAATATCTCTAACGATGACGACTACCTGACGAAGACTTAGGTGGGTACTGAGTTACTGTGATTCAAAAAACTTACTCTTTTAGATGCATATGCTCAAGTGTAAGCTATTAGTAACAGTCACTTTAGTAATATAGTGTATATTGCAAATCAACAATCTCTCTGCTTTTTAAACAGTGATTATATTAATTATCGCATTTATTTGCAAAAATGCAGGAATAAACTTTATGAGAGAGTCAAACATAATGTAGGGTACATACATATGTTTCACTTCATTGCAATCAACTTTCATAAAGGTTAATAATTAGAAGTAGTTTCTGGAACAAAGATGTTTTTCATCTATGATTTCTCTTGTTAACATTTTGATAATAATTTACATTTAGGTACATGGCAAGTGAATAAAAGAAGAAAAAGTATGTAATTTGAATGAATGTATTTTTTTTTAGTTTGCTAAACAAATATTTTAGATTTAAAAACATTGTACAAAGTGTTAGACAGAAGTTGTCAGATCCCACCATTATTCTTGTCGTCAAAAGTGTAAACATTTTGAAAAAGTAACAAATTTAAACATTTTGAAAAAGAAACATTTGTTTTTCTTTGTCTGTATTGAAATGTTTATCAGCTAATTTCAAAGAATACAGAGTTGGATTTTGCATATAAGGTTAATTCCTACAGATCAAATAGGAACATAATGGATCAGTGGTTTCTCTCGGTATTTTTCATGACATAGATTATGTTGGATGGTCGTGATATCAAGGACCTGAATCTCAGATGGCTACGAGAGCAGATTGGTGTGGTTAGCCAGGAACCTGTCTTGTTCGCCACTACCATCAGGGAAAACATCCGATACGGTCGTATGGACGTCACGGAAAATGAAATTGAAAACGCAGCTACTGTAGCAAATGCTCATGAATTCATATGCACGTTACCACAGGTAACACATCACCATTTTCAGAAATAGCTCAGATTTAGCACGAAACTGACATTTATACATAATGCAGTGATTCTTGTGCAAATTACTTTTCATTCGCACCACTACCTGTAGACGATTCATTAAATTTAAGTATTACGTTTAAATATTAAGGATAAGTAAAGATATATTCTTCTGCAGTTGTTTTATTTTTTAAATATCCGGAATTTTCCCAAGAAATTTTGGAGATATTGTTTCAGTATAATTCAATTGCTAAAATGTATGAATCGAAAGGATAGGTGATAATCATTGATGGAACTCGACCGACCTTTCTCACTAACACGCCGACACGCCACCGGTAGACATAATCTATGAAAATAAAATAGTACTGTTTATATTTCGTCGGAATGGGCCAAGTTGTTTTTCTTAAGAAATTATTAATTGAGTAGCCTTCCAAAGATCGGCCTGATATTTGCTTGTGGCTATTTCTCGCGAAAGTGATCCGAGAGCGAGCAATTTTTCAGCTGTGACAAAGATAAATAATGTTTAATTGAAATCGGCTTAAGCTTTTTCAAGATTTACAGACGTCTTACATTAATACTTCGATGGTTTGGCTGATAGTTATTTTGTCTAAAAATGTGTGAATGTACATTGAAATCATCACATTTTGCCTGGGTTTCTCGACAACTATCTTTTTTTCCTCGCCTATAGAAATGAGTTGAATCTCCCTCCAGGATTAAAGCTAAAACACGTATACTCTAAAATCATAAATATTCGTAGAAGATATCATTTCGTTATTTTTGTGCGTGACGAATATATAAATTCTAGTCGAAAAGTTTATTCTTGATTGTGTGTTCGGGTTAAAAAGTGTAAGCACACGAAATTTTGTCTCTCGAAATCGTCCATTTCGTCCCAAACCACGAAATTGTATCATCACGAATACTTCTGAATGTACATTGATTAAAAACATAGACCATGTAAATTATTATCCCCTACTCTGTGTATGAGGAAGTTACTAGAACGATCTTCTTTTCTTTATAAGTTTAGTCAGTAAGCTAGCCATTCCAATCTTCGCCTCAACAAGAAGTTAACTTTTCTAAAAACTAATAAAATATTTGCTTGAAATCGTGCGCGTTTAATAATAACATCACAATGGCTTTTTGGAACATGAGATCCATGATTTGTCTCGAGAAGTCAATAGAAAAACATATATATTGAGTGCCAACTTTGTCCAGAGAGCTCGACATCAGATCATGTTTAGGGATGGTATAATGCCTATTAAATAAGGTTGTCTCGATGGATATCTATGAGCAGCTTTTATGACAGTTTGTTGCATCTTCTCTTCTCTGTCTTTTAGGGTTATGAAACTCTTGTAGGTGACAGAGGAACTCAGATCAGCGGTGGGCAAAAGCAGCGTATCGCCATAGCGCGAGCTTTGGTACGCAATCCCAAAATTCTCTTACTGGATGAAGCAACGTCGGCCCTAGATAACGAAAGCGAGGCCATTGTTCAGAACGCTCTTGAAAAGGTACGGTTCTTATAGTTGATACATAATATTGTGACTACATTTATTTTCGTGTGTTTTGTGGTCTTGCGAAAACAAAGTACAGTTTCGTAGGTACTTAAAATTGTGGATTGGACAAAGTGAACTTCTTGTCTTCGCAAATTTATGTTTTGTAATAATCAATCAATCCAAGAAATTTGTACCTCACGAATAGAAGTGAATTCTCATAATAGTGTGAAAGAAATCACGCATTCGTGGGTGTCGACGATGAGATACTTTACATTTCTCATGCAAACGCGTTGTCATTGTACCTAAAATGTGGGAATTTAGAACCTTAATATAAGTAAATGTAAGTTTTCACTGAGCACACACACCAAATCAAATGATAATATCCTCAGGAAGTTCTACTTTTTTAATTCACTTTCATCAATTTACACTCAAATAATCCAATGTGATCTAATATGAAGATCTCTAGACAGTACTTAAATTGTACTAATTATAGATGTCTCTCAACGTCTTGAAATATTATCTTTCTTTTTTCAATTCCAAACGAATGACCAATGTTCAGTGAAGGATTGAAAAAAATACTAAAAATGATCAATCAATTGGATTTTGCTTGCAATTCTTAAAAAAAAAATAATAGGTTTTTTGCGGTAACTGTTGTTTCTAAGTAACCATATTTGTGCCGATCAATATTCGTTGTATGCTAATAAGTTCATGGTCTTTGAATGTGAAACAAAAAAGAAAAGACTTAAAATGTATATTAACATTTTATTACTTGAATACTAAGATCTCGTATTTTATTTGCTTTTGTACTCTTTGGAATGTAAACTAATACTTGCTATTTCACAATAGGCCAGGGAAGGGAGAACGACAATAATAATAGCTCATCGTCTGTCCACAATACGGAATGCAGAAACAATTTATGTCCTTCAGGACGGGACGGTCGTCGAAAGCGGCACACACAGCGAGCTCATGCAGAAGGAGGGATTATTTCATGATCTTGTTAAACATCAGGAGGTAAGACTATTAGAATTATCTTAAAGTGGAGTAGAACAGAAACAAAATCAAAATGAGCAGTGTTAATGGGTCAAACTTTATCAGTCCTGATAATTATTTTAGCTCACCTGCACAATGGTGCAGGAGAATGTGTGCTATAATCCCGGTGTGATCCGCTCTGGCGTTCACCTTATTCGCTGTAGTGAGCAGGATAAAGTTTGCATTTAAAAAAAATTTTTTTGTTTGTTTTTTGTTTTTTTGGTAAATATACATTTAAATTTTATTTTTTACGTCGAGTAGCATATGTGAGTTCTTATTTATTACCTTCTGCGTAATATTACTTATTTTGTTATTATTTATTTAATGAGAACGTTAAGGATATGAAGAACATTTAGGTTTATTGTTTGTTTTATGTAAACAGCAGGTTAAAATTTGTGTGCAAGTTTTTGGATTGCTGTGTTTTTCTTTGCTTTGATTAGCATTCTATCTCTTACTTTATATACAATTTTACTCTTTTGGGGAACAATTCCAGTTAAATGTATGAGGGCAAAGTCTGTGGTTAATGTTTTGTTCTGCGCAGATGTCGGGTAAAAGTTTGTGTGTAGGGTTTTGGTTATGGGTAATACGAAGAAACTATGCATATTGAGTGTACGTCTGCGTATTAGCATATACTAGTATCTGACCATTATGGCCACTTTTCATAGTTTTCCTCATTTTGGTGCAAGCTATTGTTAAAAGTGAGGTGAAGTTTGTGTTTAATGTTGGCTATATCCCGTTGAAGTTTGTGTTTAATGTTGGCTATATCGCGTTGAAGTTTGTGTTTAATGTTGGCTATATCGCGTTGAAGTTTGTGTTTAATGTTGGCTATATCGTGTTGAAGTTTGTGTTTAATGTTGGCTATATCGCGTTGAAGTTTGTGTTTAATGTTGGCTATATCGCGTTGAAGTTTGTGTTTAATATTGGCTATATCGTGTTGAAGTTCGTGTTTAATGTTGGCTATATCGTGTTGAAGTTCATGTTTAATGTTGGCTATATCGTGTTGAAGTTTGTGTTTAATGTTGGCTATATCGTGTTGAAGTTTGTGTTTAATGTTGGCTATATCGTGTTAAAGTTTGTGTTTAATGTTGGCTATATCGTGTTGAAGTTCATGTTTAATGTTGGCTATATCGCGTTGAAGTTCATGTTTAATGTTGGCTATATCACGTTGAAGTTTGTGTTTAATGTTGGCTATATCGTGTTGAAGTTCATGTTTAATGTTGGCTATATCGCGTTGAAGTTCATGTTTAATGTTGGCTATATCGCGTTGAAGTTTGTGTTTAATGTTGGCTATATCGCGTTGAAGTTTGTGTTTAATGTTGGCTATATCGTGTTGAAGTTTGTGTTTAATGTTGGCTATATCGCGTTGAAGTTCATGCTTAATGTTGGCTATATCGTGTTGAAGTTTCTCTTAAAACCTTCGTTCTTGTTGCTATAAAGCCTCCTTCTTTATCTGGTCTAAGAGAACACAGATTATCTTTTATATACTTCACAACAAATATGATAGTAGGAGCTACGACGTTCTCGTTATCTGTCTGTCTGTCTGTCTGCTTGTTTGTCTGTCCATTAGTTAGTGCGTCTATTTGCACATCATATCTTGGTACAGTTTTGAGTTACTTTCCATCGGTTTCTCAGGAACTGTTTTTCGAAAGAATCATGCTGCTTATTGTGTTGATCCAATCCGGTAATAACGACAAATTATGCCCATGATTGGTTACTATTTCCTTCAATTCATGTTTTAGTGACTTCCTTTAAACATAGCATTTGACGAGTTTCTTTTAATAAAACCGAGTGTCATATAAATACATAAATAATCTATTGTCCGCTTCGAAGTTTGGAGGAAAATAGTTTTTCAAGAAAGACAACAAAAGTTGAAAATAGATCAGTCCTTCTACTTACCTTATTCTTTATTTGTCTTACAGGTGGTGCATAAAGTATCGGAGGAGGATGAAGGTAAGTAATTTTGACAATAGTGATGAAACAATATAGAACATGAAAAGTTGTTCTTTATTAAAGTCTTGTATCGAGATTCAGGAGCCCTATAATAATCGCCTTTTCTGTCAATCACTCTATCCATGCATCCACACTTATTTTAACCAGTATAGGTCAGCGACTCTTTGATATTATTCCATGCCATTTGATGGGAAACTTCTTTATATATGAAGATGTTATTTTAACTGGTTTTATATTATCAACTCTATTTCTGACAAAGTTACAGACCTGTTTTTAATCACTTCTGAATATTCACAATAGAAGTTTCTTGTAACAGGCATAACTCAGATATAATTCAACATACTCTAATGCAATTTGGTGCCGACATTATCTTCTGGGTGGAAGTATGGGTTACGAAAATTATGGGTCCTGTTCATAAGCTTCATGTCTTCACTGTGGAAGCTGCATGGACTCAGCATGCATAATGAAACATTCAACATATCCCGATACAATTTGGTTTTAACACTGTCTTCTATTTGTAAATGTCCCTTTCAGGGGTGTCTCTTTGACTACACTTCGATGTAGTTATCGTCCCTTTTGCGTTGTGTTTCAATGAGGAAACCCTTGTAACTCTGTCAGTATTTTTATTTAGAATGTAAGCATACAATTACAAAGAATCAGAAATTATAAGTCATGTCCTTTGTCCGCGTGCAATTCTTTGACGTAGGCTCCCATCTTTATCAGTCCAGAAAGATAATGTTTCTACCTACGTCTGTTTTACTGTTTATTTGTCTGTCTGCATGTAAGTATCTAATTATGACAAAAGTGTTTATATCTATCAGTTACATGCAACTATGAATGCATTACATTATAATTCTTACGTTTGCTTTTCTGATATTTATTAAACACTAAATATCAATGATTGTAGATAACTTTAAATTCTTTTCCAGTGCTGAAAGAGTTGAAACAAACATTATTCGATGAAAGCGTTGCACCCCTACCCGCAGCTCAGCCAACATTTGCCAAGGAGAATTCGGAACAGGTGGGTTTGTCGAACGTCTGTCTCTATCAATATATGGCTGTTCATTGCTTCAAAGTAACACTGTTGGAGACAACATAATCTAGAAGTCTACCAAGGTTATGAAGTTTGTTCTCTACTTATTCTCCGGACATAATTTACTTGTTTACGTGATAACGCAACTACAATATTCACAAGCATGCTTCCACATAGATGGCAAGCAAAATGCAATCGAACGTTGATACTGGCATATGTTACTTTCACTGAGGGTATAAACTAAACTGAAATTATATAGTACTATATAACTTTCAGAGATAGTATCAACTAAATTGAGATTACACACTAGTGGCGACGTAAGTACAAGTCTATTTTCCAACTGAGAATTATAGTACAAGTTACTGTTAACATGCAAAGAAGCGCTTCCTGAAAGAGAAGAAAGACAATTGTAGTATCTATGTTGACGTGACTCATGCAGTAGCACATTCAAATAATATTTATGAAATTTATTGAATTTCATTCATGGCTCATAAGCCAGTCGGATGTTTTTAAAACCTCTTAAAAATTCTTCAGCTGCCATCGTGTCGGTCATTTTCGGATGAATGTCGGGGCAAGTTCTTGCAGTTATCGTTCTGACTGTATCCACAAATGCGTCATTTGACTCAGAATGATGATGCCTGAGTTCAGACAATGTTCTCCTGAGAGATGGGGATGATTCTCTGTCCTCAAATCATTGGCTTTTGTAGCCAGTTATGTATAGTAGACGAGGCAGCAGGGATATTTCATTGCATTACACTTCAGACATTCATACAGTCTATCTTCTCTCTTTCTGACAATTGCAAAGTTTGTGTAATTCTTTCAAATAAATTTAAAAAGATATCAATGTACTCAGTAATAACTGAGCCTGAGGTGCATTGTGTCTAGTCAATGTTTGCGCAAGCTCATTAGGTCCTCCATAAGTTTCCTGGATATGCAGCTTCTTTTAAGTATCTGAATGTGGAGTGCTACCTGAATACTTCATTTGAGTCTTCGCTGAACCCCAATGGATCTTGCAAAAATTAAAATTGTTGCAAGTACTTGAATCTAGCATCATAATTGTATGCGCTAATAGTGACATCATTTCACTGCTCCCTTCTTTAACCCGTTGAAAGATGTGCCAAGATTGTATATAGCTTACCATTTGCGTCTTCAACATTTAAGTGGCTTATTTTATATCCTTTTTATCTACTCTGCTGTTCAATACGATGATTCTCGGCTTTCACGATTTACGAACAACGTTTTCTATCACTTCAGCTGTGGAATTTTCACAATGTCTATTTGCATCAACTTTTTACTCTTCTTTGTATGTATGCCATCTGTAAGGAGGTCACTGGTCCAATAGAAACACTTTTTCTTTCGGTCTTATTTTCAACAGGTCTGCTTTAGACTTTAATTTATTTTTACCTAACTTATTGTAGAGTGCCACAATTTTGTTTTTACTTTCTTTAATCAATTTACTGAGTTCAGGATAAGCTTCCTTGAAGATCTCTAGGAATGTGTGTCCGTTGTGTATATTCCACTCAACGATTGTATAGTATGGTGCACCAATAAATTTAACTCCTTAAATCCACCTTCTTTAATTACAATGTCTGCAATATGTTTGGTATAAGCTGATAATCTGACCAGGAGTTCTGTTAAGCAGTTATATGTAGCCCTGTCACTATTTTCTAGTACAGTTTCCTGTGTCAGTGCACACAAACAAGTAAACTGTTTTTTTAAGCTTTTCTTTTATGTAACCTATTTTGGTTTTCAGTAAGTCAAAACACTGTAGTGTGGAAGATCCCCTTTGATATAGATGCACTTATGGACCATCTGGAATATTATCTTCAGGCTGTTGCAGCCTTGAAGCCTTGTTATTAGATATCAAGATGGCTATGTAATTACTTTGTACTCGGCACATGTATTGGACTTTGTAGAAGAATAAAGATGTAGATCAGTACTGGAAATTGATCAAAAACAACTGCTTAGGTGTGGGGATGGGGGGGGGGTGTTAGGGTCAAACGCACGGGCAGCTGTACAAACAAAAGTCATTCCTGACAAAATAACTGTATTCGATGTGAACACACGTAAACAAGTTGAATATTGTGCTAAGATGTGAATTTAATTATGTGCAAAATGAAAATATGCAAGTCCTTGCGACAGCTTAACTCCTTGTTATTGAGTCTGATTTCAAATAATAAGTCATGCTTTCTTAGTAAATATAGCCCAGATCTACAGAAACTATAATCAGCATGATAATTGCAAACAAAGCAACAATATAATGAGTATTACTCAAATATTACTTATTGCAAGCTATAGTGTACACTAATAGGGTCCTTGTTTCAACGTCTTGTTAGTAACAACTACTGTTCCTTAAACATATATGGACCAAATATCAGGTCAATTAAACATATTCAAGCTCAGAAATATATTGTTAACTGAAAGTAGCTTTTGAATATTTTGTAATAAATCAATATTTTATTTTCATAAACATAGTAAGGTAGCATTTGTTAACGTAAACCCGTCACGTGATATTTTTGTTTAAATGATTAAATTGAAAAAAATGACTGCCTCTGCGGCACAACAGGGTTTTTTTGCTTGTTTTTTTTTTCACGGAAAAAAATGAGGATTATCCTGTTGAGCACTGCTGCGCGTGAGGGTCGTTACTAAAGTGCAACCCCGTAACAAGAATCATTTACACTTTGTTCGCAATAATGACGTCTTAATATTAAATAAGTCACCAAAAACGGTGGAACATGGACAGTGTCTGGACTTATTTATAAAAACACATCACTTTAATTTGCTTTTAATACTTCTGGATGTTTATTTTTTTAATTGTTTGATTAGATACCTTATTAAATGACGCTATCTACTTATGTTTTCAGGAAGTCAAAGAAATGGAGGCAAAATATATGCAAACATTTTCCATGAAGAGAACTTTGCTCCTCAATGCTCCTGAGTGGTACATCATTGTTACAGGTTGCCTATTGGCTGTCATATCAGGGGCACTGCAACCAAGCTTTGCCTTTTTCTTGTCTGAATTCATCGGTGTAAGTACATACAATCTTGTAAATAAATCGCTGTCTCTGTGTGTTATCATGACTCACCTGTACCAGTTACATGAGTTTATTCTTTTTCCTCTAAGATTTCAAATTTTATTAAATTCTCACAAACTGACAGCGGGTCGCAGAGACCTGATTTTGTATTACTTTGCTGTTTACATATTGCACATTTTTTAAAATTCTTGGTTAAATGACATATATGAAACATTTACATATATATCTATCATTGCAGTGTGATTTAAATTCAGCGAGGACTCTTAACTTAGTAATATACTGAATAACCCCAAATGACTGTCAAGTCACACTAACCTATATTTTTAGATTAATTTGATTTTTAAAATGGCTAATATTAGTTTCAATACCATATATGACGAGTGATATTATGAAAATGATAAATGTATGATACGGAGCTCTGTTACCAAACGCTATCCAATAAAATGCTGAAATGAGTATGAAAGTAAGGTCAATATAATCTGACTCTCATAACTGTATTATGCCGAATATCACCTTTGACCGAGTGATGAATGTCCCTCAAAGTCAGATTTATGTTTTGAAAGACATATTCTTTTTTGCAGGTGTTCAGTGCTGAGCAAGACCAAATGAGGCAGACTGCTAAAATCCTATTTGGTGTTATCGTGGGAACTGCTGTATTTTATGCCGTGATCCGCGTTCTACTGGTAATATTATCTTAATAGTAATAGATTATGCATTGTATTGGCTAATAGTATGACAAGCATATTGAACCATATATGTACAACCACACACACTCTCTCTCTCTCTCTCTCACGCACACACACACACGGGGACGGGGGTTCGATGATGGTTGTTATCGTATATATATATATCTGTCCAATACCTTAAAATGCTACCCATTGAGTCAAATCACATATGGGCTGAAAATGAACGTGGCCAAAAAGAGAAGTATTGGATGCAGATGCGAACTGATGGCAAATTTAGTCTAAACGAAAAACTAGTCCATAAGTATTCTGTTTAATCTACCGTGCATTGGTTTGTTTCCTCGGTTTGTTCAGCCTCAAGATATTACTATTATTATTAATATTATGAATTTTATTATTATTATTATTATTATTATTATTACGTATTTCCTAAGCCTACCATTGGAATGTAAATATATGCATATCTTTGTATCTCAAGGTTGAAAATATATAGAAGATATAAAGACTAGAAGCGAAAAATAAAGCACCGCTATAGATGGCACTCTATGTAACCCGAATTGCTTTTAATGACGTAGATAATTAGGTGTGCACTAGATAGTACAGTGCTATCATGCTTCTAGCTTGCATCCAGATTTGTTCACCTTATACACAGATACAAGGCCCCTTTCTAGACATGTAGTTTATTCTTCTGCAATTCTGTTCTTTTTCTTTAGTGACATTTTCTTTCTTCTGGATAGATTAGCTTCGCTGTTCCAAAATGTAACTATTTATTGTTCAATACGCGTGTCTTTAATTTGTTATATATATATATATATATATATATATATATATATATATATATATATATATATATATATATATATATATATATATCAAGCAAGTTAAAGACACGTACATATATAGTAGATACATACAATAACAGCACAGCTGCGGTGCAAAAATGTCAAAGTTCTCGGGTTAAAACTTGTTAACTTATGGTAAAGTGTTTGACAAAAACAGTTTATAAGGACACTGGCTTAAGTAAGGCCATAAGTCCAACATTGTAAACATTTTTGTAATAGTAAGAAACTCGATCATAACCAAATCTTTAAAGGGTGAAATCATTAAGGATTCAAGTGTACTGACTGACCTAATGTCCCACTATTGTTACCATGTCCCACTATTGTCACCATGTCCCACTATTGTCACCATGTCCCATTATTGTCACTATACCTCACTATTGTCACCATGTCCCGTTATTGTCACCATGTCCGACTATTGTCACCATGTCCGACTATTGTCACCATGTCCCACTATTGTCAACATGTCTACTTACGGAGCAAAAATGTGCAACATATAATGTTCACACGCTAAATGTGTTCCAGTAAATACGACTGTTAGCAAATTTCTGAAGAAAGAAAAAGAAAACTATGTATGGCCATTTGCACACTTTCTGAATCTAACACCATATAAAACTAGGGTCGGAGCTTTTATGGTCCGTTACAGTATCAATTGTCGAAATGGAAGTCAGAAACATTACAACAATTGTGATGTGTAAACTTTAAATGTGGAATTAAGTGGAATGTGGAATTAAGAAGTTAAATTATTATTCTCAAAATATTCTTCTTTAAAAGAAAAATATTTCATAGTCCGAATAGCTACATTTTTATTTAGACGGGTAAATAATGTTTTCAAATCACATCTTCAGGGAAACTAAAGAGATATAATTATAGTCTGAAATAAAAAATGTAAATATTTACTTTAAGCAGGTACAATAAGTCAGCAGATCACGTAGCACGAAAATTTTATTTAACTTTTGATCAATATTATGCATAAAGACGGTTTATGAGATCTGACTTCGTTTCGTAATTCAGACTTTATCTATACTGTTTAATCTCATGAGTCCGTCTCTCGTCCCTAAAACTTCTGTTCTAAATGTTATCCAACATCATGGAGTTTAACATAAACCATTATCAATTTTCTCCATCAAATTCTTGTATTTTTAATTGAGTGATCATTTTGCTCGTCTGTAATTCGATATTACAGGTACTGTTGTTGTTAATTTTTCTCGCTTGTAATTGGAGCACCGCTAAACTTGCACCTACGAAAATCGCAGATACTCACCTAGTTATGTCTAAAAAAACAGAAGCTTAATATGTGCTTTTATCGTTGGTCTGCTGCAGTATATTTGCTTCACTAATGCTGGTGCCAACTTGACACGGAGGTTGAGAAGTTTAGCGTTCGGGGCCATTATCAGACAGGTATGTAGGTTTATATACATTCGGGGCCATTATCAGACAGGTATGTAAGTGTATATACATTCGGGGCTATTATCAGACAGGCGTAGATGTATATACATTCGGGGCCATTATCAGACAGGTATGTAGGTGTATATACATTCGGGGCCATTATCAGACAGGTATGTAGGTGATATATTCTCCATAACTGGACTTTTTTAAGGCTAAAGTAACACATGATAGATGATATGCATTTTACGTCTTCAATCCTTCAAATCTAATTTAAGGAATAGCCAGTAGAATTATTCAATGGTGTATCAGATGCATTGCTTGCATGATTATGTATTTCATAGTAATGTACAAGCTACATGTGTTTACTTCGATTCTTCTTTATACAAAACACTAAAAGTAAGTGTCTAAGTTTTCAGAAAATATAAATCGGGGGTCAATTTGGATAGCAACACATCAAACTTTAAAGCTGCTGCTATTATAAATAGAATTTCCTGCAGAATATTTGTTCATACTTTTGCTCATATATACAAATCAGTTTCACCGCAAGAAAAGAGTATAAAATCTAAAATAGCCTTGGTGCTTCTTTTCAGGATATTGCCTTCTTCGACGATCCCCAAAATAGGGTGGGTCTCCTCACCACGAGATTGGCAAATGACTGTACATTAATACAAGGGGTACGTTCTCTATAATCAGTTGATAATAAATAAGTATACGAGGAGAATAGCAAATGCATATACGCTCTTAGTTGATTCATTAATTAGATAATAGCAAATGCATATATTCTCTTCGTCGATTCATTAAGAGATGGATGTGGAGAAGGAAGAAAAGAAGACCTTTGTAATTGTTTATAACGTAGCTACATTGTAGTAATTTTATTAGGTTATTATACTTTCCAAACTAATTAATTAGTTAATTAATTAATTAGGAAAGTATAACAGTCTTGCAACTGTTTGTGCGGAGTTAGATTGTAGTAGATTTATAAGACTGTTATACTTTCCTAACAATGTTACTCCTGAGCAAACAAACTTTGTTTAATTAATTAATCAATTGCTTAATTAATTAGGAAAACATACCAGACTAATAAATCAACTACAATGTAATTCCTGCACAAACGATTGCATGTGTCATCTTTTTTTTCTTCTCTACATCCGTTCTATTGCATGACTTTGTGCTTAATACTACTTTTTCATCAAATCGCATTATCCTCTTTAAAAACACTGTATCATACATATATTTTAATCATGTTTTAATGCTGGATTGCTTTAGTTGTAAAGACAAAGCCACGTTTTGCCCACCATATTTGTGGACATTTTCGCCTGGTTTGATTTTCATGATTTTTTTGTCTTATAACCAGTCACGAAATTTAACCTGTGTAAAATAAAATACTTAAAAAACTGCAAAATCGTCAAAATTAAAAACGCAAATGGTTTTCGAATTGAAAATGCGCGAACATTTAGCGATGCTGAAATTTGGCCGATATATGTTTATATATTGCTTTTTTTTTCAAGCATGTGGACGGTTTGTGTGCCACTTAAATTGGTGAAAATGAATATTCATGAAAAAGTTTAACATAAAACTGCTGCTGAACAGAATGTGCCTATTTATATTCTGAAAAGAAATTCCCGTCATATAGAATGCATATGTACAAAAACGATTATTTATTTGAATGCGATAAACAAGAGTAATAATTGCTGTGCTGTCGACTTCTAGTAAAATGTGGTATTTGAAACAGTAACAATTCAGAATGAATTTTTTTTAACTACTACTTTAAAGGTTTGCCAATTGCAAATTCGAGGTTCGTGTAATACTATAATCAGGTTTTTGTTGAATGAGCTCATTGCATAGATAAGTGCGTTGAAAACTCTCGTTTTGTTAATATTTTTGAATCTCCTTCATAGTTATTATCATTGACCGATGAAATGAAAACTAATAAGTCTGTAGCACGTGCTAAAGAATATATAACTTTATATTATTAGATACGTAATGAAAATGTTAAAATATTCATTGATGCATGTATCAATGCGTCTTTTTGTCTATTCCACAGGCAACTGGCTCTAAAATCGGCACTGTCTTAGAGTCTGTAGCAACAATTCTTGTGTCTTTACTCATTGCCTTTGTCTTTAGCTGGAAGCTGACACTGGTTGTCCTTGCTTTTTTGCCTCTCATGGTTGGTGTGGGAATAATTCACGGAAATATACTCCAGGGATCTGCTAAATCGGATAAAACATCTACCGAAGAAATTGGTCAGGTATGTTAAGATAAGAAGAACCGTTTACACATTCTATGTTTTCGTTTTTTAATTATTGTTAAAAACTTTTTGATTTGAGTTTTTCACGTATCAGTTAATATTCACCTATTCACGTATGGTGTTTTAACACGTAGACTATTGTCAGTAATATGTGGCGCAGGCCTGACACCTGTTCGGTGACCAAAATAACTGCGTTAGTTTTTTCAACCTTTATGTCAGTTTTAATAGAACTTTTTTCATACTCATAGCATACACTTTCTCAGCCTCAATCGTCATATAAATAAAGAACTATTTTCATACTCATAGTATACACTTTCTCAGCCTCAATCGCCATATAAATAAAGAACTATTTTCATACTCATAGCATACACTTTCTCAGCCTCAATCGCCATATAAATAAAGAACTATTTTCATACTCATAGCATACACTTTCTCAGCCTCAATCGCCATATAAATAAAGGACACTCAGTCAATTAACAAATAACTTGTTATTGTCTTTCTAGCTGGCAATATATCTCAGACACCATAGTATTTAGTTTAAAATTTTATTAAAAATAAGATGAAAATATTTTCTTCTTTCACTTCGATCAAAAGAGAGAAATAAATGCACTACTACACCGAATATAAATATCGAACGTGACCATGAAAATCAGCACAATATAATTTATTACAAAATAATGAAATTTTAAGACGGATACTTTATTGTAAGAAGGGCTTCATAAGTGACATGAAACAGTTTACATTTTGAAATTATTTAATACTTTAGTGAACTTAAGTGATTACTTTGATGAAGTGCAATAAATAGTTTAGTAACACCACTATATCTGAGCAATGGATTCTTATTATTTAATCAAAACATATTCAATATTTGGAAGACCCTAAACTTTCTACAATCTTCAAAGATGCGTGTGTTCATATTGATAACTTTTTCCAGGCTTGGTGTCTTTAATTTCATTAGTTTTACCAAGAGGGGTTACTCTTATTATCCAGCAATGAGCAATCCAGTTTGTGATATGGCACTTCATTTATTATTCATTACTCCCCTCCTATAATCCATCACTCGATAAATCAGTTGCAATGAGATTGAAGGCACGGCACTAGCTTTTTTCCCACCACTTTTTACTCTAGCACTAAAAAAAATCAAAAAGCTTAAATTCCCAATTTTGACATAGTTTAACTCAAAAACTTTGGTACTAAGATATATCAATATATTGCAGAAGATATTGGCTCAGTCCAATAACACAACTGTAAAAATTAAATTCATTCAATTTAAATTTAAAAGCTTCCCCATGCTTGGTCCCATTTTACTTAATTAATTTGCTTATTAGGTCTTAAATATAGTGTCACGTGATATGTCTACTACTGTAAAACATATTTAACCTTCTATACCTTGTTCGGACTGAAAGGTTTGACCATTATGGCTGTAATTAAATAGGTGCCAATACGTCATCTAGAAGGACTAAAATATGTATAAAGCATATTCTTATAAGTAGTTTCATGACATATACAGTAACACCATGTGCACGATATCTGACACAACGTTTACAAAGCAATTCAGAGATTTATAATCGCCAACTTGTTTCGTATACCACGTGTATCAATTTTATGACAAAACTCACAGACTTCGTACGATCTCAATTCAAACACCTCTGACGTAAATGTTATCATCACCTTGTATGAACGAAAAGCAAATTTAATTGCACATTTTGGCATACGAATCTAGAAACTGCAAAAATCAGTCTGACCAATACTGTAGAATTTTTCATTCCCCAGTCACCACCATGGTTATTTAAACGTCAAGATATAACGCTTGATCTTTGCTAATCAAAAGTCCTCTCACCAGTTCTCTCCTTTAAGAGTAAATTTAATAAACAAGAACTCGTATTGTGGCCATACATCCGTGTATACAAATGATTCGAAAGCTGGAGAAATGGCTACAGCTGACATTGCCACACTTTACAACACTGTCTCGAGCGTGTTACCAGATACAGACTCCTTTTTTTTTTTTGTCTGCAACAATTACACTCATACTCATCTCTTTGAACTATATCGAGACCTCTAAAAAAATAATTTTATATTCTTTACGCTCTCTGTTCCACCAGAGAGCTTTGCACAATCTTAAATCCTACAATCCTTTAACAACCTAAGTCTTAGAGATACACCACTTACTTATAAAAGCCGTCCAAAGTATCATGTACTTGTGGCTGTCTAGTCTAGTCATACTGGTATTAAGGATAACGACACAGCAGATAAAGCAGTCAAAGTCGCCCTTCAGTCAGCCGTTTCTGAACTGAAGATCATATTTTGTAACTTTAAATAGTATATTAATCGGCAAATTTTATCTGCTTGACAAATTACGTGGAGTGAAAATACCACAAACACGCCTCGGGACATAAAATCAAACCTATTATTGAAGAGTGGCATCCTTCATATTGAACAAACCAAAGAGATGAAATGGTATTGTGTCGTTCGCGTATGGGACACACCTACCTGACCCATTTTACCTCCTGAAAGGTGAACCTCGGTCAAACTGTGTGCCTTGCCAGTGCCTACTGACAGTGAAACACATTCTTGTTGAGTGTATCGAATCGACGTATACCCCGTGAGCAATTTGTTTTCTTGTAAAAACTTGCGATTTGACCCGTGTATGGAATGTATCTTCTATTATCCGTATCTTTTGCTTTCACGCCTTATTTAAGAATTTCTGTGCCAACTTAATCGGTTATCTTTTATCTTGGAGAAATGTATGGTTATCTTTATTACGAAGGCTTTATCTTTCTAAAGACTTTAGCAATATTTTAATTGTACCACTTTAACTGTTTAACCTTTACTCGCGCTATATGGCCAGAAGTGTGCTCATGTCCCGTTAAATCCTATACATATATACATATGTACAAACATCTTGAAGTGAGTAAGAGGATTTAAGAATGTTACATGGTGATTAAATTCAAGACTTAGCGAGGACAACAAAACTATTAAAAAATGAAACTTTCATTAGGCTCGGATATGCCTTTCTTGAAAAAAAAACCTTACAGAATTTAATGTTTTTATGTTATATTATTCCCTAGTTCATCCCTGTTGAATCTTTCTCTACACACTGACCGATTTGTTTTCCCCCGCATCCACATGAACCATAACGCTTAAAAGGCTCTACCAGTTGTGTCCATTTTGCAGCAAGTATGGTGATATCAATGTTTTCCAGTGTATACATTTGAACTTCCTGTCATAAACTGTTCACCTATTCAGGAATAAAGTTCTTTTAATGTCTATAAATTATACCGATACGGCATCGAATGTGGCCGCCTTAAAAACAAATATGTAGAAACTTCAAACGGATTCTTCGATTAGCAGAATTTGACACAAATATAACAGAAGACAATATGTAAGGAAACCTTTCGTTTTTATTCAGATCGTGTCTGTCTCACTTCAGTAATAACGAGCATTGCTAACTGTTGAAAATGCCGTAACCTACTTCTAACAAAACTGCCACAAATTATTTGACCAAATTCCGTATGTGATATTCTGATCTCGAGGTATTTTCTTCTTGTACGAATAATAAATATTTGGTATAATATCTAGCCGTCGTGTCTAACAGTTCGAAATCCTTAAAACTACTTTTTTTTCACAAGGTGATGGACAGACGTTGACACAACTGGTAGCTGAGAGTATTCTGGCATCAACATATTTCAGAATTCAACAAATGATGCCAATCAATTGTCAAAATACTGTCGCCTTTACCAAAAATATAACAAAGAGAAGGCAATTTGTCCCAGGGAATTTTAACAAATCTGATAGAAAGCATCCTAGCATAAAGGTATTTAAAGTTTATACAGATGATGTCAATCAGCTATCAAATGTGACTGCGATCATTTAAAAAGGCAACCATCAAAAGAATTAAAAAAACAACAACATTTTGTTCAAGATCACGAGACAAATTTAGACATAGTTAAATAGACCGACTTCTGGCATAAAAGCGTTTCAATTCATGTACATTTTTTGTCGATAGATTATCAAATATGGCCTCTTTCAAACAATTATATAAATCTTCAGGCGACATCTTATCAAGAACCGCTCAATAAAGTTTGAAGATATTTCCAAACAAGAAACCCCGAATATTTTTAAAAATAAATTTCCAGTCTCTTTTTACGTCAACTTTTCTTTGATAACATTTCAGATTTTTTCTGAGTCTGTCGATAACATAAGGACCGTCGCATCATTAACAAGAGAGTACACCTTTATTGAAAAATATAACAAAATTATCGAGTCAATGCTAAGGTAAGCCATACACAAGTTTTTTAAATTTTTAGCATACTAATAGTTCGTATTCTGCATGCGTCTGGGAAAACCTTATAGTTGCAAGGATATCGTTTCCTCCCAAGATAATGTGAAGGTGTTTCCCTAAATGTGAAACGGATCTAAACTTTCACATTGAGATAAATTGTAACTTTTTATGTAAAAATGAGCGTATTTTCTCTTCCCCCCCCCCCCATCAGCCGAAGAGAGAATATAGCATGCGTTGATAATGTTTAATGTTGCCTTGAATTTCAAGGATGTTCATTCCACATCGAATTTGAGTACCAGTCTATGTTGCTTGATTTACACTGTTGTTGTTAATATTGGTTTCAGTTTTGTCTTACAGACTAAAGGCTTATTATTTATTTTCACTGTCTTACTTTTCTGTACATATTATTTCAACAGCAAGGGCCTGAGGAGGGCTTTTGTATCTGGAGTAAACTTCGCCATGTTTAACTCACTGTCTTTCTTTGGTTATGCTGCTGCCTTTACATATGGAGCTTACCTGGTAGAGAACGAAAGTTTGGCTTTCCATTATGTCTTCAGGTGAGGAATTCCTAAAACACATATAAACACTTAATGCTCTAATATTCTTGAGAGACACTATACAATTAAGTAACGTTGTAAGCGATATGCATGTTGTAATATTCGTCAGTCAGAATACCAATTCAACCACCTACTAACTTTTTTGTTCTAGCGCCTTATTTATAGTTAGATGCAGTTTTTGACCTGTGTGTTGACATATATTGAACTATGAGATATCACACTCGAGGCTTCTCTGGACCTTGATAAACCACATTTCCTTGCAAATATGCTTTTGATGCTTAATACGAGACATCAAGCAATCTGAAAATAACATTTCTTCTCCAACGAATTCTTGCCTGCAGTTCCTAAAAGGAAAACATCATATGTCAGGAATTATATACCATGTCAGAAATAGAACTATATACTGTTGTGTTTTGTACATATCTAGGGTATTTTCAACTATTATATTTGGAGGAATGAGTATTGGAAGACATGCGTCACGTGGGGAAGATTTTACTAAGGCCAAAATGGCTGCTGCCAGACTTTTTTGCATCATAGACAGGGTACCTCTGATTGAATCCTCCAGCAACGACGGCAAGAAATGCGTAAGTCGTTGTCTGGTCATGTGAGGGTGGTATAAAATGTGAAATCGCCAGAGTCGCTCTTTGGCTTCTATATGTTTGAAAGTTTATTTATTTCTTCTACAAAGAAATGCTACATTTAATTTCTTAAGAGGTTTCGTTGTCAATATTTTACCAACCGGTAGACGCATACAATGGGATATCTTTCCATTCCATTTTTTCTTCAAAATCTTACAATGAATTTTTTAGAGTTCTGCTGAATTATTTATTTTCCCATGGACGAATATCACAAATGGTTGAATATGGCTTGCACAGTTTTGTTTGCACATAGACTACGAAACATATGCATTACACTGAACGCTTTTATAGCTACATCTCAGTTTGTATCAGTTCATTATTAACAATCTCCCTTCAGAGCTTTGAAAAGAATAATACATTATATGGCGATGCGGGAAAATGATCAAAGGAAACGGTCAGGATGATGAAAAAGTAATTTTACATGCATGGCACCGAAACGTTGATCATGAAAAAGCAAAATTAAAAATCGGAGTAAGGAAGAGAAAGTATAGAAACTTTTCACCTTTATCAAAATTACCATAATATATTCTTTAGGAGGTCTTCTCGGGTGCCGTTGAATTTAAGAATCTCAGTTTCCATTACACTACACGTCCAGATGCCAGCGTACTCAATGAAATTAGCTTTGATGTAAAACCTGGAGAAACGCTGGCCCTGGTAGGGACCAGTGGATGTGGAAAGAGCACCACAGTCAGTCTCATCGAGAGATTTTATGACCCGGTACAGGGACGAGTGGTAAGGAATACTCGGCAAGTCACGGCCATTAATAACAAATATTTAGGCAGTTTCTCGTTCCCTTGACGTCTTTACTAAAAATTAACTTAGTTGACATGAAGAAGACTTTTCTTTCCCTTTATCGGATTATATATATATATATATATATATATATATATATATATATATATATATATATATATATATATATACATACACATCATACATACATACATACATGCATGCATACGGGGAAAAGGTCATGGATGCACAATAGCTAGTACCCAGTTTCTTTGATTATATTCTTCATTCGTAGCATTAACAGAAAACGTCTAAGTGAAATTACATCTAAAATACTTGGAACGAAAAATGGTTTTGTCAAATATTAGTCCTTTGAATCCAAAGTGTTTTACACGAAACGCTTCACACGTTTCAGTTTTAAGATGACTTATAAGAATTACATCAAAAACTTATCTATTGGTAGTTATTACAATTTTAACATGGAGTACCTCGCGATAAGGCAATTGCTATCCTAGAAATGCATCATTTCTTCGTATTAGCATAATATTACTATTTACATATTTATGTTAATATACCCATATCATCATTTTTATGTGTGTAACATGTGTAATAGCACCTCATGACATCATAAATGACATCATAACATCATGCAAAGGAAATGCAAAACACCCGAGCACCCGACTGTATTTCAAAGTCATTTCACTACACTGTTTTAATCACATAAAATCAGTATTTTTCGTCATGCGATAAATATAATCTTACAGTGTGCTCCATCCCAATAAAGTTTATTAAACTCGTTGAATAATTTAAATCATTCGCTCCCCAAGACTCGCAAAAGATAGAAAGTATTCGACTCGTTTCATACATTTAATAATACTACTACTATTACTACTACTACTACTACTAATAATAATAATAATAATTTATTTGTTTATCGAGGTGACTCATTTAGTCAAGGACTATATACCCCCTGAGGCCCTCTGAAGAAGAAAGTATAGCAATATACATCATACAAAAAGATAATAGTAATTACTATTTATTTTAACACGTCTTTAGTAGTATAAATACTAAATTATATTAAAAGCTATTAGTAACACATACATACTCATGATATCTCTTCTTAAATATGTTAATGCTTATTCCACATAACTGTACCAAAGTATTGGTAGCTTATCTTATTGCTCTGTTCTTGGTTTTGGTGGATGAAGGTTTCCTTGTGATGTTGATCTCAACTGGTAAACTGAATAAAACCTGAATGAATCTTGTTGATACGCTGCTGCAGTTCCATGTAGACATTAATTTACAAGAACTACCTTGTGAAAATCAATCCTTTAATATATTGTAAGGCATTTTAGTTCTTTAAACTATTTTTGTTTAGTAACCAATAGATACATCGAAAATAATGTGTGCTGCCCTTTACAGAAGTTTATAAATCCCGTCAAGCTGAGATCTGGTACAGTTTCTTCATACAGCTGAACAATAATCCAGAATGTATGCATTGTAGTTCTGAACGCGAGTTTCTGTAGGTAAATATTTCTTGATTCTACTGAGCAGAGCAATTTCGGATGACAGTGCTTTACAAATCCTGTTAATATGGTAATCACATTATAAACGATTATCTATAGATACAACTTCACGATTTTCGTCTTCTACATTTTCTAACTGACGATTATTTATTGAAACTATATTTCTAGTGCTACAAACAAGCACTCATGTAAGATTCTCTATTTATCTGAATACTGAGTGAATAAAGCAATATGTGTAACTTTAAACAGAAAACAAATTTAACAGCTATGGTGGAATATACGTTGATAAGCTTCAGTGGGGATAATGTTTGATGAACTTTATGGAAGATTATCTGATTCAGAAAATAACATACGCTACATATGGCACACTCTAATGTAGTTTGGTATTTGTATTTCCTGCCAGCTGGCTGACGGAGATGATCTCGAAAACTTGAACCTCAAGTGGCTGCGGTCGCAGATGGGCGTTGTCTTCCAGGAGCCAACCCTGTTTGATGCTAGCATCGCAGAAAACATCGCGTACGGAGACAACAACCGCTTTGTAACAATGGACGAAATTATACAGGCAGCCAGAAGTGCCAACATTCATAACTTTATTGAATCTCTGCCAATGGTATGACGATTTTGTTTTAATTGACTGATTATTTCTTTGGAAATGCTTCATCTTTCGTATTTGGTGGTGTTAAAAACTTAACAAGCTATGTTAAAACTTTAATTAAACAAAAGCATTTTTTAAATGATTTTGTATAAATGACATACAAATCATTGCCTCTGTATTTTTATGATGAACAATCAACGATACCGGTTGTATACGTAAAAACCTCTATATTCTGTTTTTCATATAGGGATATGAAACAAATGTTGGCCCAAAGGGAACACAACTCAGCGGTGGACAGAAACAGAGAATTGCCATTGCTAGGGCCCTCATTAGAAATCCGAAAATTCTTTTACTAGACGAAGCCACATCTGCACTGGACTCAGAGAGTGAAAAGGTAGACAGTTCGGGAAAGATTAAGGGGTTCTAGTCTAAAGGAAAACTTTAAAAAAATTTAATAGATGTAGAACCCATGAAAAGGCACATTTATATTTTGTTGGTGGTGGTGGTAGTGGATTGTGGTCTTCCTTTCGTGGACTTCTGAAGAATGTATTATTACTATGAACGAGTGTGCAAAAATAAAAAAACTTGAAAGCCCGTAGTGACAAAGTTTGCAAAATTAGCTTGATAAACAGTCAGTTTGAGGCATATTTAAAGTATGATTCTAAGTAACTACCTATATTGCTTAAGTCATGTTGTACAATATAAATGTTACTTATGTACATGCTAAGTATTATTATCAAGAAAACTGTTTTAGAAAACTATATTTCTTGTGTTACAAATGAAACATTTATATAATTTTCGGATAAAAAAGTATTACATATAGAACTACTAAACAATTACAAATAACCTTCCCGGTTTACAGGAAATACATTTTAGCTATTGTCACACAACTTTCGGTAGTCATCCTTACGAATATAAAAGTACAGCCGTGAAGTACGACAATAAGTTTCATTTATTCCCCATTCCCCTTTCTGGTGTGTAATGCTGATATTGCATTCATGTCAACCTAGTCAATCAAATATCAGATACATGTATGAATATAAAAAAATAAAATCATCTCTGCATGAACTTGACAGGAAAAGATGGGTTCCGGTCTTAAAATGCTAACGATAATTTTTGTATTGAAACAATATGATTCCTTCCCTAATCTAGGAACTGAAATACTGACGAAAATGTCCTTAAGAAAGACACTAAAATTGATTCTCATGAAAATCAATAAATTCATAGTAAATAGTTTGGAATTGATATAAAAAAACGTTCTTTTATCAGATTGTCCAGAAGGCACTCGACAAGGCTAAGAAAGGCCGAACATGTATAGTGATTGCTCACCGCTTATCAACAATCCAGAATGCAGATAAAATTGCTATAATTCACAAAGGAGCAGTAGTGGAACTAGGAAATCATACGGAACTGATGGCAAAGAAAGGAGTGTATTACAGACTTCAGACAGCCCAACAGAGAAGGTGATACACAAAAGTGTTTATTAATTTGTGTAATAATTTACTTGTCGGCCATATTGTTTCCTGTGATTGTATTGAATTCCGTGACGTTATTCCAAAACATTCAAATTTATACTGTATCTTTAAGTTATAAAGTTTTGTATTGAACCGAAGTATTTTTTATGTCTCAAATATTGCACAAGAACCAATACTATGGATCACATAAATTCTCGTACATATCTGTATATCTTTTTTACCGACCCTTGTTGAAACTGCAGTTAATTGCAGAGTTGTTGTTGTGTTTTTAAACATTCATCGATCTTCAGACAGAATGTATTCCTGGCAACGGAATTAGCATATGACAAGACATTGGCGTCATTTTTAATATATTTCTAGGAAAGGTAATGTTATGTTTAGACGTCAAATTCATAGTAAAGCAGGCTGTTAGCAGCAAAACATTGAAATTCATTTTTGTTTACACTTTACTGGCAAAACCTAAGAAAAAATACGTCCGATCTTCCTTCTCATTTTTATTTCTCACATTTTAAATACGCTCCATCTTCCTTCTCAAATTTGAAATAAGTTTATAACCTGATACGTTTACATATGTTACAAAAAACGAAAAGAAAAAAAATCTATATTTTTTATACACTGTTTCTACTACTGTCAAATAAACAGGAACATGTGTGACCTGGCACATGAAGACATTTTTTTTTCTTCTGGCAAAGGTGCACGTGACTACCTTCTGTTTGCTAATATGCAGCCTCTAATTATAGTACTTATAGCTTCTTTTGCAGCATGCGAAACGGTACGATGACGACACTCGAACTCGTGCGATACACGAACTAAACATTTAGTCATGTAATTCATCACAGAGTACTACCGTTCCACGATATTGTCCGATATCATAGATTACAAAGGGGCTTGGAGAACGCAGTGGTAACACACTCGCCTGTACGATCAAAGTAAAAAAAATAAGTTTAAACTTTTTAAAAAAAAAATAAATTGCAAAAATGCTAGAGAGGAGGAGATCTGTAAAGTACAATAAGACTAGCTCTTCAGAATGTAAGTATGTATGTATAGGTGTAACGGCACAGCAGCACAATCATGGCTACATAGTGCCTTAAAATGTAAGACGTAGATCTAATGGCATATTATTTTGTCAAGCATGAGAAAAGTTGAATATAAGCAGCATACAAAAATAAGTTTAGCAAGTTAAGAACAAACTGGAAATATATTGCTTTTTCAAGTTTTGGTAGCAACTTATCAAATGTCTCCTACATCATTTAATTCCCATTTCACCAATCTTTCACGCACGTATGAGAACAGTATTATGGTCAACGTCACTCATTTGACACACTAGATTAAAACTGAAAATTGACATGATTTGTACAGATATTAATGCAACACTATTGTATTCGCATACCCTCTCGTTGGTTTGTACCCCCTACAAATTTTAAAAACAAAAAGCATCAAGGATATAACAAAATTCACAAAACTTAGTCAATTTATAATTTCTAATCTGATTGTCGCCACTGGGGCCCTAACACTGTCAACTTATTATCGTTTCAAATCAAACGGAAGCTCTCGCTGTAAACAAGCAGACAGACTGCACACTGTCCTATTCTGGTTTCCAGAACAGTCCATTTCAGTAAAAAAACTGTGTCGTCTGCGTCCAATATTTGGAATGCTAGTTGTAATATTTCTAAAAAAGTTTGAACAAATAAAAAGGAGGAACTCTTCCATACACGTGTTCAAAGAGATGTAACTCCTAAATTTACGAATTATTGAGATTATCAAAGACGGTGAACTAGATCACATCTCTTTCTTGAAAAGATAGACTCGCCCATGCAAATATGGCTACCGTGTTACGTTTGAAATTCCCGTTTGGTTCGAAACGTCAACAAGTTGACAATGTTAGGGACCCCCTGTTGACAATCAGGTTAGAAATTATAAATTGATGAATGAAATGACTAAGTTTTGTACATTTTTTATATTCTTGATGTGTTTTGTTTTTAAAATCGTTAGTGGGGTTGAAACAAAGGGGAGGGTGTGCGAAGACTACTATAGCCAACCAATGCATGTGATGTACGAGTTTTAGATACAATAAGAAGGAAGTGATTTCAGATACAAATTTTACATCTTATTATATTATAGTTGGCCTTTTTAATACCACGTGTTACGAGAGTGAGCTTTTACAAAGTATTTTGAGGAATTTGGATACATTCTGTGAGACCTAAATTTTTCCGAAGTCAGCCATGCGCAATAATTCAAAATGCAAACATATTTTCCTTTGGATTCGCTTTTTACCATTCGTTAAGAAGTGTAGATTGTGTGGAATAAGTACACAGTCATGACTGAATGATCCATGTAACATTTCATCTGCAGCTTTACTCAAACATGCAACTTATTATGACACTACTTGCAATGTATGGCCTTTTGATTCAAAATATCACCAGGAAATAATCACGGCATATCAAACGTATTCTTCTGTGAGAAATTTAACTCGGTGACTGAGACTGAGATGGTCCGAAATTCTGTAACATTTTTTATCACACTGTGATATCAGAGGTTTAAGCTAGAACATATGTTTGGGCATGCGCAAATTTATTTCAATATTCTCAGTCTATTTTCTACTTTTAACCACTTGGTACTTTTCACTGTTTGAGACTTTTACAATATTTTACTAAATTCAACTAAAAAAAACCAACGAAAAAAACAAACAAACAACATATGCAATCTAAAATTTGCTGCTTAAAGTGTAAGAAGAACTTTAATGTTATAATATGTGGTTCAGTGTTACAGTTTTGTTAGGAGGTTTTCTTGCCATCCGCTTACCAAGATGGGTTGTTTTCCGCCGAAAATATTTGTGTTGGCAATACAAAAATTGTTCTGCCTTCAAGAAATGCCACTTACAGATTTAGACATTCAACTGCTGGTTCCCTGATCACGTAAATTCTAGTCAGATTTATTCCTAGTTTGATGCTTTCAAGCTTATGAATGACCGACAAGCTCTGCTATGAGTGTTATGTCCTGTGTCTTTCAAACATTTATCACATCGAAGCAAAGAAGGAGGCATTTTTGTAATAATTCCAATGAAAAGAAATTTACCATCTATTAGCATACACACACATTTTATTTTTCCCTCTGAACTGTTCAACATACACACACACACACACACACACACACACATATATATATATATATATATATATATATATATATATATATATATATATATCTTGCAACAAGTGCTTGCATTCACTCAATACAATGTATCCAATAAATCAAATAATTACTGGGATCGCATTTAAACCTTGTGATTACAAAATGTACCTCCAACACATATAATGCAGAGTGGCTGAAATAAAAACGTGCAATCCTGTCAGAAACTACAGCTCCATAACTGAAGAACAACAAAAAACCCTATTCGAACATGCTAACCAACACTTACCGATTCGTCCACACAGTTCAAAATCCTCCCGCGAATGCTGGTCACATTTGCCTGTGACCAACAAAGAATCTCAGTTTTCCTCGCAAATTTCGAGTTCACAGCTAGACTACATTCCTTGTTTTTTGTTCGGTGCAACACTTCATATCCCAAAAACGAACATCTGCACAACTATTCCACACGCAGAGACACATGATTCAATGTCAGTGCCAATCCAAAAGAATCGACGTTTTGCTTCGCCAGCGGACAGTGTGTTTGACCTTTGGACAACATTATTTTGGAATGTGTTCATTTTGTTCAATTCTACTTCTACCTGCAAAATTTAGTATTCTATTTATCGTGATAGTTTTTAATTGTGATCACAAGCGATTCATCGTTTGACAGTTTAGCCGCAGATTTGTGGTACGTTGCTACGAACTACACTCACGTAGCGTATTAAATTGGACGATAATGTGATGAGGTTACAGTTCTTACGCGGCGGTGGTGCGGTCAGGATGAGATCTAATTAAAGCTAACCGGAATTTAAATGGAAACACGTTTTTTTTTTTTTTGTTTTTTTTTTTTTTTTTTTTTTTTTTTTTTTTGGGGGGGTCATTATAGGGATGCTTGATAAATAAAATACAATATAAGAGTATTTGAATACAAAGTTTATTTGAATTTGGATGGAAAACATTAAAACAGCTCAGACAAACCTAGCTGTCTTAACATTTTCTTGACCTAGACCAAATAAACGTTGTATTCGAAGATTATAATCTTATACTCTGTATTTCAAGAATCACATTTCAACTTTGTATCTTATATATAAACCACAGAATGTCAAGAGGAAAATTTTCAGTTTCAGAATACTGTCCTCTGTATTTTACCACACGTAACGTGTTTTCTTTCTTGTTTTGAGACTAAAGTAATCAGAGTATTACCACCTATCACAACTAGCTCGGCTAGTTCAGGTTTATTACAATAATTAGATACAAACTAATCTGATAATCAGTAAAGCAGACTCGAAAACTCCACTTCTGTTGTTTTTAATGCTACAAAGATGACTTATACCTGATATTATGCATTCAACGGAGAAATCTACTGTTTTTGTTTTATATATATATTTTTCAAGTCGTAAGTCTTGAGTATCATTGAATGCATTTTATAACTTAAGTCGAATAGGGTTGATATTGATATCCCCTACCCCCACCCCACCCCACTCTTAGCTGCCTTTCTTGCCCATTTGCTGTTTAATTTTCCGGCTGGCCCTCATTTTGCTTTGACTATACGTTTTATGTCCTGGAAATCTCATCAGTCAGGGGATTACATACATATTCTTGTACCAGTCTCCAGCCATATTCTGAAGAATTTGCCAGTTTGATTAATTTTAGTCACTGATTCCTTAATTCCATAATTTCGGCTATCTTTTGTTCTGCCTTGTACACGAACTCTCCCCGTGCTACATCCTTTAAATGTGTTTCTGCCCCTTTTAGTTTTCCGGATACTTTAGTATTCAATTTGAATTGCTCCTCGCAATCTTTCTTGTTGAATTTGTATGAACCATCAAATAACATGTTCTGTTCAGTTTTCCCCAGTTGAATGTTGGACACTTCGAGCTTACTATTCCTTATTTCGGATTCAAATGCTTGTAATCTTCATATTGTAAGTCTGTCAAAATTATTCAACAATTCCCCTCGAGAATTAACGACCGTTTCTTTCATGCGTTCTTCATTTGCGGAGGCATCCATCTTGCGAAGTTTGACTGAAGCACTTTAAATTCTCGCTTGAACTGAGCGTTCACTTCACATTCTTAGCGCCAAAATATCGCGTAGACATAACTTCATTTTCATTGGTCTATTGATCTACTCTCACCAAAGTAATGAAGGGGGCCAACGTGGCCATCTACAGGAATTACATTACTGGGACACTATAGGGCCCTACGGGAATTTAACATTAGCGGTTTTGCGGTCGATATGGGGCCCATGCGGGAATTAACATAACTGTGCCACTATGGAGCTCTACGTGCATCTAATGTGTATAGGACGACATGGGGCCCTAAGGGATATTAACATAACTGTGCCACTATGGAGCTCTACGTGCATCTAATGTGTATAGGACGACATGGGGCCCCAAGGGATGACAATATAGCCCCATATGGGAATTTCATATTACGGATGACACTATGACCCCCTGTGGCAATGTAACATTGCGGCAAATTTGGGATGGTATAGGACCCTATATTAGCCATAATGGGACGGTTTGATGCCCTATGGGAATTAACATAACGGCAGATTTAACATTATTGGGAACTTGTAGGTCCTATTGCAGCGGATCCCAACCTCATGTGGCGACCCAAATCAGGGTCGCATGTGTCCTCAGCAGGGTTGCGAAGGGTCATCAGAAGAAATCATATTATAAACCTGTGGGTCAGGAGGTCCTGTTGGTGGCCAATTTAGGGTCGCAGCAAAAACACGGTTGGGAACCACAGCCCTGTTGAACTTAACATGGATGTGATGGTATGTGGTCCTATGGGAATTTAACATTTAAATACAGGGCTTCTGGAAATCTGCCATTAGTGCCACTATGAGGCCCATTATCGGTAAGGATCCGATCCCCCACCCACCTCTGAAACTTTCATTTTTTTCGGGGTCATTCCAAATTCCTGTGTTGGCAGAATATAGAATATCAGAGAATGTCAAATACAAAAAATATGGTTGAGTAGTATAACCAGAGATGGTACTGTCATTATTAATCATAGGAATGGCTGCAGGTTGACCCCAGCCAATAACATTTGTCTTCATTTAAGCATTGTGTAATGTGTCATATTGAAACTGTAAAGCCCTTTGTGATTGTTGATCGTAAAACTGCTCCTTTGTACATCACCTGAGAGTCCCACCACACGTCATCCTGCACTCAGATTGGTGGATACAAAACACGCAATAGATGGAATTGTTAAAAAGTGCTCTAATTGGCTGAGCCTAAAACAAAAAACAAATAAAATTCCGCGCTTCGGCCAAACTAGTTTCAATCCCTTGCCTATATATTTAGTCTTTTTTTCCGTTCGCAAAGAATCAAGATGTGACACAATATCAGAAGCTCGACAGACATCTCTACCATGCTGTTTAATTCAGATGACCCTATCTATGCAGAGGCGAAGTGGGTGATCGAAGAAAGAACAGAGTAGGCCACATGTGTGAGGAGAATCTATACTGAACGATAAGAGTGTCTTAAAGAGTACTGGAATATGGAGCCTTAGCACGAAGAAGTTTCAGACGGAGAAGAGTAAAGAACTGTCATCTGTGCTAACCATCTCTAGTTAACACACCACTCAAACCAACGGTCCTTTTCAGGGCCACGCAGTATCCTAGAAATAGAATACTAATCACTATTTCCAACTGTCTATGTCTATGTTTGTATTCGAAACCAAAATTGAATATCACCTCCTCGTCCCCCTCGTAACCCTATCTTTGTTTGGATGGCAAGGATGTGTGTTTGAGGCTATAACATAACTCCCCTTTCCCTTATCCGTTTTGTTTGTAAGGGTGGGTGTTGAATGGCAAGGGTGGGTGTTGAATGGTAATATTGGCTGTTGGATTGTACGGATGGGTACTGGATTGTAATTATACTTGTTAGTGACGATCATATAGCTCCCCTTTCCCTTGTCGGTTTTCTTTGTAAGGGTGGGTGTTGGGTTGTAAGTATGTGTGTAAGCGACGATCACATAACTCCCATTTCCCTCATACGTTTTATTTGTTGGGCGTTGGATAGTACAGGTGAGTGTTAAATTGAAATCATGAGTGTTAGTGACCATCACACAAGTCCCATTTCAATCATATAAGATGTCGGATGGTAAGGATGGGTGTTGGATTGTAAAGGTGGGTGTTTGATTGTAATTATATGTATTAGTGATCATCACATAACTCTCCTTTGCCTCATCCGCTTGTTTGTATGTGTAAGTGTTTGTCTTTAATAACGTTTGTTTGTCTGTAAGAATAGGTGTTAGTCTTCATAATTCTATTCCATGCATTACATCCCCTTTATACATTACTCTGTATGTGTGTGCGTTTGTCTTTGAGAGCGCGTGTTAGTGATTATTACCTGTCTCTCCTTCCCGCATCTGTTTGTTGTATGCGCGAGTGTTTGTCTTTGAGAGGGTGTTTTATTGACCATTGCATATCCCTTACCTTTCCTCATCCGTTTGTTTGTATGTGTGGGTGTTTGTTCTTAAGAACGTTTGGCAGTGACTATAGCTTCTTTCCTAATTTCCCTCATCCGTTTGTTTCTTATGTGTGGGTCTAGGTTTGCAGAAAAAATGTGTCTGATGGTAGAGGTGTGAGTGTTGTATTGTATAAATAAGTCAAAATCTGTAATCAGGTATGACTTTGTCCGTCTATCCATCATGTTTGTCCATCCCTATTAAAATGTTCATGGAGGGTTATACTGGCCCTAATATTCAAGTTCCATAAAGGGCTATACTGATCCACCATGTTAAAGTTCCAAAAGGGCTATACCGGGATCCAGTATGTTTAATTTCCATAAGCTCCACTAAACACAGGAACCATTATGTATCAAATTCTTTCCCATTGAAAAAATGGCAAGTATTTTCATTGGAAGAAATTGCCACAAAAAAAAAACAAACTGCGACAGGCTTTGATAAACTCGCCATGATTTTGTTCTTTTCGCGAAGTTATATTAACATTTTCAGATGAGTACATTACTCGATGAGATAACGAAATAACATACATTCGAAAGAGGTTTATCGGCTCTAGCTAATTTGACGACCTAAACTTTTAATTTCATCGCTGATCATACACCCATCCATGTGAGCAAGGCCTGGCATTTCCATTATAATTATTATTAAACATAATTTTAAAAAATGTTATGCTTTTTTTCTATCACGGGGAGCGAAGTCAGCCCCAGTTCATGTTCGGCGTTCTTTGTAGCGTTCTTTGCGTAATGCACGTCATGACCAAAAAAGGTACATGCATACTAAAGAACTGTTTCTATCGCCGTCAAGACTATGGAGTATGTAATGCATAGAACTTAAGAAAATGTGAATTTAGCAAAGAAACATTAAGTAATTAAGGCGTAATATTTCTTTTCAACAAAAGCATTTCATTTTCATTCTTTTATCATCATCATTTTCACATCGTCGTCATCATCATCATCATCACTAGTATTACCATTACTATTATTGTTGTTGTTGTTATTATTATTATTATTAGTAGTAGTAGTAGTAGTAGTATCATCGTTGTTGTTGTTTTTGTTGTTATTATTATTATTATTATTATTATTATTATCATCGACAAATTGCTTTTAACTTTTATTGGAAGGGAGAGGAGGTGGGTTGTTTCGGTAAGTAGGAATTCATACATATAGTCCCTACTTATATCTTTATATTGTAATATTCTGTATACTTTAAATTTGGTATGGGTCTTTTTACGTTTCTGATTACAGTGTTAACTAACTCCTTAAATATGAGACTATCCTTTGAAAGACTGTAATGTATTGGTATTGACAAGCCTTTGTTTATTTAAAAAAAAAGAGCGACTTCCGTATAATTTATTCTTCGATACTACCGTACATTATTCTACCCTTAGAGAGTAATCCATCTGATTTTAATTTCCGTTAATAATGTACCTTTTGTTTACCAAAGAAACTTTGCCTTATTACCATAGTAGCAATTTTTTGCGACAGCCATTATTATATCAAAGTTCCCCCCAAAAGGATATAATACAAGAGAGAGAGAGAGAGAGAGAGAGAGAGAGAGAGAGAGAGAGAGAGAGAGTTGGTTTTAACGGCAATTGTAGTACGTTATTGGCCATATCATGCCGAGGAAATGGAAGCTAAGTGCCTTTCCCTCGGACACACCGAAGCAGCCCACCCCTGGCTGGCCTTGGCGGGTATCGAACCCGCGGCCCTTGAATTACAAGTCCGACGCTCTGCCAACTGAGTTACCGCTGCTCTCTGGAGATAGAGAGACAGACAAACAGACAGATAGACAGACAGAGACAGAGTAGGAGATGTGTTTCGTTTGCTTTTCAAAACTTAACTCATAATTGGTAAAGTAAATCGAAAAATGTGTGTATACGTGCAAGCGTGTTTGTGGTTTGTGTATGGGTGGTGTACGACAGAGAGACAGAGTTTTGATTTATCTGAGACTTGTTATCGTGGGTTCGTCTGTTGGTAATTCAATGAAACTCCTCCTAGGCCTCTGAATGAGCAAACATAAACTGTAAGATGGGAATATATATATATATATATATATATATATATATATATATATATATATATATATATATATATATATCTGTTTTCTAGAATATGTAGATTTGCACAACTGTATAAGATATTTAATCTAAACTTACTCCGAAGGAAATACTTTGGGATGTAACGGCTGTGCCGGAATGGTTCAATATACTAACCGGGACTCTGTGGAAGACCGGTTCTCTGTACTACAAATATACTGACTGGTTATTTTGTTGTTATTTAAATTTGTTATTTATTTTTCAATGAAAACTAATCTGAACCGCACATAGTCAATCAGACGATCTGTGTTCTGTTGATGCCGTGCTGTGCTGCGGAAAGAAAGTCTTCTTACAATATTGCATTATTTCTTGCAAATGATTCAGTTGGTTGTCACCCACATTACACATCACAAAATATTCCCGGTTGAATGGAACCGGGAGCATTTGCAACGATTTGTTGGATTTACTAATTAGAAGAAACATTTTAGTAAAACTAGGTAAACTACTAGCGAAAATTTAATCACCGTCTTTAAAAGTTTATTTGCTTTGTGTCTTAAGTGTAAAGTGTACGAACATGCAATATAAAACATTTTAACAATTGTTTCGAGTTGAAGACCACGCGATTGAAACCAACTGGCTCTCTCTCTCGATATTGCGCATTCGATCATCGAGAACGCGTAATTCTGTTTTCTAGAATACATAATCGTGTGATTCGAACCCCTCTTCCGACTGGCTACCTCAAGATAGCGTATTCGAGCCTCAAAACGAGCATTCCTGTTTTCTAGAATATGTTCATGTGATTAAAACAACTTTTCCCGTTAGCTCGCTCGAGATCACGCATTCGAGCCTCAAGAAAGAGCCCCCCCCCCTTGTCTCGAAAGAGCAATCATGTGATTAAAACGACTTGTCCTATTAGCTCTCTCTCTCTCTCTCTCTCTCTCTCTCTCTCTCTCTCTCTCTCTCTCTCTCTCTCTCTCGATAAAATATAGTATAGTTCAGCAGATGTTAAATTTTTTCAATCATACTTTAAGGAACATATAGGAAATACCGTAAACCTACTTTCCGTGCGGATACTTAATTTCTCGATGTCCGGATGTCCCATTACTTTAAAATGTGCATTTGAGGCTATTTAATTTCTCGATGTCCGGATGTCCCATTTCTTTAAAATGTGCATTTGAGGCTATTTAATTTCTCGATGTCCGGATGTCCCATTTCTTTAAAATGTGCATTTGAGGCTATTTAATTTCTCGGATGCGACCATCCTCCGAACTCCAAGAAAATATTTAGAGTTCGCGTAAGGTAGAAAGCATAACCTTAGTCATACAAACTTGGAACTTGAAAATTGATTATTGGGAGTCCGAACTACCAGTTTTATTTTTTTTAAAAACGATTTAGACTGATGTGGGGAATGATGTTGTTTTGCATAATCTCTTAGGATGATTGGATTTCAGATAATAGAGCCTTTTCAGTTGTCTCATTTAAGGTATAGCTACACTATTTGAGCCAATGAACTGGGTTTTTTTCTGATTTGTCAGGGAGATTTGCTAACTAGGGAAGAATGTTATTTGCATTCAACAGAAAGCAGCATTAAAGCCTTAACATAACATAAAATCTTTACCGACTTTAGCCTGTTGGCTTTTGCGAAGCAAGTAGGTGTCATTCAACCGGTCCCTGAAACGTCACTTGCAAAAAACATTCCAGTCATTTAATACAAGTACAACTATTTCCAGAAAATGCAATATAACCTATGTTGATATTTTTATATGTTGTGTCCAAGTTAATGTCTAACATAAGAAAGATAGTCTTGGTGCATCTGAACCCACAACTAATGCACTGGATTTCGTCACAAATGTAGAAAATAAAGGCACTTAACTAGTACAGTGATACCTTTAAGGTTTCTCTCTTCTTGTTTCTTAATGTAAAATAGCTTTGATGTAGTTTGAAAATATTATAAGTAAAAAATGATCCAGTAAATAGAAGAAATTCTTTATTGGTGAATACCGTTAATGCTGAATAACATTGCGGTTATTTAAAATTGGGATTTTTCTAATCGTCTTTTATAGCGAAAACAAATCGGTGAGTTGGGTTAGAAGTGAGACTTAATTAAATTAAACAATGTCCATTAAGAATGATATTAAATATTGAAAATCATCGAGAAGAGAGAAAAAAACAATTATATATTTTCTAAAGAAAACTTACATAATTTGAACAAAGGAAGGAGAATGTTTCAACTAGTCAGACAAAAATAGTGTTAGTAATCCTCATGCCTTGCGATAGCAATGCTTTCAACCTATATTTGCGTCTTAACCAGTGATGATGTCCTTGATGGTTGTGCCTGCATTGCAGCACGAACTAGTCGTGCATGTGTAGTATCCCTGGTAATTTCCTGGCATCAAACAAACACACGTGTTGCAGCCGTCTACCGCTTGCCACTGAGTTCCTAGCAAGTACCAACCGTCATTATCCCGGTAATGACATTCCCCTGGGAGTTCTTGAAATTTCGGTTTAGCTAGAAAAAAATTTTGTTCTCAATAAGTGAAGAGCGTGCAACTATACAGCCTGGGCATATTTATGCATTTCAATGCAGTTAACGTCCAGTCTGTAATGTCCGCGGAAAACAGAAAAACCATCAAAATTTATTCTGAAAATCACTGTAGTTGTAGGCATATGTTTTTAGACTATCCAGGACCCATACAAACTGTGAATCAAGGTTTTATTAAACTTGCTTAATAAAGAAGGTTGTAAAGTGTGTATTGTGCAATCAGTCCGTAACACAAACCTTATGGAAGCTGTATGTTTCAAATTTTAGAATATAACATTGTTCATTCAGTAAAGCAATGTATACACACCTTGGCTGTTTAACAACTGAAAACCGAGCTGCTTTTACGCGCTGTTTAATGGATAAGAAGCGAAATTTACGTTTCATCTTTGAAAAACATAGGGGAAATTGTTTTATTCCAGTGAGAAATGTATAGTTGTAGCGTATTTTTAAAATGAAATGCTTATCTGCGCTCTTTCGAAATGTTTTCATGCCGTGAATAGGAATTGCTTTGACTTAGCTCTTTCAAAAGACAATGTGAGGGCGTATGTGTATGGCAAGCCATCGGGGCCATAACGTGGAAACGCTTTGCGATCTCGAGGCTCGATTAAGCGAACTCGAGACTGCCAATCAGGAGAAACTTTGAGTCACGTATTCGAGGAAACAGGAATGCGTTTTATCGAGGCTCGAATACACGATCTCGAATCTCTTATATGTGAACTCGAGAAAGCCAACCGGAGAAGTCGTGTGACTCACATGATTACGTATTCTGTACAACAGGATTACGCGTTCTCGAGGCTCGAATCAGCAATCTCGAAAGAGCCAATCGGAAAAGTCGTTTTAATCACATAATCACATAATCACGCATCAGAGAAAACAAGAATGCGTGTTCTCGAGACTTCAATACGCAATCTCGAGCGAGCCAGTCAGAAAATTTAATTGAATCAACAATTATAAAGTGACATTTGGTTAATTTATATTGCATTTATACGCTATGCTATTTAAATTCGCGGCTAAAACTGTTTATTACATTGGCGAATATATCATGAAGGAAGTTTATTTCCTGGTTGAACACCCTCAAAGACAAGGGGATGTACTTGAACCAGAGAATGATGATATTGTTCCAGCATTATTAGAGTTAAGTCTGTATATGTTCTTGGTACTTTATGTACGTGTGTATATCTCCTTGTTTGCCTGTTTATTGTAGGGACCCTTATCAACAAACAGACAGCATATAGTAATCAACGTTTCATTCTGTCATTTCCTATATGTGTCGATCCACATTTCCATGAACAGTACAACTCAACAACCATTTGATAAATTGTTGCATTATGGTTCGTAAAGTCTGGCTGTTAAATATTTCCTTGTAGGTTTTGGTTTCTTTCACCATATTTTTATACATTTACTGAACTTTTCTGTAAATTTAGCTTTTGATAATCTCACTGTTTATTACAGACATCGCTTAGTAGCCATAGACCGATTTGGTAGCCATCCTAACTTCCCAAGTTAGTTGACTTGGATGTCAAAGTGGGCCTTCTGAAGGTTTCCGTCATTTTCTCCTTCACTAACCTTCAAGATCCGACCATCTGGTGTATGCAGAAACATTTTCATGTGTACAATACAGCTGTACAATAGATCGTCGTGTTCTATATTTCACATTTCAAGATTGATTTCTCGTGCATTTTTGGCGGTTGGATAATAAACTTTCGTATGCAGATGCGTCTTGAAAATCACAACATCCTGTTAAAAGTAGGTCAATTTGACCTACATTATAAAACTAACAATGCAGTGTCGGTACATTTTGGGGGTGGGGATGGGATGGGAAGGAGTAGGGGTGGTGATTCCTGAGGGTGGTGTGGGAAGGAGTAGGGGTAATAATTCCTGAGCGTGGGATGGGATGGAATCAAGGTGGCGATTCCTGGGGGTGCTGTGGGAAGAAGTAGGGGTGGTAATTCCTTGGGGGTGGGCTGGAAAGGAGTAGGGGTGGTAATTCTTTTCCATTGTCGCTTTTCTAGTTTACAAATTATGACCATTCTCCTTCGTTCTTTCTTCTTTTATTCTTTTCTTGTCATTTTTCTACCCTCTTTTCGTCTTTCTTAAAGTATCTTTAACTGTAGCGACAGCCATGACTATATCAAAGAATCAATGAAACTGCGAGATGTGAAATATATATGTATAGTTTTGCGCATGGGTTAAGATATTTCATCTACGCTTACTCCAGAGTGAATACTTTGGGATGTAACGGGTGTGCTGGAATGGTTCAATATAATAACCAGGACTCCATTTAATTTTCAATGAAAGCTAATCTGTACCGCACATACTCAATCAGAAGACCTGTGCTGTGCTGGGGAAAGAAAGTCTTCTTACAATACTGTGCATTCTTTCTTGCAAATGATTCAGCTGGTTGACCTCCATATTATGCATCGCATTATATTCGCGATTGAATGGGAGCATTTACGATGATTTGTTGGATTTACTAATTAGAAGAAACATTTTAGTAAAACTAAGTAAACAACATGCGAAAATCTAATCACCGTCATTAGAAGTTTATTTGCTTTGTATTTTAAGTGTCAAATGTACGAACATGCAATATAAAAAACGTTACTCTTGAGAGACGATATGATAGTAACAAATTTTACAACTGGCTCTCTCGAGATTGCGCATTCGATCCTCGAGAACGCGCAATCCTGTTGTCTCGAATACGTAATCATGTGATTCGGACTACTTTTCCGATTAGCGCTCTCGATATCGCGCATTCGAGCCTCGAGAAAGCGCATTCCCCCTATTGTCTCGATGCGTAATCATGTGATTTAAAACGACTTTTCCGATTGGTTCTCTCGAGATAGTGTATTCCAGTCTCAAGAACGCGCATTCCTGTTTTCTCGAATATGTGGTCGTGTGAATACAACCACTTGTCATATTGGTTCTCTCGAGATCGCGCATTCGACCTTGGAGAACTCGTAATGTTTTTACGTTATGGCCCTGCTTGCTGGCCAGGTACTTCGATTACGTTTCTATTTCGCGATGTGGAGAACTCGGTAGCGCGTAATGCAGAGGTCGAATAAGTGAGTTAACGATATCATGTAATTGAAAAGTATTTTCTGATTGATTCTCTCGAGTTCGGGTAATCAAGCCTCGAGATCGCGGTTCATTTAAAATTCATATCAAGTTAGGCAATATGAATATTTCGATTTTTATTGCTGTATAAACTGTGATTTGATTTAAATTTATTGAAAATATAACGATTATTATCATCGTAGCCTAAACAATATAACTCCATGTATAACGGAAATCCCCTCTAGTTAAATAAAATAGTATAGTTCAGCATATGCTGAGTCTTTTCAATCATACCTTAAGGAACATATATGAAATACCGTAAACCAATTTTCCTGGCGGATACTTTATTTCGCGATGTCAGGATGTCTCATTTCTTTAAAATGTGCATTTGAGGCTATTTAATTTCTAGGATGCGATTATCTTCCGAACTCCGCGAAATTAAATAGCTTTCACGTAAAGTAGTATTTTTAAAGTTTAACCTCAGTCATACAAACTCCACTGAACTTGAAAATTGTTCCGATTATTGAGACTCCGGGCAACTAGATTTATTTTTTTAAAACGATTGAGGAGATGTGGGGAATGAAGTTGCTTTATGTAAACCAACTCTTCGGATACTTGGATTTTAGATAATAGAGCCTGTTCAGTTGTCGCATTAAAGGTACACTATTTGTGCCAATGAGCTGATTTTCTCTGATTTGTCCTGGAGATTTGCTAAACAGTGATGAATGAATGTTATTTGTATTCAACAGAAAGCAGCATTAAAGCCTTAACATAACATAAAATCTTTACCGAGTTGAGCTTGTTGGCTTTTGCGTAGCAAGCACGTGTCATTCAACCGGCCCCTGAAAGGTCACTTGCACTAAACATTCCAGTCACTTCATTCAAATATAACTATTTCCAGAAAATGCAATATAACCTATGCTGACACTTTTATATGGTGTGTCCATGTTAATACCTAAAATAAGAAAGATAGTCTTGGTGCATCTAAACTTATAACTAATGCACTCGATTTCTTCACAAATGTAGAAAATGAAGGAACATAACTAGTATAGTGATACCTTTAAGGTCTCTCTCTTCTTGTTTCTTAATGTAAAATAGCTTTTATATAGCTTAAAAGTATTATAACTAAAAAATGATCCAGTAAATAGAAGAAATTCTTTATTGGTGAATAGCGTTATTGCTGAATAACAATGCGGTTGTTAAGAACTGGGATTTTTTAAATTGCCTTTTATAGCGAAAACAAATCGGTGAGTAAGATTATAAGTGAGACTTATCTACATTAAACAATGTCCATCAAGAATGATACTTCATACTGAAAATCAGAAAGAAAAGAAAATAACCGATTGTATATTTTCTAAAGAAAACTTATAAAATTTGAACATAGGAAGGAGAATGTTTAAAATAGTCAGACAAAAACAGTGTTAGTAATCCTCATGCCTACGATAGCAATGCTTTCAACCTATATCTGCTTGTTAACCAGTGATGATGTCCTTGATGGTTGTGCCTGCATTGCAGCACGAACTAGTCGTGCAAGTGTAGTAACCCTGGTAATTTCCTGGCGTCAAACAAACACACGTGTTGCAGCCGTCCACCGCTTGCCACTGAGTTCCCCACAAGTACCAACCGTCATTATCCCGGTAATGACAGTTCCCTGGGAGTTCTTGAAATTTCGGTTTAGCTAGAAATAATATTTTTCTCAATAAGTTAAGAGCATGAAACTATACAGCCTGGGCATATTTATGCATTTCAATGCAGTTAACGTCCAGTCTGTAATGTCCGCGGAAAACAGGAAAAACCATCAAATTTATTCTAAAAATCACAGTAGTTTTAGGCATTTGTTTTTAGACTATTCAGGGCCCATACAAACTGTGAATAAAGGTTTTATTAAACTTGCTTAATAAAGAAGGTTGTAATGTGTCTACTCTGCGATCAGTCTGTAACACAAACCTTATGGAAGCTGTATGTTTCAAATTTTAGAATATGACATTGTTTATTCAGTAAAGCAATGTATTGTTTATTCAGTAAAGCAATGTATATACACCTTAGCTGTTAAACAACTGAAAATCGAGCTGATTTTACACGCTGCTTAATTCATAAAAAATTTCATTTAACGATGTTTCAATGTGTTTGATGGATAAGAAGCGAAATTTACGTTTCATCTTTGAAAAACATAGGGGTATTTTTTTAATCTAATGAGAAATGCCTATCTGCGCTCTTTCGAAATATTTTCATGCCGTGAATAGGAATTGCTTTGACTTCGCTCTTTCAAAAGACAATGTGAGGGCGTATGTGTATAGCAAGCCACGGGGACCGTAACGTTGAAACGCTTCGCGATTTCGATGCTCGATTAAGCGAACTTGAGACAGCCAATCAGAAAAAAACTTTTCAATCCCATGATCTCTTCAAGTCACGTATTCGAGGAAACAGGAATGCGTTTTATCGAGGCTCGAATGCACACTCTCAAATCTCTTGTACGTGAGTTCAAGAAAGCCAATCGGAGAAGTAGTGTGACGCACCTGATTATGTATTCTGTACAACAGGATTGCGCATTCTCGAGGCTCAAATGAGCAATCGAGAGAGAGTCAATCGGAAAAGTCGTTTTAATTTTATAATCACGTATCAGAGAAAACAAGAATGGGTGTTCTCGAGACTTCAATACGCGATCTCGAGAAAGCCGATCAGAAAATTTAATTGAATCAGCGATTGTAAAGTGACCTTTGGTTTATTTACATTGCATTTATACCCAATGTCATTTACATTTGAGGTTAAAACAGTTTAGTACTTAGGCGATTATATCATGAAGGAAGTTTATTTTCTGGTTGAACACCCTCAAAGACTAGGGATGTACTTGTACGAAGCAATGAACCAGAGAATGATGATATTGTTCCAGCATTATTAGAGTTAGGTCTGTCTGTCCTTGATACTTTATGTACGTGTGTATATCTCCTTGTTTACCTATTTTTGTAGGGACACTTATCAACAAACACACAGCATATAGTAATCAACGTTTCATTCTGTCATTTCGTATATGTGTCGATCCACATTTCCATGACCAGTACAATTCCTTAACCATTTGATAAATTGTTGCCCTATGGTCATTAAAGTCTGGCTGTCAAAAACTTCCTTGGAGGGTTTGGTTTCTTTCAGCATAATTTTTATACATTGACTGCACTTTTCTGTAAATTTATGTTTATAATCTCACTGTTTATCACCGACAGCGCTCAGTAACCATTGACCGATTTGGTAGCCATCCTAACTTCCCATATTAATTGGTTTGGATGCCAAAATAGGCCTTCTGGTGGTTTCCTTTATTTTTTCCGTCACTAACCGAGTTATAGCCCTTTGAGATCCGACCATCTGTAGTATGCAGATGCATCTTTATGTGTACGATACAACTGAACAATAAATCGTCGTGTTCTATATTTCACATTTGTACATTTTCATCTTTTAGGCAGATTTCTAGCACATTTTTGGCGGTTGGATAATAAACATTTGTGTTCAGATGCGTCTTGAAAATCACAACATCCTGTTAAAAGATTGTCAATATGACCTACATTATAAGAACAGGAAGGCAGTGTCGGTTCGTTTTGAGGATGTGGCGATTGAGTAGGAGTAAGGGTGGTAATTCCTGAGGGTGGGATGGGAAGATGTAGTGGTGGTAATTCATGTGGGTGGGGTGGAAAGGCATAGGGGTGGTAATTCCTGGGGGAGGAGAGGGACGGAATCGTGGTGGTAATTCCCGAGGGTGGGGTGGGGAGACGCAGGGGTGGTAATTCCCGGGGGTGGTATGAAAAGGAGTAGGGGTGGTAATTCTTTTCCATTGTTGCTATTCTAGTTTTTTTTTAAATTGTGACCATTCTCCTTCGTTCTTTCTTCTTTGATTCTTTTCTTCGCATTTTTATTCCCTCTTTCTTTCAAAGATTCTGATCATATAGAAAATAAGGGATTGAAACTTTCCAGTGGTGATACGGAGCATATCTACTCCCCCTGTCCCCCAAAAAGGATATCATACAAGAGACTGAGATAGAGAAATTATTGTTTTAGTTGGTTTAACGGCACTTTTAACACATTACTGACTATATCATGCCGAGGAAATGGGAACTAAGTGCCTTTCGTGAGGACACACCGAGGCAGCCGACCCTGTCTGGCCTGGTATGACATCAATCCCGCGAACTTTGGCTTACGAGTTTGACGCTCAACCAACTGTGCTACCGCACTGTCTCTCGAGTTCACGTAACAGAGCCTCGATATCTCAAAGAGTTTCCAGAATATGGCCCCGATGGCCTTCCATATACGTGGTTTTTCCCGTACATCGTACTTGAGGACATAAATAATCTCACACTGCTAAGATACAGTTTTCAAACTCTGGGTTTCTTTGCGGATTTTGTTATTTCTGATGCATACTATAAAAAATATGAGAAAAAGACTGATAAACAGTTCATTTACAATTCATATCAAGTTAGGCAATATGAATATTTCGATTTTTATTGCTATATAAACTGTGATTTGGTTTAAATTTATTCAAAATAGAAAGATTTTATCATTGAAGCCTAAATAATAAAACTACATGTATAACGGGTATCCCCTCTAGTTAATAAAATTGTATAGTTCAGCATATACTAAGTCTTTTCAATCATACTTTAAAGAACATACATGAATTACCGTAAACCTACTATCCTGGCGGACACTTTATTTCGCGATGTCAGGATGTCCCATTTCCTTAAAATGTGCATTTGTGGCTATTTAATTTCTAGGATGCGATCATCTTCGGAACTCCGCGAAATTAAATATGTTTCGCGTAAGTAATAAGTTTACAGTTTGACCTCAGTCATACAAACCCCAATTGGAACTTGAAAATTGTTCTAATTATTGGGAGTCCAGGTAACTAGATTTATTTTTTAAAACGATCGAGGACAGATGTCGAGAATGAAGTTGCTTTGTATAAACCAACTCTTCGGATAATTGGATTTCAAATAATAGAGCCTGTTCAGTTATCACATTAAAGGTACACTATTTGAGCCAATGAGCTGATTTTCTCTGTTTTGTCATAGAAATTTGCTAACCAGTGAAGAAGGTTATTTGCGTTCAGCAGAAAGCAGCATTAAAGCCTTAACATAACATAAAATCTTTACCGAGTTTAGCTTGTTGGCTTTTGCATAGCAAGCACGTGTCATTCAGCCGGTCCCAGAAAGGTCACTTGCACTAAAACTTCAAGTCACTTCATTGAAATATAACTATTTCCAGAAAATGCAATGTAACCTATGCTGACACTTTTAAATGGTGTGTCCATGTTAATACCTAACATAAGAAAGATAGTCTTGGTGCATCAAATTTATAACTAATGCACTGGATTTCTTCACAAATGTAGAAAATGAAGGAAATCGATAAGGAACTTAATTAGTATAGTGATACCTTTAAGGTTTTTTTCTCCTTGTTTCTTAATGTAAAACAGCTTTTATGTAGTTTTAAAACATTATAAGTATAAAAAATCATCCAGTCAATAGAAGAAATTTTGTATTGGTGAATACCGTTATTGGTGAATACAAAAGCGGTTATTTAGAACTGAGATTTTTCTAATCGCCTTTTATAGCGAAAACAATTCGGTGAGCTGGGTTATAAGTCATATTCATCTACATTAAATGATGTCTATTAAGATTAACATTACATACTGAAACTCAGAAAAAAAAGAAAATAACCAATTATATATTTTATAAACAAGACTTACATAATTTTCACAAAGGAAGGACAAATGTTTAAACTAGTCAGACAAAAGCATTGTTAGTAATACGCCGTACGATAACAGTGTTCTCAACCTATATTTGCGTGTTAACCAGTGATGATGTCCTTGACGGTTGTGCCTGCATTGCAGCACGAACTAGTCGTGCAAGTGTAGTATCCATGGTAATTTGCTGGTATCAAACACACGCACGTGTTGCAGCCGTCCACTGCTTGCCACTGGGCTCCCAGCGAATACCAACCGTCGTTATCCCGGTATTGACAGTCCAATGGGAGTTCTTGAAACTTCGGTTTAGCTAGAATTAATTTTTTCTCAATAAGTGAAGGGCATGAAACTATACAGCAGTTAACGTCCAGTCCATAATGTCATCAGAGAAAGGGTAAAATCAGCAAATGTATTCTCAAAATCACTGCAGTGTTAGGCAATTGTTTCTAGACTATCTAGGGCCCATATACAGTGTGAATCAAGATTTATTAATCTTTCGAAACAAACAAGCTTGTAATATGTGTACTGTTCGATCAGTCTGTAATATAAACCTGATGGAGACTGTATGTTTCAAATTTTAAAATATACATGGTTTATTCAGTAAAGTAATGTTTACACACCTTCGCTGTTTGACAACTGAAAATCGGGCCTTGCAGGTCACATGTTCATTAAGCCTAAAATGTCAAGGTATGCAAGGAGGAAAGAAAAGAGAGCTTGAAATTTACATCATGCTTTACTGTATTCACATGAAATGAACTGTAACACACCATGGGTAAAAAAAAGTAGGCAGTGACGGGGAAAGAGTACCCCATGTAAATATCAAAGTTCATATCAAGACCGAGTTTAATAAAAGAACATTAGACTAACTGCGTGAGTTTGGCTTGAGGTTGTTGTTTCTCCTATATTTCAAGGGACATTAGGATAGCAGACGCTGTCACTGAATCTCTCTTAAACGTGCTAATACCACAAATAATTTTTCTAACATTTAATCAAACTAATGGTCACACATTCCCGAGTCTATAATTTCACATTTGTATGAATTTTTCTGATTAACATTGGTATGCTTTATCAGTACTCAATTCTAATCAGTAGATCTGTATTTCATGCCACGTACCACCAAACAGGTCACAAGCGCCAAATACGCACAATTATTCCTATCTCTAATTACTAAACACTTATAGGTGAGAATATTCCGATAAATCATTATATTAATAATTCTGATGGAGCCAATTTACGAAACAGACCAATACTATCATAAGGGACCGTCAACACGCTTTAGTATAAAGACTACAAATTGGCTAATTACTCTTTTTGATAAATATCTTCCCAACACCGGTTCCACATAATCAAACAAATAATTTCCATAGCCTCTCGGATCTATAAACGGAAACGTCAATACAAATAGTACATATCCTAGGTTTGTTACTTTACCCACGCCTAAACACATCACTCGTCCCCGAGGGATCACAGACGTCATACCAGTGATCATGAATGGCAGCTAAATGCTACCCTAATGAGCTATCCCATACTCAGTTCATTATTACCATAGTATAATTCAAGAACTATTAAAGATAAGATACATTTTCTATAAATCAAGTGGCCATGCATCTGACCCGTCACAACCATTAAACTTAGACCAAATCTTAATCAAGGATTGCACAACAAACATCTAACATTCCAACTTAGAATGCGGCCTGAAAATTCCACATGTTTGACGTCGTTATGGTCCTTTAGATTGTTTTCAAAATTTTCCTTTCAATTTATGACCGGTCAGTTATTAGAAAAACAAAAAGCGAGACGTTTTAATAAACTTGCGGTTGAAATCTGAACATAAGCCACCTGCCTGCTGTGACTACGGTGCGCCCAACAATGCTCAATTAACTTGGTTTTCTGAGCAGAGATGGAAAAGACCAGCGACTCCTCAGCACTCCAATGTCCGTTTTTCTTGAACTCGCTGCGAACCCTCTGCTGTGCCAAAAGCTTAGTTCTTTGAGCCGTAATGGGATATGGCGATATTACTTCAGCCTTGGTCTTACGAAAGCATACGAGGTACGTCAAAATCTATAAATCAAGTCTCCAAGGAACGCTCATTGCAACCATGGTGGCCTCAATATTTGAAAGAGGCACTGCTCAGTTCACATGATGAAATGATCACCAACCACAAGAATGTACGAGTTTCCCTGCTCTGTCGTAGTAAAAAGTCCCAACATATTGAGCATTACGAGTTCACCTGCTGCATCAGCCGTAATACCCTTAAGTTTCGCTCGACGCTTCTGGTTGGAATTCTTGTGCTCAGAGTAAACGGATCACGTCGCACAATAGTCTCGACTATCACCCTTCACACCAGGCCAGTGTTAACGTTGACGTACTATACTGAGGGTTTTGTCGATATCTAAAATGTTTCCGGGCGGGTCTATCATGACACTGTTTCAAGATCTCATTCCGCCAGCAGTAAGGTGCGACAATAAAACGTTTATCCAGCTTTCCAGAACGATTAAACCATACTCTCATAAGCATCCTGTATGACATTTCCAATAACTTGTACGCTCCATATAAGGCCTTGGTTTGCGCACTATCTCCAGATACCTCTACCAAAGAGACTCGCTGCCAGCCTCAAATCAAGCAAACACTTTGAACAAAGCTGCGTCTTATCTTTGCACTTATCCAGCAGTATAGCGGAGAACTTCACAGCGCGTTCGCTACAATACTTACAACCCTTGCAAGGCAAGCAGCTCAAACCATTGGCATTGCCATGGCGAGACCCAGGACGCTGTTCTGTCGTGAATTCATATGGTGATAGCTGTTCCAACCTACGGGCCAATTTTCCCTCAAATACATGAGCCACTGCAGGTTACCGTGATCAGAGCGCACTTTCAATTTTATGCCATAAGATAAGTCTCACAATATCGAATAAAGTGTACGACGCCGATAGCTCAGGACGCGTGACACAAGCATTGGCGTGCCGTCTTGTCCAGGCACACAAGGGCATAAGCTGCTATCCTTACTTTTCCATGAATGTCTTTGGAAATGACCTCCACAATTACTTCACCACTTGCATCTGAATCTATTATGAAGGGGCCAGAGAAATCAGGTACAGCAAACACTTGAAATGCCCCCCATGCTTTCGTAAGCTCATACAAGGGAGCTGCAACTATAGCAAAGTCACTTAAGAAAACCTGATAATAACTGAAAATCCAAGGAATTGCCGTACCATAGTAACTGATTTCAGTGGGGGTCATTTCTTTACTACATCTGCATGTCATAATCGGTTGCAATTCCGGCAGATGATATGGTATGAACAAGATACTGTATCTTCGTGCACAGAGCGGACATTTGCTGGGTTTTAGCTTCAGGTCGGCTTTTAGAAGACACGTAAAGACCCGTGCTTATCTCTCAAGCAACTGCTCCAACGTGATTCCAAACACTACCACATCGTCGAGATAAATCAAGCAAACTTTATATCGCAGCCCGGCTAGGACGACTTCCTTCAAACGCTCAACTGTCCAGGGTCACATCAGATGTAATGTCTCTCAAGTAACTGCTCCAACGTGATTCCAAACACCACCACATCGTCGCGATAGATCAAGCAAACTTCATATCGCAGCCCGGCTAGGACGACTTCCATCAACGCTCAACTCCCCCGGGCGTTTTGCATAAGCCGAACGACATCACTTTGAAGTGGTACAAGTCCTTTTTGTTGCGAATGCAGTCTTAAGCCGGTCTGCTTCCGCGGTTTTTACCTGCCAGTATCCCGACATCTCATCTAATGTTGAGAGCGTGCTCATGCCCGGCGACGAATCAAGGCTATGATCAATTTGAAGAAGAGGGTTTACATCTTTCTCGGTAGCCGAATTAAAACTCGATAGTCCAAGTAAAATCGCTTTTTCCTATCCTGCTTGTTTACCAGCATCACCGGAACATCCCATTGGTTCACTGACGGTTCTATCACTCTCTTCAACATATCATTGACTTGTGTGTCAATCTAATCCCGGAGGTGGAACGGCAATCATCTGGGCGGGACTTGGATCGGTGCAGCATTCCTTGTCCTTAAAGAGTATTTTATCAAATCCATTTTACCCCGGTCATCATCTTCTTTGGCAAAAACTGTGGAAACATTTTTTCAACTGGGTATTGACGGGTGTCAGATAACTGCATGAACGCTCGAGTAAGTCACATGAATGTGCAGGTCAATTTCCGCTCCATTGCCCTTTGAAACTAGCTGCTTGATTAAAATTTTGTCGTCGGTCTTTTCTTTGTCACTTGGGATTTCAGACTAAGTTGAACTCTTGAAAGCTGGGCTTATATATTTTAGTCTTACACCATCAAGCAAGAAAGCTTCCCATTCGACACTGATTATGGTTACTTCGTGCAAGCTGCTAGGGCGATAGCGCCAGTTCTGAAGTCTCGGGTCTTGATTCTGAACGGCTTCCAGGAAATTTCCTTTTGCGAGCCGATCGCGAACATCAGGTGGGCAACCAGGGTATGCCATATAAAGCCTTTGTATGGCTTGCACACACGGATTTTTATTATCAACTAAACGACTTCCCCCATTGAGCCTATTAGTTTAGTACTTGTAGTTTAATCGGTAATTTGATCACGTTACGCTACATGCTTTGTACAATCAGGCAGTTGTTAAGGAATTTCATTCATCGCTTAGGCGGGTTTGTTTACAGCATACCGATATTTATTGGATATGCGTATAATACATGACCACAGCTCTTGTTTATAGTTACCTATTATATAGACTCTATCTGTCGTCGGACAAATATTAGCGATATGACATTTTTTAGTTTTACTTGGACTTTACACTACATGTTTAAATATGAAATTTAATAATATGTTTTATATGTATTTACAGTATCTGTATCATTATCTTTCATTTGTTACGGAACTATGTATCATTTCTTTTAAATAATGGTATAGTTTTATTAGTTTATGACATCTGTATAATAGTCTAATAGGTGTCGTTTTGCAGAGTGCAGATATACGGTAATATCAATCTGACCCAGTACATTGGTCCTGGGAAAATTAGTATTTGTCGGTTGAAGCATGAGTCATATCACGTGACTAGTACGTGCTTAAATGTACTATCATTTTGACCTGGATTCCATGTTCAATAAGAAGTCAACACGTCAGTGCACAGGTACTTTAGTGGTGTCACGTATAACCTAGTTTCTGATTGGTTCGGAGAAGGTTGTTTTTTAGAAGGATTGAATTGTTTTTAAGTCGCAATACAGTTTAAATTGGCTTTCCTTATTCTGTTGTACGCAACTCAGAATCTATAAAATGAAATTTAATTGCTGTGTTTGGCATTCTTTCATAGTTCGTCAGCCTGAGAGGTCATAAACGAGATTGGTTCATTTTGTGTGTGATATTCTGCTTCAGAGATATTATTATACAGTACATTTTGGATTTAGTACTGCTACTTAAACTTTAAGAATTATTCAGCTCCGTTGGAATTATCGGAAACATTTCTAGAACTTGTGTGATATTCCATATTCACAAGAATTACTTGGAATTAATAACACTTGGATATAACTGATTCTTGTTGGCACGCCAACACTTTGGTGGTTTCATTCGGAATAATTTGGATTAACTTCCGGATCAGTGAACAATAGAACAATTTAGGACTTTTAAGGATATCCTATACTGTAAGTTAATATTATTTCCTTCAATTTGATTGTTTGTTTAAATATTTTTATAATTTAGGAAATTAAAAATTTGTTTTGAAAATCTTGAAAGCTTGTTTGAGTCTTTTCTTTTGTTACATTTACCCCTAGTCGTAACACATTTATTACACAGTTGTTGTATAATACTCAAGCGTTGATGTTTGGTAACATATTCGAAAATGTTCATTTGATATGTGTTACACAATAAAGTATCGCCAGTTTAAAACGTAGTAAATCTTATTTTCAAAAGCGTAGGATTATGACCATAATCCGAGACAATAGAACAGGAACACTTAAACTGTCTTTGAACAACGGAATATGTTGTGAGAACCATGGTGCTTATATCCAATCCTTTGAATATGTGATTAAACATTTGTATAAAGTGTACGTAGAGAACTAAAATTAAATGAATCAATATTGCTTGTTTGTATTTGTTGTTCTTGATTTGTAATCAAGTCTCTTTTTCTGTATCTATACACTAATTTAATTTTTACTCTGTATCTATACACTAATTCAATTTATACTCTGTATCTATACACTAATTTAATTTATACTGAGACGATTAAATGGAATGAAGTATGTATTGAATATTTAATACCCGAAAATTTGTAATGACGTGACAATAACAAGCCATATGTATTTTCATTTATGATAGAAAGCAAAACATTTTAAGATTTACATTGTTTCTTAAATCCCTGCAAACTGATACGTGATTTCATGTCTATATCAAAGTTGGCTCTTGACAACTTTGAAGTTATTAGGAACAATTCATAAATTGAAGACCATTTGAAATCTAACTGTATTTTTGGGAACCGTTTTAAATCAAGCCGTAGTTTTGCAAGTTTAATTTCCGTTTCTGTCGAGTCATTGTAAGTAGATCGGGCAACAGTAATGAAATCAATACCTGTTTCGAACTTACAGTTTATGGTTTTGCTTCGTCCACTTGGGAAAATAAAAGAGCTAATGATTCTAATGTCATGATCATTGAAAGTTATCTGTAAATCTCAGAACCTTTTACAAAATGAAATAATATCCGTTTTCATAAAAGAGATAGACAAATGAATAGTTATTGTATGTGACTTTAAACAAACCACACAACTATGTTAAACTATATTTTAATCCCTCCAAACTTGACAATAAATAAACATTACTTTCAGATATCGACATGGTTGCTTTACTACTATTATGGGCCTGAAAGTCCTGTAGCATGTGTTATTTTCAATCTACGGGATCAAATCAATCAATTGAAACAGAATAACAAATACAGTGAATTCAAAGTTGAAATAATGGTCAAGTCACCAATCTACGTACACATTATACAAACAAGTGATGAATAGATTTCCGTACAATAGGGTCTATGTCACTTATGCAGACGATAAATTCCTGAGCAGACATTATTGATATGCAAACATTTCCAAGATGAAGAACCATACTTGAAGAAGATAATAAGTAGAAAAATTATATATTTTTTTTCTCTAAAATTCCAGCTATATTTACCGATAACACTCGTAATGACGACAGCAGACATACCTACTGTTTTAAAAATTAGTAGTACAAAAGAAAGGCAATAAACATCATACACCGAAATGAAATGCAAAAGGTAATTGATGGACTATTTGAAATATTACACACAAAATTTGGCAGGAAAATAAGTCAAAATACAAACTGGTATTTCGGTAGAATAGTCTATTTAACATAACATCTGCATAGATGACGGCCAATGAGAGGACGGTCATACATAGAATTACCAAGATAGGTGAAAAACAAAATTGTCTGCATTGACGTCACAAAACAAGGATAATAAATGTTCTTATTATATACTCATTTTTTTCTCCATTAACTTTGCATTGTCCAAATCATGCAGTATTTCTCCATACTGCACGGCTTCATACTGCACGACACGTGTGTCTAAAAATAATATCGCGGTTTAGGAACTACTTTTTATTGTAAACAAACAATGTACGCTCATGTAGCAGACACTGGAGCTTTTTATTTATTAGATTTGTCTGTGGATGAACTAAGCAAGCTGTTTGAGCCATTTTAAAGTTGAGATTACAAGGCTGACGATGTGGATGATGTTACTGAGTCACAAAAGAAACTTTCAACCAAGTAAGCGACTGAGCGTGATATTCACAATGTCCAGTGGTGGCTTTATGACAACAAACGTGAGACATGCAGTATTGAAAATATCCTTCAGATCATTTAAAAACTTATTTAGTTTATGGTTCTGACTATGAACCGTGCTCTCTAGAGTCTATAAAAACAAATAGCATAGAAAGGTATCTTAAGGCCAAAGGATATTCCGTCTCCCTCAAAGACCGACAAAATTGCCTGCATTGATGTCACAAAACAAGGATAATAAATGTTTCTTCTTTACTGTAGAATCTATACCAAACTCACCAAAATATCATCCGTACAGACTATCAAGATAAAACCTTGAAAAGTATAAATATTGGTTTCATAGATGTCGGATCAAAATAGACGACATTGATGAATTCGACAATTAATTCAACGTGACTGTGAAGATATTCGCATATGTATAGAAACTCATAAAACCAGTTAAGGTGACAGAAATAGTAAGAGACAGTCACGTGGATATGTTAACTGTGTTTGATGGAGACAAATATCACTAATGTGGAATAAAGGATTTCTCAAAATTGGTGTCATATCAGATAAACAAACACACAAACAAAAATTAATTTTGCAAGAAGTGTTTAAATCATCTTACCTCTCCGTACAAATTGTACAAACACCAAAGATTATGTAATCAAGTAGATAACTATGTGGACATAGTGCCTGAAGACGATTCTGTTGTAAAATTCAGAAACTACCAGCATCAACTAAATGTTCCGTACATTTTATATTGTCATTTTGAAAATATCATGAAACCAATATCTACAAGCAAATAAGACACTTGAAAAATCATAGACAATGCAAATAGTGAAACTACCATCAGGATTTTGTGCTAATGTCAAATCAGTTCACGATGGGCATATAGTACACAGAGAAGACTGCATTAAAAAGCTCTACAAGCATTTGCAAACAAAAAAAATTAAAAAAAGACAAAAACTATTCAAACTCTGTTTAAACAAGTCCTGAACATCTAAAGTATTTTTCTTGTGTCGTCAATCCCTATTTTTGTAACCTTTGATATTTATTAGCTCTTTCACTATTACTCTGTTCAACAACTGTTATGTTGTTGTTCACTTGTTCTCGCCACGTGTATATACTTTTCAAATTATTATCCTCCAAAATCTTACGTATCTGAGTATCAACACGTCTTTGTACAAACTGTCTAGTATCTGCACTAGTGTTACATCTTCAGTCAGTTGTTTTGTTCCTACTAATTTAAAGTTAAGATCGCAAGGAACTCTTAACTCTTTAAGATATCTCTCATTATTATGTAACACAAAAAACATATGTTAAAAGCATATCATGAAAACTATTACTTTTCCGTTTCAATTGTAATACTTATGTTAACCTATTTATGGTACATCCTTTTAACTGCTTGTAATATCAGTTAACATGATACAACGTTACCATAAAAATATTTATAACATACAGAGGTTGTAACAAGATAGAATAGTTTTCATTAGAACAATATTTGGTGTTATTGATCTGATCCAGGGAAATATATAATTTTGTTTTTGTTGCCAACACCCACAAATTGTTTCCAATTCAGTAGATGTCTATATGTATCTATGGCTGCTGAATCATAACTGTTTGAGTTTTAGTCGGTTATTTGTAATTATTGCTCGGATTGACGAGAACTATTGAGTTGTGACTCAAGCACTCGATATCTTTCCTTTCTTCATTGTCATTATTAGCAGTCATTCCTCGTTGACTTAGTTCGTGTACATTTCAAGATTATATAAATTATCTGGGATTAAAAAAATCCTTTTTTCATTTGTTATGTATATTGAATTTATAACATGTGTCCATGAGGTAAGTTGTGCTTTAGTGGTCAATTTGTAAATAACATATGTACTGCATTTGAGTTCAAGGTTAGTCTTGTTTACATAGCATTTAGTACTTAGATTGGAACTTTCCATGCCTTGATGTGAGAAAAGTCATGAACGCACAGAAATTTTCTATTAGAATTACTCATATTCTAGAAAATTCTGTCAGGTGACGTCTTTATATTTATAGAGCATTTGGTAAACAAGATTCCATTCCTGTACTAAACTTCTTGTTATAAAGATCAGTCTATTAATGAATTTATTTTAGTAATCAGATGTTACAGTTGTGAAAATCAGAGCAAATTCAGAGAGAGGAATTATTTATTTGAAATTTTCATTGGAATTACTAAAAGTGCTCATTCTCATTTTGGATTAATCCTTGACATTGGGATTTATGTGAATTCGTTCAAAGATATTCTGGATTACATCATTCAGCATATCAGGACATTCAAGACTACTGGCACATCAAGGCATTCAAGGCTACTGGAATTCATTCGGAACATTCTATATTTAAGGCTTGTGATTAGGACACTTAGGATTATTGGATTATTTAGATTTTAATTCACGTTTGTGTAAGTGTCTTTTGAATGCTCACTTTAATTATCTAGAAATAAATTGCTTGTTGATTTTACTTACATTGCTAGTATTACTTTCTTTCTGTCACATTATTTAAAGAAAGAGAGTCGTAACACATTCTTGTCGTTGATGTAATATGATTTGTTGCTTTTTTACTTTATGTGAAATATTGTAATAATCAAAAGTCAAATCTATTTTCTGTAATGAGATAGACTGTTTGCCATTCCTGTTATCAACTGGATTGGTAAAATATATTTCTTTCTCAGGCGATCCTTCAATCGTAAAATAGTTTCATTTATGTAGAGTAAATTAAAACAGACTAAGTTCAAACAACTACGAGTTCTAGATTTTGAATTTATGTTGTATCCTTTCTTTCCGATATTATAATAGAATTTATGTGTGCTTTAATCTTCTCCAAAATTAATTTCTCCTTTAAACTCTTTTCAACCTCTAAAAACAGCTGTCATTCCTCCTCAATATCCTGCCTTTCTGTAATGCTGACTTTTTTGCATTCTTTTTCAGCTTGAATCTGTTGTACTCGGTAACTATCAAATTAAACTCCTCATGAATGATTTCATTAGCACTTATTGTCCTATTCACCATATCATCAATATTATTCAGCTTACTAAGGGCCGAGGTCACTATCTGATCGTGGTTTAAAACTTTGTTCCATATCAACTTTTCCTTAAAAGCCGTTTGCAACAAAACCCAGTAAAATTGCACCAAACACACTGAAAGCCAGAGGTATGATAATTCCTGTAGCTATTTCTGCTACTCCTAAATTAGAAATTGCTACACCCATACCACCGAAACAGTTCCCATGCTAACATCTATCCAGTTTAAAATGTTATACGTTACTTTGTATTATTTCTGACACCTCTGTAATGCTTTTGTCTCTTTCATCAAATCATTACTAATTTCGTTGCTATTTTGCAACTTGAAAGTAATACCATTGTTTGCAGGCAGTGTATGATACGAAGGTGGTGACGTTGATATTTTCTCTCCCATTTATAGGAATAAAACAGACAGCTTAGATTTAGCACTAGCTGTGATAAAACTTGGCTTAACGGCTTGTATGCAAAATAGTTGCATTTTGGTGCAGGAGATTTTTTTTATCTCTTTTAATATGGTGCAATGTGTCGAGTTAAACTTAGTTGCAGGACAAGGATAAGTGGCACTGCTTGTTGTTTTTTGTTGCTTTTTTTAGTTTTTTCAAATCTAAAGTCTATTATTTAGTTGTCACAAAGTTTCAAACATCAACTAAATCATAAACTTGAACACATTACTCTCTTGATCGTTTTCTTATTTGTTTTCTTCTTCTAATAGTTTGCGTAATTCCTCTGTAACCTCTTTATCTCTCCATTTTATATTTCCTTTTTCTGATTCTCAACTTCATTGTCTATATCTTTCGAGTTTTATTCACATATGGTTAGTGTACCTTTATTTTACAACGTGTGTCAAATTATACAAATTTTATTTTCCTACCACACTTTCATTTAAACCCTTCAACATCAATGATTTTTAATATGTAATAAAAGGCCACAAATTAACCACGATTATTTTTGTGTTTGTATGCGCACTGCTGACATCGATAGTACTTTGCTCAACGTTTTTCAGTCACTTCTATTTTCATCTCTCTTGTGCAACTGTCACATTTTACAGTTTGTATTTGTTTGCCAGACTACATTTGCATCAGCCGAAGTGGAAGAAATAGTAAGTAGTAAGATGGCTGGTGACTGACAGTCACTTTCTGCTGACATGCTTTCATATTTTCGAGGATAAAGCCTTCTTCATAAAGTAGTCCCGAGTAGCTGAAAGTGAGAGGATGTAAGTCTTCAAGAGCCGAAAGTGGGTCGGTGGAAATTATCAGCCATCTTACTACGTTAATCACGCAAACATGTCGAATCTACCAAAGGAGAGGTAAATACAAATAGTGCATGCCCTAGGTGTGTTACAGAACATCAAACACAAGGTTTATAACGCAGTGTTTCTAAGCCTTACTTATACCGTGTGCAGAGATCCTAACTCTTTCTATTTAATTTTTTGTGTACATCTAAGGAATGTTGATCGATTTTTTCTATTATATCGTATACGAATATTAACAAAGGATCAGCCCTTTGAAAAATATGTTACACAATGAATATTACGATATGTGATAAATGTATCTATTGCACATCATCTATTGCACAGATAGCCTGGCAAAATGACATTTGTTCCCCACATATATACCGTAAAATGATCAGATACTAGGAAACTTAACCATGAGACGTAAGCCTAGATATCCAGAGAAAATATCATGTTTTGTACTGCTTGGCAAAAAATGGTCTGTTAGGAAGCAAGTGGAACCATAAAATCATATTTTCCAAACAAGAGTATTAAACTATTGACCATTATGTGCAAATTTTGTCCAATGAAAAACGACACTATGAAAATTTAGAACTGCCGACCATTAACTGCCCATAGAGGGAAGAAGTTGAACAATGTCGTTATTTTGATATAGAAGAACGACTGTCTACTTTTCGTGATTCAAACAATATTAAGAATGATTGTTTTTTTTTTTTCAAATTATTACATGATTTTTTTGCTTTACCTGACAACGATATATATTTAAAATGTATCACAAGCGACGAATGGTTTTGAAGATACGTGATTTAATTTGAAGTACTAATGACAAGTTGTACTCGCCGAGTTATTCCAATTTAATGAGTTTTAGTCTCAGCAAACTTATGCTAATTCTTATTAATTTGAAGTTTTCTTGTACTGTTGATTTACAAGATGGCCTCAATCTATGTAATTGTATATTGCATCCACAATGATTTGAACCCTGTAAGAGAATTTTACTTATATTATAAGAAATAGTGGATTGATAGTCGAGGGTTTTCAAAATTGACCTCATCTGGATATTCAGCAATCTGATAAGCATAAATTATTATCTGTTCTATTCCTATCTGTTTGCAAACTAATATTGCAATACAAATCCTTTCAAATAAAAAACTCACCGAATCCCGAGGCGTTGCACGCCTTTCCCGTGCATTGCATCCCTCGCTCAGTACACAGGCACTTGTTGCATCCATCAGCGGCCATAAACACGTCGCCAATATTGTGAGTATGGAAATAGTATGTACAGACGGGTTCGCCGGCGGTATGGCCTGTAAAGGTAGATACAATTGTTTGATATATGGACATGACCGTTCCAAATTTGCTAAAATTGAAATCTGGTCGCTTCTTTGCATTCACACCGGTAGAGTTAGCAACACATCCCTTTACACGAAGAATGTGGCTTGTGCTGAAGACTTTATTGAGTGATGTTAATGGAAATAGACAAGATGTGTATGCATGAATGTCAATTTATTGAATCTTACTTGTTTTTTATATTGACAATTATCATTGGTCTAGTAAAATAAGTACAAGAAATAGTCATAATTCAGATTATAATTTGTCCCAATCTACAACTTTATGGGTTCGTCGTTTTCCAGATTTGCTTGAGCTCGAACTAAAAATATAAACATGAACAAATCGGCGTGAAAAATAAGACACGATATTTCACATAAACCCTTTTAATATTATTTCGCCACCATGCAATAAGACCGAAATTAAGTCGAATTTGTGTAATTCCAGTCTTTTTATTAAGAGTCCTTAACATCAAGTTTTAATGTCTTTTTGATACGTAGAAATCGTAGATGATGCAGCTTCATGATGGTTATGCAAATCATTTGTATGGGCACTTCTCCTCCAGTTTCCATGAATTTAAAACGATTTAAATTCATGTATATCGATTTTCTAATGATAGATCTTGCTGCAGGCGTATGAGCACATACAAGATGAAGCATTTCAGTTCAATATTTTAATTGTAACCATGGATACATCCTAGAAGAGGGACTCGTATCAATAAAGGTAAATATTCTGTTTGTTTGCTTGTTTTTCTTTCTTTTTTTTTTTATACACATCCATAAGCTTTAGAGCTGTCTTAATAGCCTGTTACAGTAAAAATATAATTGCAAAGTCCCAAAATCTACGGTTTCTGCAATACATCTAATTTTAACGATATATTACAATCAAAGTAATGAAAGTACTATAAGGTTTTGGATATCTGAAAGTGAAAGTGCATAGTTAATTCCTTTATTGACCCCGTGGTAAGTGTGCAATATTATATTTCATCTTCGAAATAATTTTTGCTAAATTAATTAATCAATTGTTGGAAAAACTTATGACCTTATTGTATGGGTGCAAATTTCTGTCGGTTTATTTAAGTAGAGCGCGTTATTGCCGTGGTCAGGGTGGCACGTAACAATTAATCAGATTTATGAGGAAAGGTACGGTATTAAATCGCTAGACTGCGATGGTTTTAATGTCCCTGTTTGGGGCGCGATTGATTCTTAATTAAGCATTCGTTGGATAATGGTCGGACAGATGTAAAAGGCAAGGCAAATTTGGGGTCTAGGTATCGAAAATGTCAAAGTTGAAAGGATCCAGAGACTATTTGTGAAACCAGTTGTAGAGTGTCATCTTGTGAAATTTTCCAGAATCGGTTATTTAAATAGCGCGCGAAATCTAGAAGGTTACGTTAACCACGATGGGCATGTATTTATAAAAGGCGGTAGATATATTTAATCCTGATTGGCTACGCTAAATAAAGGGTGTGTTTCCCGGACGAAAATTTCACGTTTTAAATATTCCACATCGCAAAATTTAGTCAGTCCAAATTTTCCTGCGAAAGGCCAGAAGGTTCTTGACTCCGAGCAGAGTAAGATGAAATTCTGTCGTATAAACAATTGTTCAAGGGACAAGTGTCTGGAAGTTCAGGGACACGATTCTGGCGGTAGAAGCTAGCGAGTCTTGAAAGCACAAGGTATTTGCATCAATCTCATGTAATTCGTTGATATCAATATAATTATTTGTTTGAATTTATTTGTTTAAATTCGTACATCAATTTGTTTATATGAGTATACCTATTTGTTTGAATTCATTTGTCTGAATTCGTACGACAATTTTCTTTATATCAGTTTGACGAATTGTTTGAATTTGTCGTCTTGATTGTTATAGGAATCCTGTATTCTAAGAATTTCATGCATTACTTTATTTGATACGAGTTGCGAGAATCTATGTGAATTTACCTGTCTTAAATTATATGAATCCTGTATGCTAAAGAGTTGAGTGCGTATGTAGTATGTACTAATGTAGTTAAGCCATGAAGTGAATTTCATTGATTCATTTGTATAATTAAGACGTGAACTCGTTGATGTTAGAGTGAGTTAGAGATGAAATAGCCGTTAGAAAGTACATTAATCTTCTGAAACTAGGTTTGTTTATCGTCTGTCAGGTTTGGGCTGAAAGGACCTGTTAGCCTTTGGTATCTGTTTGAATTCCGATAGGACGATATCGGACGTAACGAGAGTGGGGTAATGTTCTACTCCCCAGAAGGAAATCTGACAGAATATTTAGGTTGCTTCTTTGTTTATTTTAAAAGGGAAAATAGCTCCACCTACCCACCCATCCATCGATACACGTATACGTATCCACTTAGAGGGTAGAGAGAGGACACATCCCATACTAAGTTTGATGACCGAAAAGAGGCTGGATAAGACAGAGAGAGAAGCAAAAGGGGAAAACATCAACCCTGATCTGTCAGCAACGTTGAATTGGGAGTGACCAGCAACAACAAGATTATGCAGGCATGCTGGGTAATTGATTCGATTGTTCACTCGATTCCATGATGAACTGAGTCTTATCGATATAAACAGATCGGCTAATTACATGTTTTGTTGAAATTCGGTAATTGATTTCTAAAAGAAGTGTATCTTTAAAATGTCATGTACAACTTTCATCTTGTTTTATGTAATTGATTAAATTTTTATATTTCACATACGGGGGCTCGTGTTATTCAATTCTATATCTCTGCTAAGATCTCTATTTATCCCATCTATAAATTTCATATTTTATGTTATTATTTACTCGATCCGGGCATAACACCGAGGTCGATCATCCTCTAGATAACGATAACCAACCAATTCGTACACCTGTTACAAGAGGTACGTAACACTTATTCTTAGCTATGCTGTACAGATCCATCCTGCCTTGCTTTACAAGACCTATCTCTAACCCATTCAGATATCATTGGTGACCAGAAAGTGCTGCTGGGTTATGTATACTGCAACGTCCTTCTAGGTTAGTTTGTGTATTTTTGGTCGAAATCTGCTACATAAATGCTATGTAGCTATCTAAACATGCCATGTAATACTATCGTTTAGGATCGACCGTAACAGCGGCTGCCTTATTCAAAGATGAAATTGATAAATCTTTGGGTATAGCACGTTTCGGAGAGAGAACAGGATTCCCAAATACTACGATTTACAACAATTGATATACACCTATATTTAAAACAACTAAGGAATCTGCACGTATTAATGTAGGATGTTACCGCTAATCGACCACTATATGGGAAGATATTATCTGCTTTTTAATGCAATTTGGACTAAAAACAGCAGGAATCTTTGTTGTATAGCTCATTTCTACAATAGGAAGCTTCCATCAATGCAGCTTATTTGTAGCGTTGGCCGCTGAAATTTCCTATGATTATGAGACCTCTTTAAATAACCTAATTTAGAATAATTCATGAGGACGAGACCAAAAACCGTACTCTAAGTTCCAGATTTAAGAAGTTAGAGTATATCTAGCTCCACCCTCTTCGCCAGTTAGCCGATACAATGCAAGTGTGCTTTTACCTCAGAAAGGTCAGGGACACTAACTACAGACGGGTGTGGGGATGAAATAGTTCAGATTAAAACTAAAACAGGAATTCACCCAGAATATAAACTATAAACACACTTCATTAATGAATAACCCTAACTCTAGCATCATCCTTGTAATGACTGATCAAAACGGATACATTTAGACATTGTGTGTGTGAAGAGAGAGACAGACAGACAGGCAGAGAGAAATGGAGATGCATTAACTAATCAAAGACAAAATAAGAGAAAATACAACGGTTTTGATATCTTTTCGTAAAATAACTTTAATTTAGCGTCCATTTGAAAATCAGAATCAGCGAATTCGAAAAGAGCGAAGAAAAAGAATTGCAATACCCGGTCCAGGTTTATAATAGAAATATGTGACACTGCTTTTTTATTTCACATTAAATCATCCACTTAGAAAAATTTATATTATATTTTTTTAAAAATAGCTAAATAATTAAGAAAGCGTCTGCAAATATCCGTCAAAATCCACGCACAAATAATATCCTACAAATTAGTTTCCAATTGTCACCAACAGAAGTATTAAAACAAACACAATTACAACTAAAACGAATCCATAAATTCAAGAGCAACAAATCCCTGCATACTCCGTCATTCCTAGTGATTACATGTGTACATGTTCCCTAATTCCTTGTCACAATATTGTTCTGTTCCACTGTTCTGTGTTTTAGTAAGCACCTATATCCAACATGACCAATATAAAAATCCTAAAATTTCCTCGCGAAATCTCAGTTCAAGCTGCTAGTTTTTTGTTTGGATGACTCCACTAAACTAAAGTTGATTACGTCACGCGCTGTTAAGTGAGAATTTCGCACTTTTAAGGCGCCGTTCGCGCATAAGTGCGAATTGTGTTATTGCCGTTACCAAACTTGTGAACTTTTGACCTTTCCCATTCTAAATTAAAATATATATACTTCGCATGCACCACTTTGATGACATAATTAATGACGCTTAACGGAAACATCTTGAGAATCACCCTCCATACATGAATGCATTGAATATGGCTCAAATGCTGAAGCTGGGGGCTAGGCTCTTACAGGACCTTATTGTTATCGATTTCAAAATTATGCTATATGTGTAAGTGTATATAATATAGGCTCTTTTCAAGTCAAGTCACCAGAAGATGACTTCATCCATGAACTAATGGTGACCTGTGTGGAAGACCAACTGGTAGTTGCTCCTGGAAAATTCGAGCAACTTTGGCTATTTTTTCAACGAGACACACTGAGGCAAAATCAGTTGTATCATTAATAGTATAGACACTGAAAGAAATTTATTATCCGACATCGAAATAATATATACTGTAATTTCATCTTTCCGCGTTCTTCATACAGTGCCGTACTTGTGGCATTTGATTCCTAGAGAAAGATACTTTCTCTGAGTCGATTACTTTTCCGAGTGTCTGGAACGATTATCATCGTGAGTATCGATTACTTTCTGAGAAGACAAAAATAATATTTTGAAGACCTCTGTCCTTCCGACAATCGATCTGTCTGCCTGTACATATGACTGCCTGTGCGTTCATCGATCATGATTTATTCATGTTCCAAATCACTTATGGCAGAGAGGGGTGGCTATTGGTTAACCCAGAACATTTATTTCCTCCATAATCACCCATTTTGTTTCCAGCAGCCTAACTAATGGAGTAAAGAAACTCACGCCATCGAAATAGTTCTACCCTTCCTAAATTAGACAGGGATCTTACAGTACTGGAAATAAATATTCAGTCTTAAAATAAATCCAGAACATTTGAACACTAGAAAGTATTATGAAATAATTTGTATATAACATCAATATATTTGATGTTATTAATCGTTTCCCAATATCCGCATATTAATTTACAGAAATTCTGAATTTCTAAAATGAAAGTTCCATGAACATTATATTAAAGAAGAATCCGTGTGTAATATTTCAACCATCAAAATACACAATTTCTACTATTTGATCACATTAAATGTGTAATCTTGATCAGTTTAGCAGCTTTGACATCTTCAGGTACTTTGTCGTGCGTTAAAACGTTTTTTTTATATTTTTTTTATAACCCTGCAATAACACCTAAAGTGAAATATCTGAAGCACTATTTTTTCATAATAGTTGATGAAATGCGTGAAACCAATATAAGACTTGAACGTTCTGTTATTGTACAAATATACTTAGGAGACAATATACAAATATGCTAAGAAAAATGTAAAATGTTGTTATCTACTACACAGGATTGTGGCAATTTTCTACAACTTGTAGCCACTTCTTTGTACAGTCAATACTGCCTTACTGTATGATTCGCGAGATGCGGCAAATTAATCTCAATTTATTGCTTTGTTCTCTGATAGCTGCAGGTTGTTTTTTCTTCAAATATATGTCATATAAAATATATGAAGAAAGTTTTAAAATATCGAATGTTGGTATGGTCATCTTCAGTGTTACAAATTTATAAACTTTGTGTCAATTTCAATGCTTGATAAGATCACTCTGAACAATGAGAGAGAGAGAGAGATAGAGAGAGAGAGAGAGAGAGAGAGAGAGAGAGAGAGAATCTAGTATACGTGTGGATATTTCCTTGTAGAAACTGGGTCACAAACGGTTGTATATAGGCCTTTGCGTAATTAGACCAATCTCTTCATGAGGAATAAACAACTACTTTATCCCTAGGAGGAGCGTAATCGGAACTTTAACTATGGGCGAAATGATTGTAATTTACCCAAGATTTCATGTATCAGTAAAGTCGTGGCAGATAGCAGCTAATTATAACTATGGGGTCTGTTTGTCGATAGCAGACGAGATTAAGCGACCAGTAGATGACGCATAAACATTTCATCCGCCTCAGCCTAAAAAGTGAACTTTGAGAGAGAGAGAGAGAGAGAGAGACCTGGTTTGCAATTAGGATCTGTCTGGCAGTTCTGGCCGTAGAAAGGATCACACGTGCAGATATTACAACCGTCACGTGCATACCATGATTGTCCCGCCTGGTAGGTTCGGCTTTCGTAAACACATGGCAATGCGGAGGCTATTATTTCACAAGAGTGGAGATAATACATTTATTTTAAAGATGTAACAGGTATATTAGAGACCTAGATGGATATATAGTATGTATGTATATATATATACGCATTAAGTTTTAACGGCAACTTCAGCACAATTATGGCTATATGGTGCCGATTAAAAGTTAATTTATAAAAATGTAAATATAAAGAATTGCATAAACACTTAAGATAAACCCTTCGAAATAAACCTTGTATGTATAATATCAGCGTTTAACGGCACGTCAGCATAATAATGGCTATATGGTGCCGATTTAAAGTAAAGTTATACAAATGTAGATAGAAAAAGAGTTGCACAAAAATGTTTTGGAAGATAAACCCTTCCAAATAAATGCAAACATGGAGTACTACCAGATAAAAGGTAATAAATGCAAACATGGAGTACTACCAGATAAAAGGTAATAAATGCAAACATGGAGTACTACCAGATAAAAGGTAATAAATGCAAACATGGAGTACTACCAGATAAAAGGTAATAAATGCAAACATGGAGTACTACCAGATAAAAGGTGATCAATGCAAACATGGAGTACTACCAGATAAAAGGTAATAAATGCAAACATGGAGTACTACCAGATAAAAGGTAAAGGCATAGGAGATTCCCATTTTATTCAATTTACTCTAAAAAAAATAGTCGATTTATTGAGGATGTATTGAATTGACACCGATCATATATTATTTTGTGGGGTTTTGATAATCAAGGTGGTGAATTGGGAACAAAGGCTAAGCAAATGGAGCAGTTGCCCCTGGCCTCCTGCCCGGCTTTCGAGACCCCACAATGCTTTGAAATGGTTTTTTTTATATATATATTTTTTTTTTTTGGGGGGGGGGCGCTTTTTGAAGTTGATCCAGGGCTTCCTACCACCTTAATCCGGCATCGCATATAAGTTTGCAGTCATTGCAACATAGATACATATATATATGCATACAAGAAGGCATGTAGATATGTGTCTATGTAGATAATGTGCGCTGGTACATAGGAACGGTAGTAGGATGGAACTCACTCGCTCACATGATCTAAAATGGTCTGAAAAAGGAATTATATCTTCAGCAACTCTTTTTCCAATAATCGAATTTTAGTTTGAATGGCCAAGTGAAAGTTCCATTACCAGATTACATCTATTCCAACAAAAGAATTTTCAGACATAGCTCTGCAATAGCTTTTAGAACTTTCAATGTCTCCAGTAGATGTTTAGCAGTATTCCATCTGTCCCACTGAAATATATTCAATGGACCTCCTTTCCACAGTACAGAATACACTTACCACATGTAAAGTCATTCATAACAGCCCCGTGACACTTGTTTTGTCTCAAACAATTACCAACCGTAAAGTAATTCATAACAGTCCTGTAGCACTTGTATTGTCTCAAATCTTAAATTTACAGCTGATTTTACGTTTCATCCGCTGCTAGCTTTCTTTTACCATGTAATTTCTTATCCATCTATGGATGTTACACCCTTCTTAATATTTAATTCTTTAACACCGTTAACACTTATTTAATTTTCAACTGCGTTTACATCTCATTGATGTAATACTTAACTAAAAAGAATTGATGCACACAAATTTCTCATATCATAGTCCTCTTTCAAAGGTGCACACACATATATATAGAGACAGACAGACAGACAGAGACAGACAGACAGAGACAGACAGAGAGACAGATTATTCACTGACGTTTTGTGCGTATAAATTGTGATCCCATTTCAAGACAAGTAACATAAAGGTTCAAGGAATGTGCAAGCATGACTTATCATCTTATTAATTAAATATTTCTCTGTAGCTCATGCGTGACAAAAGTGTTACATTAACTTCAAACACCTTAAATTCCATAATATCGAAAAATCTCTGATTTCCTTGTTTGCTCACCTGTTCTGACAACGGCGAAGGCAATTACAATCCACATACAAGACCACTGAAGAGGCGCCATTGTAGCAGAAAGTAGTACTATCTTATCAGTAACAACAACGTTGAGTTCTTATCTTAAATCCGTCAACATGCCGCATCGCTACACGTACTCATTTACATAAAAATAGTTCCTTCATAAGAAAATATTCGTTGAAAATAGAGAATCAAAGGATCAAGACTGATTAAAAAAGATATAAAATAAAACAATAGAGTTTAACCCACATTTTCCTCTTTTTTGAAGTATGTTATCCAATTGTGTTGTTGTTGTTGTTGTTGCTCGTTCTACTAAAGATTCAAGCTTTGGTCGAAATCACTAAGTTCAGAACAAGCGTTTATTTATTTATTTATTTATTTATTTATAAAGCCATGTGAGCTTATGATATGGCTATGCGTTCGCCATGAATCTGTCCATCCCTTCCTGAATATGCGTTATTTTCGATATTTTCTAAAAACTAGGAGACTAATTTTCATTATTTCTTGTCCGAATGTTCTTCATAATCCTTCTACCTTTGCAAAAATGTGGCTTCCGTGTTAACCAGGTAAAATACCTTTTTCCCGGACTTGTTCTTCGTTACGGTTGAGTCGACTTCATCAAACTTAGTAGGAATGTGCCTTTATGCATGCTCTACCATGCGTTCAACGTGTCAGAGTGTCAAAAAATAAAGTATCAATTTTGGACGTAGATGTCGTTAAAAAAGAATGTAACGATATAATTACTAATGTACATGTTAAAAACACAAATGTTCATTAATATGTTGAATTCTTCCAATAATCCAAAATCATCCAAAGACGGAATACCGTACAGTCAAGCGAAGCGATATAGAAGAATTATTTCTGATGGTAGTGTTTCTTTTAGAAATTCTTTGACAGAATTACGTCAACATATTTTTAAAAGAAATTATTCAACTGATATTATTGATGCTGCTTTTGAAAAGGTTTATTCCCTTGCACAGCTTGATTCACTGAAATGTAACATCAGGGACAAAGATGACAATACCATTCCTTTCCTTTTTGAGTATAATCCTATTGTACCTAATATAAGTAAGATCATCAACAAATATTGGGATCGTTTGCAATTATCTTGCAATGTAAGTATTACATCACTTCACAAAAGCAGACCTACACCTGCTTAGAAATGAAATAAGAATCTCAAAGATTTCCTTGTTTGTTCTAAATTAATAGAGAAACCATTTACGAATTGTTCATCAACTAAATGTAATAAACGCAGATGTTTGCACTTTTCTTTCATTAATGAAAATACTTATTTTAGGAGCAGTAATACCGAAGAGACATTTGAGATGTGCTATGATACTAACTGTGCAACTTCAGACGTTTTTTGTGTGATAATTTGTAAAAATTGTGGCATACAGTATCTTGGACAAACCCGTCGGCAAGTATCTAAACTCATAAACAACACAGATTTGACATAAATAACTTTATTGATCCATCTTTTTCATCTCATGTCGCCGCTAACTTTAATGATGGCTTCCACAAGCTACAAGATTTTTTATTTCTGCCAATTGATATTGTTCATTTGGAAATGGAACATCTGTTAAAAGAAACATATTGAATTTACCGTCTAGATACTGTCTATCCAAAAGTTTTAAATTGTAAGAATATAATTAGACTTCATTAATTGATAAATCCATAATATCTGTTATTGGTGTCTATCAGAAACACAAGCTCAATAACTGGTTTAGTTGGGCTGAGCCCGCTTTAAAGTATTTTGCCTACAAGCTTTTGGTCATTTCTATTGATCAACGGCAATCTATACAAGACAGCTAGTTTCCCAACTGCTTTATACATAATGAAAATTTCCTAACCCATGACACTGGAACTGAACTTTTATAATTTTCTTTATTGTTTGTAGAAAACTGACAAAAATATAAATACAAAAGTATTGTGCAATTTAAAAATGAACATCTTTCTCTATGATCTTTCTTTTGAACTACTTGTTTATCAAGTTCATTAAAACTTAGTTTCAGTTATATTATTCCTTACTTTAAAGTTTGATATTATAAATTGTACAATCTTAAAAACTTTTAAAAATATTTGGGATATTATAAAATTTTACAAAATAAAAACTTTTTGCAATATTTGGACAAATGGGCATAATTCAATATTAGTTTGAAATGGAACGTCAATTAAAAGAAACATATCGGATTCACCGTTTGGATACTGTCAGACATATCTTAAATGTTCTAATTCTAAAATTATTTATAAACTTCGTTAATTGATAAATTCATAATATTTAATCAATTATACATATTTAAAGGGAAATTAAACTGTCTCTATTTCTTTATACATGTTCTACTGTTATAGTTTTCAATAGAGACATTGTATCTTAATGTTCCAGTATTATGTATCTTGTAATGTATCATTTTTCCTTGTTATTTATGCATTCAGGACATTATATAAAACTATAGCTACAACGTCTCACAACGATTCACTCTATGATGTCGTTTCGTGTATAACATTAATCTCTCAGAAACTACTACTACTAATAATAATAATAATAATGTATATATAGAAGGTAACTCAATTAGAACAATAGTACTCTCCCTTGAGGCCTTCCATTTAAAATGTGGAAAAATTATATACAACTTTTACAACATAATATAAAGTGTCTTGTGTATTATGAAAATAATCAGACATTATCAAACATGTGAGAAAAACACTTTTCTTTAAATAACTTTATATTATCACTCTTTTTGTAGTTTTGAAAGTCTGTCAATATTATGTGTGGAATAATTTCCCCAAATAGTGATACAATAGTTAAAAAGTGGCAAATATAAGCATTATAATAGATAATCATTGCTTCCACAGGAATATATTTTCTTTATCTTAGAAAGTAATGTAATTTTTGAATTCACAGCTTTATATACTTTGTCAACTTGATAATTCCATTGTAGAAATCTGTTCACATGAACACCTAAAAGTTTATGACTTGCTACATTCTCAATTTCACATCCTTTTATGGTTAAATCTAACATTTGTGTTAGGCCTAATTGTGCCTGTCGTTGTGAAGTTGTTATCAGCATACATTTTATTTTATTTCCATGTATATGCATATCATTTTTGTGACACCAATCTTCAATTTTGTTCAATTCATTGCATAAGTTTGATTGCACAACATTTTATGGAGAATCCAGACGAATGAGATGCAGAATCATCAGCAAAAAAGTAAACATTTGATACACTTGTAATGAAGGGTAGATCATTTATGAAGAGAAGAAATAACAGAGGTTCAAGTACTGATCCTTGGGGAACACCGGCTTTGATACTTTCTGGTTGCGATGTTGTACTTCCTAAGCATACTTGCGTGTTCTCTCTTGTAGATATGAAGCTAACCACTGGATAGTGTTGTCATGAAACTTATAGCATTTCAATTTTGACAGTAAGATGAAATGATTAACAAGATCAAATGCCTTTTTAAAATCCAAGTAAACAATTCCAGTTAGGTTTCCGTTGTTCATTTCGCTCAACCATACATCTGTAATTTTAGTTAGAGCTGTTTGACAGGAGTGTTCATGTCGAAATCCTGACTGTTTCTTACGTATAAGCATATTTTGATTTAAATAAGAATATATAGAATTTGCTACATGTTTTTCTATTACTTTAGAAAGAGTGGGTAGTATGGATATTGGTCTGTAATTTTCTGGATTTTTCCTGTCACCTTTCTTAAAAATAGGTGTCACTTTGGAATTTTAAGCAGGTCAGGATATTCATGTGTTGCAATACAGATGTTGATTATATGAGTAATTGACTTGGTCACCACAGGTGCAGACAATTTAAGTATTCTGGGTCCAGTTCCATCTATTCCTGTAGCCTTGTTCACATTTTGGTTTTCCAATGTTTTGTAAACTTCATGCTATGTAACATAGTCCAATGTCAATGGTTCTATTTTTTGTTGTTTCTCATTTAAAACAGTAGGATCAAAGTTTTTACTTTTTCTTTGAAATTCACCGGAGACACTACTAAAATACTTGCTGAATGAGACTTCAATATCATGGATAGAAGTCGATGTATTATACCATTATATTTGATGTTACTGGGACGAACAGGTGACTTTTTGGAATTTAGTTCATTTAGATATTTCCACACATTATTCGATTTTTTTATTTTCCTAAATGGCTTGTTTCTTGTATGTCTATTTGGTTATTCCACTCATATATGTTACTGCATTCCTTCATTTTCTATATTTTCCCAGTCTTTGAGTTTATGGAATTTGTCTCTTGTGTGCATAGCATTAATGATTTCAGGTGAAAGCCAGTTCGGTTTCATTTGCTGTTTTGCTCGCTTTGTTTTTAGTGGTGCGTGAATATTCAAGATTTTGTTGAAGAGATTATAAAACATTTCCACAGCAATGTTGCAATTGTTAATATTTTCTAAACTGTCAAATGGTTCTTGTTGCAGGCCATTCTTCATTAAATATTTTGAAGTCTCTGTATGTAGTTTCCAAATGTTTATGATTTTTGGACCACTGCAGTGCATGGCGAATGACACACGCTGGATAATTGCCTCTAATGGCATATATGGGCACCTGTATCTTATATATATATATATATATATATATATATATATATATATATATATATATATATATATATATATATATATATATATATATATGTATATATATATATATGTATGTATATATATATATATATATGTATATATATATATGTATGTGTATGTATGTATATGTATATATATATATATATATATATATATATATATATATATATATATATATATATATATATATATATATATTTTCAGGCTTATTTGTATACATGTGATCAATAAGGGTAAGGGATTTAATGACGTAAACAATGAATTGAATTCAGTCCGAAGAAGTGATAAAGCGAAACCGGTCAAGTACTTTTACGTGTTTGTGTTGTTTATTTTAAATAATTATCCACTCTTGAGCCTAATCATTTTCTCTTATCATACAAATTGCTTATAGCCATTGATGTTGTTTGACTGGCTTTTCAAGGCGAAATGGGCAATAGATATAACTATAGAAAGTGTCTTATTATTAGAAACACAAACTATTCTTGATAGCAGAAGAGTAGAAAACATTATACAGACTTAGAAGGGACATCCCTCCAAGCCATAAACAACACCCCCACCCCCATCCCCAAGGGGTTGTAGTGATGCATGGGTTTGCATTCCGAACTCGCTACCGAAAAGGTGCGTGTTCGAATGCTACCATCGGATCAGCCCTGATTGGTTACAGTGGTGTGTCCGTGGGCACAGAACTTTATTCCAATTACCTCGACACTAAATATCCTACTTGTGTTGCTGTGTCGTAAAACACCAAACAAACAAACCAACCTCTCTCCCCACAACCGCCGCTCAAAAAAAAAGAAAAAAAAGAAAAGGCATTTGTCGTCCTCATGTCATAATGACAATGACCCTCAACATTTTAGACTCGAAATCAAAGGGTTTGTGTGATAATCTTGAGGCCGATCCATCTGTAAAGTTTGCTTAAGACATGTGCATTACAACTCTAATTAAACACACAAATAGTGTTTCCCTTCTGAGGTTTACAGTAATATTGCTCTTGACTTTTATATCCCTTAATCTGTTATCTTCTCAACGGCAATGCATCTCTGAGTTTTGATGAAGGAACCACCAGCAAGACCTGAGTTATTACGTGAAATCCAGTTTCCTTCGTCATGCTACAGTTGATCTCAGACTTTTCGATCCGAAATTGATAGTCTTGCTTCTTAACTTCACTTACAACCTATCGTTACAGTTTAGTGAAAGTATGTGCATTATTGCTAAATATGTCATACATAAGCCTTTTCCGTTCTTTGGTTTGGTGATTTTAACTTCTATATACTTAGATCCCTAATTTAAACCCCATGGCATTTAACCTCAAAGGCTACATATTTTTAGGTTTGTGAAGTTATAATCAGTAGAATCAAAGGAACTGCACTAAAGCCACTTTCCAGCCTTGAATCACAATAACCATAACCTTCGACCTTTCAACTTAAAATTAACTTATTTCTTTGTACTCTCAGAGGCAACGTACACAAAAGGTCTAGTTATGATAAAAAACATAACAAAACAAAAATAACAACATTAGAAAGAAAGAGATCATGCTAAATCCATTTGAAATTTAACTTCGAGTCTAGAAATTGAAATCAGTCGTCTGATTTGCACTCTCATGGGTAAGATGTCTCTCAGGTTGATTGAGATATGTTCACAAGAACTTAAAGTAATGATAATAAACCATCTTCCTTCCTCGTGTCAATGTGACTCTGACTTCCTTCGTCGTGTCAATGTGACTCTGACTTTTGTCTTTAAGGCTCTGACATTGATAAGCTTGTTTATACACTCCAGAGTCAGATATACAGTTACCGGAAGTCATGTCCAGCAGGACTGAAGCCAAAGCCATTTCTTCCAAGAGTTACTTTAACCTTGACCTTTGATCTATAGTTCTATAGTTCCTGAAATGAACAGGTTGTAAAAGACAATACTTTGATTTTTGACCTATGACGCTGAAATCAATAAGATTATTTGGGCCCTAAAGGGAAAGGCACCTGTAAAGTCTGGTGGTGTATGAAGCAAAAACACAAGTTATCAAATGGAAACTAACAGTTGATGAATATATGGAATGTAGATGGACTGACAAAGCAAAAGCATTATCATCCAGATCATATGTGGGTTTAGATTTGGTTTGGTGTTTTATGGCACAGCAACATAAATAGGTTATTTAGTGCCAAGGCAATTGGAGAGAAGTGCCTTGCCCAAGGACACACCACAGTAACCATCAGGACTGATTCTATGATAAGATTCGAACCCACACCCTTTCGGTGGTGAATCCCGCACGCTAACCACTGAGTCACCCTGGGTACTGCCTCCTTTGTTCTCATAATACAACATACAAGAGGGTACATTAGGCCTACTCTACATCTCCGAGCCTGCAAGGGGTTGGGTGGGGGTGGGGATGGGGGTGGGGTCAAGGTTCGTATGTGAAAATATATGATGTGAGAGTATATCCTGTGGTGTGATTAAATTACTAGAAATTTACAAATCAAGTAATTTTATTGTTATGAAACTGGACATTCTTACATCTCTATCCAACAAAACTCAGTGATACATACATACATACATACATACATACATACATACATACATACATACATACATACATACATACATACATACATACATACATAAATACATACATACATACATACATACATACATACATACATACATACATACATACATACATACATACATACATACATACATACATACATACATACTACATACATACATACATACATACATACATACATACATACATACATGTGGATGGTTGGAGAGATGGTAATAGATGGGAATATCGAAGGAAAATAGGTAGATAGATATGATTAATGTGTACTCTGAATAATCCTGCATAATGTTCATAGTATTATTATATGATAACCTTAATATTAGAAGATTGACATTTGCAGGATTATGACAGAAGTTACATAATCTAAGAATGTTATAATTACTTTTGCATCTATAACAGATACTCTGATATTTGTATTTTTCCATTACTTCAGCCAGATGATGTATTGCTAAATCCAAATTTCCACAGTGCTATTTTTGTACCCCCATGTATCTTTTTGCATACCATAAATGCATTAAAAACATCATTATTTTTGGTCCTTTAAATTTTCACTATGGAACTTTTTATTTTTACTCAGATTTTGCAACTATCTGTCTTTAAGAATCCACTGTAAATTAGAATATTCCTCTTTATTCTTAAATTGTTTGTACACACAAAAAGCAATGAAAAAGTTAGACATTATGGTGAAACAGTCTTGTATTTTGCTTCATTTACACATATACATATATACATTGATTGATAGATAGGTTAATAAAGAGTTTGTGGATAGATAGATGGATACACAGAGTAGACATACATACATATAGATAGATATATAAAATATATATAAATAGAGACAGACAGATATAGGGGTAATAAGCACATGTTGATGGATGGACAGACGACAGACAACTGAATATAGACACAGGACCACAATATAAACTCGGTGGACCTTATGGCCAGGTGGGCTAACAACAGGTGATGGAATAGACAACCATGACACCATGAAAATGCTTTGATTACTGTAAATATCATGTGGATTAACTGAAGGTACTGCTAATGGGCAGCAATACAACAGCTGACATGCTCCACAACTCATGATCAATCAGTCCTCTAAAACAAATGGTCAACATCGTTGACACGCAAGTTTCACAAATTCTTGTCATCTCAGTTTTACTCAATGACAGATTTCACTTTGATAAATTCATTTTGGGCATAGTCGGTTAGGACTTAGGACGTATAGCAGTATTAAAGACAAGAGTCCCTTGAAGGGACATGCTCTATTGCCTGAAAAGGGGGGGGGGGGGGGGGGGCGAGGCTTGAATTTTAGGGAGAAGTGATTTCTCTTTTTAGACAGAATAGGGAGAAGTGAGAGCACAACAGGGATATGTGGCAGCAAAGCAAGAAACGCAATATATATGTGTGTGTGTGTGTGTGTGTGTGTGTGTGTGTGTGCGAACTCTGGTTCTCTTATTTGGACTGTCCTGTATTTCTTACTTTGCATATTTACATTTTATCATTTTATATTGGTTTTAATCGATAATTTGTTTTCAAGTAGAAAATTCTCCATGTTGTATGTATATTATACACACATTTTGTAAGTGCATGAATGTATTATACTCACATGCAGTGTTTTCATGCTTGAAAGTGTGTATGTTTAGATGGAGAGAAATATGCAATGTATTTTGGCAATATGACTTTTTAAAAGCATAGCAGAAACTATATATTGTAATACATTTGAACCGACAGGAGCACCTAGATTACAGTATTGTAATGTACAAATGGTAAAAATACTTAAGCAACAGTCACTTAGAGAACAAATTAATTTTTTGTAGTTTCTTCACTAGGAAATGGCAGTCGAAAACAGTTCTAAAAGTTTCAAACAACCCCTATAACATGCACATGAGAGTACATGTGCATGCATCTTGAACACCATGGTGTTCATCAATTCAAACCACAGAGGTCACTGATGAGTAATCTCAGCTTTACAACTACATTTTGAGGAAGTTGATTCTAAAGCAAATGTGAATCTTTTGACCTTTTCTATTTTGCTGAAGTTTTTAAAAGTATAAAAATTAAATTGTTTGTTCTAGTGGCAGTTGATAAACTATTTATACCTATTTATAATTACAGTGATGCAATCTATGCGAAACGATGAAATGAAACATGAAGTAACTGAATCGGCAGACAGCTATATACAAACATGAAAATAGGCGTGATGCATGCCATGTAGATATTTTTAGGAACAGGGATTTTATTCATATGACCATTCACTTTCTAGTTTTGTTACAACAATCCCTAGATAGGATTGAAAATTAATGGTTTTAATATTTGTCTACGAAACCGTAATAACATTGTGTATTAGTTCGATATTTTATTCTTTGCTACTTTATCTCGTATTTTCACAAAAATGAGTGATGTAAGAAAACAACCTTGACCTTAAGTTACAGTGCTTATCGTCCATTCCACAACATAGCATTGTCCCGTACGTATCTGACCAACACATTTGTATTTTAAGCAAAAATTTTTATCACATGATAGTTACACCTTGCTTTCTACGAACTGTATAATTTCCTTAATTTATTTGCCCAATGAATTACGAAAACAGTCTAATGCAGATATACTTCCAGAACACAGCGATGTCAGCCATTATTACCCTTTAGCAGGTTCACCTATGGTTTCAAACTGATTTTATGATGAAAATAATGCAAGCACGGCAGTTACAATCTTAAAAATATGCATTTAGAAAGTGTTTTCGCCGATTCTATTCTTAAAATACAGATTGTTATTTACATACAGATGATTAAGTTTTGAAACAAGTTGCTAAGTTGTCATCATCAAATGATAACTTGCGGAAATTGGGCAGCGATATCTTGCGGGGGAATAGAGTTAATGGCTAGTCAGCTATTAAAATACATGCCTGTGAATGTGCACGAGTTTGTTTTGTCAGCGCAATTGATATGAACACCTGCTAAGGCAACATGCAGTCCATTTCACCTGGGGCTTAACACTAACTACCTGACTGGGTTGAGAGAGCATCTCAAAAGCCATAAACTACTGTCATTCGTTGTATGTCTAAAAAAAATGACAGGGCGAAGTCATTTTTGCTTTCCTACTAGAAGGCGGCGAAATTTATGTTTTCGGCCACTTCGCCTGGTAGCGTGACCCCTGTAATACCATTTCTTATTTTTTAACTGCTGAGTTTTGAAACCATCTCTGATATTCTTGAGCAATAAGATTTTCTAATTAACCACTGTGGAAGCCATATTGGATGTAAGATTGGCTCCATATTTTTTTTAGGACAAACTAGACATCATTAGAAGACTTTTGGTGAAAACCCCATGTTGATATGATCATCCATTCATGAGAATTAGTTACAAGAATTTCAATATGTTCATTGTGGCATCCATATTTGTGGTCAGAACGGCAGCATTTTCATTCAGAGCTAACTAGATATCATAATTAGTCTTTTGGTGAAAACCACATGTCAATATGACTTTCCATTTTGGAGACAAGATATTGAAGATGGCTGCCTTAGTGGCCATACTGGATGTCAGATTGGAACCGTTTTCATTTAGTACCAAGTAGACATCATAAGAAGTACTTTGGTGAAAACCCAATGTAGATAATGACTTTCCATCAAGGAGGAGAAGCGATAAGATTTCAAGATGGTGGCCATATTGGATAGCAGATCATCACAATTTTTACCTAAGACCAACAATAGACACCATACAAAGTCTTCTGGCAAAAACTCCAAGCTGTGACTTTCCATTCAGGAGGAGTAGCAATAACAAAGATTTTCAAGAAGGACATCAGATCGGCACCATTTTCATTTAAGACCAACTAGACATCATAAAAAGTCTTTTAATCAAAATCCCATCTTAATATGAAAATCCATTTCAAAGCAGCAGCAATAACAAGATTTTCAAGATGGCCACTGTAATGGCCATATTGGATGTCCAGCATCATTTTCATTCAGAACCAACTAGACATCACAAGAAGTCTTAAGTGAAATCCTCATGCTGATATGACTTTCTGTGCAGGAGGAGTAGCAATAACAAGATTTTCAATATGACTGCCATGACAGCTATACTAGGTATTAGATCTGCACCAATTTCATTCAGGATCAACTAGACATCATAAAAGTCTTTTGTGAAAACCCCATGTTGATATGACCAGCCATTCAGGAGTCGTGAGAACAAGATTTTCAAGATGGCCTCTGTAGTGGCGATATTGGATGTCTGAGTACAGCTATTTTCATTTAAGAACAACTAGACATCACAAGAAGTCTTCTGGTGAAAACCCCATGTTGATATGACTTCCTGTTCAGGAGATGGCTGCCCAGATGGCCATATTTGACGTCAGATTGGCACCATCTTCATTTAGTACCGACTATACCTTGGGATGAATGTGTGTGTACAGTTTCATAGCAATCCTTCAAGTAGTTTAGGAAGAGTAGTGATAACAAACTTGTGATAATGGATGGAAGTACATTGGATGATGGACAACAGGCCATCCCATAAGCTCTTCTGGTCTATGACTAGTAGAGCTAATAACTGTATTCCATGATTAAACTCATGAAACAATCTAAGTGATTTAGCTCATCTCTAGATTTGGGGGAATCCTTGCCATATGTTTGGAGTTGTAGTATCGAGATGATTGCAAGCATTTTTCAATGAAAATATGGTTCATCATTCAAATTTTCAAAGGTGAGATAATTTGAAAGGTGTATAGCATTTTGGCAATACATTCTGTTGTCACATATAAAAAATCTAAATATTAGAACTTGCTCCAATCAGTAGTTGCATTCATTAGCATAATCTGGGTCATGGTTAGTGATCAATTCCGAACGATGATTAGACTTGTTAGGCTTTAATCAATTGATTTTGTGAATACTTTATATCCATTTAAACTGATTAAAACAGTAACAGGATATCCACTGTGGTTCATGAAATTGCCTCGAGTTTATAGAAATTAAAGTAATTATATCCTTTAGGGCCAGTCACTGGGAATGTTCTGTGCACATTTACATGTATTATCAATGCCAGTGCATGTACATAAACAAACTGACATAGATTTACAAATAAAAAGAAAACCAAACTCCAAAACTGCAACCAAAATTCTTTATTTGTAACAGAAAAAACCCAAACATTATCTTGTAAGTGTTCTTTAGTGGTATGCAAAGATATAACGCAGGCTAGCTTACCAAGCCCACTTCTGGCCAGCATGGAACTTGCCAGATGCATGAATATACAATCCTGACAACAGAGATATTAATATTCTAGACAAGATACTAATGGAAAATAATCATTTTCATTAGCACAAATATTATCCTGACAGAGAGAAAAGTATATATTTTGTAATGTTCAGATATTTACATTAATGACAGTAATTATTAGTCAGGCCCATATGCATGCATTTTACTAACAACAATGTCACATATCTTAATAAAATGTTCATATGTGTGCATTTTTTCATGTATCATATATGTACAAACCTTTTATATATTTTAAAATATGTATATATATTTATATTTACATTTTGAATATATTCTCATTTGTCTTTTTTAGATGTTATTACTGATCACATTTTAATGTATCTGATCAATATTGTTTTATTGCAAATATGTACTATCTGTTTACCCGTTTCATTTTTGATAGGTCATAATTGCTTTATGTCACATAGGTAAAATAGCTTGTCTAGAGCTAGTGTTTTTATATTACCCTGATTACCATCATTAAAATAAAGTTTCTTGTATCTTGTATCTTATAACTGAAAGCCTTTGTCATGAACGGACCAGTCTAATGCATATAAGTACCATCTATACTCGTGTATAAGCCGATACCAACTGCAAACTGCATAGACCCAGATCTGCCATCGCATAATGCACCGGCAGATCAGGGTCTATGTTGTTTGCATTTGGACCCTGCTTATACGTGAGTATATACAGTACTTAAGGCTACAATTTAGATAGTTGCATTGTAAACACAAACAAGAATGAAATATTATCAAAAGCAACTGTATACCTTTCATGCTTTTCCATATACTGCTTCATATTTAAACTAAATTCACTGGCAACAAGAAGCTTTACTCTCAGACATGTTAAAATGTGTCAGTCATTAACAATACACTGTAAATAACTAAACTTTAATTTCAGACATGTTAAATTGTGCCAGTCATTAACAATGCATAGTAAATAGCAAACCTTTAATTTCAGACATGTTAAACTGTGCCAGTCATTAAGAATACATTGTAAATAAACAAACTTTAATGTCATACATGTTACATTGTGCCAGTCATTAATAATGCATAGCAAATAGCAAACCTTTAATTTCAGACATGTTAAACTGCACCAGTCATTAACAATACACTGTAAATAACAAAACTTGAGCAAGCTTGAAAATTTTACCAATTTAGCGAGCCACCCAATTTTCACTACAATTTTATGCTTGCTGATATTATGTGATAACAGTATGACTGAAATGCTGATGTCTACCAAAAACGAGAGTATGACTGAAATGCTGATGTCTACCAAAAATGAGAGAATGACTGAAATGCTGATGTCTACCCAAAATGAGTATGACTGAAATGCTGATGTTACCCCAAAATGATAGAATGAATGAAATGACAATGTTACCCAAAAGGATAGTATGACTGAAATACTGATGTCTACCCAAAATGACCGTTCTGATAGTCTGTAACCAGAAACAGATAGTAGTAACCCCAATTTCTTAAGTGTCATGTACTGCCACATTAAATGGGCTTAAGGAAGTAACTTTGAAGACATGTTCTGATCGATGTTTTGTGCATGATTTTAACATCTCTCACTGTTGACAGCTATTAATGTTTTTTGTGCATTATTACAAATACCTTGTGCTAGAATAAAACAGCCACAATTCATTTTATCTGTGCTGACACAATGTAGCATGCAACAAGATATAGTTTTTCATTTACTACTACCAATAGTTTGTATTTTACTGATTGGTAATTTGCTAAAATTTTTATGGTGCTAATATTCTAAAATTAAATATTTGCTAAAATGTAATTCTGTTAAAATACTGAGATTCACAGTAATTAGATAAACTATACCACCCCTGTGACAGTTAAATTATAGTAAGCCCTTATGTACAAAAGCTACCCCCCCCCTCTGACAGTTAAATTATAGCAAGCCTTATGTACAAAAGCTACACCACCACCATGACAGTTAAATTATAGCAAGCCTTATGTACAAAAGCTACACAACCATCATGTTATTGTTAAATTATAGGAAGCCTTTATCTACAAAATTATAGCATACTTTACAATACAGTAAGCATAATTTACAGAAACATACTTGCCCCTGAAAGGTAAGAAAGAACATTCTGTATTACTGAACATAAATACATATTTTACATAATGTTAATCACATAAGGTATGCTTTATGAAATTAACAACAGGCAGGTAATATTTTGGACACTTTCTGTCTTTGCATAAGATTTATCTCTGTCCTCTTCAAAGTGACATGAAATTTGTATCTTTCCTCTATACAGAGACATGAAATGTGTACCTTTCCTCTGTATAGACACATGAAATTTGTACCTTTCCTCTGTACAGAGACATCTTTCCTCTGTACAGTGACATGAAATTTGTACCTTTCCTCTGTACAGAGACGTGGAATTTGTACCTTTCCTCTGTACAGAGACATGAAATTTGTATCTTTCCGCTGTACAGTGACAGGATAAGAAATGTATCTCATTCCTCTGTACATTGACATATATAAAATGTATCTCTTTCCTCTCTACAGTGAAAAAGGCTCGTATAAGCTGAAAGTAATTTTTCTTGTCTGTCCCAGTTAATGGTACATAAGTGAAATTATTAAAGTTACTATGGTGTCGGAGCTCCTTGAAGTGTGATGACAAGCTTCCTGGGACCTGAAAAATAGGAAGGAATTTTTTTTACACAATTAGGCTGGTTCCTGCTAGTTTTACAAGTGCTTTTATTATATCACCCAGTTTTAAATAAAGGAACTTTGTGTGCCCATTGAACACAGTTGTTTGTTTCAAGAAAACTCATTTATTGTAGGTAATTCATAAACAATGACAATATTTTGTTAATAGATTATGTTGAAAAACAATAACAAAATTTTTTTTCCTAAATTCAAATCTTTTCCAGAACTCTCAGGGTGGAAATTGTGAACTGCTCAAAGCCTTATTCAAGTTTAAAACTTTGTCATGTATTCCAGCAATGATATGAACTTATGCAAACCATGTACTCTTCCTCTATCACAAAAAGTTTACAGAACTGGTACCCATGTCAATATACAGAACTTCTCTGTTTAACAAAATAAAACTAATTTACAATATTAAACAAGACAATTCCTCAAATGATATGAAGAAATATATAAATTTCAAGTCCACAATTAAAGGACTAAAAGGTGCATGTACAAGCATGAAAATTTGTTTGTGTTGGTTTTAATGTCACTTTTAACACATAATTGGTTACATCATGCCCAGGAAATGGAAACTAAGTGCCTTTCCCAAGGAGACACTGAGGCAGCTGACCCTGGCTGGCCAGGGTGGGGATATCGAACCCGCGACCCTTGGATTATGTGTCCGATGCTGTACTAACTGAGACACTCCCACATACAAGATAAAGGTATGGTCATTTTTTTTATTTAATTGATACACTAATTGACTTAACAAAACTAATTTAATACCTTTAATCAATCAATTACTTGTGCCTATATTGATGAAACTCTATCTGCATTATTTGAAAACATAAACTTAAGACAATGTATAACAAAAACCACCCATGTTCCGAATGTTATCAGTTTAACCTTGAGTGATATCATTAACAGTATGCTCGCATTTGTTGCGAAGGGTGGTGGGGATTGATAGTAATGTAATCAGGTAAATATTTTCGGAGAAACATAATTTACTACAAAATTTCCTTTCTCTTTCAAATATGTTACCTGGTCACATTAACATCAGGAGAACAGGTCAGAGAAGGAGGAAATGCTTGAGCATCCAAACTCTACCTATGTCATCCTGCAGGAGCCTTATTATTGGTCTACTGAAAGGATGAACTCCTAATATGAGATATGCACAACAAAAGATCATGCATCTACACGCTTGTGTGGGTGATCCCTGTGGGATCCTGCACCTGGCTATTGCCTTAGATTCAAAAGTTTCCTGGGCAAATCCAGTGAATATTGCAAGGTCATGCCTGGGACTTAGGTTGTCCTGTCATGAATAGGTCATGGTAACTGTCTGTGCAGCTACCAGTGGCACGACAAGATTGAGATCTCTTCTTTCTGACACCATATGAGGTAAATAAAAACTAGAGAAAGTAGTCTGAGCATGCCAGCCATTTGACTCCATAACGTCTCAAATGGAGACATCACGTTCAAAGGCCAGGCTTGTGGAAATTGCTCATATTTTGGGAGACAAAATCTTCATGAGCCATACCTTATCCAGTAAGAGCTCAGGGTAAGCCAATCTAATAACCCCTTTTAGCCAAGTGGCCAGCACTTGTGGGGTTATGTCTTGCTTTCCTGCCTTCAGTGATAAGAAGAGTCATTGGCAACCTCAGCAGATATTTTCCGTGGTCTTCAGATAGAGTCTGAGAGCACAGACCAGGTCCTGTAGCTGTCAGAATAGAACCACATGTAGTTTGGGTTCATGGACACCACATGCAGCACTTACCCTGAAAGATGAAACTAGTGCTATCAGGAATCAAGTTTTGCATGATAACTGCTTCAGCAAGGTGAAGGACAGGGGCTCAAACTTAGAGGAATTAAGCCATGTCACTACTCAGGATAGATTTCATTATGAGAACAAGGTGAGGGAGCGAGATCTGGAAATGTCAAAATTGGCCAACAAGTTGGAAAGGTCCTTGTTGCAGCCAATGTTGTCTCTTCTATGATGTCTGAACATGTCAGAGATCATGGAACAGTATCCATTGATTGTGATAGGGACTAGCTTCTTTTCTTCAAGATAAGGGTGGCCTAGTGGTCTAAGGAGTTCGCTTTTACAAATCACTGACCTCTCACCTCTATCCGCATGGTTCAAGTCTCGGCTCAGCCAATGTGGGTATGTGAAAAAGCTTGCCAGTAGTTTCCCATGGGTCAGTGGTTCTTCTCAGGGTCTTCCTGGGTTCTTCCTCCACCAAACATACTGGCCGCCATGTATAGCCTATTATGTGCTGAAAAATAGTGTTACACCCACAAAAACCAAAACCAAACCAAACCTTATCTTCAAAGAGAAAAAGAAAGAAGTTATCCAGTTGGGGACTGGAGGTTACGAGTGGTGTGACATCATTAACTCAACACCAGTTGGTGAAAATACACCACTTCCCTTCATATACCTTCAAAGTGGATGGACATCTAGCTGTCATGATCCCCTCCACGATAGAAAGGGCAGAACTCCTTTTCGTGCAAAGCCTCCCTGACAAGAGCCAGGCATGAAAAAGGAGTTTCTCCAGACATGGATAGAAAAGTAGCAACCTAGGCTGCTTGAGAAGCATGGAGTTCACTAGCATTTTTCTGGGTACATCTACGGTCAGATTGAGGTCACTGGTCCATAATCTGTCCCATCATAGAGGGGTGATCAGAACTATCTTGCAGTTCCTGCTCCTCATTTTCTGAATTAAATTCGGTAACAGCTGGTGGGAAGGCACATACCCAAATTCCCTCCCAACTGTACAAGAGGGAATCGACAGCCCATGCTAGTGGGTCTGGGAATAGAGAGATTAAGGTGGGCCATTTGTTTGTTCCACTTCGTCACAAAGAGGTCTATCATCAGTCAACCCCACATTACGCAGATCTGATTAAAACTGGATGGAGAAAACACTCTGAATGAATCAGATGGCCTCTCCCTGATAATGAGTTGGCCAGGACATTGAGCCTGCCCAGAATATGTCGGATTTGTATGTTTATGTGGTGTTGGGTACACCAATGAAGGTATTTCCAAACCATAATGCAAAGATCCGGTAATTTCATCCTCCTTGTTTAAGGAGATAGTTCACCATGATCAAGTTGTCCGACATTATCAGGACGGTCTTGACTGGATGTGTTTCACCCACAAATGGGTGGCATTAGGAATGGCCCTTCTCTCCAGGAGGTTGATGTTAAGAGCCTTCTCTTGTTGTGTCCATTTGCCACTTACCATCACAAAGTCTGGTAGCAAGTGTACCCCCCCCCCCCCAACTGACATCTGTGCAGATTGTGATTTCTGGTCACGGGGCTTTTAAAGGTATTCGTGTTGCAAGCCACTCCCTGTCTTCCCACTGGAGCAGGAAGAGTTTGATTTCAGTTGAGATCATAATTTGATGATCTAAATGACCCAAGAATGGGTGCCACTGTGCCAGAAGGGCCATCTGCAGAGAAAGCATATAAAGGCAGCAGAGATACAAAAGATCCACTGCCATATTGAGAAGGCCCAGGAGTTGCAGGAACTCCCTTGCCAAAATCGCTATCCTGGTGGAAATCTTCTCTGATGCATGAACGACATTTTTGATGTATTTGGGAGGACGACCAATGAGGTTCATACGAGTCAAAAACTCTGTACTGAGATGAATAAAGCAGAAGCTCTATCTTGCTTCTGCAGAATGTCTGCCTTCACAGGGTCGTTTGGAGTCTCCATCATGAAGGGGAATGACGAATGATAAGGGGGCTGCTTCAATGAAATTTGCAGTCCCTCCAAAATGATTTGGATGACCCAATTGTTTGTGGGGAATAGTTCCATCCAAGTATGGTGAAAGAGAAGGAGTCTGACCCCTACAAGAGGGTTGACAACACGCAGGAAGAATGGCAAGTCACTGATGGCTAACAGAAGGCTTGGAAAAGGAGAAACTTTGTTTCTTGTCCCCTTTCTGGCCTGCCTACAAGAGTATAGGGCATATGGCCACCTATAATTCGCCTGGCCAGAGAAAGATTGATGTTGTTGTTGAGTTTTTAATTTTCCAATCTTTCTGACAGCAATCATCTGTTCTCTCATATGCTGCCTGACAGGTTCATGCAGAGATAGGGGACGATGGAGAGTTGAATGTGCAACTCCTGTGCTGCCTGCTTCCTGACCTCAATTCAACCACCAAACAGAGTTGGGAACTGAATGGGAGTGAAGGTTGGATCACTGAATGATGAGGCTTGAGAGAAGAAGAGTGCAGGAGTGTGTCTCTTCTTATCAGGTCCAGATTACAGGAGAACATTTGAGCATTTGCCATAGTGTGGTAAACAGCCACATTTATAACCTTAGCAATGCAACCAACCACTTCCCATGCATGATCACTTCAAGCCTTCTCTGCTAGTCAAAAGATAGCCAATGAAGCCACATCGAGAAGAAAGGAAATCAAGACAACATTCCTCATAACTTGGACTAAGCATTAAATACCTGTCTATGTACTTCGTAGAAAAGTGGAGAGGACATGCTGATGGCATTAAATACCTGTCTATGTACTTTGTAGAAAAGTTGAGAGGACATGATGATGGCAGTTATATCCTTATCCAAAACTCAGTACCTCCATATGGTAAATGTCACAACGCAATTTGTACCAGTATGGTGAGAAAGATACTGGTTACTGGCTAACCAAAAAGGCCCTAGGAATACCAAGGTCATGAATTCTATCTGAGAGACACCCGGCAATTTCTGAATCTTCCACAATTGAGGTCATCAGTGTCCACTGAGGCCTTGACCTTATTGGAGATACTAACTACTGGTGAAGGAGGGCATTCTGAAGGTGGCAAGATTCTATATATCTCCTCAATTGCAACCTTAAAACTAAATTCTGTTCCCTCCATTGTGGAATCAGAATGGTTTGGTAAATCTGTATCTTCACCTTCATCGGTGGGGGTAATGTCCCCATCCTGTATGCTTTGCATCCAAGGATACATCATGCCATAAGGTAATGATGAAGCAGAGTCATCACCACTCATAGCCAAGGTTCTGCCAGTTGGGTATGCTAATAAAGCTGGCCGCATCACATCTAGCATAGAATGGGGTCTGGCTGTGGAATGCCGGTTTGGCACTGTTGGCTGGGCAGTGGATCCAAATGTAATGCCAGTTTGCCGTATACATGTAGCATTGATAGGGCTGGCCATGGTGGTTTGCTGGTTATAGGAAATTGTTGCCACAAAACATTCTGTACACCATTCTGAGACAGACTCATATCCACTTGGACCATAGAACAAGTTTCCAGACAGCTACACCAGTTGGTCAGCAATTGGGATGGAGTATGGAGAATGATGTATGACTTACTGGCTGGACCAGACAGCAAAGTCAAAAAGTAATGCCTGGTGTCAACATTTCTCAATCTATGCAAAGGCAGGGATAAGAACATACGTCCAGTGGGCTGCCAACTAGGATTCAAAATTGTCCTAGTTTCATCTAATTCACCTGTTGACATTCCTGAAGAGAAGGCTTTTTGAATAATTCATATCATACGCGATTTCAATAGAGCTGTATCGGGATCAACACAATGGTTCCAACTGGATCTATAGTAACGGTAGACATTGGAACTGTTTTTGGCATCTTCACAGAGGGTGGGGGTGGCATCTCTACATCCCCCATAAAATTTGTCATAGATTCAGAGTTAGGACTTTAAACACTGCAGTCAGAAGATTTAGAACGTGCCCACTTTTCACATCCTTTCAACTGACATTTCAAAACATGACACCAAACATCCTCAGCCCACAGAGCACACACAATATATGTGAAGAAGTGCATTTCATGCATGCCAGACACATTTCATTATTATCCTCCATGACCTTAAAATGAAGGTACTTCTTGCACTCAAGTGACATATCTGTAATGAAACAGAAAAAAAAGAAAAACAAGCAAGTGCATAAAACAACACAAAAATTGTCTGATAGTTGAGCTCATGCTTACTGAGATGACCTAAGAAAGTGCATTATTAACTTAAATGAACCGAGCAAACCTTTAAAGTATGTTACTGAGCTGTTTCACATGAACAATAACGAGTGGTACAAGAATGAAAAAATAACAAATAATTCAATTTCAACATGAAAATGTTGATTAATTTCATTACATCAATGTTTTAACTTTCTATACGCCGGGGAAAAAATGGGGATGGTGAAAATTTGAGATAAATATTTCTGAATTCTTTGGAGGCACTGTTGATAGTTGCAAGCGAGAGTTTGAACTGAAAATGTCCAGGACACAGGTAGTCACCTAGTGGGAACAAGGGGATATAATATCTGTAAGACTTACATCCATTCATCTATATCATATATAGATGGAAAGAAATTTTTTTATCTTTCAGGGAGGGAGGCATTCTGGAGGTAGCAGAAAGTAAGTCTTAATGTGATTGGTAATGTATTTGATGGAGAAACATCTAGCCATAAATTCATACAATTTTCAAGTAGGCAACCAGAAGTCAACTTAGAACTCTGAACTTTAATATCTCACAAAGTAATGAAAATAACTGCCAAAGACTTTCAGATCCCTGAAATCCCTGTAATTACTTGTCATGTCCAGTAAATCAAAGGTTTTGACCTCTAAGCAACTGGACACTGGTCATACGAGTTTTAAAACATCATTATCTCAACTTGTCTTTGATTTGTTTATCCATTAAACTGCCAAATAAAAATTTTAATGATGTAAACTTCAAAGGTCACTAAGTCTAGCTTACAGATTGTTTGTTGTTGGACAATCAATAAAAATTTTGGTGATTGAGCTTAATTCAAATGTGACTAATCTAGTTTACTGATTGTTTGGTAATTATATTTTGCCAATTATTTAAACACTCTGTAGCCATAAAACACAAAACAAATGAAGTGCAAAGCTTATCTCTTTGTCTTATCAAAAACCTAATAATTGAATGAATGCCTCAGGGTCTGTACTATAGACATTACATCAGTCCTTCATGCCACATGGTTTGTGTTATGGTGTGTCAGCACATCATACCTTTAGAACAAATATCTGTAGCCTATGCCCGAATTAAGATAAAAAGATACTAGCAACAATATCTAACTTTCATTACCATCATCCAAGACTTATATGGGAACCTATCAAAAAAAACTTCACCATCTGAATTTACTGGAAATGCCTGTTAATTAGGTGTTACATATTTTCAAGGTAGTAAGTCGCTGATATTATTGTATTCATCCTGCAAGTTGACACACTAAACAAAGATATGAAAGACACCCCAACTCCATAAACTCAACCATGGCAGGTGTCAATTTCATATCTTTACCTGTACAAACTACAGTAGTGACATTGTTTGTGCTATAAAGCAATGACCAAGCTAGATATATGGAAGAAAAAAAAACATGTTTTAAATTTCTTAGATATCTCCACACCCCATCCTCATGACAAAGTATACATCAGACAAACTGCCTAGTTACAATGTACATCTCTGTTTATAGACTACATTTACCTGCAAGCATATTTTAAGAAAGTGCTTGTTGTACCAATTACTAATTTCTCATAGTTTCTGTTTAATTTCCATACCATTCCTAAGATGCATTTTAAGCCAATTATTGAAAGTAGTATACAAATCACAAATGAAAAGCCCCATCTTATCACAAAAGCAAAAGACATTCAAGATAGATAGTTATCATTTGTCCTTTAGGTAAGATTTGAAACAAATTTGTATCAAGTAAACAACATATTTAAATTCATAAACTTGAATAAACATCAGCCCTTTCAAAGATACATGCAGCAATAATAATTCTTAAGAATGGAGATAAATTTTAATAATGCTGACTGAGATTAAAAATGCCGCACTATAACATACATGTACAATCAAGTACATGTACATACTGACATATATGTCATAACAGTTTCTATAACAATATTCAATAAACAATAACAATAACGTTGCATCATATATTAAAATAACGAAAAAGATACACAACCAATTCTGTAGCTTTATTTGTCGATTAAAAAATGACTGATTATTAGAGAGTATGACAATTTTTGAATGCATGGAATTCTTCTACACTGTATTGACCGATGCGCTATATCAGTGGCCATTCATGTCATTAATGAAGTGATTTTCATGAAAAAAGTTACTTTGTTCATCATTTTTTTGTGAATCTATCACCAAGAACCAGCCAAGGAATACATGCCTGCTGTAACATGATGTGTCACATGAAAAATATGATTTTTGATTCCTAAACCCTCCCAGCAAAGTCATATTTTGACAAAAATTATTTTCAGTAATAATTTTTTTTTTTAAAAAGGACAGAGATAAAAATGGACCTTTCATTACCACTATGGTGTATGTATGGTACCTGTAGCCTGTACAAAGAGTAAACAGTTCTGCTTAGTGCTCAAGAAAAACTATCCTCCGGCAAGTTTATATACAGCTGATTGTCACAGAAGCAATTAAGAGGTAAGGCAGTCAGAGGTAAACAACCAACATTTCACAGTTTACTTAGCTGACTGACAATAGCTCAGGTAATGTCATGTGAAGTCTGATGGGTACTGCTGTGGGCAAGCCTATTAGGCTAATTTGCATAGGTAAAGTAAACTAAGTGAAACAACCCAATTGGTTTGAAGTTAGGTAAATCAAAGTAATGTGTGTTGAAAAACAGAAGTTATTATCATCATTGCCTTGAATAAGACTGTTTAAGCTATCTTTATTAAAGATTATTGGCAAGTTTGTGATCAGTGGCAATGCTCCTTTGATGATGGGTGTTATTCCATATATAAAATGCAAAATATAATTATTTTGGTAGTCAGAATAGTGTACAAGTGTGATTCATTTTTAAAACAAAAAGTCAAAAGACATCTGTGAGTCAGGAAAGGATGAGCCATCTGCGTAGCAAGCAAAACCCAGCAAAACCAAAATTTCAGAACCCTGGTTGATGGAGTTTGACTTAGTGAAGGACAGTAGCAAGAGGGAGCATTTTATTCTTTGCACATACTGCAAACACAATATTAACATTTAGTCATTTTGGAGTGTACAACATCCGTCAACACAACAATGCCATCCAGCATTGGGACAATGCATGAAAGCAGAGCCCAATCGCAAAAGTAACTACATGTTTAAACAATCATCGACAGACCATGTAACAAGAGCTGAAGTATTTCTCTGCAGTTTTGTTTCAGAGCACAATCAGCTGTTTGCAGCTGGAGAAAGATTATTTTTATGCTCAGAAAATTTCAACAAGAACTTTGGGGATGTGTGAACAACAGTACCATCCAGTCACTAATGAGTGCATTGATGATACTTGCATTACCTTCAAATGCCCTACTGAATAACTGAGAGCAGCAAGGACTGCATCTAATTAAGACTGTAATCCACTGTCATGTGGATTTGAAAGACAGAAACTTCGTGTATTTTGTTTTTTAACACTGTGTGGTTGTGATTATGTGAGAGTAAGCACATTTGCATGCATATGCGTGTGCTGATGAAATTTGACAATAATTTTTATTTGTAAGTGTATTAAATGCTTCAAAGAAACAGACATGTTATGTTCTTTTACTCAGATTTGAACATAGTCATTTTCTATAGGTGTATATGAGTAGATAGATTATTTTCATTTGTACAACATTGGTTTCTTTGGGTCTCATGCACTGATCCCACTTGGGAGCTTAAAACATACTTTTTAAGTGTGACACCCCCCCCCCCCCCCAATACACACACACACACACTGTCTGGGAGGTTGGCATGTGTGGGAATTGCATTCTTACTTTGAAGTCAGCTGCGACACATGTTAGCTTCCTGCCTTTTTAGACAACAATGATCAGTCAGGAATTACATGTACATGTATGCACAGTTTATAAGAGCCACTGATTGACACCTTTGATGCCAAGTATTCATGTTATTTTTAGCACCGATGTTTCAAAATAAATACTAACTACTGAATGAAAATGTTGCTTGTTGTCACAAAACATATTAGTTTGTAAGAAACAAATTTGGACTTGTAATCTGACTGAGAAACACAATAAGTTTAAGTTATTCTTTCAAGTAAAATTGTTTTCAAGTGGTATATAAAGCAAACCATATAAAATTAAAGTTTGTTTTCCCCATTATTCTTTGACTTAGTGCATAGAACAGAAGTCCATTGTAGCTGTACATAATTATGCCATGTTTAACAAAAGCTATTTTTCTTTAAATGCATCTTCCATATCATTGTAACAAAATTAGTTTATTAAATAAAACAACAGAAATAGAGAGAGAGAGATTTTTCATAACTTTCAATTGATATAACTCTTGGTTTTATCCACAAACTTGGAAAAATACATTGATTATTAGAGTATGATATTTGTTTTTAAATGTGCTACAATTATCTTCATTTTGGAATTTGTCTACTGACAAAATTTAGAAATAAAAATGATGCAGCTCTTTATGCAGAATAAATACCAAAATATGCTGTTCAGCAATATATAAAAAAATGTATTGTAATTATTTGGGTTATTAAACTCCTATTATTGTGCTTTCTTATTTTTTAAAATTATTTCTAATTTGGTTCTATGATTCAACTTGGTCATAATTAACATAAATGAACTAAAAGCTTCGGAAACCGAATAGACCAAGAGTCAAATGAGTCTTACATTGCTGCAATAATCAAAATGAACACACTGACATTACTTGCAATGACCCTATAATTAATACCAAAAGTTCAAAATAAACTGAAAATGTTTTGGATTTACAACCTTTAAAGCCAAAGCCTCTCCCACCTCTAGTTCTGAGTAGATAAAGTTCAACCCAATATACCTGTTTTAAAACCATTAATTTGGAACCACATATTAAGATCAATCGATGCAAGTACCATTAGAGATAGATTTTACAGCCTTTGCAAACACATGGCTTAGTAATTTTGGGCAATATACAGGGCATTATTGACAGACATGATGTGCTATGCTTATGCATAATACTGTACAAGTTAAACTAAAAAAAAAAGGAAACTACCATCTATACTCGCGTATAACCTAGGTCCAAATGCAAACAACATAGACCCTGATCTGCCATCGCATAATGCGCCAGCAGATCAGGGTCTATGTTGTTTGTTCTACTGATTATTCCTTACAAACTGCATAGATCCAGATCTGCCGGTGCATTATGCGATGGCAGATCTGGGTCTATGCAGTTTGCAGTTGGTATGAGCTTATATGCAAGTATATACGGTATGAATAGGAAGATATTCTGCAATAAAAAATTAAGCATACGAACAAATGCTAGAAACTATTTATTTTATAGTAAATATAATAAATACAATAATATCTATCACAGAAACTCATTTCCAAACTAAGTTTGCATAACAGTAGGAATTTCAGTTCAATTTCAAAAGACGATGATACATGTCCAGGAGAAATTATCCACTAATGCAATAAGGAAAAAAAACTTTTCTTTCCAATCAGCACTTACTGACTAACTGGAACCAAACTTTCTTGTACTGTGTTCATACATACCTTTAGGCATTTAACCTTGCTTTATTATTGCTTTTAATACTACTTTTGAGTCCACAATTTATTCATGGGATCCGAATCTTAGTTTCGGTTCCCAAAGATTCAACTACATTTGGGTAATTATGGACATAATTTTAGTAATTTCATTTTGTTGGATTTATTGCTAAACCTTGTTTAAATAAATACATGTTTTGAGCATGTTTTTCAGTGACAAAATGGTTTATTTATATTCAGGCCAACTTCTTAAAAAGGATAATCGGGTCAAAATATAACAAGTTGGTAACTGAACTGATAACAAAATAATATTTGCTTGACATTCAGAAACAGTTTTGCAGTATGTGTCATGTGGACCGAAATAATGTACTGTACTAAATGATGCTGTATTTTCATCAATTAAAAAATAAGTATACAAATTTAACTTCTACCAAAAATATATAAATGATTATGCTTTTTCATTACTTTCACCCTTAAGTTTGGCAATTTTAATCTCATCAGGTGACCAAACCAAGAATTATATTTTTGTGAGCTGCTGGCAAAGAATACAGCACCATATGCTTAGAAGGGTCTGCATAAAAAACAGTGGCTCTCGTGTAAATATTAACACATACCTTGCTTCATAGTTCTTAATAAAATGTGTCGCAAGTACATGTATATATGATGCAGACGTGTTATACATTGGCTGGAGTTGAGGATGTATCTTGGATATTGGTATGTGTATTTCACTTTGAGGGAACATATTAAGCAAAAGACTGTATTGTGACTGCAGAAATTAAAAAAAAGATTGCAGTGTTTCTCCTATTCTTTTTTATTAACTGCATAGTCCATGCAAACATGTTACAACCTGCTGATACTTACATGTTTTCTATTTCCTTTTTTAATTGTTTAAAAACAATCTCTCTCTCTCTCTCTCAACCACAGTTATCAAAATAACTGTACCATTAAACATTTCATATTCTGTGAAGCATCTAAATATTTTCATGGGATTCATTGCTTGGAAATTTATCTTCATCTTTCACAATACATTATGTTTATGCGCTTTGTGGGCAAATCCTTTGAATAATAAAAGGCACTGTTCACAGCTTAAAAAGAGCATTCTGCACTATCTACTGTATCTCAGCCAACAGGCAAGTTCCACACAATGTAGAGAATATCCATTGCTACATAATTATATTGCGACTTTCCAACTGGGACAATAAAACTTAAACTGTCGACTATGAGCCACGACATGGACATCCATGATGACCAATATATCCAGTCCAGTATGGACAGATTAATTTCCACAATGGAAAAATGGATTTCTCAAAATGCACGTACTATTCATATATATATATATATATATATATATATATATATATATATATATATATATATATATATATATATATATATATATATATATATATATATATATATATATAGACACCTAATAAAACAGGTTAGAGAGTTATAATTTATCTCAATCTCAAGCAGGAATGAATGAATTCCTGGCATTATCCAGGAAGCTGTTTCATTTTTCACTTACCAGCATTATTCCTGTGTTCACACAACCAGATCCCCTGCCAGGAACCCAGGTTGAAGTTACCATCTGTGATGGGAACATTTACAGAGTTTCCCAGAAAGCATGCCTTTATATGGGCAGGCTGCAAGAAGAGGAATGTGCTTACAAAAGTGTTTCCATTATTTATGGAATATTGACAATAGACCGAAAATGTCACAAGTGAGATTTGCTTTGATTAGCCACTAAAACTGTAGCCCCACATGAAAAGCATGCAGCATGCAGTCCACTTATCTAATTTCCATACTCATTCACATGTACAATACATACCTGTTGAGGGTGAGCTATCATAATATACAATGTATAGTCATTAATATGGAAAGTTTACCATTGCATTTGCATATACATTTCTACTTCCTACTGCACTGGTCAGAAAAGGCCTTCTGATTAAACAAGGATGTATATGGCATGCAGGATCTACAGTAATACTAATAATAATGAGGACTTAGTACCGTGCTCACTCTTTAGAAGCTCTAAGCTCTTTACAATATTAGTTAACACATAAGGACATATATATGGACTTGATTACAAAAAACAAACACCATGAAATTACAAACATATAACATGCTGAAAATAATGAAGCTATTGAAACATTGCTAAGTCTGAAGTCTGGTTTACAGTCTAAATACAAGTTTTAAAAGCACTCTTGAATGAAATCACAGTTTCATTGTGTCCAAGTTCAAAAGGCAATTTGTTCCAGGTAGCTGGGCCCTGGTATGCAAAAGAACATTGTCTGTAGGACTTCGTTTTGATACTGGGAATAATGAGAATATGAGAAGAGGTGCGTATCTAGAAGGGGTGTACACATGGGTGAGGTACAATAGGTATTCTGGACTGGAGGCAGTCAACAAAATGTAGCAGAGAGAACAGATTTTGAGGGTACATAGCTGGGGAGAGGAGTGCTCAGTTCTTGGTACACTAACGATGATCCAAGGAGCTGTGTTTTGAACTTTTTGAAATTTCAATAGGAAATACTTAGATGAACCAGATACAAGTGAATTACAATAGTCCAGTCCAGAGAGTACTAAGGAACACACAAGTGTTTTTGTGGCATCAACTGAAAGAAAATTGCGAATGGAGCTGATAAGTCTCAGCTCCCAATATGCAGACTTGCATATGTTTATGACATGTTGATGTAACGAGAGAGTACTGTCTAGAGTGACACCTAGGTTTTGTACTGTTGTGTGAATTTAATGTTGGTGTTGCTGATACTTATTGTTTGAGGTAAAGGATGTGAATGAGAAAGTCTTTGTGTGGTGATCAGAATGGCTTCAGTTTTATCATCATTCATCTGCAGCTTGTTATATGTCATCCAAGACTTCAGATTGGAAATGAACCTCTCTATGCTTTGAAAGGTTGCATCAACTTCAGCAGGGTGGCTAGATTTGTATATTTGGGTATCATCAGCATACAATTGGTGAGACAATGGATGACGAGCTATGAGCTAAACAAAATACTAAACCCATGTTAGTAAAACATAAAATTTTGGTCACAGTGACCAACTTTGGTTGTAAGGGTGTAGTACTAACAGAGATGCATCCAATTATCAACTTCATGGCAACAACCAATAAATGAATTTTTAAACACAAAATTCCAAGTGTCACTGAAGCATGAAATCTATGTCACATACCTCTTTTTGTAATTAGGGTGTTGTACTTGTCAAGATGCATCTCCTCACAAAGTTGCATCATTCTAGCTAGAATAGTATGCATATAACAAGTCAAAACCTCATGTGGTCATGAGTTAAATGCAAAAACGTAACCAACGCTAGTAAAAGATGAAATATAGGTCACAATGAGCCTCTTTTGCTGCAAGGGTGTGGTAGTAACAGAGATACATATTTCACCATCAATTTCACAAATATAGCATAACACTGCCTGAGAAATGAACAACAAATAACTTATATTACTCTATTCAAAAATGACCTACAACTAAAATAAGTGCTCATCAACATGCATCCCCTCATGAAGTTTCATAATCTAGATAGGACAGTATGTATACAGAATGCAGAAAACCAATTTGTTCATGAGCTAAATGCAAAAACTTTACAGAAGACGGTAAAATGTGATAGGTAGGGCACAGTGACCTTTTTTTGTATAGGTGTGGTATGAATTTTTCTAGGCTGAAGTTTGAAATTTCCCAATTTGACTGTTTTACGTTTAACAATTCCCAATCGCATAGACCCTAGGCCCTATTTTGAAAATGGTGACAAATCCATGTGAGGTACTAATAGAGATGTAGGTAATAATCCACTTTAATGAATCAAGTTTGAACAGTTAAAACACAAAATTGAACCCAAGTCACTGAAGTATAAAATACAGGTCACAGTGACTGAATTTTATGATAAGGGTGTAGTACTCATCAACATGCATCCCTCGCCAAGTTTCATGATTCCAGATATAACATATGTATACTGGATGCAAGAAACCTATGTAGTCATGAGCTAAATGCAAAAACTTTACCTAAGCCAGTAAAATGTGAAATTCAGATCACTGATCTTTTGCTGTAAGGGTGTGGTATTAACAGAGATGCATACCATGATCAAGTTTGATGATTCTAACATGAACAGATCTTGAGAAATGAACTTAAAACAAAATTTTAAAAAGTGAGTGAAACATGAAATATGGGTGACAGTGACCTACTTTTGTGATAAGGATGTAGTACTCATCAAGATGCATCCCCCATCAAGCTTCATCGTTCCAGGTATAACAGTATGTATACAGTGTGCAAAAATCTTGAGCTAAAATGCAACAAACTTAACCAAGAATATACAATGTACAGTGTTGCTCACATCTGAAGTCATCCAAGATTTTGATGATATAAACCCATTTAAGAAGTTTTATAGACATTGGATGAGAAATATAGTCTCTAGCTCTAGTGAGGTAACTGCCAATCAGATGCAAAATATCTCATTATTATGCACAGATCTCACATAACCTATCTACAACAATGATAATATAAGCTTAAGGAGGAACAAAATCCAATTGGAATTTGGTTTTCATATAGTAACAAGCTTAGCCAATCTGATACAAGATTACCTCATTAATTTGCATAGATCAAATTTGTCCAACAGCTCAATAATATATGACTATTTACCAAGTTTGATCTGAATCTCATCAGAAATATAGTTAATAGATCGTTGAAAAGTTCAGCCAATCAGTTGCAAAGTTACATCATTAATATGCATGAATTTCACATATAATAATACCCAATCAAGACCTTGTTGATATAGACTTAACTGCCAAGTTTGATCAAAATCCTATCAAAAATAAAATCTCTAGAAGTGGGGAAAAAAACTCATCCAACCAGATGCAAGATCACTACATAAATATCTATAGGTCTCACTTGTAATAATAATCATGCTACATCTTGACCATATTAACCTATTTACCAAGTCTGATTATAATCTGGTCAGAAATACGGTCTCACAAGTAGTAAGTAGCTCAGCAAATCATATACAAGATCATGTCATTAATATGAGCAAATTTGCTCATAATAAAACACATTATATACCTTGAAAATATAAGTCTATTTACCAAGATTAAAATAAAAATATGATCAGAAATAGATGTGCTAAAGTGTTGACAAGTTCAACCAATCAGATGCAAAATCACCTCATTAATATGCATAAATATTCCTCATAATTGTACTCATCCAAGATCTTAATGATTTAAGCATAGTTAGCAAGTTTGGTCAAAAATGGATCAGAAATACAGTCTCTAGAATTGTAACAACCATAACCATCACATGCAAGATCAGCTCATTCATATGTGTTACTTCTGCATGTCATTGAACGCATGTGAGTTCTTGATCATATATGCCTATATTTGAAGTTTGATCAAAGTCTGATACAAAAAATGTGGCTTTCAGAGTGGAAACAAGCTCAGTCAATCAGATGCAAGATCACCTTATTAATATGCACGAATCCTACTCAGTATCAAAACTTTCCAAGACCTTGATGATATAAGCATATATTTCAAGTTTGACGGAAATCAGATGAGAAATATGATTTCCAGAGTGGTAACAAACTTTGCCAATCACATGCAAGATCACCTCCTTAACATGTGTCTATCTCATCCAAGTTCTTGAAGATATATGCCCATATTCCAGGACTGCTCAAAATAGGATCACAATTATGGCTTCCAGAGTTGTATTAAGCTTAGCCAATCACATGCAAGATCAACTCTTTTTAGTATGTGCTGATCTCACTCATTATCAAACTGTCCAAGATCTTGATGACACAAGATTATATTTCAAGTTTGATCAAAATCTTATTACAAATATGGCCTCCAGATTGGTAACAAGTTCAGCCAATCATATGCAAGATTATCATTATGTGTGGATCTCGCTCAATATCAAACAGATCAAAGATCTTAATGATATAAGCACATACTTCAAGTTTGATTAAAATCAGATCAGAAATATGGCCTCCAGAGTGGCAACAAGCTTTGACAATCAGATGCAAGATCAGCTCATTAACATGTGTGCATCTCATTCATTATTTATCTTGTCCAAGATCTTGATGATACAAGTATATATTCCAAGTCTGATCAAAATCCGATCAGAAATATGGCTTCCAGAGTGGTAACAAGCTCAGCCAATCAATGCCAGATCACCTCATTAGCTTGCATGGATCTCGTTCATTATCAAACTTGTCCTAGATCTTGATGATATGAGCATACATTCCAAGTTTTGTCAAAATCAAATCAGAAATCTGGCTCCACAGTAGTAGCAAGGCCAGAAATCAGATCAGAAATATAGATGTCAGAGTTGTAACAGGCATTTGTTGGCTGATGGACAGCGAAAAATTGATTCATGGCCATACCATAAGTGCCTCATGGCCAGGTAAGTTATAAAAAAAAATTGATTTTATGCAAATCTGTATAACACATCAAGTTATTGTATAGAAAACATAATTTTTACTGGCTTAAGAACTTCATCAATTTGTACTGAAAACAAAAAGAAAGAAAGGAGAAAGAAAGAAAGAAGGACCCTATTTCACCTTTTGCTTTAGCCCCATTATTGGAGTAGTTTTTCCCTTATTTTATAATACAATGTTCAAGTTATTTCAAGCTACATTGCAAAAACAAAAAACATACCATATCATCCGGTCCTTCACACGAATGTTTGAATGGAATGTTCTGTAATAAATAACAAAAGATAAGACTTAATAAAGACTCACAACCTAACATAGTCCAAGCTTTAACATTATAAGCAAACAAATAAGCTTTATTTCATACAATACCCCACACCAAATATCCCCAAATAACGACCAAAAATGTGTAATACATAATAAACACAATCTTTGATTCCAAAATGTGGTAAAATGAATACCTTGAGACTTTGTCATGTAAAACAATCAGAAATGTGTTTATGAAACACAAACAACCAGCACAGTTACTGAAACACAAAAGTTAACTGGACCTACATGTTTGTACTGGTGGAAAGATGGACAAGGGTAGCACCCATATGCCCCAACCACATTCATGCAGACATCTTTCATTTGTTATGGCAAGAAACCATCAGACTCCCTGTATACAAAAATTAAATGTTATCCCACAAATTTCATTATTTTTACAGCATTATGAAGACCAAGTATTCACATTGATATACAGTCGAACCCACTTATCTCGACCTCGGTTAACTCGCCAACCCTATTAAGTCGACGTTTTTGAAGTGGAACCGCCAAATTCTCTCTTTGTCTTAGCATTTTCTCATCGGTTATGTCGATTCTTTTATGTCGCCGAACCCTAATATCTCGAGCACAAAAGAGGGCCAAATTTCCCACTTAACGTCGGTTATCTCGATCCCCATGACCAATCGCCGGCTTTTGAAAATGTTAGTTATTGATGCCACTTCACCATCTCACTACCGTATTTTCGCGTATATAAGACGCGTCTTATGCAAAGTTTTACGTACCCCTCACACAGGAGTGACACGAACGAACGGTACAGTGTGTGATATTGAAGGACGATTATTGCGGTCGATATTCACGTTTCACGATTTTCATTCCTAGTTGTAAAAACAATTGGGTAAGTGTTCAGTAAATACATGAGTGAAAGAATGATCTTACTTGGTTCACTGCGCATGTGCTGAGTTCACGTAGCACGTGATCACGGTCCGTATGGTCGTTCACTCCAATGACAGTTCACTCACTCTTGTTGATCTTGTCTAAAGGATAGCATGCTGTAGCGATCTTTGTGTTTGCAATGTTGGAGAATATAATAAAGGTTTGTATCGAGAATCGACAGTGGTTTGTATTGTATACTGGTAAATCTCTGCTGTTAGTTGGTGCACATATGCCTTTTGTTGTTAGCAAACATGTATGTACATTTTTATAGCATGCCGATCGCTTCATCAAACAAATCGCGGCAACACTGTTGTGTAAAAAAACCTCCAAAAACACGTGCATGTACATTCTCATTTATTAACGCACATCATGTACACAAAGAAATTTCAAGCACATGTTAATATATTGTCGCCATATTGGTTTTCGTTTATCTCGATCATCGGTTATCTCGACGCTTTTTGGCAAACCCCTAGGCCGGCGACATAACCGGGTTCAACTGTAAGTCAAAATTATATTAAATCCCTATAAACAAAGTAATTAGTTTCATTTTATCTGGTCTGGAAATAATATGTTTGAGCTTGAGTTTGAACTTCAGTTTCATTATCAACCAATCCAGCATTCTGTTGCAAAGTATAGTCATTATCAGCCAGTCCAACATTATGTTGCAAAGTATAGTCATTATCAGCCAGTCCAACATTATGTTGCAAAGTATAGTCAATATCAGCCTGTCCAACATTGCTGCAACGTATAGTCATTATCAGCCAGTCCAACATTATGTTGCAAAGTTTAGTCATTATCAGCCAGTCCAACATTATGTTGCAAAGTATAGTCATTATCAGCCAGTCCAACACTATGTTGCAAAGTATAGCCATTATCAGCCAGTTTAACATTATGTTGCAAAGCATAGTCATTATCAGCCAGTCCAACATTATATGCTAAGTATAATCATTATCCACCAGTCCAACATTATGTTGCAAAGTATAGTCAATTTCAGCCAGTCCAACATTATGTTGCAAGTATAGTCATTATCCACCAGTCCAACATTATGCTGCAAAGTATAGTCAATTTCAGCCAGTCCAACATTATGTTGCAAAGTAAAGTTACTTTTGATTAATCAAGCACAGATCTCAAGCTCAAATTCAATCTTAATAGTTTTATGATCTCCGGATGTAATCTGAGATCATAAAACCTTGAGCCTAAGTCTGATATTAAGTTTACACTATCAGCCAATCAGAAACAGCCTTTCATAAGAAATGTCATTTGTGATTGGTTGAAACCAAATCCCCAGCAAAAACTCAAAATCATGGGATTTATGATTTCAATGTCTAATCTTGTAATATAGTACAACTTCAAAAATTTGAAATGCCAAGGACCCAATATTTTGAGGATTACAGATAAGAGGATGCTTTACACGGAAATGCCAAGGACCCAATGTTTTAAGGGTTACAGATAAGAGAATGCTATACACGGAAATGCCAAGGACCCAATGTTTTAAGGGTTACAGATAAGAGGATGCTTTACACGGAAATGCCAAGGACCCAATGTTTTGAGGGTTACAGATAAGAGGATGCTTTACACGGAAATACCAAGGACCCAATGTTTTAAGGGTTACAGATAAGAGGATGCTTTACACGGAAATCCCAAGGACCCAATGTTTTGAGGGTTACAGATAAGAGGATGCTATACACGGAAATGCCAAGGACCAAATGTTTTGAGGGTTACAGATAAGAGGATGCTATACACGGAACTGCCAAGGACCCAATGTTTTGAGGGTTACAGATAAGAGGATGCTTTACACGGAAATGCCAAGGACCCAATGTTTTCAGGGTTACAGATAAGAGGATGCTTTACACGGAAATGCCAAGGATCCAATGTTTTGAGGGTTACAGATAAGAGGATGCTATACACGGAAATGCCAAGGACCCAATGTTTTAAGGGTTACAGATAAGAGGATGCTATACATGGAAATGCCAAGGACCCAATGTTTTAAGGGTTACAGATAAGAGGATGCTTTACAAGGAAATGCCAAGGACCCAATGTTTTAAGGGTTACAGATAAGAGGATGCTTTACACGGAAATGCCAAGGACCCAATGTTTTCAGGGTTACAGATAAGAGGATGCTTTACACGGAAATGCCAAGGACCCAATGTTTTAAGGGTTACAGATAAGAGGATGCTTTACACGGAAATGCCAAGGACCCAATGTTTTCAGGGTTACAGATTAGAGGATGCTTTACACGGAAATGCCAAGGACCCAATGTTTTAAGGGTTACAGATAAGAGGATGCTATACACGGAAATGCCAAGGACCCAATGTTTTAAGGGTTACAGATAAGAGGATGCTATACACGGAGACCGAACAAGTCATTTAAGTAATTCTGAGTATTATCAAAGTTCTACTGCAGTTGTCTTAAACAAAATAGTTCCCATGATAAACATAACAGAAAACCCCCAATAGTCTGGTAAAAGTTATAAAACTCAAGTACATTTAGTGTTTCCATATAATGTGTTTTATTAAAGTAATAATGTGGCAGTCTGTTGGATTTACAGGATAAGACTGTATTCTCCTGTTGGAGAATAATCCACTGTTCTCCCCAGACCTTTTAAGCATGCTGGACCTAACATGTGTAGACAAAAGTTCCTCAAAGGGATTGATGCTCAACTTTCTGAAAAGAATTTCCAGGAATCCATGATATGAACAATTCCTCTTTTCAACTTTTGAGGGTTGAAACCATTTCTGATATTCTTGAGTGATGACAATACTTTCAAATTGGTCTGTGTGGCAGTCACATGGGATGTCAGATTGGCACCATTTTCATTTATGACCAACTAAACAACAGTAGAAATTTTGTGGTGAAGACTCCATGTCAATATGAACATCCATTCAGAAGGAATAGTAAAAACCAGATTTTCAAGATGGCCTTTGAGGTGGCCAAACTGGATGCAAGATTGGCACCATTTTCATTCAGGGCCAACTAGATATCATAAGTCTTTTATTGGAAAACCCTGTGTCAATATCGCCATTCATTCGGGAAGAGTAGCATTAACAAGTCTGTTAAAATGGCCATCATGGTGACCAAATTGGATCTCGGATCAATATCATTTTCATTTGGGACCAACCAGACACCATAAGAAGTCTTCTGGTCAAAACCCATGTCAATACGACTCCATTTAGGAGTAGCAATAACAAGATTTTCAAGATGTCTGCATTGGCAGTCATATTGGACATGTAATTGGCACCATTTTATTTAGGAACAATTAGACATCATAACAAGTCTTTTGGTGAAAACCCCGTCAATATGACCATCCATCAAGGAAGAGTAGTGACAACAAGATTTTCAAGCTGGCCACCATGGCCAGCATATTTGAAATTTGATTGATACTATTTTCATTTTGGACCAACAAGACATCATAAGAAGTCTTCTTGTTAAAACCCAATGTCAATATGACTTTCCATTTAGGAGAAGTAGCAATAAGAAGATTTTCAAGATGGCTGCTAAGGCAGCCATATTGGATTTCAGATCTGCGCCATTTTCATTTATGATCACCTAAATATCATAGTCTTTTGGTGAAAACCAAATATTTATTTGACCATCTATGAGAAGCAGTGATAACAATATTTTCAAGATGGCTGCCATGGTGACCTTACTGGATGTCAGATCGACACCATCTTCATTTAGGACCAAGGAGACATCAAAAGTCTTTTGGTGTAAATTCCATGTCAATCTGACCAACTATGAGGAATAGTATTAACTAGATTTTCATGGCAGTCATATTGTAGATCAGATTGGCACCATTTTCATTTAAGACCAACTAGAGAGTCTTTCCATGAAAACCCCAAGTTGATATGACAATTCATTCAGGAAGAGTAGCAATAACAAGATTTTTAAGATGGCCACTAGGGAGGCCATACTGGATGTTGGGGTGGCACCATTTTCATTTAGGACCAACTAGACTTTGGAATGAATTGTCCAAGTAGTTTAGGAGGAGAAGTAATAATGACTTGTGCAGACAGACAGACAGTTGATGACAGATGACAGACAGGCCATCAAATAAACTCTTCTGGACTATGACCAGTAAAGCTAAAAAAATACATTATTGCTGGTAAGGGACATGCCTTTAATTCCCCGATCATGTCTTGATTTCAAAAGCAATATTTTTAAGACTTTACACCAACTGCTGTAAACTATCTTCTGGACAATTTATGTCTTTGGTTTTACATTAATTTTATATAAATTACTCTTATAAAAATAGGAGGCATAAATACAATGTTTAAAAAAAGGTGATAATCAACTGATCAAACAATTAACCATTAATTATTTTGCTGATTGGAAGCCCAGCCATTTATAAACCGACATTTAAAAATTTATATTGGTCATATGCCCGACGGCCTCGACGTATCCCTATACCATATCAAACTTGTTACTTTCTGTCAACTCAGAACAAAACACGTATGCAGTTTTTTGCATTTATCAGACAATGCATTTATCAGACAATCTTGCAATTATCTTACCTCTGGAATAAGTTTTGTCAGGAACATTTCCATGTCGTCCCTGAAAGTAGAATGAAAATATGATTCCCTGTCTATAACACTGTTTATGGCAGACATGAAAGTGACATTATAAACGAGGGAGCCTTATATTGAGGGGTGTTAGAAGAAGGCTGTGTCTTGATAATACATTGAGTGAGGGATGTTACAAGATGGCTGTGTCGTGATAATACATTGAGAAACTTAAAATGAGATACGAGTATTTAATGATATATGATCACATTGTAATTGGTTCTCATGAGAAAAGAAATTAAATTAATTGTAATGCAGTCAAAAACCTTACATAATGGTCACCTTTATACATAAGTCACCTGGTCTCAACTACCATTGCCCTTTTCTCCTTTGAAATTTTCTCTATAAAAGTCTTGTATTAAAGGGTCACCTGCTTTCCGTGGTCAATGTCCAGGTGTTTTCTAACCAAACAGTGGTTTCTTACTGGTTAAAGTGGTCACTCAAACATATAAATCATACAAATGAAGGTTTGTTTTCCCATGAAAGGGATTGTTTAGGTAAAGGCATGTCATGCGAATTGATGTGTAAACATGCCTTATCTTGTTAATATTCTTCGTGCTCAAGTCAATCTGTCAGCTTAAGTTTAAACAGGCTGAATTACTGAAAGGACAGCACCTGAATGTGATTCATTTGATAGAAATTTCACAGGTACTTCCAATGTCAAGCTTGGAGTATGAGCACAGAGTTTTGCATCAGAATTTGATCAAAACAAAGCTGTGGTGCATGCCGAGTGTTGATACTCTTGACGAGCTTATGAGAATAAATCTTCCTGGCGTTGATATAAAAGACTTTGATCTGATGCCAGCAGTCATGAAGTGGAAGAGAAATCGAAACAGATATCTGTATCAACAAAACAAAGACAATGCTTTTGCCAAATGGAGAAACTTTAAGTGAGTGGATTTACTATAGTGCAAATGTGGCAATGCCATGATTGGTGATAGGAATATTATGTAAATACTGTTCTGTTCAACCCAACCCCCAAAAAAAGAAACTTGTGGGGGAATCCTTAGCAAATCATATGGAAAAACTTTATGGTTTGCTGCTACCACCTGATGAGACCTATGAAGAGGTAAATACAGTTTTTTTTTTACTGAATATAAATTACAAACAGCAGATTCATGTGTGTCTATGAAGTCCATAAAAATGTCTGGTTACACTCAAGAAAATTTAAGGATCCCTGCTATATACATAAACACAAACATACTACATGACAAATACACAGCAGGAAAAACATACTACATGACAAATACACCGTAGGAAAACTTGAAGAAATCTATGACTGAAATCCTTTAAAACCAAAATGTATGAATGATAAATTTATACAGTTCATTCTGTAAATAGGAAACTATGCCAATTGCCTGATAATAATAATAATAATAATAATAATAATAATAATAATAATATGTCATAATAATCATACACGAAGTAACAATAATGATAATGGTATTCAGTGCATGGTATTTGTTTAAGATCCAAGTCTGAAAGGTCAACCTGCATTCAGTGGTCACTGGTGTACAAACGGCTAAAACACGGTATTGGTGCTGAGAGTAGTCTCACTCACTTAAAAAATTGAAATGTTTGATAGAACATTTCAATGAAGCTCATTATATACCCTAGGGTGTCCCCTAGTCAGATCAAGTTAGATTTAGCTTGAACATGCATGCGATTTTGTTTAACCATTATTTCAATTCATTGGTATAACAACAGTTACAGACACTACACTTGGTGTATAACATGCAAGAAAAACAGCATGAAAACTTTAAAACTTTATTTTTTTTCACAGTAACATCAGTAACAGGATATCAACATTTAAAGTAAACAACATAACTGGAAGTGGTGAACAACTTAATAACAAAATCAAAACATCTATGACAAAGGTATCACTAAGAAAAAAAACCTAACCATGAAACTTTTGCATAACAAACATAAAAGACATAGAATAATCTTATTTAGGCATTTATCTAACACCAAGAAGAATATTTAAACAAACAAAATCATTGATACTGGCCAAAAGTATTGCAAACTTCCATAAGAGTCAGAAGTACATTGTCCATAAAATTGGTTACAGACACTACAAAACTATAGCATTTCAATACAGCTGCAGAACCATACATATCTCCATAAAATTCACTTCAAAAATAATTCAACATGAACACATTGACTAGAATTATTCATTAAATGAATGTTGATTAGTTAATAAAATGATAAAACCACATTGTAACAGGTATATGTCCAATACTTGTGTTAAAATTATGAACTGGTAAATAGCACTTGAAAGTTTAATACTAAATAGTGTTTGTAAGAGTAAAATATTGAAGTATAATGAATGTTCAATAAATCATAGTCACTAAAGTATTGTTCAACCCAAGGTGCTGACTCAAACACAGACCCATATGTGATTGATCTTAAGGTTACAGACACTACACATTAAACCTTGACTTTATATTGTCATTTCAAATAGAAGTGCTTATGATTTTTTTCCAGATTTGACTTGAGCTTAGACAATTCAGCTGCATTAAACTTGAAATGACCCCTTTCATTGACTATTTGTGGAGCTTTTACCCTGTACAAGATAGCATCTAGAGCCTCTTGTGAATAATCATCTTTTTCAGGCCAAACATACATGTTGCCAGACTTTCTCATGTATTTAAGTCTAACTTCGTTATGAAGAATGTCTATTACTTCTGCTAAGTATACATCTAGAGGTCCCTTCTTTGGCTTAAGTCCTACAGCAACAAATTCTCCAGGGTGGTATTTCTCTATTGGTTTCTCTGTGTTGGTTGGTGCTTTTTTGTCAACTTTGATCTTCTTTGTCACAATGTTTTGTCTTTCTGTTGACTTCCGTTTCTTATTAGGCTTTTCGCTTGTTGCTGAGTTATGATCTTTCTGGTTACTTCCTTGTTTTCTTTTCATGTCATTATTTTCTATTGTTGATGGATTCTTGTCTTTAAGTTGTTTTCCTTTCTGACTTAAATTATCTTTATTGAGTACTAACTTTCTCATTTCCCAGGCATTAACATTTTCGCTGAAGTTGCATCTCCCGTCAACCTTCATGCATTGCTCACAATAACAGCTCAGATTTCTTATGCTCAGTTCATAATCATTGCTTCCTGACTTTACAGCATGTAATTTTCTTGTACCTTGCAGTGTTTGCACATCAGTTTCTTCTCTATTTCTCTCAACATCTTTAACAAGGATGAACTCCCTTCTCGAAACTGTTTTAGCTTCATTATCTGTATTTTCCATTTTCAGTTTCTCTGTACAGAAATGATATACATCTTCTGCACAACCTATCACCTTTCTATTGCTGATTACAGCTCTGTAGCAAGCATTCTTGACTGTCGCACCGAGACCATCGCAAACACTCTTTCCATGTGATGTTTCGAAATAATTTCGTGTTACAGATGGCTTTTTCCTCAGACTTATGTCAGCAAAGGCTTTCTTCCCCTTATACTGGGCAGCACAGCCATCTGTCCACTCATGGATCTCCTCTACTTTCACACCTTTCTTCTTCAGAATTTCTATAGCTTTGTTCTCAAAAGTGATAGCTAAGTCTGCATCATGTTTGGTTTCTTCACTGATGCCAATAATGGCATGCTTTATCTTGAATTCTTTTTCTCCCTGTTTTTCTGTATAGTAACACATGATTGGATGTATTGTAACTTGGTTCCTGTCGAAGAATCCAGATTGTACTTCACTTTGAAAAACACACCCATAGTTCTCACTAAAGTCCATGACCATATTTTTCTGGCGATACCTTTTCATTTCTTCACGTTTTTTCCTTCTTAATTCTTGTTGAAGATTTGAATCGGAAAGTGATTGCTGTTTTTTTAGTAGTCTTGCATCTTTTCTTCTTTCTCTATCAACCCTTTTTAGCTCCTCATGTTTTGCCTTATTTTCCCTCTGTTTTTTTCTCCAGGCTTGTACCTTTAGCCTCGTCTTCTCCCTTCTAGCTTTAATCTTCTGTTCATCTTCTTCTGGCTTATCTTTGCTTCCTAAAAGCAAACAACTTCATTCTCATTTTTGTTCCTCTATGTATACGGATGAAATTTAGACTTTACAAAACATACTTGTAATGAGTACGCAATATGCTTTCATACATAAGCAAACTGGAATAACCTGTAGATTCTTAAAGAAAAGTATCTGATTGAAAAAGAAATAGCATAAAACCTGATGATTATTCAATGTTCTAGCATTTACAATGATTGCACACTTTCCTTAATAATGTCAACAACAGTCGGGTCAATTCACATGTCTAGTAGTGTCTGTAACCATTTGACAATATCAGCAATGTATCCAATACTAAGTCTGAGCTCATTGAATTCTCATAATATTTCTGTTTGAATTTACTAGTCTAATGATATGGAATGCAAAAATACTCAGTTTCAATTGCATATTGTAAGAAATCACTGAAAATGTTGCCTGTTATCAGAAATCTAGATGAAAGAAACTATAAATATACCAAAATATTACAAATTGCAGACAGACAATATGTCAAAATTTAGCCTTACACATCAATACTGTAATAGGAAACATAATTTGGCTTCATTTTTTAAAAAAAAAACAGGGATAAAGTCATAGACAGTATAAAAAGGGGATATTGGTTACAGACACTACAATTTAAGAGTGTGGTTTACCATTCAATACAAACTTACCAGAGTTGTTCCCAGAGGTTTGCTTTTGTCGTCTTCCCATGTCTTAGGGATGTACCATGGTAAAGAACAGAAAAAGTAATTAGGCAGCTTCTTCTAGGATAAGAAATTCAGGTTACATTGTCTTGTAGTAAATTACTCAAACAGACAGTGCTGCAAGAATGATGCAATATTCAATCAAGAGAGTTATTGCATCACTTTTTTGCTCTTGGCTGCAGAGGTAAATAGATGATGCAACATTACATCACATAAGATGGAACTTTCTATTGAGAAAAACAATGTTTTAATGACAAGTAGAACAATACTTTTATCTTTCATTTTTATACCTGTTTGTGTAGTGTCTGTAACTTTTTTTATTGAGTTGCTGTTTTTTAATGGTACAATACAGCACCACCAATTTTGGCCAACTTGGACATCACATGGATACACATGAGCCTTTGTAGGATTTATACTTTTCCATAATGAAACAACAAAATTATTGCCATATAAACTTGTAAAGGTTACAGACACTACAAAATTTAGAACTGGAAAGTTTGACAAAGAACAAGCTCTCAATCGAATATCTTGGCTAGCCATGTGATTTAAATGGTTTTACTACTTATTATAATATAAAGTCGAGTTCTAGATGTCAATAAAAGTTATAATGAATGTTATTTTGTACAAAATGTTGGCATATAACAACAGATTAGTGTTTGAATTTCAGTGTTGAAACAAAACTTCTACTGACGGTATTTTGCTTATAAAATCCATAATATTTTACCGATTTCTTTAATTCAAGAAGCAATATTTGCAGGATAGAATTCCGCATAAAACCAGACCAATAAATGCATAATTTCAGTATGATATTTAGAGAATTCTCTATTTTATATTCAAGCTTTTTTCGAGTGAGACTACATAACGCTCAAAAATGGCCATTTTTAGAGCTTGTTTCCATGCATATCTCAACAATGGGTTACACTAACCTCTTGAAATTTTCAGGAAAGTAAGAGAGGTATATGCCAGGCTTACCAATCTTTAAAATTGGTTCATATCTTGTTTAATTTTTCTATTTCATGCATATAACATGAAAATTCCTTTATCAGCACCAATACCGTGTTTTAGCCGAAAGGTCAGTATGGCCTTTTGACAAGGGTGACTGCTATTGACAGGTTTGACTGTATATGTAGTAAGAATGATAAAACAAAATATAACCAATTTAATGGAATCCATGACTATACTTGCATTATAAGAAGGCGGTGGTATACTGAGTGACTTTATAGTGAGGTACAACTTTATTGGATGGATGTACTCTCCTTAATTTTGTTTTCTGTGCATAAATATACAGTGTTCGCCCACTAAAAATCCCCAAAGTATACTGCTGCCTCTTTTATAATTCTGGTATGAGCATGGATCTAATTGGTTAACAAAATTTCTATTATTGCTACTGAACATATTATTTTATTGGATTTTAGTTTTTGGTTATTGAGAAAAAATTATAATGTGTTTTCACCTCATTAAATACCTACAATGCTATGTGCACTGTTATGATATAGCTGTGTTGGAACATACATGTATCTCATAATAAGGTGCCATCATTTATAACACAGGCTTCTATTAACAGCATTATAGAGAGGGTCTGTACTGTCTTCTGTACAATCTTTAAATATATTGAAGACTGAGAAATGCATTGGTTAAGCAATCTAATTTATATCATCGTGGTCCACAGTTCAATCTGTTTGTAGCAATTGAAAGTTTTAAGGTACCAATCTATGGTAGTTGTTTTTTTCAGGTACCTAAATTTCCTATAGGGCAAAAAAAAAAATGTGTGTGTTTCCTATTGGACTGGTTTTAAAATTAGGGTGGGCAGGTTGTTTTTTTTTTTTTTAAACATTATATATAAATCAAATAATATTTCAAGCGCTTCAAAGTACTTGGCGAAACTGGCTCAATTTGATGCACAAATCAATTTTGGCAATGTGATTTTTTTAAAAAAATTAAATTTATTTATTTTATTTTTTTTTGACCAAGGGGGAATAAAGTGCTAGGGTCGGCAATGAGAAACAGGGGCGGTCGGCCGACCACACACTTTTTTTTTTGCCTAACCCGAATGAAGGAAAAAAAAAATATTTGCAAGAGTCTTCATGAAAATGAGGGAAAGGTTGTCAGAAATTGATACAAAAGCATGCATGTACATGTATTATATATTAGGTTTTAATGGTGCATCAGCACAATACTGGCTATGTTGTACTGATTAAATGTAAAGTCCTTAAACTGTAAATATAACCAAAAAAATTGCAAAAAGAACTTTAGATTTGCCCTTCCAAACAAACATGCCATATATACTTGTGTATAAACAAATACCAACTGCATAGACCCAGATCTGACATCGCATAATGCGCCAGCAGATCTGGGTCTATGCAGTTTGTAGGAACTAATCAGTAGAACAAACAACATAGACCCTGATCTGCCGGCGCATTATGTGATGGCAGATCAGGGTCTACGGTATGTTGTTTGCATTTGGACCCGGATTATACGCGAGTATAGATGGTAAACATGTAGTACTAAAAGAATAATGAGAAAGACATAAAAAAAATGATGTAAAAGGTACATAAAATAAAAAATAAAGGTAAAAAATGTAAAATCATTAAAATATAAAGTCAAATTTGTTTTATATATAAACCACATTCCCACAAAAAGACCAAGATTTTCTCCAGTGGTACATCATCATACAGTTCCTTAACTGAGTTCACATCAAAAACTTCCAGGGTGGAAGTCAATACACTTGCCAAGAATGTGTTCTACTGTCAAGGGACAATGACAAGGTATGCAGGTTGAGATCCACCCTTCCGAAGGTTTGCAATAGTCAGGTACATGTGTCTGATAACACAATCAGCACAATACCATCTCACCTCTGTGATTTGCTCTACATGACGGATGCCACTCTCCAACGATGGGTTGGATGTTCTAAAGCTTGTATGTGGATTTCATTCCACATATTTTGCCAAGTGTATAAAACATGCTGATTTAAACAAAATTTGAAATAATAATAATAATAATGATGACTTAATAGAGCACTTATTCTTTTAAAAAGCTCTAAGCGCTTTACAACATAACGTATACACATAAAGGCATTAAAAAAAAAAAAAAACAGTTTGCATACAGACAACATATAAAAACATGAAAATATCTCACAAACAATATCAAAAACAAATGAATTATTACACACAAAACAACATGAAACATGAATTTACAATACAGTTTCAATCTAGCAATAATGGCCAATGGATGAATGACAAATTTATTCTTGCTGATGGAAAAGATGTGTCTTGAGAGCACTCTTGATTGTGATCGTGGTCTCTTTGTGTCTGAGATCGAGAGGCAGTTCATTCCAAGTAGCTGGGTCCTGATATGCAAATGAACGTTGTCCATATAACTTAGTTTTAACCTTGGGAATACTAAGTTTATGTGTGTCCGGTGATGAGCGCAAGCTTCTAGCAGGAGTGTACACGTGGGTGAGATCGGAGAGGTATTTCGGACCAGAAGCAGTCAACGAAGTATAACACAGAGAAGCGATTTTGTGCTTGATTCTACTGTGAACAGGTAGCCAGTGGAGTTTGTGAAGACGTGGGGTGGTATGATCCGTTCTTGGTGCTCTAAGAATGATTCTTGCTGCAGTGTTTTGGACCTTTTGAAGTTTCTGCAGAAGACACAGTGGCAGACCAGAAAGAAGAGCGTTACAATAGTCAAGTCTAGAGAGGGCTAATGAACAAACAAGTGTGTTTGTGGCATCAACTGTGAGAAGGTTGCGAATAATGCTGATGCGTCTCAGCTCCAGGTATGCTGCTCTGCAAGTGTTCAGGACATGCTGGTGTAGTGAGAGGGAGCTATCAAAAGTAACACCAAGATTTCTAAGTGATTGTCTAAATTTAATGGGGGTGTTACTGATATTAATTGATTCTGGTAACAGGTGGGCTCGAGAAATTCTTTGCGGGGTAACAACCGATGCTTCAGTTTTATCATCGTTCATTTGTAGCTTATTACACCTCATCCATGACTTAACACCAGAGATGCACTTTTCTACGCTTTGGATGGTGGAAGCAACTTCATTTGGACAGCTAGATTTGTACAATTGAGTGTCATCAGCATACAGCTGGTGGGACACAGAATGGCGATTCATAATGCTTGATAGGGGCTGCGTGTAAAGAATAAAGAGAACTGGTCCAAGAACTGAACCCTGTGGGACACCGTAACAAAGATTATCTGGGCAGGAATGTTTATTATTTACTGAAACAATTTGGTTTCTTTCCGTTAGGAACCATGATAAAGCAGTACTGTGGATGCCAAAAACATGCTGCAGTATATGGAACTTTCCAATCTGGATACGGGTAACTGCAGAAGAGAAACAGTTTAATTTTATACTTTTCTATTAAATCTATTTATTTATTGTTTGGATCTCATATGTTATTTTCATGGAGGGTTTTCAAAAAGAACTGTAAGAAACTTCAGCAGTCAATTGAAAGGCAGTACCTTATCTTGGTATTGGAAATTAAATTTCATTTAAAACAAAAGAAAATATCGCAACAGCAAAGGTTTTCATTTTTCCTAAGTGAAAGTGTCAAATTGGGATAAAATGCACTAAAAGTAGGCATAAAACAATCAAGTCTCTTCAATCTCCATTTTCTTTATCCTGGCTGAAACAACATCGGTTAGAAAAATTAATCAAAATTTAATTAAAATTTAACACAGGTTTCTCTGCCCTGCATCAGTGTTGGAATAATAAAACTTGATTATTAACTTTTTGCTTCTATATTGATACAAAACTGAAGTAATTTCAACAAAATATTGTATTCTCACACAAATGCCGTGATGGCAACATTTCATGAGATAAAATGAACATTTGATGTTTTCTTATTGTCAGTTGAAGAAGATATGATCTAAGACGTGTATTTCAAGTGCACATGTGGAAAGAAGCAGGTAGCCTGAAAATAGCTGACTGTATAAGACAAAATAACTGACATTATAAGACAAATCAGCTGACATAATAAGACAAAATAGCTGACATAATACGACAAATTACCTGACATAATTAGACAAAATAACTGACATAATAAGACAAATTAGCTGACATAATAAGACAAATTAGCTGACATAATAAGACAAAATAGCTGACATAATAAGACAAAATAAGACATAAGCTGACAAAATAGCTGACATAATAAGACAAAATAACTGACATTATAAGACAAAATAACTGACATTATAAGACAAAATAGCTGACATAATAAAACAAAATAAAACAACAACAAAAAATCTGGACTCATAAAATGGGAAAATAGTTTCAAATCATCGATCATATTAAAGACCACATCACTTAATAATTAAATGTGTCAATGCCAGGCCTTTGCAACCAATTTTTAAATAATTTTCTTTTCCATCATAAATGCACTTTTTCTTCAGTGCATGTATTGTACTGATAGGAAAAAATAAGTCATTTTACAATGTACAAGATAAAAGATGATAGGATTGTGAAATTTATAAATAGTTATAACTTGGAAGAATAATACTAAAGTTACTACTAATACTATTTAGAGCTCAAATTTAATGCTTGCATACTCGCAAAATGTGAGTTAATTGTGAGAAATGAGAGTTGCGATTTCAAGCTCGTGCATATTTTTGTGAGTACTAAAATTTCTAATGATATAAAGCAAATCATTAGAAAATCTTAAAGTATATAAATTCAGCAAAATAAACAGGCATAATTCCAAAACATTACCCAAATCTTGTTTTGGCATTAAATTTCTTTACTCCGAGAGAAGCCGTTTAGTGTCTAGCCTAATACTGTGGCCATACATGTACCTAGTGATAATACTCAGTGGACTAGGGCACAACCATTATAATTTCAAAGAGAAAAAGGCTATCCTTTCGTGCCTGATCATTTTATTCACAAAAATAGAAACATTTCTCCGATATTGTCTTTATTTAGATAAAACCGTTACATGTACTATGTCTCCTCTGATGACTTGCTCTGCTAGTACTTTTTTTTTTTGTTAGGATGGCTGATCACTGATATTTGTGTCCCATATTATCCTGACTATCGCTAAAAATGAATTGGCTGTCCCTAATATGTTCTTGAGTGGACTGTTCAGAACTCTGCATGGTCCATAAATAAAAACTTGATGTGTGTTTAAATCTGTACATGTAATATTTCTTTTTATTCAAAATGATAATGAAAGCTACAACTGAAACTGATAGAAAGTATCGTAGTTTCTTCTTCTACCCAAACTCCTGGATTACAGTATAGGTAATAACAGGATTTTGCAAGTTGATCTTTCTCCACTTGCAAAAAATGCATGTAGTAAAAAAAAGTTAAATTCTAGCCCTGGTTTTTCCCTGATGATAAATCCATGCTTGATGATAAGACCCAAAGGCAAATTTGTCAGCTTTAGGCAAATTTACTGCTAAGACAGCTTTGTCCAATCGTAAGCCCGACCCCCACTTCTGATCATATCTACAAGGTAGAACTCCTGGCTTATGGTGGAGAAAAGACTATCCTAAACTATAACTTTATATGCAATTTTCATCTTATTTGACCAAAACTCTGAGAACAAATGAAACTAAAAGTAAAGGTCTGAAAATAAACTTACCTCACATCTGGATCCCAATTCTGAAAAGAGACAGGAGAATTAAATGGTTAAGCTGTTGTTTTTGATCTAGAAATCAACAGTGCAATTATTACATCTATAGATATAATACAGTACTATCTCAGTATAATGCCTTTCATTATAACACAGTTCCTGTTATAAAACAGGTATGGTCCTGGATCCATTTTTTATTTTCTGTAGTAGAATTATATGTATTATGTACTTCATTATAAGGTGGTCTCTCTATAAAGCAGTATATTCTAAGACTCCCATGGACAGTGTTAAAATGAAGGACTATATACATCATTATAAGGTGGTCTCTCTATAAAGAAGTATACTCTAAGACTCCCATGGACAGTGTTAAAATGAAGGACTATGTACTTCATCATAAGGTGGTCTCTCTATAAAGCAGTATACTCTAAGACTCCCATGGACAGTGTTAAAATGAAGGACTATATACATCATTATAAGGTGGTCTCTCTATAAAGCAGTATACTCTATGACTCCCATGGACAGTGTTAAAATGAAGGACTATATACATCATTATAAGGTGGTCTCTCTATAAAGCAGTATACTCTATGACTCCCATGGACAGTGTTAAAATGAAGGACTATATACATCATTATAAGGTGGTCTCTCTATAAAGCAGTATACTCTAAGACTCCCATGGACAGTGTTATAATGAAGGACTATATACATCATTATAAGGTGGTCTCTCTATAAAGCAGTATACTCTATGACTCCCATGGACAGTGTTAAAATGAAGGACTATATACATCATTATAAGGTGGTCTCTCTATAAAGCAGTATACTCTATGACTCCCATGGACAGTGTTATAATGAAGGACTATATACATCATTATAAGGTGGACTCTCTATAAAGCAGTATACTCTATGACTCCCATGGACAGTGTTAAAATGTATAATTGACTTCATTATAAGGCAGTGGAACTATAAGACAGTATACTATATGGTTCCCATGGAAAGCATAATAATGAGGGAGTACTGTCTTTCTGGCCTTTTATTACCCTATGTACTCACTTACAAGTCGAATCCAACTACAAACTGCACAGATCCAGATCTGCCATCACATAATGTGCCAGCAGATCTAGGTCTATGCAGTTTGTTAGGAATAATCAGTAGAACAAACATGATAGGCTCTGATCTGTTGATACATTATGTGAAGGCAGATCAGGGTCTATCTTGTTTGAAGTTGGCCTTGACTTATAAGTGAGTATATATGGTACTTAAACATATGCCACTTTGAACAAGAACAGGGACTTATAACAGATAAAATCCTTTGTTAGTGGAATGATTACATTTTCACAGTAACATCATCATGCTTTGATACATTTAAGAATACCGTATTTACCGTATATCTTGGGACACCGTATATCTTGGGACACCATAAATTTATTTTTAAAGTAATTTTTTTGTGCACTGTATGTTCTGGGACAGATCGTTTTTTTCGAGTCGTAAGTTGTGGGACACCTTTTGAATCATAATATCGATAGCTTAGCTGGTAAAAAAATGCACTCAAACTTATATTTTATTACATAAATAAAATAAAAACCGCTGTCAGTGTTGTTTGTTTACACTTTTCTTCTTAACTGCAAACTTTTGAAGAACAAATTTTGATAAATATATGGGCAATATAGGAGACTAGATGTTTGCACTACGTACAAAATACGTGCAAGTCGGAGCAACCTGTACTTGTATTATAATTTGTTTTACTGTATAAACACTGTTTGATGCAGTAAAAGTTTTGAGTTGATTTATATTTGCCTTTTTCATAAGCCAGATCTAATTCCCAAGTAATATTTCCTCAGTTATCTGCCAGTGCAAACCCTTTAGCTTGTAAAGGCAGCCTCACTTTGTTTTCCCAACCCTTTGATCGAGCTCACTTTGTTTTCGTAACCCTTTGATCGAGCCGCAAAGTTGATACTTGTTCATTGTTCAGTGCCAAGTAGAGTCCTATATTAAGCTGACAGAATTTATTTGAACTTCCTGTGATCATGCCGCACAATTGACGCCGGTTCAGTGAATACTGCTAAAAAGAAATCAAAGCCGGCTTCCCTTGCTCGACCGACTTTGTATATAAAAAATCTGCACACTTAAAAGAATCCAAAGTCGGCTTCCAGGGTCTGCTTGCTTACTACAAACTTATCCATCACGGCTGAGATGTATAATGTGGTTTATTTTGTTTTATTTGTATTCCCCTTTATATATGCTAAAATAGTACGGTAACAATGAATGTGAGGAGTCACTTTTATTGTAACAATGTGTGATAAGTTTTCCATTCAAACTGTTCCATTGTTTCAATTTATTTTCGAAATTGCTGTGAATACCGGTAAAAAGAAACCAGAGTCGGCTTCCCTAGGTCGGCCTACTCTGTATATAAAAAATCTGCATACTTGAAAGAGTCCAAAGTCGGCTTCCGGGGTCGGCTTGCTTTGTAATAAAATAATCTTTGTATTTGATAGCCGAAGTCTCTACCAGGTGTGTTTATTCACCACCCAAGCATCTATTGTTTGCCACCTGTCATTATAATTGATGTTTGCAGGGTAAATACATGGGTGCAACATCATACACAGCATTAATTGTCTTTAAGAATATTTTTTTTGTACAAGGGTAACCCATGCTAGCAAAAATGTTGTCATTTTCACTCACAGTCAATGTATTTACTAATAATGATTTTTATTTGCGAAATATTATTACATTGTTAACCTGGATATAATACACTCTTGGTTATTTTGCACCATACACCGGATCATGCGTGAATTGCTGATGCCTTCAAGCAATCGGTTATTTCTCGGTCTCTCTCTCTTTCTATTGTTTGTGATTTTGCTGGATCCAATTTTCAGTTTGATAATATACCGGTATTCAAACTTCTTAGGACAGCCAAACATGATTTGTTTATCTATATTCACGTCAATAAAATAATGTGTCAATGTTGTTACCGGACATAATCTATACACACGACCGGTACTCTACATTACCAGACCATGTCGTGTTAGTGGATAAGTTAGTGATAGTGGATACGTTTGTGTCTTTTATACATAAATTGCTTATGAAGAACAAAAAAGAGGAATAAAAAAGAACAGTACAAGGTTAGTTTCTTTCAGTTTATTATCAAATAAACGTTAAATTTACCTACCTTATTGTAACATGAAGTGCTGGGGGGGGGGGCAGCAAATTAAACACAATTTGTTTCGGTTCTTAAGTTCTGGGACATATGATCTAGTTGGAAAAAAGTTTAACCATAAGTTATGGGACAGGAAAAAAATCATTTATTTTATCTTGTCCCAAGATATGCGGTAAATACGGTATTCTGTTTAGTTACCTTTTTATACACTGATGATTAAGTACTTAACTTTAAACAAATCATGAAGTGATTAAAAAATCAACTTTTGTTTTAAATTTTGTGCTCAGTGGAAAATGCTAAATATATAAAGAAATTATCATTACAATAATAAGATAAACTAATTCATAATAACCGCATTACAAATGTATATACCATATTACAGTTCAACTTGTGAGGTGCAAGTTCTAGCATTCTGGACCAAATTTTTAAACAAATATGGCCTAATTAAACTCAGTAAGATGCATTTTCTTTCTCAAAGTAAATACTTCAAGACCTTACCCCCCAACACATATTCAATGCAGTGCTGTCCCTAGCCTGTTTTAGGAGGGTGCTGCACCCTGCCCTCCCTTGGTGGCACCCTGCACTTCTCAGGTGGCACTCTGTCCAATCTGGGGTGTGCACTGCCTTTCTTGGGTGCTGCCCTGTCTTAAATATCCAGAGGTTTAATACTGTGTATTCCATATTCCATTCTACATGTACATTTTGGGCATCAACTTGGTATCATTTACTCCTGTTTTTCACTTGCAGTGCAAATATTATCTTAAATACACCAATGGAGTACATAAATATGCCCTCTCTCATAAAAAGGGTGCCCTCAAAAGAGAGTTTACTGTTTAAAATGCCTTAGCAGGCAATCAATACCATGCTCTGACTAGTGGTCAGAGAACAAAAATGAAACTTAGTAATTCTGATCTGACTAGTGGTATGGGAACAACACTGCACGGAACTTAGTAATTCTGATATGACTAGTGGTATGGGAACAACACTGCACGGAACTTAGTAATTCTGATATGACTAGTGGTATGGGATCAACACTGGAACTTAGTAATCCTGATATGACTAGTGGTCTGGGATCAACACTGGAACTTAGCAATCCTGATATGACTAGTGGTATGGGAACAACATGCAGGCAATCAGCACCCTAAACTGACTAGTGGTCTGGGAACAACAGGCAGGCAATCTGCACACTGATCTGACTAGTGGTCTGGGAACAATACTGGAACTTAGTAAGTCCGGCCTGTCTAGTGGTCTGGGCACAACAATGGAATTTAGTAATTCTGCCCTGACTAGTGGTAAGGGAAAAACACTGGAACTCAGTAATCAATCACATTAAACCAACCTGCTGTTTAATCTAATTACCAATTTGTGGTAATTTATTAAACATTCTTTTTTATTGAAAACCAAGGGAAAACTATTAATGTGTTTGAAATTATGATCTGACAAGTGGTCTGGGAACAACAGGCAGGTAATCAGCAACTGATCTGACTAGTGGCATGGGAATAACACTGGAATTTAGTAATTTTGATTTGTCTAGTGATCTAGCAACATCACTATTATATATACTATTCTACTTGTACAATCTGCAGGTTGGTAGGAACTTACCTCATTTCGGACTAAAGATGCTGATGTATGCATATTGGTACAAATCTTACCTCATTTAGGACAAAAAAATGCTGATGTATGCATATTGGTACAAATCTTACCTCATTTAGGACTAAAGATGCTGATGTATGCAGAAATCTTACCTCATTTAGGACTAAAGATGCTGATGTATGCTTGACTGAAAAAATAAATGGAACAAATTAAAAACATATACCTAAGAAAATTCATCATTGGCAACAAAAGAAACTAAGTAAACAAATCTACAGTTAAGTTTTTATCAATCACCTTCCCTTAAGATCATCTGTGAGTATACAAGATGCAAAAAAAAATGAAAACCTCCATTTAGTTTCTTGGAGGGGGAACTTACTTCTTGCTTTCTTTTTCTGATCCTAGTTTGAGCCCCCAAAGACATTGAATATACAACTAAACATTTTAACAGAATAATAACCATGTTTTTATAAATTACATGGACCGTTAAATGAAACCTCTTGTTTGATACTGGCCTGTTCAGGATCACATTATATTATCACATCGCATTCCTTAACATACTATGTGAACCACATGTCCATTATCACAAATTGGTTAAACCTTAAAAGGACTATAAAATGGGTCTACAGAATTTTCATTCTTATACAGAATACAAAGATATGTTTTCACCGTCACCCTTTTGAAACTATTTCATGTGAGTTACACAGAAGATCCTGTGTAAGTGTATATTTGCATTTCTCAAACTTGGCTATAAGGGAGTTTTTGACCTGGACAACTCTACTCAATTAACCTCCCTTGAATGACCATCTAGCACAAACCCTACCTAATTCAATTTCTGTTTAAAGTGCAATGTACAGCAGTTTTAACATAACACTCTTATGCTTTTAATCAACTTTGTGTCAATATATTGACTGTTTATATCTGCAATTATGTTTCAATATGGGATTCCTGCCAAAAATTCACACATGAAGCTTGAAGAAGTCAAATTCAGTGCATTTGTAGCCTATCCATGAGTAAATTATTACTCTGTTGAGGTTTATAGGTCGACTGTAATAAGGAAAACAAGTCTGTTTCATATTCATCTTGCAAAAATAGGAAGAGAGGATATGTACCTTGATATCCCTAACCAATTTTCTATAGAAACCTGTTTTTGATATTACTGTCTTTGAAATAAACAAAGTAATAGAACATATCTGCTTCAACAAACTAAATAAATATTTGATATTTCCAAAATTGTTTAATGAGTATTTCTTTTATTTTTATACTATCTGTTATAATGATGTAAGACTGTTTATCTTGCACCGGCAATTTAATAGTGAAATATTTTCAAAGCAGCTCATTCACCTTTGTGGAATTTATTTATTTATTTTTTATTTATTTATTTATTTATATATTTTATTCTTTTTGTTGTTGTTGTTGTCGAAATTCTCGTTTATTTATATTATACAAAAAAATAAACTGGTTATGTCAAAGCAATTTAATATTGAAATATTTTCAAAGCAGCTTATTCACCTTTGTGCAAATTGTTTTTGAGAGAGAGAGAGATAATGGCGTTGTGTATATTGTACAAGAGCAAAGATAAAAAGAAGCATATTATTATTTACAAAAATTTTATTTATATACTATAGCAATGGAGCAACTAACATGGTCCATAAATGCTGGCGCATAACTTCAGTAGCTGACTGGTAGAAGTCTGTTTGGCTGCGTAGGACTTCCACTGTACCATCAAGCGTCCCTGGCACTTCCTCGTCTGTTTACACTGGTATCTCTTCAGAAATCAATATTTAATGAATTGAATATGTGCTTTAAAGGAAATATTTGCAAATGTTTCAAAGGTTAAAATGAAAATAATTTGATTTACTGGTTCTAGATTTTACTCAATAAATTAAATCATTAAGAATTCACATAAAACAAATAACAGACTGTGCTCTAAACAAAGATTTGTAAAATATATTTCATCTTTAAACAACGATGTGTGTGTGTGTGTGTGTGTTAATGCATAGGCCAAATCGTATTAGACTACTACTACTATGGTTGTTTACCACCATTTATCATTTTCTTTATTTTAATTATTACGAGGTCCACAAAATTATCAGAATATAGACGTATAATATTGACTTATGATATTGTATCGAATTAAATCATAAATTTGACATAATCTGTTTATTTCTTTTGTATAATATAAATACACAAGAATTTCGCCAGCAAAAAAAAATAAAAAAATAAAAAATTGCACAAAAGTGAATGAGCTGCTTTTAAAATATTTCATTACTGAATTGCTTTGAAATAACCTGTTTATTTTTTTAGTATAATATAAATATATAAAAAAAATTAAAAAAATAAATTGCACAAAGATGAATGAGCTGCGTTTAAAATATTTCACTATTAAATTGCTCTGACATAACCTGTGTATTTTTTGCATAATGTAAATGAACAAGAATTTTGAGAAAAAAAATAAAAATAAAAAAAATAAATTGCACAAAAGTGAATGAGCTGCTTTTAAAATATTTCACTACTGAATTGCTTTGACATAACCTGTTTATTTTTTTAGAATAATATAAACGAGAATTTCGCAAAAAAAAAAACAAATTCAAAAAATAAATTGCACAAAGATGAATGAGCTGCTTTCAAAATATTTCACTATTAAATTGCTCTGACATAACCTGTGTATTTTTGGTATAATATAAATAAAGGAGAATTTTGCCAAAAAAAAAAAAAATTTTAAAAATAAATTGCACAAAAGTGAATGAACTGTTTTGAAAATATTTCACTACTGAATTGCTTTGACATAACCCATTTATTTTTTTAGTATAATATAAATAAATGAGAATTTCGCAAAAAAAAAAAAATTTAAAATAAATTGCACAAAGATGAATGAGCTGCTTTGAAAATATTTCACTATTAAATTGCTTTGACATAACCTGTTTATTTTTTTGTATAATATAAATAAGCGAGAATTTCGACAAAAAAAAATTGCACAAAGGTGAATGAGCTGCTTTGAAAATATTTCACTATTAAATTGCAGATGCGAGATAAACAGTCTTACATCATTATAACAACGTCATTATCTCGCGTAAAATCGGGGTTTTCGTTCATTAAATGCTGATTTGAACTGCTGAACGTACCTGGGAAATAATAATTTATATAATATTTTAAACAAATATAAATATCACTGTTAAATCCAAGACGAAACTTAATAATATTTCATATGGTCCGAATCAGCCTGGAATTTGGGCCGAATCAGCCCATAATTTGGTCCGAATCAGCCCGTGATTTGGGCCGAATCAGCCATGGTCCGAATGAGCCAGCATTCATTCCGGTCATATGCCACGTGACTTTTTAGTCAGTGGCACGAACCAATGGATGTATTTCCAGAATAAGTAAACTTGCGCACGCTCGGAAAAACGGTAATTCGGAACCAATGTACATTAATGCCAAATATTTGTTAACGATGATTAAATGAAGTAGATATAGTTGAACACTTTCTATGGTTATTTGAATAGATTCTTACAATATTATAACGAACATGTTAAAATTTACGTTGTGGGCACGAACTATGGTGGATCTAGGATATACATGTAAATGACATACTGCCGAAAGATAAGAACCCAACAATACAAAGAAATAAAAGGTATCTACAGAAATACCGTAACTTCTGCATAAGTGTCCGAATACCCCCGACCCCGCTCCATATAAGTTTTGTATCTACAAGGGGGCACACTAAAACACACTGGGTCGAAAAAAAGGTGACCATCCGATATAACCTATTGGGCACATCACCCAATAATGAAGAATATACGAACTATGAATATGGGCAATTCCAATTTGAATGTGTTTAATCTCTGGTATTTTCCCGGTTATCTCTTCCGTAATGAGATGGAATCCTCTTTTCTTTCCAGGAATGGAGACTTCCCTCTGATACCACATACATCCCTGTCTACCAGTCGCCATATTTTTCGTTTCGTTTTGGTGTTCCTCCGATGTGAGGAGCACCGTTTGATGGTCTCGAAAATGGCTAGTGCTGAGTTTTATATGAGCAATTGAAAAGTACACCAATCTTTCAATTAATTATTCAGATGTGTCCTAAAAACAAAATAAATAAATAACAATTGTAATGTGCGGATTTTTTTGTGATTGAAATCTCTTTGTTAGAGTTAATATTTCTGTCGAAACCTTGTTTCTGAGGCTGAGTTGTTATTAAAAATATGTTTGGTAAATTTAATGAATTTCGTAAAAATTGTACGTACCTTGATTTGTATTCTATTTCTACTGTTTTTCTTCTCAATGATCTAAAAATACGGATTGTATCTGTTTGATATATATTTGTAATTCTCTATAATTACTTCTATATCCCTTGATTTCTGTAAGACGAATCCAGATGGACTGTGTACTTAAATGAGAATTAATTACTGGGTCGACATGCGGGTATGTCTGCTACGCACGAATGCCTATACCACCAACTTTGTAGCATTATTTTTTGGTGATGTGTTCATTGTCCATATGGTATAGGGGTTGGTGTGTACAGGCAAGGCGATGGGTGCCGTAACCAGCGGATCCGGGTCCGAATCTTCCTAGAGTACGAATTAAAAATTCTCTAACCTGTATGATAATATTATTTATTTGTATTTAAAAATTCTCTTAATGTTATCAAGCAATCTTCCTGTAGAATTCAGGGATAGCACTTTCCGCTCTGTTTGCTCTCTCTCTCTCTCTCTCTCTCTCTCTCTCTCTCTCTCTCTCTCTCTCTCTCTCTCTCTCTCTCTCTCTCTCTGTTCTATTTAGGCTTCCGTTACCATTATCAATGTGCACTTTTTATCATGGTTTTCTCGCAAAAACTCCTAATCTTCATACTGAATTACGATCGATACAAGTACTTGACTGCATGCAAAACTTTGTTCCATACTGGTATGCTGGGTCTTTAAAAAACTTTATCTTCAGGTCGATATAACAAGAGATGTTAAGGCCAGACAGATGATCAAAAACGTGATGGATAATTTCTAGTATAATACATACAAATGGAATAGGTCTCGAAGGCAGTTACGGTTTTACAAATTAAGATAAAACATGTTTTACACACAGCTTTGTAACGTGGAAAGATAGTTTCTCCTTAATGTTGTCTGCAAAAGTTATAGACATCCAGTATAGTGGATACTTCCATTTCATCTATTTGAAAAGTGCAGAAAGCCTATTAAGCACCTTTCAAAAACATTTATTGGACATTTTTCATGAAACAAACTATAAATTCACCACCACTCTCCATTTAAACAAATTATAACTTTTTAAAAAGTGTTGTATAATTATGAGTCTGTTCATTGTCAGTTACTATATAATAATTTCAGTGTGAATTCGAGCTGAAGAGTTCGTGAGTTAAGTCCAAGTTTCGCTAAATCTTTAAATAACTCGAATATTCCGCCTGAAATGGAGATTTATGAAAATCTTCCTTATTGTCCCGTAGAAAGAAAAAAAAAAAAACCATTGACAGAACATTCATCAGACATCAAAGACTGAAATATATTCATAATATCGTAAGCTCGCCTGTAAAAGTCTTTTTTTCTACATGAAGAAATGTGTTGAGGATTTTCTCAAATTTGAGAAATTCATCAGCTCTGTATCAAGTGTACACATTTATATACTATACCAACGTCTGACAAAAATCCCAATATTGTCAGAATTTTCGAAAACAAGATCATTGTAATATATTAATTTGAGGGCATTTTCTAAGAAACCGGGCCAGTGCGTTTCCTATCAAATCATACAATTAATGTCAATTCTGATAGATATCTACAGATTGCATTTGTAATCGTGGGTGAAATTAAGCGAGACACCGTAGCATTGTAACCATAGTGAATAATATAAATTATATTTTCTTTCAGTTATAAGCACTGAAAAGATTATGGTACCCCCCCCCCCCTTCCCTATGTAATTCAAACTAAAAACAATACTAAACCGTAATTTCTCATTCTCTTTGGTGCCCCTGCTTTGCTGGCGCCATAAGCACGTGCTTAGTAATCCAGCACTGTGTACTCGCATACTGTATTGTAAAGTTTAAGATCGTTGATACAGCTTGTCATCAATCAGCATCCGCTTTTCACACTCTCCCATTATTATTTGAATTTTGTTATCCTTCATCTCAGTACAAATTGCAACAGACGTTTGCACACACCAAATCACAAACCCCACCGTACATCTGTACTTATGTACATCTACAGAACAAAATCAACAACTTCCACATATCTACCAAGCCAGGTATTCACACCTTTCATAACATATATTACAAACAAAACTATCACATGTGGAGTTATCATCAGCAATAGGAAGGTAGATGTAAAGAGGGAAATTTGTGAAAAAACAGAATGCTGAGAGCTCCTGCCTATGTAGACTTGAGTACACAGAGCAAAATTATTTATGTTAAAAGCTGAACTATGTTTTTGGAAATTTCTGATCAAATATCTGAGAATAAAAATGTTGTAAAAAAACAAATGTTTACATTTTTATTTAATTTACAAGTAATGACCTGAACCATATGTATGAAAAATATAGAATGTTCTTGCTTGATTTATCGTTTTGTCTTTATTAAAATTCATTTTTCCTCAAATATTTGTTTAAAATATTTTAATTATATGAATAAAAATTTCAGAATAAAAACGATTGGTGTTGCTCCTAGCGACATAGCACACATTTTTTTTTTCTCATTTCATTTTATTCATTAATTTACCATAAACCTGTTCATTTATTTTGTTTACTCGTTCGTTTTTAAAAACATCTCTCAGTTCAGAACAATGTATTCCATAATAAATCTAAATAGGCTGTTTGACTATGTTAGTCTGCTATTGTCCTTTTATTTGTGGTCACCTCTAAGTCCGTCCAAGCATATATAGCTGGTTAGAACTTTAGAGATGTCCCCGCATAAATTTCCAAATACCAAAAAGGTTTTAGTGTTTTAATTATAAAGTGAATTTCGATTGCGGTTCTTCTAGTTATATTGATTCTAGAATTCAAGTTTTCTAAAACTCAGGGTTTCTGGTTCCGTACTTCTCTCCCTTCGGGTATTTCCCGTTGGGCTGGTTTCCTTTCCTTTCCACCCTGGATTAGTTGTAAATCCAAAGTGACCTCCGCCCATGAGGTCCTGTTTTAGTTTGCTAAAATTTTCATTTTTCCTTTATAGTGTTTACGTATTGTATTTATGTATCTATTTCTGGGCTGGTTCGTCAGATTTCTCAGAGTTCAATTCAGGATTTTATTTATATTGGTGTGTGCGTGTTTGTTAACTTACCTGTCACCAGTTATTTTCTTCTCTCTCTCTCTCTCTCTCTCTCTCTCTCTCTCTCTCTCTCTCTCTCTCTCTCTCTCTCTCTCTCCCTCTCTCTCTCTGTTGGTTTATTTTATTAGGATGCGTTAATATTGAGTTTAAGTTATGTGTTATATTATCATTACTTATTAATAGATTAGGTTCTTATGGTGTTATATTTAAGTTATATGTTACTTCATTATATTATTAGCATTATGTCTTTAAATTATTTTAGTGTTAGGTTTATGATAAATGTTATATTTGTTACATTTTGTTAGAATTTGTATATATATATATATATATATATATATATATATATATATATATATATATATATATATATATATATATATATATATATATATATATTGACAGTATTAAATAGTCTGGTTTTTATACATTATTTAATTCACGGTTTCGTTGACTGCAAAAGAGAGATGGTTTTTCTCTATCCTTGGCTTGATTGGTTCATTGATTGGCTCTCATTTTCTGTGGATTCTGAGTTGTATACCAGTCTGTAGTAATCTTTTTCTTTGTTTTCCCTCCCTTTTTTCTTTGGTTTTTTATTTCTGTCTCTGGCTTGATCCCTTTGTGGCAATTCTTGTTGGGATGCCTCCAGTGTTGGGTTTCTTTTTTTGTCTGTTTGGCGCTATTGTACTTGCTGTGTTTAGTTCTTCTGAATTCTGTTGTTGTCTCTTCTGTCCCTGGCTTGATCCCTGTGTGGGTTTCTGCTGGGGTGCCGCTGGTGGTGTACATGTATCTTGTCTTGGTATATCTATCTTTTCTTGATTTGCTTCTGCTTTGTTCAATTGTTGTTGTTTTTCTCTCTGGGAGTTGATCGCTTTAAGGAAGATGGTTAATTCACTCTTATGCATTTGTTCCGAGACTTGAGGCATACTTTTTTCGTTTTGTGAGGTCTAGTGGTCTTCTAGTGGTTATTCTAGAGTTGAAGGCATTGTATCTTTTTTCTGTGAAGTGCATTTTCTTGGGTCATGGCCTTTTCCCCCGCATTTACTGCACTTTCTGTGAAAGATGCATCCTCTATACCACGATTTCACTAGGAAACCGTGGATATAGAAGAATGATGGAATTTTACTTTCGTTCCCCTTTTCTACTTGGAATATTCTTGATTCTGTCTGGACAGTGGGGTAGAATTTGTATGTTGCCATTTTAAAATTGTTTATTTGGATGTTGTATTTCTGTTGGAATCTTTCCACTGTTGCTTCAATCGGGATTTCAATGGGAAGTCCTGATATAAAGATGTCTACTTGTTTGATGGCGATTTCTCTTTCAGTGGGTGGTACTTCAACAACATTGGCGAATTTTGCTCCATTTGGCAGGGTACTTCTATTCCATAGTGGTTTTTCTCCCTTCGGGTGTAGAATAAAAGTCCCTTTCCCATCCCATGTAAGTGCTTGTATATCTTCCGTCTTTACTCCTTGTATTAATAATACTGTGAGTAGTTCTGAGCATGTGGGTCTCTCTTCTTGTATATAGTGAGACAGGTCAAAACTATTGTCCTTGGTACACATAAACGAGGCATACATCCTACAACTATTATGAAATAACATAATGAATATTAAAAGCATTATATATTTTATAAATTGTAAGGGAGAAAGGAGGTGACGGTAGGCCATATTCTTATTTGATCAACAAAAGTGCTTTCAACAGGATCGAATAGAGTTTTATAGATATCGTAAAACCTGATAACCGCGACCAGCGGCCACGATATTTAGGGAACAACTAGATATTTTTTAAAAAATTTTTGAATACGTAACCTGCGAAACGAGTCGTGGCGAGACAGCTTGTTCCCATATGTACAAGATTTACTCCCCTTAGTTTGATCTCTTGACAAATATAATCTGGGGTGATGTGATAAAGTACAGGAGAGACTGAACTACAACAACAACATGGGAGTTGCCCGGAAGAAAACATAACGTCTAATGGAACTTATCCAGTTTGTTTTGAAACGTTTAAAACTTTCTCAAGATTGAAGAAGAAACATAATCAAAGACACAAAGCAAGCACAGATTCGAGGGTATGAGCTGAGTAGAAGGATACAAGGAATGCGTATCAGATTCGGGTACAACCGTATTCTCGATGACGGCTTACTCTATACGGGATAAACTATACAATATATTTTATTTAACGTCGGTAGTCTGGGTAACATAATAGCACTAGCTCAGAACGAGCTATTTTACCGAGGCGACATACAACAAATACTATATATTGCAACATGTATAGTTCATAATTACTACGAAAAGATACGCGTTCGGAATACCATCGTTTCCCTCCCACCCCCCTCCCCGTTTTGACGCTGCCCAGTTTTGACGCAGTATGAGGGAATATCGTCGGCCTGGCATGGATCGTGCCATCAACGTGAATTTTAACGCTTATATTTTAATATTGTGAGAAAGTATTGAAATCGCCATAGAAAGTGTTCAACTATATTGAATTAATTTATTCATCGTTGAAACATTTTTGTTTTTTTTATAACTCTCCAGATTCTTTGCGAACTACCGTTTTTCCGAGCGTGTCGAAATATTTGTCTATTTACTGAAGCTCGTCCATGTGTTGTGCCCCTGAAATAAAGGCCACGTGACGTAATATTGGAATGTGACAATGCATTTTTTTATTTTATTTTTTTTTCCAAGCTGTCCGATAAAATTATCATATTTAACGATACATTAAATTTTTAAAAGATTTTTTTCATGCTATTTCATAACAAAGATTTTTTTTCTTATATTAAAATATTTCAATTAAAAATTTCATACTATATAATTTTTCACTGGATTTATTTTTTCTAACATGATATTAGAAGTGCCTGTTATAGTGATTTGAACAGTGAACACTCGTGCCAGGATCACACAGTTGAGGCAAATATGGCATTAGTAAAATTGGCCATTTTCATTGTGTTTTTTTTTCAATTTGAATTGTAGTACGTATTTAAATTTCATAATCAAATATTTCTTAATCAGCACATACTGTTATTGTCAACGAACACTAGTGACCCAGTTGATGACGTCAGGATCCCAAAACAAGTGTGTGAGGTCACGAGAAACATGGCGCACAAATCAAGGACGGGCACAAAATTAGGATGGCCGATGGTATATCAATGTCATTTGATATGCATACTTTGCTAAAATAACTGATGTTTCAAATGAAATGAGAGGAGTCACTGTGAAAGGAGTATATTTCTGTAAAGCTGAAAATAAATGCTTAAGTGCGTCAAAACCGAGGACTCTAGGATACAATGCCAACAGTAACAACAGTTTTTAAAAGACAAGACAAGAAAACAGTATCAGTGCATTGGGCATGCTGTTCCAGACTCTGGGGGTGTCAAATTTTAAAGAAAGCTTACTGTACCCTGTGGTCTTCACCCTTGGAATTGTTGTCACATTTTGTTGTCTGTGATTATAGTTGCATTTTTTTAATGTGCCCAGATTAATCAAGTAATTAGGTGTTTTCTTGCGAAGTATATTATATACTTCAAGAATAAGCTGGAAAATCCTATCCAAGTATGTTGAGTTATAAAAGGTAACTGACGCCCTCCAACGGTACAGCCTTAAAGGCAAATAAGGTTGTGAGATCAACTTGCACCCAAGGTTAACAGATTGCTCAGAATTTGAGTCCTCATGTAACAATATCTTCTGTGAAAACTAAAAAAAAACAACCAGCCTCAGTGCTCAAAAAATCTGATAGCCTGACACCCGGGGCCCCTCTAATTTCTGATCAGGCCCCTACTGTTTTCTAAGTGAAGTGCTCGTCAGGCTTGACGAAAAAAAAAATCTAATTTGCCTGAGAAAACTTCGATCTCACTGACGAAATGTGGAATTTTATTTTTAAGTAATTGAAGGACTAGTATATTATTAACATTTATCCCCATGTATGCCCCTTACCCATATGAAGATCATCTACTTACCATACTTCTGTCGAAAGCTGTAAACTTTGTGTACAAAGTGAAGCATGTGACCTATGAATGGGGAACAGATTGCCTGGGTTACCTATAATTAGTGCTCACTTGGCTTTAACATACATGTGATTCTGCTGGCAGTAGGACAAAAATACCACACGTTACAGAAACCAGTCAGAACCAGTCTACTGAGGACCGAAACTGTTTCGGCAGTTGTTGTGACCAGTGTAGTGGTGCTTAGCTGAGTACCGGGGTAATCGGATTAAAGCTGACGTGTACAGAACAAGCTGTTAGTTGATTACCTTATTGTTCTAATCTCTAGAGTTTAGTCCAAAATGCAGGATGTTTTTTGAGGTGTTATAAGTAATAAAGGGATCAAAGGTGGTCCATGATGGCTTCTGAGTCTTTGATTTTAAAATTCGCTGTCCTTTGGTGGAGGTGAGATAAAAAGGAAAGACTGACCAAAACATGATTTCATTAGAAACACTTGAGTAAGTAATGCAACACTGGTTAAACATATTAAGTGGCACCATTGAACAACATCAAAAGTGTAAAGAGAAACTGTGTAAAGCAAGACACGCTTCAGATGCTAATGACCATCAACACTGCTGATCCAATGAGTAAGGAGGACATTGATAGAGCAATTGGACAATGTCTGACATCAGGACCTGGAGGACGACATTGCTTTACATGAAACATTTTGAGATCTGAATAAACACACAAGTCAATTTATTATAATTTTGTTTATTTTTTTTTTTCATAATAAAACTTAGGACCCTTTTGGGCACATGGAATCAGAGTCTGGTCTTGTGGAATTTAAGTCAGGGCTTGTGATTCTTTAAAAGTCACCAGCCCTATGCCTGAGTCAGAAATTATTTTTCTTTGAGCACTGAGCCTTAAACTTTACCCACACACTCAACAAAGTAGATGAGTATGAGGCAGCCCGTCGAAGGGCCAGAAAAACTCTTAAGCTTTCATGGTTAAATTATTCACAAATTTAGTACTGGATTGCAATATCATTAATCGCACTATTTGTGTAAAAATAGATAAATCCAAAATCTTTAAAAGCAGTTATACAAACTTCAGATATACTTCCAAGTTAAAAGGTCAGTGTACCAGATGTAACCTGTTTATTTACTCACCTGTCACACGTTTATTTACTCACCTGTCACACCTGTGGCAAATAATATGTAGGTGAGTCCCAAAGAGTGAGAATAAAACAACACCTCAGGGACATCCACAAAGAGAAGGATACTCCAGTATCTAACCACTTCAACATACTCGACCACAACCTAGATTGTGTACAGTATCAAATAACGGAAATTATTTTGTATGACCCGGACATTTCTAATAGCAACATAAAGCATAAAAATATAGAATATCTTTGGATACACCAATAACACAATCTTCAATAGGGATTGGGATCAACATCTATATTTAAATGCGAGTCCAGGCATTATACATGTATATTTTTTATCTTATATATCGTCCTAAGATTGGAATGTGACCAGAGTGTGGAAATAGATCATTTATAATGTCTCTGTATTTTCATTAATTGCATTTGTAATATATTTCATTGCTTTTGTACGAATATTGACTACAATAAAACACCTATAAAAAATGATGCCAAAAGTACAAAAAAAACATACACAAATTTGATGCATTTTTTCATTATTTTTTAAAAAAAATATTTCAATATAATTATTGTATTTAAAGACACGCTGAACTTTTAACAGATTTTTTTTTTTCAGGCTATGTCACAACAAAGATGATTTCCCCCTACATTAGAATAATCCAATAAAGAATTTCATACTGCATACTTTTCCATTTGATTTATTTTTTCTAACATGATATAAGAAGTGCATGTTATAGAAACGAAGTTTTTACATTGCTTTGTCGTCTGAGAAATCTCTGTCATGGATTTCCTACTAATAAAAAGGTAAAGAAAACCAACATGTGAACAGCAGCCCTGGCTTGAACAGCTAACACTCACACCAGGGTCACAAACTTGAGGCAAATATGGCATTGGTAAAGTTGGCCATTTTCATTGTGTTTTTTCAATTTGAATTCTAGTTTGTATTTAAATTTCATTTCATGTAATATTTCTTAATCAGCACTTACTATCAATGTCAACAAACGCTAGTGACCCAGTTGATGAAGTCAGGATCTCAAAACAAGCAAGTGAGGTCGTGAGAAACATGGCGCATGATTCAAGGACGGGCACGAAGTTTGGATGGTCAACGATACTTCTGTTGCCATGTATCTTAATCTACTAGAATTTGAGTAGGAAGATTTGCTTTTCTTAACAGAGAATCATATGAGCTATTAAAGTCATCAAACACCAATTTTAGTGAACTATACTGTCTTTTTTCCATTTTTTTCAGAATTTTATTTTCTACAGAAATGCTAAATAAGGGGGGAGTAGTTGAAATTTGACTTAATAAAGTATTTGTAGATCATTAACTTGATATTAGTGGACAAATAGTGGTTGAGACATTGCAGGATGTTTAATTGTCTTGCTAAAATTTAGTTGAGGGTCAATATCTACTTCAGGTAGTGTCACACAGTCCTCACGGGGTATTTCATGGTCTTCTATGGTAAGATTGGAAAAATTTTGGACAGTTTTACCAAGGATAATTATTTGCATTTCTGGGGGTTTGCTTGCATACCATTGGCTGCAAACTGGTCAGTAAGTATCTTGCTCTCATTTTGTAAAAGAGATTTTATAAAACATGTATTTGGATCTTTATGGGTGTAAGATATATTGTCATCATCAGTGTAATTATACAGTGTTGTTTGTTTATTGAAGTAGAAAATGTTGTTTATGAAGATGGTACTCCTTTGAAGGCTTTGTCCCAGTTACTATATGAGGATCCCAGTTTAACACATTTTCAGTTAGACAAGTAGTTTTCAGTTAGACAAGTAGTTTTCAGTTAGTTTGATAGAGTTTTGAAGAGTGTTCTAGGCTTTCATCTTTTCAATGATGAGGCTGTGCAGAAAGCTGTTGAAGGTCTGTCTGTGATAAACAGGAACTGAGTGATGAGTTTTGCCAGAGATTGACATACATAGTCTTTGATATCCCGATATAACAGAATGATACAATCCAGAATGTCTTTGAATGAGTTCACAAAAGTCCAAAGCAATGTATTAATTCAAAAGTCAATGAGCACTCTAGTAATTCCAATTTATATATTAAGTAAATAATTCCTCTTGAATGATATCTGATTTGAATGGAACAAACTCTAAAATCTGATCTAAATTGGATTCCTACAGACTGATCTAAAATAGGAATGAATTATTTGTTTACCAAATCCCTATTTATACACATTTTCACTTGACCTATATCATAAAAGGATGTGAAGCAATAAAATGGACAAGATTTAAACACACATCATAGATTAAATATACATAACAAAATACTCTCACTTCTGTCATGACTGGATTTCAGTATGTTTCAACATTTTCAATATAAATGATGCCATTTAATACATAGAGAATTATTTATTACAACAAAATTAAAAAGCAGGAAAATAAGAACTGCATGTAAGTAAAATGGTTGTGACCTCAAGATCTATATGATTCTTTCTCTCATTTTTTATGTATTTTATTGAATTTATATACCGTATATACTCACTTATAAGTTTAGTCCAACTGCAAACAACAGATACCCTGATCTGCCATCGCATAATGTGCTGACAGATCAGGATCTGTGTTGTTTATTCTACTGATCAGTCCTAACAAACTGCATAGACCCAGAGCTGTCTGCACCTTATACGATGGCAGATCTGGGTCTGTGCAGTTTGCAGTTGGACCTGACTTATAAGTGAACATATACTGTATTGAATTATTAATTATAAAGATTGATTTACTTATCATAAACAATATGAAAAAAAAGTTATTTGTTCCCCAAAAGTACTTTTATGACAAAAACACAAAAATAAGTCAATATTTCAAAAGAATTTTTCAAAAATATTGTTTTCTAATAAGTGCATTTCTTCAGTTTTCAATAAAAGGAGAAAAGTAATCATAATGTCCATACTGTATATACAAACAACATAGACACTGATCTGCCATCACATAATGCAGTGGCAGATAAAGGTCTATGTTGTTTGTTCTACTGATTACTCCTAACAAACTGCATAGACCCAGATCTGCCAGCACATTATGCGATGGCAGATCTGGGTCTGTGTGGTTTGCAGTTGGACTTGACTTAATAAGCGAGTATATATGGTAAGTACATATTTTTTTCTAGTTTGTAATGGCATATCGTGAAAGTAACAAAATGAAACCATCAAGTGTACAAACTGGATGATTTTACAGTTACTTGGGCATTTCAGTCTCTTTTTTTTTATATACGGATAATTTGTGATATGTAAGAATGTAATAGTGAAAATCTGAAAGCTTCTTTTAAATACATTTTCTCATTTCATTTAAATTAAATGGACAGTTGCTCCATTTTCCTGCACAATGACTCTCAGAAAAAGTGTAATTTTTTGCTTACCTATATTCTGATGTACGGGTAACTATTTACTTTAGTGTTTAATAGTGCAAATCTGAAGATTTCTGTGGAAATAAAGTTAATTCATAGTAATAAAGGAATATTGAAGTGTTTGCAATGTCCCTTTTTTTATTCAGTCTCTATCTGGTAAGACATATTATAAAGTCCGTATTCATAATTAGTGTCTTAATGGCGATTGCTTTTAGTGCCATGTAGTGGCCATGGGGAGGTAAATTAGGAAGAACTTTCCAATGGAAGTGCCTATATTATTTCTGGTTTCACTATTTTTTAGCGTATTTATTTAAAGAAGAAAAATGCTACATTTTTAATTATGCATCCACTCAGTAAACCAAACACTATTAACTTTAAAACCTTATGAGAAATACAGATACTCTTGTACAAATTGGATTAACAAAATTTTGTTTTGTATTGTCAAACTTAGAAGTCAAGCTAAGTCAAGTAATCTTTATTTAAAGTCGGTGCATATACTTAAAACATTCTAGCCCTTTCACGTACAGCCTAACTTGGTTACGTGACTTGTCATTTGTATACTTGCCATATCACAGCATGTCTCACAAAAAACAAAATTGTTGACTCCTGAACCCTCCACCACAGTCACATTTATCACAACACAATTTCCAATAAATCTTATGAAAAAAAGAGAGACCTTTCTTTACACTATGACTAGTAGCCTGTTAAATGATAAAGAGTCATGGTTCGCATAGCTGTACACTTAATGTGCATATAAGACTGTAACCATTGGTCAGTTTATACAGTTAATTGTCACAAAGGTGAATAAAAAGGTAAATGTGGTCAGAGATAAACAAACACCATTCTACAGATTACTTACCGGTAATTGACTGACAATAACCCAGGATGATTTTGTGTTCACTAGCCCATTGAACATTGCTGTAGGAGAGCCAATTAGGCTTATTTGCATAAGTAAAAGTACATGAAGCGGAACAACCTAGTTCATTTGAATTTTGGTAAATCAGAGATGGGTACAGAAGAAGCAAAAGATATTACACTTTGTTGTCTTGAATGATCAGCAGGAGTGCTTTTTTTAAGATACGATTATTTTGGTATTTGTAATGGTACAGTCTGAAGCAGTATGGAAGTGTGATTCAGTCATCTGCAAAGTGAGCTAAGCTCACCAAAACTAAATTTCCGAACTGGTTGATGGAGTTTGACTTTGTGAAATGCAGCAGCGCAAGAGGGAGCATTTGATACTTTGCACATACTGCAAACACCTTATCGACATTAATCATTTTTGAGTACATGACATATGTTGACATAGTAACAACACCCTGCATCAGGGCAGATGCAGAAAAGATCATCTTCAGTGCTGAGAAAAATTCAGCAAGATCTTTGGGGAAGTTTGAACAACAGTACCACCCAGTCTTTAAAGAGTGCAAAGATGAACACTAGCAACACTTGCATCACCTTCAAACCTCAAATGAATTACTGAGAGCATCAAAGTCAGCAGTTTAAAGTTAATACAGTATTCCACTGTCCAGTGGATTTTAAAGACAGCAACTAATGTGTGTGTGTAATTGTGATTATGTGAGTGTGTGCACATATGTGTGTATGTTTGGTATATAATAGTTCTAAACCTACCAGCAATGTTTTAATTCAAAGTGTATTGAATGCTTTAAAGTCGATAACTTTGATTATCAATTGTATAGTGTCCTTATTTGGGTCATACTCACTGACCCCCCCAAGGGACCACAAAACACCTTTTGAGTCTGAAAAAATCCAACACTGTTTAAAAGGTTGGCAGGTATGCAATTGGATCTGACACTATGTTGGGATTACATAGACCCAATGCGGACAAGAGTTATTATTGCTAAAGTAAAATGAGACTTTTTGATTCTCTAATGGATTAAAATAATGCTAGAACATTCAATTTTGACAAGATGATACAAAATATGTGAAAATTCTCCACTGCCCTTCTCATATCTTTATCATTGACTGCATTAGTGCGGTGACATCATTGAGGTCAATTATGACAGCCTTAACAAAACACAAGCTCTACTGAGCTTTTACATCTGACTATTTAAAACAACACATAATTGTACATGATTTTACAGAGTACATTCATATACAAATCACAGACATACATGCAACTGTTACACTAGTACATACAGTAACACATAATTGTACATGATTTTACCAAATACAAATATGCATACATAGATATATACATACATACATACATCAGGGGCTCCAATATTTGTTTTCTAATTGCTGGATCACAGACTTTTGAATGAAATTTATGTTGGGTCCAGTCTTTTGGCACCTGGGTCCCAGTGTTTCATTGAGGTCACACCAAGTATGTAATACAGTATATATTACTCTGTTCACTTGGTTACAATGAGAAATATATTTTCATGTTATATTCCTTTTCATTTTTCATTTCTGCCTTTAGATATTTTCATCTGCATGGTTCAGTATACATGTTATGATTCAGTTGAGACAGAGTCCACTGGACTTTGGTGGTGGTGGGGTAAATACAACTGGGTCCAAAGAAAACAAAATGTGGGTTCCACTCTGGCTCAAGGAATGTTCAGCCCCTGATATATAAATAAATACTTACACCCACTCACATACATACAATACAAATTGAGACATATACAATCATCATATACAGTTTCACATAATTTTACAAAAATGTACATGACATATACGTCCATATCAGAGAACCAAAATGTCTGCATTTGCCAGACACAACTGACAAATGAGCTCAAATGACTGTTTGCTGATGTGACATGTCAGACATTGGGCATAAGGTGCTCATAATTATTCCATGCAACTGTTTGGACATAATGTTTTCCCAGTTGTTTAAACACTATATAGCCACAAAGCACATGACAGTAGAGGTGTGAAGGTTTATCTTATAAAAACCCTATAATTTTTGGAATGCCCAAAGTGTGTAGTATAGGCATTATATCAGTCCCTTACACCATGTTGTGTGTATGTGTGTCAGCACATATCAATACCTTTAGAACATGTAAAGTGTAGTCTAGACCCAAATTTAAAAGAAAAAGTCAGAGATCCTAGCAACAACAGCTGACTTTTATTATCATCCTCCAAAACTTGTTTGAGGACCTGATCAACTAAAATGTTACCCCAGGACTTGACCGGGAATAGCCATCAGACGAAGTGTTATGTATTTTTGAGGGAGTAATTATGCTGGTTGTCAGTTAATAATGTTTTAAAAGTAGTACAGTGGAATAAAATAATGTTGTTGGGTGAAATTCTATACTATAGTTTTCTGAAAGAAAAAATCATTTTTATCAATAAATAGTTTGAGAAAACTAGAGAAGCATGGAAGTGAGAGGATAATACAAATATAGAAGCAGCAGCAAATCCAGAACCAAACATGACATATTTTCCAGTACATTAAATAATTATATCAATTATTTTTATTTTGTTAAAAGTTTGTATACTTCCATTAAATGTTTTTATATTGATTTCACAAGTATCTGGCTGCCACATTAATTTTGGGGAAAACATGTACAGCAAGTGACATTAGAATTTCAGTATCCCTGATCCACATGTATATACATACATGTTACAGACTAAATGTATAGGGAAGCAAAAGCTCTGATAATTAAAAACGACTAAAATTGAAGTAACTAAGTGACACATGGAGAAGAGATAAAAATTCTCAGACATTTGTTAGAAGCATAAAAACATGCCAAGGAAAAGATAAGACTAAAGTAAAATCTATTTTCACATTGCAGATTTTTGCACTTAACATAATGCCATTTCAACTTCTGGCAAATTTCTAAAAAAAAAAAACTTTAAAAGAAGCTCAGATAATTAACAAAAAAATTGAAGCAACTAAGTGAGACATTGAAAAGAAGAACTAAAAATTCTCAGACATTTGTCAGAAGAATAAAAACATGCCAAGGAAAAGTTAGGACTAAAAATCTATTTTCACATTGCACATTTTTGCACTGAACGTAATGCCATTCCATCTTCTGACAAATTTCTTAAAACCATTAAGAGAAGCACTTGTTCTTGCATTATTTGGAAGTAAGTTCCATATCAGTGTTGCAGATCAACTAAAACTGCATTTACCATACCTGTCTGTTTTGGATGTTGGTAATTTTACCCTATTGACACACCTGAAGAATATTTAGAGTTTCTTATTTTTAAAAAGATCATGCAGGTATTGAGTGGTAATGCCTTTTAGGATGTTATAGGTCTCAATACGTGCAATATGCATAAGCCAGTTAACATGCAGAGTACATGAATTTGCTTTTGTTAACAGTCCCTCATTTGTACTATAACTACTGTATTGATGTCCTGATATACCCAGTACATCAAGTACTATAACACTACTGTATTGGTGTCCTGATATACCCAGTACATCAGTACTATAACACTACTGTTTTGATGTCCTGATATACCCAGTACATCAAGTACTATAACACTACTGTATTGATGTCCTGATATACCTGGTACATCAAGTACTTTAACACTCCTGTATTGGTGTCCTATATACCTGGTACATCAAGGACTTTTTTGTCCTGGTGTCACCAGCAAATCCAGAAGGAAAGCAATATTCCCCAGGTTCCCTTATTAATGCAACATCACTGATCTCTCTCTCTCTCTGTGGAAAAGAAGTATAATTACAAAAAAAGCATTTAAATAATGGTTCTATATGAGCCTGTGATAAATTTTGAATGCCTTGGTAAAGTGATAGCATTTGCTTTGTACCTTGATACATACAGAAAACTATGAAATAGAATGATTACTTAGTCATGGTCATAACAACAACTTGTCTGAGCAATACTTTATCCAATCCACTAGTCAAATCATGAAGGCTTGTCAAGGTGTCAGCTTGATGACAAGATTTGTCAACAATTGTTGAATATTTAAGTGATGTTTTGGAAGTAACATTTCATCAATCCAGATCATAGTGACAAAATCTAGGTCATAATACAAGACATCCATTTTACTACATAGACCGTGTAATTTTTAGTTAATTTATCTTTTTGTAAGAATTTACTGCTTGTACTTAAAGGGCCTATGAAAAAATGACTTTTGTCTCACAAACCTATTTAGAGTCAGTTATCATATTTGACAACTGTGTACTTAAAAAGCTTACCATAATAGGCAATGTCCCTACTTGAGTATCAGATGTATGTGCATGCTAGAAGAGTTAGCTCCCTTTATATATGTTGGGAGTTTTCCAATAAGGAGGTCTATTCACTCTTCCAATATGGTTGCCGAGTAAAGCATATGTAAGACTGAATTCTGAGACTTATTTAACAAACAAAGTTAATTGGTAATGGAGATACCAAACATGCACTGCAATAAGTTCCATGAAGGAAAAAAAATGTTCTAGGAAGGTTTTAGCAGTGACTTCCCTCCCATAAGAAATGTTGGGATCAAGATGTGTGGTCAGCATGGGATATTTTTTGATGGTTTTGAAAAAAAAGAGAGGTGTGCATTTATTAAGGCATGTGTGTGTATTATGTCAAATACAGTATGTAGAAAAATCTACAAACTCTTAGGTAATATTTTGCCTAGTTGCAGTTTCTCAAATATAATGTGGCAATGTTCTTCAGAATTTTGAATCAAATGATTAGTAATAATGATATATTTTTATATAAAAAGTATTTTTTGCATTGAACAGATAATAGTACATGTACCTGTTATCAAATAGGAGTATGATTCAACATGTAGTTCAAGTTGAGATTCCAAATTTACTGATGCACTAACAATCCCAGTTCTTATCCCCAATGATGAATTGAAGCAAATATATATATTACATCCATTATTACTACTGGAATCAAATTTTTATATTTAATAGAGCAAGGCTGTTAAATGGCAGAGGAAAAGACTGGTATAAGGAATCCACTTTTGGAACTTGTGCGTGGGTTTGACCAGGCAAAATTGAAAAAAACAGAGACTAGAGTGACAACAGTTGATGGCCGGGTCACCACATATGAGAAGGATTCCACAGGAACGTTTATTGTCACAGAGGCAAAAACTGGGAGCCTGGGATATGTGCATGACATTCGGCAAGATCTACAGGTTGGAGAGGTTCTACCTGGTTTGATAATGGGTATGCTTTAAATATCAAGTGTTGAAAGACGGACCATTCCAATCAGACTTTATTTTGTATAGATCAGTGTTTCAATTCAGATACTTTAATAAAAATACTGTAAGGTAGTAGCATAAAGTAGTAATAGACATTGAAGAAAGTAGAGAACATGGATACCGCTAATCTAGTAACCTTTGAATGACAACACAGGAATTTGTACTTAGGATCACAAAGGGATAAAGGCAATAAGGTGGTGAGTTGTTTAGGAGAGGGATTAGTTCAGTGCACTTTTTTTTAACTGAGGACATAAAAATTCGTTATGTTTGCATTGATAGTTGTGTTCTAAACATGTGTTATAACTCCAGGGCAAGATGCATGAGATTGGTCAGAAATGCCAGAGGCTGTTTCCCAACATCCAATTTTTTCTACAGTTGTCACATTTAATTACAAGTGGCATATGATGTAAGTTTATGAAAGTGTTAAAATGCTTTTGTTATTCTACAGTCATAGGCCAGCTTTTAAGAATAACCTTTCCTGCCAGGTTAAATCATTCGAAAAGGTTGAATGTAGGTGTCTCTAAAACAAGGTCAGTCATTTGTTTTGTTAAAAAAAAATAGGGTAAAGAATTTGATGTCATAAAATAAATATTATGTCTATAACAAATGGTAGTATTTCCTGAAATAGTCAGCAAAACTTAAAGCGGTGCCTATGTAATTTGAAGTCAACAATAGAAAGATAACATTGATATATATTTAATTGATTATTAGTAAAATAAATTGAAAAGCTAAAGGACTAGGGACTCTAGATCTCTGTAATGGCCTCAGAAATGTCCAAAATTTATTTTCTTTATTTTAAAAGCTGTTTTGTACTTTTTGTATAGACATACCTTTGTCTTTAAAAATATGTTTAATTTTCATATTTATCGCATGCAATGACATCATCGGCAGCCGCGCGTGAGGTGTAGAATACGGAAAATATGAAAAATTCATCTGACTATAATATATTTATACAAATTAAACTATTCCCACAGTCATGAAACAACGAGAAACTTTCAGACGTTTTCCTTATTAGATAAGTTGTAATCTCTGAAAATTGTATGTTGTTTCGGTCATGTGGGATATGTTAATTTTAAAGAAAATGGTTGGATTCTATGGCAGGCATTACTGATCAACAGGTATTGATGCAATTTCGAATCCGATATATAAAATCAGTACTTGAAATTGTCTATTGTATGTAATTTACAGCTTCTAGAGGAAACAAAATTTATTTTAAAAATGTGCAAGAAATGTATATAAACCAAATTTGTGTCATTATAAATTATTTTGATACCGGATCAGCTACATATTCTCAAAACATCATACAGTACATGGCAACAGTAATGCTTTTATCGCAGCAACAGTTTACAAAGTATGTAATTTTCATTTTACAATTATTATGCCACAATAAATGAGTAAAGTATGAAATTAAATGCAGTTTTACTTTATTAGACACACATATTCTTCAGAAAGTAAGGAAAATGTTCACAGTTGAAATATTTCCAGGAGGTGTTGATTTGCAGATGATATGTTGTATGATGATGCAGATAATCCAGCTTGGTTTATAAAATATTTGTATCAGACTTGTATTTTGGACACATATTTCTCTATAAGAGCATTATTTACAGTGGTATGCAGCATTGTGAAACTGTTGTTAATTCATTTTGAGAAAAAAAATTCCAATCATAGAAAGCAACTAACATACATGTGCATGTAGACACTACTGTTTAGAGGGTCTGAAGCAGTTGCCGCATGGAACCAGTTAGGCCTACCGCACGTCCATCACTAAGGGGTCAAGTTAGACTTAAATTTTAGGGAGAAGTGACTTCTCATTTTTGGACAGAATAGGGAGAAGTGAGAGCAGAACAGGGAGAAGTGGCAGCATAGCAAGAAATGCAATATATATATATATATAGAGAGAGAGAGAGAGAGAGAGAGAGAGAGAGAGAGAGAGAGAGAGAGAGAGAGATAGAGGTTCTCTTTTTGAACTGTGTCCTGTATTTCTCAATATGCACATTTGCATTTAATATTGATTTTAAGCAATGCTTTATCTTCAAGTAGAAAATTCTCTATGTTGTATGTATATTATAAACACATTTTGTAAGTGTAAGGATGTATCATACTCATATGCAGTGTATTCATACTTTAAAGTGTGTATGTTTAGATGGAGAGAAATATGCAATGTATTTTGACCATATGACTTAAAAAAAGCATAGCAGAAACTATACATTGTAATTAATTTTAACTTACAGGATTACCTAGATTACAGTATTGTAATTACAAACAGGTAAAAAAAATACCTTAGCAACTGCCACTTAAAGAACAAATTTTATTTTTTGTTAGTTTCTTCACTAGAAAATGGCAGTCAAAAACATTTCTAAACTAGTTTGAAACAACCCCTATATTAGGCTATAACACGCACATGAGAGCACCTGTTCATGTGTCTTCAACATCATAGTGTTCATCCATTCAAACCACAGTGGTCACTGTGAGTAATCTCAACTTTACAACTGCATTTTGAGGGAGCTGATTCTAAATTAAATGTGAATCTTTTGACTGTCATTTTTTGGTGAAGTTTTTAAAAGTAGATGCATCTATTTTTAGAAACAGGGATTTTCTTCACATGACCACTCACTTTCTACCTTCGTTGCAACAATCCCTAGATAGGATTGACAATTTGCATTGGCCAGTGAAGTTGGGAAAGATCATGATACAGTTGAAAGTACATGGACTTGCATTAGAAATGCATACTCTGAATCAACAAAGAAAGTCATCGGTTATAGGAAGAAAAAGGACAAGAGATGGTTAACACCAGAGACATGGAAGAAAATAGATGAAAGGAGAAAGGCCAAGGACAAGCTTCCGAGTTCTAAATTACCAAGGCTGATTGAAGAGGCACAGAAAGAGTATAAGCTGAAGGATAAAGAAATAAAAAGGAGTGCCCGGAAGGATAAAAGAACCTTTGTTGAGGAATTGGCAAATGAGCCAGAACAGACAAAAGGTGAACTGAGCATGGTATACAAGATTACAAAACAGCTCTGTGGTCATGGATCCAACCACTCCATACCAGTCAAAAATAAACAGGGAAGAGTGATAACTTCGGAAAGGGAACAGGCTGCGAGATGGGTCCAGCACTTCGAAGAAATACTAAACCAGTCAGAGCCTGAAGATCCAGCAGACCCACCACCATCAAATGACATTAATGGCATTGATATCAGCCCACCTACTCAAGAAGAGGTCCAAACAGCCATCAAGGCCATGAAGAGTGGCAAGGCACCTGGTATTGACTCCCTACAGGCAGAGCTTCTGAAAGCTGATATAACCACAGCTGCATATGTGCATACTGACCTCTTTAGAAAGATATGGGAAAATGATATCATCCCAAATGACTGCTGTAAAGGCCTCATCATCAAGTTACCAAAGAAAGGTGACCTTAGCAACTGTGACAACTGGCAAGGGATAACACTCCTTTCCATCCCCAGCAAAGTCTTCTGCAGAATTCTCCTCCAAAGGATTGATGCAGCCATAGATGGTAGACTCAGACAAGAACAAGCAGGGTTCCGCAAAGGAAGATGATGTATAGACCAGATATTTGCCTAACCTAAAGCGCGCCCTTTGGGGTACAAAACAAACAAAAAAGATGAACGCAATGAAGTTGAATATACATTTTTTCTTATGGATGTTTTGTTGATATTTGCATAAGTTTTTTGTCAAAGTCCTTTAGTTCCTATGATTTGCATATGTATATATAAAATCAACAAGTGCCGAAAAATTAAAATTTGCATGCATGACATCATTGAATTAATGATAATGTCATGGAACCAGAAGTAATGTCATTTTATATAGGTAAACTTTTGATGCCTCCAGCATACGTAATTTGATTGAATTCAACAAAATTTTTATTATTCTGCACAAAATGCATCCTAAAGAGTCTTTGTAGAAAACTTAGAGCCTTTTGGTGGTTGGGCCAAATTTGATCATTGTAGTACACAGTCCTTTTCAAGCAAAATGTTAAGGACATTCCCAAGTTTTATTGTGTCTGCAGTGAGGGTATCATTATTAAATGCCGTTATAATGCCCAGCTGTTCAGCAAGAGAGCAGTCATTGGCATTCAATTTACTTAGAAAGCATGACTATATACATTTGAAGTCATGCAGAGATCCTCAGAACAAAATAAATAATAAATTACCAAATTATTCTTCACCATGTTTAGACATAAACATTTGTTTCCAGGGATTTACTTTGATCTGCAGGCCCAAGTCCTGACATAGCAATAAGCTGCCTGGATGCATGTGTTTCAACCCTCACAGGGCCCTGAGATGCAGCATACTTTGATATGGTTCCTTGTGCTTTTTTGCGTATCTAATGAAAATGTACTACATAAAAAGCTTTGTCGACATATTGACACCTTTTCAAGCAATGATCGGTCAATTGCCCCCATCCACATATGTTGAAACAGGTGTCTGGTAAGACCCTAATCACATTATATAATCCCTCAGCAGTGCAATGCCTAATTTCTTGGCAGGGGATTATCAGGGACTGTTGGAAGTTATGTGGCTTTCTATAGATCAAATAAAAGATTATTGAAGTTTTTGTTTTTACAGCTATCTTTATTTAGGTCTTTGTTGTCTATTTGGTTGAGCGATTTGTAAATTTGCCTTTGATATAGCAATATCCTGTGAGTTTTGTTTTAATTGTAAAAATTAAACTTGTTGGCATTTGGCCTGAGTGAATTGAGTGCTAGTAATCAGCCAATCATCTCAGCTAAATTCAGTTAGACAGTGGTATATATTCCTGATTATTTAGATGAGGATTACTTTCAATTATCTTTTGAGTATCCAAAGTGGTCATGAGTCTGGTTTCTTTGCAAACTTTTTTTGGAAAACGTCCAGCAACAAGCTTGCCTGAGCTGTGAGAGATGATGCGACTTCAGAATAAGGCTGAGAAGGTAACTAATGGTCAGAGGTCAAAGAAAAGACTATGGTGGCCAGATCAGGTGGAGAATTCCCTTGGCTAAGAAAGAAAGAGAACAATGTTGGAGATATAAGTGCTGTTTGTTCCTGGTGTGCTGAGTGCAAAAATATGAACTCTTTAGGAAATGGAAGTACTAATTTGCAGTTTTCTGTATTTACCCAACACAAGACAAACCCAGATGATGTACATGCAGTGGAAGGAAGAATTGCTCAGAAGAAAAAGACAACATTACCAATTCTGTGGATAGAGATTTATTTAACTCTTAATTAATTGGACTTGTTATAGATGAATGTACAGATATAACAATCCACAAGAAACTGAATGTTTATTTTCAGTGCTTAAAATCAGACACCAGTGAGCCAGTCATTCACTTTGTAGGCTGTATTGCTATTCCAGATGGGACAGCAGACACTGTTGTGAAAGAAATAAAATCTGTGTTGTGTGTGAGAGAAATGGGTTAGATTTAACAAAGATAATAAGTATGGCATGTGCAGCTGTAATGACTGGAGGAATAAATAGTGTTGGAGCCAAGTAGAGGAGAGAAAGTCCAAAACTTATTCAGATTCACTGTTACTCATCGGGTTGCACTTGCTGCTGGACAAGCATGCTGGAATATACAGTTCTTCAGTGACTATCAGATGCTGGACAATCATGCTGGGATATACAGTACAGTTCTTCATTGACTATCAGATGCTGAGCAAGCATGTCAGGATGTACAGTCCTTTAAAGACTATCAGATGCAGGGCAAGCATTCTGGGACGTACAGTCCTTCAATGACTATCAGATTATGGGCAAGCATTCTGGGATGTACAGTCCTTCAATGACTATCAGATTATGGGCAAGCATTCTGGGATGTACAGTCCTTCAATGACTATCAGATTATGGGCAAGTATGCCAAGATGTACAGTCATTCAATGACTGTCAGATACTGAGCAAGCATGCCGAGATGTACAGTACTTCATTGACTATCAGATGCATTCTGGGTTGTACAGTCCTTCAGTGACTATCAGATACTGGGCAAGCATGCTGGGTTGTACAGTCCTTAAGTTGACTATTAAATTCATGCTGGATGTACAGCCCTTCAATTACTATCAGATGCTAGAAAAGCATGCTGGGATATACAGTTCTTTATTGACTATCAGCTGCTGGGCAAGCATGTCAGGATGTACAGTTCTTCATTGACTCTAAGATGCTGGGCAAGCATGCTGGAATGTACAGTCCATCAATGACTATCAGATGCATGCTGGAATTTAAAGTCCTTCAATGACTATCAGATGCTTGGCAAGCATGCTGGGATGTACCTTTCTTCATTGACTTCAGATGATGGGCAAGCATGCTGGATTGTACAGTTCTTCATTGACCATTAGATGCTGGGCAAGCATGCCAGGATGTACAGTCCTTCATTGACTATCAGGTGCTATGCAAGCATGCTGGGATGTACAGTCCCTCATTGACTATCAGATGCTACTCAAAATAATATACTGGTATTATAACAACTCTGCTGTAAGGTATAATAAACTTAGAAAAATGTCTGAAGTGATTGAGGATACAGGTATGAAAAACTTGTCTTTGAAGGAGCTTTCAGCGGTTATCCCTGGATAGTGCTATAACTGCTGTTTGGGATGTATACCCAGCAATCGTCATGGCTCTGGAGCATGATGCAGCCAAGACATTTCAGAGGCTATATGTCTAATGAGCAAAGTGAGATCAATCACATTTCTCCTTTCTACAAAATACTTCAAGGATATTGTAACTGTTATTTGGATAAAACAGAGGGATGACCTTGATGTCTCTGTTGTTAATTCCATGGTTGAAAGCACTATTGAGAGACTGCAGATGTTTAAGAATAGGAATGTCTTGAATGCATATAATGAAGTTGAAGACAGTGCAACATGCAGTAGTGTGAAAATTAATGACAGACAGCTCAAAATGCACTTTCAGACCAGTGTTCAGGACTACTTAGAAAAATTGACAGACAGTCTGAAGAACAGATTCGACAATCTGCAGCTGCTCAACAGTATATTTAATCCAACAATGATCTCAAGGGTTGCATCCATGATGAAATGCTATGGAGAGGATGAATTGGACAGAATCTGTGGTTTCTATGGAAACATTGAGGATGGAAAATCTCTTGTGGACACAGAGAGGATCAAGGAGGATTTCCCTCAGTTAAAAATGGTGATGAGAGGGCTATGTAATTCAAAAATGTTTTTGAAGGCTGCATATATGTATGTTACAAAAAAAACCACAAGGATACATTTCCTGACTTTGCTTGCCTTTCAGAGCTAACTTTAACTAATCCAGTAACATATGTAACCTGTGAGAGAGACTTTTCTCACATAATCGTGTAAAAGTTAAATCTCAGGCCAGGCATGGACATAATGGGGCTGTCACTAAATTAATTAGTGTAATGGAAGAGTTACCAGAATTAAAACAGTTCGCCCCAAAGCGAACAGTTTCAAAATTCGTAAAAATGAAACAGCAGAAAAAGTGACTGTGTTGACATGTTTAACAGAATAATACAGATATACATGTGTTGGTATGATAAATAGAAAATTAACCTTTGATGATTTCATGTTGATAATAAATGCAATGAAGTCATGTAAATCAAACTTGAATGTATGCTACCTTCCAGAAATGAAACATAATTTCAGTTGTAACCATTTTTTGCCAGATGTCAGTTTATCTTTGTAATAAATATCTATTAAACAAATTGTCATTTATACGTATCATAATTCTCACATTTACAACACTAAAATGCATCACAGTCTCTCTCGGTGTGTCTGCCCCTCTCTCTCCAATTTTTTTCTGTGCATTACGTACATACACATTTAATCAAAACATCGATCATTTGCAAAATGGTTATGTTCACACACACCATAAATACAGATAAGTTTTCATTGATACTTTCTCAGCCTCTCCAATGCAGATATATCTGTGTGCAGTAGAACACAAAAAACCTATTTGGTTTTTATTTTATACTAAAAGTGTACAAAAAAATTGTGTTCAGTTGTTGTATAACATAAAGTGTGGCTTGTAACATATTTAATTCTTACACTGGGGCTGGGACTCCTTTATTTGGTTGGGGACTCCTAGGATATTCCTTGGGACACCCATTTTGGGGGTTAGGAGTCCTTGACTCTCAGTTTTCAAAATCAAGGAAAATACCTGGTGTCCTAAGTGTTCTGTTCCAAAATTGGATAAATTGTATGCCAATCTCATAAGTTTCCAACTGTGTTTGACCTTGCAAGGAAAGTACATGTGTTGATCTAATTCATGATATAAGTTGTAAAAAGATTGCACTAATAGAATTTCTGACACAGTTTTCGGAATTTTACAAATCGGCTTGGTGTCAGAATGTTACATCTTGGATTCCTAATAAATATTGACAGCAACTGGAAAAATAGCTGACATTGTCAACATCAAGTAGTGTTTATTTTACAACATCTATATGCTACCCATTTACGATAGCCTGATGTCATACAAGACTCGCGGTACTAATTCAACTCCCATAGTAAACCTATGGAAACACCATGATGATATTAAAAAATATAATAACTTTACATTTCTGAATGCTCATGATCAAACTTGTATTTCTCAGTATAGACCCATCCTTGATGCAAGCTTCTGAGTGGAGAATACCAAATAGCATTTTTTTTATCTACATGTGTTTGAAATGTGTTCTCAATATTGCACCTTTAGAATCAGGTGCTAATGTCAGTAATGAGTGTTCCAAAGTCAAGTCTGTAAATGGACTGAAATTCCATCAAAAAAAGTCTTTATTTTTTTTCAGTTACAATGGCACTCAAACGGTTCTTTTTACTAAAATGTTACTTTTCATTATCAACCAATCATGGCCCTCTAAACACATGTATACTCTGTTTTATGTTCACCCATTTCTAGTCTGGTTCGCATTTGTCCATATAATTAGTACCATGAGTCCTATATCCACCCTTGATTTACATGACAGACCTATGTATAGTAGTTGAATGCATAAGTAAACAGTGCGCATAGTTCTGCTTGTCACAGATTACATTAGTGAATGTTAAATTATATTGGATGTTCATGTATACCAACATCAGCAATGGTTGGTTTCAAGCAACATTTAAGTATTTGAGCTTCATTTTAGAAAATCTGAAAAAATATTTAAATAAATCTGTCTAATCAAGAGTTACCTTGTTTGCTATCACCATTTATCTCTCTTTAATTTAAGATTGAAATATATTATCATCCTTGTCATATTATGCATTTAACGAGTAAAATGTCAATGATACCATCTTTATGTGCATGTAGTACTTCAAACAAGGAGATTTAAATACCAGAAATTGCTTAAAATTACTCTAGGACACATAATTTAAAACTAAGTAAGGTAGGCATAAGCCAATTAAACTACAAAATATGAAGTTCCAAAACATTCAGTGAATGAAATTGGTGGGACACAAAATCATGAGGGGTCATCAGCATTGAGCATGGTGGTCGAGATCTAAATGACTATATCTGAAACATAGTGTTTCAAAACACAGCTAGAAAATATCAAATTTTTGACCATAATTACTCTATAAAATGGTAAATTGTCTAAAACTTATATAGTTGATTGCAAAGATTTTAATGAGTGTGCAACCCCCCTCCCCCTCCCCACACACACACACATAGTCAAATGGGTGTAACAAAGGACACAACAATTTAAATTATCTAAATTAAGAATAATTAACTTAATGAAACATCAAAACAAGGATGTAAAAAACTTAAATCTTTTAAGTTAATGATTATTCATTTGGAGAACCCTCTAATGTGTTTCATAATCTTTGGTGAAAAAGCATAAATGGCTTCCTGTTACATCACAAACCAATTAATGATTAAAGTTGTCATATATTGATCTTGATGTTCAGTATGGTAAGACTGATTCTTTGGTGTCTCTGTTAGCACACAATCACAACATCATTGGTGTCTTACATTACATCTTTTTCTGAACCCCAAAAAGGTGTATTTTTACACAGTACCTTTTGAGGAACTATCATTATTCATATGCCCTAATCTGGTGTTTCAAAATTAGTTAACATGGGCAACTTAAAATAAGTTTGAAATTTTTGGAAAACTTTTATTTGTGATGTAACACTTATAGTATGACATTGAATTCTGTACCATATATGACATCATTTCCAGCAAACCTTCTTTGCTCCTCTGTTAGAAATGCTGAAAGTCATGTCTCGCACACAGGAGTGCTGGAGATATACTGAAATAAGCAAAGTGGGGGAGATATCAGATATGCACTTGTAAAAGGCCTGATTAAAGAATGGATTGTACTGACCATATTAGCAGCTTCTTCGAAGAGAATCATGAATTGGATGATGAAGATGGGTGTTAACATTGTTACTGTTGTCTCTATTAATTATTATTAAAGACTCGGGGGTTTATTGCCATTGCATGACTCATATTTTCTTCTTTTTCAGGATCACAAGATGTTGCCCATAATTTAGAGCTGTTGCAAAAATACAGAGTGACCCATATTCTAAATATTGCAACCTTTGTACGAAATCTTGACCCAATTCAATTCAAATATCTGAATATTAATATCTTAGATCATCCAGGTGTTAATATTATGAAACATTTTGAACAGTGTTTCAATTTTATAGAACAGGGGAGAAATGAGGGCTGTGTGTTGGTACATTGCAATGCTGGAGTGTCTCGGGCAGCCACCATTGTAATTGCATACTTGATGCAGTTCAAGGAAATGAAATATCAAGAGGCATTCAGCTACTTGCGAGAGAAACGGCCGATCATCTGCCCTAATGAAGGCTTCAGATTGCAGCTTCAGCAGTTTGAGAAACAGCTTGCTTCACAAACACAAAATGAAAACAAATAATGGCAGATATGAATAGAATGAAATAGTCAGTGAAACATTCAATACCTTAACTCAGATTATCCATATTGTTCAGTTTCATTTGATTTGTTACGATCAACATTATGCCCCTGAAACATTTGTAATATATACATATACTGTGGTTTCATTTATTGTTGTGGGTGTCAGTATTTGTAGTTTTGTGGGGGAAAAAAACAACAAATTTTGTGGGAACTTAATTTAGGTATTTGTTTCTGTCCATGTTTGTATATTTATAGGGTTTTTAATTTTGTGGATTAACCTACACAAATACCCAAAATAAAGAATACAAATAAACAAAACTGCTGACAACAAAGAGTGGATGCTTGAATGGTGGTTAAAAGAATATTTATCGCCAGTATGAACACAAATCAAACACCTGCCAAGATCAGTCACTTACACTGTTTTTATCTGAGTATTCAGCATTGAACGGAGCAGATGCAACCAATGTCACAAAGCCAAGTGGTTATTGAAGTATATCTATATGATCTTTTACTTAAACCATTGTCCATAAAGTTGCACAATCAGTACGTTTAGACAATCATGGAAATAACACAGTGGCTTAAGAGTGGTCAAATTCAAGTCGTGTGGATTATGTCATCATTCCATATGTGAACCAAATGTGTTACCAACATCCCCTTGCTTATTTAAATCAGCAGCCTGTGACAACTTTTCATTTGTACAAAGCCATCAAAGTGTAAAGATGCTAGCTAAACTGAAAGACAGTGGAATCACTCCACTGTTTGTGCCTGTCTTGTGTACGAACAAACTCCAACCAGTAGATTTTACAGTAAACAAACTCAACAAAGAAGAACTGAAATCGCACTTCTACTGTTATGCAAAACAAGTCACAGAGACCATGAGGGAAAAGGAAGACATCACTGGTGAAGATCAATGTACTTTATAAGTGGACCTTGAAACATTCATGTTTAAGCTGATTTATTCTAAATGAATAATCGTTGCTCATGAGAAAATGTCACAGAGATCAGACCTAATTATCTATGTCTTTCAGAAAGCTGGACTTGTGTAATTCCGTAATTTTGGGATTATTTATGTGACAAATGTTTGTGCGTACCAGGAGACTTGATTGACACCACATTTATTCAGTGGTTTTGTCTGCAAATCAGTCAAGTGTGAGCTTTAGTAATGTGCTATAATTAGTATATATATATATATATATCGTGTTTAATTATTACCATGGTTTGTACAGCCTTGAATAAACCTTGAATTTTTGGGCCAGCCTTGAAAACTTGAATTTTGAAAAAAATGGTTTTATCCTTGAAAAGTCCATGAATTTGTTCAAAAACCACTTGACTTGTATGAGGGAATACAAAATGTTAAAACAATAAAATATATCACTTTTTAAATTCTGAATTTTTGTTGTACGAGTTATTTCCAAAAATAATGAATAAATAAATAAAATTGGGTAGGTTGAATGACACATGACATGGGTAGTTACCAGATGGAGTAGTGTCCCTTTTGCTTTAGTCACATGACATGGGTAGTTACCAGATGGAGTAGTGTCCCTTTTGCTTTAGTCACATGACATGGGTAGTTACCAGATGGAGTAGTGTCCCTTTTGCTTTAGTCGCATGCTAATTATTTACTTTTCTTTTCTTTTCTACTTTTGTACCTGTTATGTATATTGAATTTATAATATGTGTCCATAAGGTAAAGTTGACCTTTAGTTAGATTATGGTCATTTTGTAAATAAGTTGTTGACATAGGCATTTCGCGTTATCTTCCTGTAAACAAGATATTTACATAGTATTTTGCAATAAGACCGTTCCTTTCCATGTTTTTCATCAGGTAGCATTTGTTTTCTAGAAAATTCTGTCGGACGACTTGTGTTTATATATAGGGAGTTTGGTAAGCAATAATTCATTCTTGTTCTAATGGTCAGTCTGTGAAGAATCATTTTAATAATCAGATGTTTATAGTTGTGTTGTGAAAATCGGAGCAAATTCAGAGAGAGGAATTTGGATTGATATATGACTTTGGGATTTTTGTGAATTCATTCAAAAATATTCAGGATTACATCATTCAGGCATATCAGGACATTGAAGACTACTGGCACATTAGGACATTCAAGACTACTTGTACATCAGGACATTCAAGGCTACTGGAATTCATTCAGAACATTTTATATTTAGGACTTGTGATTAGGACATTTAGGATTATTGGATTATTTGGACTTTAATTCACGTTATTGTAGGTGTCTTTTGAATTTTCACTTTAATTGTCTAGAAATAAATTGCTTATTGATTTTACTAATATTTTTGGTTTCACTTTCTTTCTGTTACATACTTTTTAAGACCTAATGTTGTAAAAGTATCCATTGATGTAGTAATAAACAGTAACATATGGAGAAAGTTCAGTTTTGTAAAAAAAAAATACTCCTTAAAAACTTTTAGAAGTCCTTGAAAAACAACCCTATGGGGAACCATGAATACTTGTGCTTCAGGCAATAGTTATAGTTTTTTACAGTCTTGTTGTTCCTTTGAATCAAAAAAGAGGTGTGCTTTCAGGAGGATTTTAATGGAAACATTTGATACATTTAATTAGAAGTATAAATGTTTGCATTTATCTATAATGTATGTAGATTATTCATTTGGATGAATGATGACAGTGGTTAAATCTTAAATCACAAAATTGCAGAGAGTAAAGTAGGTGCAGTTATTTCATAAAGCTTTTTTGACAGCAGTTTTTCACTTCCATAAAGGAATGATGTAAATAAGTATTAAATCTAATTCTCATAGATCATTTCATTATTTGTTCTTTCATTTTCAATAATAATAATACTTTCAATACTGTACACTCTTTATCTTTTCTGTCTGTCTTCACTGTTCTCACAAGACATAACTTTAGGCAGTGATTGGAACCGACAGTTACCAGATATGGCACACATACATGCATCTAAATTGGAACAATATAAAATGTTGATAACTCCTTTTTTTTTTTTTTTGTAAAGAAAAGGGTTAAAATAATGCAAACACATGTAAAAGATAACATTTTATTAAAGTAATCAATTTGAATTATCAAATTACTATGGAGCATCGTACAAAACCGGGAGTACACACACAGACATATCATAGCTTCAGTTGCTGGAGCGGTCAAAACAAGTGGACTCTGGAGTGGATGGGCCAGAAAGCAATTACTCAGGTGGTCATCTGTCACATGGCCCATCCTGGACATTTCTCGACAACCTAGAGCAAAGAGGCTGCCAAGTCATCTACTGTGGTGATCAGGGCCAACTCCCACCAATTGCTGGTGAGAGTCAACACAAGTGGCTTCAGGATTACGACCACAACTATGAATAGGTAAGGACAGATTACTGAGTCAAGGACGAGACTCAGAAGGCACTTAAGCATGAATTACGGCTCCAGTGTGACAAAGTTCAGTGTCAGTTCATGCACAAGACCACACCTGCCTTTCTTGGCTGGGATCGTTCATGACCAGATCCAAAAGTTCCTCTTTGAACACCATGAGCAGACATTTGCAGGTCAACAAATCCCTCTGCTGTACAACCCCAAGAATTCCTGGAAGCAGAACTACATGATAAGCATTCCAGGCATCCAAGAACAAAAAGAGCTGGTTTTAAATGATGTTGTAGAGGTTAGTATCAAGGCGACCAAGCAGGTCATCCAAATTGATGACTGGTGCCTAGGCTATACATTGACATCGCACAGCACGCAGGGGATCATGGTAGAAAATCCACAAAAGGCTTGGATTGTAGATGACTAGATGCAATGGATCAATCTAGCCTACCTCAAGGTGTCCCGATTCGAATACATGTCTTAGTTGGCAAGAGTGGCACCACCACCAGCTGAAGAGGCTGAGGCACCATCTGTGCTAACCAAGCAGGCGCTATACAAGGTCAACCAAAGGAAGTTCTATGCATACAAATACCAGGACAAGGACACGAATCTCCATTATAACCTGAAAGTAAATGACATCCTCAAGCTGATGCAGCAGCAGAAAAATCATTGCACCGCGGTCAACACCGATATGCTCTGGGCCTAAGCTTCCAAACACTCCCAGCAGTTTAGTGTTGACAGGATTGACAACAGCCAGGTACATATGAAGAGCAACGTACATCTGACCTGTCTCAGGTGTAGCTGAAAAAGTAGCATGGCACCTTGCTTATCTGAAGTGACTTGCTGAGAGTACAAATTTACCTTTGACTTCAATGACGTGTATGGTGACTAGCAAACACTGTGACCCATGGTTGCTGGAGACAGCTGTGTAACTGGAGGCACAATCTGCAGCTCTTCAGGCACAAATGCACACTTGGGCTCGTCTTTGCAACTGCCTGGTCTAACCTGTAGATATCCAGGGACAACACGGGGTTGGTAACCTGATGCCACTCACCCTCCATCTCTCCTGTAGTGTATAGGTAGCACACCACTGTGTTGAGGGCACCCGCTGTTCGTCAAAGCAAACTGACTGCATTGCTTGTACCTTAGCCTGAGCCTTACCTGTCCTCGTGCAGACTGCAGATGTAATGGTGTCAGCAGGTTTCTTGCTCATGGGTCGCGTCACTTTGCCGTTCTAGGCCAAACACTACAGCCAACAGGCATTGGATCCACTCAAATGGAGATTTTAAATCCACTGGCACAATCTATCTTGAACACAATTATGGGTGTGTGTCTATTGGCGGGGATCATAACGATCATTTCTCAGGCACAAATAATGTCAATGCTGCAGAGTAATAAGTTTCTATCTCACGGCCAAACAAGTAAAAGAAAACGAGCCCCTTGATATAAGAATGTCCTTGTTAATTCAGTTAATCGGATTTCCAGAATTCGCATGACCACGGTTAGTAACCCAGTATTGATTTAAATCCATCCCTAAGATTATATCACTGAAATTCCAAAGGCGGCATGTATCGGAACGACGGTAGCGGCAAGCGCAACGACTGATGGGAGCTTCTGACTCTCCAGCAAATCGGCGAGCTTCGACACCGGCTTGAGCATGAATGAAATGCGATGGCTGTGCTCTACAAAAGTATCAAGGGGCTGTCAGTGCCATCGATTGTGTTGACACAGCCCTTATTACAGCTAGTATGGGTATGTGAGCCTGTGGTATAGGCCTACTCCCTACCATTATTGCCGTCCCCATTGTTATGAGGCTTGAGGCAGACGTCATAACCTGTGGACTGGCTGAGATTGCAGTTAAGTTTATTCGCCTGCCCCTCCAGTTGAAGGCCAAAATGAACGACGAGATCATTGTGCTATCAGAATCTAAACTGAATACTATCTTAGACCACACCTCTAGGGCCTTAAAAGATGGACACAGCCCTGATGAAGATTTCGGGCTAGTCTTGGATGAGATTGAAAACTACAATCAGGTGAAAGCTGAAATATGCTCAGGGGCCCAGAAAGCATACACTGCTGTGACAATCAATGAACAGGTGAAAAACGCTCTCACCCAGCGCGGTATCGACGAGGTCGTTGTGTCGTTCATAGAAATGCCTGTCAGCAAAGTTTTAAAAGCTAATACTTTATCACTTGCATTACTTTGGTCACGTGTGTGAATTAGGAGTTGACTTTTTCTCACTGCTCATGTCGCGGACATAATAATGACCACCTAAATTAGCACCTATTTTACTTATTTGTCTACAGGCTTGCGTCAGTAATTTGTTAAATCAATCGATGCCAGCACACACTGTGCTGGCGTTCATACAGGGAGCGGTTAAAAAGGCAGTTTCATACCTTAGATACCGCATTTTTTGTAATGAACGACAACAACCTTCAACCAGTAAAGCTTGTTAGATCAAGCGAAGCGAAGACACACATTGTGTTGGCGATCGTGCAAGAAAGCGTTTGCTAGGGCGGCTTTTTACCGTGGATATCGCGTCACTGTATGAACGACAACCAACCTGCTTTTCGAACTGTAGAGATCGGGCCAGCGAGGGGTTGGGCTGTCCCTTGCGTTGGGCTGTCCCTTGCCCTTTCCACTTCTTTCATGGGCATTTGGCAGGGGATTTGAGATTGTCCGTGTTAAGGGAGGGAGCAATTCCGATCTCTGAATGAGCACCTCTTTTTTCCCCAAAGGGACGCTGAAAGAGGGTGGGAAGTACATGACTTTTGATAGCGAATAATAGGAGAGAGAAAGAAACGTGACCTCTGAAACCGAGAGAAAAAAAATAGAGATAAAAGAACGAGCTAAGTGACCTCTGATAGAAGGAGAATAATATAAGATAGAAAGAAATCCCTACGTGATTTGTGATATGGAGAGAATGATAGGAACAATAATAGGAAAGAAAGAAAGAGAGATGATATGTACTTAAAGTTTGGCTGACTTGTGTTGTAAATGTTGCAATATTAGAAGTGTTTTTATTGTGCAATCTTATTCTTTGACTAAGTTGGTTGGGTGTCGATATCGGTGTTACTATTTGGTGATTAAATAAGTACCAAGCATGACAAAGTTACATCCTTTTGTACAATATAAATGTTGCTTCGTTGCCTTACAGCTTCCTCTGTTGTAGATAGTTCCAGGTGCAGCTTCCGGCACTTTTGTTGTCAGTGTAAAAGATGTTCTCAAGAACAAATAAAACCAGACAAAGCCATTGCTTAATATTGAAAATTGCCTCTATTTGCAATTGTTTTTGATTGCTTACAATAGGAACTTGGGATATGATGCTTCTTGATTTGGAATGTATGCGTGACCTGGCTGCCGTGCCGCGTCATCTTGAAGCCCTGCACGTTGTTGAGGATGCTCGTTCTTCGAATTTTGGATAGTGTGAGAGTGGCGTACATGTGTAGCAGGATTTATGGTATGTTTGTGTATTCTGTCTTAAATTTCTGTTGTTGTTGTATTGCACGTGCATTGCCTGGATATCGGAAGTACTGTTTGCCATAACCGGTCACTGCTTTAACAGAGGATGGATGTGATTTACGTCCCAAGCATAAGGACAGAGGTCATTCGAGGTGAAAATATAATACCTAGTCGTTGGGTAATTTCTGTAAGCGCTAATAGACAAGAACATATACGTAATTGGCAATAGGCATCACACATTTTTAAGGTATACACAAATCCTACCTTATTTCGTTAACAGCTCTTCTGTTTGCAAAAGTTGTACAGATTTGCAGAGAAGAGATGTTCAGAGACAGGAATGTCACATTCTCTGGAATCTTTCCCCATAACTGTCAGCAAAGCAAGTTACCCAGTACCAAACTGCTGACATCAATGATTCTCATGGGGCCTACCTTTGAAGGGATGTGCAAGATTCTCAAGCTTGTCTCAACATCTCGCAAATGCTGCTTCACAACTCAAAGAAGGGGTCCAAAGCAGAGGCTACTCACAGTCGACATTCTGTGGAGCGAGAGCCGCCTCTTCCAGTCTATGTCTAGGTGTGAGCATGTCATACAGTCGTATTTTCAAAATAAACCAGTTAGCCCTCTCCATGTGTGAACAATTCAAGACCGATGACGTGCTTTGTTCCTCTAAATTGCGGAAGGGACTCTTTACATATACCACAAGCCCTCGTCCACCACAACTAAGATATCATTTCATGGGAGTGGTATCAATGTAATCCAATTCCCTTTTCAAGAGAACCCTGGTATTTGCAGAGAGGCCCTAGTTCTCCCCTCTAACAGTGAAGCAAGGAGCAAACCATACCGTTTGGATTCTTTCAGCATAGTCCCAGCAGTACAAATACGCACATGGACAGTACAGGTTCCTGAAGCCACAATGACACATTTTGAGAGGAAGCTATATGCAGCAAAAGCCAAGGAAGAGACATAGGTGAATCATGTTGTGCAACTTCTCGGGATAGAGAAGTTAAAGAAATGCGATGCATTGTTTTTGGGTTGCCTGCTATACTTCTTTCTAATCTATTCCCGTCAACACATCTGCTATAACTGCACTCCTTCCTCTTTTTTCTGAGAAAGTGGACTCACCAGCAATTATTAAACATGCGATAGATGTCTTGAAGTCCATGACTAAGGTCCTCACCCCTGGTAAAGTTCCTGTTCTAACGTGTGATTGCTCGATATTTGCCAACTCAAAGTACATTCAGTGGACAAGCTTGTCATTATGTTTGGAGGGCTCCACAATGAGAATTTTCTGAGCTTATAATTTTCTGCATGTTTGACCCCATATTTGATGCTTGTGTGAAAAAATTGGTGTCCAGCGCGTACCGGTCATTTCACTTAGCCACCAGACTATTTCACGCAATAATACATAACATGACCACGTGACTTGTCCTTCGGCTCTGATCATGGGTTGCTGGATTATATGAATCAGCGTGGACAAGAGTTATTGTTGCTTAAATGTATCAAAATCAATGCAATTTTCTCATTCTCTTATGGATTAAAATAATGAAATAATGATAAAATATTCTTATTTTACAAGTTGATAAATGATGTGTGAAAATTTGCTCATCCTTGTTTTTGTTTCTTTTTTAACTTTTGAGCTTAATTCTTCACCGCCCTCTTAATTCCCACATTTACATTATGTTACTAATTGGATTTTTATTGTACTGACCCAAGGTCTTACTGACAATAAGGCAGTCAACCCTTATATGTGTATCAACTCTGATTACACTTGCAGAACCTCATTACATGATATTACAAACATCTGCTCACACGTTGTTGAAACAAACACTGTCACAAAATGTATATAGCATGGCTAGAAATGTGGGCAGTAGCATTCCTGTCCCAAAAGTTCCCGTAGGAAAATAATTGCAGGCTAGATAACATTTATTTTAGGTGCCCCTAATACATAACAAAATTAGCTAGAGCAAATTATTTTCCAGTAGATTGACACGTGGCAGCATCCAGTTATTAGTCTGAGGAGAGAACGACCAATCAAATGTCACACTCTGACAAGCTCAAACTGTAACACGCCTGTCTTGTACATTGATGCTCTAACATTCCATCTGATCCAGATGTCATTTTAGTACATTGCCCGAAAAAATAAATAAGAATATATTGAAATATGTTTGAAAGTGTTCAGAGGAACAGACGATGATTACAATTAATAATTCATAGCCATATTACAATAGAATTACAATATAAACTTAAGTGTACGCATTTTAAGAAGAAAAAAATAATTACAATATAAACATAAATGCATAAATGAACGCAGTCAAAAACAAAATTGAAGATTTAATTATTAACCGAACTGAAGTCGGAAAAAAGCAGTAGACTCATATAACTACATTAATAGTAAATTACTGACAAACTAAATTAAATTTTAACTAAAATAAAAAGCAAACAAGTGAAAACATACATCACTATTGATATAACATTTGCACGATACACAAGTAAAACTACTACCTGTTTGATACCAAACTTACTCAATGTCAAAAATCATGGAGGTGGGTCTTACTTGAAATGAAATGACATCATATTTAAACTCAAAATGGGGACCCAGAGAGCATTCCCTTCAGGCTTTCCAACAATTTTGAACTAGGTATTTTTTTTGTCTCCTTTATGTTGTTGCCCTAAGACATATTTTACCTTGTGAAGTCCCTTGTCATTACTTGACGTAAACATTATTCCATGGGCAGTATCCGGATTGGCATGTAAGACAAAGCCATCTGGAAGTTCTTTCGTCTTTGTAGAACGATGCAACCATGAATTAACTACATTGACATCTGTTGAGAGAAAAGTCTGCACATTGTCGGGTGTTTAATTATTTGCTTTCTCTTGCATTTGTTCACAGGTGACCACTTTGGAAACTAAATAGGGCGAGGGATCATGCTCACGCACATAGTCCATCTTTTCTCTGTCCTATGCACCGATTGTTGTATGACGGAACCAGTGTCAGGATTACGCAAGATGGTCATATGAGGACTTGGTATTTTACCCAGGACAAATGTACCTGTGGTTTCATTTAAAAAAAAGATACAGTATACACAGCCTCCCTATGAAATTCTTAAACTGTATCTGTGTGGCTTTCACATGAATCATTCAGATGGCTGGATGATGAAAAGTCGACTGCAACTAATCATATAGTTGCATCCCTTTGGTACGTGCCACGTAACAAGATATAAAAATCGGCTGGTTTAGGGACTAATGGCAACTTTGGTCGCTGATCAGAAATAGTTTCATGCAGCGAGTAGCCGCTGGAGACGTTAGCTGACTGGTTCAGGGCAAAGGGAATAAATGTAAATTCGACAGAATAGTTTTTGGCCCTTTGTCCATGTATGGCGTAAGTCATTCTGCTAATCTTCTGAGCGTTTGCCCACATGCCACTAAACAAATTTGAACAAACGTTTGATGTGAATTCCTGTGATACAGATAGTATATTTAAAAATGTCTTGCACTGTTTTTCCATTGACTTCTTTTGTCACTAATAAGGATATCATACACACCAAACTGCGTTAATGTCGTAAGGCTGAATCAAAACTTAATGGGATTTCGTTAATCATGGAAGAGTCACAAGGTATTTTTTCGTAGTCTGGTTCCCTGCTTCACATGCTTTCTGCGGAGTGCAACGCTAGTGCAAGGTTGGAAGATGGAAGTTAGTAAGGTTAGGTTGGAAGATGGAAGTTAGTAAGGTTAGGTTGGAAGATGGAAGTTAGTAAGGTTAGGTTGGAAGATGGAAGTTAGTAAGGTTAGGTTGGAAGATGGAAGTTAGTAAGGTTAGGTTGGAAGATGGAAGTTAGTAAGGTTAGGTTGGAAGATGGAAGTTAGTAAGGTTAGGTTGGAAGATGGAAGTCGGTATCATACAAATCATATATTCGCATGCCTTTAATAAGAATGCCGGTTGCATTTTTTTAAGCATGTGTTTCCTATACTGACTTTATATTTAACCTTTTGAGAACAAAATTATCTTGATTTAAAAACCGTTAAGCCATTTATTATTTCACGGTGTTCAATGCCTAGGCTGTACCGTCTTAAAGAGACAGTGGATGCATTATTTTACGGTGTGATGCGTACATTTGTTTTAAAATGAGCACGTGCCAGCAGTGGCGTAAATTCAAATTGTGCCCCCCCCCCAAAAAAAAACATTTAGAGTGGGCCCCCATCAAATTAATGTAAGGCGGAATTTTGGACCCCCTCCTTGCGCCCCCCCCCCCCCCCCCCGCGGGGGCGGTAGTTACGCCACTACGTGCCAGATATAAAAGAAATTCCAATTAGGAAATAAACAAACAACAACAACAAAAGCCCAGGTTATTTTGGTCCCTTTTGTTAGGATTAATTTGTATTGGCCCTTCACTTAACATGCTAGCAAATAAACATGAAAATAGCGGTCGACCAGGATGACCTATCGGTTTGACTTTTCAGGGGAATATTCATAAGGGTTGTAGCACACTCGATCTAATTAATATTATGTATTTTATCATCGCTATTCTCTTCGTTGCTATGACGTTATTGTAAGTACTGAAATTAATGTGTAAACAAAAGCACGTAGTTATGTAAACAAGACAACACAAGTCGAGCAAGTGTTTTGCCAATTCATTGTTACATTTGGCCTCAGCCTTCTATTCTGGAGCATGTCAGCGATCGTACGTTTACTCAGATGTATTCTGTTCTTTCTTAGAGTATAAAGGGTGTCAAAAAAAAAACAAAAAAAAAAAACAAACAAACAAAAAAAAAACTTGAACATTTGAACTCTTATGGAAAAATAGTCCCATTAGGAGCGTATGTCTCCAGTTTGATGCAAATTGGTCTATCCGTTTTCAGTACACAAGCCTTGTAAATATATGATTTGAGATTTGATGTCTATTTCTGAACATTGATACTAAAGTATTTTTTCCTGTTTTGTTTAAAGTATGGTAATTTGATCGACAAACCCCTTTTTGCGAAAACCGTGTCAAAGAATTTCAATATTTTCCTTCTTAAGAGAAACATTAAAGAATTTCTAAACATACTAAAATACACGAGTTTTCCTTCAATTAGTAGTACTTGTAAGGACATAGCAAACATATTGGACATTTAATGCCAAATTCGAAGCACTGATCTCTAATATTCCGGCTTATTAAATACCATTTATTTAATCCAATCCGTCTGCAAATAACAGGGTAATTGATGCCCAAAGAACAGCACCCTTTTAAGTATGATTTTGCCAACAAATCTTTGTTTAGAAATCTACCTCGGTTTTCACTAAAATCCGACGTTTAATCGATTTAATTTTATTACCATACAATCCTACCGTTTAAGTTAAACAAATCGATGTAACACTTTTGGGGGTATTTCAATTGTCATTAAAAATACAGACTTTATTCTGTGGTTTGTCGTTGTTTCATTGCTCCAACCACATCGATCACGCGCAACATGATTCGAAAAACTGTGTGGCACGCGTTAGGCAATGGTGTCATGGTGAATCGCGGCGACTTGGAAGAACCCACGTAGGGATTAGAGAGAATTAAATGAAAGGTAGTGGGAGGGAGGGTGGGGGGAGGAACTATGAATACACAAGACAGAACAACGAATACACAAAACAGAACAACAGATGAGATGGTCACGCCCAAGATAACTCCTATGTTTATTCCTCCCTTCAAAGATACCCCTAAAGTAAACACTTCAAATTACACCCATAATCATAAACAAATTCGACATGAACATAAAAAAAACAATCAAAAAATCATTACGTCGACCCCAGTGAAAATAAAACTTTCCGGCGACAGAGTGTCTCGTTATGTTGAATGACTTGCATTCCACATACACATCTGTATATCCTGATAATATCATATGCAACTCGTGTGAGTACAGGATCAAACACATCATCAAACATCTACTACCGTATGCCTTCACACACAAACGAACACTTGGTAACCTACCAACTTTGATAACATTATTTATCTCTAATTCATAAATTCAAATTGAAAAAATCATGTTAGCTTAATGTATTATTATTGTTATTATTATTATTATTATTATTATTATTATTATTATTATTATTGCTGTTTTTGTTGTTGTTGCATGTATTTATAACCGAAGAAGCCTAAACCGCTACAATAATAAACTACTCAATAATTATAATAATATTATTATTATTATTATTATTATTATTATTATTATTATTATTATTATTGTTGTTGTTGTTGTTATTATTATTATTATTATTATTATAGTTTTTCAGCACAAATTTTTTTACCTTTTGGTGTTTTCCATGAAACTCTCTCTCTCTCTCTCTCTCTCTCTCTCTCTCTCTCTCTCTCTCTCTCTCTCTGTAGTTTCAGCTCAATACTGATTCTTTGGTGCAGATTAAAAGTAAGGTTCTCAAAATATAAGTATAAAGAATTTGAAGAAAAAAATTCAGGAATATAAAGCCTTCTAGAACAAAAGACCAAAATAAACATTAAGTACTAAACGATAAAAGCTATCAGGCAAAGATGTTAACATTAAGTAAAACGTTTACAAAATAAAAGATAAAAGTAAAATGTGTAAACGAAAAAAAAAAAAAAAAAAAACAAACAAAACAACAACATATGATTAAAATTTGATATGTAATCCGCATTCCCTCAAAAAGTCCAATATTTTCTCTGTCAGACTTATTGTTTTTAAGAAGCTAAATATATCTCAGAACACTTGAGATTTTGCAATTCGTTAGACGTCAACTCTCTCTCTCTCTCTCTCTCTCTCTCTCTCTCTCTCTCTCTCTCTCTCTCCAAACGTTTATTTAGTGTCCGTTTGGATGTGATTGAAGTTTCAGATTGATAAATATACAGGAAGTCGCGCATACCTGTTACTTATATATCCAATTTCTGCACCTACGTGAAGTGGGTTACCAAGGTATTCAACTTAAATTGTTGTCTTGAGACATACCTTGGGAAGAGCTAGATGTGATACTAATTTAAATAGATAGATATGCGTGACGTTGATATTATATATATTCAAGAAAAGAAGTTTAAATTTTAACTCAAAATAGGACCTTTTATAGTTTCAGGGGAATTTTAAAAAAAAAACAACAAAAAAAAACAAAAAACAAACGAAGACTAATCTGATTAAGAATTTCCATATATTTCTGATTCTTTGCTAAAGGGTTTTTTTCTTTATGGGAAAAGTTTTCGGAAGTGATAAATTTTTCCTCAAGTGTCTAATTAGTATAATATTTTCAATTTTTTTTTAATGGAATCGGCAATAATTAGTACTGTTAGTAGCTGTCATAAACTAGAACACAAACTTATTGCAACAGCCAACAATAGTAGTTGTAGGGTTTAACGGTACGTGAGGACAATACTGGCCATATGGTGCTGATTAAAAGTAAATTTCTAAAAGTGTAAATATAAAGAATTGCAAAATAAAATATAGGAATATAAAGTCTTCAATAAGAACACCCCCACCCCACCCCAAACATTCAATCCAAACATTAATTACTAAATGATAAAAGTTGCAAGGTAAAGATGTCAGTGTTCTGTTAAAGGTATAATAATTTAATTTTTCTTTCGTCATTACGATTTCCAGCAATCTGATTGGCCAGGCCCTTTTGAATTTTTTGTGTTTATACCTGTATGAACCCAAATAAAAATATAAAAAAAATAATTTAGCCCCCCCCCCCCCCCCGGCACTACTTTGTAATTTAATCTTTGTAAAATATTTGCAAGCTGCATTGACGTAATGTTGGTTTACATCAACAACGAGGGCAATGAGATCGTATCATGTATATAAAATAATGCTGTGAATGAAAAAAAAAAAAAAAAAAAACAACAACAACAACAAACAAACAAATTCGACTTTATAACACTCTGAAAAGATAAAGCTGAAAGTTGGATCGATAAAAAATGCAGATAATCGGCGGAGAGAGAGAAAGTCGCAAGTTACATTCTGACATGTACTTTGTAACATTGTTTCATGTAAGACCAAGACAAGTCGATTATTCGGGCGGGACTGAAAAGCTGATTTCGCCTCATGCTCTGGCTGTGTGGATTAGGCCTATAGTGGTATTTTCATGATTTTAATGAAATTAGAGCGTGAAAGAAAAACTGAAAGAAGTTAGCATTCTCTTCAGTTGTAATTCCAATTTAAATAAATAACTCGTTGTAGATTTAAATCGTTATGACTTGAGCTTATTCACTCATGAAAACAGTGAAGCTCTCCTTAACTGTCGTAGAAAAAAGTTAGGAACAAAAATATCCAGCTTAAACTGAAGCTAGTGTTGGGATTTATAGAGATGGTAAGCATGTTTCTCATAGAAATTTTATATTGTTTGAGAAATGATCCTTCGTTGATAGTAATCATAAGCAGCCTTCTCCACCCCCACCCCATTAGCTATGAGCTCTTGTCAACCCGAATTGATTTAATTTGAGCGTTTTGATCCCGTCGTGCATTGATGAGCTCGATAAACAACGGTGATTCTCTCTCTCTCTCTCTCTCTCTCTCTCTCTCTCTGTGTGAAAAAAAAGATCTTGTTAAATAGACATATTTGTCATTTCCAGTAAACTATAGATACTATTGCAAAAGCTAAGTAATAAAACCTTTTTCTTTTAATAGTGAATGTTGTACAATAGCTAGGACAAGTCAGCGCCACTCCCTAATTTCGTCATCTGGAAATAAGGGTAAAGGTAATTAAAAAAATCGAAATTAATATTGCAGTTTCATCTTATGCATATTTCTCCACAACTGATTCCACTTTTAGGTACTTGGACAATATAGTTCAAAGGAGGATGCACATATAATGATTTAATGACCAAGGGATCAGTTTGTGCCATGTTGTCGAGAACTGGTTGCTGTATTCTGATCGGTTGTATGCAAATTACAGATACTGATTGCTATTTTGCATGTATTTATGCACGCCTAGACAAGGTTAGAATTATATATTTAATATACCTTTTAAAAGAATTGTAATTATTTTGTATTTACTAGATTTACAAAAAAACCTATGCAAACTGTATGATTGCAGAGCGTTGTTTCGGTTCATACTTCAATGAACATACAAAAATAAATGGTCAATCCTTAATTAAACAAAATGCAACGGTAAAACATGTAAAATACTAAGAACATATGGGAAAAATTTGCTGAAGTGTCATGGGCTTAATCAAGATAGTCTTGTAATTTTCTGAGAGTGAAAGGTTTATTGTAATCTTTAGCGTTAGCAGATATGAAATTTAGAGGAACCCTTTCTTTCGCGTTTTTCACACGGCTGAAGTTTTCAGAATACATTTTCTTGTGAGGAGTTTCTCCAGAATGTTTTAGCCGATGCATTTGAGATTTCTCGTAAGGTCGTGACCATTTCATCATATTTCTGTAAGTGTTTGATACAGCTGATTTTATTTTTGCTAATGATTGTTCGTACCATATTCCACGCTGATTTGATAGAGGAACGAGAGTTCAACCGAAAGACATAGGATCTCCATGTTTTCCTCTTGCTTTCTCTAATAGAACGACGAGTTTTAACTCGGTATATACGGTATTTATTATTTATTCAGATCTTCAGTTGTTGGATTGGCATTATAGTTTTTAAGAAACCTGTTTCCGTTCATTGGTGGCGTCTTTACATACATCAGACCATGGCTTATTGATACGCTTAGGAATCGCTTACGTTTTGGTATTGTATGTCCAGCAACATCATCCTGGAGTATCTTTGTAAATAGGGGTATTGGATCCATAACGCTGTCAAAACGATCAACTGTCAAATTTTTTTGATTCGCAGAGGGACTGAAATATTTCCCAATCTACCTTGTTCAGTTTCCATCTCTGCCCTACCCCTTGAGTTTTGGGAGTATTACTCCTTAGGTATATAGAAAGTGGTCACTACCGCAGACGTCGTCACCAGCTTTCCAAGATAATTCAATCAAAAAGGATGGTCATATCTAAGGACCAGTAGAAACTATTCGGATGGATGCAGGCAGGTATACAACTTATCATTTTAAAGGCAAAGATTGCGTTTGGAGACAAAGTCTTCTATTTTCCTCCCTCTCTCGTTGATATCTTTACTGCTCCAACGTGTATGGCGGCCGTTAAAGTCGTCAAGTTAAACAAATGTTGCTGGTAACTGTTCACTAAAATGGTCAAGATCATACTGATTGACTGGAGTGCTTCGAGAGACATATATTTATCAGGGTTAAAGATTTGTGTATTGATACACAAACGGTATCATTCTGCAATGTACTATTAAGATTAATTTGGCTGTGAGGAGTTTGTTTTTATTGATGATGATAAACACTTCTCCAGCAGCCTTATCAGAATTTATTGAAAAGTTGTTGCAGGTAAATAAAATGTTTTCGATTAACTCTGTCGTTTTATTTTTAAAAAGTCCTCTGAAGGCGAATAGCTGTTTGGTTCATGTTCTTAAAGTAGAAGACTTATTTTATCAATATTTTCCTTTAAACCTCAGCAGTTCGATTGCATTGTGGTTTTAGATATTTATGAAAGAGGTGGAATTACTGGACTTCTGGGAGTTTTCTCAAGCGCGGTACACACTGGTGCCAGCAGTCTGCTATTCTTTTGATGTGCCGGATCGAATCGGTTTCTCTTTCTTAGAGCTGGGTTTCTTGTGTACCACTCTGCTACTGTAACCACTGGGCCAGCGGTTTAGGCTCTTTTTGTGGACTGGATTTAACCGGTTTTTTGCACGCAGCGTTGGGTTTCTTATTGATCATAGTGTTGGATGAGCTAATTGACTTTTTTGGAGGTGTCAAGACTGTAAACTTGGTCTCGCCCTGTGACCAGGTAATATCTGTTTTGGTACAGACAGGATTTGTGCAAGGTTTCTTGTCCACCCCAGCTGCGCTGCTATAGGATTTACCAGTAGTGTTTGTGGTTACCACAAACCGTTTGGCCTCAGATAAGCTCAAGCTTTCCTCATGCTTTACCCGTTGTATTTTTTATCTCTTGCTTCCGCTTAAGGGGAACCTATAGAGTAAAAGAAGTGGTCGCCCTGGCAATACGCACAAAGGATGTTTTCAGTGTAGGACAATCCACAGTGGTCCTCCTGCCCACATCTGGGACAGACTGGTTTTCTCTTGCAGCCGTATTTGTGCTGGTCATATTTTGGCAGTTAAAGCGCCGCCAAGGATTAGGGATGCAAGAGTCGCACTGGATATTTATTGACCCGGCTTTGATTTATATAGGTAAAGTAGCGAAGTCATTCGTTAGAATGTAAGTGTTTGTGGAAATCAACGCCATTACGGCGAATGTTGATTCGTTTCACTTGGGAGACGTTCTGAGATAAGAAATTTTCGAGCAACCAAGCCTCACTGCAACCATTCAATCTCTAAATCGCACGACTCATCTAGAGGATGTTATGTATATTGAATCTAAAATGTGTGCTTAACTTTGTCCATTATAGTAAGGCTGTACTTATTTGTATTTTACAAACAGGGATACTTGTCAACTGGATGTTGACAGCATTTGAGTTCAAGCCGGTCTTATTTGCTATTAGGCTGGGTTTTCTCCATAGAATGACTCACGCCCTGTTATGATGTGGGTCATTAGAAAATAGGTATATAATACAGACTTGATACGCATTAACTTCATTCCGGTTTTAAGATCAATCTATAAATCATTTTGTGATCAGATTTTACATTGTGCCATTGAATTCAGATATCATTCGAGAGGAATTATTTATTTAAACATTCATTGGAATTAATAAGTGCTCATTGACTTTTGGAATAATATATTACTTTGGATTTTTGTGAACTTATTAAAAAACATTCTGGATTGTATCATCATGGTATATCAGGATATTCATGACTATTGGAATTCATTCGGAACACTCTATATTTTTGAACTTGTGATAGGACATTTAGGATTATTTGGAATTTAATTCACAAACTGTAAGTGTCTTTTGAATTTTCATTTTGTATTGCAATTAATCCGAGCTAAGTTTGATTTTACACTCTGTGCCTATCAAGGCAAGCATTGAAGTATTGTTATATATCACGATATGCTAACTTGCTTAGCTTTTGATTCTCATCATTAGATCCAATGATGAGAAATCATGCCCAGTTTTCTTGATTGTCAGAGTTTGAATTATTCTTGGTCCTTTTGAGACCATGTCTTGCACTATTGATGCTTGTTTTTGTTGGTTATCCCATAAATCTCATGCTCCCCACTCGCCTTGGAGCCCAACTAGGGGACAGCGATTTACGTTAACTTCGAGCCCAACTAGGGGACAGCGATTTACGTTAACTTCGAGCCCAACTAGGGGACAGCGATTTACGTTAACTTCTTCCCTTTCTCATGTCAGTCTTACACAGCTTGATATACTCGAGTACAGAAGAAATCTTTCCCGACTGACCTTTGCAACCGCCCTGGGGAATATCTTGTAGAAATTATTGTAATTAATCAAGTGTGAATAATAGCCTTTTCATCGCAAATTATCGTTGCATCTCGTTACGGTAAATTATACTTCAAACCACAATGGACGATATGTAAGAACTGGGCGTAATTTTCAATATTTATATCCATGACAAAGGACAAAAACAAAAAATGTGTAAAATTAATAACCAGCAAGTTAAACCACGGAATTGATAACTACCGAAAGGCACAAGCTTCTTATAATAATGATAATAGCATGGTGAACGTAAAATAAATTTGAAACACGGTATCTTACCTTTAGAGATTAAACTTTGAAGTAGCGTCTGTAATTTTCAACCGATAATTGAAGCAAAATGTGTGTATAAAAATTGCCAACATTTGAAACCTACACAAAATAAAAGGGTAAAGGTCAGGCACTTCTGTATAAAAAAAAATGTTCATTGACATTTAGTTACTTGTATTTCATTGATCTGCAGTACCTATTATATCAGGCAAGGGGTTTCACTACCGAGAGAATCAAACAACACTTGCGCGAATCTGGATTGAGGCCCATTTCCAGGGAGATCAAGACAACAGTCGTTGCCAACTGAAGGGTTCTTAACGCAAGTACCACAAATAATTTGCGTCTAATCAACTAACGACCACGCATTCACGAACCCTTAATTTCACACTTACATGGTTCTCTTGCTTCACATTTGTATGATCCATTAGAAAGCCTTTCCAAGCTGTAGATCAGTGCTTCACGCGATGCACCACAAAACACGACCCAAACACCTAACACCAAGAAATATTCCTATATCAAATTACTAAACACGTAAAGATGAAAATATAATGAGAATTTATTATGTTAAGAAAGTTGGGAGGGTCCATTTTACGAAACTATTTCGTACTACCATAAGTCTCGTCAATAATGTACATTATGACGTCAGCTCCTAGTACTTGGCTAATTACTCGGTTTGAAAAATATCTTCCCAACACCGACTCCCCATAGTCAAACAAATAATCACTAAACTCATACAAAGCTATGAACGGAAACATAAGATAACAATGGTACGTACCTATTACCTATTTATTTATAATGCAAACATTTGACAAAAAACATACATATGGAATTTGTACAGGAAGGTCAACATAGGATTTGAATTGAAGTTAGCATGATTTATGTGGGTTTATTATTCTTTGTATTTTCTGTTTGATAGAAGTTCATATGGAACAATAAATGAAATCTATCGATTCGATATTGATTTGTGGTCGCAAAATATAAGTGATATGGAGGGTAAAAAAGAAGCTGTGATTAGATCTCATCAGATAAGAAAAGTGGATTAGAAATGGAATGATACTACTTTTTTAAATTTAGAATGCGAATCAGAGTGTAATTTATTCCCACTCGTGTAATACTTTGAGCATAGCAACATTATTATCAAACAATGAGAATGGTGTATGCTCCGGTTTAGAGCAAATCTGAGCAATATGTTTATTTATAAGATTCGATACTTACCACCTTAAATAGTCAGCGGACCGCCAGGAGGCCGTACTTTTAAATCATAAAATGGAAACATTCAATTAAATATTCAGTGTCAATGACTCAAGACTTTTGATAACAACCTATTGCTGTTGTCATTGCCCTGGAATTTTATCTTGAAATTTAGTTAACTGTGTGTGTGTGTTTTTTTTTTTTTGTTTTTTTTTTTTTTTCGTTTTTTTTTTGGGGGGGGGCTACATATCATCTGAAAATGAAAATGAAATACCAATTAACTGTTTAAATGCTTGCTTTTGAAAAATTCAAGCTTGCTTATATTAAATTATTGAGAGGATATAATTGAACGTGTGTTAATTTGAAATATTTAGTGGTTTGCCATTAAAATGGTTGATTCCGCAGCTGGGTACACATTTCACTCTCCTCTATGTTTATTTAATATGTAGGTATACTATCTGTATCACTATTGACCCTTGTGTCATGTTAAAGAGAGGGGACTTTAGGTTAGGCCTGCTAACATAAATCATCATGATTCGCGCTCGGCTTCGCCAATGTCGCAAATTGCGATTTTTTTTCCTAATTGGCGAACAAAATATACCATCTAGCGATTTTTTTGGCGACAACATATTTGGCTGTTAAAACTTGTATATACAATCGTGGGTTTGGAGTGGATGAATTCAAAGGCACCTAGAAAGGAAGCTGCAAACTTGGTTATAAAATGCTCTGGAATCTATCTATTGTTATATAAACAAATCCTTTGTTCATATTGACAAACCATCTTAACAGTGCGTTGTTATATCATAATCCGCTTATGCTGACATCTGGCCTGAGTACTGTATGCTGTGATACACTAAAATAGTCATTCTACCGGACTAGCTACAATCGACCAAACGACGGCTAATCCCCCTTTTTTTTTTAAATGTACCAGAAAAAAAAGTTTTGCTAAAACTTCAAAGAAAAGTGATTACCTTTCCAATCGTTCTGTATAAATACTAAGCAAATGGAAAAAAAAAATCAGTCTCAATCAGAACAATTAACTGTCATTGGTAAACGTAAGTTAGGCTTTTCGTGTTCATCATCTCATCCTAAGAGTACCGTATGTACTCGCGTATAATCTGCATAATTTAGTAAAAAATAAAAACCTGGAAGAAGGGGGATCGGCTTATCCACTGGACAAGGTCTAAACTTCTTTTAAAGTTTTCTTGTTGACTACCCGTATATATTAGAGGAGACTGGGTGGATAGATAGATATATAGGAATAATAAAGACAAAACCAGTGTACAATACAATTAGGTATATTATCGAGTGGAATATGTCAGAAATAAATTGATAACTTATATTTTGTTCTTCATCGTGTCATAAAAATCCATAGAAATATATAATGATTGGCATTTTAAATCCGTTTGATATGATAAATCCATTAATTCTATCATAGATTACATACCAGCATAAAAATAGTAGCCCAGAATGATCCGATTCACAATATCCCGTAATATGTTAATTCCACACGTCTCACAAATAAACAATGAGAATCAAGTCCACACTTTTGTGATTCACAGTATCCTATAAAGGTCACTGTCTAATGTCATCTGGTACAAAGCCCAAGAATTCATCCGCATCGTCTGAGTGACCAATTATAGTGCTGAAATCCTCGATCGTCGTCTAGTCATCGTAAATATCGTCCGACACCAATTCCTCGTTGTTACTGTCATATGGGGGTTTCTTAAGTGAAGATTGAGCTTGGACTCTGTAAGTGATACTTCGATCATACAGTCTGTGAAATCTATTAAAGGATGCAACTGAACAGGTGTCAATTGTGCGGCAAGCTCACAGGGAGTTCAAATAACCACTATCTTTAACTTGGCACTGAACAAGTATCAAATACGTGGCTCGATCAAAGGGTTGTAATGTGTGAAAACAAAGAGGGTGCTAAGGTATTAAGGTCAAACATGTTACGTAAGACGTGTAGGACTCTACTTGGCACTGAACAAGTATCAAATTAACAAGGTATAAGTCATAAACCAGAAAACCGGAAAGAGAGAGAGTGAGAGAGAGAGAGAGAGAGAGAGAGAGAGAGAGAGAGAGAGAGAGAGAGAGAGAGAGAGAGAGAGAGAGAGAGAGACTGCGGGTGTAGGGACAGAAGATATTTGATATTTAATATTTGATAATGCATTTATTTAAAGTGACAACAGTCATACCTTTGCACAAAGCATCATGCAAAGACTATGGAAGTAGCTAAGATTGCTGCTATTAGTAAAAGTAAAAATGACATTACCAGTGACTGTTAACGTGGGTTCAGTAAGCTGAATATCATCAAAACTGACATCAGGAATAAACTCGGCATCTCAGACTGCATTCAGCAAGTGGGCAGCCGTAAAATCACGACTCATACTCATGTGACATTCGATTTTATTATTTTAATGAAACAACATTTTAATAGTGCAAAACATTATAAATAAGCAATCAAAACAGCCATGTAATGATTTATTCTGTAATATGGTGGTATTGTATTGTTTGTTGTCAATAAAGTAATAAATACCCCATCTTTTTCAATTTTCATTGCCTACTACATTAATAGACATGGACAAATACTGACTCCTTGCTTGGCGACATTTTTTGAAAATTGGCGAAAAAATATTGAGGTTGGCGATTTTTTGGGATACAACTTTTTTAAAGCCAGCACCATCCCTTTAAAATGTGAATGTTAATGTAGATTTTAATATGTAGAAATACCATGCATCAAAATACTACTACACAGTATAAAGGTTGCTTAATTTTTTTATGCAAAATATCAGCTAAAATAAATATGCAGCTAGAAGTTAATTTTAAGCAGTATTTATTTGCAGAAGTCAGCATGAAAAATACATAAAAATCAAACAAGAGATATAGAGAAGTGAGCAACAACTTTACGTTTATTGTAAGGTCTCTCCTTATGGAATTTTTTTTTTATTTTGATAATTTGGCTGACGTCAGTAATGAAGGCATGGATTGTAGAGGATTGCAAACATTGAAAAATACTAATGAGATATTAAAATAATTGTACATATAATATTGTAATAATATCAAACAATATTTTATAAGCATTTATAGCAAAAAACATGTACTTGAAAGACAAAACATGAAAATGTTGAGGAAGCGAGTAACTTGAAGAACTATTAGCTTCATCGCAAGTGGTAATATATGTAGTAACTATATACGTACTAGAGATGTATCAGGTTGGTATGAATATGTAAATAGTGATTAAACAAATGTCTTAGTTGCCATTATGAACTTTTAGACCGTCGTAACAATCTCCTCGTTGACCTCAAGCGATTACAATGGGCTACCCGTAAATAACGAAGTCATGTCTATATTATGGGACAAAGTTCCTCTTGTTCGGTTTCTGATAGTAAGATAGTGTGAACATTCTAGGAGAAAATGCTTGCTATTCCCGGTTAATCGCATGAACATTGAACACTACTGCTAAATGGCACGAGGTTGTTGAAAAGATAGTTATTTAATAAGTTACAACCAAGTAGAATTCTTGTGTGATAATTTGTTCTAATCTCTCATCTTAATAGTAATTGAATGAAATCCTGTCTAAATTTCTATTTATGTTTGATGTAAAAGAGTGAAACGAGGGTTTTTCCAAATTTCCAAAGGGTGAAGATTCCATTCCGCAACAGAATTTGGTAAAAAAATTAACTTTTGTATAATTTGTCCTGGCCAAAGGCGTTTGGAGGATAGTTCTATCACGAAGGTGTCTATTACTTATTTGCTAAACACTTGGCGGAACCAAAGCCCTCGGGTATCTAGGAGCCACGACATGATGCATTTTAAAAAATGCTATCATTTGATATTTGTAGCGGCGTTTTGAGAGTCTTTCCCATTTTGTCTCCCTCAAAATTCTAGCATGTTATGTAGATCTTGTTGCCCCACAAACAATTCTACCTGCTTCAGCTTGTATATGTTCTATTTCATCTTTTTCATAATGGGTGCAGTTATCCCATATAATATTCCCATACTATAAAGGGGGTCTTATAAAGGTGAAATAAAGAAGATGTCATGATTTTCTATCAAATGTTAAGTTATATAACGTAAAAGCAAACTAAAGGCTTGCTGTTATTTTTAGATATGTAAAAATGTCTACAAAATTTGTTTTAAAGTATTTCCACAAATTGTATATAGTGCTTGCATTTTTCTAACAAATGTTTAAATATCTAAATATAATCACAGATACAACAGAAATATATACTTTATTTAAAATTACATATGAAGATACAAACATCACAAAATAAAGTACATGGCTTAAAATACATAAAAAAATTACAGAACCAATTTCCAAAACAGTCAAGATATAAAACAATAGAAATTACAGTGCAGATAAAACTTATTTACCGTCAGAATGTAAAACCGTGTAATCAAGCTCCATAAAGATGAAAAGCACTAGAGATAGAGAGTTGAATCTACAGTCTGGGATTCCAAATGGTGCAATACAGCTTTAACCAATTTTATCAGCAAATGACTTTTTATTTTATACATTTGCTTATGTATAATCTGTTTGCTATCCCTGGAGTGGCCATACAATTTAATTTTCTTCAAATTTTGGATATCCAGTTTGGACCCAATACAGTTTTATATTTATTTTTGGACATTCTACTCTATAAGTTTTGAAGATCTTTTAAAGGTGTTGTTAAACGTTTTGCTCTATATTTCAATTGTTCACGAATAAGCACTTTGAAGGAACAAGTAACGAAACGATGATGACATACAGAATCACTGCATCGGCTCTTTCCGAAAATCAACGGAATGTTAAATGCATCTTGCAAAATTCAGTCCGTTGGGAGGGGTAAAGGTTGGTGTTCAATTCATAATCTGTTTAACAAATCATGTCAGTTATTCCATTCTTTCCTCAGTAAAATGCATTAATGTATTTTCTTGTAATTAAAACGCATTGCTTACTTCGTTTGGATTCATTATAATTATCATTATTAGCATCTAATGTAAAATAATAATAACTAGTAAAGATCACTGCCATACTTCCGAAGCAGTGCATAAGTTCCAAAACTAAAATAAAGCAAAAATAAACAAAAAATATATTTTTGTTTGTAGAACACTTAGGCCCCAACTTCTACTCTGCAAACATAAAAATGAAAAAAGATTGAAAATTTGAGAAATTGCTATAATGGTACAAAAACGTCTCTATATATGATCTATATATGCATACAAACATGAATACCAAGTTTCATTTGTCTATGCTTAATAGAACTTTTAAAACCATTTTTGCGAATCATTTTTTTTGCAAGGCATTGTGGGTAAAACTGGTACAGTATTATGCTTTCACGAGTTCACCCGGCTATAGCAATGAAAATGTTTTCAAAGTATGTATCTAATACCATTCATACCCATAATACCTTGCAGAAATTACCCGCAATGACTTGCGCACATGGCCGATTTGTACAGGAAATTCCCTGTCTACCATCGTCTACTATAAATTATACTTCTAACTGAAATTGATATTCAATTAGCTGTTCCAGATTAAAGTTCTCGTGTTATCAGGATTGATAGTTATCATTGTCAATTTGTGGAAGTATTGGTATCAGAAAACCGGAAGTGTGTACGTATTAGGCCGTGCTGAAATTAACTATAGTCCTGTCTTTTGTACAGATCTGCTTGATAAATAACTTGGTAATAATAGCTATGCAGAAATATGCCATGTAAATAACATATCACCGTGTATTCCGCCCAGGTCGAGCACATTGCATGTTAAGAGTGATTCCGTCAATAAAGACTCATTCATGTCTCACACATAGAATTGCTCAGTACAAGGTAACAATCTGAGTTACAAGTACATTTGTTGCTCTGTAAACCTTTACAAAATATAATATAAATATTGTTAAAAGGAAAATAATGCAAAGCAAAGCAAATACAAATGCAAAAAATAAAACAATCACATACAAATAAATAACAAATTATGACATTATTATAAAACAACTTTCTCATCACAGCATAAGAAAATCATAAACTTCTAGAAGACTTGTCAAGAAATGATAAATGAAGTATTTGTATTTACAGCTCAAGGAATAGGCTTATCTAGAAGTTTACGTATATGATGACCACATGATACATTGTTTGTCTCTTGACCTGACATGTACAGACAGATGCACAGCTTACTAGTTTACAGCAACTGTATTTAATTCCTACGTCCTCCAAAAGCACAGGCACAAGAACACACTTTGGCACAGAAAATGGGTTTTCCTCCCTTCTTCTTATAATAGCAATAGCAAATAACGATTGTACCACAGATCATGACAGATCCACCAACACTAGTACCCACTATGATGGGGACTTTGTTTTCCTCGTTTGCTGAAATAAAGAAGAGGAATTGGAAAACAACATTTTGGTTATTCGTCGAGTATTAGAGGAATATACAATGTATTACTTTGTCAAAAGCGATAATGAATCGAGCTCTTGAAACAAAACTACTTGCATTTCTGGCACTTTGATTTCGCTTTAATAATAATAATAATAATAATAATAATAATAATAGGCAGAAGTAGTGTCATTCTATGTGTTGCTTTGGTAATGCTATTAGTGTTAGAAACTGTGAAGAACATATATTTTCATCAGATCTGAGAGTTACTGTTTATTTTGACATCTCACATAACATTATCATTTTAATGATACAAAGACTAATTTTCAGTTTGATAGCTTTTTGATGCTAATAACTTCATGAAAAGTTATATTTAAAGGTGCTGCTATGGTAAACCATGGTTAAAACAAGTACGACTACACTACGCCGAATTTACGGGTAATAAGAAATAAATTCGCATACCTTAATTTGAAGCTTTCTTAATATTGGTTTATATTGATAAATTGAACTACAGATGAAACGAAGATACTCCGTCAGTGAAGAGAGATTCACTATAAACATGTTTTTCTCTACTTATCTCAGTAATTGCACGAAGGAAATATTATTAAAAACAGTTTTCAATTACTAATTTGGAAAGGTTTAGTAAAAACAATCTGCATATGAGGAAAAAGAATAAAGTTATTGACAAAAAGTTTTAGTAATTGAGCGCACGAAAAAAAAAGGACAATTCAAATAGTTTATATTTACTGTACCTTTTTGCAATTAGCTGGTTTTAGCACATCACTACAAATCATATATACTTGTCCTGCACAAGTAACTGAATCAATCAATTATGATGCATTTCCCACAAGTTTGCCTCCTTTAAAGACAGAACAAAAGTATATACGGAAAAATCGATTCGATTCTTAGACAAGGTTCTTGAAATATCTTGCGAGATATAGGAATATTGTTCTGAAAATTTATATTGAGTCCAATGGCTTAAAAATATGTAAGTACCGCGTGATGCGTAAAAACTATATCGATACATGTATATAATTGAACAGTTCTCTCACACTAAGTTTACTTACGACCAATAGTAGTTGTAACATATTTATCGCCACAAGCACATTTCCATTGGACAGCACCCAAGGAATCGTTATATAGCTTTATGTTCACTATACTTGCAGTCTGATTGGCACTAAAGTTGTATTGGTCGTCATTTTCTGGATGGCAGAACCTTTCTTTATGAGAACATGTTGTGAGAGTTGCATTGGTATTATTAATCGTCCAGGATGAGGAACTACACCAAAATGGTACCCAACAAATTAATGTTACGCTTGAACCTGGGCTTGGACTGCTTGGAATTGTCTCTATAGCTAGCTCTGTAAAATAAAAGCGAAGAATATAACGCAATAAAACACATAAAATTATTTAATATTATTTAATTCATTTTATTATATTTACTTTACACTTTGGGTAAATGGTATACAGTAATGGAAAATCCGACCTTGAAGCATGTTATCACTATATTAATCATCATTCAATTTTAAGTTTTTTTCAGTGTTCAAAATTGTGGCTAATCAGATGATCAAGATATAGACCGAAATTTACTTGTCACAAGGCTGCGCCAAGTTGGCTCTATCCGACTGCTCCGATATGAATTGCATTAACATCTACCGCTTTCCAGAGTGGATGCCCATGACCGCTAGATGGCCTCTACATCGATTAGGCAGAGAGAGAGAGAGAGAGAGAGAAGGGAGGTGCAATGACATCATTCGTAATGTGAATAAACTATTATTATATATTTGCATACATGTTGTAGAATTCTATAATTTTCATTTGCATGGCCCTTTCTCCAAAGCGGTAAAATTAAGCTAACAGCTGGATATGGCACTGAGAGTAATTTTCTCATCAACTCAGTTCGTTGCTGACTATACTTGAGACAGAACACGAAGAAATGCAAGGTGGTTTCTACCACACCAAAGGAACAAAAAAGGGGTATCAACAAGTTGAACGCGGTAAAGATCAGCTTTTAATGTGCTTACATTATGTCGCAGTCAAGTATGGATTATATCTAAGGTTTACTGACTAAAACAAGGCATATTACTGGATTCGATATTTGGACATCAACACCTTTTTAAGGCGCCGTAAGACATGCTACATTGGGTATCCTGTTCAAGTTTGTTCCGCAAGTCCACTGTTGGGGGTATAAAAGATGATCTGGTAGAATTTAGCCTGAAATTATGTGATTATATTATTTAAACGTCGAAAGTTATAATATGTTTGTTCGGACACAGGGGGAGAGAGTAATTCAATGAGACAGTCTGGAGTTTGCCTCTTTTAATTTTATAGAAATTATTTTTTTTCTTCTTCTGAATCTATCAACGAACATTCATCCTAGACAACACAGGTATATTCCAAACTGGGCCTGATGTAAGTTATATACAGTTTAAATAAAAGTTGCCTGCTAAATTTCTGCTTTAGTTTTCGAAGATTGGCTATTCGAGATGATGCTGTTTTTAGAATGCTATCAGCGTGACAAGTCCATTTGATATCTGATGAAAGTAGTACTCCAAGATAACAATGAGAATCCACATACTTAAGATCAGTATTTTCAAAAACAAGTTCAGGAATATGTTTAACTTTCTTGTTAAGCCACTGTTTTTATGGATTAAACTTTAAGATCCATTGGTTGGACCGTTTATGCAGTTTTATTAGATCATTATTCATGCGCAGTTCTATTTTAGCACAAATAAGGGGATGAATAATGCAGAGATGCATCTGTTGAATGTGTTGAATCGAGGGTGATCTACAAAGATTTCGACATCTATAAATTTATATTCAACAAATGACTGTTACATCCATTTGATCAGAAACAAAAGATTGTGTCAATAATCAAATCATTTACATATATTGTTTTTAAAAGTATCATAGTGAGGAGCAGCAACTTAGTCTTATATAATGTATGAAATGTCAATATGAGACAGTTTGGTTCAAGAGATATGCAAGTAAATTAATGTTCTAAATTGCATCTGTCCTTAATTCTATCCAGAATTTAGACGACAACCTCTAGTCGAAAATGTATATTTACTGTTATGCACAGCATAGAAGCCATTCAATTATAACCGTTGGCAGTGTTAACTATACATTTGAGGTACAACAACTGCTGTCGTACGTATGCAGTAACTGCAGAATCAACCTGTCAGATGTCACAATGGTAACTATTCCATCTAGTTTGTCGCTGAAGAATATTGATTCCTAGTCTTAGAGAAATATATAATGATATTGTTACGGAATTATGTATATGGAATCTATAATATGCCTAAACTTTTGGTCTATGGCTGTACTTTAAAATTGTGTCAAATAGTGAGTCACATTTAAGTTAGGTTCAGTTGTACTTTAGTCATTTTATAAACAACATGTTGACTACATTTGAGTCAAGCTCAGAGCTATTTACCAGTTCTGGAGAAAATTTCCTTTGAAAGACGCATTTAGTATTGCATTCTGGGTCGTAATATGACACGTTTCCTGTTGTGAAATAGGTCATTTGCAAAGAGTATATAAGACCTTGATATACGCATTATATTCATTCCAATTTTAAATTCTGTGTTGAAAACATCTTTTTTACGATCAGCCTTTGGAATCATCAGATGTTTGGAATCATAGTCGTGCTGTAATGTTGTAGTTCTGTAATGCCATAATGCTGTATTGCTGTATACATAATTCGAAAGGAATTATTTATTGGAACATTCATCAGAGTTACCTGAAGTACTCATACACGTTCGGAGTTATATTTAGGACTTTTGGATGCCTGTGAACATTCTCAAAGATGATCTGGATTACATTATTATTGGTACATCAGGACATTCCAGACCCATTCGGAACAATCTTTCATTCAGAACATTCGTTCATTACGAAGATTCATTCATTCAGAACAATCTTTCATTCGGAACATTTGTTCATTACGAAGATTCATTCGTTCGGAACATTCATTCATTCGGAACATTTTATAATTTCTATATTTATGACTTGTGATTAGGACACTAATAATTATTGGATTATTTGGATTTTAACACACGTTACTGTAAGTGTCTTTGATTTTCACATTAATTATTTAGAAATAAATTGTTTGTTGATTTTACAAACATTCTTGGTTTCACTTTCTTTTTGTTACGTTTTTCTTACCGTAGGGTCGTAACAATATATACATCCGTGGTTCATTCCTTATACAGCACCGAAATATTACGTATTTGTGTAAGTTCAACAAATGCACTATTCATTATCTGACTCTACCAAACTTACACGAATACATCATTACCTGACACTCCGTATAATAACCAAACTTTTCAAATCCTTCTTTCTTGTTTCTATACACTTTAACAAACGTCCTCTGTACCGGAAGTACCTAGTGCAAGTGAGAGACAGTACCAAAAAAAAAAAAAACAATAGTGAACCTAGCTGTGGTGTTGATAAGGACCTCAATCTTGGATTGCAGTAGTTTTCCATTAACTCATTTTCCCTTCCGGTGACGTCGCACCGGCACATCTCGCTGCTGATAATGGTTGGGATGTAAACGTTTTAATATGAGTCTACATTCCTCAGATTGATTCCATATTTTGTATTTATAATTTTGCTTCGTGCTTACAATATTTATTAAGATGGATATTAATTAAAATAAATATGTACGCAACATTGTATATTTTACACGCGCTTCATCACTTATTTTTCACATATAATTTATACAAAATGTATACAAAATCTACTTTTCTCATTCGAAATAACCGATTAAAAAAATTAAAATGTATAAAACTATGTATCTTTATTTTCTTTTATAAACGAGAGTAGGCCTACGATCATAGATGTTAAACATCATTTCACAAACCATGTCGGACTGATAAATCATAGAATTGGCAGCATGTGACATACTTCATTTTTAAATGATCGTGGGAATTATGAATTACAGCGTCATGACAAAAGTGTTGCATCACGTTAACAATGTTTACGTTGCGTTAGTTTGTTGTGCGATTAGACCCTAATTATTTATTAGCTGAGAAGAATGTATATGCTACTAAATAGTACTAACACCAGTAAGGTTATCCGGTAGTCGAGAAGTAGGAAATCATTTGCTCAGAAACGTAAACAAATGATACCTGACGAAAAGAGCATCATGCTGCTCTGTAACAATAAAGACACGAGTACTCAAAATATTGCTAAAATTGTGGGAAGTTTTCAGTCTACCCTGGTGAAATTTTGAAGAAAAAAAAAATAAAATAAAAAAAAAAACAGTGCCACAGGTCTGCAACAGGTATGCAGAAAATCTCCATACAAGTGTCATGCCACAAAAGCTTGATGTTCACAGTGATCGGGTCCGAATTCAGCTTCTAAAAAGAAACAAGAGGCAGAGTTTGGTGGATCTGACAACTGAATTAAATCATTCGGTGTACATACCAGAATGCACATGAACTTTCCAGAGGCTTTCAAAATATGGGGGATATTTTTAAGCGTTTTGTGTGGGAAGAAGCTCTCTATCTCCGAAGTGAACAGACTTCAGCGAATTAATTGGTTATGGGGAAATTAGGATGGACCATGCAGAATGGATGGGATATAATGATATTTAGCGATGAGAGTCAGGTGGTTGGATGGTCATAATAGTAGAACAAGTGTCTCGAGAAAACGAATGTTACCTGTTCCAGCGTGTCAGAACACATAGTGCATATCGACCAAAAGGGAAGATTTATGTGATTGTGTGGAGCTGCTTGAGGTACTATGGAACGGAAACATTGATGACAATTGATGGCTTGTTCTTACAAAACACGTTTCCAACCGGAGTTACTTATTTCAAAGTGACAACTGCCTTGGAAGACTCGTCAGTGGAATACTGATAATGGGATTTAGTATTTGACTCGGTCCTCACATATGTTAATATCATGGAATATATCGGGATTACCCTCAGATTCCGACTTCAGAGAAAATAAGATTCTATAAATGACCTCATTAGTGTTCTTACTGTAACTTGGCATTCACTACCTATTTGCCACATAAGACGTTTATACCAGTTTATTCCAAGGAAATTACGTCAGATTAGTTATTCTAAGGGATATATTGTTGTTATTGTTGTTGTGGGCTTAACGCCGTTTTTTTGAGCACATGAAAGGCTATACATGGCGGCCAGTATATTTGGTGGAGGAAGGACCCGGGAAAACCCGGGAAGAACCACCGACCCACGGGAAGCTACTGGCAAGCTTTCTCACATACCCACGTTAGCCGAGCCCGAGACCCGAACCCACACAGACAAAGGTGGGATGTGTGAGTGATCTGTAAATGCCAGCGCCTTAGACCACTCGGCCACCCAGGGCCCCTCTAAGGGATATCTATCTGTGTATATATATATATATATATATATATATATATATATATATATATATATATATATATACACACATATATGATATGATATGATGTTTCAAAATATGACCTATTCAAGGTTAGATTTTTATTAGTCGCATGTTTTCATTCTAACGTATACTTCACGGGTGTTTTCATATGTGACCCCAATAGGAAAATGACTGCAATGGCCGAGCAAATGTGATAAATGAGAGCATGATGTTGCAGTAAAAGATAGGATTGGGACTGTCGTTTACGAAACAAAAATGACTATTATTGGAGCTAATTTTAATTCAGTTCCACATGAGTAGTGTAGATGATACCATTCCTAACGCAAATGATTTTTCCACCATTTTCCATAATCATGAGCTAATACTTTTACAGATCACCAAGTCTTCTATGATTTAAAATCACTGACAGTGAATAATATCCTTCTTAGCTATACCATTTGGATCTCCAATAAATAATAATATAAATACGACATAATGGGGAATAGATGATAAGTATTTTACTATAGCACTATACAATATTATCTAGAAATGTGCTTGTGTTTTGATAGTGATGATTCATGGTTAAGATACAGAGGAAAATGTAATACGAGCTTTCGTCAGAATTAAGTGGGTAATATGGTTTGCAACAGCATAATGCGGGATATCTTTTGGGAATCTAGACGGAAATAATAAGTTCATGCCAGATTTAGTTAGAAACTTATATAGATTTCGTATATACTTTCAAGTTGGAAAACGTTCTTCAGAAGCAGAAGTTCCATTGCCGGGATAAATATCACAAGGATTAGATAAAAAAATTTAATACAAATAACAACACTATTAATTATTAAAAACACTAACAAACATGTAATTTATTTTATACATATCGATTTTATATGGTATTCAGGAAAAAAATGAATCAGCAGTTATATATGATAGAATTTACTGGGAAAGGTAACAGAAACCGAAATTAAATGATGATTAAAAGAATTACTTAACAGGTGATTAAAAAAGGAGATTGGGGATATAAATTATTTTAAATGAATAATACTTATGAATTTTGAAATAGAACAATAAGCAATGTAGAAATAAAGGATGGTTGAAAATATTTGTCTTCCAAACAGCAGCGGCTTAACCGAAGAGTAAATATCAAATTAATACCAAAGTATAAGATTTTATGTATTGGAAATATTAGGATCTAAATTATGAAATATTGTATCTGTTCACAAATGTTTGGAAATGTATCAAAACGATGTTCAAGTATGTCATAATAGATCATAATAAATGTTGCTTTAGGAATAAATATTAAAATAATTCCTTCAAACATAAACTTGCAACAATAATTTAAAGGCATCTGATGATATGAAGTTAGGATCTAATCATATAAATTTAGAAAAGATAGTTCATCAAGTTCCTGATAATACATCATATAGGCAGAAAATAATAAATTTCCAGGGAAATGAAACAGTAGCTAAGAATTACGAACCAGATCATTAGAAAAAATTATTTGTGTACATTTTAGTTATATCAGGAATAGGAACAGGAATAATTTTCTTAACGAAGCTTTAATCTTGCTTTGTTAATTATAAAAATAAATATAGCAAATATTAATGCACGAATAGCTAGCAAAATATTCCAACATAATCTGCTAAAAAGAAACAACAGGAGCTGGTTCTTTAAATAATAAATGTATTACACTTGGCCCCAGTAATAACATACATAAAGGCAGATATATTTCCTAAATGAGAAAAGAATGTAGTTCTCCCACTGATACATTTCAATATCTCATTATGAAATATATAATAAAATGTTTTTAGTTTATTTGCTATATCTTTTAATTCATTTTGGTTTTTATCAGTAAAACCACCACCAGTTGACACAATTGGATAAATGGATGAAGTTGGAAATTTTCAGTAATTCCTTTTACTAAAATTACAGATAACTACTGGTGTTGAATTTGCTATAATTCCTATGGTACCAACAATTCTCGCCATTGCTACTCCATTTCGGTTAAAATAATTGTTTAATCTTTTTCCAAGAGGAGGAAGATACTTTTCTCTTCAATTATTAGTTTTGTTTACAACACCATTTATAGATTTCAACATCTCATTTGTTGCCCCTTTAACTTAATGTTAAACCCCAAATTTGTAATAATTTATACTTTAACATGTTATTATTACTTAACAATAGTTTAAGAGAAGTTGCTAGAATGCTTAATTTTCCAATTTTCTTAGTAAAAGCTAATAAATCCTTTCATTTATTTTAAAATAGCTATTTTAATTTTTATGCAATAAAACAAGTACTGGTTTATATGCTATCTTTCAAATTTATCCAGACAGCTTTGTTGCTTTAAATAGGTAAACAAATATGTCCATATATCTATATCTTAAAAAAATCTCGGAATTTAATTACTTGCGTGATTTACTATTACAGGTCCTGAACTATTAAAACAACTTAGTGATCATTGCGGACATAGAGCTAGAAAACAGAAAAAGATTAAGCTTGGAAAGAAACATCAACAGTAGTTACATGATTATAATAAAAATAGTAGGAAGGTAAGTGACTTTGTAAATCATAAGTTCATGGAGAAAATATTGGTTAGTTAGAGAATTGATGATTTATCACAAACAGGTGGTTAGAAATAAATATTGTAAATGTTAAAAAGAGCAATTCCCTAGAAGTCAGAATTTGAGTATTCACCATCTGATAATTATGTTATCTATGAATATGTTTTTGTTAATATAATTATTGCAGATATTGTAGTTTTTATCTATTTTTGTATTTTTGAAACGAGCACATGAACATATATAAATCCAACAAGACAAAAAGAAATTCCCCAAGAAATAAAATGAAAAAATGAAATCGTTGTATGACACATTTTAAAGTGTATATTCCCAAAATAAGTCCAAATTTCATGACTGTCCCGGTTTTACTTTTCATAGCATTAAATCTAGATGTTACAGGTTATTCTGCAAATATCGCATGTAACAATATTCGCAAATGATTGCCAAAAATATAATAATTCAATATGGCCGTAAGAAGCTGATAGGTTTTAATGATTCAAATCTTGACATTGTATACTGAGGCCTCTAGCTTACAAGGAAAAATAAAACTGAACAGGGATTAATGACAGAAACATTGAGGAAGTTTAGATCAGGAATAATATTATAAGTTAGAGATAAGGAAGCTATATATTATTGAGACATTTTTAATCTCATTGGATACTAACCTATTGAAAGGTGATGGCCTATTGTATCAGTATGTTATGTCACGTGATTTCTTATCAGGGATATGATTAGCTAATGCATGTGAAATAACTATTTGACGGAAAATACAAATATCTGTTTTCAATATGATACCATAACATGTTTATTTCATAGCAAATGGATAAGTTGCATTTCAAAATAATCAATTTAAATTAATAAATAAACATAAAGGTAACAGGTATCAATTGTGTGGTGGGTGTAATATGAATGGTACTTTTGGATATGAAGCAATGAGATATTTTAAAATCTGTGGATATGAAGTTGTAACAAGTGTTGAAAGAAGAAATAACAACGAAAGAAAAAATGATGGTTATAAGAATATATCACATAAAATATGCTGGCTAGATATGAATGCTCTAAAGATCGTAATGAAATAAAGATATGAGTGGATGGAAACTGTGATATACAAGATTGGGGATGCAAATAACTGAAGTATTAAAAAGGACAATCATAATAATAAAAGATTATAAGTTAGTATTCAAAATATGCAATAGGTAATAAATCCGACAACGTCAACGCCGTTGAAAAAGACACAAAAATCAATGAAAGAATAGTCAGGAGTGAAGCGATTGCGGATTTTGATCCTGGTAAAGAAAAAATACTACAAAACTTTATTGATGGAACAAGCAATTAGACAATGATTTTCCCTTATATACCGGCATACCGACTGTGAATCAACTGAAGCAATCTACGCGAGAGCGTGGAATAAGGATTCCAAGCGGTATGAGACAAACCGACATACTTAGGACTCGCAGATAAGCCACGACCGGTTGTCCCGGATGCAACAGCAACATCAACTGTGAATCAACTAAAACAATCAGCGCGAGAACGTGGAATACAGATACAGAGAGGTACAATAAAAAGCTGATATACTTGCGTTATTAGGACTCGCAGTCGAACCGCGTTAGACTGAGACAGCTTCGTGCAATGGCAGCACAGTATCATATTAAGATTCCCCCATGGTCCACACGGGCTTATATTGCATGCATAGTTGCTGATTAACAAAACCGTTGTCGTATTGCACGTACTATTGCTGAATAGGCTATTGTTTATGGTCCTCAAATAATCAGAGCTCCAGAATTCAAATTACACAAGCGCTCTCGTAATCTTCAAGATTAACGGTCAATCATTCCAAGCGTATACAAACCAAACAGAGACGCTATGAAGTACAGGCAAGTACAGGAGGGAAAACCTACGGAACGAGGTGCCAGGAGGCAAGCACGTCGACCCGAACCTGAACCATCATACGAACCTAAACCCTTGTACGAACCTGGACCTTCGTTCGAATCTCCACTGATGCAATTTTCCCGAGCCCAACAAGCGCGGGGAAAAGAACTTACCGGGTTGATAAAAGAAGTTAAAAAAATAAAAGCGCAAAGACGTGCATCTACACCCCCACCTGCTCCCCAAGCCCAAGAGCAAAGAATAAAGCAGCAACAGCAACAAAGACGTGTATATCCCCCACCTGCACCTACGCCAGAAGAAGAATTTACCAGATTTCTAGAAGAACAAAAAGAAACAAATAGGCGGCTAGCAGAACAAAGAAAGGAGAAGGTCTTGGTGGACAGTGTTACCCCACAACCTTGTGAATCGTTTGGAAACGCTAGTGGGGTCGGTTCGCACGGGAAACAACGCAACAGAAGTCAGCAATGAGGTCACGTCGATTTGTCAGAGGCTGCTTACCAAGGACATTATGGACCCATGGACGTTTCGCGCGTTGATGCATGAACTCAATGAAGACATCGATGATGTATATGATGAACTTCGTTCATACACCGATAATGAGTTTTGAGGCGCTTCCTGTTTTGCGCGAAATCAATGCTGCGATGCAGCGTGTCGTTGCAGATACAACCCCGAACATTATCTTGATGATCACGATCTCGTCAACAAAATCAGAATTTCACGTGGTTTACTTAACACCAATCACTGCGGGAGTAATGCAGCACACTCAAGATCGGTTGACCTGAAGATATTAATGACATTCCCGCAAACAAATCTTACGAGCAGGACCTAGAGGGTCTAGATATCATATCACACCAGACATTTTCAGGATTACCTCAACGATTCAGATTAATCTGACTCATGAAGTCATCATTGGTAGTTACGAAAGCGGAGCTTCCACAAGAGTTGCATCTTAGGGTTTCATATTATTCGGGTTCTCAGCGACTTTGCCCCCAGGTACTCAGCTCTCGATTACTCCGACAACGCCTGTATATCTTCCATGCCACAATCCCCGGCTGACAAACCTTCGTTTTACCCTTGTGGACCAGGACGGGCACATGCTAGATCTCCCCGGGGAGACATTTACAATACAAGTGTACATTAGAGATCAACCAGATCGAATATAATGACAGTCGTACGTGAACGTGTGATACCCGTGAGTGTTGTTATTATGAGAAAACCCGTTTATGTGACATATTACGGAAATGGTCTCAGTGATGTTGTCCGGGGATTGTTCAAAGGCGAGCCAAAGGTGCTGCAGCCCTGACCTCGCGCGCTGCACCAATCGCTAAACAAGCTGCAATGCGAGTCGTTCATAGCATCAAAAGCGTTGCTGCGGATCGGTTGAAAAATCTGGGATTGCAAGCGGTTCAATCGATTCGAAATCGACTACGACGATTAGTAACTCGAGCACGATCAAAGACGGCTGCGCCACATCCATCGACAGCAACAATGCCTGCTCCAGTTAGAAAAATTATCAATGATGCCGCTTAACAACGTATAGCCGATTCGGCGATTGCAAATCTGGCAATGGGAAGCGGATTACGGTTGTGGAGAGGGCCCGGACGGCAAAGCACTCTAAGCATTAGACGAAACCAGTAATGTATAAGTAAAACAATGGCTCAATTGAAAGATGCACTCGATACCGCGTTTGACATGGGCACACCTGTGTTGGTAGATCGCAGCACCCGAGATTTTCAGTATTATTCATACACGGCTCGGGACATTAGACCATTAAAAATAGAATTTCAAGTGCATGGCACGTCTAGGTTTTTTTTTTTTTTTTCTTTTCTTCCGTGTGAGTCCTTCTTGGAAATCGAGGGAAAACTTATGCAGGCCGACAATAACAATTATCCCGCCAATTCCGCAGTTGGATTTGTCAACAATGACATCATGTCGTTGTTCAACAGCGCACGATATCTCATTGGTGGAAAGGAAATCGAAGCAATTCTCGAGAATTATGACATTGTCACTACGATTATCGGACTCGCCAGATACAGCGACGATTATGCGAGATCCGCAGGCCCGTCTATGATGTTTCACAAGGACGCAAACGATAACGTAGATCCTATCCCGTATACAATTGGGCGACCTCGAAATCAGTCACTTGCACCAGCTGCAATTTCAACCTTGGATTTCTACAGCGTCAACTACAACTTCACGGAAACTTATATTTGTTTTCGTGTGCGATCCCTATTAGTCATATAGCTGGCTTTTGCAGAGATGTTATTTTCATGGCCAAACACACAGTCATGTTAATCCGTATGGCAAAAAGATACATCACCGTCGGGCGTGAAATCAGCCAAAGACTGTTTCTACAACGATGAAGTGAAATTCACCGCCGAATCGACACCGGTTACATTCTTCAGCGATTATATTAAGCCAACATTGACTAAACCAAAAGGAGAAAGATCTCGACTTATATTCAACAAGGACACACTTGTCCACGTAACAGGTCTTGACAGAAAACGATCGTTAGAGAAGAAAGCAAAGGCGTAATCGGTGTGTTTCTACATGAATGTGGTACCAAACCCAAGGAACGCACAGTAACTGGAGGCTTTAATATTCCACCGGAAGATATTTTCTATGATTGTATGACGGTTGTACCAGTGAAGAAAAATGCTTGGTTGGAAGTGCGTGCGCGTGTTGCAGCTGAACAAGACCAGCCTGTCGAGCAATTAATCTCCACAATAACAATATTAATAGAAGAATTATGATAGATCCTCAAAGTTACCGACGCGAGAAAATAATCTAAGCGGAACAACAGCTGCGAGATGAAATCGATAAAAAAAAAAAAGTTTTACTCACAAAATATAATGTATCGATAGCAACCGGTGTGGCCGGCGGCGCTGGAAAAATAATTTCACTACGTTTATATTCGCGTGTTTATTAGGAACTTCTCGCAGCGGCACAAAGCAGTCTCAGCACAATTACTGAGCTGTACTCGATGGCCATCGAAGATAAAACGATTAGCATTGATGAGTTCGAAATGGTGCTGGTCGAAATGGAAAACCACCGACGTCTCCGAGCACAAACACGGAACTGGGGCGTTTGCGACCCAAAACAGGTAGCTGATTAACAGGCACTAAAAGTCGAGTAAATGTTTATCAGCATATATCGATCTGCCTGCTAGCTGTAGTAGTAGTGTATTAGGGCTCTTCGTGGTAACTTCACTTGGGGTCGCACGTGGGTTATAATCTCGCACACGTGTGTGCTAAATCACGAGTGGGGAAAAGTCTCGGGGTATATAGAAGGGGTTTAGGGATGAGGAACAGTAATCGACCGGCCTGTTATAAATATCTTTTATGATATGTCGTACAAAGTGTTACAAATGTTTCTCGTCTATTCTACTCGACAATATCTTGCTCTATACTTCTTTAAAAATTCAAAACTGTCAAAGAATATAATATCCTATCATGAAGAAATAGATCAAATTTTATATTGTTGCGAATCATCAAAGGTATGGTTGAAACAGAGTCTGTCAACTCAGAGGTTATTCTTCAATGCTCTGAAAGAATCCTTTTTTATATAAATCATGCTTAATACATGTACATCATACGTGTAAGTTATAACTTCACTCTAGTTATTTTCACATAAATTACATAAAGTTGAGAAAAAAGCTTACCGTTAGATGTTATGAGACGAATTACTGAAACTGCTGCATATTCACATTTCCAGTAAGAATCGTCAGTCGATGTCAAATTGGTTATGGCGACAGTTATGGAATCTGCATCGACAGTAAACTTATATCTTCCCGAGTCAGATGGCACACAAATACCGTCAGAGAAGCATGTAGTCAAAACCAATGAATCTTTACACCATTGCGCAATACCGATGAATGCTGTTATCGCACAAGTTACATTTACATCTTGACCATTGCAAGGCTTAGGTGGCTTTACCGTTATGGCCACTTGTGCATCTGCAAGTAAAATATATACACGACATCTTCTTGTTTTTAGTAGATATAAGGAAATATTTCCCTAGTGTAGTGAAAACATTGTTGTGTCACGAGTGGCAAAGCCACGAGAGTGACAATCAAAATGTTTCCACTTCATAAGTGAAATAATTCCTTATATCTACTAAAAAAACGAATATTTTCATTTTATTATATATATTTAAAGGCAAAAACCGTCGATTTGATTGTTTGTTTTTTTTTTTTTTTTTCATTTTTTTTTTTTTTCTTTATTCAGTGTCTATGCGATTAACGGCTGCATTACTAAATCGATAAAAAGGAGTTCCGAAATCACAATAAATTTAGGACAGCAATATTTTTTTACAAATTTAGCTCGTACATATAGACACCGTTATCTATATTTGACCCCATTTTCATGAGCACAGCAATTAACCAATCACGTCGTGCGTCAGCCATAACGATAGTGTAATGAAAATTAGAGAACGCACATGCTGCAATCAAAACAATTTCAATTTTTGTTTACATTACTTTGCTCGTTTTCTGCTAAAAAAGTGACATGGATAGCGATTGCAAATGTAACAAATGTGGAGGCAGTTCATGTTCCGTCAATGGATGTTCAAATAATCGTCGCAAACTGAATTTGTGGAAGAAATCAATGTGTGAAATACACTTACTAGTGCATGATGACTGTGCGTATTTGGTTCCATGTAAATTTCATTCTATGCCATTATATGGGTCAACGAAGCTTGAGTGGATGCAAGCCATAAATCGAAAACAGTGCCGAAAAGGTTTTTGTTTGTTCTGAACACTTTTTAGACGGAATGCCGACAGAGAGAAACCCATTCCTAAAGCTTAAATTGGGATATGAAAACAAAGCAACACCGAGTCGGCGCAAACGTCCGAGACAAGAATCTGGTCTTAAAAAACGTAATTTGGTATGCACTAGTAATGATCAGTATGATGGGAAGCACGGTTTTTCGGAAAGTGAATTAAACATTTCTGTAGGTGGTGAGACTGCATGTAGCTTAAATGTTGTTGAACTCCAACTACAGTACTGCTGCTAGATAGTAGGACGAATCGCACTTTACAATTCACAATGAACATTTTTATATACAGGAATAGACAGACTTACATATAAGGTCTTCTCAGACAAACAATAACAGAGGAAAAGGGGATTCAAAGCAAACTAGATAGGGGAACAATGTCTGCGGCTCAAAATTTGGTTACTGACAGTGATGATTTGCTATATACAGGTTTGACAAAACAAGTCACTTTGATTGTAGGTCTCAATTTAACACTTGTAATTTCCAGTTGGAATTCAAATAATGCTTGTTCTAATGAAATTAAAGTTATTAGTTAATGATCTTAATCGCAGGTTTGGAATTTCAAGAAGCTTAGCATGCAAGATTTTCAATTCTTGGAATCCAGTCTTAGCAGATAAGTCGAAATCACCGGTAATATGGCTTCCAAGAGAACTAATTAAAGACTGTTATCTTGAATCTTTCAGAGAAAACTACCCAGCACTACATGTATTATTGATTGTTCAGAAACTAATCTGAAATGTAAAGGTGAAACTTACAACAATTATAAATCGCACAACACTGCCCAATATATGGTAGGAATATCTCCACATGGTCAAATTAATGTTTATTTCAACGGCATTTGGTGGACTGGCAAGTGATAAATTTATAGTTGAAAAAAGCGGAGTTTTAAATTACCTTTTCCCTGGAGATGAAATCATGGCAGACCGTGGTTTTACAATAGATGATTTGCTTTTTCTGAGGAAAGTAAAACTTAACATTCCTTCATTCACTAAATGCAAGCCACAATTTATTACAGAAGATGTTACATCAACAAGACGTATTGCGTGGGTTAGCATCTATGCATAAAGAGCTATCAGGGGATTGAAAGTTTTCAAAGTATTAAACAACATAGTCCCAGTGGCCTCCCTTAAACTCTTTGATGACATTCTGGTTGTGTGTGCAGCACTTGTGGATTTAGGAGCCGACCTGATACGAGATACTGATGAAAGTTATTGGTGCTCTATGTTTAATAAAATATTGGGCTTATATCTTGTTGATCTTTTCTTTTTTTTTTTCTTTTTTTTTTTTTTGGTGTTGGAATACAATGCACATCTACAATGTCGTTGTCAGCAATTTTTCAATTTTATTGTGTTGACAGATTTTATGTTTGATGTTTGTTTGGTGTTTTCATGCCATTTTTAGCAATTCTTCACCTGCATCATGGCGACCATTTTTTTTTTTTTTTTTTTTTTTTTTTTTTAATTTCTGGAGTAACCGAAGAGACCCACTTATCTTCAGGGAGAAACTCATACATTTTTTTCTTAGGAGATAATTTTTTCACTTGATTAAATGTGAAACTTTAACTGACACATACAATGACTAAATATGATTTTTCCAAACCTTTAACTTAAATAAATGACATAGTCATTAACATCATAACATGTTTAAAAATTCAGAACCAACATAAAATTATAATTATGTAAATTTAAAATCACAGACGCATACATATTTGGACAGTCTTACTGAACAATACGCAGTCTTCTTCAATTTCATTAACTATATTTGACAGTATTTTCTCTGCATGAAACATACTTAGTCTTGTAACATGGCTATTTACATAATTTTCAGCATACTTTACATCCACTAACTTGTGGTCATCTGCTCTAAGCCATACAAGAAGTTTACATTTCCTAAGTCCAGTGCAAAATATTGTCAACTGTATTTACATATAGAACCCTCTATTCCCTTTCTTTTTGAACAGAATATTGGACAAATGGTTAGGCTCAATTTTTCTCTTGGTACCCCTGTTCCACTCTGCTGTCTCATCAGTGTGACTTACGCCAGTTAAATTGTTCCTGACAGCATGCTCAGTTTTATAGAGTAAGGCGCCAACATGCCTGCATGACAGTCCCTGCCGTGCCATGCAAGAACACCATCCCAGTTCTATAGTTCCGTCCATGCTACAAGTAACGTAGGCTACGTTTTTATATCCATTTCGTTACCTTTCGAAAATCCGGGGTATTGAACTTTTTAATTCTGTAGTCATTGTTGGTAATTCTGCTGATTATTTTTACGCTCTGATTCGCATTGTTTACAATCTATTTCACTACTAATGTGGAGGACGCTACTGCTACGCACCTTGCAAGCGATATCAATACAAAGGGAGATCACTTTTAAAAAAGTGTCTGTAGTGCTTCAAACTGTGAATTTTGTTAAATAAATGACCGTTTTCATATAAAAATGAACAGATTTTTATTTTCGTAAACAAATTTCTTTCCGGGATTGATATAGTTAACGTTGTCGGGGTGGGGATAATGTAGAGACATTCTAGAGCGGTTATATCCGACAGACTTCAGAGCGTAGCATCTTTAAACATACATTTTAATGATTGTAAGCTTCCCTATCAGGATTTGTTGTTCTTTATTTTATTTATTTTTGCATTCAATCCTGAATTGTGTGGCCTTGGCAAGATTTCCGTCAAGTTCGATAATAGACGCTACACCCAAATTTCGAGTGTCAGCTAATTTTGGTTTGCCATCAACGGTCATCTATTTCCGATTTATACATCTTTAATCAAGAGTTTTTCCTTAAAGGCTTGTACTGTTTGTCGTAGAGTGTAACAGGTGTACGATACTGTATGGGTGACACTGAATATTGACTGGAAACAGGTCATGTAAGTTCAGTCACTGACAATTTGCACGATTCATGTGGGAGACTTTTTTTTACAAAACAAAATAGTTACTACTTGAAGCCTACTTTTTCTTTCGAATTAACTTTCATACATTGTTTGATGGCACCTCCTCGTTGATTACATCAGTGTATACTAGAGTCTTGACAGATTTTAATATCTGTTCATCTTTATGGAGAGAGAGGGGGGGGGGCAGAAGAAGAAAAATTAAAATTTGCCTAAATATGTAAATACAAAAATACAAGTTTGAATAACATACATAAAGGCAACTATATTTCCTAAATGCAAAATTAAAGTAGTTTAAAAGTGATATAGCCGCTGTAGCGATATCAATTCTTTTTCCCCCCTGATACATTTCAGTATCTCATTGTGAAATATAGAATGTGAAATAATGTGAACATATTATATATCCCTTGTGCTGAAACAATTAGGTGCACCATTAAATGTTTCGCTCAGCTTTTTGAGCATGAAATGGAATATGTGTTACCATAGATTTCTCTTCAAGAAAGGTATATCAGTTTGGAATGAGGTTAGTGCCTTATTTTACAATCATTTCAAATCTATCGCTACGCATTTTGGTTTGTTGCCAAATCTGTTTGCAGCTATTTTGGCGGGGATATGAAGTAAGTCATTTTTGCACCAAGCCGACCTTCTTTTCTTATAGCAGATAGTGGAGATATTCCATTTTTGAAGACAATGTCTGGAATAGAAGTAATGCCAAAATTAGTATTGGTGACAGCTAACCTTTACGATGTTTGTGACTTCAAACTTTCAGCATTATTATATTTTATCGAAAATTATGCTTTCTTCAAGATGGTGGGTTGGGGAGGGGCTGGGAGGGGGTATTATCCATTGCCTAAGCGCCTGTGTCAAAATCTATGCTTTCCTTAATAAACTCACTTTCTTATACACACGCGAATCAGATCTCTGAAACACTTGTAAAATTTCTGACACAAACAAGGTTCGGATTTTTTTAACATTCATTAACTTTTACTCCACTACTACATTATCGTACAAATGACATTTGTTTCTCATCATAAAACCAAAAAATAATGGTACAAAGTTATATTAGTTTAGATTCAACAGTTTCAGATAGGTGATAGAAATATTTCATGAGTTTAATATAAAACAGCATTCTCAGTATTACATATATAACTTGTAATTGTTTACAAGTTTGCACTAAATAAAAGTGTGGTCAAAGCTAGTCATGTTACAAATCAATATACAAGAGAATAAAAATGTTGATTTGTCTATTTCAAGTTTCAAGAAAAGATATCCTTCAATGTTTCATAAAAGATGAAGATTTTTATTGAGATTACATTTAATGATGACAACGTACAGATAAGCATGATCAATCTTGATAGCAAGATTGTTAAACGGTACGATATGAACAAGGAATCAATTACGTATTTGATGTGATAGCATGTACAACTTTTTATTCAGTTAAATGTACAGTACAAATCGAAGATCTAGTAAGCTTTACAGCGTGGTTCAACAACAATTCAACAAACATTATGAAGGATTATGATGATATTTCTACGTCAAGGTGTGCTAATGCGATCAGATACTCTGATGTTCAAAGAACACAGCAATTTAGAAAGGAACAAAAAAAAAAAACAGTCTTTACTACGAAATAAACAAACATATTATTTAATTGTTTAAAGTTTGTTCAAGTGTAACAAATTAGTTTTTTACTTTTTTCTTTTTTTTTAGAATTTGTTGCATTTTATCTTTCAAATTTATTAAAATGTATAAACATGTTTTTAAAAAATTCATTCCTGCATACCTCAGTATCTAACTTTCTGATCCTGTTGGTCATATATTGTTTAAATAAAAACTGCACCATTCCCATGTTCATGGCACGACTCCTATTCCAGATCTTTTTCTACACTCGGTGAACTTTTTTCATATGTATTGCTCAAATGCTTTTTTCTTTTATTTATAGCATATAGATTATAATAGATTTTATATTAGTCACCAACGTACTTAATTGTAAAATCGTCATTTATTTTCATAAAAGTTTTTATTCAGGGCCTTCGCAAGGGTATTTTGCGTCCTAGGCGAACCTTCAGCCATGCGCCCCCCCCCCCCCCCATTAACTTTCGAAAATGAATATTGTGTATTAGTATGATTACAAATTCTGCATCTGTTTTTCTCATTCTATTTTTAGATGCATATTATCTTCTATTTTACGCTATTTCTCTTTTTTTTTTATTCATTCAGTTTTTTGCTCCCCCCTCCCCCCCCCAAAAAAAAAAAAAAAAAAATTGCCGCCCTAGGCGACCGTCTAGTTTGCCTAGCGGTTAAACGGCCCTGTTTTTATTTATGATAGCCCGTATGAGTGTTTTTTATTTTTTCGTCTTAATATTTTGGAAAATCTTGTTCTAAACCTTTCGGAGCTATTTTCTGATCAGGAGTGCATATTTTGATCTGGAATAATAAATGGGGCTTACTTTAGACAATGAGATGGACTTAAATACTTAAATATTAAGTGTGCTAATTTCCTTATAAACTGTGTTTGATACCGTTATTTTAAAAAAAGGATGGTTAACCTGGAATTAGGTCAAAACACTTTGGTCGTCTGCGTGATACGCGCGATGAACACTTCTTTGAATTTATTTACACAACTTTGTTGGGCTGATGGCAGAAAAACATAGATAAGTAGTTTAGCCGTTTAATTTTGTTTTTTATCTTTCTTCTATTTTTTATCCTTTGTTTCTTTATTTCCCCGTCATTGAAACATGTAGGAGTCAAGAATTCTTGTTGGCTTTTGTGTTTAGTGTTTGTTTTGTGATGTAAAAATTGTTTCTTCACCTGACGAAAAGCTTGTTTAGCTCGAAACGTTGGCAAACTGTTTTGTAGTTGCTCAATTTTTGTGTCTTTATATATATATATATATATATCTGTGTGTGTATATGTATGTATGTATGTATGTATGTGTGAGTGTGTGTCAAATAGCCTTAATAGTATACAATACCTTTCTGAGAGTTTTTAAAACGAAGTAGGCATAAATAAAAACTTTATTTCTTTACTATTCTAACTTTCTCATTAGGTTTCTTTTAAAACAATTATTTACAAATCTGTGCAAACAATAATTACCAGTTACAAAGGAAGTAACTTGTAATATTAATTCCTCTATATCTTACCATTTTGTCATGTTGATAACAAAAATGTAACTATGGGTATAGAACTTTTCAAGTATTACAGAATTCAGAACCCTGTATGCTTACGAAATTCTAAAAGTGTTTCAGAAATCCGATCTCCATTTGTTTAATACATTTTACAAGTGTTTCAGAATACGATCCACGCTTGTTTAAACACCCTACCATCAGATTCTTTTAAGAAATGTAACAAGTGTTTTAGAATCAGCCATATATATCTTCTAATTTTAATTCAGCGCATGGTATGGTTCATCTCCTTTCTTGTATTTAGAAGCATAAAAATATATCAGCTACAAATCTTTATCAGGGATAATATTTTCCATATTTTCCTTTATATCCACACCGAATAAGGGATGGAAGATTGATAGACTTAAAACAACGTCCTGTATAATAAAACATAAACTTTATACTTACACGTAGCCTTGTATTGTGAAGAAAGTCAAAAAATTACTGCATGACAATAAATCCCGACGGAGAACAACATTTTCAGTGTGAACCTAAAAAATAAAACAATAGCGTTTTTGTTAAAAAAATAATAATAATGATGATTTGCAATCTTGTCGGGTAATGTTTCCAGTTAGAAAATGAAAAATATTCTATATAAAAAAGCATAGACTGACTTGAAACTCTAAATGTATTTACTAGAGCATCCAACTGAGAGGTAAGGAAAAAAAAGAAAATATTTTTTTTTTTAAATTTTAAGAGAGAGAGAGAGAGAGAGAGAGAGAGAGAGAGAGAGAGAGAGAGAGATGTCTGGCATGAATTTACCTCTGGCTGTTATGTTTTTTCGGTGGTTTTTTTGTTTGTTTTTGTTTTCTTCTATTTGCAACTATTTATACGACAGAACGCATCTAAATATTTATCTATGTTGCGCGCTGCTAAACAATCTCTAAACAGAATAACTAGCTAAACTATATACATTATTCATACGTCTAATTTTAGGATATGATTGTAAATTAGAATGATTGTAAAGCATGCAATAATTTCTCAAAGGAAGATTCGGAAAGACTGGAAAAAACAAATTCTAATGGAAACTGCACGAATCGGTACAGGTTTACCTATTTATTGTTCTAGAGAGTCAACTAATTTGGAAATTCTTGCACGACTAAGGAAAAATAAGAGATTATGCTTAATGTATGGGATAATATATAATCCAGTACTTAACTATTTAAGCGATCTTCTTATACAACGGAGATATGAGACATCTAATCTAATTACCGTCTACGCAACTCTCAACGCATGACACCAATCCCTACCAGACTTTTTTGCAGCTCTGTCCCTGACAAGATCTAAAATGTTCCTAATCTATATATTTTTAAAAATTCTCTCTCTCTCTCTCTCTCTCTCTCTCTCTCTCTCTCTCTCTCTCTCTCTCCTAATCTTTGTTGATTGTTGATTTACTTAATTATAGAAGTATATGTTACTTTTTGCTTTGAAATGTTATGTCTTTTAATTTAATACATGTAATTGTTTGCCTAGTTTTGAGATATGCTCCATTTGATTCCTTGTTTGTAAAATGATTGTCATTTGGGAGCATTTTTATATGTTCTGGGAAAGAACCTAGATTAGATAGTTAACTCGGGTTCAATGCCATATTGTTTAATAAAGCAACAATAAAATATGTTTAAAACATCTCTCTCTCTCTCTCTCTCTCTCTCTCTCTCTCTCTCTCTCTCTCTCTCTCTCTCTCTCTCTCTCCCCCTACCATATAGTGTAGTTATTTCGTGAATATTATTTTTTTTTTTTCTCACGTTGAAGAAATGTGAGCTAAGTGTCTTTCCCAAGTATATACCGAGGCAGCCGACCATGGCTATATCGACCGAGGCAGAACATAATTAGCTGCATAGATGGTGAAAATTGTTTCGATATCTCCATGAATATCATTAAAGATTGATTGGGAGATATACGTTTTGGATACTCGGATCTTGGTTTAGGGATAAAGAGCGACCGTCCCAAAGAATGTTGTTATACAGTATTGTTTTATGCTAGTCCGTCAATTAGTGCATTTTCCAAAAGAAATAATTTTCATAATTCACTGGAGTGAATTACCAAACATATTTACTCACTGCGGTCAATCGATAAAACTATGACCAAGAAATTTGAATTGCCATTTTGTCACTTGCTTGGTCTTGTGCGAAGCATGACTCTCGCGTGGCTCTGTGAGACCTCCGTCATACGAGGGTCTGATAACATGTTTCATTGATGGTCGTTACCGATAGTAAACGATACAAGCGAAACTACAGAAATATTTCTTGCTATCCCAGAACTTATCTAGACATATTATTTATAAAGACGCAGATGCAGGAGGTATATCTCACTCAGCCAATAACGTTCGTCGTCACAATTACGTTTTGCGTCACCTCATCTCATCAACCAATCAATTCACTTATTCAGAATTTGGGAAAGTATCTTGCTAGCGATAGAAGGAAAACGCAGTTTTTACCAGATCCTTGTGTGGTGCAGATATCACACATCCGCACAAGAGTCTGGCTGAACGAGAATGTAGATGATAATGTTTGTCCTATTGCTGTTCTGCCCTCCTCTGCAAGAACAGCAAGAAACTGTTTTCATGAACATGACTGAACAGTGTCGATCTTAAGAGAGAAAAGAGATGATACATGGAAACTGAAGAATGTTGTCTTGTAATCGATTAACTTTGTGGAATTTCTTAAACTTTCTCAACAATCTATTTTAACAGCTGTCATCCATTAGCTCAGATATCTTTTTTTTTATCGTTCTAGTGCATAACAATCTCATCGGGATCAAAAGACAAACAAGTATTAATTTGTAACGTTTGCCGAGGTTATTAAAATATTGACGAACCCTAGACGATTATTCACATTGTACTGAAAAATATCAAATGACGAAAACGTATTTTTATAAGTATGCAAAGTAATTATAGGTTACTGCATTTGTATGGGAAAATATGAACGAGTTTTTCTGACCTATACTGCACGACGCCAGGAGTGCAGTATAGCTCAGAAAAAACGAGTTCATATTTTCATATACAAATGTAGTAATCTTTTTATCATATACTCATTTTGCTTTTCTACCTAAGGCTGAATAATAAAAAGAACACACTACAAGAAACAAAGTAACTGAATTTCTGATAGATTCCAAAGTAAATACACAACCGTAGTTAAACCAATACACAGTAACCGTATTCATGCGCACATGGTACCGCCCAGCGACCATTGAACTTGGTAGCGTGCCGCGCGCTCAGTCATTCATTTAAAAAAGAAATCTCATTTTGGTCTACTTAAAATTGGAATTTAGAGTCATAGTGTGAATGACTGCGCCTTGGAACAACTTCCTACTATTACAATGAAAGAAAGAGTTTACACAAATATGCGAATAGCTAAAAATGAAAGAACAATTACCTCTAGAATAAAACTATACAGTCAACGCCTGACAGAAAGACAAGCTATATCGCACTCATACAAAAACAACACGGAATTACTTAAAGTGACACCTAAGTTTAAATGAAACGTGAGAAAGAATGAGAACATCTGAACATACAGAACAGTGAAAGTTGCGGCAATAGCTAAGCTTAAAAATTGTCAAGGGAGGTAACTTCTCCCAAACTCATTATTATTCATAAGGTTTGATGATATTATCCAAGATATTAAATATTTTATGAAAGATTTAAATCTTCATTAATGCCAGTTTAAAGAAGCCTTAAATTTACCAGCAACATTATATATAACATGGTAATACACATTTGCATACTTACTGTAATTGTTTAACACATAAATTAAAAGAATTTAAATGAGTTAAATAAAATTTGAAATTCTTTAAATTTTACTTTGAATCAGACAGACATTTTTCAAACATCACCGAACACTTTTAAAGCGTTGCACATAGACTAAATTTACTTAAAGGAAGATACACCTTGTTCTCTTCTCAAGGAAATTTTGTTGCTGTTGTTGTTGTTGTTAAAAACAAAATTTAAACGTTATATTCTCCTTTCATTGTAATTTTTTTTTCTGGTGTCTTTTAAATTTTAAAAATATTTCTCTGAATGTAGATATTTATGTCGTATAATTGTATCGAAAAAAATACAAGTAAATGAGTTTTTTTCACTTAGTCTGAAACAATTTTTCCAATGATTTCAAATTTGTTTTCCTCCACTGTGGCGTTATCAAAAATCAAGAGAATGTAATAACTTTGAGTTACCCATCCTAAAAAATATTGAAATGCTTATAACTTTAAAACTTGTTACCCAATTTTGACCAGATTTTCTTTGTTTTATACAGATACATACCCTCTATTAACATATCACATACAATTTTAAATTTCAAAAAGGAAGAGGTCAAACACAATCCATATTACTTGGGGGGGGGGGTATTTTTTTTAAACAATTGCCTTTACCCATTTTTCTGTAAAATATTGTTTGCTTCCCCTGTCTGTCAGTAAGTTCCATGCTATTTAATGAAAAAAGATATTCTTTACTGAGGAGCAAACAAATACAGTGAAGTTCGAATAACATCTCAGGCGCTCCCCTCCTCCATGAGATAAAACGGCCAGAGCCAGAAGAACCGATATGATGGGTTTTCGTTTTTATTAAATGCATAGTTCATTCAGATTTTGAACTAGCTTTAAGGGCATAATACTCCTACGTCTCTCCAGATATCAGTTCTTTATCCAAAGACACAATATGATATAAAATAAAACTCCTTAGACACAATGGATGGATGAAAGGTAAGACAAACTGAACCGTATGTGCACGAAAAATATCCCCGTGCCTATATTAATCCTACCCACCCACCCCATCTGTGCCCAAATGGCGGTGACAATTACGTCTCAGATATTACTTTAATGAAGAGTGACGTGGATCCACTCACTATGAAAATTTCGAAGAATACATACAAGTAGAGCTAGGAGAAAATGGACAGCCGCTCATGCACACTGTAGGCCAAAACTTAATCTCGAACCCAACTGGCACAAATGTACTTCTGCAACAGAATCGTCTTTTGTGCCTACAATATGAAATCATGAATAGTTGACACCACTGTGAATAAAGAGGAAGAAACATGGAAATAAAGTATGAATGTCTATTCAATCAAATATTTATCCATGGCCAATCATACGAAACTGTTTAAATCAATCGAATGATCAGCGCAAATTATATTCCACAGTTGTAAGTGTATATAAACGGCTTAGGGTGAGTCGCATTACATTACGAACGCATTCACGCACAAATGCTTACACCCATGCAGGTCCAGGCGGAAGAATAGCACAATCTACGCTTTTTCTTCTCAATGGAGAGGAATAAAATTTCTAACACGAATGCAATTATCAAACAACAAAGGGCAATCGAAATATCAAAATTACTGACAGGATATCGAACCAGCATTTTAAAATATGACAAATGATCACGCACGTTAATATGTTGTATACACAGTTTGTATGCCCCTATTGCTTGTAACAGGGACATCTTGAATTGGTTCTGTCCGTCCGTCATCTGTACAAGCTTATACTATACTCAAACAGAGCTTGATATAGACATATGAAATTTGAGTGGAATATTTGTATGTTTATGTCGATGACCTGATTACCAAAAACATTTTTCCATTTTTATACACGTAATGTTTTTGGACTTGGATTTGTTTTGGTGATAATCTTATTAGCACGACTGCGTTAAAAAAGCATTCAAATGAAACTTTGTAGGCATGATTATATGCATATGTTGGTGACATGTTAAGATTTCGACATTACAACAACATGCTTTATGAGCGGAGGGGGGGGGGGTCTTTCTTCTTTTCATGAATGTTTAAATATTTTAACTTTTAAAATTTGGGTAAAACCTCTTTATATGATTGCGCAAAGACTTTTCTGGTCTACATTTCTTTTTAGTATGACAATGCAAAATAAAAATAAAAAAACTTTAATAGACATGTTTTTATGTAAATGTCGATGACTGTATAATTTCTTTCTTTTTATCATCAGTTTTTTCCATTTTTAAGTAAATTTATGAAAGCATTGGGCTCAGACGTTTTTGTTGCATTGGGTCAATACTATATGCTTTACAAAGACTAGTAAATTTTGTCAATAAATGATAACTTATACACCACATATATTTAACGACACGTTATGGGCTGTATTTACGAATACAGATGAATTAATATCTTGATGTTTTCTCTATATTGGATATAATTTGGAAATTAAATTCATAACTTACCAAGAAAGCATAAGCAAAACCAGATAAACAACGCAAGTACACAGCGTCTAGTCGACAATATTAGTTTTACAGGAACTCTGAAAAAGAAAATGGTGTAGGCAACTGACAAAATAGGACAACAAGTATGTAAATGAGGGCAACGTTCAACCTTGGATTAACAAATATCCAAGAAAAAATAGATAGGCAATAATGTCGTTTACAGGTGCATTTACTTTATAATCCCTTCCTCGTTGTCGTCTATCATTAGAGTCCACGAACAATCGGCGTCGTGTTTTCGAAATTCCCTGGACACAGTTATCAGTGAACTCCACTTTTCATTCCGTCTTGATCGTGCAACGGCACAGATACCAGTATATAGCAAATAACATAGAAACTTCCTGCTTGGATAAAGTATTCTTATCACCACTACAGAAATAAACACATTGCATGTGCTTCGCAACCAACTACAGTAGTTATGGGGGTCACTTAGGCGACATTGGGAATTGTAATGTTAAAATGAACATGGGATTATGGCGACAAGGGAAAATTTAATGTTAAATGAGCATGACATTTTCCCTATTCGCTATAAATGTTTGTGTGTTTAGAAAAAAAGGGCTGTTAATGCGACAAATGAAAACGTTATGGTTTTTTTAACGTTACATATCCCCTTGTTGCTGTAAATGTTTTTGTTGAACAAGATGGCCCGTTATGGCGACAATGTTAAAACTACACTGACTAACCAATAACCACATATACTAACAAATGCGCTTTTTGACTGGCCAACACCCAGTCATCTACTGACCAACTAACACCCATACTTACTAACCAACACAGGGTAGGATGTAAAAAAGGGGGATTAAATCACACACTATACCCCAAAACATGCATATATATTATCACACACAAGGGCGGGGGGGGGGGGGGCAATGGGAATTGACATTAGTCTTGATCTGAACAGGATGGGTCTATATGACAATAAGGGAAAACGTAATGTTAAAATTAACATGACATTTCCCCTTGTTGCTATAAATGGCTTTGTGTTAGATACAAATATGGGCCTGTAGGGCGACGAGGGGAAAGTTAATATTAAAAACATCCAAAGTTTTAAATACACTTTTACTGGCCAACACCCACACCTACTCACCAGCACCTAGTCATCTACTGATCAATACCCAGTCATCTACTGACCAGCACCTAGTCACCTACAGACTAACACCAGTCATCTACTAACCAACACCCACACTTACTAACCAACACGCCGTTAAGTGACCAATATCCACACTTACTAACCAATACGCTGTTTGAGTGAGCGACACCCACACTTACTAACCAAATCGCCGTTTGAGTGACTAACACTCACACTTACTGGCCAACACTCCGTGTGAGTGACCAACATCCACATATAATAACCAATACGTTGTTTCAGTGACCAACACCCACATTTATTAACCAACTTCCCCTTCTTTCCTTATACCCCTATAACTTCTCCGCCATCCCAGTACTCCCTGCCACCATTTTTCAACCCAATATAACCCTAGCAGTGAAGTGTAAGGAGAGAAAGGGGTATGAATAGATACACACAAACACGCTTATATACAATAACACAAAGGGTAGGATGAAAAAGAACGGGGATAAAGTAGAAGTGAAACCTCTTATAAACAACACTAACATTTCCCCTACTACCCCTATCACCCTATAACTTCTCTATCATCCCCATTTATTTTCCTGCAGCACTTCTATTACGCTAGATTCACTACGTGCATCTCTGATAGCCTGAAATCGTTATACACTGAGTTATCATTATCAATTTGACCAGCGGCTGCCATTCTTGCATGCACATAATTTGCACATGAATACTGAGGCAGACCGTGTGTAACAAGCAGGGTAAATTCTATTAAATTCTATAATACCCCTGTCGATTTGATGTGTATGTTAGTTGTTGATTCAATAGACTAATTGACATAATTTCTATAAGATGGAACAACTGACATGCAGACACTTAATCCACTGTTTGTTAGCAAGTCATCAGCTCTATGGTGAGTATGTGAAAGATTCAGGAAGATCAATAAATATACACCGAAATATCTGGATATATATATATATATATATATATATATATATATATATATATATATATATATATATATATATATATATATATATTTCTGATGATTCATGCTTAATAGAAGATGGCTAGGCTCTTGCAAACATGTCAGGTTCATGATCATATTGTGCATTTTTGTCGATCATAATAATCTCAGCTACATCGAAATTTTGCCCATTTACTGTATCCAGGACTGTTATTTTTTTCCCAAGCTCTTCACATCAGACACAAACCTTAAAATCAGCATACTTTGACATACAATTTGTCATGATTGGAAATTCAATGCGTCTTGAAAGTTTTCAGATTTCATATTCTCGGCGAAATGTTTGATATCATGTGCAGCGTCATTTATCAACAACTGAAAATCTGTGATTTTGTGTTAATGCTAGGAACTGAAGACGTTCTAGGGCTTTAAGAACTCGATATTGTACATGAAATACTGTACTGAAATGCTTGCCACTAAAAATGTTTTAAAACCACATAAACATCATCTGATTTAATGAGACACTCAGAACAAAACCACAACAAAGAAAAATATTTTTTTTAAAAAACAGAACCATAGAGACTTTTTCTACAGCACCAAGACAGGAACGAATCATATCCAGTTAGCCGAGTTGCACAATGAAATCACCAAAATTTCTGGGATGATATCGGAACATAGTTGAAGTCTTTTTGGCAACTGCAAGATCAAATGGCCCTCACCTCTTGTTGCTTTACTACATCTAAATTATAATACCGGTGCAAAGTGAGCTGTTCCAGTTCAAAGATATATATATATATATATATATATATATATATATATATATATATATATATATATATATATATATATATATATATATATATATATATATATATATATATATATATATATAATCCTGACAATTCTCACATCAGAATATGAGTAATTTGTTATGGAAAATTACTTTGTGAACCTAACTGTTGTCACAACAAGCCATGGAAATAACACTCCTGCTGCTAACAAAACCGGCCTTGAACTCAAATGCTATGTAAACACGTTGTTTACAAAATGACCATAATCTGACTAAAGTACAACTTACAATCATGGACACATATTATAAATTTAATATACGTAACAATTTGCTTGAAATATTAAACTAGTGAGAGTGAGAGGGAAAGAGATATTCATTCTAAGACTAAAGGAAATACATGAGTTGAAATCTGCTAGTAGAACTAAGTTATCGTCTCTAAATTAAATGCATTGGAAAAACTTTATTTTTAGTGACCTTGACATTGAAACGTGAATAGACTTTGGAAAAATAAATAAATAAATATTTGAATTTTAAGTCACATTTGGTAATATAATACTCCTAGATAAAGGATAAACATCTATTTTTTACACCCGCAATCCGGCACCACGGATGCCCTCCGTGTATGAACACATGGATTTTTTTTTCATGCAACAGCATCTTGAAACACAATTTTACGTAATAAAAGGGTTCATATTTTTAAAACTCATTTGGTTATTGAACAAAACTGAACAAACATCATGCTAAAGGAAGTTAAGGCTGAAATAAAATTCCACAAATATTAAACTGTTCGAAGTTAGTTCGAATATCAGTTTTAATTTTTTTTTTTTTTTTTTTTTTTTTTTAGAGAGAGAGAGAGAAATATCCATTTTTCATGCAATGTTTGGATGGATTTCATTAGTCTCTCGTCTCCTTTCAGACCGGTATGTCACTGCTTTGTGTTATTTTATGTTATTTCTGATTCCACGCGAAGTATATTCAACCCGAGTATGGTCATTTCAAAACACACCAAGACTAAAAATCATTCTTATTTAGCTGATATTTTAATTTAAAAAATGTATATATGTCAGTAAAATTATTTTAACTGAGCATCTGGCATGCAGATTTCTGCTTAGTTTCTTTTAACGGAAACATGTTTTCTGTATTTTTGCCCACTTCTGACGACGTTAAAATTAAACGTAATACAATACTTCAACATAAATTTCAGAAATCAAAACAGGTGCGATCCTCGCGAAAGATATTTTCATTAAAATCATTATACTGCAGAAAATGAAAGTCAAAAACTCTTCAGTGCTGTACTGTAGGATAATTTTTTTTAAAAATTTAGTCGTCTTCAGACTGGGTTGTTTAAAAAGCGGATTGATCTTTACCCAGAGATTAGATTGCACTTCAATGCCGTCCTGGTGAGTTTTAATAATAGTAGACATACTGCCTGTTTTAGATAATAATTATATGGTGAAGAGAAGCGGCGTTATTGCTCTAGCGCATAGCATGTTGTACAGCGTTAGCCTTTAGCTTGAAAGGATCAGTTCTATTCTATGAACAAAATTATGCCGCAATTATTAGAAGGGAAATTGCGAAGTTATTGAACAATTCTCTTAAAACAAAGTTTTGTTTAGTGTTCCGGGGCTGAAAAGTAGCAAAAATCTTTTTGGAATATTTTGATGAATGGTCACAACGTACAGTTGACAAATATAAGCCATACTTATATTGAGGATCTTTTATAAATGGGAAAAAGTGTAAGTTTAAATTCTATTTTGTGATCAGCACTCATAGGAAGTACAGGACGGGGCAGACAACACACTGATGTAAGAGTGTATTGATGTGTTATAAGGTGAGCAAGTCACAACAAACACAGAAATATCGATTTGTAATAAATCAACTTAAACCTGGCCATATAAACTTCCTTATATGAACAGACTAATGTAAGAGTGTATTGATGTGTTATAAGGCGTACAAGTCACAACACACAGAGAGATACCGATTTGTAATAAATCAAGTTAAACCTGGCCATATAAACTTCCTTATGTGAACAGAGACCCAGTAAATGGAATCAGCAATGTCTTGTCAATATATTACTTTTATTAATTTACATCTGGTCGTAATATGTATATTTGTATTGCGCTGCGGTAAGTACATGTGAGTTTATAGGGAATAATGTTAAATTGTGTGCGTGTTAAAGGTTAATGTAATATATTTGAGTGGATGCGACAATTGTACAATCTTTTGCAACAAATAATGTGTGTCGTACTTTAAAGCGGTTCTCGTGATTACCTTAGCAGTACTTTCATGCGATAATAGTTATTAAATCTTATTTGAGAACATTTAATATAGCCATTCCTAATTAGGTCAATTAGTAGTTGTGTTATTAAAAAATAGCATATAAAATATGTATCTACATTACAGCCAGAATTATCCAACGTTCTTCCATCTTCAACTCCCTCAGATGATGGTGGTGGGGGTGTGCTTTAAGCCTGGCGAGTACCATACGGTACTATTAAGATGAACACAAGACAAATCAGACTTGCACACAAAGTAGACTAATAGGCTAATGCGATTGCTCGTCTTTGAGTGGGGTAGGGCCTGCTCTAGGGGTGGGCGATGTGTACCTCCGCGCAGGGCGCCGCCACCAAGGGGGCACCAAAATCGAATTTGCAAACACGAAAAGTGTACTTTTGAACGATTTATGCTATATTATAAAATAAACTAAAATGTTGAAAATGTAGATCATACATATAATTTTGTTTTTTTACATGAACCTTTCCTTAAACTGGGAGAAAGGAAAAGCCGAATACAAAGTTCGCACAGACCACAATTTTCCTAGGGCCGGCCCTGAGTGGGGTTTGGGAATGGGGGAGTGGGTAGTAATTACAGCCCCCAAAATTCTCTTCTAAAATCTCTGACATTATCTGTTGGAAGTGACCTCTCATGGAATGTTCACTGCCAATAATTTAGGAATGTTTCTATGATAAGACTAAAAACCACACAAAGGACTTCTAACAATACCTACTGTATACATCCAAGACTATAACGTGCAAAAGAAACATCAAACTAGGTTCTTTTTTTTAAAAAAAAACGCTTCATAAACACTATGATAAATTATATGACCTTTCTTGATACAGTAAATAATCAAAATTATTTTCTTTAAGAATTAAAAAAAGATAGCTCATTACTGAGCATGGAGCATTAACTAAAGTCTTCAACTATCACAAGAATATGGAGGAATAGTATAATAAAACAAAATCACACGGGCAAACTGTTATTCATCGCATATATAGGTGGTTCCTTCTATCATTAACGTCGAAAGCCAACAAATAATATTTTAATATTTAATTTTTTTAGAAAATTAGCAAAAACAATTCAAATGGATGTAAATTCAGTAGTAGATAATTGAAATTCTTAAAACCTATTAGACTGCTGTCATCGTGTTTGTGATCTTTAACTCTGTTTCGAAATTACTATTTTTCTCGATTAACCAATGAAGCAATGTTTTTTATGCATATACATTTAAATGGATGTTAGTTTATATATGACATCATCTCAAAGACCATAAAACACGAAAATTATTTTACTTACCATATGAAAATCGGACGATGCATTTTGTAGACAGTTGTTCAGAAATAACATTATGCTGCCTGATTCTGATATTCCCGTATTTTTTATACAGTTTTTATGGACAGCACCTGTAAGAATGCAGCTTTTTCAAATATTGTATGATTTTCTTGTGTCACTACATACAGAACGGAGTCCACCTACCGATACTCATATGATAACAACAGCACAACAGTTGCAAAACATAATAATCTGACACTGTTTCCTTTGCTAGATATTCAAATATGCTCCACAGACCAATGTGTACTAGTATCGTAATTTCTAATACTGTTGGTTACACTTTCCAAAATTGATCCCACTCCTTCAATGTAATGTAAGATCTGCTATGCCATTTCCCAGAGATCTTAATACAAAAAAATGCAACAAAAACCCGTTGCTCGTATGTTTGTATAAATCTTAATTTGTTTATAATGCCACGTTATTATCTAAGTTTGATAGCACGCTGCTAGTATTCATATAATTTGTTTCATCTGCAGAAACATCACCTATAGTAAGGTTGAATACCGGCAGTGCAATCTATGTGCAGAATGGAGGATCACTGAAACTTACCTGTGATGTAGACATGGATGTTGGACTGGGTTCTGTCCTGTTTAGAAGAGATACATCCGTCATTCAAATTTGGATCTACGACGTTCATTTATGTAACTACACCAAACCGGACGCAAGAGATCGCTTCAATTACAGTGTGACGTGCAGTGGACAAAGGTCGTTTACCATTGTAAAGTCCAGAATCGACACGAATGAGCACAAGAGAGAATGGAACTGTCAAATGAGTTCCAGATCCACAGATGCAGGACCGTGCATTGGAAGCTATAATCCTTGTGTTAGTAATGGTGTCACAGTAATCATTAGGGGTTAGTATACTTTATTGGAAAAAAACAAAACAACAATAACGATATTTTATTTAGATAGCTCGTATCCAATACGTAACAAATAGTATTTGTATTTTATTCTTCAGTTTATTATGTAAATATTGAGAATACTTTGAACAAACCATGCATAAAATGTATTTGATAAATTACTTCTAAATTCCTCGCATTTAAACTGTTATTACCATGTAAGAATTGCTATTGACTTTTACATTGTGCTTAATTTCTCATCGCCATTAACCTCATTTGGGTATAAATAATTCAAAATCACATTTGTTATAAAAAAAAATATCATGTTACAAAATCTCGGCACATGATGCGATAATAGTGTTTATTCTTCCATATAGATCTACGAGCGGTAAAAACATAAAATATGCTAAGAATTTAATGAATTTTTGCGCAGACTATTTATTTGAACGGAGAAAGAAAATCTTAAAAGAACTAAAAATTTCTGTTAAGTTCCAGTCTGTCGCTCGCTCCATTCCCGGTAGCGTACCTGTCTTTTGTAGCCTTTACGTTTGAATATGGACATGAGGAAAAATCTTCAATTGTTCCTATGGTTGGAAGGCAGCTGAAGGAAACATATCTCATGCTTTGGAAGCATTGTTACATTAACATACTTTCTTGGCACTTCCTCTCACCTCTAAAAATTAAATAGCATTTTCGATAAGAATAATGTGCGATGGCGCTTGCTATCCGTTTGTTACTTATAGTCTGCCTTTTGGCGCGTGTTGTCTGCCGATGTCTGTTGCTTATTTGTCCACTGCACTTATTGTTCACCATTTGTATCTTAATGGCAGGACAATGAACGCCGTCATATCATAATCTGTCAATCACGAGATGCCGTAAAATAATCTAATAAAAATTTGCTATTAAGTGACATCTGATTATATGTATTATACGTATTATATATATATATATATATATATATATATATATATATATATATATATATATATATATATATATATATATATATATCTTAATTGCATATTTTAATGCATAAAGACATATTTTCTTTTGGGGTAATTTAGAAACATAATTTTGGGGCTATGCTATTTCCATGGATATACGTTTCGAAATTTAATGACTATGACTATAAGTAAAAAGCATACAAACACAAATTGAGTAAAATGGTTTTGCACAAAATAGTGAATACAAACTAAATCAAGAATGTCGGTGAGCTTTATTGTCATTATTAAATAAGAGTCTTTGTATCATTGTCAGGAAAGAACAGTTAACGTGTCGTACGTATGGTTTCCTAATGATTTCTTTCTTTACAATGACATTAACAGTGTCTACTTATTATCTCGATGACTTTTTGTAATGATCACAGAAAAGCAACTGATTATTATGAACAGCCCTAATGTTCTGACCTTACAACATGCAGCGTACTTTAAAAGACACCACTTTTGAAAAGCAAATCGATATTGTAAATAATAGTAATAGAAAATTAAATTCAATGTCATATACGGAGAAACTTGATTTACATTAAGATCCTGTTATTGCATCCATATATTTGTCTTAGTATATTTCAATTCGAACAAAAGCTCCTACGTTAATTTTATCAAGTTGATTTCCCTGATGTACATCTCGCATGCCATCTCTCCATATGACTGACGAAAATATGAGATAAAACTTATTCGTGGTATCTGACAACTATTCATTATTTAAGTTAGCCAAACTCTCAGGTGATATGTGAATTCTGGCTGAAATAATTATTCTGTTTTCAGTTCCAGTTACCACAGTAAGAATAACAGATACCTTTGGACAATCTGTTGTCTCCAATGTGACTGTAGAAAATGGAACAAGTACGGTCTTCCGTTGCGACACCTCTCCAAACGGAAGTCGACCCGAGGCAACATTTCGCTGGTTTATGAAGCATGAAAATCAGTCTGCAATACCTATTGAAAGCCAATCTATAACGAACTCACAAAATACAATCCCGGTTCAGAGTACATCGGATACAGACATAGTAATATCGAACAGTACGCTGACACTTGTGGGTAGTAAAATTTTCAACAATGTATGCATCTTCTGTGCAGCAACGGACGATAATGATACCGAAAGATATGTGTTGTCGGTCGAGGTCCAGCTTGACATAACATGTATGTACAACGAATTTTTGCTTTTTTAAATATTACATTCTTATTTAGAAATGAACACAGAATTACTTGAAATGTTCTGTATCCATTTAGTTGTAAGGTTTACCAAACAAATAAGACGTGTCTTGGACATTTTACACTGAAGATATAAAGACCTAATTAGTTCCCTCGACTTAAACGGCTATCCAACTTACTATGCATACCATACAATCGCATAATGCGTCAGCGCCTCATTCCCCTAATTGTAAATAGCTTGCCAACTTATTGTGTGTACCATACAATCACATAATGCGTCAGCGCCTCATTCCCCCAATTGTAAATAGCTTGCCAACTTATGTGTACCATACAATTGCATAATGCGTCAGCGCCTCATTCCCCCAATTGTAAATAGCTTGCCAACTAAATTATGTGTACCATACAATCGCATAATGCGTCAGCGCCTCATTCCCCCAATTGTAAATAGTTTGCCAACTTATGTGTACCATATAATCACATAATGCGTCAGCGCCTCATTCCCCCAATTGTAAATAGTTTGCCAACTTATTGTGTGTACCATATAATCACATAATGTGTAAATAGCTTGCCAACTTATTACGTATTACGTATGCCTTATAATCACACAATGTATCCCCCCCCCCCATTGTGTTGTTCCTGTCCATTTATCGGTCCACGCAAAGGTTTCGCCATTATATTAAAACTGTATAACTGTATACATGTAGCATGTGCTACGCAGCAATTTAGTCCAAGATGCGTTGCTTTCTGTTCTTGTTTGATGTCATTAACAAAAGGAATCACTTGGAATAAACTTTCACTATTTCAAGCTAAACATATTCATTCTATGCAACTTCGACCCCAAGAGCATAAAGGTTGCACTTTATGCAGATCTTCTTTGCCCTCATGGAAACGAGAACTTTGCATGTTTTGCTAAGCAAAAAGTCACAGTTGAGGGTCTTTGTTGTCCCCAGACGAAATCTATGTAGAGTTTAAATTTAACATCTTTTAGAGCCGTGTTTCATTGGTGTCCATCCTATCTGCAATATATCAAAGTTGTGCTTTATCTATATCAATTTCCTCTTTTCTTCTTCCATCAACATGTTGTTGTCCGGATCATCCATCACTAAAATTACCATTCTTCCCTCCACGAATCACAGAGTTGTGAGTGTAAGATTTCACGCAACATTTTTTGTTTTAAATAGTCTTTCCGTTTTTCATATAATTTATACTTTGGTTTTTCAGTCCTTGGAGAAAAGGACAATCTACCAATGTTGCTATAAATCGATTCAAATTTGTTTATGACAACGTATTGTTACATCCACTAATGGCTGTTCTGATTGATTATAGGAGACTCAATCCTGGCAATACATTACCAAGTACAAGTTACATTGTAAAAATGTAAAGGTAACAACTATGTTAAAGCTTTTAGAAGATAAACCATTACAAATAAAATGAAGCTAGGACTCCTATTAGATAAAAGATACAGATGTTATAATTCTTCGAAAGGTATATAAGATAAAAGATACAGATGTTATAATTCTTCGAAAGGTATATAAGATAAAAGATACAGATGTTATAATTCTTCGAAAGGTATATAAGATAAAAGATACAGATGTTATAATTCTTCGAAAGGTATATAAGATAAAAGATACAGATGTAATAATTCTTCGAAAGGTATATAAGATAAAAGATACAGATGTAATAATTCTTCGAAAGGTATATTAGATAAAAGATACAGATGTTATAATTCTTCGAAAGGTATATAAGATAAAAGATACAGATGCAATAATTCTTCGAAAGGTATATAAGATAAAAGATACAGATGTAATAATTCTTCGAAAGGTATATAAGATAAAAGATACAGATGTTATAATTCTTCGAAAGGTATATAAGATAAAAGATACAGATGTTATAATTCTTCGAAAGGTATATAAGATAAAAGATAAGGTAAAAGAAGTAAAATCCTTAGGTCGAAGTTTGGGATAGAAAGTCAGATATGAATAGTATTGTCATTAAGTAGATTTGAAGGGGGAAAAAAAACAAACAAAAAAAAAACAACAGCATAAGGCAGGTTGTTACGTGCCTGATTAGGAGAGCTATGACAGAAGAAAAAGTTGGATTTTCATGTCTGTGGGACTTTAAAAGACACATTAATCGAGGACAATTTGCCCATCATTTACTACATGTATTGTCGAAGTAAAACATTAAATTAAACATCCCAGAAATGGAAGCAACTTGTTTTCAAAAAAATCTTCAATTCTATTAAAAATTTTAAATAAGACTTTCCTTTCCCCTCGGTATTGGATCTTAATTGCAAACGAAAAGCACTAATCGTACCAGGACTTGATAGCTGACATAACTTGTGCATATTGTCCTTGTTTGCATATATAAAATCATAGATGAGAGAGAGACAGGCACAAAACATTACAAAGTACAGCAAATCAGCGAAGCTGGCTAAACGCTTTCGAGATCTTCGGATCCCTTTTTAAGGCTGGTGCCACAAACAAACAACAATTACAAAAAACACAAAAACAGAATGAATATATATATATACTGTTTTTTTATAGTGACAAAATAGTATGTAAATGCATTATTTTGTTTACGTGGTTTATGTTTTTTTGCGGGGGGGGGGGGGGTATTGTTCTTTGTTTTTATCGTCCGCCATGAAAAATGGATCCCTAGATCTCAAAAGAGCTTTGCTAGATTCTCGGAGTTGCTTCATTGTGGTTTTTCATGTTTTCTTTCCCGTCAAAATTGTCCTTGACAAAGACGATAGAGAGACTAATTTTGTTTAGACCCGGAATTGCACATACATAATAAGAAACATTAGCTCGTTGGATCTATTTTACTGATTGTAAACAATAATATAACAATTAATTTAAATATACATACATACATACATACATACATACATACATACATACATACATACATACATACATACATACATACATACATACTTTTTTTAATGTAACTAGTTATTAAAAATCATGTTTCTGTGCTAAAAATAAACACATCATCCCCCTCCCCAATTTATCTTCATATTTAGAAAACAAAGAGTTAAGTGTAGAGAAATCAATCGACATGAATAGATTCTACTGTAGAATTACTTGCAATTATAAACTATATATGTGAAATGACTGACGAATACCATTTTACGTGCAAACAGAGTTTAAATATACAAGAACAGGAAGTTTAACAGACTATGTACATACTACAGAATGCACACATATACGATTAATGTTAAAGTATTGGAAGCATAAATATCACAAGACAGACCAATAACAGCAACTAACAATATATATATATATATATATATATATATATATATATATATATATATATATATATATATAAGTATATATATGGATACACACATGAGAACTGCATGAAGGAATCAAAAGTAACTGACAGCTACAAGTAAACTACAGAAATAAAAGAAATAAAAGCTATAAGCAAGAGAAAAGAACTAAAAGCAAAAAACACAATGCATCCGGAAGATACTTTTAAAAAAAAATGTAATATCTCACAAGGGGAGGAAATCCATCTAAAACTTAGTGTAAGCAATTAAAGCCAACATTTGGATTAACTAAAAGCCATAAGCAAATATACAAAACTAGAAGAAAAAAACCCCCACTAAACATGCTGCTAATTATGACAGCAGTAGCAACTTCTTTACTTGTGTCTACATATGGAGCATTTAGACAATACGTTCCCAGACCGGGTCTACATATGGAGCATTTAGACAATACGTTCCCAGACCAGGTCTTTAGGAGGAATTTAAAAATGTTAAAATCTGAGGTTGTCCGAAAATTATTAAGGAGATAGTTTTGCTTGCTGAATATCTAAAAGACGGTAGCCCATATCTGCATGTTCTTACGTTTGGGGTCTCCACAGTGTTTATGTACCTAAAAGAGTAAGACGAATTTTTAAAAATATTTTTTAAAATTACCATATCATTTAAATACGTTGGACATTTCTTGTTTAAAATTGTGAAAACTGCAAATGCCATGGCCTTCATCCTTCGAATGTGGAGAGTCTATACATCTGCCAAACCCAGGAGTAAGGTTTCACGAAATCATTAAAGACATCTTAGAGTTCATACATGTAGTTTTCCAAGTTAGTTCATATTAGTGTGCTGAAATATCAGGTAAGGGGACAGTAGTTGAAGTCTGTCATGATGAAAGAATGGTATACAGCCAGTCGTCCTTCGGCTGTGAGGTTATTTACAATTCACTTTAGTATATTTACTTGTTTAGATGCTTTTTGACAAATTTCGGTGATTTGCTTATTAAAGTTTAGCATAAAGTCCAAAGTGAATCCCTGTAGATTTATCGAGTTTTCACACGATGTATTAGTCTCGCCAGTGGAGAAAGTCTCCAGACGTTAGGTATTTTTCTTTTCAAGTGCAATAACTTGGAACTTATCGGGGGTCGCTTTCATTTTATTGTCTGAAAACCACGTAATCAAAATTGTGCACTGAGTTTCCAAAGTATATTTTATAATATTAAAGTCGTGGTGAGCATAGGCAAATGTGTTGTCATCGGCATAGTTACATAGATTAGAATCATTTATGACAAGGAAGATGTCCTTAACATAAATATTACAAAGTATGGGTCCTAGAATTGGTCCAAGGGCTACCTCGTTATAGATATTTGCCTATGAACTAGTTACTTTCATATCTTGACACATTGTCTTCTGATTGACAGGTAGTCTACCACAGTGTTTACTGGTGACTCTGAAATATGCTGCCAGTTTCTGGACGTGGAGTTTGCGGAGTAAAAGTTCAAACGCTTTTGATAAATCCATCATTGTTTTGCTCTAGGGCTAAGCGCAAGTCTTCAGGTAGTCGAATAAGGGTAGTTTGACAGCTGAAACCCTTTTTGAAATGAGAAAGGTAATGTGTAAGATATTTTCAAAGTAATTAGTGATCTGATCGCAGATAGCTCGTTTAAAGTGGATCGTTTTTCTTGTATATCTGGACAATCTGGGCTTCCCTGAGTCTGGTTGGGAAAAGGTTCTGGTCAACGCTGTAGTTTATGAGTTGGTTTATAGGACCAGTCAGTAACTGACTTCCAAGTTTTACTAGTTTGGGTGAAATAAGCTCAATCGCAGTTGCCTTTATAATGCTGATATTGATATGAATTTAGCTGTAAAGTCTTCAGTAACATGATAACCTGTATAATAGGGCGTCTTTTGCTCATTTCTGTAACGATATTTAAAAAAACAAAATCGTTGAAGACCTCTGCTACACAGGCCTGATTAACAATGATCTCATCATTTTGTAGAAAGTTAACTGAGCTTTATGATAAAACACCTTTGTTTAACAGGAATGGTTGGCCAGAAATCCTTCTTTTTTTTTTTGTTCCGAGAATAGACTGGACAAAACACAACTACTTCACCATTTTTAGATTTGTTCGTTCCAGTTTCTCGTCCTTGTATAACGAGTGTACTTCTTAGCCTGAAGATCAAACATTTATCAAAAGCTACACTTCCCAAATCAGCTCTTAACAAAATGTTGTACTTATAAGACTTCATTTTAAAAGCAAAGCCATCATCATTACTGTAATAATGAACTTTTATGAGATTTATGCACAACGATTATGTGACATTTTGTATGTTTGGATATATTTCCTAATTATTGATACTCCATTTGTTTCTTCCTCATCTCTAATAGTTTAATATGTATCATTGACTTTCGGGAATGTTTCCCGAAATTATCAATATATAATTGTTAAATTTCTTCGACATGGAAATGATGATGATTAAAAATGCATTCATTTGGTATCTTTACAGCACATGACATAGAAATGATTATTAAAAATCCTTTCATTTGGTATCTTTACAGTACACGACATAGAAATGATTATTAAAAATGCATTCATTTGGTATCTTTACAGTACACGACATGGAAATGATGATGATTAAAAATGCATTCATTTGGTATCTTTACAGGACACGACATGGAAATGATGATGATTACAAATGCATTCATTTGGTATCTTTACAGGACACGACATGGAAATGATGATGATTAAAAATGCATTCATTTGGTATCTTTACAGGACACGACATGGAAATGATGATTATTAAAAATGCATTCATTTGGTATCTTTACAGTACACGACATGGAAATAATTATTATAAATGCATTCATTTGGTATCTTTACAGCACACGACATGGAAATGATGATTAAAATGCATTCATTTGGTATCTTTACAGGATACGACATAAAAAATGATCATTAAAAATGCATTCATTTGGTATCTTTACAGTACACGACATGGAAATAATTATTATAAATGCATTCATTTGTTATCTTTACAGTACACGACATGGAAATGATGATTAATAATGCATTCCTTTGGTATCTTTACAGGATACGACATGGAAATAATTATTATAAATGCATTCATTTGGTATCTTTACAGTACACGACATGGAAATGATGATTAATAATGCATTCCTTTGGTATCTTTACAGGATACGACATAAAAAATGATCATTACAAATGCATTCATTTGGTATCTTTACAGTACACGACTTGGAAATGATTACTAAAAATGCATTCATTTGGTATTTTTGCAGTACACGACATGGAAATAATTATTAAAAATGCATTAATTTGGTATCTTTGCAGTACACGACATGGAAATAATTATTAACAATGCATTCATTTGGAATCTTTACAGTACACGACATGGAAATAATTATTAAAAATGCATTCATTTGGTATCTTTACAGTACACGACATGGAAATAATTATTATAAATGCATTCATTTGTTATCTTTACAGTACACGACATGGAAATGATGATTAATAATGCATTCCTTTGGTATCTTTACAGGATACGACATGGAAATAATTATTATAAATGCATTCATTTGGTATCTTTACAGTACACGACATGGAAATGATGATTAATAATGCATTCCTTTGGTATCTTTACAGGATACGACATGGAAATAATTATTATAAATGCATTCATTTGGTATCTTTACAGTACACGACATGGAAATGATGATTAATAATGCATTCCTTTGGTATCTTTACAGGATACGACATAAAAAATGATCATTACAAATGCATTCATTTGGTATCTTTACAGTACACGACTTGGAAATGATTACTAAAAATGCATTCATTTGGTATTTTTGCAGTACACGACATGGAAATAATTATTAAAAATGCATTAATTTGGTATCTTTGCAGTACACGACATGGAAATAATTATTAACAATGCATTCATTTGGAATCTTTACAGTACACGACATGGAAATAATTATTAAAAATGCATTCATTTGGTATCTTTACAGTACACGACATGGAAATAATTATTATAAATGCATTCATTTGTTATCTTTACAGTACACGACATGGAAATGATGATTAATAATGCATTCCTTTGGTATCTTTACAGGATACGACATGGAAATAATTATTATAAATGCATTCATTTGGTATCTTTACAGTACACGACATGGAAATGATGATTAATAATGCATTCCTTTGGTATCTTTACAGGATACGACATGGAAATAATTATTATAAATGCATTCATTTGGTATCTTTACAGTACACGATATGGAATGATGATTAATAATGCATTCCTTTGGTATCTTTACAGGATACGACATAAAAAATGATCATTAAAAATGCATTCATTTGGTATTTTTACAGCACACGACATGGGAATGATGATTAAAATGCATTCATTTTGTATCTTTACAGGATACGACATAAAAAATGATCATTAAAAATGCATTCATTTGGTATCTTTACAGCACACGACATGGAAATGATGATTAAAATGCATTCCTTTGGTATCTTTACAGGATACGACATAAAAAATGATCATTAAAAATGCATTCATTTGGTATCTTTACAGCACACGACATGGAAATGATGATTAAAATGCATTCATTTGGTATCTTTACAGGATACGACATAAAAAATGATCATTAAAAATGCATTCATTTGGTATCTTTACAGTACACGACATGGAAATAATTATTATAAATGCATTCATTTGTTATCTTTACAGTACACGACATGGAAATGATGATTAATAATGCATTCCTTTGGTATCTTTACAGGATACGACATGGAAATAATTATTATAAATGCATTCATTTGGTATCTTTACAGTACACAACATGGAAATGATGATTAATAATGCATTCCTTTGGTATCTTTACAGGATACGACATGGAAATAATTATTATAAATGCATTCATTTGGTATCTTTACAGTACACGACATGGAAATGATGATTAATAATGCATTCCTTTGGCATCTTTACAGGATACGACATGGAAATAATTATTATAAATGCATTCATTTGGTATCTTTACAGTACATGACATGGAAATGATGATTAATAATGCATTCCTTTGGTATCTTTACAGGATACGACATAAAAAATGATCATTAAAAATGCATTCATTTGGTATCTTTACAGTACACGACATGGAAATGATTACTAAAAATGCATTCATTTGGTATTTTTGCAGTACACGACATGGAAATAATTATTAAAAATGCATTAATTTGGAATCTTTGCAGTACACGACATGGAAATAATTATTAACAATGCATTCATTTGGAATCTTTACAGTACACGACATGGAAATAATTATTAAAAATGCATTCATTTGGTATCTTTACAGTACACGACATGGAAATAATTATTATAAATGCATTCATTTGTTATCTTTACAGTACACGACATGGAAATGATGATTAATAATGCATTCCTTTGGTATCTTTACAGGATACGACATGGAAATAATTATTATAAATGCATTCATTTGGTATCTTTACAGTACACGACATGGAAATGATGATTAAAAATGCATTCCTTTGGTATCTTTACAGGATACGACATGGAAATAATTATTATAAATGCATTCATTTGGTATCTTTACAGTACACGACATGGAAATGATGATTAATAATGCATTCCTTTGGTATCTTTACAGGATACGACATAAAAAAATGATCATTAAAAATGCATTCATTTGGTATCTTTACAGTACACGACATGGAAATGATTACTAAAAATGCATTCATTTGGTATTTTTGCAGTACACGACATGGAAATGATTACTAAAAATGCATTCATTTGGAATCTTTACAGTACACGTTGAACTGCTGAATATGTTTACGCCATGAACATTTAGTGTACACAAATGATTTCATCTCAACATTTTCTATAACTCTGGATAATTCTAATACTCAGTTGGCATATCGCTCATTCATGTGTGTAAAGGTATATTTAAACACTATTTCGAAACGAATGATACAAATGAATTGAACTATGCTTATTACATTTTTATTTGAAGATGTATCCTAAAAAATGTAGCCTCAACTTTTGCAAACTATGATTTGGTACTCGTATTTCAGATCGACCTCATGTCCGCCTCATACCAAATGTTACAACGTATACTGTTACTTTGGGAACACAGAACTTGAATTTGACATGTCAAGTGGTCGATGCGAACCCACAGCCTACGACAAATGGATTCCGATGGACACACAATGGGACGAATATGGAGGGGCATACCTCTTCTGTGTACACAATAGGTAGTGTGCAAAGGTTACACAGCGGGCATTACCAGTGTGCAGCTTCCAATGTGTATGGAACAGAAAATTCTGATCCTTTGTATCTTTCGGTTCAGTGTAAGTATTGACACCGTTGAACCTGAAATGGATAGTTGAAAGGGATGTTCATGAAAACTATATGTTTACATATTCACTAAATAATCTTTGGTGATTGGTCAGCTCGTGTTCCATACAATTTAGCAACCAAGTTATTAGATCAAAATGAAATTTACATGTCGATACTAACAATTGATACATTTTTGGACACAGAGGAAACATTGACTTTAAAACCTCTAAAGTCATTCATAATATCTCGGATATTCTGGAACAAATATGAATAGGACTTTTATAAATTGACAAGTTTTAGTATGTGATCCCGAAGTTTCTATGATGTTCTTTTGTATGCGGTAAATTCGCCCACATTTAGATTTTGCTTTGATGTTATCAATACCAATTGAATGTTGACATGAAAGGAAAGTAAGAAATTTTGTATTGTCCCATTTATGTTTCTTGTTGTATTTTTTTTTAAAATTGGGTCTTACTTATCTAGCCATGATATTTCAGATTAAATATACCGAGATTTAGTAATTGGTACATTGATCTTTACAAAATTAACAATCAGGCATAGCATCTTGGAAGTTATACATGACGCCAAAGATGCGATTGGTTCCTTCCCTGAATTATCGAATGAAACGTTCTGTCGTAACATGAAACGTTTTCCTATGTAGACATTTCGAGAGATATTTTAAACAGAGCCGTGCGTCAAAGATTATATCGACGTCTCTGCAAGTAAATCAATAAAAAATGGATTAATTAAGTTCTTCTTTCTAGCTTCATAAGTATTCTTTGTTGGGAAGAAATACAGTAGAAGAGTCTTTATTCATTCCAATGGCCCAAACGGACTGTGAGGATACATTTTCATTGAATTGAATTGAATGGCAGATAGTACAATAAACAACAATGTATTATCATCTATAGTCTACAATATACAAAGAAATCATAGTAAGAAACGAAATTACATATGCATGCAGATGCAAATCCATGCAAATGAAATAAGCAGATTAATTCACAAAACTTCTCCGTAGGGAGAAAGAGATATCTTCATTATTAAAGGTAGTAAGTTAAAATCAGGGGTTATGTAATTCAAATTCATATTGAAACGGTGGTCAGTCAAAATATTTACATGATCTATGCATATACGACGGTATTTCTATGATTAAAAGCTTTATAAATGTAAATGGCCAAATTATTCAAAATTCTAGTATTCTGGATATTCATAAGTTCTATAAATTTAAACATATTTGGTCTTTTTCTGAAATATTTCTCTATATATTTGGCTCTTAGATCTTTATACAATACGCATTCAAGGACAAAATGATATTCATCTTCAATGACGTTGCACATAGAACAAAGTCTATCATGAATTGGTTTATATGGTCTCGTCCATCTACCCGCTTCAACTTCGAGTCTGAGAGAGGATACTCTAAATTCAGCAATTGCATTTCTATATTTCAAAGAATGGATGCTATCAAGGTAAAGCTCTGATCAGAAATTTGCAATATTTATATACAATAATGCTCGACTACCGTTTTTAAGACGATCCATCCAATTTTGGATAAAATTATCAGATAGCCTTAATCTAAATGACTGTAAAAATATGTCAATGTTGCCGACCCCTTGGTTAACCCAAACTTCATAGAATCCTAATCTTGACAATAAATCTTTAACTAAATATGCCCAATTTACTTTATTGGGTAGAGCTTCTAAATCGTCAACATCATTTGCTATATATATTTTATATATTTGTCCTCCTTTACCTCTAATATCTTAAACCAATACTTCACAATGTAATAAAATCTATTGACTATCATTGTCGTACGCCCTAACTCCCCATAAATAAAATCATTTTGTGTCGTCTTCTTTACTCCTAATATCTTTTTACAAAAATGTAAATGCACTCTTTCAATGAATTTAGCAGGAATAAATCCCCAAACTTGCCAACAATAATTTAAGATAGGTTTTATCAGTCTATCAAAAAGATTCATGACATGGCTTGTTTTTAAGGACGTAAATTTAAAAAGGTATTTTTCAAGTAAAAATATCGCTTTTTTGGCTTCCCCTGCCAATGTTGCTGTGCTTCAGTAAAGGCACCACCAGATGTCATAACAAGTCTGAGATATGTGAACTTATTTACAATTTCCAAATACATCTTTTGAAAGAAACACACACACACACACTCACACATACAGACAAAGGGTCGATTTCCTGAACTTGATTAGTTTCAAAATTTCACACGAAATATTTCATAGGACTTGGAACCTTATGAACATAAATATCATTGTATTGTGCCTAGATCCACCGTTACTGATACTCATTGACCCCCCGATTAAAGCGATAGAAGGTCATACGCTGGAAGTGTTATGTACGGCGGACGGTAACCCCACTCCTCACCTATTTTGGAGTCCTCCTGGCGAGGATACTTGGAACCTGTCAAGGCTCTACTACAAGTCACTGTCCAGGATTCAAGGTGTTATTCACACTTGTACAGCTATAAACACAATGACACCATCAGATGGTCATCAGCAGAACGGATCCGACTCAAAAAATGTTCTCATCGATGTTCTCTGTATGTAACAAGCAATCTTGTCGTTCCTTTCAAACCACACTTACTATCTTTACCTCTTCAGTTTCCTCTTAATCAATGATCAAGTCTTTAAGGGAACGTCTATCAATATACTGTTTCGTTTAATCAATTTCAAAGCCTATGTTTTGAATAATCAATATGTGTAAAGCAAACGAGTAAATAGTTGTCTTTATCTCGTGGATATATTCATCAATCAAATTAAAACTAAAGTTGATGCAGGTTGATAAGATAATGAAAAAGTAATATATACTTTACATATTACGTTTTGTGGAAAGTCTTACAAGGAATTATGTTTTCTTCTTATCTATCTATCTATCTATCTATCTATCTATCTATCTATCTATCTATCTGCAGAGTATATAAAATGGTGATGCAAGAGGTAAAATAAATTCATTCCTTGGCTCATTGAAGGAATCTTCTAGTAAGTCGTCAAATGAAGGATATATTTTAGTTTCACAATATAAAGTATATTTTCTATTTTTTTTTCATGTCAGACACACCTTCCATCAATCCATTCCAATCACATATAGATGCTATAGTTGGTCATCCATTAGAGGTGTTGTGTACATCAGACGGTAACCCAGCTCCCGTAATATCATGGAGCCCGCCAGGTGATGATACACTGAACCGATCCAGACTTTACTATCAATCTATTACTAGGCATAAAACTGGCATATACACATGTACAGCCAGCAACACCATGGAACCTACTAGTAGTCAGATGCAGCGAGGACATTACAGTGCAAATGTTTCCATTAATGTTCTTTGTAAGTTATTTACCATAGAAATAATGTAAAAGTTTAGGTTTTTTATTGAATGCTTCATGTATTTGCCAGTTGGTAAGGGTACTAACCGGACGTTACTAGTACAGACGTCATGGGAACAATGAGTTCGAAATTAAATGCAGTTACTTCGTTTGGGTCTTTCATATAGTCAGCATGTCCCTGTTTTTGCGGAGGACTGATACACAGCTACAGTTCCTTTTTCAATGTATGTGTAGTTCTCCTTAAAACGTAGCACCGAACATCTTAAACAGGAAAATAAACTCTTGTGTCAAGGGCTCCGCAAAAGTGTATTAGTTTTCGTTGATGATGGTATCGAATGTCTTTTCCTACTGATATTGACGATTGTGAAAACTACATTGAAATTGATATGAAGGTGTTGTGCACACTTGATCTCATCTATATTTTCCACCATGATGAACTTTTCATATTGTACTCACAAAACAAGATCGCTAAATCACGTTTGGTTGATGAATGGAATGTACACAAGAACAGAATTACAGACTACAAGTCAAAAGTTTCTGATGATGGAAAATAGCAATTATGATCATGTTCAGATTTGTTTTTCTCCTAAAGCACCTAATTGGGATGTCATCAGCCCTTCAATCCATCCCCTCGCATCCCCAGAAACTGTAATCCACCCCCATCCCTACTCCCACCCCGATTCCCATGTGTCCTCTAATGTTTGTCTTCACGAAATAATGATCATAGAATGGACAAAAATCTTGAAAAAGTTTGAAAATTCCTGACTTCTCTTCACTCAATAATCTGTACCAATATTTTCACTACTAAAAATAAGCCTGGCAATCTAAAATGATCATTGTTGGTGATCAAGGAAAAACGGAAACACGTGACACGCTACCCTCCCCACCCCCTCTACAAAGTGCTAGTCTACAATTATCTTGTATTAATCTTTTGTGTGAGAGGATAATTCTTCGCTCAACTATTTATTGTCTTACGGGTTTTTAAAGTTGCCACATTGAGTCGTTGATCGATTGGGAAATTTATTCTATATTAATTGCAACCTAAAAAAAAAAAGCAAGAATTGTTGTATTAGTTTGATATTTCTGTTAATATTATCTATACATGCTTGATATTTTAACAAAGAAAATAATTCAGAATGAGTTTCATACCTTTTAATAGTAGAACGACATCCACATGCTATATTTACTTTTTTCAGATAATGCTTCCATCAAAGAATTTAGCACTGAAAACAACACTTCTGAGATAATAGAAAACGGCATGTTGCAACTGTGTTGTCACATTGACAGTAATCCGTACTCAGTGATTTCCCTTTACTTCCAAGATGACCTAATATCTAAGGCAGAGGGTACACTTGAAATGAATTATTCCCGTGCAGCAGGTTGTCTTGATGCAGGAAATTACACATGTAGTGCCACCAACTCTGTAATGAATGGAACATACGTCTCCGCAAGCAATCATATCAAAGTTAGATGTAGGTTGATATAATCATGGTCTATTTAGGCTTTTTGCATCTAGTTCTCGCATAGACCGAGCATATTGACAGAGTCGGGATATTCCTGACACAGTTGTGCATACTTTGATCCAAATTGAAGTTAGATTAGTATCCAAAATTAGGTCTGTCCCTCTTTATCTTGTTTCATTCCTGTGTGACAAACTGTAAATTGTATATCCGAAGACAAAAATTAGACAAATACAAGGTCAAAGGACATTATTTCAAGGAAGTAGCTAGCAAAACTTAGCGTGTGTGTATATATATATATATATATATATATATATATATATATATATATATATATATATATATATATATATATATATATATATATATATATATATATATATATATATATATATAGAGAGAGAGAGAGAGAGAGAGAGAGAGAGAGAGATGTTGACCAGGCCAGATCGCTATATTTAATCACGTTTAGATCAGTTTCAAACTGGCCTAGTCCAGACCAAAATTGTAACCTGGTCTAGACGAGTTTGAAAGTGGACAAGGTTCTAATATGGTCTGCAAAACTTCACACTTTGGCGTAAGAAATAAAGATAGTATTTAGGCTTTGCTGAAAGATTATCATCATACAGAATTTCAAACGTTACAATGTAATAGTTTATTCTCACTCTCCCGTAATTTAAAAAATAATTAAAATAATTAAGATACTTAGTCGTCTTCACTTTTACATGCAGAAGCTCAGAGAAAACATTCTGGTTTCGTACAAACAAATCTCGCATGACTCCAAGAAGTCTACGCAGAGCAAGAGTCTAGTAAAGTTTAAAACGAGGCTTACAAAATTTTATAATGTAGCACATGGTCGACAAACAACTGATTTTAACAAAGGTCATTAGGTCCTAGTTCCTTCAGAACAAATTATAGTTGTGCTCATGCACAAGCATGCTTGATATAAACGAGATTGTCAGCTTGTCTACGCCTTCACTGACAACTGCGTGACATTTCCGAGAGCTCGTGAGACTGCACAGATATAGCATCCTCCATCTTTGTGAAAGTACAAAATCGCTGTACTTTTCTTCCATGATTCACCACGCCCATTAGTCTGGTTTCCAGCTTTTTATGCTACCTATTACTCACACTGCTACACGATTAACTAATCGGGAGGCCCACATCGTACTAGTTAGCGGCATATTATACTGGCTTGCCTATTAAGACCGAGTACCTGCACACACCGTGCATGCACATATATATCGACTGTTTGAGTGGACGAATCGTGAATATTCCACTGTAAAGTAAGACTGCTAGGCGACTCAGTTTGATTTGCATCAACATGCACAATTTGCTTATGGGGAGGTGGGGTTTTGTTGTTGTTGTTTTGTTTCTTTTTGGGTGGGGTGGGGTGGGGCTATTTTAAATTAAGATGGAACAGGTTTTCGCTTCGGCTCGAAAACCTAGTAGATCGTCAGACAGTGATACACATTCACCAGCGATGTCTATCGGTAAAAATTTACTTGTACATACCTTACTAGACTCTCTCTCTCTCTCTCTCTCTCTCTCTCTCTCTCTCTCTCTCTCTCTCTCTCTCTCTGAGCGTAAATAGTTTGGCGTCACGCGAAAGTCTGGTTTACTAAAAGCGCTCAAGTAAATCGATATATTGTCAGAACACTGATGCTAAATATTATTATTATTATTATTATTATTATTATTATTACTAAAGAATTCCGCAATCACAACTGCCTATGCGATATTGTTCCATACTGTTATAAATGATGCCTAAGTGGGGATTTGATCTAGAATTGTCTATGATGAATTCTTTACCCTTCCAATGGTTTTGTTTGTCATGTATAGTAAAAATGATGTAAATGAGGCGCCGTAGGAAATGACACACGCGCGAGCACATACACACGGGTTAAAATACATGTTTCCACCCATAACACACCAGAAATGTCCACACTAAGTGATTCAAATTAAAGTAGATTGAAATGCTTTGTAATGTGAACTATGGTACGGTTTTGCTTCATTTAGGCCATCCAAGGCTTGATAACCGCACAAATACTCCAAATGAATATAGACAAGCTCTTCACGAAACATTGGCCCTGGAAATCCACGTGATAGCCTATCCAGAACCCAAGGACATTACATGGTATCATAGAGATCAGGACAATGATACATGGCAAAGACTGGCATCTCAACCCTCATCTGCTAGTGGATTGTCGTCCAGCGTCCATATCTATCTTGGGAGTGAGAACGACTTTGGGGAGTACAAAGTCAATATGAGTAATGACATTGGAATTTATGAACGTACCTACCACATAATACGAAAAGGTAATAAAGATTTCTAAATTTTCCTTAATTTAAGTACTACTCTAAGTGAGAAGTTGTATGTAAATGGATCCACCTTTGCCTGGCAACACAGAAGAGTTTGATTTACTTATCGATAAACGACAGTAGAATATTTATTGTAAAATTAATATAGATATTTATATACAATACCTGTTCATGTCTCATTAATTTACGACTGGATATTTATATTGGGTTTTAATCATAGTTTTTCCAAAGACTCTTTTTGTTTCTTTTTAAAATTTGCTGGCTTAGCTTGTCTAAGGGTTGCTATCGTTATTAATACGTTTCTGCCAGATAAACAGCGAATATCCTGAATTTTGTAAAGTATCAAAATGCAGCGCACAGAACCTAACTTTGCAACATATGAAGTCATTGGTGATTCGTTTATTGAAAAGCAAAGCTCATTAACTGTCCCTAAATTACAGTGTATTCGATTTCAGAACCAGAAACAAGAAAAGTACATTTGACTCTTTTTAAAAGAAGTCATATATACTTCATGTGATCAAGTAATATCAATAATTTAATATAATTTTCTGGGTAAAATGTGTGAAAAATACAGTATGGAGGTCATCACCTTTATGAAAACAAGCTTTTTTGCAAGACAAATATGCAACAGGTTATCAGCCATTAAAGAACCTTAAATGTCATATTCTTTGAAGCGATGAAACATATTCAGTCCTGCAAAAGTCTTTTTTGGATGCCTGTTTAGACCTAACCCTGTGCGTGTGTGTGTGTGTGTGTGTACACTATGACATAACCCGCGGACATGGGTTCAAATCTCCGTAGTGCACGGAGCACGAATTAAAATTATGTAACCTGTGTGATAATATTATTTATTCGTATTTAAAAATTATGTTAATTTTATCAAGAATTCTGCTGTGATGAAAATTCATTCTTCTCGTCGTGTTCTAAGTGGTGCACAAGGCTTCGACGACAGTGAGCCACTGCTGACTGTCTGCAGCCCTCCAGATGATGATGTTCCCTGTCTGGCCACATTCAATTTTCTCTTTATCCACAATCCTCCTCCATCTCTCTTTGGGACGACCCCTCGGGCAGTGCGTCTGGTGACATTCTGGAAAAGGGATGTTGTTTGTGTCTTTTGATGAAGATCTTCATTTTTTATCTGGTTTGTCCAGAAGATGCCGATAATCTTCCTCGAGCACTTGTTTTAGAAGGTTTTGAGCTTTTGTTATATCACTGTTAGCTTCCAGCATTCTGAGCCGTACAGCAGCACACACAGGACAATGTTCCGGTAGATTATTAGCTTGGTTTGGGGTTGGAGTTGCTTGGACTTTCATTAGTATTTCAGCATACCGTAGGTTTGATTGACTTTGTTGATTCTAGTTGCTGCTTCTCCCTTCAATGTAGAAACTTTGTTACCGAGGTGTGTGAATTCATTAACTATTATCCGTATCTTATGGCTGTTTTGCTGAGTCTCTCTGCCTTTTCTTGCATATCTTTATGACGACTTGAAAGTAGACCAATGTCGTCTGCGAAGTCGAGGTCTTCCAGGGATGAAGCGTGTCCACCTGATTCCTCTTTTGATGTCCGCAGTTGTCTCTTTCATCAGCCAGTCAATTGCAAAGGTGAAAAGGAAAAGTACAAGGATGCAGTCTTGTTTCTCGCCTGTGTTGATGCTGAAGTAATCTGTGAGATGGTTGTTGCAGATGATTTTATACTGGAAGCCTTAGTGAGTAGTTTAATGATGTTTACAGGTCTGTTTAGAATATGTTGAAAGTGTTCCTTCCATCTGGCTCTTTCTCCCTTTCATTGGAGAGGATCTCCCCAGCTGCACTTATCAGACGTAAGTTCTGACGTCTTTCGTATTCTTCTTTAAGTTTTTGTGATCTTGTACAGAGTCTTTATATCCTGACTCTCTGATACTTGTTCTTCTTCTGCTGCAAGCTGTTAAGTGTTGTGCCGCTTGTCACTTCTTGCTCTGCATTTCACTTCTCTGCCCTTTTCAGAGTACTCTTGGAATATCATGTCCTTCAGAGAGGGTGATTTTGCCTCTAGTAGGTGTTTCTTAATCTGTTTTACCTCTTCAACAGCAGTCCAGGTTAAATTGGAGATCCATTCCTCTTTATGTGCTTTTGCTGTAGATGAGAATCCTCTTGCCAGTTTCTTTCATGACTGTGTTGAAGGCATGAATAGTCATTCCGTTTCATCGTGGAATATGCTGAACTTGTTCGTGGGCGTAAGGTTGAACTCTTGCCGGGCCTTGGAATCTTTTGGCTTGGCAACGTTTAGATTTTTTTTCTCCCAATCTAGCTTTTCTTGTCCCCAGGGCAAGCGTGGCTTCTAGCAGACTGTGGTGACTGCCTACATCAGTATGTATCTTGACTCGTAAGTAATTCAAAGAGTGTCTCCACTTTCTGTTGAACAGCACATGGTCTAGCCGGGGTCATGGGTGACCGAGTGGTCTAATTTGTTCGCCTTTACAGATCACTCACATCTTACCTCTGTCCGCGTGGGTTCAAGTCTCAGTGCGGCCATCGTGGGTATGTGAGAAAGCTTCCCGTAGGTCGATAGTTCTTCCGGGGGTCTTCCCGGGCACTTCTTTCACCAACTATACCGCCCGCCATGTACAGCCTATCATATGCTAAAAATGGCGTTAAACTCCAGAAAACTGAAACTAAAAAATACATTATATCTTGCCATCCGGGGACTTCCATGTCATCTTGTGGATTTGATTATGTTGGAAAAGAGTTTCTCAAATAACAATATCACTGTTTTCGCAAAGGTCACAAAGTTTTTCACCGTTATCATTTAGCAGTCCTCTTCCGTGTTTCCCCATGAACCGTACTCCATCTCTGTTGTCTGAGCCCGTTTGTGCGTTCAGATCGCCAGCAATGAGTAGTAGATCATACCTTGGTGCTACAATAACAGTTGAGTACATGCTGTCGTAAAAAAAGGATATTTTTCCTCATCGTTAGCGTCTTCTGTGGGAGCATAGCAGGTGATGATTGACATTTTGGGGAAATTTGAGTTGAAGCTGGCATACAGCAGTCCTTCATTGATGTGTTTCTATTTCTTGATGACCATGCTACGCCTTCTTTATGTTAATCGTCTTGTCTTTTTGACCATAGTATGGTGTCTCCTGTGGCCAGTATTTTTCCTTGCCCCTATCCATCTGACCTCTGTGATGCAAAGTAGACTCAGCTTGTATTAATGAATTTCCTGGAGAACATGTGCTAGTTTCTCAGTCCGATACAAAGTTCTTACATTCCAGCACCCAACGCAGATGGTAGTTTTGAGTGTCAGGAGATCTGTTTTCGGGGTTGTGGCTTCCTAGGGGATTTGGACTCCCTCCATCATGGCGCCAATTTCATGCTGGGTTTTGTTTTGCATCCGTTTCCTTTACCAGGGCTTGGGACTGGTGGGTTACACTCAAGGAGTGTTTCCAGGCGATGAAAAATCATGGCGTACTTTAATGATGCTATAGTTATTATAATTAGGTTCATGTCCAACACTAAAGCTAGACGAAGAAACTACGTCAACGTTTGTACGGAAGAGATTATACTTTTTGTTTTTCCTGCTTCCATATGTGTCAAATAATTGTTTTGTCAACTTAACTGTGACCTTTCACAGACTTTTTCCTTCTTCTTTTCTTGTGAATGTTTTTATGGAGTCTGAACCAAGTCAAAAATTATCATCTTCATTTTGTCTTTTATTTTCAATTGATGATTTTATTTTATTTTATTTTATTTTATTATTTAGACATACAATATTAAATTTTCAAATAACAAAACATTGCACTTAAATAAAACAGTTTTGATCAGTAGTCTCTTTCTAATATGCATATACTTAATTCATTATTTCGCACAGTTTATTTAGCTCTGTTTTTGTCTTCTTTTGTATGCTTCCAAATGATTACAAAACCAATCTTTGCCCTTCAAAATAACACTGGTGGACATAAGCCTCGCTTTACGCTGCATAAAGTTTGCTTGCTAAATGTCTGCAATGTTCTAGCTCAGAGTTCATAAACATATCTCATGCTAACACTCAGATTTAGCTTAAATATTTGACGTTAAATTGACTACTATCAAATGATTGGCCAAAAAGGCGTTAGAACTTTGAATTTACCTATATTCATGAGTGTGTTTTATAACCCACTTTAAAATTATTCTGAGGCCAGGAACGTGTCCAGAATCAGAAAACTCGTGACGACGAATTGATCAGCTTTGTAGTCAAGACACATTCTAATTGATTCTTGTGCTTGGCATACCACTTTAAATCCACAGTGAAGAATATACTTAGAACAAACTGGTTATCTCCCAGATTTTATCACGTGAGTACGTGAAATAACGCGCCTCATCTGAGCAGCAGCAAATCCATCATTGTGGGATTTATATTCCCATACAGACATCCTAATACAGAATACTCCTGAAGTGACCCCGCATAAATATATTCTTTATATATATATATATATATATATATATATATATATATATATATATATATATATATATATATATATATATATATATAAGGTTATAGATTAGTATTTGAAGCACATTGGTTTCGTTAGTAGCAGATGCATATCAATATCCGTATGAATACACTTTCGCTCATCTCATTTTTCCCTCTTGGTAGAAATTATTCTTCTGTTGATGACAATATATCTTGCATATGCATCCTTACTTTTCAATTTTACTCAAAATTATTTCAGAAACTGAAATTCGGCTTGGGAATTCCTATACACCCATCGGAGCTCTGGTCGGCGGAGTTATAGCGGCGGTAACTGTTTTAGTGATCATCTCAATAATCATATTTATTGTAAAAAGAAAAGGCTTTGAAGTCACACAAATATGTAAGTAAAGATAGTTTTACTTTATGTTGAATTTACATTCGTAATTATACGGACAAACTTACATGCAGACCGATAGAAAAACATCATGATCTCTTACCTTATAGGTTTTCATGCTTGATTAACAATTACCTTCTTTGCCATTGCTGCTGGACTCACTTTTGTACTCAATAGTTAAAAGAAAATCTGAACAGGCGATTACAGCATTGTATGATCTCCAGCTTTGTTTCACAAATAATGCTATGATAAACGAGGCCGAACATTTTCATTGAAATATAAATTGTAAAGCCCTAATACATCGACGTGCTACTTTTGTGTAATGAATGGAGAAAATGTGATCCATTTAGTTTGGCAATGTATATGTCATGTCCACATTTTTTTAGAAAGGGTGGATACATACTTTAACGACAAAAATATTAGCTTTTTGTTGTCCACAGATATGATGAAGAATATATCATTTTTGTATTAATTTCAGTAAAACAATGTATTTATGCTTGCGAAATTTTCCAAAAATAATTCCTTCAATCTGCTTCATTCTATACGATTTAGATCACATGAAGAAAATCATGGTTTTCCATGGAAACAAATCAAGATCGAGGAAAAGTGAATATCACTGAAACTTACACATAGTCTTTAGAAAAAGTTACTTGTGTACACGTTAAAAATTTTAGCCTTGTTTTATTTCTCTTAAACTGCTGGTTACTTTGTGTAACTATATTATAATGTAGCCATACATTCCGTTCTCTCTCTCTCTCTTTCTCTCTCTCTCTCTCTCTCTCTCTCTCTCTCTCTCTCTCTCTCTCTCTCCGTATACGGTGAATAGAAACAGAATTGTCAGTATAACTGCTCTAAAGTTTACGTGTATTTCTGTGTTTAATTTACTTTGCAGTGTGTATTCATATACCTTGTCTTATGGAAATTATATTTTTAAATTATCAACGAGGCTTAAGCATTAATGTACTATGTTCAATCTGCTCTTCATTTTTAATTTTATTATCACAGGTAAAAAGTCAAAGAGAAAAGACCAACTAGGGTAGGTTTTATTTATATTTGATTAGGTTTACTGCATAATCAATTTGGAAAAGTATGCACTTTTGGCAAGAAGTTATTAAAGAATGAAAATGTTGATTTTAAAAAAAATATATTAGTAAGGTTCTTTATTTTTGGTATAGTGTCAGGCGCATTTAGACTGAAATGGATTTTAGTATTGGTAATAAGTGCTTGGTAAAAGGAATTAAGATAATTCACTATTAGGTTGCAACAGATGCAGGTGAAAAAGTCACTGGTTGATATTCTACATCAACATTATGCTCTCTTTCTCATTTTGTTATATCTGAGTTTTAGAATGATGATCCGGCGTGTTGTTGTTTTCAACCTCTTCATAAGTCGTCAAAAGTTCTTTTACAGTTGCTAAAGGAAAACTGTTATGCAACATGTGATTTTTAATCATGTATAACTTTTGCTTGATTTGATAGTAATGTAGTAAAAAAAAGTCAGGAAATTGGGCTAACTTTGTCAAAAAATTTTACCAAGAATAATCGTGCTCCAATCAGTTTACCCCAGATTGAACATGTCTGAAGCAAATATAATGGCCAACTTTAAAAACTCAACACTTTTTTTTGCTGGTCATATGTTCTCTTTATACGCTTATTGACATTATTGTGCACATATTTTAAGGTAACTGGAAGTTGGAATTAAAATACAGGTATTTTAAGGTAACTGGAAGTTGGAATTAAAATACAGGTATTTTAAGGTAACTGGAAGGTGGAATTAAAATACAGGTACAAGTTCTTCCTTACATCTCTGAACGAGAGTAATAGTGCGCGGCACTTGAGACTAAAACGGGAATTAACATGATTTAATGTTAAACCTATGGAAATTTACCATTAAGCACTTGGGGGACGTACGGGAAATTCCACTGTTAAAATTGTCTATATGTCTGACAGTGGGGGTACATTGTAACATTGTAAGAAGCAGAAGGGGACGTACGGAAAATCCTATGTTAAAATTGTCCATAGGTTTAACATTGAGGGCAAATGGTAACATTGTTAGAAGTGGTTGACCGCAAACGAAGATCATGTTGTAGGTGTCCGTGAATTTGCTTATATTGTACTGATGATATAAATAGTTCTAAACAGAGGAACCAATTCATAATAACACTAAAGTGGATGTGGCTAAAAGTACCTCTGAAATTCCGAAATTGTCATCGACTTTAGAGGAGACTGAAAATTATCTTGAAAAATGTTTTAAAATTTTGTCTAGACTAAAAGTAGTACTAAAATTCCAAAATTATAACGGACTTTAGCAAGGACTGGAAATTTCCGGAACATTAGAGTAGATTGGCTTAGAATATATATATATATATATATATATATATATATATATATATATATATATATATATATATATATATACACTAGGCACCAGGTCACTACACACAGTGTGTTGGATAGTATGTGTGCTATCTGAGGTCAACAACTTCTTATAATACTGAAACAATGTAGACCCATTTGAGGTCAACTAATTCTAACAGTGTTACCATTTACACCCAATGTTATACCTATGGAAAATGTTAATACTGGATTTCTCGTATGTCCCCCAAGTGCCTAATGGTCAATTTCCATAGGTTTGACATCAGCTAATGTTAATTCCCGCTTGAGTCTCAAGTGTCGCACATTACTACTGGCGAGGCAGTGCATTGGTTTGAAATATGTTTTGCGCCCGTGCCGCACACTTAATCACACGTGTGTGTGTGTGTGTGTGTGTGTGTGTTATATATATATATATATATATATATATATATATATATATATATATATATATATTTGTTCTAAACAGAATACTAGTATACGGCCCTCCTTTCTGTGGTCAGTTTTAAAAGATGTTTAGTATATTTCTTGACTTGTTTTTTTATTAGATCTCTGCCTACTATATTCCCAACATACGTCAATACTTCTCTTGGCGTTGAAAACAGCATGAAAGAGTATGAAGGTCTAAACCACAACAAAGCTGAATCAACTCCATACACTGAACTTCAAGGTAAGTCAATTTATTCAGTTTACCTAGTCTGAGTCATGTGATTTTGTCGGCCGTACTCAAACAATCTGTTTCCTGCTGCTTGAGTACAGTGTGTGTGTGTGTGTGTGTGTGTGTGTGTGTGTGTGTGTGTGTGTGTGTGTGATATTTGTAAGTAATTGGTATATTCTTTATCTCTTGAAAATTGATCATTTAGGAATGGTAATTATACACGTTTTTCTCTGTACAAACGTTTGCCGGTGCTCTGGAACGATTTTGAACTCATGCCGTCTTGCTGCGGCAAACGTTGGATAACAGCAAACCCTATATGATTTCTATACTATTGACCAATATACAAACATAATTTAGTCACAATTATATTTTCTACATTTTGTCAGAAGTTTCTAAGGTAAATTTGTATCTAAACAATATTTCAGATCAGTAAGAATTTTTCTACAGATAAGATATGTACACAACAACGACACATGTATATAAATTTCAAATCAATTTTTTTTCGTCTTATAAAATTATATGCTATATTTTATATTGACACGCCTTCAGAAAATTGAAATTCAAATATTTTCGAGTTTTCACAATAAATGGCAACTATATGTTTATCTGGATTTGTTTATTTTCAAAGTCATGTAACTAAGTTTACCACAATATGAAACGTTGAATCTGCGCAAAGAAAACAAATTATCAATGCATTTGACCGTAATTATGTGCGCAATTCCTTTAAATAATTTCAGAAAGCACCAATCATTGTATCATAACCTGTATGGCTTTCCACAATCTAGTTTATTTATTTCTTACATATTTTGATTGGGTCCAGGCAACAAGCAATGCCTATAAATACGCATGATTTACATTATTATTCATTTAAAAAGAAATGGTAACAATAAATATGAATTAACTTATTGCATAAAATTACAGATATATAGACTAATTTCTTGTGAAAATGAAGAGGAAACAAAAAAGAGGATAGGAGAAGGGATGATGTATATTTAGTTCCGTACAAGCATTACAGCCGTTAAGAATAACTGGATACATATAAATATATATGGCCTTCTAAGAAGGGGTATCAAAAAAAACATTGAAACTATTCATTACCACCAATATTATATTAAGCGCTTGTTGTTATGGAAGATTTGATACTCCATACTTTCTGTTTTCTTAATTATTTCTCCTTTTCTCTTTAGATATACAAGCTGATTGCAATGCAGGTACCATCATCTCTGCGAGGTAAATGAGATTATTTCAGATCACCTTAAAACTTAAAATAATTCCTACCGACAAACAAACATACACACATGGGTACATCCATCCATCATATATATATATATATATCACTGTGGGAAAGCAGCAGCACAGCTGTCAACAGAGAGAAAATACTGCCTGCACGCAATTTCTGACATGACATTATTTAGTATGAAATTTATGTCTCAAACAGTATACAAACATCATCTCAGCGAACAGTTTACGAGTGTTCGAACGTTCCTTAAGAGATCTTAGCAAAACGTGCACTAAAACATTCATTTTCATTGTCTAGTCTCACTTTTTATTTCAGAATACCGAGTGACACCTATGACAAACTTCAGCCAAATGGAAATAGTGATGAACATTCATATGCATCTTTAGGACAAGAAGTACATTCCGAAGGTAAATTGACCATATTGAGTGTGGCAATTATTATTCTTAGTATAGTCATACACATACGAACAATAAATATTTCTTTTTTTACCATGGTTTTTTAAAATTTATTTTATCTATCGATCTTCCTTTTCTTTAAATATTCTCTCTTATTTCTAGTGTATTCCAAGTTATGCATATTCTGAATACAATCTGTTAAAAAAATATCAGATTTACAATGGCAAAGATTCCACACATATTTAATGTATTTCATAATATTTGCTGGGACAAATGTGACCTCACAGAGTAGAATATTAAAAAAAGTCACACACACACACACACACACACACACAAATATATATATATATATATATATATATATATATATATATATATATATATATATATATATATATATATATATATATAACCAAGCTGCCTACTTGCGATATACAGACAGCAGCAGTAGTTGTAGTATATGGGACAGTTGAAGTAGAATAGAAGTAGAAGATAACTAACGGTAGAAACCTATATCAAGGCAGAGGCTTCTAAATGAATACTTACTACAAATGACCAAAAACATATTTCTTGAAATAATAAAATACTTTACTTTCTCTAAGTGTGCTACGTTGTCAATTATTTTACAAAACATATAACCAACTTTGCATTGTCTTAAAATATAAACTACACGTCGGAATTTCAAAAAGTCTTGCTACAATATTACTTCGTGTCAAATATTATAAGAATGCTATTCTCTGGTTCTGGCTGTTGTCAGTTTGAGTGGCCATTGACTCATTCATAGATGTAACCTATGCAACTATCAGCAATTCTTGACATGGTATGCATCGTGTTTACTGTCATCAATAATAACCTAAGTCATATAAATATGCAAAGACACTGAATTTATATTTGACAGCTCCATCTTGGGTACTAATATTGCTTTATATTTCTCTACTTATGTGTGTTACATATATGTTTAACATATGTAACGTCATATGTTTTACGTATGTAGAAATATTTGTATGTAAAATATATGCTGCCAAATGTGTTTTATACGTAAATCCAGACATACGTTATATATATATATATATATATATATATATATATATATATATATATATATATATATGTGTGTGTGTGTGTGTGTGTGTGTGTGTGTGTGTGTGTGTGACATATCTTTCAGGCGAAAATACATATACTAAAGAAAATAGGCTACCATTTAAAATGTTGGTATGATTTGATTTAGTGATGCTCTTTTCAGAGCAATGGGTGTTTCAATTTTCAGCTTAACGATAAAAATGTTGCTGTATGCCATTGTAATAATATGTTTCTAATTGCAGTTGGACATAAGTCGTACGAAAACACAAGAATAACTACTTAGAATCATCACGGAGTCAAAAAGAATCGAAAAGTTAAATTGTCAAGGCGGACTTTTCCGGATCCGTATAAAAGAGAAAGTAAAAGACATAATGCTGGAAAATTTATGTCACCTATATGCTTTCAAAGATGTCATCATGGTGAACAGATAAGAGTTCACGTCTGATAAAATACCCTTTTTAATTGGAAAGTTGGTGTTAATTAGGCTCATTGCAATAGAAATATTGTATATATTCTAATATATTCTGTGAGATAAACCAAACGTATAAGTTCTGACATTTGTAAGGCTTCTATATCCTTGGACTGCCAAGTTATATATGTTAGAGCCATTTCGATATCAATATACATGAACAGGAAGTGAGCATTATGAATAGAATAGCAATCTCTTTCACAGAATGAAAGGAGTAGGGAAATCAATGACGTCATTTTCTTTGAGCAATAATCTCTAGTGATACTCTTGAGACTGATTTTCGTTAAAGCCATTAACAGGACATATCCTCTTTACTCTAAATTTGGTAAGGCCATGGCTGTACTGTCTAGACAGTCTTGGAAGCCAAACGCATGGCCAAGCTGCCTAGTTGTGATATACAGACAGCAGCATTAGTTGTAGTATATGGGACAGTTGAAGTATAATAGAAGTAGAAGAGAACAAACGGTAGAAACGTATATCAAGGCAGAGACTTCTAAATGAATACTTACTACAAATGACCAAAAACATATTTCTTGAAATAATAAAATACTTTACTTTCTCTAAGTGTGCTACGTTGTCAATTATTTTACAAAACATATAACCAACTTTGCATTGTCTTAAAATATAAACTACACGTCGGAATTTCAAAAAGTCTTGCTACAATATTACTTCGTGTCAAATATTATAAGAATGCTATTCTCTGGTTCTGGCTGTTGTCAGTTTGAGTGGCCATTGACTCATTCATAGATGTAACCTATGCAACTATCAGCAATTCTTGACATGGTATGCATCGTGTTTACTGTCATCAATAATTTTAACATACATACTCTACCGGTCTATACGCCTGTTTCCGGTAGGTGAGGATTTTTTTTTTTTTTTAACTCTCATCTTATCCTTCACCTTTTCCTAAAATTCTCTCTTTATGTTGTAACAGAAACAGAATTGTTTTTAAATTAAAAGAGGTAAATATCGGGAATATATGCGATTATGTTGTTGCAATAAATGTTTAGTTGCTAAACACAAATAGCAGTCAAGAAGGATCTTATTCATAATCAGACTCAAAGGCCTCAAGGAATAGCACTGAGCCAATCACTTTTTGAACTACCCGAATATTGGTTTCTGTTTGGTAGAGTTCTAGTAATGACGTAATTACGTAATAGTAAAATTGTGTATTTTTTTTGTTTTGTTTAGGTTGAAGGGGGGGTGGGGTGTTCTTATGTTTCTTTTTTTTTTTTTTTTTTTTTTTTTTTTTACATTTGCATTTCTGATTCCTGGTAATTTTACCCACTTCCTGAGAGCGTTTAGTAATTATTTGGCTTGCAAAACAAATTATGCGACAACATTCTTTTCTGACCCAGATATTAGTTCATAAGTTAATTTCAATATATGAACAAAAATATTTAAATATGCAACATATCTCCATGCTAGTTCAAGATTTTATTCGGCTAAATGAGGGAATCTGAATCACTTTACTGATTCAAAGACAGTCTCCCCACAACAGTTGCATGCGTTACAATCAACAACAAAATGTACAAAGAAATCAAAGAGAGCAAACTAATTCTTAATGAACTATAAAACATGTATATAAATGTAAAAATTTGAATCTACATGGAAGCAAATATTCGGACGTCAGTATCGTCTTAATAAAAACTAAAAGACGAGCAATTACCTCATAAATTCATGTTTGTTTTCATGCGTTAGAATCAACAACAAAATGTACCATGAAACTATAAAAAAAAGCATAATTCCCAACAAAGTACAAAACCTATATACAAACGTAATAATTTGGATCAACCTGGGAGCAAATATTTTGACATCAATATCTTCTTAAAAGATATAAACATACGAAATATTACTACCTTAATTTGTATATGTTTTAATATGCTGATTCCACAGAGTACTATATAATCGACCGATTTCCCAACATGTTAAAGTTTTACAATCGGAATGAAGAATTTTAAGTTCATCATTTTACAATGGGAATATCGAACATTTTCCGACGCTGCATACTTTTGGTAAGTGATTATTTAAACTCAAAGTTTTGTTCCTAATGCAGCTTTATACACGAAGGAATAAAAATCCACAACTAAATCCAGAACTGCATATATCTTCCCAGCAATGTTTTCCAGAAAGGTATTTTGTTTAAGATTATGTTATCAATAGAACGACTTACAGGCAAATTGCTTGTACGAGGGGTATTTTAAAAGTTGTATATTAGTGCGCTGTACAACAAATATATTAAACATAGATGACAAAGTAATGCCCGTGATAATAGATATATATTCCACTGTGTATCCAGCATCTTCATCAATTGCTCCTTTCTCAGCAGCCACTTCTCGCTCACCAATCGCAGACAACAGTCTTCCAGAACGTAGGTCATATTCCATTCATATTCCATGGACTCACGACCATCTTTAAAACGGTCAAACCACCTCAAAAGTGTAGGATATGAAAGGAAATTACATCCGTAAACTTATCCAAGTCATCCTTTATATCATTCGAAGAGTACCCAAGAGCACCCGGATTTTGCACTATGCTCTTTGCTCAGTATCAGAATTGTTCTCCTTCTCCGACATTTTTACGTCACTATCACATCACCCCTTTAAATATATGCTTACGGGACAACGAACCATTTTTCTTGTTGCAGCTTTGAGGCTGTGCACTGGGTTGTCATATATTACCAGCAGAGAATTACATTTTTACATTATGCTGAACAAGAATATTATAAAATGACAAGACTTGTTATACGCTTTTTAATATGTTTTATTTACTTTATGTCTTGTATTTATTGGGAACCTTTGTTGAAACAAAATCATTGGTATGGGTCGTGGCAGATTTGTTAATTGGACTTAGGCAATGAAATGAATAAACTTGTACTTCACTAGCCCTTTTGGGTCTGATTAGTTGTTGTTTCTGTTGTTTTTAAAACTCGCAAATACAAATGGCTATGCATCTTTTCAAGAAGAAAAGAATTAATATCTAAATATAGAGGATTATCGTTACCTTGAAAAAAACACTGAGCAAGAAATCAAAATGCCTCCATATTGAAAAAAAATGCCCATTAGTGTCTTGGCATTTATATTTAAATCTACCCATTATGATTCATAACTTTCCTAAACAATTATATCTTTCAACATATTTCATGTGTGAAGATGAAATCCTCAACCAAAACTCTTAACGTCAGTAACAATGGCAATCAGAATCTAGCATTGCTTCTGTCACCTTTGAAATATTTGAAATTCAACAATATCAAAACCTTTGTTTTCATGTTCCATCATAAAGATTTTATGAAAATAATAAAAGAAATGGTCCCATCTCTACGAAATGACAAAAATATTTCTATGAAGTAATATTATTCAAATTTGATTGGTATGGCAATTTTATGATGAAATATCCGCAGAGAGTCTTTCATCAACACAGTGGTTTATAATGTTGTTCTTGTTTTCCTCGTATATTTCCTATGGTAACAATGTGTTACGTAATACCTCATTGTCGTATGTCATTTTGTATCAAGTTTGATTCAATAGTGTTATCATGTTGTCACGGACGTTAATGTTTGTCGTGAAAACGAGCACGTAGAGATTGGCAAACAGTATTTAAAAATATCAAACGATTTTTTTTAAAAATTTAGATTGTTATAGGATCTGTACATTCGAATCATCAAAAAGACTTTCATTGTAGTCATTGCAGAGAAAATACCATTAAGCCAGTTAAGCCCTTATTTTTGACAAGAAAAAGAGGTGCATTATTTCGAGCGAGTGTCCAATTCAATTTAACCGATTTGAAATAACAAAGACAACATTTTTCAAAGTTCATTATAACTTAGCAATACATTTCGCATTATATTGGCTATAGTATTTTTTAAAAAAGCTACAGATGTTAATGAAACTCGAGAGACATCGATAAGTTTACATTTTCTGCATTGTTTGTTTTACGTGGACAGTTTTCGTTCATAAAAGAGCTTTTGTGACCAATTTATTATATGAAATCAATATAAACGTTTATATTGCTGTCGAATGCAAAAAAAATAGCAAAGATTCAATATACCACACATGACAAGCGACATGGAACTTTTGACCAAAAAGTCATATTTAAAGACAAATACCATAAGAAAAAGTATATGATGTCATCCAAACTTTTATATTTTCTTTGAAGAAAGCAATGGATTTAACATAACATTAATAAAATTGACAGTCTGGTCTATGTACTTCAACAATATGGGTGCAAAATGGAATGCCTACATTTTTCCTGGAATAACTTTCAAACTTGCGATCAGTTCCTGGCAGGTGAATTAGAAATTATTAAACTATTTGCTTCTGATATTGAAAGGAGAGGTATAACATCGTTACAGAACAAGATTTCATATTTCTATTAGATTAAGACCCGGCAAGCTCTGTTGAATTTGTATGCAGCTTAGATTATACGGATTCAATTGAGTCTTAGATTATACGCATCCAATTGGGTCTCAGATTATACGGATCCAATTGGGTTTTAGATTATACGGATCCAGTTGGGTCTTAGATTATACAGATCCAGTTGGGTCTTAGATTATACGGATCCAATTGGGTCTTAGATTATACGCATCCAATTGGGTCTTAGATTATACGCATCCAGTTGGGTCTTAAATTATACGGATCCAATTGAGTCTTTCCACATGGGCAGATGACCCACAACAAAAAGAAACTGCACTTTTAACAGGTTATCGAAAATGGAAACCTAGATCAAAGCACAATCACTTTGACACTCGAAGTGATCCCAGAGCAATTGGTATTGATTTCTCTGCTGTGCCAGTCCAGGCTTTTTTTACAGAAGAAGAGAGCTACGGTTAAAGACTTACTATAGCTGTAAGACAAATTACAATTTGCATGTTGATATCTGCGCCAGCTAGAATATTCTTATCCAGGCTGCTCAATTTACTGAGATCACTGCTAGATAACGTTCAAAAACACGTCACACCTGATGTTTTCCGATTAAACTTAAGGTGGTGGACAAAGTTTTCATCAACTCATAATGGCATCTCAATAGTATTTCTTGATAAGGGATCTCAGCCGGATGAAGTAATATCATGTGAGGCATGTCTCACAGATTGTAACGGAATTCCCAATACAAGCTTGGTTCATCTTCCGTTCCTACAGCAAAAAACACATTAATGAGTTCGAGCTTCTGCCGATGTTGGAAGCACTAAAACCTTACCCCCACACCATCCACAAAACACCAAACTAAAAGGGGAAATAATTTGGGTGTAGTGTGACAATTCCACCTCTATTTTTATGGCTTTAAATTCGGGTGCCAAAAATAGATCTTTTTGTCAAGCTTCTTGGAGAGAAATGTTTTGTTTAGCAGCAAGGTAAGAGTTGTTCGAGATTCACGCATATCATTTATCTGGAGAAAGCAAGCATTTAGTTGTCTGGCTTTAACGTTGGCATCTGTATTTGCAGTATAAACAAAGATTTATGGAAACCACTGCTGGTCGCAGCTTGGTAGAATCCAAGGTGTCTGAATACTATTTCGAATTTTTACATACATTGTAATACACTAACCTTATTTGTTACAGAAAGTCAAGTGAGAACGCTCATGTCAGGTGTGAAACTACAAGACACTCTGCATTTGCTAAGTGCATATAAAGGAATTTGAAAGTACAACAGAATACTTACTTACTTTTTTGTACATAAGCAACGAGTTTTTAGACGATAAAGGCAATTAAAAATGATCTTACTGGTGTCAGACTTATGCACTTATTCTTAGATTAACAAGATTTAGGCCCATAGTCATGAAAATTAAAATTACTGTTAATAGGTAACAGGAGATTTAAACCTAATTTACCCAAAAGAGTCTTACCATCACACCCTCGATCACGATGGAGATTCACAAAGTCACGAATTAAAATGATCCAACTGATGTGTCGTTTTGGTGTCTTTTTTATTATTGTATTTCTTATGGTTCGTCAATTTAATACGGTTTCCGACTCTGAATTAAGGTTTTACGCACTCCCATTCCTCACCCTCAAAAAACAAGAAACAAACTGTTATGTACGATGTTTATATAATATTATAAATATTTTAGGAAATTATAAATGTTTCTTCACTTTAATATTTGCTTAAATCTTAATGTTATCAGGAAAAACATGTTTAACTAGTGTCCTTGAATTAGGTTGTTTTGATCAATATGTTTTCTCAATTTGAAGGTCAAGGTTGAATTTTGTTTACAGTTAAAATTCCATTAAGATGACTCATGTTCTAGAACATTCTGTCATGTGACCAATCTTTATAGATACCATGTTTGGTGGACATTTATTCAGTTTTGACATTACCATCAGTCTTGTAAAGAGCTATTACAGTTGTGAAAATTCATTCCAAATTCTAAGAGAGGAATTATTTTAAATATTCATGGATTATAACAGTGCTCATAAACTTTTGGATTTTGGATTTTAATTGATGATTTTGGAATTTAGGTGAACTTATTCAGAGATTTTGGAATACTTCATTTTGACATCAGCACATCAAGATTTCTAGTACATCAGGACTTTGGAGACCATTAGGACATCATAACATTCAAGGACACAGCCGTGAATTCGGAACATTCTATATTTAGGACTTGTGATTAGAACAATCATTCTTATTGGATTAATAGGATTTCAAAACACATTACTGTAAGTGACTTTTTGATTTTTCATTTTAATTATCTAGTAATAAATTGCTTGTTGATTTTTACTTGATTTGTTGGTTTCACTTTCTTTCTGTTACATTTTTCTTAGACCATAGAGTCGTAACACAAACAAAAATTTGACAACAGACAATACTTTGGTCATTGACATAGCACGTGTTGTTTTAATCAGCTGGTCCAAACGAATTCATTTTGGGAAAAGACTTCTCAAAATTCCATTCCAAATGTAACTATATGAAATTCGCCACTGTGCCGTGTTAAGGTTTTTGAAAATATGAGTAACTTAAGTCAACGCCAGCTTCAGCATGTCTTCCAATATTTCTTAAAAAAACAAGTTTATATTACATACAAAGACTTGCAAAACTAGTAACTGCTGTATCGATATGCCCGCTTTTTGAACATAAAATCTTAATTTATGGGCTTATGATAATCTGATGCATTATCGAATTATATATATTTTTTAAGATTGAAAAACCAGGTAGATCTCGATAGGTTTCAAGTTATGATACATGGGCTATATCCCTAGGGTAGAAATGAACCCCAGGGTCAATATTAATTGCATGTATACATTTGTCTCTTCATGCCTAGTAAGGGTTATAAAACACGGCTCTAAACAATTTCCAAGTTATTACCCAGGGGCGAAGTTCTTTGGGGTAGGGAAAGAGTCTGGGACATTACCCAGTCATCCAGGCCTGCCAGTCAGACATGTGTTGACCCTTAGATCATTGATTACAAAACTGATTCTAAGACACGTGAGACATAAAATTCAAGATTTTTTTTTTTTAAATTTATGAAAAATCACCCGCATTCCCAGGGGCACGATCAAAATTCCGAAAGTGTTGGCACAGTTAACACCTTTAGTGTTATCAATGATCCAAGTTTAATGTGTCTAGCTTCAACGATGTACAAAGAGTTTAAGGAAATTACACACGGACGGACGGACGGACTGTATCAGCTATACCTGTGTTTCTGTAAATGCCAGGCGATAAAAAAACATCGTCACCTAGTTGATTTAATGGGCAGAAATACATCTATTTATTCATAGCACAGTTTCAAAAGAGGGATGGGGTTACTTGGACATTCAGGTCCCACGTACTGTCCTCAGTGATTCAACGTGGAGAGTCATGGGGACCAATAAAAGAGTCTTTTCACAAAACAGGGATTAAATTAACACCTTTCGATATCAAAATGAAATATATCGCACAAAATACTGCTGTGCTTAAGGTTTCTTTAGCTGATCAATAATTTGGCGTGATAATTGAATAACTTGAAGATTTAAAAAATAATCTCAGTCAAAAAGGACTATGATGTCACACAAGATCTGAGAGGAAGTGCAAATTCTGACAATATTGAAGAGCATTTATATGTACCTGTGATTAAGCCACTCTCGAACACGTGTGCAACGATCAATTTTGATGATGCTAGAGTAACATTTTACAACAAAATAGAGTGTAATCCAAAGTCGCCCGGGACAGCTCTTTGTGTCGGATCAAACATGTTCAACTGTGTTTCATGTATAGAAAAGAGGATACGTAAATTATTTGAAGATATTATCGAAGAAGGCTGGACACGAATAGAAGTTGCAGCTGACAGCACAGGTAGTCAGTTAGATGCAACACTACTTATCAAATGCTGTTCAATGGAACAACTCAAAATAATTAAAAGGAAACAGATTTCATTTTTGGCTTTTTGAGACGTATAAAATATATGCATACGTATGTCACATGTTTATATTGTAATTGACCTTGTCTACTTGAGTCAATCATTATACCGATCTTTTTTATTAATATTTTATTTTATTTATTTTGTTAATAATTTTTTTTCTTTTTTATGGGAGAGGGGACGTTATTTATTGCAAGATATTCTCATCAACTATGTATTCGTGTCAGTACATATAAAGTGTATTTCTCCTCAGAAAACCCCAAAACAGTTTCATATTTCGATCAAATCGTTACATCACGGAGATATAAAAATAACAGAAACCTTCCAAAATTCCATTCCAAAGTTAAAAATCAGATTCTGATACCAATGGTTAAATTTTCATATATTTCATGTATGCTTGATAGAAGGATTATTTGTATGATATTTATCGACTGAAAATTTAGTGAATAATAACACAACGAATATATGTACAAATAAAGACCGGAAATGCGATGCTTGCGTTTGAACAAAACCTGGACTAGCAAAAATTACACATGTCCGTCATTACAAATGCCATCAGCCTCGTGAATGTCAGGTTTCACTGTGACTATGCAATGTTGACTATAAGGCAACACTTTCATTTGTGTAGGTCTAGTCTTTACTACAGCGTAGGATGTGGGTTTGGATAGCACTGTGGCAATCAATCCAATTCGCACATAAATTGTCCCCGGTTTGATCCAAGTTCGATGGTTTCCTTGAGTCCAATGGTTTACTCCAACCTCAAAACCACATCATGCTAATATTTTCTGTCGGAAACACGTCGTAAAGGTTTAAAAAAAAAACTTGTTTTGATAATGACGTCATAGTTAAAGTTACAGAATTATGACTTTCAATCAATTTATAATACTCTTTGTAGTAAATGTAATTCAAGTTATACTGTACCGGTCCGAATCCAGCTTTGAAGTAACTAGCTCCGTGACAACACAAATAGGTATGGATACTGCATCAGGTCGAAGTATGCCATTTCCTTTCGGATCGATGTCATGAAAGTCGCTGAAAAACCTATCAGCATGTAGACTGCAAAGAGCTCGGAGATCATACGAACTTGAAGGTAAAAAGGGGCACATTTTGGATTCTTTGTTATTGGAATATCGTTGATGAAATTGCCAGGTGGAGGAAAGGTTCTAGAGTTAACGTTTCTTAACAACCAATCCCAGAGGACTAGCCATTGGTGTACCCTGTACATTGCATATATTGCTGGTTCATCATCTGACATGCACCAAGATCGCATGGCGTTGGAAAATTCATTTCTTTTGTATTGACCGTATTCTCGCAAAATTTTTAAACATCGATGTTAAATGTGATCAAGGTAAATTATATGTTTGCTTGTCAATTAAATTTTCTAACATTAACACACTTAAACCACGTGTGTTGTACTTGCAGTTTGCAGCAACTACGACTCTGAGAAAGGTATTTCTAAAGACCCTGACAAATGCAAGCCCTTTGAACACGCAGTCACACGTGCATTGGTCATGATATGGTATTGATCAACGATGCTGAAGTGTAATATATTTAGGACATGATCGAATTAGGGCCTGTACTACCATGTTATGTTTAAAATGCCTGGTCTCTTGTTGGAATTCCAGTCCGTATCGGCAGATTAGTTTTCCATTCATCATACTTGGAGTCACAGATATGTTCAGCGTAAGCAACATAGTGTTTGCTGTGGTAGTAGCTTTACTATCTCCTCTGCCATTTTCTTCAGAGTCAGTGGATTGTTCCGCTTTCTTGACTAGTATACATTTCTGCCAGCTATACATTCTGGTAAGTCTGATAATGATGGTTTCACTATTTGATCTTTTGCCGTACTCCGTTCACTTTTTGCTGCATTTGCCCTCAGCATGAAGAGCTTTTGCTATTTAAATAAGCTCGTCTTTCGTAAAACTTTTAATCATTCATTCTCCACTACTCAATTTTTGTTTAAATTCAGACTTTAAAATACTTGCTTTCCGACACTTCTATTTTTTTTTCCGTCCTTTTCTCTCTTTCCGGAAGAACACAAAGTATCTTAGCTCAAAGGCTTGTTTTTCTTGTTCTTCATCAGGAGCAGATACACCTTGCTTATGATGTTCTTATGTGAAGACTAAGTTTTCTGAAGTCTCTTCCAGAGATACATAATAACTCTTCTCGAGATGTAAGTCTACAAGCTGTGACCCCAATGATTCGTCGAACATAGCACCATACGAACGGCCACAATTCTCCAAACTGGTAGAGTTTCCTTTGTTATTGTCAGCGGGCAAAGAATAAATTCTCTGTCGATCTCACGGTCCTTGAATTTGTCAATACATACTTTATGAGTTGCCTCACTGACATCATTTTGTAAAGTTTCGAGTCTCTGATTTTTATTATATGTTGTGACCATATTCTGGGAAGTCTTGAAGGGCCGATATCCAGGGTTAGAACTGAAAGTCGTTTTCCATAACCTCGCTGGCCTGGAGTTTATGAGCATCTTGAGCTCCATACGTGGTAATTTGTTTAATGATCTCTGGTTTTGTTGTTTGCTATGCCTCCTTCCAAATATCGTTTTGTAATTGGAGTAGTGTAGGTGGTTTTTCACAATAATCACGACTGCTAGGTGGTACAACTGTCCATTGAAGGAGGTGACAGGAACATACGTGCCCCTTTTATGACATTTCAGAAGGACATGCTGGAGAGTTTGAGTATCTCGGTTCTGACATTGTATCCTTGAAGCCCATATGCAATAGATATAACATGTAGAAATTGGATTTTGTATAATCAGTCAAGATCTGTTAGGATGTACACCAATACCTCTTTTAGTTAGTGAGCTTGTTTAAACAACTGCTTTGCACGAAACATCAACTCTTCAACTTTCCTCATTGCAAGGTGGGTAGGCAATATGTCCATTTGCATATAATGGCGTTTTTCTTTCGCTTTCATAGCACGCTGAATTTTTCAGGCAGATAATGTTCCCTGTTACAGAGGTGATATCTGCCACAAATTCAACGTTTGTTTTGATTAAGGTTTCGACTGCTTTCAGTAGCATTTTTACTACAGGAGATGTTCCGGTGGGGTTTTTGGCAACTTCTGAGTTGTAAACTCGGAGGATATCTGACCACATGCTCTTCCATAAGTCCTCATGAAAATGAATTAAGAGAACAGCCGTGCTTTCTCAGGAATTAGAAATGAAAAAGAATCGACTCTCATTCGTGGCTTTCATTTCTACAATGACTTGTGTCACATAGTACTGGTAAAAGCTGGTACTGGACAGATGTCTTTTTTAAAAACAAATTGTATAGACATTCGGAAAAGGACTCATTATCTCGACTCCCAAGAATTGAGCTTCTTCAGGTTCATCTCTTTAAGTCAACATGCAACGTCCCTCTTCAATAAATTTCAGCTCCATTATCTTCCCACAAAAAGTCCCAGTGGAATCTATTTCATACTTGGATTCCATGTTCATGAAGTTTGCAGTTGTACAAGTTCTGGTCGTTTCTCGTTCTCGCTTTGAAGACATGTGTAGTTTTCTCTTGTTCATCAACTTTGAAAGAGCCTTTTCCTGCATCAAACAGAGTTTGAGTACAGACTCGTGGTAATAGCCGAAATCTCTTCTATAACATCAAGCAGTCCATGAATTGTATCACTGATCTTTAAAAGATGCACAATAATGGCACTGATGACCAATGCAAATTTTGACCTTTGCGGTCCAGCCCAACTTTGTCCAGAAATGTATTCTTTCTTTATCTTCGCCTCTCATTGATCCCTAATGTGATTGGTTATGATCTATGTCAACTCTTCCTCAAATCTGCTTATGCATAAGCTGACATATCTGTCAGTTTTTTTTAGTCCAAAGAATTTGTGCATTTTTCACTATTTTCTCGCACGTGTTGCCATAGCCTGCTGTTCATTTAGTCTCTTGTCTCTGAGGGACTTGTTTGACTTTTCAAAATCCAAATAAATGCGTTTCACTCTTCTCATCATTTGGAGCGTGCATGATTTTCTTGCCATCAACATACATCTTGTATGCCTTGTTATCCTTTGAAGACTCAAGAACCTCAAGGATGTTTTCCAAAATGCCGGGTTTTAAGTTAGCATGGTCAGAACCCTTGACGGATACTGATGTCAGACTCTGTGCTATTGGGACGAAGAAATTAATAGTTGTTTCAGACGAGTCGTAACAACTCTTCCTAGAAGTACCATCAATAACCTGACTAGGACCTTGACAATCAGTAGCATACATTAAGGAACAGAAGATGAACTATGTTGTCTGTATGAAATTCTCCTGCTGCCAAAAGTCGAATATACCGCATAAAGTCGTCTATCTGGTCCACACGTATCAATTCATCTTCGCCTTTCGTCAGAAAATTAAAGCTCCTCTAAAAGATATTCTTTTTAATTAACACATTCTTCTTCGAGAGGCAAGCATCCCAGATCTTCAGTGATATTTTCAAGAACGGAACTTCAGATTTTTAACTAAGGGACTGTCCGTAATATTTTTGGAGATGCAATAATGCTTTCATTTTCATCAATTTAAATAAATAGTGTGAACTGGTTTGAATCTGAAGTCCCTGGTTTGATATATTAATTTGCTAGTTTCGGTACATACCAATCTTACTTTAAACATCAAATGAAATTCTGAATGTTTTTCTTCAAATGATGAATAATCTTTCCAAAACTCTCTTATTTGGTAGTACAGTAATAGCATGAAAACATTTGATGCATCTTCTTTCAGTCCTACAATTAGGAAATGTGTGAAAAAGCTACAGAAGGAGTCAATGGTATCTTAGGCAGACCGTACAGTGCACGCACACACGCAAAAATGTGCATGCAAAAAAAAAATTCATTTGTGTGTAGTTGCTTTCCACGTTGATCACTGCCAGTCGTATATGGATGTAATGACCATATATAGAATATCTTCATTTTTTTGAATTTATAAAACTAGCTGTTCTAAGATGTGGGTATTAACTACGTACATGATGTTGTTTATCCATAAATAATTTAGAAAAGCTTATCTGATGAAACGACCTGTGTACTATTTTGCAACAATCTATAAGCAAAGGAGCGTAAACCCTACACGTAGAAAGGTTACAAAGATGATTTTTTAAAAACAAAATATATATTTAAACTGTTGCTAGGGTGGCCATTCATCCGGTTTTATATCGGACAGACAGGTTTTCCGTTGGTCTGCCCCCTGTCCGGTACTGATACGGCACTGGACCCCTTTATGTCCGGTATTTGCTTATTATTTTGAAACGCCCAGCTTTTAAGAACCACAAATGAAAGTAATATTACTTGTCTTCGTTGGTTAATATATGTGTCATTTATTTAAGATCGCAATTATATTGGTCCTGCGAATGCAAAGATCCTAACGAACTTATCCATTTGTGCGTCATTATGACGCCCTTACATAGGTTGGATTGGGATGACGTCACACGCTTAGCGACCTAATTTCTGCCTGGCCTTACCGTGATAATTTTTGCGTGTGTGCGTGTGGGTTGACAGGGTAGTGTCCGGTATTCTTGACTTCCGTCAGTGGCCACACTAACTGTTGCATTTTCGGAAGAGACACTTAATAGATATTTTAAATTTATCGTTAACTTCCTAACCAAATACAGCCGTATTTAGGGAAGCCTCATAATATATGAAATATACCATGACGGCTCCTTCATGCATAATCATATCAGACAATACCTTTCCACCTGTTCTAATAATTACGGAGAATTCAAAAGAAATATTAATCCACCTGTTCTAATATCCACTTGGGTTCGCTTCCTTTGTCGTCTGTCAATAACAAGTATTTACGTCCCTTGATCAAACCACCTAAAGACTAGTGACGATGCTACCTTAAACAGCGGTCCCTCAATATAATGCCCCTCGGTATATCGCTGAGACTCTTTCAACACGCATATAGTCCTATATCTCATTAAATTGTTTGAATTTTGTATTATTATTTCTATTTGAATTTCACTTAATTATAGTTCTTGACTGATGAGAACCAATTATAATGTGATTTCAGGAAATTCAATATCATATTTTTGTGTTGTATGCACTATTTAGACACAGAGAACACCCTGCGCTAACTGGATCCCCGACCTGTGACACGAATCACTCTCATGGCTTCCATAAATCGCGTTATAAAGAGCAACACTGTATTAACCATTCCTATACCTTCAACTTGGACGTATTTATCCGATCTTTTTTTCAGAGCGTCGCTTCAAGGGAGACATCATGCAAGAAAAAAATTCAATGAAAATCATATACAATTTTTAAAAAACTGGTTAATTTGATGATTAGTGGCAACTGTTTGGGATTAAAAAAGATCATGTGCGTGGGATTAAAGCTGTTAGAGTATACTTTGTGTCATATTGTATCGAACCCGAGACCCTTGGATTACGGGTTTGATGCTCTACCAACGGGCTACAGCGGCTTCCCTGCAGATTTTGTCATGTCTCAGAACTGGAATTCAGGGTTTAGTCACTCATACGGATGGTCAAATCTTAAATACGTGGACACACATGAGCTAATTGGGTTTTTCATTTTATTTGTCATGTGTCAACTCAAGGGCAAAACAACTCTATGCAAACACAAGTGCACACAAATAACTCATCCAGTAAACATTTGACTTCGCATCGTTTTGTGGTCAGAGAGAATAGTGTTTATTTAGAAAAGGGGTAAATTTACCTTCCATATAAACAGTTTTTGCATTTTTTTTTCTTTGATTTTCTTTAATATTAAACATGTGCACTGGGACATTTATATAAATTTGAACAGACGTTAAAACATTCAAGTATGCACTTCCTTTGAAAAACTGCTGTCGCTCAAGCTGTATCACACTGGATCGCCAGGGCGTTCGTGCAGGAAACACATGCATGTCTGTGGAGACAAAATACCTTATTTGGGGGTGGAGGTGATTTTTGCCTGGTTTAATTTTAGCAATTTTCGAAGCTTGGTAACAAATCGCAAAAATTTAATCTTTAAAATCTTTTAAAATTTAATCTTGAGGATCACAATAACTTGAAAAATGCACTATTTCAAATTGGAAATTCGCGAAATTCAACAACTTCCCCACCCCACCCCTTTTTTTTGCGCGTACTAAAATAGTAAAATATTTTTCATCACATAAACCCTAAGTTTAAAAGGCATGAGCTTCTAAGACGCTTTTCAAAGCGTCCACAACACCTAGATACCACTTATGACGTCAACCACAGCAACGTCAAGAAGTAGAAAATGAGTGACTAGCGGGGATTGATTTTATCGTCATTGTAAGTATTTCTCAATTGCTGTTCTATTCTTACGTCAGCCCGACCTAACGCTGCATTCTTCGTGGTAAGTTTCTAATCAAAGGATCAATTAATTCTATTAAATACTCAAGAAAGTTACTGTATATTCTAATTTTTCATGTGTACATCAACACCATCATCATCTAATTTGTGTAGTTCTTCAAAAACAAAAATAAAAAATAAAAACAAACCCAAACAGGAATAGATTTAAATTTTCGTATTTATTTATAGAGTCGATCAATAACATTGCTAGAGCGCTGTGATGATGAATTTCTGAAGTTGTTGTGTTACGTTCTTCATTCATGATATTTACACCTGAACGGCAACAAAATTGTAATAATAAAGAAGAAGATAAAGAAATCGAAAAGGAGGAAATTTAGATATAAATACAAACTTGTACAAACTTTTTGTGTTAAATTGCTAGATAGTTATGTATATATTATTATCTGTGCTGGACGGCTTTAAATCCCGAAGAAAGAATAAAAGAAAGATAGCAAGAAATGAACAAAATATATGTATGTATGTATGTATGTATGTATGTATGTATGTATGTATGTATGTATGCATGTATACATGAATGAATGAATACGTAAGCCTGAATAAATAAATGGTTTGAAACATAAATTCACTCGTATATAGTCATCCATTTTTCTGTTCGTTTATTTATTCTTAATATTTCAGTTAATTAAGTAATTAGTGCATGAATAGAGTATGTAGTAGACTGTCTGTAACATTTTTCAGGGATAATTTACAGAGAAACATGATCTGCATCACCGTTAATTTTTAGTTTTCAGCCCAAGGTGAAATGAACTCAGTCACATTCCCCAGACCCCTTTCACCCATCACAGAGGAGGAAGAATGTGACCACGCTCTTTCTAAAGATGATGACGATAAGGAAACAGCAGGTATGCAATGATTTATTTTCTTTGTATATGAAAATATTGAATTATGAGAATAATATGTGTTCTTTTAAATAAATTTAATTAAAATGCCATTAAGATTCGGTTTATCACAGAAGGATATTAAAACTATGTCATTTGTGAGCGAAGTTGAATTCAAGTTTGAATCTGAAGCTAACATGAATTTTCCCATGCTTCTTATTAATAAACTGTTCCTTTATCCTTCGTCTAACTACTCATACCATCAAGTCCAAGGTCTGGAAATAAATCATATTTTTAAAACTCTAATGAAGATCTACAACCCATATTAATCTTAAGCTTTTACTAAGGTTTAAGTTCCTGTATCGAATGATGAAGTGTGTGACTGTGAGAGGCATCGCTTGGCATGTTCATGCACTCACGTTCGTGCACATTGTTACCAAAATTTAAATTGGAAGCAAGCTCCTTCATGTCATCTTCAGCTCTTTTTAATGTGCCCTGAGCACGCATTATACCCTAGGTACGCCTCGATTGCACTAAACCATGCACGAATGTACGTCCATATGTGCAGAATCATATAGTTCCATTTAAGTAACTGGGGTAGGGGGGCGTGCCCGCTTATTAGAGCAATTGACCACAAGTTTTTCCAATTGTCAAACAAACGTTGATAAAAAAACAATAAAATATATATTTGTTAAAAATTGTATAACCAAAGGGAAGGTAAAAAGCAGTGAGGATATAACTTATAAGGTAATTTACATATATCGTTCAAGTAGCCAAACATTATAACGCAAAGTTTTCAGGACACAAGTTTTGAAAACCAGTAATAGAAAAGTAAGAAAAATACAACTGATATAAACTATGTATTAAGTACAGTTCAGTAGTAGATATTCTTGTTTTTATAACAGGTGACAGGAGAATCAATCCCCTGGAGCCAACAAACAACTCAGCCATTAATACAGCTGAAGAGACAGATTTATCGTATAACTCAAAGTAAGTCAATTGTCTATCGCTAGATGGTTTGAGAGTACTGGGGGCGGGGGGGGGGGAAGGAGGGAGATTGGTACTCTGTTTCAGAAGCTTTTACTCATTTGCATAATTCCTGCAACAGGGAACTAAAAGGCTGATAATTCTCATACACCATCTGCAAGAGCAATGTTTGGGTGAGTTTCATTCGCATACAGCAAGGAATTGGTTGGATGGGAGCATGGCTAAAAGTAGTGCCTCAGTTCTGAAGTGATGCTTTTGTCGAGACATTATAAAACACATAATGTATTCTATATGGCTTTCTTTTCATCACTACATTACAGACACAATATATTGTTAATTTGTAAAAGTTGGGATATGGTAACCAAGTTAGTAGTTACAATACGATTCTGGCCAAAATTTACTTTGTGGACAATGCTGGGCCGGACCGGCAAAGGTGAATAATTTAATTTGTTATCAGTGTCATAATTGTACATCTTCTAAAGATCAGTGATACAATTCATGGACTGCTTGATTTAATAGACGAGATTTCAGCTATTACCACGAGTCTTAACTCAAAGTCTGTTTGCTGCAGGCAAAGGCACTGTTCAAAGCTGATAAACAAGAAAACTACACGTCTTCAAAGCGAGGGAAACGAGAAACGACCAGAACTTGTAAAACTCCGAAGTTCAGGAAAATTGAATCGAAGTATGAAATAGATGTCACTGGGACTATTTGTGGGAAGATAATGGAGCTAAAGTTTATTGAAGAGGAAGGTTACATGTTGACCAATGGAAACAAACATACTGCCATAGAAGTCCTAGAAGAAGCATCAGAATACGAATGAGTGAAGATATGGGTGTATTTCTACGCCAAACAGATGTGCAATCAGTTGTAAAATGTTACAAAATACAACAGAGAAAAACTGATAAAAGAAATCGAAAAGCAAAATGCAAAATACTAGAAATGTAAAGAGTGTAAAATCAACGAGATTAAAATGGTATTACAGCGGAGAAACTGAATATATTGTAGAGAGACATTGAGTAAGAATTACGCATGAATATGGAAAAGTAGAAAAAATAGACTCAATGTATTTGTACAAGAAAAGCTAATTTCACATTACTTTTTTAGACAATGGCAGAAAGGCAGAAGTAGTAACGTCGGTGACTGGATAAAATCCAACTACATTAATAGTTGATACCATTAGCAGTGACTTAAAACCTCAACAATATGCGTATTACAAATTTAGTTGGTGTAGTGAAATAAACTGATGCAGATACTAAACAAGTTGTAAAGAGATGTGTTGATACTCGGATACGTAATACATTGGAGGATAATAATTTGAAAGATAATTGGACATGGAAGGAAAAACTGGATAATAAATTAACAGGTATTGAAAAGAGTTGGAATAAAAGAGCTAACAAAACCTGAGATTAAAAACAAATTAATGAGAACAGAAAGAACAGGTTTTATATGACTAAGACTTAAACAGCTCGTCAACAATTTCTCTAAAACCGTGCAAGCCGTAAGCAAATGATTAGATAAAATTGTGGAAGGTGCACAATCTGGCCACTACTTAACATTCAACAATATTTACGACCGACTGAAGAAAGGATAAAGAGTGAAATGTGTGTTTTGGAGAATGACATGAAGAAATTGTTTTTAAAAAATCTCTCCAAGACTAAGACACTTTACAATCTCAACTGCAAAAATTACATAAAGATTTGAATGATGAAATACAACAAAACAAAAATTAATAACTTGTAAATCAACATCACAGCAAACACTAAATCCATGTCAGAGGAATGATTTAAAAGACATAACCAAAAAGATAGGGGACAACAAAAATAATATAAATATTAATGAAACATGACAAACGGTATGAAGATAACTTCTAACCTATATATTTCAGAGTTTGATAACAAGATCTAAATGATAACATATTTTATTTTTCAAGAGTTTTGCAATAAGTTACGTGCTGAGGTTGAACAATCAAAAAGGAAATATAAAAATAAGTTGATCGAGAACTTATTAATAATATCGTGTGATATAAGGTAGTATTGATGAAATATACAAAAGTATGAAATACATAAGAAAAGATTTCATTGATTTGGAACAAAAAGTTTACAACAGATACAGGCGCATTCAAAACTGAAATAAAAGAAAGACATTTTCAGTAATTGGTAGGATTGATACAGTTAAACCCCAAATAAACGAAAACACAGAAACATTCAAAACTTAATTGACACGGAAACAAGCTTAATGAGTCTTCGGGTGTAGAATAGATGAATTAAAAAAAGGAAATCATTAATGACAAAAAGGGGCTTGATAAAAAAGGAAATCAATAATGACAAAAAGGGGCTTGATAAACAAGAAAAATGGCATTCCTGAACTTATATTGCTTTATGGTTTTTAACATTGTTCTAAGTCAAAATTAAGTTTGAATTTATAAGATGTAGTTATATATGTTAGAGAGATATAATAAAAAAAAAAAAAATTAGTGACAGCTTATCGATATATAACAATTAGAGGGGTTTAAACATTTTTTAAGTTTGAAACTACACCCCAGACAGTAGTTAACAATTATGAATTTAACTATGCTTCATCACGTTTTGCTGAATACAAGTTACAAACAATAGATTTATCAGAGCAATATGTTATTCAAATAAAAAATCAGGGTTATAAACAATTTTTGTCAACTTCTTTATTGAACCTATAAAATTATTTTGGACTTAATATTGACATTTATACTCAATTAGAGGTAAACAATCAAAGTTAGACGTTAACTAAATTTTAGATGTTAAAAAAGAAATCTGAATCTAATATTTACAGTGTATAAGAATTAGATACATATTATATTACAGAGAACAATGTTTTAATAATTGGAATGAAACACATAATGGACATATTCAGTCAAGATTTAAAGTAAAATCCTGCAGCAGTATACAATTTTATTACTCTTAACTTTTAGTGGTCTTCTATTCCAAAGATATAAGGTTGATGGAAAATAAGTTTGAGGAGAACAGTGTTGAACCCGTAATTATGTGGGAACAGAAAAACTGAAACAAGACAAAATTAACGACCTGCTTATTCGTCGTTAATATCCGTGTTACTACAAAGTGCTTTGTGTTTGATTATCCGATAACTCTCATATTTATATGCAAAAATGTTTGTATTTCTATCTCAGTCTTTGGCATAATGTTATCACTACTTAACAGATTGTCCCAAACATCTATCAATCAATTAAACCATTTTCTATTTCTCTCACATTTGGACAAAGCAAAGAGAGCACATGATAATTGATGCTCCTTATCATTTTGTCAAGAACTTTACAGAAGTAACTCCTACAAGTTTTAGACTCTTACCTGACTTGAAACTGTTATACAGAGATTCGTAAATTCTATCGCAAAATTTACAAGTTGTCTCAAAATTTTAATTATTATTATATTTGTGTCCATGATATTCTCTGTTGTGTTAATGTATCTTGTCTCCTTTAATTTGTATGTACGATTTGCTATTTGAATCATTTGTTCTCTTTTGAATATTAACGTTCCCAAGCGCATAGTCTTATTTCTTCCATGTGCATATGGTAGCATTCTCTTTTGTACACTTCTTCTCTTTCTGTGAGTGGTAATAGGCTTTCTGTGAGTGGTAATAGGCTTTCTGTGAGTGGTAATAGGCTTTATGTGAGTGGTAATAGTCTTTCCAGTAATTGCTCTCACGCTCTCTGTACTATCTTTCATTTTTGTTGAAGCTATTAACTGGGTTTCTTCATGAATCTGCTACACATTTTTGTGTTCGTTTATTATATGACTAGTATTTTAATTACTATCCGTAAGGTAATGTATCTATGTTATCAACTAAATATTTCATGTGGGCATTCATAAACAATGCTACTTTGATCAGTTTGATGCTGTAGATCTCATGGTGGTTAGGCCTTAGTAACAACAATTCATAGCAATTTTCCTTGTGACTGGAAAAACACTCTTCGAACATTTCAATTTGTTTTATTACACACGTTCAATTCCTGTATACATTTTATTTTCGTCTTTATCAGCCCTGAATGAATAAAGTTATGACCTTACCACAAGAAACTCTCGAATAGGTACACTGTTCGTTTAATCTTTAAATAATCCAAAAGCATTCTTGTTGACCAATGGTAATCCAGATATGGTATCCTTTGGATAGTCCATGTTATCTTTTGGATAGTCTATCTTATCCTTTGGATGGTCTGTGGTATCCTTTGGATAGTCACTAGTATCCTTTAGATAGTCTACAGAATCATTTGGATAGTCTGTGTCATCCTTAGGATAGTCTATAGTATCTTTAGCATAGTCTACGGTATCCTTTGGATAGTATATGGAATCTTTAGGATAGTCTGTGGTATCCTTTGGATAGTCTATGCTATCCTTTGGATAGTCTATGGTATTTTTAGGATAGTCTATAGTATCTTTAGGATAGTCTATGGTATCTTTAGGATAGTCTATTGTATCCTTTAGATAGTCTATGGTATCCTTTGGATAGTCTATGGTATCCTTTGGATAGTCTATAGTATCCTTAGGATAGTCTATGGATTCCTTTGGAGAGTTTATGGTATCCTTTGGATAGTCTGTGGTATCCTTTGGATAGTCTATAGTATCTTTAGGATAGTCTATGGTATCCTTTGGATAGTCTATGGTATCCTTTAGATAGTCTATCGTATCCTTTTGATAGTCTATGGTATCTTTAGGATAGTCTATGGTATCCTTAGGATAGTCTATGGTATCCTTTAGATAGTCTATGGTATCCTTTGGATAGTCTATGGTATATTTAAGATAGTCTATGGTATCCTTTGGATAGTCTATGGTATCTTTAGGATAGTCTACGGTATCCTTTGGATAGTCTTTGGTATCTTTAGGATAGTCTATGGTATCCTTTGGATAGTCTATGGTATCCTTTAGAGAGTCTATGGTATCCTTTGGATAGTCTATGGTATCCCTTAGATAGTCTATGGTATCCTTTGGATAGTCTATGGTATCTTTAGGATAGTCTATGGTATCCTTTGGATAGTCTATGATATCTTTAGGATAGTCTATGGTATCCTTAGGATAGTCTATGGTATCCTTTGGATAGTCTATGGTATCTTTAGGATAGTCTATGGTATCCTTTGGATAGTCTATGGTATCCTTTAGATAGTCTATGGTATCCTTAGGATAGTCTATGGTATTATTTAGATAGTCCATGGTATCCTTAGTATAGTCTATAGTATCCTTAGGATAGTCTATGGAATCATTTGGACAGTCTGTGTTATCCTTAGGATAGTCTATGGAATCATTTGGACAGTCTGTGTTATCCTTAGGATAGTCTATGGAATCATTTGGACAGTTTGTGTTATCCTTTGTATAGTCTACGGTATCCTTTGGATAGTCTATAGTATCTTTTGGATAGTCTACGGTATCCTTTGGACAGACTATAGTATCCTTAGGATAGTCTATGGTATCCTTAGGATAGTCTGTGGAATCATTTGGACAGTCTGTGGTATCCGTTGGATAGTCTACGGTATCCTTTCGATAGTCTATGGCATCCTTTGGATAGTCTACGGTGTTACGACTCTATGGTCTAAGAAAAATGTAACAGAAAGAAAGTGAAACCAACAAATCAAGTAAAAATCAACAAGCAATTTATTACTAGATAATTAAAATGAAAAATCAAAAAGTCACTTACAGTAATGTGTTTTGAAATCCTAATAATCCAATAAGAATGATTGTTCTAATCACAAGTCCTAAATATAGAATGTTCCAAATTCACGGCTGTGTCCTTAAATGTTATTATGTGCCAATGGTCTCCAAAGTCCTGATGTACTAGTAATCTTGATGTGCTGATGTCAAAATGAAGTATTCCAAAATCTCTGAATAAGTTCACATAAATTCCAAAATCATCAATTAAAAATCCAAAATCCAAAAGTTTGTGAGCACTGTTATAATCCAATGAATATTTAAAATAATTCCTCTCTTAGAATTTGGAATGAATTTTCACAACTGTAATAGCTCTTTACAAGACTGATGGTAATGTCAAAACTGAATAAATGTCCACCAAACAAGGTATATATAAAGATTGGTCACATGACAGAATGTTCTAGAATATGAGTCATCTTAATGTAATTTTACTTGTAAACAAAATTCAACCTTGACCTTCAAATTGAGAAAACATATTGATCAAAACAACCTAATTCAAGGACACTAGTTAAACATGTTTTTCCTGATAAACATTAAGATTTAAGCAAATATTAAAGTGAAGAAACATTTATAATTTCCTAAAATATTTATAATATTATATAAACATCATACATAACACCTCCCCTCATAAAGAAAAAGAAAGATTTATATAATAAAGCTTTCTTTTGAATATACATCTAATACTATAATAACCAAAATTACATAAGAACATGTTTTATGATACTGGACTTAATTACATCAAGCAATATTACATTTCTAGGCACGTGAGAGTGCATCTGCAATCACATTGTCTTTTCCCCTGATGTGTCTGATGTCAATGTTATATTCCTGCAATATCAAACTCCATCTCAACAATCTCCGATTTTTATCTTTCATTTTGTTGATGAAAGTAAGGGGATTGTGATCACTGTACACAATAATTGGAGAAAGAGCTGAGGTAACATACACTTCAAAATGCTGTAAAGCCAATATCAAAGCCAAACATTCCTTCTCAATTGTGGAATAATTTTTCTGGTGCTTGTTTAGTTTTTTAGAAAAATAACACACAGGGTGATCCACACCACTTTTGTCTTCCTGAATCAATACTCCACTAACCCCTACATCACTTGCATCAACAGATAATTTAAATGATTGGCTGAAATTTGGTGCAGAAAGAACTGGTGCATTCTTAAGCATGGCATTTAACTTGTCAAAAGATTCCTGACACTTGTCAGACCAAAAAAATTTGGTTTTCTTACTCAATAAACTTGTCAAAGGTTCAGCAATTTTGGAAAAATTGGAACAAAATTTCCGATAATATCCAGCCATACCTAGAAATCGCATCAGTTGCTTTTTACAAATTGGAACTTGAAATTCAGAGATAGCTTTGACCTTAGCTTCTATAGGTTTAACTTGACCTTGTCCCACAATATGTCCTAAAAATGTGACACAAGCATGGCAAAACTCACTATTGCTCAAATTAATTGTCAGATTCGCATCGCTGAGTCGATCAAAGAATTTTCGAATGGTTTCCAAATGATCTTCCCAGGTGTTGTTGTAGATAATGACGTCATCGATATAAGCGTCACAATTATCAAGACCAAATGTTATCATGTTCATCAGACGTTGAAACGTTGCAGGCGAATTTTTCATTCTAAACGGCATGACTTTATATTGATAAAGTCCATCTGGAGTTACAAATGTTGAAATTTCTTTTGCCCTTTCCGTCAGTGGAATTTGCCAGAATCCTTTTAAAAGGTCAAACTTGGTGACATATTCTGCATTTCCAATTTTATCAATGCAATCGTCCATTCTTGGGATTGGAAATGAATCAGTTTTGGTGACACTGTTGACTTTTCTATAGTCAGTACACATACGGAATGTATTATCTGGCTTGGGAACAAGAATACATGGTGAACTCCAGTTACTTTTACTTGGTTCTATGAAATCATTCTCCAGTAAATACTGAATTTCTTTCTTCAGATAGTTCTGTTTGAGAGGATTCATCCTATAAGGATGCTGTTTCACAGGCGCAGAATCTACAATGTCAACGTCATGATAAATTTTACTTGTTCGTGTTGGAACATCAGGAAACAAGTGCTCATAGTCATGTAATAGCTGTTTTAGTTCATTTCTTTCCTGTTGTTGTAGATGTGAAAGTTTCTGGTCTAGGTTGTTCAATATTTCTGAATTCCGAAGATTGGTTATACCAGAGTCACTATAGTCTGATCGTACTCCATCGTTGATATCTTCACTGTGTGGGACAGGTACAACTAAATTAACAGAATAATTAGCTGGGCTATCTCTGTCAAAATATTCCTTTAACATATTTATATGACAAAGTTGTTTCTGTTTCCGTCTCCCAGGAGTGTTAATGATATAATTTAAGTCATTTACTTTCTTTTCAACGATATAAGGACCATAAAATTTAGCCTGAAGAGGATTCTGAGGTATGAGAAAGAGAGCCAGAACTTTGTCACCAGTTTTAAAACTCCTTTCCTGTGAATTTCTGTCATACCTTAATTTCATTTTTGACTGGGTAGTGTGAAGATTAGTTCTTGCTACTTCACAGGCCTTTGACAACTTGTATTTGAAATCAGAAATATAATCAAGAAGATTAATCTTTGAATCTTCATTTGAAAGAAGTTTCTCTTTCAATAATTTCAATGGTCCACGGACAGTATGACCAAAAACTAGTTCAAAGGGACTAAAACCCAACAACTCTTGAACTGATTCCCTAACAGCAAACAACAACAAATGAACACCCTCATCCTAATCCTTTTCTGTATCAAAGCAATATGATCGAATCATATTCTTCAAAGTTTGATGAAATCTTTCCAAAGCACCTTGACTTTCAGGGTGATAGGCAGAAGATTTAAACTGTTGGATGCCTAATTCATGCATAACTTGTTGGAAAATTCCAGACATAAAATTTGACCCTTGATCCGACTGGACAGATTTGGGAAGGCCAACAAGTGTAAAAAACTTCACCAAAGCTTTCACAATAGTTTTAGTTTTTATATTTCTCAGAGGAATTGCTTCTGGAAATCTTGTAGATGTACACATGATGGTCAACAAGTATTGGTTGCCTGACTTGGTTTTAGGTAAAGGACCAACACAGTCTACTATTATTCTACTAAATGGTTCATCAAATGCAGGAATAGGTTGCAGATGAGCCTTAGGTATCTTCTGATTGGGTTTTCCTACCATTTGACAAGTGTGACAAGATCTGCAGTATTTAGAAACATCACTTTTGAGTTTCGGCCAATAAAAATGATTCAAGATCTTGTGATAAGTCTTACGGACTCCTAAATGACCAGCCAAAGGAGTTTCATGGGCTAAATTAAGAATTTCCTGTCGATATGACTTAGGAAAAACAATTTGATAGCTCACTGACCACTCATCACCAGCGGGTACATCAGGTGGTCTCCATTTCCTCATAAGGACCCCATTTTTCACAAAGTAACACACTGGAACTTGTGTGGCTTCAGTTTCACTAATAGCCCTCTGAAACAAACAAGATATCTCGGGATCTTGCTCCTGTTCAACGACAAGGGATTGTCGTTTGTCATCCTGATTAGAACAAAGAGAATGAGTTGCCAAAAGAGGATCACTGTGATCAATACCATTTGATTGATCAATACCTGAGGAAAAAGTGACCTCATCAAAAGACTGACCAATACATGTGTCAGCTAAAGGAATAATATCCTGATCAACATCACTCTCAAGAGCTCTTTTTGCCATAGCTCTAGTAACTGCACAAGCAGGGTACAAATCAGGGATTTCAGTTTCGACAGGATCAACTTTCTGATCCAAACAAGGCTTGTCAGTTACAAGTGGATTAACTACAACCTTATCTCCAGCTAGGTCATTGCCTAGTAATAAATGAACACCCTCTATGGGTAAAGAAGTCACTGCCCCAACAGTCACAGGTCCAGAAACTAAGTCTGATGCCAAATTTACACAATGAAGAGGAACATTTACAAAGCCGCAATCAACTCCCTGAACAAGAACACTTTCACTTGAAGAAGACTCCTCAGACAACGGCAAAGTACCTGATAATAAAAGACTCTGAGAAGCTCCAGTGTCCCTTAATATTTTAATTGGGATAGGTTTGGCAGAATCACCAATAAGTGATATAGAACCTTCTGACATGAATGGTTCATAAGCCTCCAAAATAGAATCAGACTGGGTTTTTTTTGACCCAACAAATGTATTGCTTTCAATACAAGACCGTGACCTTGACCTCGTAGAAATAAGAGCATTTGGAAAAGCTCTGTCTTTACTCTGTTGCTTATTTTTCAACTTGAAGCAATCAGAAATAACGTGCCCTTTCGTTTTACAATAAGTGCACGTAGGAAGAGATAAGGATTTCTGATCAGTCTTATCAGATATTTGATTCCTAACAGTTGTGCTGTTGTGAAATTTGGAAGTACTCGAATGAGATTGAAATGGTTTTTTACCAGAAAACTGCTGAGAGGACGATTTATTACCAAACGAAATTTTGTGAGTCAAGGAATAATCATCAGCCATACGAGCAGCATTTTCCAAAGTTTCCACTTTCTGCTCGTCAAGATAGGTTTTAACATCACTATGGATGCACCTCTTGAACTCTTCAATTAATACGAGCTGTCGGAGGTTATCATAAGCTTGATCAACTTTCTTGGCTGAGCACCACCTATCAAATAGTTGTTTTTTATCCCTTGCAAATTCGACATGAGTTTGTCCAGTTTCTTTTCTACAATTCCTAAACCTTTGTCGATATGCCTCTGGTACCAACTCATAAGCTTTCAAGATGTACTCCTTAACCACATCATAATCAGTGCTTTGTTGTACTGACAGTGAAATGTAGACTTCACGAGCTTTGCCAATTAGTACACTTTGTAATAACAAAGTCCAATGCTCTCTGGGCCATTTCAAGTTTTCTGCTATTTTCTCGAAATGAAGAAAGTATTTATCTACTTCTTTTTCCTGAAAAGGGGGTACTAACCTAATATATCTAGTAACATCAAAACCTGGACTTGTGTTTAAAGGAGTGGGGTGTGCTCTGTTTGCCAGTTCTAATTCTCTTAATTTAAATTGCATTTCCCTTTCTTCTCTTTGCATCTGCATTTGTATTTGTCTCTCTTCTTTCTCTCTCTCTCTCTGAATCTGAAGCTTTGCCAATTCTAAATCCATCTGGTTCTTTAACTCTAATTCCCTTAATTTCCTGTCAGAACCAGATACAGTCTTTCTCTTCAAACTTAAAGCACTATTTTCAAAAATTCCCTTTCCTACTAAATACTGAATCAAAATAATCTTTATCTCCTGTTTTGTCAATGATACTTTTGCCTCAGATAGACTGTATTTTCTGGCAAGCTCGAGCAACTCATCCTTTCTCATGCACTCTAACCCCTCCTGGGTAGGTTTTGAAATGAAATTCTGAACATTAGATGCCATAGTAAATGCTTGTTGGTTTCACACACAAAAAATTTCTCTATTTAAAAATCTTTGCCAAAGACAAAACAAAAAAAAATTCCGAGACAAAATCAATATGAATTTCAAAAATAACTTTAAGATCTCTAATATGCTTTAAAGAAATTCAGATCCCGGAACGACGAGCCCCCAATTTTTGTTACGACTCTATGGTCTAAGAAAAATGTAACAGAAAGAAAGTGAAACCAACAAATCAAGTAAAAATTAAAATGAAAAATCAAAAAGTCACTTACAGTAATGTGTTTTGAAATCCTAATAATCCAATAAGAATGATTGTTCTAATCACAAGTCCTAAATATAGAATGTTCCAAATTCACGGCTGTGTCCTTAAATGTTATTATGTGCCAATGGTCTCCAAAGTCCTGATGTACTAGTAATCTTGATGTGCTGATGTCAAAATGAAGTATTCCAAAATCTCTGAATAAGTTCACATAAATTCCAAAATCATCAATTAAAAATCCAAAATCCAAAAGTTTGTGAGCACTGTTATAATCCAATGAATATTTAAAATAATTCCTCTCTTAGAATTTGGAATGAATTTTCACAACTGTAATAGCTCTTTACAAGACTGATGGTAATGTCAAAACTGAATAAATGTCCACCAAACATGGCATATATAAAGATTGGTCACATGACAGAATGTTCTAGAATATGAGTCATCTTAATGTAATTTTACTTGTAAACAAAATTCAACCTTGACCTTCAAATTGAGAAAACATATTGATCAAAACAACCTAATTCAAGGACACTAGTTAAACATGTTTTTCCTGATAAACATTAAGATTTAAGCAAATATTAAAGTGAAGAAACATTTATAATTTCCTAAAATATTTATAATATTATATAAACATCATACATAACAACGGTATCCTTTAGATAGTCTATGGTATCATTAGGATAGTCTATGGAATCATTTGGATAGTCTGTGGTGTCCTTAGGATAGTCTATGGTATCCTTTAGATAGTATATGGTATCCTTAGGATAGTCTATTGTATCCTTTGGATAGTCAATGGTATCCTTTAGATAGTCTATGGTATTCTTAGGATAGTCTACGGTATCATTTAGATAGTCTATGGTATCCTTAGGTTTAATCTACGGTATCATTTAGATAGTCTATGGTATCCTTAAGATAGTCAATGGTATCCTTTAGATAGTCTACGGTATCATTTAGATAGTCTACGGTATCATTTAGATAGTCTATGGTATCCTTAAGATAGTTTATTGTATCCTTTGGATAGTCTATGCTATCATTTTAATAGTCACTGGTGTCATAAAGCTTGATGTTATCCTTCATATCACTGCAAAAGTTTTGTGCCTTATATCATGAATATATAACGAATCTCTATCAGACACAAGTAGTCTCATTCTATCATGAATATATAACGAATCTCTATCAGACACAAGTAGTCTCATTCTATCATGAATATATAACGAATCTCAATCAGACACAAGTAGTCTCATTCTATCATGAATATATAACGAATCTCAATCAGACACAAGTAGTCTCATTCTATCATGAATATATAACGAATCTCTATCAGACACAAGTAGTCTCATTCTATCATGAATATATAACGAATCTCTATCAGACACAAGTAGTCTCATTCTATCATGAATATATAACGAATCTCTATCAGACACAAGTAGTCTCATTCTATCGCAATATTTTCTTCTTCTTTTTTTTTTTTTTTTTTTTTTTTTTTTTGAGCGTTTTGTAGAAAAATTCGTACATCAACCATTTGGATAATTCTAACACCGTAAATCCACTGAAAACTGATATTGTTCATTTTATTTTCTTGATTTTCAGACTGACTAACACTAAATCTCGTCAATAATTGTTCTCGTCGCAAGTGCTATATATTTCGAAAGATGCATTTTCATCTGTACATATTTTAACTGTTGTTCTTTTTCTGAGAATTTTACCGGATGCAGTGTTATTCATTTCTTTAAAGAAGTTTTTTCTCAAATTTGTATTCAGTTCTATGTGTAATTGTAACCATGGTTGCTGATCAAATAAGACGTCTGTCTATATTTTTTGTTCAGTTTGAAACTAGATCTATGTACAGCTTCAGAGTTCTCAAGTGAATCACACATTCTCTTTGCTCTCCAATATACATAACATTTTTCGTACAGTTGATTTTGTACTCTTGTAATCATCTATCAATGTCTTCTGTAACTTTGTTAACCCAATTTCATCTGGAATTAATTTCTCTGGAGCTAATGGATAGTCCTTGAAATATTCATGCAAGTGCGATGGAATATCCAAATCCCCGACTAAAATGCAACCAGTATTGTAGTCGTCTGATATTTTCAACAGAGCTTCTTCAATCCATCTACTTTGTTCCTCAGTTGTCCATTTAAAAAAGATTATACGCCGGCCATAAGTCGGGGCTTATTATGTTATGATGTTGTCCGTCCGTGGGTCTATTAACAGTTTCGTTTCCACACAATAATTTGACTTGTACACCATCTACAGCTGCTAAACTTGGTGGATCACTTGCACTTTGGGTAAGGAATGTCCGTATCGATTTAAGGGTGAAAAGGTCGAAAGTAAAGGTAACTGGCTAAAAAAATAAAAATTGTCTATTCTTATCCAAGTAGTAATCAATATTTGCTTGGCGTATTTATACAGTATCATTTGTTACGGAATTATATATATTTTCCTTTTTAATAATGGTATAGTTTATTAGTTTATGATCTCTGTTCTTAGTCTAAACAGCTGTTGTCTTATGAGTATACATACAGTAGCCTCGATCGATATTTCGCCGAAGCTTAGTACATCACGTGGTTTTAGAGAGCGTGAGAGAGTTGAACTTCTGACCTGGATTCTACGAGTAAACATTTTGTTATTGATAATAAATGTTAATATAGAGGTACTTTAAGAGATGTCACGCATAACCTAATTTCTGATTGGTTCGGAGAGGGTTGCAATGTTTCGAAATGTCCTGTTGTTTATTAAAGACGCAATGGATTTTATTTTGTTTCTGCGTATTAAGAGACTATATTATAGGAAATAATCCTGTGTTTAGGCATTCTTCATAGTTACATTGAATAGAGAGGTCATAACGAATTTGGTTCATTTTGTGTGTGGGATATTATTCTTTGGAGATTTATTGATATTAATACAGTTTGTTTTGGAAAGATACTATGTCTTCAACTTAATTATTATACAGCTCCGTGGAATTATCGGAAACATTTCTAGAACTTGTGAGATTCCATATTCGCAAGGATTATTTGGATATAACTTATTCTTATCAACACATTTGCATAGTGAAGGTTACTTCATTCGGAACATACATTCGGAATATTTGGATTAACTTCCGGAACAGTGAACTTTAAAACAATTTAGGACTTTTAAGGATATTCTATACTGTAAGTTATTTTTAATTCTTTCACTTTGATTGTTTGTTGAAATATTTTAATATTTTAGGAAATTAAAGATTTGTATTTTAAATCTTGAAAGCTTGTTTGAGTCTTTTCTTTTGTTACATTACTCCTAGTCGCAACACATTCCATTCTCAATCATCAAGAACATGTCATCATGTATCAATAATTCATGTTTTACACCTGATATCTTTAATGATCCAGCATACATACAGACATGGGGAACCAGGGTGGCCGAGTGGTCTAAGGCGTTCGCCTTTACAGATCACTGACATCTCACCTCTGTCCGTGTGGGTTCGAGTCTCGGCTCGGCCAACGTGGGTATCTGGGAAACCTTGTCAGTAGCTTCCTCTTGGTCGGTAGTTCTTGTCGGAGTTTTCCCTGATTCTTCCTCCACCAAATATACTGGCCGCCATGTATGGCCTATCATGTACTGAAATATGGCGTTTAACCCACAAAACAAAACCAAACATGCAGACATCACAAAATTGTAAAAAATGTTGCATAGCATCAATGTATCCTAATATTCGTAGAGATTCCCAAGTGTTTGAAAGTTCAACTGTTCCATGATATCATGTACATATTGGCAATCATCATTTGATAAGTTTTAACCGTTTAGTGATGCGTGCAACTTTTCTTTGGGTGATATAGCTGCTTCTCTAAAATGTTCAAACCTATGCGTGTATTCATATGGTTAAAAGTCTTTCCTCAAATATTTAGACTGCATATTTGTAAACCGTTTCAAGGTTTGTGTATATTTGTCATCGCTTAACGTTATGGCCAGGTGTACTATATAGATTGTCCCATGAGATCTAAAGCTGTATGCAAATGAGATCTAAAGCTGTATACAAATGAGATTTTCATTTTAACTATTTTTCTTTTTCGTCTTTTACAAATTTGTCAACTGTGAAATTCTTACTAAATGATATGCGTTTCTCGTCGTTGTTCCTGTGATTTTTATTTCTTGCTCTGGATCATTTGTAACCAATTTTTTAATCAACAGATGATTGCCATAATTGGACAAATTATGAATGAACAAAGGTATTATTTTTGGATATTTAAATTCAAACTGCATCTGTTATGTGCTGGACCGGTATGCTTGCCTGTTAATGTATCGTGTGCACACACTGTTTGTGCGTGTTCTTCGAGGACGCGAACTTTGCCTGTAATTATTTTACTCTCGAAGATATGTCATCTATTTGTTGAGTTATTTTTTAAGATGAACATTACTGGTACCACTTAGGGATGGTGGAGGTGAGAAATCGTTTCTTCACCAGTTGAGACGTGTTTTTTTTTTTAAATTAATAGGGTTTACTCAAGAACAAAGAAGCATTGATATTATCTTATTGGAAATTAAAAATTGAACATTATGCTTATTTATAACATTCTACATTGTTGACTAGACACTATCCATCCTCATGTGGCGTGTGAGTCGTATCGGGTTCATAGATCACTGCTCCATGATTAGAATCTGCAATATACCGAACCCGGGGTCATTGTTTTATTTGTATTATTATTTTTATTATTATTATTATTATTATTATTTTTTTTTTTTTTTTTTTTTTTTTTTTTTTTTTTAAATTTTTTTATTTTATTTTATTTTATTTTTTTGGTCAGATGTCCCGGCTCCATCTGTAACAGTGAGACATTAGTTTATTGTATTTATACTAACAGCTTACTTGTAACTTTCATTCTGCTACATTGTAACTTCCAGGATGCTAACTTTTTACCGGTATGATACATGTTGGAAAGAAATTTCGAATATTAACGTGTGTAATATTAAAGAAAATATGCGCATCAAATCACTCACATGGAATCTGAAGACATGAAATCGCAGTATTCAAGTATCACATATAACAAATTCAGAAAGAAATATTGGCAGTTGTAAAAATGCAACTCAGAATACACATCCAACACAAATAGTAAATACAAATATAGAATAATGCAAAGTAGAATATATATATATATATATATATATATATATATATATATATATATATATATATATATATCGTGGATTGCTAGGATAAATACACATAGAATTATGACGGTGATTCATATTCAGAGGATAAGATACAGCATCACCGTATCTTTCGCAAATTATAATATTTCGACTGAAAAATAATTACTATCTACCTTGAAAAAATAGCCTCAATGTCATATTAGACAATAAAAGTTGTTTTTATCATCTTTTTTTTTTTTATAAATGTTAAAATAGTAACACAAGGCGAAAACAAACAGCAAACATTAAAATTTGCAAAAAGTTGTTTCCGACATAACAATGTGATCTTACTGGTTTGTAGACTTACTCGGCTCTATGTAGAATAAAACAGTCAAACAGTAGGAATATAATAACAATTCCAACCAATAGAACGTAGCGTAAATACTAAATAACAGTATCAAAATCTCGAAATGTTTAGTTTTTTGTCCGCCGTTTTCATGGCAGTTTTATTTAAGACATTTTACTAGGCGAACATGCTGTTGAAGAGTGTTTTTTTATTATTTTGGAAATTATTATTTTTCAATCAGCGATTTTTAAAATGAACAATCTGGAAATGTAAAATCTGAACATAATCAGATAAGTAAAATTATGGGTTGTGAAATCGACCTTTTTGATGGCCTTTTTCCTATTTTCATTACAGTTCCAACGAGATCAGTAAGGCATCGGAGTTCAAGTCCAATAATAGCTCCAGAAAGTCTACAAATACGACTCAAAATCTCAATTATGTACAGAAGCAAATATACTTCAACAATAAACTCCGTGATCTTCCTACCATGGTTGAGGAACAGATGCTTCAATTTGAAGTTGGACACAAAGTCACAAATGTTCAGTTTAATTTGCCAAAACAATTTCCATCTCTGGACGAAACGTCTAAGGACAATACGTTAAAAGCGGAGGCTAATGTAGCGGATGCAACTGTTCAAACCTCAGATTTGTCTAGAAAGAACTACAGTACCGGTGATCTAGTCAGCCTTCTTCTGCAATCAAACAATGGCATAGTATTAAAATATCCGACGAAATTGGGGGCACCTTTCAGTTGTTCAAGTCCGCAGACGGAGATAGAGACACCAGATAGGGTAACAGCGGAATCACTTACACAGACTGGAAAGGTTTGTCAGTTTGGGAACGATACAGTATTTTTGGGTCCATCCAGAAAACGTCTGCTAGATGTCATCGATGATTTATCGAGAAAAAGTGAAGTAAGCCCTGTGCTAAATAAAAGGCCTCATATCGTTCTTGAAACAACACCCCCAAGAAAACTATTGGAGGAAATCGAAGAAGAAAGCGATGATATCGGGTCAGCTAGCTCCGCTGAGTGTGATGAAGTTACCAATATGTATACCATCAATGGTGCAGATGACGTCGAAGAGAATGGTTCTGGAACAGTCATGCTGAAGCGAGAAAAGGAGATCTACAAAAAATTGATCAGAAGGAACCAAGATGTAACCCACCATAATCCAAGATATTGGGAGGAGGTGGAATTAAGTCAGAATGTAGACTCGGTCCTAGTGGGAGTGAACAACTCAGTAACAACCAGGTCCTGGAAACAAAATCTGGAGAAAAGTTCCTCTTGGTGTGGGCCCCAAAATAAGGTAGCGTTCCAAAGACACACCAGACATTTTTTATCAAATAAGATCAACGATGAAGCAAAGAATTTTATCCGAGAAATTGCTGAAAAGGTAGCCGAGATCTTGAGCTATCAGACGACAGGTACAAACACAAGAGGTGACCATCTGAAATCGTCTTCGAGCACGATAGGTGGGCAAATGGATGCAACAAAGCCCTCAGTCAGAGATGCACGTGTGTCCTCTTTCAAATCGTCTAAAGATTCAGAAACAGTCAAAGAGGATGAGTCATCCTCTACTGAAAGTAACAATGATAAGAAAGCACCCCAGCAGGAGCCAAACAAAGCAAAATTAAAATCAAAGAAGAAAAAGAATAAGACCTCAGTGAAAGGTGGAAATAAGGAACCATTTATACAGAATAAATTCAAATCTTCTTTTGACCCTGCAATATCAACAAATGTCATTTTTGGCCAAGAGGACCCCAACAAATGCAATGATGCCTCACTCGAAAGCAAATCGGCCACATTATGCAAATCGTGTAAGTCTGCTGATTCTACGACGCTAATATTGAACAGAATCAAATCGTCTTTCGATCTTTGTGGGTGGTCAGTACCTATGGAAAGCCAAGATATTCCCCTTTGTTCAACAGAAACGCTCCATCCATTTGAATCAAAAGGTGGAACGAAGGGAAAGATTCAAGATTCGAGCAGCATGTGTGACGAGTCTGGACAGAAAGTGATAGTTAAGGGAACAGTCATAGCAAATAAAATCGATCGAAAGAAACACAAGAAAGAGCAAAACCAAGTTCGAAGGTTCACCAAAAAAAGTAGAAATAACGGTAAAATTGGTTTGGAAAGAGAAAATAGAAAATCTAAAGATGCATTATTCAAGCTGAAAAACATATACGGTTATGGAGAAAGATGCAGCAATTCAACATTAGGAGATCATCCGTCATTTGTTACATTCCTCAAGGCCAAGGTAATTCAATCAACAGAGACAACCAAAGCAAGCCAATCAACAGAGACTACCAGAGCAAGCCAATCAACAGAGACTACCAAAGCAAGCCAATCAGCAAAGACTAGGATTAAAATCTGCACAAGTTCATCAGAAATTTTAAAAAGGTTTTCTTTCGGTAAGCATTGTAGACAGAAATTGCAACATTATGAACTACCAGAACCTACATATATACCGAACAAGCTGAATGAAATATGCGACAGCAGTTTATGCAAAAAAGTCTTAAAACATAAAAAGTCTGATATATGTGTAGACGAACAGATTTGGTCAGACTTCCAGCTAGGTTCAAAGATGTATCTCCACGAGAAACAAGCCAAGCAACTGGGTCCACAAGGGAAAGACCAGCTAGCTCTTCCGCGGGTAACAAACGTATGTAATCCCTGGACTCCTGGTTGTGATATGGATGTTAATTATAATTTGAATGAACCTACATCACCTGTTGCAGCCATGAAGGATGATGCAAATAAAGGTTTTCATCTCCTCAGTGGCAAAATTTTTAACAGTACACAGCAGAACGCGACATCGAAGCCTTCAATGAATCAGGGCAATTTTTTACCGTCAATCACAAACCATGTTGCGAATACACTCGTGTGCTGCAAGGAAGGAAGAGAACAAATAAATTTTCCACCTGTCCATATTGTAGGAAGCAAAGATAAAAAATCCGGTCTAATTTTAATGAAACATCAACCTTCATTGTCCATCACATCATTTAAAGCAGCCCTGGTAAATGAAAAGGAAATAAATAGCAGATTCCATCCCCCAAAATGTGATAATCAGGAAGAGGAGATAAACAACAGAAGACATCCATCCAAATGTTATAATCAAATGATGTCTAAGCCTATCAAAATGAATATTCATTTGTCTCCACTGACGCACTGGAACAACAAAGACGATCTCATTGTCACTGCGAAATCGTTTCCAAAATTAGATGCTATTCAACTCCATGACAGCAAAAGTGGTAGTGCGCACTCCGAACCTCAAAACCAATGTGCTGAAAAGCAGCGACATAGCACAAATGACAAGAAGTCACACCAGTTCATTAAACGCTGCCAATCCCCTAAATGGCACCAATACGCAAGCAGCCAAGTTTTGTATCTATCCAAGGCTCCACTCTCTGATACGCATGGGATTGTTAAACCCTTGGTGGATGACACTGCTGGCTTCGCCATACGCGGATTGTATCCATCCCTGAATAATATTCAAAATGAACATGAAATGAAGTCTAGCGAGATGAATCAGATGTTTCGGTCGTCTGCATTAAACATTCCTTTGGAGAGAAAACGAAGAAACTTAAGGTTAGGCAGACTAGGTGGCCATTCTCTAGATTTCTTTCAGAAACATCGAATAACAGCCTTGTTGACAAAGAGGACTCTATAGCACCTCTTTTCGGAAAACAATTGAAGAATTTGAGCAAGTCTGAAGATCATTCGGGGCCCAATTATATACAATACTGTAAAGTGAATGCCAGAATGCGAATGGGTAAGCTGACGAGCAAAAATGCTATGAGCCATTGATCAGATTCATCACTTTCACTTTTAAAAAATGATATGTTCTTGTTAAAACTGGCGTCCAACCTATCTGTATCTGGAAGAAGGCTGGAAAGGAAACATCAAGATACTGACATTAGTGCTGGCATGTCAGATGATGATTCATCCCAACACGAAAGGAAAAGAGAGGCTAGTCTATTGTCAAACGAATTGATTTGATCGAGGGACAGCTGTGATCCCTTCAAAAAACAGCAGAGAGGATTAAATCAATTCATATCTACGAAACAAATACCTCTCGTGAAGAGAAAACACTAAGAAATGCCTTGCAAAAGAAAGCGTATTCTCCACCTCGATTAATTCTTTGGAAATCAGCCAGTAAAAAAGACAGTTGTGTAATACCAATCGTCTATATAAAACGCTTAAACTAAATAGTTCTCTCTCTCTCTCTCTCTCACTCACACACACACACACACACACACACACACACACACACATTAAACCACGTCCATTTTTTTTTCTTTTTAAACAGATAAATGTAAATATCAAAGTTTATTCAGTACATCACACAATAAATTCTGGAGTTTTTATGGCTACCTACATGGATTTAGTTTAGAACATTACGCATTTCCCCTTCACTCTGGAACACTCTACCCAGTTACGGTCATTTCAACTGTTCCATACGTAGTCACATTATATCATGTTAAATACTAAATCTAATATTGCCTTCTCCCTTAGAAACTGTTCTCCTAGTATTCTCTGGTACGGTAAAGCATCCTCGCCTTAGAATAGGGCACTAAACCGACCAGACAACTCTATAGGAGAACAGTTTCAAAGGAAGAAGGCAATAATAGAATATCACACCCGGTACCTGCATCATTAGTAAGAAATATTGATTACTCTTTTGTTTCAAATTTTTTTCACTTAATATTAGACTTATAACTAAGAACATTATCTTAACAGAAAACCCGTATGCGGAAGTGTACCTATTTAAATACGATATATACCACGTCACGTTGTGTTACTTTCCGATCACGAATCGGAACTGGACGGTACTGCAGTAAAGTATACAAAATTTGAAACAAAGCAACAAGGTTGTGTTACAGCAGCGATAGTAACAAACTCTTAAAACTTTTTAGATTATTACTAAGAAAAAGAATGTATCTGTTCGATAGTAAGAACGATTTTTGTTTTACATAGAAATACAGTATTAAGGGATCTGTGGAGTATTATATCTATTCCGCGAAAGGCGTTATGATGTATGCCATATGAATTTACACAAGTTTGGACATAGTAAGATACATTTTTGTCGTTGAGGATGACGGCATTATCAGCAAAAAGTTATATCGATGTCTCGATATTTGCCAACGCAAACTGGACAAAAAATGAATGACAGTCCATGGTAACTGAAACTGATCAATTATTACCCACTAGAATAAGCATCCGCACATGTGTAAAGTTGAGGCTGGATTAAATTGTATGAATTGATTTTCAAATGACCTTGACATTGGTTGTGGCTTATTGGCCTTTTTCAAAATTGTTATCTCATCAGCCATGTTGTTATACGTTTCATCAAAATGGAGAGGGAAATATTTATTTATTTATTTACTTTTTATTGAGAAGTTGGCGGCACTGTTTCTGAAGAAAGGTTCCTCTCTGCAGTTATCAGATACTTCTAAAAGAGGGACATGTATCAGGTGAAGTTATGTGTATTTGCAGACAATGTTGGCATATCTCTATGCTACTTTCATGTACTGTGATTGAAATTTATTTATATGTGGTATTAGGTAAACAATGCCATGTCTAAAGCAGACAGCTGATAGGAGTGGCTGCTTGTGCTCGAGAAATGAATTTGCACTAGTCCAAAGAACACTAAATTAAGTAATTAAAATAGGGAAATAGGAACTTTGACAGTGTAGACAATACTAAAGTTATCTGCTAGGTTTCTTTCTTTTTTTTTTTTTTTGTTTATTGTTGTTTTGTTCGTTGGGGTTTTTTCCTTCAAATTTGCCTCCCAAGTCCAATGGCAATATATCTTTCAATCGTATCGATCATACCTCAAATATATGACGATAACTGCCATTATGTGCCATTCGGACTTCCCCAGCTATTTACGAAACTACAATTGACCGAGAAATTACGAATGCATCGAACTATTTTTGTTTTCATTGGCAACTTCTTGGCAACTTCTTGGTCAATTATACGGTCAACCCAATTGTAGAAATCGCTCAGATGGTTTAAATAGATTGTGATTTCTTTCTTTCTTTTTTTTTCTTTTTTTTTTTTTTGCAAAGAAAGTTTCGGCTAACAAAATGTATTAGTTTTATGCAAATTACTACGCCTACATACATTTGAGGCATGCTTTGTGTCGCATAAATAGCCGAAATGGTCCGAATGCAGTATTTGTTGTCAAGGAAGTGTCAATGACCAAGCGGAGCTGTCAGTCTTTTGAGAGATGCACATCAGAAGTAAGGCCCAGCTGTATATCTATAACCCAAATTATACCCATCTATCATGCACGAAAATAAAGGGAATTAAAAGTTATTTTAACAATACCTATGATGTGCAAGGCCTTTATTTTTTTTAAAAATAACCAGGACTACCAGTGAGGAAGATCCGGGCAATTCTTTTTCGTTCAAAATCAAACCCTTTATAAAGTATGAAACTGTTGAGAAAACCAACTTTTATACAAGACATTGTTACATTGTTATGTCAGACTTCAAAAGGAGAGTCGCTCGAAGTGACCGATGCTCTATGCTCTATCTTAAGAAGTCTCTTGGTGAAAACTCAATGTCGATATGACCATCCATTCCGGAGGTGAAGCGATGGCAAGATTCTCAAGCCGACCATTAAAGCAGCCATATTGGATGTGAGATCGGCATTATTTTGATTTAGGGATCGGCAATTTCATTTCCTGGACGGGGTGATAGTAGTGGTGGTTTGGGAAGTGGGGGTGCGATTTCTTTTAAATCACATTTCCGGCCCTTAAATTGCTTGAAGAAAAGATTCTCCTTCTAATTTATAGAACAAAGAACCTATCACAGCCATTATATTTGTTGAAACAAATAATTATCTTTAGGTAAAAGAAGAAAAAAAAATCTAGTTCGAAATAAAACAACCGCCGCCCACCCCACTCACCCATGACAATTAAATAGTCGATGCCTAAAGAGTAACTAGACATCATAGAAAGTCTTTTCTTGAAAACCCCATGTCAATATGTTTATTCATTCCAGAAGGAGTAGCGATAACAATATTTTCAACAAGGCCACCATAGTGTCCATATTGGAAGCCAGATCGGCACCATTTTCATTTGCGAGCAACATTACATCATAAGGAGTCTTTTCTTGATCCCTCCCCCCCCCGTCTATATGACCATCCATAGCCGCCATATTGAAGGTCATATCAGCGCCATTTTCATTTAGGAAACAACTTGGCGTCATAATAAGTCTTCTGGTGAAAGTTTCATGTTGCTGTGACTTTCCAGTTAGGAGGAATAGCGATGAAAAACACTTCCAACCTGGCTGCCATATTGGCTGTTAGATTGGCAGCATTTTCATTTATGACCAATTATACATCATGTTATGTCTTTTGGTGAAAACCTCATGTCGATATTACCATCCAGTCACGAGGAACAGCGATAACAAAATTTTCAAGATGAGTAGTATAGGGGGAGTAACTGGGTACGGGGGGGGGGGACACTCTGGGTACCAACGGGAATTTAACATAGCGGGGGCACTCTGGGTACCAACGGGGATTTAGCATTGCGGGGACAGTCTGTGTACCAACGGGAATTTAGCATTGGGGACACTTGGGGTCATACAAGGTTGAAAACGTTGTAACGTAAGACTAGAGCTCCGGTCCGTTGGCACAGTATCATTTTACCATCAATGGTCACTACTTTTCTGAGCTAACGAAAATAGATAACCATAATATTCACAAAACCACTTTGTAATTGACCTTTATCCTGACTCGTGGACTATTTTGACTTTCTACTGTGAGCATAGTGCACAGAAATTAGCATCACTTGAACATTCTTATACAATATCAAAGATAAACATTGATTTCAATTCATTGACTTACTAAAAGCGAGTAGTGGCTAAAGTTTACTACCCTGCATACACGCCGTTTCGTACTGATTGACCTAGCCACACGAACAACGTCTTTAGCTACTGTGAGCTTTCTGTGCTGACACTGTACACAATGAAATAGTGTCAAATGAACGCAGTAATAAATTTTTAAAACCTATGGTTTGCCTCAAACAGAGAGAAGGTTACTCTTTCTTTGAATTTCTGAAGACAAGGGTAAATTCTGTGATAGAAATGTTCATTGGCAAAATTGTTTTCATTCATCAGTTTTTAAAAAAGTCGTGTTACATACAATTCTTGCCGAATGATTGCAGTAGCATTTGTTGAATGCCTCCCAAATATTTAAGATAGGTTATGTTTTTTTTGCTGCGCACGCCTTGCGGCTACAAACAATGTTACAACATTTCCCAAAACCGAAGACGGGAGAACAGTAAAAACACGTCTTGTTTTATCGACAGTCTAAAATGGACTGACTTAAAATAGGGCATGCATTGTTACAGTTTTACTGAACGCATGTTTAAGCTCAAGAATGAGAGTGTAGAATAGGACAGGTTATAGAGTGCAGAATTAGATGGGTCATTCTCGAGTCATTCTTACACCGTAAAGCTATGTGCTTGTTTTGTTTTGTTTTTTTGTTTTGGTTTCCTTCGGAAAACGGTAGATCTAGAATTTTTTTTTCGTGACACATTGCAGTGCCAAAATAGGAACAAAGCTAAGATACCTGACATGCACAAGAACAACTAAACTCAAGATTTTTTATAATCCAACGATTGACCTATGAAAGAAAAATCGTTGTACAATTTTTAAGGGGTGCAAGTTTTTGAAACATTTACAAAACTAACGTCACATTTCACATAATCATTGTGACTACTACCAACATTTGTGGATAGGCATCTTAAAAACGGGAACAGATACCATGATCATTTCAATCGAAATCATTGTATAAGAAACTTAGCGTCTTTGTGAAACAGAGAGAATTGACATTACGACGGAGAGAGAGAGAGAGAGAGAGAGAGAGAGAGAGAGAGAAAGAGAGAATATTTTATTCCTACTTTGAAAAATATCACGACACTTACGTTTTTTATGGTATATTTTCCTTAAGAAATGTCAAAAACACACATTCCATTTTAGAAAATCACATCGATAGGAAAAAAAATCCTCTTTTCGGTAAAATATCACAAGATTGAATTGGAGACATAGTCTCCTAAAATCCTTCTTTTGAAAGCGTAGATGTAAAATTCTCACAAAATATTACATCCAAACGTTCCGTGATGTATTTTGACTTAAGGCTGATACAATTTCCATTGATCCCAAATTATACGATGGGATTGTGCGTTAGCTTTTATTTGTAAAGAGACTAACGGTCAGGCACAGAAAAAAACACCTCTATTCTTCTCACTGTGTCAATAGCAACTGAGGGCGATTCAAAGCGAACGCGGTAAGAAAATATTTGTAGCCAATGAAATTACTTATAATGAGTGACGAAGTGTTTTGTTATAGATTCCAGACAGGCAGTGTGGCAAAAATAATGCCTTTGGCCTGGTTTTTTACGATTGCGGTGCAGACAGACTAGAGGGAATTTGCAATCAGGTTAAGAATTCGTGTCCTGTAACATTTTTTCTCGCCACGCTAAATACTGAACTGTAACATTATTGGCTCGGGTTTTGAAACTGAAAAAAAAAATGTTGTCACTGAGTCATTTTGACATACACACACACACACACACATATGGCAATGATATGAAAATTAATCTTTTCTTGATTAATGGGTGGCCCTGAAAAGGACCGTTGGGGGTTAAGAAGTTATGTTGTTTTAACTTCTAGTTGCGGTAGCAGCGGCAGCTGCAGCAGGGCGGCCACGTTTAGCCACGGGTCTCACGGCTTTAAGACAAGCTCTCTTTCTGGTAAAAGAGAAAGCAAACTCATCGCAGTCTATCTTACAGCTGACTTCTCCTCCGTCGGGTAGTTTCATGGACTGCAAGAGTTGTTGTTGTTGTTGTTGTCTTTGCTGTTGCTGCTGCTGCTGCAGTCTTTGTCTCTCCTCCCATTCCGTTCTGTCCCGAAGTATTTATTCCCTCAGGACTTCTTCCACCAGATCATGAGCCATTTGTAGGAAGATCATTGTCTTTCTCTCAGGGTTGGTCTCCATCAAATGATGCTTCACCCTCTGCATGTTCACCATAGCTTCGTTCAGTTTACTAATCTTGCACACATAGGTAGAGAGTGAGAGAGAGAGAAGAGCTACACAATTTAGGGTCGTATTTTTTCAAACTAGTGAATTTGGAGGCTTGTATAAAGTTACGATTTCTGGTACAGTTACAAGTTTGTGTGTTTGGAAAAAGGGCAAACATCGGATAGACGTTTGTGTCGTGACACATGTAAAGTTGAGAGTCTGTGCTAGTTTCAAAATTAACGTCCCATAGCTTTCTATTGTTCCTAGAAATTTCCATTTTGGCAAATTGTAAGTCAAGCAAACCATTATCACAAACATAGGTAGAGACAGGGGGTATATATATATATATATATATATATATATATATATATATATATATATATATATATATATATATATATATATATATATATATATATAGGGAGAGAGTCTATGTAAAAACTCAATCAGATCCAAGTTGGACATCAAGATGAAAAGATCACGCCAAATCTATGAGAAAACAGAAGAAGAAGAAAAAACGAAGAGGCCACGGCGACGAAGACTTTCCGTGCCGCCTGAAATACCACTGGCTGAAGTGCTAGCTCAAGTCCATGCTAGCGATTTCGAAGAGGAGATGAGTGAGCCTGAAACCAAAACCCAGCCCAAAGAATCCACCACCCCAGACCAAGAAAGTGCTACCGTGGCTCCGGAAAATTACTATCGGATTCGAGAGACGCAAAAAATAACTTCTAGAAAATTTAGAACCACAGCCTACACTCACACGGTTCACTTCGAAGACTTCAAGTCCGAAGTACCTCCCGAGAAAGCGGCGGGGTTCATTAGCGATTTGTGGGGATCTGTGTTACAGAACTTGAAACGACAATGCGGAGCCAAAGAAGACGATCGATTGAGACTGGCCATCCATCACGACAATTTGAAGTCCCCTGTTTGGATCGAGTTCAGCACCCCGGCAGAATTAACACCAGACAAAGTCATGTCCAAAATAGAACACGTTCAACAATCCAACGACAAGTTTACCATCACCGATGGAAAGGCTACACTTTACATGACTCACGTTGCTCCTCCTCGAGGGAGCGGACGAAGTAGGAAAGCGTTACTGGTGGACGATCTTCGAAGTACCAAATTCAGTGTCGTCCAAATTGACAATACTCAAGACCAGATGTGTTTGGCTCGGGCCATCGTGGTGGGGCGAACGCATGCCAACAAGAACGAGAGCAAAGAATGGAAAAGAGCCTGGAATAATATTCGACGATCTAACAAATCTAACAAACAACGAAAAGAAGCAGAACTCCTGTTGCAACAAGCAGGCATCCCTAAAGAGACCGTGCGTGGCATTTCTCAAATACAGCAACTTCAAGACATCTTGGCTCCTCACTATACTTTGAAAGTACACCCTCAAGAAGTGCGCGGAGATCTGCTGTTTCGAGGCCCCGATTTTCCCGAAGGAAAATACATTCACCTCTGTCACCACCAAGAACATTTCGATGCCATCACCAGTATCACAGGATTTCTAGGATAGGGATACTACTGCGAGAAATGTGACAAAGGGTTTAACGATGTCGGGGCTGTTTAGCGGCCAAACCATGCCTTCCTGAACAACACGTCCATTGTGAAACCTGTCGACGTACTTTTGTCAGTCCCTCTTGTTACCAACAGCAAGACACAAGGACACCAACAAAAATGTGCTTGCGACTTATTGAAATTGTGCTCCACGTGTGGACAGCTGATTTGTACCAACGACCCCAAGAGACACGACTGTACCGGAAAAAAAAGATGTAACATTTGCAAGCAGATGGTGGATTATGATCATCAATGTTTCATGCAAAAGTACGAGAAGAAAGAATTAAAGGGCGATCAGAACAAGAACAAGACCCAAGTGGATTTCATCTTTTTTTATTTTGAATGCATGCAAGAAACAGGCATTCACATTCCCAATTTCTGCGTGGCTCATCGGGCTTGTGAGAAGTGCATTCAAGAAACGATCCACTTTCACTGTCCTCATTGTAGTCGGATTCCAGGAGGCCGTGAAAAAATCTTTCGTGGCCCTAACACTTTGCCCGAGTTTGCTGAATGGATTTTAGACCCCACCGACGACACTTGGAGCGAAGAGGACATTCAACGTTACGGAGACTGGCATCGCTATGCGACCGTCATAGCTCACAATTTCAAGGGATACGATGGAAAGTTTTTGTTAAATTATTATTTGCGAGAAGGTACCGAATGCCCTAAAGTCACCATGAACGGAGTCAAACTCATCTACATGAAAGTGGGACAAGTCAAATTCAAAGATTCCATGAGTTATTTGGCCATCCCATCTTACCTCACCATTGCCAATGAAAACTGATGTTTCCTTTATGTCGTACGTGTGCCGAAACATGCAACCAAGATCATCCCTGTCACCACACGGAGGAAGAACGCTCTTTGAACGTGGGTCAGTGCCGAATTGTTTCGGGCTCTGGATCGTGGATACCGTTTGTTGAAAGTGTACGAAATTTGTCACTTTCCAACCACCGCACAGTACCAAAAGGACGACGCCACGAATCATCCAGGCATTTTCTCGGGGTACGTCAACCAATTTTTAAAAGTGAAACAAGAAGCCAACGGCTATCCCTCGTGGTGTCAGACTCCCGAAGACCAAGTTCGATTCAAAGAAGAGTACCGTGACGTCGAAGGCATCACTTTGGAAGACGTGGAAAAAAACGAAGGAAAAAGATCGTTTGCCAAACTCATGCTCAATTGTTTGTGGGGAAAAATGTCCCAACGTACGATCTTACCCAAGACGGAATACTTGACCGATCCTTATAAGTACTTTCAATTGGTGTACAACAAAAGTATACTAGTCAAACGCGTCAAAATCTTCTGTGATGATCTGATCTATGTCAATTTCGAAGAAGAAAGCAAGTTTGTAAAACCTGACAAGTTTAGTAACGTGGTCATTGCCGCTTACGTGACAGCTCATGCTCGTTTGAAATTGTACGACGAAGCTTTAGAAGTCTTGGGAGATCGTGTCCTGTACTTTGACACCGACAGTTGTATCTACATTCATCGCCCCGGTTGCCCACACCCTACCATCCAAGGAGATCGTTTAGGAGCCTGGACGGACGAGCACCCTCAAGACACCATCCTGAGTTTTGCCAGCGGTGGCCCTAAAAATTACGGCTACCAATATCGAGACTCGCAAGGACAACTTGACAGCCAATGCAAAGTCAAAGGATTGACCCTGAACTATCGAAACAGCCAACTGGTCAATTTTAAGGTTTTGAAAAATGCTTTGCTGTCTGGACAAGTGGAAGACTTTCGAGTGCACACGTTAGAACCTCACAAGATCGTACGGTTACCTAATCATCAAATTGTCACTCGACCTGTTGGAAAAGTGTTCCGAATCGTGTACCAGAAACGAGTGAGACTTCCAGACCACACCACTTTGCTTTACGGACACGCCGATCTGCGGTATAAAAAAAGGACCACTTCCAAGCCAAACCATTCATTGCAAATACAGACGTCAACCTAGAAAGATGAATTTCACACAGATAAAAGACCCATATTCAACATCATCGACTTCTGTCTCCACAATACTGACAGAGCAAAGTTCGTCCAAGAAGGAAAATGATTCAGTCGACCCTAAAGATTATTATCACATTCGAGCGACTAACAAAGTGCCTATCGAAGAATTGAGATTGACCTTTTATACGCACACAGTGAAATTTAAAGACTTCACGTCTGAAGTGCCTCTCGAGAAAGCATCAGATTTCATTACGGACTTATTTGACTCATTGTTGGAGGAACTGAAAGGACAGTGCTAAGTCAAAGATCAAGATCGATTGAGTTTATCGATGTCTCACCACAGTTTGCCATTTGATGTGTCTCTCGACTTTATTACACCGGCAGAATTAACTTCTTCCAAACTCTTGGACGAAATTCAAGACGCTCAATCCATGAGAGACAAATTTGACATCACCGATGGAAAAGTGACTATTCAAATTGCACAGTTTTCACTTCCAGCTTGGACACAAGAGGTAGCTGACCATGACAGGACTGTGGTCTACACTTGTGAAACCGATTCCGTGGAAGGAAGTCAATGATCGTGTTCAGACCTTAGAGGATTATAAAGGCTTGATACAAGAACTGTTTCCATTGAATTTTGGACGCTATACCGTGTGTGTCTTAGTGACTGCCTTTCTTGGATTTCGTTTTCCAGGACATTCGTTGTGGATTATTTTTGAGGAACAGTGTTGTTTGCGGACTAACCAAAACAAAAAAGACATGACCATTCATGCTTTATCGGTACATGAAAGACAAATTATACTCAAAGTGTTGAGAGTGGTGATGAACATCACAAGTGGGGTACCTCCGTGTGAAGAAGACATTAGTCAAAATTTATCTTGCCTTGACACGTTTACGATTGGAAAGATGTACGTGACTGGAAAAGTGTTGGTTTCGATGTTTGGCTACAAGAAGTACCAAAGTTTGCCAAAGATCTGGCCCGTCACCACTAAGTTTTCAAAAGTGAAATGGGAACCTAAGTCACACACACACAAAAAATGACCTTAGAAACCATCCTGGAAGAAGAACCTGACACAGCAGCAGAGAAAGACCACACCGTTGTTGTCGTCCACATGGAAACACCACAAGAACACACCCTCTCCTTACCGTCAGAGACATTTCATTTTACCACCAAAACAAAGACGAACAGAAGATTGCCACCACCACCAGTGCCTGGACCTTCCATTCCTAGGACACCAGAATGTTGTACATTGATTTGTTTGTACAGAACTTTAATTCTTTTAGTGGTAGCCTTAATCTTGTACCTGACCATTTTTGCCGTTTGCATTTTTGTCCTTCATGACTTGTAAAAAATGTTTTTGTTTGTTGTGTTGGTTGTTTTTACAAAAAAAATAAACGTGTATGAAACGTATAAAATGTCTTGGGTCTTTTGTCTTCTTCTCAAAAATCTTCCTACCTCAGTCATGGCTACATCTTCTTCTACCTCGTCTGCCTCTTCTACTTCCTCTGCTGTGGTCAAAGTGATTGACGAAAAGTTAGATCGTCCCAGTTGGGACGCTTTGTATCTGCGCCATCCCTTTAACATGTTGATTGCTGGACCGAGTGGTTCAGGCAAAACTGAATTTGTCAAACGTTTGATCGAACATAAATCTCATTTGTTCGATCGTCCACCTCAACGTATCGTGTGGTGTTACAAAGAGTCGCAACCGTCTTACACGTTATTGAAAGAAAGTCAAGGAGAAACCATTTCATTTGTAGAAGGCATCCCTCGCGAAGACGATGGGATCGTGTCTGACGTGAGTCAAATACATCTGGTCATCTTCGACGACATGTTAGGAGAAGACGAAGAAGAAATTAAACTTTGGTTTACACGAAAAGGACACCATCGAAATGCCAGCATCATTTACATTACTCAAAATTTATTTCAACAAAGTAAAGCCCATCGTACCATCAGTCTCAATGCTCATTACGTGGTATTATTTAAAAACCCCAGAGACAAATCTCAAGTGCAAGTGTTAGCCAAACAGTTAGGCACTCCTTGGTTGAATTATGCGTACGACGATGCCACTCAAACACCTCATGCGTATTTACTCATCGACTTAAAACCGACCACTCCCGACTATTTGAGATTTCGTGCCCAATTGTTTCACCCTTGGTGTCAAGAAGGAGGTCCTGTCATTTACACGTCCCCTTCAGCCACACTCTGAAGAAAAAAAAAACTATAAAAACAGCCACTACGTCATTTCTGTCTCACAGTCTTCGAGATGACTTCCTTTCAATCTCATCCTCCGGCTAAATTGATTCGTGCCTTGTATGGCATCAGTCGTGAAAAAAATGCACAAGTCCGTGCTCATTTGTTAGAAGCTAGTCTTAAAGAAGTCTTACGATGGTTTACTTTGACAGCACGTCAATTACTGCAAGGCATCATTCACATCCCTCATCAAACTCAACTTTTTTTTCAAAAACATAAAGGGGCGTTGTCACAACTAGCCGATCCTATAATCGATCCACGGACTAAAAAACAAATCATTTTAACCCCTGGAGGGAGCGGTTCTTTAGGAGGGGTCATGATTCGTTCCCTTTTGAAATGGGATTTTAATGCCCAAGCCAAAAAACACAAAACACCAAAAAAAAGAAGAAAAGCCCTAAGAAGAAGAAAACAACACAAAAAAGAAAAGCCCTAAAAAGAAGAAAACCCCAAAGAAAAAGAAAACACCCACTGCCACCACCACTGCAAGGAGCCGCAAGAGAGGTACTGCTGCCAGGACGCAAACGTACACCCGCAAGACACCACCACCACAGACCCCAGTGACGAGGTCTCCTTTTGCGTCCACTTCTTCGTCTTCTTCACCACCCTTCACGATGATGCCTGCCAAACCAGACTTAAGACAAGTGTTTCCTAATTTGATGCAAAAATGGAAACCTATTTCGAAAGTCACCACTTCGGGACGCTCGACTTCGGCTGACTTGGCCATGGCAGCAGCCGCAAACAAAGTACCGTCCCCTAAAACCAAAGTCCAAGAAAGAACCGGCGTGTTACAAAGTTTAGTGGATTTATCCAAAGAAGAATTGAGACGATTTAGTCCATTGAAAACACCTCAACGTCAAGTGAGGCCTGTCATGAAGATGGTACGTCGTGCAGACAATCAGTGGAGACGTGTTCCAGTATAAAATAGAAGGGTGACCTGCCAAAGACTTCAGACTTACTCCTCACCTCTAAGATGACCCCAAACGTGCACACCACCACCACCAAAAAAAGAAGAAAAGCAAAAAAGGACTTCCACCTCGTCTGGCGAAACATTGGGACGTCTTGTCTGTCCTAACCAAATCCAATCCTCCCATGCGAAAACAACTCATTCAAACAGCCCCTAAAGAAATCATCGATACCGTGTGTGAATGTTGTTTGAACGTTTTGAAAGGAACGGTACCTTTGTCCAAGATACAGAAACAAAAATTAGGTAAACATCGGAACGTTCTTCGTCAAATGGTGAAAAAGAAAATACCTCTCCAGCAAAAGAAAAAAATGTTGGTGCAACGACGAGGATTTCTACCTATGCTGTTAGGACCGTTGTTAAAAATAGCGGGTCCTTTGTTAGGAACGATTGCTGGACCACTTTTAGGAGGTGTCATGCGATAACAAAAAGAAGATAAAAAGGACACCCTTCTCTGGAAAGACCACACCTTTTTGTACCTTTGATGAAATGGAAGGGCGAAAACTGACTTTAGTACCTTACAAACGATGGATGGAATTTCATCGTTGGAACGAACAACGGATACCTCATTTACCACCCAATCCTAATCGCAACCAGATGTCACAGTTACAACAAGAATTACAAACGCTGATGGAACGAAGTGATTTGTCAGAAACAGAAAAATCGCAACGGTACGGTCAACTTTTACAACGTCTGCAACTCTTTCAACAAAAAGCTGTAGACGAAACAGCTCCACCCACTTTGAGAGATTTCAAAACCCTGATGAAAAGTGAACCTAAAGTTACCACCACTAAAACAGACACCGCCACAGGGATGACCGTAAAAGAAGAAGAAGAAGAAGAAGAGTTACAAACTCCACCTCTTAAAAAAAAAAAGTTAGCCACACCGGGTTGGATAAAAAAGATGATGTCTACCCCATTGCCATCAAAAGTGAAAAAGGAAGAAGTGAAGACAGAAGTCAAAACAGAACCGATGACCCCTGTTCAAACAACATCCTCCTTTACACCACTGGCTCGTCGGACACGTAAAACATTGCAATCCAAAAAGATACCCCACGAAGAAAAGAGTATTGGTACTTGGTTGACTTATTGAGGAATCAAACCATGGAGAAACTTTTAGCCACCATTTATTACAATCCTGGCCATGCTGCTGGTTACGGAGGAGTTCAAAAATTATATCGAGCTGCCAAAAGTAAATTGAAAAGTGTACGTTTGCCCGAAGTACGACGATGGTTACAAGAACTATCGACGTACAAGTTACACAAACCCATTCGACGTAAATTTTCTAGAAGTCCAACCCAAGTGGAAGGCATCGATCATCAATGGCAAGCCGATTTAGCCGACGTCTCTCATTTGGCAACCTACAATCGTGGTCACAAATATTTGTTTTGTGTCATCGACGTGTTTTCCAAATTTGCTTGGGTCGTGCCTTTGACATCTAAAAGCAGTACCGAATTGGTACGTGCCTTAAAATTGGTCTTGAAACAAAGCGGTCGTCACCCTTTACGATGGCAAACTGACAAAGGCACCGAATTTCTAAACCAAGCTTTTCAAAAAGAATTGAAACAAAGACAGATTCATTTTTTTACTACCGAAAATCCTGAAACCAAAGCCAGTATCGTGGAACGTTTTCAAAGAACTTTGAAAGAACGCATGTGGAAATATTTTACACATCAACACACTCTCAAGTACATCGACGTGTTACCCCGTTTGGTCAAAGCGTACATCAATCGTACCATCGTAGCATCGGATGTGCCCCCGAAGAGGTCAGCCCTGAAAACGAAGTGACCGTGTTTGATCGATTGTTTGGTACACCCCAGAGGAGCACACCACCACCACCTCAGAAAAAAACCTTGCTGGAGTTGAAGACGGGAGATTGGGTTCGCATCGGAAAAACCAAACGCACTTTTGACAAAGGTTATTTACCCAACTGGACCACCGAATTGTTTCGTGTCACTACACCCGTGCGTGGACGCGATCCTCCCGTCTATAAATTGGAAGACATGCACGGTGAAGTGCTCAAAGGAACATTTTACTTGCCTGAGTTGCAACGAGTGACCAAAAAAGAAGACACCTTGTACGACATCGAAAGCATTCTCGAACAAAGAACACGCAAAGTAGGCAAACGTCGAGTAGAAGAAGTCAAAGTAAGTTGGAAAGGATATCCTCCTAGTTTTGATTCTTGGATTGCTGCTTCTCAAGTCGTCGACTATAAAAAGAAAAAGAAGAAGTAACCTAACATGCCATTCAACACAACCACGACCTCGACTCCTTCGCAGAGTTCTTCTCTTCAAGAATTACAAAAACAACCGCTCTGGGTGTGGTGCGGAGAACGTGTGCCTAAAAATCAAATCGTCTTTTTCTGCCAAATTTTTGTAGTGTATTGTGTCATCGGAGCAGCTATTGCCAATTTGAGTTTGCAACAAGGAGACAAACAATTGTGGACCATTTTACTTAGCAATTGCATCGGTTATCTTTTACCCAGTCCCTCTTTGAAATTTACGACGACGACGGACAACAGCAGCCACAACAACAGCAGCCACAGCAACCACGGTAGTACGACCAACGCCAGTCCACCTTCTTCTTCCAGTCACCATAATAGCAGTCCTCTTTTAGAACCCTTTGAACATCCTTTGAACACGAGTGACTCCTTGGAGACCAAAACCACTTTGGACCTACTATGAATGACCAATTTTATTTAACGTTACCCAGTGACAGTTCCATGGATGTGTTTCCCAACAACAAATTATGTTGTTTCACGGCCAAATTACCTCAGGCCTTCCAATTGGATCATGACGCTCATTGGGAAGTGGCTTTGGTAGAAATCATTCATCCTACGCAAATCAAGAATGTGTCTGGAAATCAAACCGTTTTTGACCTAGCAATCTATAACGAAAAAGTGCAAAAAGAGTTGGACGCTCATGATCCTGAAATTGGGAAAAAAATGAGTTCAAAAACTGACAATACTCCCTACTCTACCTATCGCATGAGAATTCCTGAAGGGTATTATTTTAGTGCTCAACATTTGGTGGAGACGATTGCGGCCGTCTTCGAAGCCCAATTTGGCAAAGCCTTGGAAAAAAAAAATGGGTAGAGATCAAATACCATCCTGTGGCACATCGTTTCCTCTTGCAATTTTTGAAAGGGCATGGGGGGAAGCCATTCGACGAGAAAGAAGACAAACACTTACCCGCGCATGAAAGAAAATTCATGACCATCGGTTTTTCTGCTGGGTTGTTTGATATTTTGGGTCGAAATAAAAAGTATCATGGTGAACGAACAATCCACACCAACACAGATTTCGGAGAGGCTTTTCGCACCCCTATCGAATTGAACGTTGGACTGAATTTAGTGTTTGTGTACTCCGATGTGGTGGAGTACAACGTGGTGGGCCACACAGCTGCTCCCTTACTGAGAGTCATTCCTTTCAAAGTGGATACTGGTGCTGGTGCGTACGAAGAAGGTGGAAACACGTTTCACGTTCACCGTGAATTTGTACATCCTCATTATCTTCCAGTCAGCAAATCGTATTTTGACACATTAGTATAAAAGGAGATTTGGGACAAGATGTGCCATTCATTGACAAAGGAAAAGTCACGGTGAAACTACATTTTCGAAAAAGGTTCTCATTATAACTACCCCAAACAAAAAAAAAATGTATCCAGTGTACCGACGAGTGGCTCGACAACGAGGACATGGTTTAGGAGATATGTTAAGATCGGCTTTTCGGACGGTAGCCCCTATTTTGAAACCGATGGTGACTCGAGGATTCCATGCCTTAAAAGATGCCGCTTTGATGCAAGGAAAAGAATTTTTGCAAAATGTCTTCATTGACAAACAAAATCCTAAAGAAGCCTTTATGAGAGCAGGCAAAAATGTGTTGATGAACACTGGCAAAGATCTTTTAGGTCTCCGAGAGAATCCTATAAATTCGCTTCACGCTTCAGGCCCTGGCATTACTTCTTCCTCCACTTCACAGCAAGGACAAGGCAGAAAGAGGCGACGTCGAAATCCCTTCAGAGTTCATAAAAAAACACACGGTGGTTCAAAAAAGAATAAGAAAAGAAGAACAGTCAGAGAATTAGACGTGTTTGATTATTAACTGTGAAAAAAAAAATGATGCACCGAGATTCTTGCGAATGTACCAAGTCAGAACTGGATATGTTTACCATGCCTTCCACCATGATGACGATGCAAGAATCCCAATGGGTGGAATTTCATCCTGTATCGTCTTTGACGGATTCAGCTCCTATCGAATTTGAAATCAAAGGACAAACCGAAGATTACATCGATCTGAATAACAGTTACTTGTACCTGAAACTCCAAGTACAAAAAAATGACAACACCCTTCCTGGGGAAGCTGCCAGAGAAGCACCCGTCAATAATTTCATGCATTCCTTGTTCAGCGAAGTAGATTTGTACTTGAATAACAAACTGGTCAGCAGCAATTTGGATACTTACCCTTACCGTGCTTATTTGGAAAATCTCTTGACGTACGGAAAAGAAGCCAAGAACACTCATCTGGATGCTTCGGTGGTCTGGAAACCTGACACCTCGGAAATGTTCAACGACACAGAGCTGTCAGTACCGGCGAAGACTGCTGCTAATGATGGTGATCCTATAATTCCAGCAGTCCCTCACAATGTGGGATTTAACGACCGTCGAAAGAAAATCAGACGCAGTTTAGAACTGATGGATCGTTTGCATTTGGACATGTGGTTGCAAGACAAGTATTTGTTGAACGGAGTGGATGTACGCCTGAGACTGAATCGCAGTAGTGCTGCCTTCCATTTGATGGCTCATGCTAACGAGTGGAAAACCAAAATCCAAGAAGCCAAACTTTACGTGCGACATGTGGAAGTCTTACCAAAAGTAGCCAACGACATCAGTCAAACGTTGAGCAGAACCACTGCCAAGTATCCTGTGCGACGAGTGGAAGTGAAAACCTTTACCATTGCCGCTGGACTCCGATCCAAAGTCGAAGATCACGTCTTCCAAGGACAGCTCTCCAAACGTTTGCTGATTGGAATCGTCAGTAATGCAGCCCTCAACGGAGTCCACGATCAGAATCCGTTCGAGTTTAAACACTACAACGTCTCCAAGATAGAAGTCAGTCGAGATGGCAAAACCTTGTGTACCAGGCCTTTTGAACCTAACTTTAGCGACGCCCATAAAAATTACTTGCGATCTTACCTGAGGCTGTTTGAAGCCACAGGACAGTTAGGTACCAACACCAGCCACGGCATTTCGTACGACGATTATGCAGGAGGGTATGCGTTGTGGGGATTTGATTTCACTCCGGACCAAGGCAGCGATGAAGGACATTTCCACCCTATAAAATCAGGCCCACTTCGTGTGGAACTTCAGTTTGCAGATCCTCTACTCGAGACAGTGAACGTCGTCTTGTATGCAGAATTTGATAACACTCTAGAAATCAACAGTTTGAGAGAAGTGATTCTAGACTATTAGAAGGAAAAGAAAAAAAAGATGCAACATGTAGAAGAAGAACCTATGGAGATAGATGAGGGATTTTGTGAAGTTCAGCAGTCACAAACTACCACGGATGATGATGACGAAGTGATTCATTCAGAACCTCAAAAAGAAGAAGAAGAAGAAGAAGACACTATAGTCATGATGCCAAGATGGCCAGAACAAGAACAACATTTAGTCTCCTGTTTTGCTAAGAAGGTAGCTGAAGAAATCACACAAATACACAGAAATGAATTTTATTATGCGTGTGATGAAAATAGAAATTTTTTTTTAATAATGAGTAAAGAAGAAAAGTTGGACGAATATTTGGAGGACGCCTGGGGTAGATTCTCAGAAAGACCTATTTTGAGAAAGTGGTATAAAGACTTGCAGAATTCTTCTTCGTTGTCAACCCTGTAAATACGTTCCTGTTTAATATCTTGTTGATTGTTAGTTTTGAAATTTTTATGTTAGAGAAGCTTCTTCTTGTTCATTAAAAAATGTTTATTTTTTGAAAAAATGGTGTTGTGTGGTTTTTTATTGAATTTGAAAAAAATAAATATTATGTTCTATCTATCTCTTTCTATCGATCTGAAGTCACCCCCTCTTTTCCCTACACTCTCGATCTGAACCCCATGTTTTCCATCGCGTCCGCGCTTCGAGCATATAAAGCGGTGCGTTGGCCAGTGTAGTCACTCTCGTTGACTCGTCAAGATCTCAACAACAACACTTCAAGAAGATGGCAGCAGGCAAGATTAGTAAACTGAACGAAGCTAAGGTGAACATGCAGAGGGTGAAGCATTATTTGATGGAGACCAACCCTGAGAGAAAGACAATGATCTTCCTACAAATGGCTCATGATCTGGTGGAAGAAGTCCTGAGGGAAGAAATACTTCGGGACAGAACGGAATGGGAGGAGAGACAAAGGCTGCAGCAGCAGCAACAGCAAAGACAACAACAACAACAACTCTTGCAGTCCATGAAACTACCCGACGGAGGAGAAGTCAGCTGTAAGATAGACTGCGATGAGTTTGCTTTCTCTTTTACCAGAAAGAGAGCTTGTCTTAAAGCTGTGAGACCCGTGGCTAAACGTGGCCGCCCTGCTGCAGCTGCCGCTGCTACCGCAACTAGAAGTTAAAACAGCATAACTTCTTAACTCCCAACGGTCCTTTTCAGGGCCACCCATTAATCAAGAAAAGATTAATTTTCATATCATTGCCATATGTGTGTGTGTGTGTGTGTGTATGTCAAAATGACTCAGTGACAACATTTTTTTTTTCAGTTTCAAAACCCGAGCCAATAATGTTACGGTTCAGTATTTAGCGTGGCGAGAAAAAATGTTACAGGACACAAATTCTTAACCTGATTGCAAATTCCCTCTAGTCTGTCTGCACCGCAATCGTAAAAAACCAGGCCAAAGGCCAAAGGCATTATTTTTGCCACACTGCCTGTCTGGAATCTATAACAAAACACTTCATCACTCATTATAAGTAATTTCATTGGCTACAAATATTTTCTTACCGTGTTCGCTTTGAATCGCCCTCAGTTGCTATTGACACAGTGAGAAGAATAGAGGTGTTTTTTTCTGTGCCTGACCATTAGTCTCTTTACAAATAAAAGCTAACGCACAATCCCATCGTATAATTTGGGATCAATGGAAATTGTATCAGCCTTAAGTCAAAATACATCACGGAACATTTGGATGTAATATTTTGTGAGAATTTTACATCTACGCTTTCAAAAGAAGGATTTTAGGAGACTATGTCTCCAATTCAATCTTGTGATATTTTACCGAAAAGAGGATTTTTTTTCCTATCGATGTGATTTTCTAAAATGGAATGTGTGTTTTTGAAATTTCTTAAGGAAAATATACCATAAAAAATGTAAGTGTCATGATATTTTTCAAAGTAGGAATAAAATATTCTCTCTTTCTCTCTCTCTCTCTCTCCCTCTGTCGTAATGTCAATTCTCTCTGTTTCACAAAGACGCTAAGTTTCTTATACAATGATTTCGATTGAAATGATCATGGTATCTGTTCCCGTTTTTAAGATGCCTATCCACAAATGTTGGTAGTAGTCACAATGATTATGTGAAATGTGACGTTAGTTTTGTAAATGTTTCAAAAACTTGCACCCCTTAAAAATTGTACAACGATTTTTCTTTCATAGGTCAATCGTTGGATTATAAAAAATCTTGAGTTTAGTTGTTCTTGTGCATGTCAGGTATCTTAGCTTTGTTCCTATTTTGGCACTGCAATGTGTCACGAAAAAAAAATTCTAGATCTACCGTTTTCCGAAGGAAACCAAAACAAAAAAACAAAACAAAACAAGCACATAGCTTTACGGTGTAAGAATGACTCGAGAATGACCCATCTAATTCTGCACTCTATAACCTGTCCTATTCTACACTCTCATTCTTGAGCTTAAACATGCGTTCAGTAAAACTGTAACAATGCATGCCCTATTTTAAGTCAGTCCATTTTAGACTGTCGATAAAACAAGACGTGTTTTTACTGTTCTCCCATCTTCGGTTTTGGGAAATGTTGTAACATTGTTTGTAGCCGCAAGGCGTGTGCAGCAAAAAAAACATAACCTATCTTAAATATTTGGGAGGCATTCAACAAATGCTACTGCAATCATTCGGCAAGAATTGTATGTAACACGACTTTTTAAAAAACTGATGAATGAAAACAATTTTGCCAATGAACATTTCTATCACAGAATTTACCCTTGTCTTCAGAAATTCAAAGAAAGAGTAACCTTCTCTTTGTTTGAAGCAAACCATAGGTTTTTAAAAATTATTACTGCGTTCATTTGACACTATTTCATTGTGTACAGTGTCAGCACAGAAAGCTCACAGTAGCTAAAGACGTTCGTGTGGCTAGGTCAATCAGTACGAAACGGCGTGTATGCAGGGTAGTAAACTTTAGCCACTACTCGCTTTTAGTAAGTCAATGAATTGAAATCAATGTTTATCTTTGATATTGTATAAGAATGTTCAAGTGATGCTAATTTCTGTGCACTTTGCTCACAGTAGAAAGTCAAAATAGTCCACGAGTCAGGATAAAGGTCAATTACAAAGTGGTTTTGTGAACATTATGGTTATCTATTTTCGTTAGCTCAGAAAAGTAGTGACCATTGATGGTAAAATGATACTGTGCCAACGGACCGGAGCTCTAGTCTTACGTTACAACGTTTTCAACCTTGTATGACCCCAAGTGTCCCCAATGCTAAATTCCCGTTGGTACCCAGACTGTCCCCGCAATGCTAAATCCCCGTTGGTACCCAGAGTGCCCCCGCTATGTTAAATTCCCGTTGGTACCCAGAGTGTCCCCCCGTACCCAGTTACTCCCCCTATACTACTAAGATGGCCACCGTGGTGTTCATATTGGTTCTCAGATCGGCAACATTTTCATTTAGGAAACAATTAGACGTCATAAGAAGTCATTTAGTAAACACTCGACCATCCGTTCAGGAGGAGTAGCGGTAACAAGATTTTCAAGATTTATACTGTGGTGGCTATATTGTATGTCTAAGCGGCACTATTTTTATTTATGACCAAGTAGACCTTTGGGTAAATGTGTGTGTGAAGTTTCTTGGCCATCAAAAACTTGAATTTAACATATGAAGTCCTTCAGAAGTCACCATACTTAGCACAAACGAAATTCTTGATACTAGGGCAAACAAAATTCCAAGGCAAATTTTCAAGGCAAAAGTAGCAAACAGAACTGGTCTTAGATTTTGATATTACACCACTGACCACAGATCCGATTTGGTTGGATCCCATTAAAGGGACTGTTTACGTACTTATATATAAACCGATAGAAAACGCCCAACCTTTCAGTCATCATATATATCTTCACAACCATTAAATTTAACTATACGGACATATATAATTTTCTGCTCCCAAGGTTAACCATTCTGGACGTAGATGGCACTGTGTTACTAATATACTTGCATGTAAACTTAATTAAAAAGTACTTCTACTTACAAGAAAAACGAATTTACATTAGCTAAAGTTGTATATCAAACTTTTAAAATCAGATATAGATTATCATTACTACAGTAATTTGTTATAAAGATTGTTTATATTAGTCCATCCTCTCCTTTTCCAGCTTTTGTTGATTACCTTGTTCTGAGTTTCTTTTTAAAGTTGTACATATAGCATATGATAACCATGCAATATTTGTAGAATGTACTCTATGAATGTACATACTTATGAGAATACACTATTGAATTGAATTGAATTATAAGAGTGGGTAATACGAACTATTTGATGCTCTTTTGTGTGGACAACCAGTTGTGACAGACCCATACATGCATGACAATAAACAGAGCAAAATTTTAATACTTGAAATTTTACAGTTATAAAATGCACATGCCCGAGTTATACCTATGAAATAAGCTTTGACTAGCTGTACCAGTAATTACCATGTTACTTTATGGACAGTCAAATGCAGCAAACAGACTAAATACAACAGGCAGACATGGGTAATACAGTCAAATGCAGCAAACAGACTAAATACAACAGGCAGACATGGGTAATACTATATGCACATCCACAGAATATGACTAGGCTAATAAAACAAGAGGTTTAAGTGGACCTGATACTGCTCACCTGGCTTACATAAATTTAGGTTTATGTGCCCTTCTTGATTATTACAAAATGTATTTGGCCATATGACTTCAAATGAGCACAGCATAAACTTTACATTGTGACTCAGTTTAACTGATAGGAGTGCTTAGATTACAGTATTGTAGTTATAAATAGGTACAAATAATTAATTAACTGCCACTTAAACAAGCAATTTGTTTTTTTTTAGTTTATAAATCTTCACTAGATAATGACAAACTGGAAAACATTTCAAAACTTTTGAAACAACCCTTATAAATGTACATGTGAGCACATGAACAGGTACCTTCACACTATAGTGTTCATCTATTCAGACCATAGTGTTCATCTATTCAGACCATAAGAGTCACTGATGTTATGGACGAGTAACTGCAACTGTACATCTAGATGCTTAGGGGTTCATTTAAAAGCTAAATGTGAATCTTTTGGACTTTGTCAATTTTGGGCGAAGTTTTGAAGAAAAAATAATAATAATAATAATGATAATAATAAATTGCTTGTTCTAGTGGCAGCCGATTAACTATTTATTACATATTTGTAATTACAATAATGTCATCTAGGTACTCCTATCAGTTAGAATTTAATTACAATGTATAGTTTCTGTTGCGCTCATGTGAAGTCATATAGCCAAAATACATGGTGTAATGACCAAGAAGGGCACTTAAACCTTAGCAGTTGACCATTTCACTACGCAGTCTTTTGTAGTATTGTAAAAACGCAACCTTGGGAAACTATCTAAGCATGTATTCCAAGTATTATCAAAATCAGATTAGAAGTACAACCTCCAGAAGGGTAACAAGCTCAGCCAATCTGATGCAAGATCACCTCATTAGTACGTGTGGATAGTGGCGGCGCGAGGGTTTTAGGCGCCCGGGGACAATGTTCTTTAATGGCGAGCCTACGGAAGCGCCCGGGGGCAATGTTCTTTAGTGGCGGGTGGTTAGATGGGGTGGGAGGGGGGAACTCCCTACGGTGCCCCCTCGCCTAGGGGCAATTCCCCCCTCCAACCCTCCTCTTGCCGCCACTGCGTGTGGATTTCGCTCATTGAACTCATCCGAGATCTTAATTACATATGCATATACTCCAAATCTGATCAAAATGAGATCAGAAATGTGGCCTCCAGTGTGGTAACAAGGTCAGCCAATCAGATGTAAGTTCACCTCATTAGTATCCGTGAATATTGCTCATTATCGAACTCATCCAAGATCCTAAAAATATAAGCATATATTCCGAGTTTGATCAAAATTGGATAAGAATATGGCTCCAGAGTGTTAACAAGGTTAACCAATCTGATGCAAGATCAATTCATTAATATCCTTGAATCACGTTCATTATCGAACACGTCTGAGATTTTGATGTTACAAACTCACATTCAAAGTTTGATTGCAATCGGATGAGAAATACGGACTGTAGAGCAGTAACAAGCAACTGTTGAGTGACTGACACCCGACACCTTATGGCCAGGTGAGCTAAAATCAATTATGGCTTTCATGACTGACCTAACTAATGTCACCGTTTAGTGCACCAGTGGCAAAAGATATGTGAGCATCGAAGCACAGTGATAAATAAAGCTCCAAATTTAAACAATGGGGCAAAATTTAACACATCTTTTATCAAACTGCCAAATAAGGCTGTTTTAGATTTATTTCAACTCATTCAAGAATTGGAAAATATAAGTCTTGCTAAATTTGAACAATTATCTCCCCTGTTCACGCTAAGTCTCTTTGTTTCTGCTCCCACCCCACCCCGACACTTTGTCTTTAGTGACCAGTTTCGTTACCATTTTACATATACACGTATGACCCAATTGTCCTTGATATCGCACATGGATGACAGACAACTGGTCATTATCTTTGGAACTTTCGCTAGTATGCATACAATTAGGGTTCTAGAATAGTTAAATAGCTTCAATCCAATAAAAGACAAAAAACAAGAAAAAGATGTTCCTTACTTTTATTTGAAATGAACATGTTGCTTTTAATTTGTTACAATAGTTCTAATGCAAATAAACTGAGAAAAAAAGCAAAAAAAAAAAAAAAAAAAAAAAAAATATACGTATTATATGCCTTCCTTGTGTTAATTTGTTTTACACTGCAACAAACTTTGTTAATTCAAAGTAACATGCAATAACTACTTTACAGTTTTTGACAGTTTTCCACAAAGTTAAACATTTTCATGTTTTATCTTTGATTTACAAACGTTCAAATCATACACTCGATGATTTCAATATTAACACTTTAATCATACATAAATGAACCCATTCATTACAATTATTTATTTTTCTAAAATAAAACGACTCTTTCTACCCAGTCTTAAATGAATTATATGGTACACATTTAAGTGGTATAACAAAAAGCTTATATCTCAAAGGGTTATCCGAAACTCATGGGGATAGGAAAATGCTTTTTAAAGACTTCTGATGTAATTATAAATTCACAATGAAGAATAAGGAATGAAAGGCACCACATAGTACAACACAACCTATCAAGCTAGACAAACAGCAGTTCTTGTTACAAGGCAGGTATGGTCATGGATCCCATTTCATTATTCAGTAGCAGACCAATATGTATTATCTACTTCATTAGAAGATGGTATACTCTATGGCTCCCATGGACATTGTTATAATGTGGGAGTACTGTGCATACAATTCATTATAAATTAGTTTCACTAGAAGGTGGTATACTCCATGGCTCCCATGGACAGCATTAATAATGAGGGAGTGCCATATTATGTACTTTATTATAAGGCTGTCTTGTTAGAAGGTAGTATACTCCATGGCTCCAAAAGACAGTGTTATAATGTTGGAGTACTGTACATACAATTCATTGTAAATTAGTCTCACAATGAGGAGGTATACTCCATGGCTCCAAAGGACAGCATTATTATAAGGGAGTACTGTACATGGCATGATACTTTGGTTGAGTACATATTTCCTTTTTCTTTTTCTTTTGTTTTTTTACAATTGTATAAAGCAGGGGTCTCCAAACTATGGCCCGCGGGCCGGATCTGGCCCATGGCTTTGATTGGTCTGGCCTGCAAAGTGTTGTACTTTTTTTTAACGATTTTGCATGTATTTAAATTTTTCACAGTCGCTTTGGCCAGCAAACCCCCTTCAAAAATCTAACATGGCCCTCGTCTTATAAAGTTGACCCCTGGTATAAAGTATCATAAGCAAAGAGATAGACATACAAATAAATGTATACATTGCTTGGAATTTCCTTAGTTCTCTTCTACTCTTAGGCATTACTGACAGCAGGACCTTGCATATTTTATTAACTTAATTTGTGATAAAAACATACCACCAGAAAAACAGCTATCCTAATTTCTCTAAACAGCTACACTATAACTTAACTTTCTACAAAACATGAATATTACACTCCTGTTACTATCACCAAATCAATAACCATGTTATTTTTTATCCAAGTTTAATTACCTCATAATCTTGGATTGATATTTGTGAAAACTTACCTAAATGTCATGGCATAATGACAATAATGATTATACAAAGCTGGCAACTGCAATGAGGGTACTGGTAGTTAGATTTTTCTGACACTTCTACCTCATGTGTAGTTTTTTGTCAATCATGGAAATATGTGAATAAATACAGTCAATAATTTTTAGCTCAATCAATAGGTCATCATTTTAGAGGATGATATGACAGAATCTTCCTTTAATGAAGACTGTCATCTTGAATCCATCCAGTTACTGAGATGGTAACAAATGATTGAAATAAAGCCAAGTTTAACATAATATGCTGTGTAACATATATAGCAAATCCAAGTACAATATTTATTACCATATATACTCGCGTATAATCCACGTCCAAATGCAAACAACATAGACCATGATCTGCCATCGCATAATGTACCAGCAGATCAGGGTCTATGTTTTTTGTTCTACTGATTAGTCCTTACAAACTGCATAGACCCAGATCTGCTAGCACATTATGCGATGGCAGATCTGGGTCTATGCAGTGTGCAGTTGGTATTGGCTTATACATGAGTATATACGATAATTATTTCTCTAATTATTGTCAAGTTATAAAACGTACAAACAAAATTAAAAGTACACGGAAAACAAAGGTATACTATAACAATTGTAAATTTAGCTGTCAACATAAAAAAAGCATTCTTTTACAAATATAAATGTTGTTGTTGAATAATGCTTATGTTTTGGCCACATCTGCAGTTGTTCCAAATTTACACACAGGCAATACCAACCAGGGACAACTGGCCAATCACCAATCTAACAAATAAGACTGCAATGTTTACACAAGTTAAACATTTACAGTGTACAAAAACTGAAATGAAAAAGTTTAATTGAAACCAACCTAATTTCCTCCTCTGTACCTTAAATGCTGTCAGTTAACAGCTAAATGTAGGTCAATGGCAGTGTGCAGAATTCAGCTGGTAAGACACATTTGTATTTAAATAAGCCTCAAAGTAGGTCAATAACAATGTGCAGAGTTCAATTGGCAATACAAAGTTAACTGTTAAATGTAGGTCAATGGCAATGTACAGAGTTCAGTTGGCAATACAAAGTTAACTGTTAAATGTAGGTCAATGGCAATGTACAGAGTTCAGTTGGCAATACAAAATGAATAATATTGCACAAGCAATTTTAGTTTCATCAAAATATTGTTTCACACTGCTACTGTATGTATATGATGATACAACAGTTCTTATGTCACTGACAGCCACTTTTGTTGACACGATTACCAATGTTGTCAATATTCATGCTGCAGCACATGAAGCAAAAAAGATCAGGAACGTATCAAGAGTTACATTTTGTTCACATTCAAACTTGTAATATTTGTACTGATTTTTCTCTTTTAAGGACATATATGTTTTTCAATAGTCAGCATTTCAGTTTTACCTTTGCATTTTTTTTACACAAAATTCAAAATCTCTCTCCATGTTTAAGAAAATAAGTCTCTTTTGTTCTAAAAATTGACTTCCAGGTGTAATTTAAAATCTGAAGTTCAAAACTGGTCAGTCACTAGAAAGGTGTACATACCAAATTACATGTAAATGAGGGCTGGTTCAGTAGGTGTATCTTAATAACTAACCATATCAAAACAAGCTGTAAATAAGAAAACACATATTGGTCTATCTCATCGTGGACTGAATATTAGGCTAATTAGCCTCCCTCTACAGCCAATTAACAGTAACAGGTAGTCATTAAGGTGTCACGTTTCACCTGTCAATCACCATGTCAGGTAGTTTCCAGTGTCTAATCGCCATTCAGACCATAACAAGGAGCAAGCTTTCCTGATGACAGACGAATAAGAAGGAAGGAAAGGGGTATGTGCTCTCTTTTAAACTGGGGCCACAGCATTTAAGGGAAAGCTCTAGCCCAAAAAGGGTAATGGACTTGAGGCCATAAGAAATTATTCCCATGGAAATTAATATGGTACCTTCAAAGTAACAACCTATGAAAGCAAATTACAGCTTTTTCTCAACAGAAACACAAACCCTAGGATGCCGCAGAGCTAAAAATGAAGGTAGCAACTTGAATGTACACATTTTTTGGTAGGTTTAGTGGCTCAAAATATGATTGTTTTTGCTTTTTTGGCTTGGTTTTAATAGCACTTTTAACACATTACAGACTATAGGCCTTTTCAGAAACTAGGTTACTCACCTTGAATGGGAACTCTTCTGTACACTCAGTGCGCATGTCCCACTTGGCACATCAACTTATGGGGACTATTGATCCAGATACCCGCAATCTGTCACATTGTTATAGCAAGCAGTTATACAACCCCTACTCTGCATGAACTAAATTGCAAGAGCTCTTATTGCAAGACAATTGTTGGTCCTCATGCTTTGTTATGATAATTAGCCTTCCCGCAAAGATCAAAGCAATGCACGTGGAGAAGTTATGATATTGACATCATGTATATTAGGCTACGATACTGTGACAGTTAATTGCTCATAATCAAAAGTTGCCGAATAGACTGAAAACAGAAAGTTAAATTGAATTTTGGTGGATTTTGCAGGTAGGTTATCATATTCCTACAGTTAACTTGTCGCTAAGTGCTATTCTGATTAAAGCATATAAAACAAAATTTAGAGCTAAGAAACAGAACAGAACTGAGCAAGACCTCATTGAAATAAATCATACTCAGGCCATACATACAAGGCATATGAGTCAAGCACAATCGAAGTTCTATTATATAAGAAACCATCATGGTGTAATACAATAAGAGAGAGAAGTGAGGAAAAGCTAAGAGACAGAAAATGAGAGAGAGAGAGAACATGGATTATCTAAATATTACAAGTCCAAGGAGTATCTAAAGAAAAGTGATCAATTATTTAAATGAAAACGCTTTTGATATGTTTCACTTAATATTTAAAAGAGTCGCAAACCATTGGAATGTGAAATCAGCATAGGTAGCTATCCAGATCTCTATTCAGTTTCTAATTCATTCATAATTTTGCTAACAAATATGCTTAAATTTTTCACTAGTATTTTAATCTTATTTGTCATTAAATGTTGATATTTCAAAGTATTCAGTCGTATGTAATCATATTTCTTAATCAAATTCTGTCTAGACCTCGTAAAGAATTCACACTCAAAGAGTACATATTCTTCCATATTCATTCAGCCATTTTCACAAAACAAAAATGTATATTATGCCTTAAATTAAACATACCTATCAATGTACTCATTGATGTAAACCCTTTTTACAGTCAAGTTTTCAGTAAAACTGATTCACAACATAGTGTCAGAAGCATTGTCTAAATAAAAAAAAAATGAAACAGAAAAGAAATTGATACAAAAGACAACATATGCTTTCTTACTCAGTAATGCACTTACATCCATTATACAACTCTATGTTTATTATTATGCTACAACATATATGAATGTCGAATTAAACTCAAAAAGTTTATAAGCATAAGGACTACAATAAAAGTCAACAATTTGTGTTATCAGTATCTCAATTCACTTCCCTGATGAGCATAAATGATAGTTATCACAGGAACAACAAAAATCTCCATTCATTTGATACATATACAGTGAAACCCCTCAAAACCAAAAACCCTTGGGACCCAAATTTTCCTATACGATTTTGAGAAGTTTTTGGTTTACAGAGGTTTTTGCAGATGTTGAAAAAAGTCTTTTTCTAAGCGCTTATGTGATGAGAGAGAGACTTGTGTGATGAGAGAGAAAATGTAATTGTGAGCCCAAGTGTCTGTGTGTGTAAGAGTGCACAAAATTAAGAAAGCTGTTATTTTTTTTTTAATACATGTATTTAATGAAGAATGAGCTGAACAATATGTTTCTTCCGAAAATCAAATCCTGTCACATAAATACAGTTGTTCCACATAGAAATGCAGTCCTCATCACAAGAAACATCTGAGGAATGAGATACTTTTATAACTTTATTATAAGTCCATTAGAATTATGAATGATACTATAAAAATTTTCAATACTCTGTATAATTTATAATGTTCACAGTTCAAAAGCCTGGCTTGAAGAAGGCGTGGAGCATTGTCTGTTTTTACTTACATCTTTCTTTAACTAATGTGGTTTGTGTTAATGACTCCATTTCTTGTGCTGTAGCCAAATGAACACTCAATCTTAGCAATAGCAAAGTTTTTTGATATCTGTATAAGATCTAAAACTTCAGGGTATGTCATTGAGTGAACCCAACTTTTAGAATACTGCTTTGTTGGTCTCTGTTGGCAAAGCATCAAAAGCAATGCCACATGCCTGGTTACCGTAATTAAATCCTGATATTTAATATAGGAAAACAAGCAAACAATCTTCTATTGATCATGTATACAAATGAATAGCATCAATAACAATTAGATAATAATCATATAAACACAGTCTTTCTTAACTGGCTTACCTACAAGCATTGAGTTATTATGAATAATTCGCCTTAAAAGCTGGCTGTTTTGTATGGTGTAAAGACTTCAGATTAGCCTATTGTCAGCCCTAATCTGTGTTGGTGCGCGTGTCAAGTATTGTTTTAATCTCGCGGCAGGTCTTTGTCTCACATATCAGCCCACTATAGTACTTGCTAACCATAATTAATCTGTTCCAGTGTGTGTAAGGAATTTAGCAGCTAAAATATATTTCCAAGTTGTAATAGAGTTTCAGTTTTATGGGTTTTTTTAAAGTGTAAAATTGAAATTTGGGATCAAAATATATTTCTATATTCAGAGTCAAGGGATTTTGGTTTACTGGGAAAAAAATGATGATATTAAAGGAAAAATTCGGGACAAAGAAATACACCAAGTCTTGTGGGGATTCTGGTATATTGAGGTTTCCTTTTTGAGGAGTTTCACTGTATATATAATACACCCAACAAAAGAACAACAATTTGATCTGATTTGCTGTACCCTGTCCAAAGATGTCGGAACATGGGATCAGTCTCAGCCGTTTTGCCTCTGAGAACGAGTTTGTACTCGGACTCAAAAGTTGTACTCTGACTCATTCATGTGTAAAGTAAAAGTACAGGAATTCAATTTATATCAAGGAATATTCCTCTTCTTTTTATTGGTCAAATTTCAAATGAAATGGACTGTCACACTGAGTATCAAAGTTTGGATCTGAACCCAAGTAAGAGTTTGTTCTCAAACACAGTTTATAACCTTGCCCCAACACTATTCACTCTGTGTAATACACAAAATGAAACTAAGTGTCTGTTTTGGTAACAAGTAACAAAAGGTTCATTGTTTTGATAACATGTAAATAACAAAAGGTTAATTGTTTTGATAAGATGTACGTAGCAAATGGTTTACTGTTTTGATATGTACGTAATAAATATGTCAACACTCCATGAGGATTACATAATGTTTTACAGTGATGATATTAAACAAAAAACAAACCAAGACCTAGTAGCAATGTGTGCATCACAAAGGGCCCAATGTCTACAATTTGCTCAGCTGGGTCTTAAACTGAAGAACTTCTGTTGGAAAACTGAATTTTGTGAGAGATGGGCATTCAGGGGCCATAACTCTTGGAAATGATGACATTGAATGTTAAAAATCAAACTCTTCATGGTCTTATCAATATAAAGGTTCATGATAACATTGGCTAAATTGCAATATTCCTTAGTTGTGCTGCAGAATGCAAAATTAGGAGGAGTGGCAATCAGGGGCCATAATTTTTCTCATTCAAGGCCTTGTCAATATAAAGCTGCATGTCAAATTTGATTGAAAAGGAATAAAGCTTAGTAAAGTTATGATTTGGAAACCAAAGTCTGAAAAAGGGAAATAATGGTCCATAACTCCTGCAAATGACATGATGGAATGCTGGAAATCAAACTAACTCAAGGTGTCATGTGAAGTCACATACCCAATTTGGTTTGAAATTCAACAAATTTTGGTGAAGTTATCTTGAAGAAACCATAGTAGGGAGAAAGAGTAATCAGGGGCCATAACTCTTAGAAATAAGCAAGACAAAATCCTTACTGGTACATGCAAATCTATGAAATAATGCCCATAACAAATTGCATCAGAATATGCTGAATGGTTCTTGAGCTATGCCAGTTATGAGCAACATGTTTTTTGAAGATATTAAGTTAATTGTCATGGGCCATAACTCTATTCAAAGTGGAGTTTATGAGACAAAACTCATAAAAGGTACATCTAGGTCTTGACACAATGTACATACCAAACTGTATCTGAATATGTTAGCTGCGTCCTAGGTTATGCTAGTTACAAGGATCTGCTAGAGTGGAGGTATAATATTGATGGAGAAAGGGCAATAGTTCCATCAAAATTGACCCCGAAAGATGAAACCTTTAAAAGGCACATCTACATGTAATAGACAAGTCAACTACTGAATGGTTTCCAATTATGTATATGGGTTGCAGAGTTATGCTGGTTACAAGCAACATCCCATGTAATGATATTAAGTTAACTGTCAAGGGCCATAACTCTATTCAAAACAGTTGACATGACAAAGCACACAAAATTGTACATCTAGGGCTTCAAGACAATGTACACACCAAATTGCAACAGAATATGTTGAATGGTTCCTGAGCTATGCTGGTTACAAAGATCTCCTGAAGTGGAGATGCAATACTGATGGAAAAAAGGCAATAATTCCATTCAAATTGGACCTTAAAATACAAAAAAAGCACATCTATGTGTAATAGGCAATCCTCCTAACAACTAGCATCAAATTATGTGCAAGGGTTGTAGAGCTATGCTGGTTATAAGAAGTGTGAATGGATGGAGAGATGGACTGACAAACAGGTGAACAGAAAAGGTAATTACTACAGGACTCCTGCATCTCAACATGGGGTCCTAATTATACCCTAATTCTGTGCATAGGTCAGCAAAATTTATATACAAGCTTTTAAATAAAAGCAAGAACCAACAAAAAGAGCAATACAAGGAACTAAGATACAAATGCTGTTCAGTCTAAACAACTGTAATATGGCAACAGTTTGTACAATGGTAATTATGTTGAGTACATGTATTAAAGCTACTTCTGCTGAAGCAAACTTCTATTGTGATTTACTGTCAGAGGAATTTTGTTTTTCAAACGACTTTGGATGGCAAAAACATTACAAATCTGTAATACTGTAATATGAGGTAGATGTAAACAATTTTTTCTTTGGAGGCTTTACAGGAGCGAGGAAGAGTTAAGACGATCTTTTATTGATGGATTATTACAATAAAACCCGTTTCGAGAGACCACTGCTATGAGAGACCACCCGTCTTGAGAGACCAGAGTCTCCATGCACAGATTTATTGATTAGTGTTATGAATTGTCATGAGCGAACACCTGTCTTGAGAGACCATTATTTTTTGGCAGAAGGGGTGGTCTTTCAAGACAGGAGTAGAAGATATTCATACATCTATATGGATTACAGGATAATACATATTCTTCCATATTCATTCTAAGTGTATTACTGAATCTATGAAAGCATTTCCTGTAGACCTCGAAGCAAAATGATATATAGCCACCTTGCCTGTGAACCTACCTTAAAGTAAATTACAAGTTAAAGCAATAATTCTTGATGCAATGATGTATAGCACAGCAGTTGTATTGAATGAGACAACTTTTGCAGGTGACAATCCCATAACAAGAGGCTACCTCATCCTACATCTGATACAGTATGTTCCTGCTGCGTATAAAATGCACCCAACTCATGCATATCACAGCACATACTCTTTCAGAATATATCACTGCTGTAATAATATTTTCACCCCTTGGTCATCTAAACCTTAGTTCACATTCTCTCTTTATTATTACACAAGAAGTTGGACTGGTTCCTACTGTTGTTCTCAATGCATGCAGTGAAATTCCACCATGAACAAGGATAAAGGAACTAGACTAAATGTAGCGGCTTGGACACATTACATTGTGATGTCATTGGTGTATTAAGATGTCTGCTCACATGCTACCTTAAAATAGCACTGACTTTGTGTTCCATCACTGAAAGTAAAGAATCCATGGAGATTTTTCTCCAGCAGTTATACCAAATCTTCATAATTTTCAACAATGATGCATACAAGTAAAAACCACAGTAAATAAAATCAAGGTCATAAAGTTATCAAAGAGTACGATTTTCTCAGAAGGCTTTTTACCGCCAAATTTACAGCATTGCAGTAGGGGCGTTATCCTATGAAGGTGAGATAACCCACCATTATTAGTATGGCACCCAACCATGACTGATCTGAATAATGCAATGACAGAGTGGGATCTATAGTTGATTGTAAGTAATCCAATACTGGCATTTTTCTGTGAAAGTTATGTTGATACGCTATTTTCTTAGTAATACACATGACATACATGAATAAAATCAACTACATAATTTATTCAGAAAGTAATAACTTTGAAAAGCTAGCAAACAAGGGGTAAAATGCCTGCTACAAGGTAATTTGCAAGATGACAGGACTACACCACATTCTGATAGTCTATGAGAAACACAATGCGAATGATGGTATCCATATTTTGGATGAGTCAATAAGCAAGAAGGTGTTCAAATGCAATGCATGCATTATGATGTGTTCTTGGTCTTGCCACTCACGAGAACAAACTCCTGCAATCAGAAGTTGCTCTTTGAATTGGCCACCATTTTTTTTACAAAATCCATTAAAAATGTTGTGTTCACCCGATTTATTTTGCAGCACTGAATGATGGTGCATTATGCACCAGCAGATCTGGGTCTGTGCAGTTTGCAGTTGGACTCGACTTATAAGCAAGTATATATGGCATTATTTACATAAAACCTTATTTTAGTATTACAGTCAAGGTATGTCTAGTAGGTGAGCTCTGTAAGCAAGCAGACACATGTATAACAATAACCACAAAAACATTGGTGTATAATACATCATCCCTAATTTCCACCATATAAGTGATCCATGTGTGCTACACTATTTGTAGATTATCCTTCTTAATACTGGCAAATCATTATTCTCAGTGCCAAGGGACAATTATTTTTACCCAAATGGTTGAGGATGCAGAAACATGGAATAGCCTAATTGGATCTCATGGAGAAATTTGGACAACCTAAATGGATCTCATGGAGAAATTTGAGACAGCCTGAATGGATCTCATAGAGAAATTGGGACAAGCCTGAATGGATCTCATAGAGAAATTGGGACAAGCCTGAATAGATCTCATAGAGAAATTTTGGGACATCCTGAATGGATCTCACCAACACATTAGTCTCATGCATTTGTCACTTCCATGTTGCAGACATTTTGCTCATTAGCAAAGCCTTTTCCAACAGGGAACCAGTGTAGAAATTCCATAATACATTCATGCCATCCAGTAACAAACAGGGAACCAGTCTAGAAATTCCATAATACATTCATGCCATCTAGTAACAAACATGAGTGACAACGACTTCCATTACTTGATTGCATCAAATGTAAAAATGGTTCGATATTCAGTAGTTTTCACTAATAGGAACGGGGTGAAAGGTTTATGGACAATCATGGTAGTTGAAAGGATGTGCTGCTAGTTCAGACAAACTGATCATTCCAATACTTTGGGGTTTTGGATTATAAGGCATGAGCTTGATCTTTCAAAATGTAATCAAAGTATTTGAATTGGAATCAGTTTTGCTTTTCTTATTCTACATAGACCATGACTTGGAGCTTGGAAAGATAATAATCTTGTTATAAGTAGAGTAACACAGCAGCTATCCATGCTCATCTGGAATCATGCATACTGTTGGCATACAACATAACTTCCTTTATTTGGATCTTGTTTGTCTTGATTATCGGTGTTTATCAAAATCAGTGTTTATCAAAATGACATGTATGTTTCCCAAACATGCAAATCTGGTATAACCCAAACTTATTCAAGAAAATTTCTATTAATATTTTTTATCTCCTTTGATGAGCTGAGGTGGTTTTACTGCAACAAGTTCGTTGTGTAAGAATAAGAAAATTAATTTTCTACGTCAAATTGAAATTAGTTAAAAACTTCATCTTATAACTTTGCTGTGATAAAATTGAGAGTATATTAATCGGATACTTCGTATTTAAATAAAGTCAGACAATTTACACTTTGAATTTTCTTCTGAAAAGTCTTGTAGCTTTACTGAGTAACTATAGGATGTTCTAAATTCTATGGAGTTTTTCCAATCTTTCTAAGTCAAAAAATAATTCTGTACCATCCCAAGATATTAAAACATATTTACATCTTGTTCACTATCTCTGCATTTGAAAAGTTCCCACTGCTGACTTGACAGGGGTGAGAAATATGCAAGAAATTGTATCTCACTTCTAACCCTGAGGAGAAACGTTCTTGTATTTTGCAGAAAAAGGGCTGGGCAACATTCTGTTGTTTAAAGATAATCCAAAAGTATGGACAAAATGCATTAAGATTATTACTGACAGTAAATTTACAAGACTTACAGAAATACCAATCCTATACCAATCTACTTTCTTGGTACTCAAGCTATCCTTCAAAGCATAATGAACTACTCTGTTGTGTATGTATCACCTGATTCTCTTTATGTCATTTTTGTTCCCCTTTGCACTGGTTAGATCAAATATATGAGAACTCCCAAGCCCATGTATGGTTCAGTTTCTGGAATAGGCATTTAGCCGATAACTTTAAATTCTATCAGCTAACAGAAGAGGAAAAATGGCACATGACTGCAATGAATCCATATCTGATAAAAGACACATTCTCTGCTGAAAGAATCCTCAACAAATTTATCACAGTGATATGATGTCATTGTTCTTAAATAACTAAAGATGTCTCCCAAAATCATTCGTTCATGGTGAGCTGAGCGAAACCTATCAAAGACTTGTCACAAGGAACTTCATTCATTCCACAACCAGAATGCTGAAATTTAAAGAAATAGTGTTTTTAAAAAATGTGTGTTCATACATAATATACATTCATACATACATATAAACATACATACATACATACACAGATACATACATATTGTCAGGTACATATAACCAAGAATTCAATGGAATGCAGTCTTGCCTGCTCTACTGTGGTATAATCCAAAAATCTTGTAAAGCCACTAGTACATGAAAAATAGGTCACTATGACTGACTTTTGCTTGTGGTGGGTAGTAACATCCAAGATGAACACATCCCTTAAGTTTCATAACTGTACAGATGTGTCAACAAAAACTGAGCTAAATGCAAAAACTTGATGTAATCAATGAAGCATGAAAAATTGGTTACAGTGATTTATGTTTGCCTGTGGTGAGTAGTACCCTTCAATATGAACAAGCACATCAAATTTCATGACTCTACATTACAAGTCTAAGAGAAAACGAGCTAAATGCAAAATGTTAACGTAATCACTGGAGCATAAAATGTATGACCCATGGTGACCAACTTTGACCCATGGTGAGCAGTACCCTCCAGGATGAATTAACCCATCAAGTTTCATGACTGTACATACAACAAAGTCAAAGAAACTGAACTAAATGCAAAAACTGAACATAATAGTTGGAGTATGAAAAATTGATAATCATGACCTACTTTTACCTGTTGGGAGTAGTACCCATGAAGGGTCATGACATTACATACAATGGTGTCAGAGAAACTGAACTAAATGCAAAAACTTAATATAATTGCTTATGAAAAAAGTAGGGCACAATGAACTGTTTATGCCCCAGTGGTAAGCAGTACCTTGCAAGGTGAATACTCTCATCAAGTTTCATGACTATACATACAACAAAGTCAGAGAAACTGAACTAAATACAAAAATTTAACGTAATAGCTGAAGTATGAAAAACAGGTCACAATGACCTACTTTTGCCTGTTTTGAGTGGTACCCTCTAAGATGAATACACCCATCAAGTTTCATGACTGTACATACAATGGTGTCAGAGAATACACCCATCAAGTTTCATGACTGTACATACAATGGTGTCAGAGAATACACCCATCAAGTTTCAAGACTGTACATACAATGGTGTCAGAAAATACACCCATCAAGTTTCATGACTGTACTTACAATGGTGTCAGAGAATACACCCATCAAGTTTCATGACTGTACATACAATGGTGTCAGGGAAACAAAATGCCACTGGAAATGTGACCCCTGTGTCTCACCTAGGCTTCGTAGATTCGATAAAAATGAAGACTTTAGATAGTGTTGCATTCCTATACTATTATAATAGACCATTTCAATAACAAAACCAAGATAACAAAATTGTCAACAATACGAAATTATCAAAGCCTATGGTAATTTCTATGGAAAAATAGTTCTTATCAAATCTTCATCTCCTAATTCCTTAACTCAAAAATAAATTCTTGCATAATCAAATAGGTTTCAGATAGGCTCCAGTTTCTCTGAAACATGACAGCTTGTGATGTAAGCCACATTTTAATATCAGAATTTTACATGCCAATACAACAAAATTTGTTGCCATTGTTAAAAACCTTGCAACATCTCAATGTTTAACCAAATTAAAATTAAGTGTGATATTCGAGCTGTAGATAAGGATTTAATAACCAGCGTATTTTGCTCCCCTGACTGGAACTAATTGCATTGTTTTAAATTCTATGGGGTATATTGTGAACACTGCAAAACACAACCTTACTATTCCATACTGAGTCGTAATCATCAAGATGTTAATGATGTCTTTCTGAATGCATTAAACATCAAAGCGATCAGGACTAATTCAAAATGTATTTTTGATTATATGGCTCTATCTGAGTAAATGTTCTGACAGAGTTCAAGTACTATTATTTCAAACATGCACAAACATCTGGAACTTGTAATGAGATCACAGTTTTAATTGAGCAAGTGTGCTATCATACAACAGGGACTCTGCTGATGGCAGGAACAATATATGCTGACAACTTTGGACTAAATGCTTAAAATTAAATTGTTCTGTGTAATATGAACACATGAAAGCATTTCCTAATGCAGTTTTAGTCAATTTGTCTGAGTGTGTAAAATATACAAACACACGGTTTATCTAGAGCCCTGTAATCTTTTCACTGCAAACTGCATAGACCCAGATCTGCCGGTGCATTATGCGCCGGCAGATCTGGGTCTATGCAGTTTATAAGGACTAATCAGTACAACAAACAACATAGACCCTGATCTGCCGGCACATTATAAAATGGCAGATCAGGGTCAATGTTGTTTGCATTTGGACCTTGATTATAAATGAGTAAATACGGTAATAAATAAATGCAGATTGATCTATTCATGAAGAGTTAGTGAAAATGTTTAAAAGATTAGATGCAAACAAGTGTTCTGCAGAATTTGGTGTCTCACACATGTCCATGCACTGATAGATCCCTCCCCAAATACCTAACTTGCAACATCACCACCAGTGTTTTTGACAGGACACATGATTGGGTGAATCCCCACTAAATTTACTGAATCCCCTTTAAAAATGAAGCAAGCTACAATTGTGCACAGTCAATCTGCTGGGAGTGTAACAAAACATGTAACATGCAACTATATTAACATAGCTCAGTCTGAACATATAAGCACTTGACTTTTAGATCAACCACCATAATCAAGTGCTTACTAAGCAACTCTTTGCTATTGATCACTGAGCTACATTCATTGATCACCAAGTTAATCATTTTACCAACTGCACTTGCTGAGGTTGTACTATGTCAGACATGCAATTTATGGTATTCTGTGGTAATGTTTACGTCATTACATGCAGTTTTAATGCACATAACATATTTCCATTGCCATAACAATTAACTACAAGTTTTTATCTTTATTTGTTAAAGTTATTTATCACACGTTTGTTGAAACATACTATATGAGGTTTATTAATAGATACTGCTCTCAAATAAAAACTCCCCTCCCCCCCCAAAAAAAACTTAAGAATTAAAAATCCCCTCTTATGAAAATGCTGGAGGGGGAATTTGGAGGCAGAATTCCCTTGTGTTAAATATATTGGAGAAATCACTTCAACAATGTCGCCACCAGAAAAGTGAAAACTATGTCTTATTATGCATATGAAGGTAAGACAATTCAAAGATTGAAAATAAGTATGATCAACCACAATTTGGTGTACCAACCTACCAATATACTTCACAGCAAAATACATGGTTTTAATTTTAATAATGTCACCATTACATGCATCTTCATGCAATATAAAGAAAAATGTATTTTTTTAAAAAACAATAGTCCAATTAAAATTATTTGATAACAAAGACAAAGCACATGAAAGCACTCAGTGTACGTACCAAAGCACATGACAGCACTCAGTGTACTTACCAAAGAACATGAAAGCACTCAGTGTACTTACCAAAGAACATGAAAGCACTCAGTGTACTTAACAAAGCACATGATAGCACTCAGTGTACTTACCAAAGTACATGAAATCACTCAGTGTACTTACCAAAGAACATGATAGCACTCAGTGTATGTACCAAAGCTCATGAAAGCACTCAGTGTACTTATCAAAGCACATGATAGCACTCAGTGTACTTACCAAAGAACATGAAAGCATTTAGTGTACTTAACAAAGCACTTGAAAGCACTCAGTGTACTTACCAAAGTACATGAAAGCACTCAGTGTACTTAACAAAGCACTTGAAAGCACTCAGTGTACTTAACAAAGAACATGAAAGTACTCAGTGTACTTACCAAAGAACATGAAAGCACTCGGTGTACTTACCAAAGAACATGAAAGCAATCAGTGTACTTAACAAAGCACATGAAAGCACTCAGTGTACTTACCAAAGCACATGAAAGCACTGTGTACTTACCAAAGAACATGAAAGCACTCAGTGTACTTACCAAAGCACATGAAAGCACTCAGTGTACTTACCAAAGAACATGAAAGCACTCAGTGTACTTAACAAAGCACATGAATGCACTCAGTGTACTTAACAAAGCACATGAAAGCACTCAGTGTACTTACCAAAGCAAATGTCAGGCTTTTAAGATCTTTGTTATCAAGCATTTTTTGTAGATTGGCAGCAACTATTAAAAGAAGGAAATATTATAAGAGATTCTGTAATTTGTATTTATTCAAGATACAAAAATGTAACACGTTAACATAATGACCAGTAAGATTACATATTAACATAGCATTAATTTCTTATATATTGTGATTTGTGGACAAAAATAATGCTGCCAAAACCAACCATACTCTGAAATAATTACATCAAGTACATGGACGAAGTAATTTTCATAAAGATCTCACTACTGCAAGTAGTTGTACAGTATGTATCAACAATACAGCTGACTTTTGTACCTCAATAATGGTCCCCAATGCATTTTAAAATACTTAATTAAACCATCAAAGTAATACAAATACTGATGGCTTGAAGGGTTGAAGCGATACTAATTTATGTAAGATCAGATGGAAGACCACAACCCCAGTCTGACTGCTAGTCATGTGTGTTTTTTTACTATCATACAAATACAGATCTAAATAATCTTTATACAATTATCTCAATGTTCTTTTCTTTATATACCACCAGAGAATTTATATCCACATCTGAAACAATACTTTAGAAATTTCTGTAATTTCCTATTAAAAGCAATTTTGACTATTGTTTGCATACCATCCAATTGAACAATATCCAAGGGAAATAGCTACTATAATGTCTACTCATTGACCTAAATTTGAGTTGCCTCCCTTGACATATAAAACTTGCATGAACTCTACTTTATTACTATTTTTAATAAGCCCTAGAAGTTTGTTACTATCGATAGTAATACATACTATATTTGATAAAGGAGAATGTACAATGCCATTGAGCATGGTGGGACTTTAACTTCTCCAGCCATAAAATGTCTGAATCTGTATACACTGATTTTATCAGAGTAATAAAATTTTACAAACATCTGAATTTTCATTTTGTCGCAAAATTACTGTTTTCACAATTTATAAAGATGCAAAAGACATACAAAAATTTTAGTCTATAAATACTTACCAACTATCAAATCTTTACCATCCACAAGTCCTGCTTCAACAAGCTCCCTTGATACACTGTCAGATGTATCTGTAACACAGAAAATAGAGGCATGTTTTATGATCTAATAAATTGTCCCTATTGTTAACATGGGCTGCAACTGTCCAATATTTTCTTGTACTGGACTATTAATAATGGACAGCTGCAAACTAACATACAGGCTGCTGCAGAAACTACTACATTTTATCATCTGAAATACTGAATCCTAAAATCATAACAAACATTAAGTCCAAAAAAAAAGGGGGGGGGGGAAACAAAATGAAAAAGCATGAATAAAAGTACCATATATATTCGTGTGTAAGTTGAGTCCAACTGCAAAATGCATAGACTCAGATCTGCCACTGCAGATCTGGCTCTATGCAGTTTGTAAGGAGTAATCAGTAGAACAAATACAGACCCTGATCTGTCAGCGCATTATGTGATGGCAGATCAGGGTTTATGTTGTTTGCAGTTGGACTGAACTTGTAAGTTAGTATAGATGATATATTAGGGTAAATCTCTTGAACCCAACAAAAAAATTATATCACCCATGATAGTTTTATTGCTCAATATCATGTACTGTATGTTTTATTCTTGACCCCTTAGAGTCCATAAATGTTCTTCCGACCATAGCAGAAATCAGTTGTTTTAAATGAAACATTCAAACAGAAATGCCTGAGATTATAACCATACTTTTTTTTAGTAATTTTCAAATCTTTACCAAACTGTATTTATTAAAGGGGAAATTTATGCAATTTTTTAAAACTCTTTTTTTCAAAGATCTTACTGTATGTATCCTAAGTGAAATTTGAGAATCCCTATATTCAAATTAGGTAGGAATTTATTACTCACATTTGCAGTATCCAAAAAAATTCAACACATGCAACAGTAGCACTATTATTGAATTTGAACTGAATGGTTTGGTTTGGTGTTTTACAAAACAGGAACACAAGTAGGTTATTTAGTGAGGAGGCAATTGGAGTAAACTGACGTGTTGAAAGACACATCATGGTACCTGACCTGGGCTAATCCAATGGTAGGATTCAAACCTTCTACATGGATTCCAGCAAGCTAACCAGTCAACCATCCTGGCTCCTTCCTACATTAGTCACCTTTTATGACATGAAGGAAAGAGCACTGGGCCTATTCTACATTTCCAAGCCAGCTGGGGTCAATTTTAATTGAAATAGAGAGACTTTGAGGCAAAGAATACACAGTGACTACCTTTTAAATTGAGGTAAATGGTTAAAACTACACAGTAGACACTTAAATTACAAATGTTCAAGAAGAAATTTCTGAAAAGTGGTCCGAAATGCTCCAATTACAGTATTCACCAACTCCTCCTCTCCCAAACTGGGCAGTTTGTATCCTCCCCCCCCTTCCAGTTTTAAAAATGAAAAGCCTCAAGGACTAAAAAAAAATGCAAAAAACTAAGTCATTTCATTCATTCATTTATAATTTCTATTCAACTGTTGCAAGAGGGTTCCTAACACTGTCATCTTGTTTATGTTTCTAACCAAATAGGAGTTTTTCTACTAACAAGGCAGCCATATTTGCATAGGCAAGTCAATTTTTTCTGACAATAGGAGTGATGTAGTTCAATGTCTTCATTAACCTCTGAATAATTCTATAAATTTTCGTAACTTTGGGAGTTACGCCCTTTTGAACCCATGCACATAACAATTACACTGCTTGCCCTTTTTATTTTGTTTCATTTTCTTTAAAGAAATATTAAACTAGACATTACAAATATTGGATGCAGATGACACAGTTTTCACCTTCAACGTGTGTGAAGTCCAAGGATCTCACACTTTCAATGAAAATGGACCTCTCCAGGAGCCGGAAATGGATAGTGAGCAGGTCCCATTAGGTTTGAAACACGAACAAGATGACAGTGTTAGGGATGCCCTGGCAAGGATCAGGGTAAAAATTATAAACTAATAAATGAAATAACTAAGTTTTATGCATTTTTTATATCCTTGATGCTTTTCATTTTTAAAATTGCAAGTGGGGTACAAAACTGCCAGGAGGGTTGGCTAATACTATAGGAAGTAAATTCTGCAAACTGCCACCTCTTAAAGAAAAGACAAAAGAGATATAAAAAAAATAATACCTTGACCAGGTGTAAAATCAAATTTGATGTCATTCAACTCCCTCTTCTCATTTCTGAAACAAAAGATGAAATATTTAGACAAATTTGCCACAAATGAATGAAGATATGAAAAAAGAAACAGTACCTTCATTCAAGTTACTATTGTAAGGGATTTAGGAGTCTTATAAAAACACAAATTATCTCAATAGCAGTATTATTGGGAAGTTAGAATGTTTTCAAACAAAGCAAACTTTTTCAATTCAGATATTATGGCCAGTACAAAATAAAGGTTCCTTTTTGAAACCTGACTTGAGCAGTTATCAAACATGCTTTTTAATTGCATAGTTTGATCCATAACTCAAGATCAATTTAGTCCCAAGTAGAGTAAAGACACTGCAATCAACTAGGACTTACTGTATATATTCGCGTATAATCCGGGTCCAAATGCAAACAACATAGACCCTGATCTGCCGTCGCATAATGCGCCGGCAGATCAGGGTCTATGTTGTTTGTTCTACTGATTAGTCCTTATAAACTGCATAGACCCAGATCTGCCGGCGCATTATGCGACGGCAGATCTGGGTCTATGCAGTTTGCAGTTGGTATTGGCTTATACGCTAGTACATATGGTAACATTATCTACAGGCAATAGCAATACTCACTGAAGTGGAAGTGTTCTACTAAACACTGGGTCTCATGGTGGAAAGTAAAATCTACATCAGCAATAGAAACCTTTTGTCATGAATGAATAATTCACTAAAGACAGAAGCTATCATAAATATCTGCCCTTTTTATTTTCACTTTTGACCCCACCCACCCACTCTACACTGCTCAAAAGAACTGATGCTCTACTGTTTAAAAAGAATTTCCAGGAATTCAAGATAAGACCATTTCTTTGTTTTAACTGCCGAGTGTTGAAATCATCTCCGATATTCTTGAGTGATAAGGTTTTCAAATTAGCCACTGTGTGAGGTATATTGGATGTAAAATTTGCACCATTTTCCTTTAGGACAAACTAGACACCATCAGAAGACTTTTGGTGAAAACCCCGTGCTGATATAATCGTCCATTTAGAAGAATTTGTGACCAAATGTTCAGTATGTTCATTGTAGCAGCCATATTTGAAGTCAGATCAGTGTGATTTTCATTCAGGATCAACTAGATATCAATATTAGTCTTCTGGTATAACACCGTGTTGGTCCATTTAGGAGGGGTAGCAATAACAAGATTTCAAGATGGCTGCCATGGTAGCCATACTGGATGTTAGATCAGCACCATTTTCATTTAGTACCAACTATGACATCATAAAAAGTCATCTGGTGAAAACCCCATGTTGATATGACCTTCCATCTAAGAGGAGTGGCCCCAGGTGGCAGAGTAGTCTAAGATGCTTGCCTTTACAGATCATTCACACATCTCACCGAGTCTCAACTCAACCAATGTGGATATGTGAGAAAGCTTGCCAGTAGCTTTCTGTGGGTTGGTGGTTCTTCCCAAGTTCTTCTTCTATCAGATATACTGGCCGCCATACATACCCTATCATGAGCTGAAAAATGGCGTTAAACCCCACAAACCAAACCAAATAAACCCATCTAGGAGGAGTAGCTATAAGATTTTCAAGATGACTGCATTAGTGGCCATATCAGATATCAGATCAGCACAATTTTTCTTTAAGACAAACTAGACACCGTAAAAAGTCTTCCAGTGAAAACCTCATGCTGGTATGACTTTTCTTTCAGAAGGAGTAGCAATAACAAAATGTGTAAGATGGCTGTTGTGGTGGCCATATTGCATATCAGATCCACACCATTTTCATTTAGGACCAACTAGACATCATAAGAAGTCTTTCAGTGAAAACCCCATGTTGATATGACCATCCATTCTGGTGGAATAGTGATAACAAGATTTTCAACATGGCTGCTTTGGTGGCCATACTGGATGTCTGAGTGGAACCATTTTCATTTAGAACCAACTAGACATCATAAGAAGTTTTTTGGTGAAAACCCCATATCAATATGACTTTCCGTTCAGAAGTTGTAATAAAAAAAATGTTAAGATGGCTGCTGTGGTGGCCATATTGGATGTCAGATTGGCACCATTTTTTTCATTTAAGACAAACATGACATCATAAGAAGTCTTTTAGTGAAAACCCCATCTTGATAAGACCATCCTTTCAGGAGTTGTAATAACAAGATTTTCAAGATGGCCACTGTGGTGGCCATATTGGATGTTCAGCAGCACCATTTTCATTTAGGACAAACCAGACCTTAGTATAAACGAGTGTGTAAAGTTTCATGGCAATCTTCTAAGTAATTTATGAGGAGTAGCGATAACAAACTTGTGCTAACAGACAAACATTGGACGATGGTCAACAGGCAATCTAATAAGCTCTTCTGGTCTATGACCAGTAAAGCTAAAGCTAAACCAAAGCCAGGGCCTGCAAGTCAAGCCCACTATGAAAGTATTGTTGAAAAAGTTTAACTATAGCCTTAACAAACTGTTGAATCTGCCGATAATGATGTCACAGGAAAAGTAACTGCTGTGTCTCACTTTCTGCTAACATGGGCCCTACAAAAACCCTCAAACGTACAATAGCATGGAAAAGTCTGCAATCTCCGTATACATGTATGCATTGTAGGCTATGGTCAGAGCAAAATGAATGGATTGTGTGCAAATAGTCGACCTGATAGTGTGTGGATATGTGTAATGGTATATGCCAGATCTTCATCAAAAATATCCAATGTGTTTTACAGTTGTCCAGACATTCAATCCTTAAGCTAGTAATTTTAATCCAAAAGTTGATAGACCAACACAATGGTCACTATTCCCTTTAAAATCTGGTTCAAATATTTCTAGTAATGCTATGCCAAATGTTCTCGGTCAAACACGGGGACAAAAGATGCATGAAGGACACAGGGCCATACCAATGCTCACTTGGTCTTATGGCTAAACATGATAATAACACAAATTATCCAGACACAGAGAAAAGTAATTATTTTTTATGGTCTCAAAAGTATGATAAATAATTGCAAAACAACAACTGCCCCTGACTACAATGACAATAAAAATGCAGTTATGTCTTGCTTTACAGCCATTACCATGAAAAATATTATAAATTCCTTTGGTCTCATCTTTTTTTTAAAACTCACCTTAATCTCAAAACTAAGTTGATAGGCGTACTGTCTTCTATTTCAGCTTGAGATTTAGGAAGTTCCTGAAACAGTAATTTACAAATTTATCTAAATAACCTAATTAACAAAAACATGAGATTTATTTTGCTTTTAAAAAGATGCCAGCATCTTACAATAAATATTTTTTTTGGGAAGACATTGCATTGACTTAGCATAGCTTCTACTAAAACTATACATAATCATAATACTTCATCTTTAACATAATTTGTAAAAGAAAAATGGAAGCTACAGCAACTACAACAGCTCACCACTGTGCCATCACAAACTCTCACCTAGAACATGACCAGAAGTTCCAAACTCCTCATATTTTACATCCACACACATGCATGCATCCACACACACACATCTATGTACTTACATTTATGAAGTGTAAATTCATTTATCTTTGTGGATATAAATATTCATGGTCAAGAGCAACAAATATGTACTTATCAGCTTCAGAAAACAGTGAAATGATAAACAAGAAATGAGCTAGATAATGACAAATAGACAACATTAATCATGCAAGCAACAAGTTGAAATAGTATCTGAAAATAAATTGCTTTCAGGGTTATTTTTAAGCTAATTCAAATCTTTGGATAGACAAGTTTCATTTATTCATAAAAAATCAGTGACATGAAAAAGAAAGACAGAAATAAAATATGTGAAGAAATAGTTTGAAAATCTATGGTTGTCTCTGGGCACACACATGCATGCATCCACACCCACACACCTATGTACTTAGATTTATGAACTGTGAAATCATTTATCTTTGTGGATATAAATTTTCATAATTTTGTGACAAAGTAATTTTTTTTAGTAAATTTTAAAAACTGGTTGCCCAGCAGATTTTTCTAGTTGCCCCATTTATTGCAATTGCCCCAGATTGCTATAATCAAAATTATTCAACAACTTTTGTCATATATATAAATAGCATACAATACCTGTAACTCACCATCAGCCCTGCTAATGGAAAGTGTCACACATGCTGACACACTTATTTAATCTATCTGAGATCAGCAAATAAAAGATAATCAAACAATTTCCTTTTTTTTATGATGTTTTTGTAGTCTGATAAATCAGCCCCCAAACCTAAAAAAGTACTGATGGGTAACCAGACTTAGTGTGTTGTTGTTGGCCACCCCTGACCAGAAACTTATCTATCTTTTGTGTTTATCTGAGTTTGTATCATTACAGTTCACATTATTGTTATTCCAATACTATTATTCCTGTGACTCAACTGTAAGGTAAATGTAAACTTTCCACATGGGATTTTTGTTTAGTCATTACCCTACAAGTCAATATAGTTTGTAACAACAATTGCAATTGGTTTGAATCTTTATACTTGCCATATTCCTTTAGCTAAAGTAAGCCAACAAAAACAAGTGTGACATGCTCTACAACGAGTGCCCATATCTTCAATGGATCAATGGAAAAGCGTACTACTAGATCAACGGCATTCAGTGTGTCAAATCAGAGATGTAAGATACTGTTACCATATGTTTGTGTGTTGACAAAGATGAACATTTACTGATATTATTTCTTGAAGGGTTAACCTCGAGAAGCCAGTAGCATGGACTGCAATAACTTAATCAGAGAATATGTAGCCGACACATGTGGATTAGTTTGGCTTCTTACCAAAAGAAATCACCCAACACTCAACTATGGAATTATATGGAGATAATTTGGACACCCTGCTAAAGGTACCCAGAGGGAAAATTTAATGGTCAAATGTTTGTTGCTGGAAAAAATATAAAATTCCATTATAATTTTTAACATGATAATTTTTTTATAAATATTTTTGGGGTTGCCTGAAAAATAAAAGTAAGTTATTCATATGCATTAAAAACCAAAATGAATTCATATAAGGGTAAAATACAGTATACACAACCAATTAAAATAATAAATGCAATTTATAATGATCAAGGTAAGGAAAAAATAAAGGATAATTTTTTTCTTATCATCATTCCTCTTCTTTCAGATCCTGTTAGTAAAATAATAATAACATAACCTGCTTGTTGTTTTTGTGCATTGCCTCCCTTCCTTCTATATTTAGCTACCCTCATCCCAATATTTAGACTGTTTATGAGCTGTGCTAAAGAATGCCACAAAATTCAACCTTTTATACAAATGGAAGTCTACGTTTGAATGTCAAGTTTTGTTTAAAGAAAAAGAAAATTGCATTTTTGTGATACTGCGAAGTAGACTTTTTCTAGGCCCATACGGCGACAGACATTATAACGTGTGACCTAACAACTCATCTCGTCTCATTTTTCTGTTTGTTAGTGATAAGCACAAACAAGAATATGTATGAAATTTGCATATGTTAGAAGATGATTACAAAAAGTGTCTTCTATCAAAAAAATCAAACATGGTTTTGACTGCACTGGCAGTTTTTAAGAACTTCTAAGATGCAGAAATATGGCAAAATTTGAGGTTTTTTAATGAACACACACCTATTTACGAACAAAATTAACTGTTCGTTTAATAGTGTTTCATTATATCATATGCATATATGCTACACTGGGCATATAGTGATTGTGGTATAACCATAACAAATGCTCTTACAAACACTGTAATTTATCATTAATTTGGGTCCCAAAATTGGCCTTTATCCAACCTTGTCTTTTTTGTAAATTACTATTTAAAAAAACTAGGGCCGATAGAAAGACTGTAGATGGGATCACTCAGGTGTGACAGTGTATACTTTAATCTGCTTTGCTGGTGGAAGTGTGAAGACAGAATTAGGGATCAATCATGACCCATGCTCAAGGCAGTTTGATGTCCGTCATATACAAAGATTTGCCATCCCATGTTCATTTTGTAAGATAAGGGATTTGAAACTATTCAATTTTACAGCTATGATGTTAAATATAAGAAAAAGAAAAGGATTTATGTTCAATATTTTTGCAATGGGTCAAAATATTGTTACCGTCAAACTATCCAGCATATACAAGCATTTCTGGAGGCTTTTAATATATATATAAAATTTTCATACATCTGACTTCCTGACATCCTGTATGAGACCCTGGGCTGTTGTAGATGATTACATATCAATAAGTGTAATACTGAGTAAATTTATACCCAGTGATTTGAGAGATCAAATAAACAAAAAGAGGGACAGATGAAGGGTATCACAATATCCTCCAAGCTTATATAAAAAAGAAAAGCAGGGGACTATGCAAAATCTTAAGACAGACTTCATACCTCATGATTTCAGAATTGGTTTAGTAGTTGTACAGCTATATTTGTTACAGAGATTTTGGGCATACAGTTTAAATCTACAGAAATATCCAATCTGAAACATAATTCTTTAAAACTTTTCAACTACAAAAAACCATTTTTATTTTTCATATTTTGTACTATTAAAATTGTTCAAAGAAAGAATCTTTTACCTCTAGAGACAGGCTGGGAGAAAAAAAGGAAGTAAGTTTCACAAAGATTTCCTTGAGTAGCTTTAATAAACAAACAAGACACGCAAATCCAGAATTCCAAATTACTTTGAAAAATTCTCTGTTTCAATAAATTCTATTTCACTCATGTATTAACCGACCTTTTCAGATTCTGCCTCCATGGATGTGGTGGGATGGACTGGGTGAATAATGTTTTCCTCCTCCTCCTGTTGTGGTATCAAGGTAGTTTCAGATGGAGTTAACTCTGTCAACTTCTCATCACTTTGTGAGGCTTCAGGGATTGTATCTCCTTCTTCATCTTCATCCTGGTACATAAGGGATTATGATTAGTAATAACATTAAAACTAATTTCATTAAATTAATAACTGTTTATATACAGCTGAATCAAATGTAAACATTATGTCTAATTAATGATGAAGAAATCTGAATGTATCTATTAGTCTCTATTGTTAGGTATAATTCGCTAAGACTCATCTCACTGGCTCCTACCAAAAGCCAGGCTACCTACCATTACACCTCTTTAATGAGTATGTGACTTAAGCAAATTAGAAACGGTAAAGTATATGTCTTAATGAAGGTATCCAATTATCATTACAAATGCCTCTACAGGGCCCAGGAAAAGCACTCGTCCAATCATCTTGACCGGTTAAAAATTGGCTGGACAGAGTCAAACTTTACTACGTACTCGTCACTGGGCCAAGTAGATGCGGAATCGCACCTTGAGAACAAATCGAAGTGCATTTTCTGCCCTTAACAAGTGCCGAAGTTCAACATCACTTAACATTTGGCATGCATCAGTTATAAATATCCAATGACTAATCTGCTCAGTTGTTCAGTCTAGAACATGTTGCAAAGAAAACGACTTCATTTTTTTTACCTGATGTAAACTTGATACTAAAATGGGTAAATATTATGAACATACTATGTTGCAGTTTCGCACTTAGCCCTTGAATGCTTAATGTTGTTTGCATATACAGTGACACCTTTCAGTAATTTAGGCATCATTTTGATATGGAGAAAGATTCAATGAGCTATCACACATCTTTATGAGTCGGACCTCTGATAATTTAAGAGACAGAGAATGTCAAAATTTGTGTGATTTTTCATCTGGTCAGGTAATGTTACAGTTGCTGCAGGCCACTGGTAATTTCAAGACAAGCTTTATTCATACATTGTCATGCCAAAGGGAAGAAGCCAGCAGATATTTCTATAAGTATGTAATTACTTTTCACAAGAAAAATATTGCAAACTTACATTCGAAATGAGTATTTTAAGTGTCTCAGCCAATTCCCACCAACTTTCACGCAATGCATGCTGTTGTAATCTATTTATAAAGCAGATAATGTTGAAATAACAGCCGATTGGATGAAATCTAGTTTATCTGAGGAGCCATATATTAGAACATAATATTTTCATGAATTTGATCCATTTTAGTATCAAGCTTGCATCTTTAGTAAAAGCGTAAGCAGTGTAGTGGAGAGGTGTATTGTGTTGAGTATTGAGGACAGGGACGAGTAACTCTTGCAACTCACTCGTCCCAGGGATGAGTGCTTGGGACATTTTTTCCTGAGCCCTGCTCTATGATGACAAAGCATGTCTCTCCTAACTTTAAGAAAAATTTCAAGCTGGAAGACTGATCCTGTTATTGAAGCTCTTATTTAGATGCCCTAGTGATCTATATTTGTCTCACTTGTAAAGCTGGATATATTTTTGTGGTTAGAATGATAAAATTTACTATTGCAATTTTATTTTTAACATTGTTGTCATTGCAACGGATCAGTGTTCCAGCTAGAAATTGTTCACAAAGGGAGGAGACATGTTTTGTCACCAAACAGGCATTTGTAATGATAACTGGATACCTTCTATGGTGAGCTGAAGGAGGGAAAGTGGTCTCAGAGTGATCAGGAGAAACACTTCAAAGATTCCCTCAAATCATCCTTAAAACACTTCAACACTGACCCCGAGTCTGGGGAAGATCTTGCACAGGATTGCTTCACCTGGTACAGTCTCATCCATACTGGAACTACAGACTTTGAACTGACGAGAACTGCAGAGGCAGTGCAAAAGAGTGAGCAGTGTAAATCTCAAAACTGTGGCATGTCCTCTATTGATCAAGCAACCCCATCCAGCATCTCCTGTCCAGCATGCCATAGACAGCTCAGAGCATATATTGGCCTGATCATCCACTCGCATACTCACAGAAACCTATCCAGTTAGTGGTCATGTTCATCAAACTCAAAGGATGAACAACATTTGTATTCATTTTAATGGTATTGCAATGAATATAAATTTAGCATTACAACAATTAAATACCATAGCAACGATATTGGATATCAGTGCAATAGTACCCATAATTTTGACCTTTGGCACATCATACCATGTATGCAGATCCTTAAGCCACAAGAAGCTTCTCAATAAAGAATCAAAATAAGTTACCTCTTTGTCCAACATTCTCCTCTTTAAAATTAGGATAATGTAATTACAAGTTACATTTTGAAAACATTTTTGTGTATGATTAAAGAGGAGAACAAATTCAAACTAAAATTCAAATAATTACTCACCTCTTCAGATTTCACCCTTGGTGACTGAAATAATTAGAAATAAAAGGTAACAGTCAATATCAATTAATACATCATTATGTTAAAACACTCTGTTGCAAAAATTAAACATTACCATGTGCTTATCAATATGTCCACCAACTATAGTTTTTCTTTGAAAAATATTTACGTTAAAATAAACCCATGACATTGTATTTAATGAAAATAGATTTGTCAGAGCTCTAGATTTATTTTCATATCTTATGCAAACAAAATGCCTAAAAGTGCATAAAGACAATTTTTTATGAATTAAAATTATGCCAAACAATGTAATTTTATGCATTTAGTCCAAAGTTCCAAGGCGTATTGCTCCTGCAGCAAACAAAGTCTATTTTTTATGATAGAACATTCAATCAATAAAAGTATAAACTATGTTACTGGGACAAGTTCTGGATTTTTTGTGCACATTTGAAATGATAGTACTTAATCACTGAAAGCATGACAAAAAACAGAGCCATAAAATCGAGGACACTCTGAATTAGTCTTGGTCACTAAGCCACTTGACACATTCTAAAAGACATGATTGACATCCTGATGATTAAGACTCAGTGCAGTGTTGTAAGTTTGCATTTTGCATTCTTCACAAAATAACCCATCAAATTAATACAAGAATACTGTTAATGGCACATCAAATGCATGTCCCATTTTCATAGTCCTCTGTGCAGACAACTTAAATTGTTTTTGTTGAAACCACTTTTCTTCTTTCAGCCACAGTGACCTTAACCTATGATCCTAAAACTAACAGGTGTTTTCCTTACTCCAAGTGTAAGCCATCCAAAAGGTTTGGTCAAAGTTTGTGATGTAGAAATAATGTTATTGTGCAGAAACCATATTTACTCTTTCAGTCAATGCAAGACTTTGTGGATCAGTGGTGTTGGAGGGAAGCATATGCATCTAAATTGTTCTAGTTCATCAGAAGAGCATCGACTGCCCAGGCTTCTAGATCTGGGACTAGAGAGACAAAGGTGGGTTGATTTCCATTCCACCTTGTCACAAACAGATAGTGACTGTTTGCAATAGGGTCATACCACGGGGTGAGAAGACCATTTGGTTTGAATTAGCTGATGCAGTCGGGACAGCAGTGTGCGCTTGGACACTAAGTTTGCCCAGAATGTGGTGGACTTAAATATGGATATGTTGATTATGTCATCTCTGAGAAAATCCAAAACTAGAAGTCAGAAGTCGGGATATTTGGTCCCACCTTGCCTCATGATGTAATTTACTAAAGTGGTAATGTTTGATAGGATAAGAATGCCCTTTCCGGACAGTGTCTCCTGCCATGATTGAAATGCATTCACTATGGCCTTCATATCCAGGAGTCTGATGCAAAATGAACGCTCTTAAGGGGACCCAACCTGCTGAGTTCCTGAAATGAGGGCAGAAGGTGGGCACCCCTACCTGTATCTGTGCAGATCATAATTCCCAGAGGTTGAATCTGCAAGGGAATACCCGTCATAAGCCATGTGAGCTTCTCCCTGCTGAGATAGGGCTTCATGTATCCCCGAAACTGGAATCATTTGCCACTGGGACAAGAGAATCATCTGCAAGATGAAGAGATCTGCTGCTGCATTGTGGAGATCCAATAGGTAAAAAAATTCCTGGGCTTAGGTGCGATTCTTTGAGAGAAAAAAGTAGACACTGGATGGATGATTTTCAAGGCATGTTCTTGAAGGAGACAGACCCTTTTCACATGCATTTTGAACTTTATACCCAAGAGGATAAAATATTGGGATGGGATGATATCAAGCAGAAGGGAAAGTGTGATGGAGATGTAAAATATTGATCTGTGACCTTGACCATGAAGATAGAACCCCTAATGTTGTAAGCGGCACACATATTAAGTTTCATCCCTTAATCTCAAATAGCTTTAAAATTATAGCACAGTAGGGAAAGTGTGATGAAAACATAAAATATTGAGCCATGACCTTGACTTTGAATATAAGAGCCATCCCAATGTAGTACATGAGACACGTTCTAGTGATTATCCAGAGGGTTGTTTTTCAATTACTTTTCAAGTAGTTTTCAAGAACTTATAAAAGTTTTCAACAAGTATTTTTTCTTACTGAAAATGAACTTTTTCAATTTGTTCCTTTCTTTACCACTGCATAAATATTATAGGGACAAAAGTATAAGAAAAAACAAAATTAAAAAAAAAAAAAAAATTAGCAGTAAAGGGATGCTACTCCATCTGGTAACAACGTGCATCATGTGTGTCATTTGATCCAATTTTATCCGATTTTGTTTATTTATCCATTATTATTGGAAAATATGTTAATTACAAAAACTCTGAATTTAAAAAATGATCCATTTTATTCTGTTTTAAAGGTTCTGTATTCCCTCAAATTTACGGAGTTTAGGCAACATTTCAAGTAATTTTTCAACAAATTCAAGGACTTTCCCAAGGATAATACCAACTTTTTCCAAATTGAAGGATTTTTCAAAACTGTACCAACCATAATGATGCACATGTATACAAAGTTTCATCTCTTAATCTAAAATGACTTTATATCTGGTGGAAGGAAAAGTGTGATGGAAAATGCAAAATAGTGAGCCATGACCATGACCTTCAAGATAGCACCACCAATGTGGTATATGACACCTTCAAGTGATGATGTATAAGTATGCCAAGTTTCATTCCTTAATCACAAATGGCTTTAAAGTTATAGAGCAGAAGGGAAAGTGTGACGGACAGGCATAAAAAAATGTGGATACTATATCCCCATCTTTTGTTCAAAATGTCAGGGGACAAAAATTTTTGACATCATATGAAAACCATCATTTGAAATGTATAGATAACAATGGATCCATGGAATGCAATACCTTGCCTGTGAACAGTTATATAATGATTCAGCTTTCTGTTTTATGCTGGCCTTGCCCGTCAATAGTTATATAATGACGTAGCTTTCTGTTTTATGTTGGCCTTTCCCATCAACAGTTATATAACGAAGTAGCTTTCTGTTTTATGCTGGCCTTGCCCATCAACAGTTATATAGTTATATAATGATGTAGCTTTCTGTTTTATGCTGGCCTTGCAGATCAAAAGTTATATAACGACACAGCTTTCTGTTTTATGCTGGCCTTTCCCATCAACAGTTATATAATGACATAGTTTTCTGCTTTATGCTGGCCTTTCCCATGATGTAGCTTTCTGTTTTATGCTGGCCTTTCCCGTCAACAGTTATATAACGATGTAGCTTTCTGTTTTATGCTGGCCTTTCCCGTCAACAGTTATATAATGATGTAGCTTTCTGTTTTATGCTGGCCTTTCCCGTCAACAGTTATATAATGATGTAGCTTTCTGTTTTATGTTGGCCTTCCCCATCAACAGTTATATAATGATGTAGCTTTGTGTTTATGCCCACCTTCCTCTTCAACAGTTATATGACACAGCTTTTTGTTTTATGCTGGCCTTACATATGATGTAGCTTTGTTTTATGCTGGCCTTCCCCATCAACAGTTATATAATAACGTAGCTTTCTGTTTTATGCTGACCTTTGCCATTAACAGTTATAAAATGATGTAGATTTCTGTTTTATGCTGGCCTTTGCCCATCAACAGTTATATAATGATGTAGATTTCTGTTTTATGCTGGCCTTTGCCCATCAACAGTTATATAATGATATAGATTTCTGTTTTATGCTGGCCTTTGCCCATCAACAGTTATATAATGACGTAGCTTTCTGTTTCATGCTGGCCTTTGCCCATCAACAGTTATATAATGATGTAGATTTCTGTTTTATGCTGGCCTTCCCCATCAACAGTTATATAATGACGTAGCTTTCTGTTTTATGCTGGCCTTTGCCCATCAGCAGTTATATAATGATGTAGATTTCTGTTTTATGCTGGCCTTTGCCCATCAACAGTTATATAATGATGTAGCTTTCTGTTTTATGCTGGCCTTCCCCATCAACAGTTATATAATGATGTAGCTTTCTGTTTTATGCTGGCCTTTGCCCATCAACAGTTATATAATGATGTAGCTTTCTGTTTTATGCTGGCCTTTGCCCATCAACAGTTATATAATGATGTAGCTTTCTGTTTTATGCTGGCCTTTGCCCATCAACAGTTATATAATGATGTAGCTTTCTGTTTTATGCTGGCCTTTGCCCATCAACAGTTATATAATGATGTAGCTTTCTGTTTTATGCTGGCCTTGCCCATCAACAGTTATATAATGATGTAGCTTTGTATTATGCTGGCCTTCCCCATCAAGTTATATAATGATGTAGCTTTCTGTTTTATGCTGGCCTTGCAGATCAAAAGTTATATAACGACAAAGCTTTGTGTTTTATGCTGGCCTTTGCCCATCAACAGTTATATAATGATGTAGCTTTTTTTATGCTGGCCTTCCCCATCAACAGTTATATAATGATGTAACTTTGTATTATGCTGGCCTTGCCCATCAACAGTTATATAATGATGTAGCTTTGTATTATGCTGCCCTTCCCCATCAAGTTATATAATGATGTAGCTTTCTGTTATATGCTGGCCTTTGCCCATCAACAGTTATACATTGCTACAGCTATCTATTTTATGCTGGCCTTCCCCATCAACAGTTATATAATGACGTAGCTTTCTGTTTTATGCTGGCCTTTGCCCATCAACAGTTATATAATGACGTAGCTTTCTGTTTTATGCTGGCCTTTGCCCATCAACAGTTATATAATGATGTCGCTTTGCTTTATGGTGGCAAGTCATTATATTCCATTCACAAGCATGACAACAAGAAGTAACCAATAAACTAATACTTCATCTTAACAGCCATGGCATGTAGGGAGTGCCAAATAACATCTCAGAATTCTTCCATTTAGCCATGGCATGTAGGGAGTGCCAAATAACATCTCAGAATTCTTCCATTTAGCCATGGCATGTAGGGAGTGCCAAATAACATCTCAGCATTCTTCCATTTAGCCATGGCATGTAGGGAGTGCCAAATAACATCTCAGCATTCTTCCGTTTACCCATGGCATGTAGGAAGTGCCAAATAACATCTCAGAATTCTTCCATTTAGCCATGGCATGTAGGGAGTGCCAAATAACATCTCAGCATTCTTCCATTTAGCCATGGCATGTAGGGAGTGCCAAATAACATCTCAGAATTCTTCCATTTAGCCATGGCATGTAGGAAGTGCCAAATAACATCTCAGCATTCTTCCATTTAGCCATGGCATGTAAGGAGTGCCAAATAACATCTCAGCATTCTTCCATTTAGCCATGGCATGTAAGGAGTGCCAAATAACATCTCAGAATTCTTCCATTTAGCCATGGCATGTAGGGAGTGCCAAATAACATCTCAGCATTCTTCCATTTAGCCATGGCATGTAGGGAGTGCCAAATAACATATCAGCATTCTTCCATTTAGCCATGGCATGTAGGGAGTGCCAAATAACATCTCAGCATTCTTCCATTTAGCCATGGCATGTAAGGAGTGCCAAATAACATCTCAGCATTCTTCCATTTAGCCATGGCATGTAGGGAGTGCCAAATAACATCTCAGTATTCTTCCATTTAGCCATGGCATGTAAGGAGTGCCAAATAACATATCAGCATTCTTCCATTTAGCCATGGCATGTAGGGAGTGCCAAATAACATTTCAGCATTCTTCCATTTAGCCATGGCATGTAGGGAGTGCCAAATAACATCTCAGCATTCTTCCGTTTAGCCATGGCATGTAGGGAGTGCCAAATAACATATCAGCATTCTTCCATTTAGCCATGGCATGTAGGGAGTGCCAAATAACATCTCAGCATTCTTCCATTTAGCCATGGCATGTAAGGAGTGCCAAATAACATCTCAGCATTCTTCCATTTAGCCATGGCATGTAGGGAGTCCCAAATAACATCTCAGCATTCTTCCATTTAGCCATGGCATGTAAGGAGTGCCAAATAACATCTCAGCATTCTTCCATTTAGCCATGGCATGTAGGGAGTGCCAAATAACATTTCAGCATTCTTCCATTTAGCCATTGCATGTAGGGAGTGCCAAATAAAATCTCAGCATTCTTCCATTTAGCCATGGCATGTAAGGAGTGCCAAATAACATCTCAGCATTCTTGCGTTTCGCCATGGCATGTAGGGAGTGCCAAATAACATCTCAGCATTCTTCCGTTTAGCCATGGCATGTAGGGAGTGCCAAATAACATCTCAGCATTCTTCCGTTTAGCCATGGCATGGTCTTTATATTCACTGTAAAACAATCAAGGTTGAGGATCTTACTCTTACTTCCCCAGCAGACACCATTGCATCTTCGGAGTTTTCATCCATCTCATCATCTGACCATTCCCAGCCTCCATCTTCTGTCTTATGGAGTCGACCACTGGAACCTGGCACTCGTTTCACCTACAAGAAGGAAGATATCCATTCATTATAGATATCACTTATTACTTGGGTACAAACTATGAATCTGATTAGGCAAAAACAAAATAAAATATGTGTGTTTCCTATTGCACTGGTTTTAAAGTCTGGGTAGGCAGGTATTTTTTTTATATTTTTTACGTTATATATATAAATCAAATAATATGCCAAGCACTTCAAAGTACTGTCAAAACCAGCTGAATTAGATATTAGATGCACAAATCAATTTTGGCAATTTTTAACAAAATTTTTATTTATACCATTTGGGAAAAAAGTGCTAGGGTCGGCAATATAAAAAAGGGGACGGTCGGCTGACTGGAAACACACATATTTTTTTTTGCCTGTCGATACTTTGTAAAATCTACATGTATCCAAGCCTACAGAAACCATCAGTTCCATTTGACCTTTAGCCTCACCATGGGGTGTCAAATACTTTATTGTGTCATTTCATGAAACTGATGTTTCATAGATCCATATTTTTAAATTGCACACATGCTATATTCTGTCATGCCATCACACATAATATCACATCAACAGCATCCAAATCGTTTTGATAGAGCAGGTTTAATTGGTCAACACCGAAATCAAAGGTGGAACACCAGCATGACAGGAGTTGACAACGAACATGCTAAGAACATGAAACACTAAACATAAGTGTATACACCTTTCCCTACAACTATATATGTGTTTGGTGTCTAAGTTAAACTGGCAACTGGCATGACACTACAAAGATGCATCAATTTCATGCATGCTGAGCAATTATACCTGCCCTGACCAACTGGAAGATTGCCATTGTGTGAACTCACCTTTTGAGGTTTGACTGTTGGACCTTCAGACAACAAAGTCTTCACCATGTATGCCTTGTCCTGAAAGTGAGAAATCCTTTATGTAATCCAAATTTCCTAAACAAAACAAGGTTCAGTTCTTCCACTCTTATGGTTTGGAGGATGATTAGATGGTATTTTTGTTATAAGAATATAAATCTGACATTAAGTCAAACATCTTGCACTTTATAGATTTTTCTTGTAAACTGTAATCTGTACCAAAACTCTAATATAGCCTATGTCCTAAACAGTACAAAAAGTGTAGTGACCATTTTCCACACGTCTGTGTAACTGCCCCTGATTTACACCCAACTACACTGTAATATCCAGGTGTTACAGGTGGAGTCAGGCCTAAGTTAAACTGTGCTGTGAGGTGTTAAGACTTTGATTTCCTTCTCATGGAGTTACCATGAGCTAGGAGTCCTATAAAGATATAACTGAATACAAAAAGTAATCCACTAATTGGCCAGGTAGACTCAGCTCATGCCTGTGGAGTAAATTGCATGTGGTGAAAGTAGTACAGCTTGAGTAAGAATGTTGCACCATCATATATATGTCTCTAAACTACAATCAGTCGCATCCTACACCAACATATTAATTATATCAATGGACTACACTCAACTACACCCTACATTAACTTAACTGTAATACGGTCAATCCACTTTGTGTATACTGTACATGAAAAATATCAAATTATGACATCATATATCATACATTTACAGTATGCAAAGGTGCATTTCTAGAAGCATCTAAACTCCATTTCAACATGGCCTAATAGGTATACCCTTCCGGTTTTCAGAAACCAGAGTGTAATCAACAATTACACAGCTCACAACTACGAAGCTTTATGTAGTCACTAGTAGCCACTGCAAACAATTATCATGAGGAAAATAAATTTAGACCAATGTAGTCTTGACAATTAAATGTTGGCCCTTTTTCTAACTAAAGATTTTGCAATTTTTTTTCTCTTTGCATTTAACTTTTAATCTTTTTAAATTCAAAATGTTAATAATTAATATGCACTATATACCTACCTAGTGAAGCATAAAATATGGGTCACAGTGACCTACTTTAAAGATGAGGATGTAGTACTCATCAATATGCATATTCATACCAAGTTTCATGATTCCATGTATAACAGTATTATAAAGGAGGTAAAAAAAAGAACATGTGGTCATGAGCTAAAACTTAACTTGAGCCTGTAATATGTGAAATATAGATTACAGTGACCTTTTGTTGTAAATGTGTTGCACTAACAGTGATGCAGACAATCGTCTAGTTTGAGGATTCTAGCATGAACAGAGCTTGAGAAAAAAACTTGAAAAATTTAACCAAAGTCAGCTAACTTAAATATGTCACTGTGACCTACTTTTGTAATGAGGGTGTAGTACTCATCAAGATGCACCCCTTCAGCAAGTTTCATGAATCCAGGTTGAACAGTAAATGTACAGTCACATTATTTTGTTGTAAGAGTGTGGTATTACCAGAAATGCAGACAATGACTTAGTTTGAGGATTCTAGCATGAACAGAGCTTGTGAAATCAACTTAAAATGCCAAATTTAATCAGTGAAGTTTAAAATATGGGTTGCAGTGACCTACGTTAGTGATGAGGGTTTGGTATTTATCAAGATGCATGCCCTCACCAAATTTTAATGTGTCCTGCTATAACAGTATTTATACATTGTGCCAAAAACTTGAGCTAAATGCAAAAACTTAACCAAGAATGTACAAACTAATGTACATGTACAAAGTTATCCCACTCCGCCCCCTCCCTAGGGGGTAAGTGCTATGAACCCATTCCAAACATTGCCTACGACCTTGGAAGAATGAATGGCTGCGATTCAGTGAGGCTGTACATATGTATATACTTTTATCTCTGCAGATGTCAATACCAATGCCCAAAATACAATAGCTCTCCTCATGACTTCATAGAGTTGAGTTAAAAATACTTTAACAAATTAAAACTTAAAAGTTATAACTACAAATCTTGACAACATGAGAGCACTTTTATTTTAAGCGGGTGAATAAATGAGTTTGAAGTATAATTATAGCAGACAATGGTAGACATGGAAATTCCTGTACAAATCTGCCACTTTTTGAGTCAATGTGGGTAATTTTCTGCAAGGTATTACGGGTATGACTGGTATTAGGTTCTCCTTTGCAAAGATTTTCATTGCAATAGGAGGTGAGCTAGTAACAGTATAACATTGTACCAGTTTTACCTACAATACCTTATAGAAAATTACCCACAAAAACTAGCAAAAATGGCTGACTTGTACAAGAATTTCTGCATCTACCAATGTCTACTTTAAATTATATTTACAACTGAATTTGATATTTAAGATTCAGTGAACAAGGTTTTCATGGAAGTCATGTCTTGCCTGAGAATGGTGCTATGTTGACAATTTTATGCTTCAGCAAGTGACACAGGAAACATTAGCATATCAGGATACAAACAACTGACATATACTAATATCAAACCAAAGTTTCAGTTGAATACTGCAAATGATACATATATTTTTGACTTAACAAACACTTCAACATAGATTCCCATCCCTTTCACTGCCAGAAAAGTGGTATCTTCTCAGATGAGACAAGGAAAATTTTGTTTTGCCATGTGATAAACAGTCTTGTATTTCTCTTCATTTTATATGAAATACATAAAATATGTTGGAGAAAAAAAAGTAAATCCTTGGCTTTCCAAGATAGAAGTCACAGTACTCCCTCATTATAACACTGTCCATGGGAGCCATCAAGTATACCACATTAAAGTGTGACTGCAGTCCATGATACAGTACTCCCTCATTTTAACATTGTCCATGGGAGCCATAAAGTATACCACATTAAAGTGTGACTGCCTCATCATGAAGTCCATGATACAGTACTCCCTCATTATAACACTGTCCATGGGAGCCATAAAGTATACCACATTAAAGTGTGACTGCCTTATAATGAAGTGCATGATACAGTACTCCCTCATTTTAACACTGTCCATAAAAGCCATAAAGTATATTGCCTTATAATGGGACTGTCTTATAATGAAATACATGATACAGTACTCCCTCTTTTTAACACTGTCCATAAAAGCCATCAAGTATATTGCCTTATAATGGGACTGCCTTATAATGTAGTACATTATAGATATAATTTTGTTTCCACTGAATGAAATAGGATCCATGAACATAACCACCTTATAACAAAAACTGTGTTATAATGAAGGGCCTTATAGTGAGGGAGTGCTGTATTCAACTCTCTTCACAATTTTTTTTTTAATTGAACAATTCTGTAAAATTCTCTTGTGCATACCTGGAATGTGCTTTCAGACATGCCAAAGACATCCTCCCTGTTAATCTCTGAAATCACTTAAACATGAAAAATCTATTCCTTCGTAATATTTTATTTAAATTTTGTTAACATAAAAAACCTGAGGCATTAAAGACTGGCTTTCTTTATGATGATGTTTTATAATAAAGATCTGCTAGTGCTATGAGAAATTCCAAATTACTGCTCCCCTGCCTGATAAAGATGTTTTCATTTGTAATGATCTTGACCTTACCTGAAGGTCAGAGGAAGGGTAGGGGTGCACAGATATTTGAGGGCAGAGCTTCCTGATTTTACTGGATATAAAGTGCAGTGTTTAATGATTTTACAGATTTGGGGACTTATAACCAAAATGAAAACTGTAAGCAAAGATTTTCAAACTGACTTTGTCATTGCCTAAGGGTCAGAAGGAAAGCACGGGTGCATGGATGTGAAAAGGCCAAACTTCCTCATTTTATATTCCAAGTTACAATGGATATCCTTCCCATGATCTGAGACATATAACTACCGTGAAACCTGGCTTAAACATCACCTGTTTTAAGCAATGACCTGTCTTCAACAGCCATTCTTAAAAATAATCATAATCAGAAATATTGAAGAAATGAAACCTCTTCTAAGCAGTCACCTAAATTTCATAAGCCACTTTTCTCATTTCCCAGGGGTGGCTCCTTAAGACAGGTTTTACTTTATAAAGAAAAACTTTAACCAAAACCTTAATAATTGTTAATGATGGCAACATTGTCGCCATTTGACAAGAATGTGTCATGTATTGCACAAAAGAAAGTTGAGGAAAGAAGTGGATAGAAGGAATATTAATAATAATTTTGTACTAAATAATGCTCAGAAGTCAAAATGTAAAATCATTTAAATCTGCACTAGAGGAGAAATACATACCTCATTAAAAGCGAAAGTTAAAGACTGAGTAATTTACAATATTACAAATATATAAATACATAAACAGACCTTAAAAATTTCACATTACTTGACTATAGTTATGAACAGCAATGTTAGACAAGCTGAGACAAAAATTAGAGCTTTAGTGATGGATGCACTGCAACAGACCGATTATGCTACAATTTGCTCTGAAAGCCTTCAACAAAAGAACTTTGCGGATACAAAAAGGTATGTATCCAACAAACAATGGGCCATAACACAATTTTTTTTATTTAAAATGCTCGCAATAAAGTTCATACAAGAGTTCGGAAATATAAAGCTACACAAGAAATTTGTTTGAAATCCAATGATTACTTGCACTGCAACTGTAATGAACTAAAGTTGGAAGAAAAAAATGGGCCGCAACTCCAATAATTAACCATATTCTATTTATATCCTAATAACTGAACTCATGGTTAGTAGATGGCTCAAAAATTTTAGTTCATAGAATATCTCATCAATATAAAGCTGCACATTAAAAATTGAATTAACATGTAACGGTCATAGGTAAATTTATGCTGTGGAAACCAGTCCGGGGGGGAGGGGCGGGTAAGGGGCCATAACTCCTCTATATCATGACATGGAAAGCAAGAAATGAAACTCATTTGAGATCTAATTAATATAAAGTGCATACCATATTTACTAGTTGAAATAAAACAATCCTTATGTTCTACTGCAGAAACAAAAGCCTAGGACAATGGACAATCAGGATCCATAAATCCTTTAAATGATGCAGCTGAATGCTTGAAATCAAACTCATTCAAGATATCAATAAAAGCTGCATGTTAAATTTAATTGAAATCCAACACTCCATAATAAAGCTATGATGTGGAAATCAACATCAGAACAGGCAATCAGAGGCAATAACTCCACTAAATGAAGATGTGCAATGCTGAAAAGCATACTCACTGAAGGTCTTATGAATATAAAGCTCCATGCTAAATTTGGTTAATATCCAAAAAATGATGCTCTGATTACTTGACTGTTGATAATTGGTCATCAACTAATGCTGCTCTGATTACAAGACTGTTAAGCATTGGTCATCAAATAATGCTGCTCTGATTACACTGTTGATAATTGGTCACCAACTAACACTGCTCTGATTACTTGACTTTTAAGCATTGGTCACCAACCAATGCTGCTCTGATTACTTGACTGTTGAGCATTGGTCATCAAATAATGCTGCTCTGATTACACTGTTTATAATTAGTCACAAGCTAATGCTGCTCTGATTACTTGACTTTTAAGCATTGGTCACCAACTAATGCTGCTCTGATTACTTGACTGTTGATAATTAGTAACCAGCTAATGCTGCTCTGATTAATTACTTGACTTTTAAGCATTGGTCACCAACTAATGCTGCTCTGATTACTTGACTGTTGATAATTGATCAACTAATGCTGCTCTGATTACTTGACTGTTGATAATTGGTCACCAACTAATGCTGCTCTGATTACTTGACTATTGAGCATTGGTCATCAAATAATGCTTGCTCTGATAACACTGTTGATAATTGATCATTAACTAAAGCTGCTCCGATTACCTGACTTTTAAGCACTGGTCACCAACTAATGTTGCTCTGATTACTTGACTGTTAGGCACTGATTACCAACTAATGCTGCTGATTACTTGACTGTTAGGCACTGATTATCAACTAATGCTGCTGATTACTTGACTGTTAGGCACTGATTACCAACTATTGCTGCTCTGATTACAAGACTATAGAGCATTAGACACCAACTATTGCTGCTCTGATTACAAGACTATAGAGCATTAGACACCAACTAATGCTGCTCTGATTACCTGACTGTTGAACACTGGTCACTTTCAGTAAAGTAACCAATTAAAGGATTACAATTTCTGTGATTGCTTATAATGAAATTCAGCATCATTCCAACTGTTTCAGACTCAAAACTATTTGAAAAAAAGATTAACAGATTATAAACTAACCATGGATTAGAAGAAAATATCATCAATCATGAAATTTTATCCAGTTATAAAATCCTTTATAAAGATATGCCACCATACCAATGTTAGGAGTACAGCAATCTAGGTAAATAAAAACTCACAAATGATGGAACAAAGTTAGGATGATGGACATTCAGGGACAAAAATACCTGTACATGATGACATTGATGCCTGAAATGTAAGTCATTTTAAGGTCTTGTCAATACTAAGCTGCATGAGGAATATAGTTAAAGTTCACAATTCTTTGTTGCAGCAACCAAAACTAAGGAGAGAGGCAATCTGGGGCCATAACTCATCTTGATGATGATGACACAGAATGCTGAAAATCTACTTTGTCCACGGTCTCATCAACAAAAAGCTGCATGCCAAATTTGTTTAAAATCCAATTATTCCCTGTAAAGTTACCTTGTGGAAACCAATTTTCCAGTGTTGCACTGTCTTATTTTATGAACCTCTATCCCCTAAAATGATCAAGATATGGGGATTTGTTAACTTTAGGTGGATATTGGCTGTTTAGGGTGAGAAGATGTCTCCTGGGCTTGCTAAAGGTGCAATAATGATTATTTAAGTAAAATAAAATAATGTTTCTTCAGTAATACTTACCTGATCATAATATGTTAGATGTACATTCACCACCTCGCAAATCCAGTCCTCCAAGCTATAAGCTATCTTTTGGCTCGTTTTGGAAGCAAAGGTTGTAAAAAGTCAACTACTTGCCTTGCCAGAAGTCTGACAAGACTGGTCTCCCCTTAGCAGGATTGGTGGCAAATCCCATTTATCATCAGTTACTATCGGAGTGGATGTGCATCCTCTTCCAAGGATTAACCGCAGCATGACTTGGGTGTGTGTGCCCATATTATGATTGGGAAGGTATTAGAGAAGAAACATATTGGTCTCTTCTTCAAATACATTACCTGATCATAAAAACATTAGGAGAATAGGTAAGAAGTGGAGGGAATTACATCCCCTTACCCCTGAGTTGGCCCAGCCTCCAGTCTCCTAATACATGTGATGCAACTTCAAGTCTCATATGAGATATGTGCCAGTTAGCACATGACCCTGTGCAAGGATGCAGTTTAGAGATAAAAAGTTCTCTCACAAATGCAGTGTGAGTAGAGTTATTAGGAAGCTGATGAATGACCTTGCATGGTGGCCTTTTGTGCTGCTGATATACCCTTTAAATATGTTACCTGATCATAATACCGAAGTATAACAGGTAAGACGTAGAGGGAGTTACATCCCCATGCCCTGGAGAAGGCCCCCATCTTTGATTCCCTAAGGTATATGAAGCAGCTTCAAATCTTAAGAGACATATATGAGCTGGAGTAGTGACTCCACATGCCCACACGAGACTGATGGAAAATCATCCACCCAATCTAGCAAAGTCAATGGCTGCGTCATTGTGAAGCTGCCAAACTGGGAAGGTAGCCTGTTGTGCTGATGCTATGAGTCACACCAGGTCAAACTGAGCCCTTTGGGACAAAAAATCTCAGAGGTAAAAGCCATAGAAAGTCGTCATTGCCTTCCATCCCATGGCTTGGATAATATATGTTATGGAACAATTGTGCTCCGATGCTATGCTTGTGGCAACTGCCCTAATCTCATGAGCCAAAAATCGCAAGAAATTCATTCTGTCTTAGGTTAGTTCTCTATACACAGAGTGAATAACCCATCATATCCACAAGGATAGTGCCTCAGCTGAGATACTGACCTTTCCTTCTTTTAATGGTATAAAGAAATGAAATCTCCCTCTTCACACCAGCCTGTTTCATTTCAGGTACCACTTCAAAAGCCCTCACCAGGTCCTGTACATGACCCTGAGACAACACTCCAATGAGGTAAAAGGTTTCACAACAATAGGACTGATGACCCATGAGTGGGAGCCTTAACAACGAAAGCAGAGGTCATCATGAGTGAAACTGAACCATCACAAAAGAACTGTTGATAGTTCAGATCGACTGACATGTCACGTATCTCACTGATTTTGCCTGCTATAGCTACAGCAACTAATAAGCAGGATGCTCTAGATAACAACTCAGTGTTCTATTCAACCATGCGAGAACCCATGGTAGATTCCATTTTGGGGCACAGGGACAAATCTTTCAATCATGACAGGTCAAAGATCGCCAGAAGGTCGGACAGGTCTTTGTTTTGTCCTATATCCTCCCTTCCATGAAGCTGAAATGTCTGAGATTGTGGAATGGTAACCTTTTATAATGATTGATGCAAACTTCTTAACCTCCAAAAGTCACAGGAGAAAGTTAGCTATTTGGGGTATCAATGCTTTAAGTGGAGTTATGTGATCCCACTCACACCACTGCAAGAAAACTCTCCACAACCCCTCATAAGCTTTCAGAGTAGCAGACCTTCTTGCCTGAGTGATTCTGTCCACCATTTGTTCTGAGAAATGTTTGCCCCTGTGGGCTTGTTTGATGTGATCTAGATGTGGAGGTTCAACAGTTCTGAGTTCAAATGAAACGCCTGCAGTCAAGGTTGTTTGAGCACTTAAGGAATGACCATAATTTTCTTGGAATTTCCACTGCCAAGTTTAACAAATTGTTTATCACTGATTCTTCCCATTTGAGGGTAGCAATCAGGTTAAGACGGCACTCTGATTCCATTACTTTCTTGCAAACCCTATGAGATCAGAGGGCTTGGAGGTAAAGCTTATGCATTCAGACACTTCCAATTCATGGAAACAGCATTGACTGACCAGACCTCTGGATCTGAGACTAGAGAAACATAAACATTCCACCTTGTCACAAATAGGTCCATGAGTGGTCATCCCCAAACGGGTACAGACTGAATACCGAGGGGTGAAATGACCATTCGGTTTGGCTTAGCTGATTCCATCGGAATGAGTCCACTGATACATTGAGCTTGCCCACAATGTGATGGACTTGAATGTGGATTTGTCATTGATGACACCACCTGAAAAAAATCCCAAACCAGGAGGCAAAGGTCTGGGGATTTGGTACCCCCCTTGCCTTTTGAAATAATTCACCACAGTGGAGTTGCCGATAGAATTGCAAGGCCCTTTCCATACAGCATCTCATTATGGCCATCATCTCCAGGAAACTAAAGTGCAATAGTCGGTCCTGAGGAGGCTACAATCCAATGACTTCCCAAAAATGATGGCAGGAGGTGGGCACCCCAGCTCTCTGTGCTGACATACATACAAATTGTAATTGCCAGAGGATGAACCTGCAAGGGAACACCTGCCATTAGCCAAGTGAGGTTCTTTAATTTACTGAAACATGCCTCACATATTCCGAAATATGGAGACTATTTGTTGCAGTGGGCAAAGCTACAGTCACCACTGGGACAACAGAATCATCTATAGTATGGGCACTATGGATTCTGAATCGTACCCAGTAATAAATCTCAGAAACTAACAACATGCCACATCTCAAATGTAGATAAGAATATTATGTCAATTCCATACCTTACAGATTTCTTTCATTCTTGCCAATGTTCAATGTTATTTGCTTGTTATTGCAAAAAATGAGAAACTGAACGGCGTTTGTAATGTTGACGCGCCATTGCTGGACTAGTCTATGTTTACGACATGGGAGTGCGCAGCTTGCGGCTCTTCGGCCAAATTCCGTGAGAGTCTGATATGAGTTGTGTCCCTTTAAAGCCTTGATGAGTAATTCCCCTTAGTTCATTTCAGTGTATGCAAAAATTGAGGATAGAAATATAGAACGTCGACGCAGATTATCCTTGTGTAAAGAATGTTTGCACTTTAAGAAGAGACAAAAACAGTATCATTATTAAAGAAATTAAGGTATAACGTTGTGAAATTTTAAAATTTTAAAATTTGCAATGATGGTATTTTTACAATCAACTGTTTTCGAGTGTCGTTAATTGGTTACATTTACATTGATTTGGTTAGCTTTTTTGACTTATCAAGCAGCATACTCTTCGCTTTTTAATTTAAAAAATATATTACCTTATTTGTGAGTTAATCCATGCATTATTCTGAAGTGTTAAAATTCTTTTATAATATATAGAATTAAATGATATAACTCTTCTAGTCAATGATTTATTCAGCTTTTGCTTATGAGAAACATGGGGCTAAAATTTAACACTCACACACTTGCAAAATGGGAGTTAATTGTGGAAAATGCCTTCAAAAGATTTTAAGCTGTTGCATAATTAGATAATCTCTTTATGGGATTGTATCGATACAAAATTTTCCGATTTCTTTCTTTCTCAAAGAAGAATAATATTTTCATCAGAACATCAGTGGCCTGCAAAAAATGAGAGAGAATAATGTAAATTTGCCAAAGCCTTGTGTTAATATTGCTACAGAAGGAAAATTCAACATCTTCATACTCCGTAAGCAGAGATGGAATTTATGATTGAATTAGGGGAACATTTATGATTTCCAGCCATTTGCTTTTAAGTATTATTTTTGAGAAAAAAATAATTACATTTGAGCAGGATAATATTGTTATGATAAATTTTTCTTTGTAAATTCTTGGTGAAGTGTTATGCAACAAATAATGCTATATTCAACATTCTTTTTCTGTTTTAAAACTATATTTCATGCACAAGATTCAGATCAGATCTGTGGTATAATTCATCACCATCATCATCTATGATGGCCACTGATGCAGTCAATAATCTTACAATACATTTCTAGGCAATGAACATGTGGTTTATGGATAGAAAGGTCTATGTGCGAAATATTGATTATAATTTTTGAAGGATAAGTGATCATAATTACAGACTCTACTTTGTTGCCAAATGCTACAAATAATCATGAATTCTCTAACTTGATTTAAGAATGACAATTCTTTTTAAAACTAGGATCAAAGTACATTAAGGAACAACCCTTCACAAAATAATGCAAGAACAGAATATATAAATAGGTTATATGGAAAGAATACTATATATATATATATATATATATATATATATATATATATATATATATATATATATATATATATATATACACATATATATATAATAAATTTTCAGACTTCCCACATCATAATCGTTTTTAAATACTTTTGTTCTTATTTTGTCAGTTGAATTATTCCACATAAAGAAAAAAAACATTGTGAATTTTATGACAAGGGATACTTATTTGAGATACATGTAATGTTAATTTTTTTTTTACAACTGTGATCCTACCAAATGGTGTCTGACATCTATTTGACCCGATTACATTTTTTTTTTACATTCCTCATTTTATTTGTAATTATTTATTACTATACCATTTTTAAAAAAGTCCAAGTTGAACATTTTACGCCTGGTAAACTCATTGTCTTCTCAATTTATCTGATAGTGATGGTAACAATTATAACATTGATGGAATATAACACATGTATTTGAAGAAGAACAGGACAGTGGTAGGATAGAAATAAATGGATGAATAACATTTTAAAAACAAATGTTTGATAATAAATAATAATGTTCCAACACTATCATTATTATCATCATCATCTTTATTATTAATAATGCAACTAATAACAATGATAATCATGATGAAAATATAAATGGAACATAACACCTGTATTTCTGGAACAAATGTATAGCAGTAGAATACAATTAAATTGACAAAGATCATGAATAAATTATTCCTTAATATTAATGATATTAATAATGATGATGATGATGAAAACTGCACACGTTTACTAATGAAAGAAAAGGTAAGATTATAGAATATGTAATGATATATTTTATTTCTTGTACAATGTGAATAATATATGCTTCATATGAAAAAGAATTATGAAAAGCATTATGAATAACAGTGAATCTGGTTTCCATGTTGGTAGAAGACAATACTTGAGACACTTTTACATATATGATAACTATTCATGTTATTATATCACTCATAAAAGAAATAATACACTTTTCCAACAAAAGGTTATGATAGTGATGGCACATATTATACATATTAGGATGATTACCATTACATTTGATATAGCAGATTATGGCCATTTGAATAATTATGGTAAATTTTCAGTACAAGTTACAAATTAAAAAAAAAAAAAATCAACATTTCCATAATTTTTATAATTCTTTCCTTGTCATTTCTATACATAATTTTGTAATTTTTATTCACCCAAATGTAATATGAATGTGTAAATAACCCATGTCTTCTGACTTTCATATGTAATAATAATAAGAAGAAGAAGAAGAAGAAGAATGTCTTCAATTGTTTTGCACATCAATCACACCTTATTACAGTGTTGTAGGCAGATTGATGGCACATCAACTTTTTACTTCTTAAAGTATAATTACTAAACTTGGAAGTAAGATATATAAAAATTAAATTTCCCATATATACTTACAGTACATTTTTTAAGATTGAGATTAGGTTGTGTACCATGATTTGACAATTTTGATATTTTGGTGCGTTTATTTTCGACTGAAGTCATTTTGAAAAGCTGTATGGTGACTACATGTATGTTAAAAAGCAGACGATGTTTATTTACATACCGCACATGCGTCCGGAACATCCCGTCATCCCTCCATGTAGCATAGACTCTTCTGGCTTCCGGAAAACAATCGAAACTTTATCATTGTCGTCTCCGTTGAGCGCCACATTTTTTTGCAAAAACAAGGCAGTAACATCGAATATTGGCAAAAATGAAAGAAATTTGTAAGGTATGGAATTGACATAATATTCTTATCAGCATTTGAGACATGGCATGCGGTCAGTTTCTGTGATTTATTACTGGGTACGATTCAGAATCCATAGTATACAATGGTCTCATGAACAGGCAACTCAGGACGATGAGACTGGTTATTGCATTTAGCAAATCCAGTTGGCAAAAAAATGATTGGAATGAAATGTGATTCCTTGAGAGAACTGAAGACACAGTTGAGTAGAATGCCCTGAACTGGTATACGGTTTCCCTGAAAGCAATATCTCCTTCCTAAATGGCATTTAAAACCAGTCTCTGCATCTCCATTCTGAAACATGGTGCCATATGAAAAGATTGCGAGAACCCAAGTCTATTCCTGGCTAAATTGTGTTGTTGGCCTCTGGTATCAAAAACAGTATTGCATAAAATCCTGGTGATTTTGTGTTCTGAAGAATCTTTACTGCCGTATTTGTGACAAGATTGTCTACATTCTGCCTGAATCTTCTCCCCACTATGCTGTGTAACAAGGGCAGCATAAGCATGGCATCATTTCTTGCAGGAACAAGGTTGGCATGGAGAGAAACTGGCCTCCTAAGAATAGTGACTTTGACTGAGTACTGGGCCTGTATGATTACATCCCCACTGGGAGAGCCCTAAGGGGTTCCTTCCTGTCTCTCTGTTTCCTGTTCTGGAACAATGGCCGAGATTTATTATGCTGGACCTGTGCATGATTTGTCTAAACGGCAGCCTGTTTGCGAACTTCCTCCACATGACTATTGAAGAGCAGATTTGATGACAATGGTTGTGATCTAACTGTGGCCATATGATGCTCTTTAAGGAAGGCAGAAGTTGAGAGAAATGCATCTCTTTCCATGAGTTGATCCATATAGCAATTGTACCTCAACTGACTGCAACCTCCAAAAATTATGCTAAGAACTAAATAAATTTAACTCACAACCAGTTCAATTATGACTCAATTCCAGGTTTTCCTCCAACTATAATCAATATTTGCCAAGTCAAAGGGCTTTTCCCAGTCAGGAACAAACCTATTCTTTCTCATGATTTCCTGGTAGAGTGGGAACCCTGAATAAAGTTAAAAACTTTGTCTCTGATAGAAAAGTGCAAGAAATAAATAGAATTATAAATTATACTTCCATTGTGTGAGAAAATTCCTCAAACTTGCTCCCATGGTGAACTTGATAATAGGTCTGCGAGGTCTCTAAATGAACATGCTTCCTAGTATGAGCAGAAGTAGCAATGGGAAGGTAACTCTTGTCTCACTCCCACCTATGCAGACAGACAACTTTAGCCTTTTTTATAGCTAAAATTCAGCTTGGGAGAGCTGGATTTGCGAGTAACACGTTTGATGATGAAACATGTAATTCCATGTTAAAACTAAAAGAAAGAAGGTTGGCAAGTCTACCATTTTGCACTAGATTGAAACACATATGTAAATTACCAACAAAATACCTTGTAAACAAATATTACAGAAAAAGACAAACCATAGCAGTAAATTTTAAAATGATTCCAGAATCTGACATTAACATCCTCCCAAACTGACTCACCATTCCAAAATAGAAATCTTTATTAAAACACAAAGACCCCTTCTCAAGTGTCCATAGAATGCAGGAAATGGCATTTCATACAGAAATGTGCTTTTCCCACAGGGATAAATTGAAGACTGGTTATAAGTTTCAATGACTATTAACCATACTGAACCTAGAACCCATCTATGATTTATCTCTGTGGACGAAAGAAAAGGTATCTAAACCTTTTATAATTGTTTCAATTTTTTTTATCAACATGACTTCCAAATACTGGAAGTTCACATACTGATACGCTGACAAATTTGATAGGACAGTGATGTTTTCTTAGTAATCCTGCATAGTCACTACTATTGACAATTTTTATGGCATCTATTCTTGGCATATAGATCAATCCTTATTAAAACTGTCCACCAAAACAGTTCTTCTTTCTCCGAATACCTTTTACGGTTGTGGGACTATTCAATGGAGGTCGTGAATTTTTCATCTAGAGTTGAATTCCCATTTCCGTAGCTAACACTATTGTAATGTAGGCCATCAACAATAAAACTAATACACAAATTTGCCTTGATTTTATGAACCTCTCAAGTCCAAAACTGAGAATTCAAAATTATGGAATCATACAACTAAAAGGTTATTCTTCAGTATTACATACAAATCTTTTAAAAACTCGTAACAATGTACCGAATATACTCACGTATAATCCGGGTCCAAATGCAAACAACATAGACCCTGATCTGCCGTCGCATAATGCAAATTATGCGATGGCAGATCTGGGTCTATGCAGTTTGCAGTTGGTATCAGCTTATATGCGAGTACATTTGGTAATCATATATCTAAATGGTTATCTTTTAGCATTACATACAAATATTTTAATATCCTCCTCTTATTATATATTCTTGTTAATTTAAAAGCTTTACCTTGAGGAAAATTAATAATTTCTCAAAACCTAAGTTTGGAGCTTGGAATGATTTTCTTGCTCAAACGGCTACAAATTGAAGGCCCAGACAACTAGAAACAGCAGGGGAGCATTGCTTTACATGTAGAAGGATTGAAGGACATTAATGATGGCCTTCAGCATTGCAAAACTGCTATAATAATAAAATTTATGATGACAACAAGTGCTCTTTGTTGTTCTTTTCAGCTTTCACACAGATAAAATAACATTCTGACACATAACACTGATCTGTGACCTTGATCTTGATACGTCCACTACACTTTGAAACAGAACATACCTACCAGCAGAGATATATATATATAGTGAACATTGTATACCAGTCTGGAGAACATGAAAATTTAGCATATTATATAAGAAGTTCATTATATCAAAAGTGTAAAAGAATGACCCAAAGTCATAATCATTTATGATCAAGTATAGATGTATTTAGTTTACAAAGTTATGTTCATTTTAATAATATCACAAGCAAAATACATATTATGTTAAATCATCACACACTCAAATTTAAACTGTCTTCAAGAATTTGTTATTTTAGATTGTTCATATAAATTATGCTCTCAGTATTCCCACTCACTTTAGTAGTTGGGGATACATACACCCCCTAATGATAAAAATGCTACAGGAATATATTTAGGGGTACAGTGGTTTGAAAACCAAATCTATGGTAAACAATGATGTAACATATGTCAATCGTCATGTAATATGTGTCAATCGTCATGTAATATAATTCACGACATTGAAGCTATTCATTAATAGTGACCTAAGGTTAGATGTTGCTTCCATTGTTAAATCCTTAACATGACCATAATCCTGATATTATGTACAATTTAAGAATTAATCAGATAGCTTGAAACATTCCCATTTTATATTATGCAAAGAATAATGTATGTGTCCCACATATCTTCACTTGTTTCGGGCAGCAGTTTCCACATTTCAGTCGTAACTGTGATGACAGGCCAATTGTTATGTAGTTATGTTCCTGCTTTTCAATAGCAGACAATCTTTTTGAATAAGCTTCTGAATTGTGCAAAAAAGAAAAACAACCAAACAACAAACCATCATGCTGATCTGCATTTAACATAGCCACCCTGTCACTTGATGATCAGAAATTTGCATACACATGTAGAGTGAATTTTGTAAACATGTGCAAAAAAGTTTTTCTACTATGTTTACTCCAAAAATTATATGTACAGAGGTTACTTATATATTTGTTGTTTGATTTTAGTATATACATGCACATACACACATATGCACACAGCAGTTATTGTACATGAATTACTAACTACAGAAAATTAATAGAAATGCTGGTTACACATGTTTAATATTTCTGTTGTAATTGAAAACTTGCTATTTTGATAAGCAGACTTAATAGTTTTCTTTTTTCTCGGAACTGTACTAAAGTGTGCTTAAAGCAACTCCGTTTTTTTTTGCATAATTCTGGATTTACTGTGAATTCATTTATTTCCATGGTTATGCAAAACAAAATATTTTAGTCCGTACTTAAATTCAGGGATCAGGAAAGAGGTACTACTGTTTCTACAGATGGATCATTGTTCATTGGGTTTTTAAATTTGCGTTTTATAGCAATCATGAAATCAATGAAAAATGGTACCAATTGAAAATAAATATATTCACAGTTTTCTCCACACCAGCTTCAACTTCTTCAAGAATATTAAATTTACTTTCCAAATTGAACACTTTCCTTTTACTTTTAGCCATGTCAAGATTGATTTCAGAATGATGCAATTTAAACACATGTATGAATGTATAACATGCGAAAAAAAAAGGAAAGACAAGTGCTTTACGGAAACCATTATGCTCAAATTACCACAAAAAAATGTCACTGATTTTGACAGCTCACTATAAAAGGATAATCATAATAGTAAACTGGCAACTGTCAGAATACAAAGGTGGTCATTATATGGGATATCTAAGTATATGGGATCTCATTAAAAAGAAATAAAAATTAATTACAAATTAATTAATTAAAAATCAATTAATGAACAATTTGCCAGGGAATAAAACATGCTCATAACACATGATTTCTTGATATATCAGCTCTCGCTATATTTAAAGTTTACTCTACCATGTTGCACCCCTCCAGCTCTAACAGCTTAAGAGACAAAAAGAAGAAGAAAAATATATATGATGATCCATGAACTAGACCTTAATATAAAACTTAAAATATGGCATGTAACGTACTCTCTTGTAGTGAAATGCAAGTACACCAACTATCATCCATTTATTGCAGTTTGAAGTTAAAAGCCCATGCAAAAGTAGGATGGATGGATTTAACTGCTAACACTATTTACCCAGCTCTTGAAAAAAAGATGGCAGATAACAAAGAACAGCTTGGTGGAACTGCAATGTGCATGTAATTTTCAGTATAGAAAATAATTAAGTTTATTAATGAAATTATATACAACATTTATTTTCAACTCACTTTGGCTTTCTTGAAAAATTCATGCTTCAGCAGCTGTTTTGCGGTAGGTCTGAAATGAGCACAGAGAAAATAAAATAAAACCTTTACAATTTAAAGAGTGGAAGTTTTCTGACAAACCATCTTGGACCTAGACTCTGTTATTCATAACCCACATCACAAATTTTCAACAGGGGGCATTTTAGGAAAAGAACCCAAATATATATTTACACACACACACACACAGAGTGAAATCCAACTACAACATGATGGTCATGGACCACAAAGTGTCATCGTGCTATGTACTGTATCGTGCAATATACAACCAAGTCAGTTCACAGAAGAAAATATTGCGTGTGTAACCTCTTAGCTACACAAGACTGGTTTGGGTGGTTCTGGGGGTGGTTGCAAAACTACAGACTTCAGTGATGCAGTTACCAACCTAATGCATATTACACAAAAAATACTTACAAACAGTTATTACTTATTTTATATTTATTTTCTTGGGCAGAGAACCAATCATTGGTGCATACATATACATGTATAACAAAATGGGCAACTCGAGTGTAAATAGTTAGAGTAGATGTACTCACCAGCCAATCTCATTGCATTCGTAACAGCAATTCCATCGAACATGTGCACAAAGAAGCATAATTTCAAGAATTTTTCTGCTAGATTGCATTCAAATCCAAATACCTAACTCCTTCCTAAAACACTCACACTAACTTATGAAACACTGTATTTTCTGAAACATTCATATTTAATGGACATTGGGAGTTTCTACAAAGAAACTTGTGTAGAGGTTTATCAAATAATTTAACCAAAATTCATACAGGAGATCTTGGGTATTGACCTCAAAATGTACTTGAAATTAACAATTCAACAAGTGTGTATTCAACAGACCTGGACGAAGTTTGGGACTAAACAATTCTATTTCAAGGGTAAAGAGTAATCGATATCAAAACAGTTGAGTCATTCTCTAAAAGACAAAGAAAAACTTATATTCATTGAAACTTATGTTTATAACTACGACTTTGCATTACTGCCAAGAACGGAGTAGTACCATATATACTCGCGTATGAGTCGGGTCCAAATGCAAACAACATAGACCCTGATCTGCCGTCGCATAAGGCATCTCCAGATCAGGGTCTATGTTGTTTGTTCTACTGATTAGTCCTTACAAACTGCATAGACCGAGATATGCTGGCGCATTATGCGATGGCAGATCTGGGTCTATGCAGTTTGCAGATGATATTAGCTTATGCATGATGGTATTAGCTTATGTGCGAGTATATACAGTATGTTTGATTATAATGGCAAATCCCTCCACCCCTACAACTTAAATGGTTCTGTTTCAGTCATTGATCAACAACAGCACAAATATACATGTAACTTTAGCATTACAATGACAAGTGGCTGGTGTATATCAGTGATTCGAAGCTGCTCTCTACGTTTATGATCATTAAATAAAAAGGATTAAGATGAAGAGTGGAGTATGTGGCAACGAACAAAACTGGTTCTGAAAATTAGAGTGATACACTTGCTTCAATGGGTGTATATAACAGTTGACTGAGCGGGTGTTGGTGGTCTATTGTTTTCCCTTGAATAGGTAGGTAAATTACTTGATTTATAAATTTGGGTGAGAACATTTTTTAGACCACTGCTCTGGTACTTGAATGTGTATGACAGATGACTGAGCAAACATCTGTTGGCTATCGTTTACACTGGATTGAGTAATGATTGTGAACAGGATGCAACGAAGACAAACACAAAATCTTAGTGCTAAAATTGATAGCAATGCCACCACTGTGTGTGGAAATGTGATAACTTTATCTCACCAGATGATGAATACAGACTTGACCATAAATCCCAAAATAACTTCTTATTTATATTATTTATTTTCCTTTCTTCTCTTTTCTGTCCCAAGTTTAGGTCTGATGTCATTACCTTTTCTCTGGGTCCTTCTTAAGACACTCAGAAATAAATTTCCGGAAGACTTTACCGTAGGACTTGAACTGGTCCTTATCTTCAGCCCCAGACTCAAGAGTCGGTGGTTCATTTTGTAATGTCAGCATCAGCACCTGCATTTGAATGGAATAAAAATGGATGAAGAAATTTAAACTTTAATCCATTTGTATTAATTGTGCAACAATTTTAAATACTTTCAACAGACCTGATGTTGGCTAAAAGTGGTCACTGAGATCAAGGAAACCATACAGTATGCAGGTAACACCTACCTTAGTTGGGCCAACAACAACCCTTTTACATGCTAACTCGGATCAAAACAATCTTGGATTGCTCAGGTGCAGAGAAAGCATGCTCCCATCACACTTCTTTATATCACTAATATTTTTAAGAAATGTGATATACAGTGCATGATATCTGGGATTTTTTCTCTTTCTTTCAAGAAAACTCTGCATATGATAATTTCATCAATAATCATCTTGGAAGAACTCTTTAGGAATTCATTGAATTTCTAGGAACTGGTCCAAATTCATTTAAATGCCATAACTCAGCCTTTTGTGGGGGGTTTTCAATGTCTTTGTGGTAATATGGGATGTTGCTTTTTATAAAAGAGATGAAAAAACTCTAACCATGCTAAGTCACATTGTTGGCCAGTGAGCTACTATCATCAAAAATATTGGAAAATATTGATTGACATATTCATTGAAACCAGCCTTGACTGAAACCTCAATACAAAGGTTGGTGTTTAATGACACATCAGCACATTAAAAACTATTTGCCCCCTCCAGATCATAACAATTCTTATTGAAGATAGTGTCATATTTTTTTATATAAATATGACCATTATAACATATTTTACAAAGTATTTGCTCTATTAATGATTATTTTATAATTTGTTTTCCTTTCCTTTTTTTATTTGCATTCTTTATCGGTACACAAAAAAAAAAATTCAAAAAAATTACAATCACGACATTATGTTCATGTCATGATATAGGTCATTACATCACTGGCATAATAGAATCTTTATGCTCGGGACAGCAGAATAAAGTTCCTTGCCCACATACACAGCTGACATACACTGGTCTGGTCAGGATTTAAACATATAACCCTTTGTTAATGAGTCCAAAATGCTAACCACTGAAGGATACCTGCTTAGAAAGGGCATTTATGGGTCCAATTTATTATTTTATGATAATTTCTAACATCTATATAAAGGATTTTGCACACACAGGGTCCCTTTTTTTTTTTTTTGCCCTCATGTGAATTTTAATACAATGTTTCACTGTAAAAGGTTTAATTTAGAATAACTTGACTGAATGATACCAATATTAGCATCACATTAAGTTACTGTCTAAATAAATGAAAGTCACATCTACAAGTCTGAGTTGGATCTCTGCACTTACCATGTGAGTCTGGAATTCAAAATTTATGTTGAAAATTGTCTTAAATGAATACAGTGAACTTCTCTATTAATGGCACTCAAAGGATTTGCTTTTTTGCAGTGAGGTGTTCTTTATGTAGAGATTGAACTTAAAAGTAAAATGAAAAATGTGAATTTATTAATGCTGTCCCATCTAAGCAGGTGTTTTTTTCTATGGGAGTATCCACTTAGTCAAGTTTCATATTTCATAAAACATATTCCACAGAATATGCCTCATCTGTACTGCTGTGGCATATTCCAAAAAACTTGAAAAGTCACCAGAGCATGAAAAGCAAGTTACTATGACCTACTTTTGCCTGTGGTGAGTAGTACCCTTCAAAATATAAACACCCATCAAGTTTCATAGCTGTACATATAATAGTGTTTGAGAAAGTGATCTGAATGTTAAAACTTAACATATTAACCTGCAAGATGAACACATGCATCAAGTGTCATGACTACATGCAACAGTGTCAGAAAACTGAGCTAAGTGCAAAAACTTAACAAAATGACCAGTGCATTAAAAGTAGGTCAATGTGACCTACTTCTGACATGGCCAGTAGTACCCATCAAGACGAACACACCCACCAAGTCAGAGAGACTGAGCTAAATGCAAAGACTATGTTGTCAGAAAAGTAATCCATGTCTTGCCTATGCTTCAAAGGCAAGAATTTTTTTTTAACATGTCTCACCTTCATGGGTGGATACTTGTGGTATGGGGCAGTCCCAGTGGCAAGTTCTATGGCAGTTATTCCCAAACTCCAGATATCAGCCTTGTAGTCATAACCTGTCACCTTGGAAAGGAAAAAACACAATGTGAATTAACAAGTATTCTGCGGAACTAAGTGTCTCGCCTGCGTTCATATGCTGATTTAGCAAAAACTTGAACACAAAACTTAAATGCTGAAGCTGCCACCATCGGAAAAGTGGTATTTATGACTCACTTAAATTAAAATCAAGGTCTGCTTATCAATAAGTAAATCTAACAAGCACCTATATGTGGTCCTGTTCTGTTCACCTTTTGATTCATGAATACAATTACAACTTTCATACTGCTGAAATTTTAAAATGTCATTTGGAACATACTGTTTGTAATGATAACTCTTCCTAACACGAATTCAATGCTATATATGATATGCTACTAAAAATAAACTGACTGAGAATGCCAAAGGTCACCAGAACATGAACTTTTATTCCTGCCTGTCAGATCTCCATTATGTCAGAGACCTTGATTTGAATCGGACTTCCTACGTCTCACCATGCTTATGCAGGTGACACCTGAAGCCCATCTGAAAAAGCTACACTAATGTATAAAGAAATTTAAGTATGCATCATTAATTTGATGAATCTTTATGCTTCTTTAAAAAAAAAACAATAATCATATACCCCTATAATTTGTGCAAGTATTAACGAAAAGAGGCTAAAATGGACCTGAACAATCGTGCAATGGAAAAATATACACCACCTACTTGTTCCATAACTTCTGGGGCCATCCAGCAGGGTGTTCCTACAAATGTGTGTCTGACTGACTCCCGCGTATTGTCTTTTCCTGTGGCCAGCCAAGCACTGACACCAAAGTCTATGGGCAAACAGAACATGTAAATATATATGAAGTCATTCACATGGATGCCATAATATTGCTTACAACTGTAAATGAACATTTGTTCTCTAATTGCTAACTGCAGTTTTTAATGCTGAGCTTCGAAAAACTAGAAATGTATCTGCGTAGGTTAAGCAATTTATGAGCAATTTCATTTGCATGTGTCTAGTGCTTTTTGTGCAATGGATGAACATGCTAGCCAGGACAAATAGATGGGACCAAATCAAGACCAACCCCCTTACCATTGTATTCCCAATGACAGCATAAATGTATCCCCTCAATTTTACAATATGTTAATATAAGCAATTACGCACATATAATAACCACCCTTTTTTTACCCTACAAGGCACACATGTAAGAAAGAATACTCAATTCTGATGAATGCACCGTTAAATCATTCCACTGAAATTGTTTGTTATAGCAAGGGTCTGCTGTATTATAACACTCATATTATTTAATATGTCCAGTCTAATAATATATTATCCTAAAATGTCCAACAAATCTTGTACCCAGACCTAAGGGGCTACCAGAATATTTAGCATGGGCTACCATAAATAGAATTCTTGTCAACATCAGACAACTATATGATAGCATGATCTGTTCTACATATTTTGTTCAAAACATACCTGTCCAATAATAAAACAGTATACTGAGGTGACTAATTATAAATTAATAATAAAAACGGAAAGGGGGAGGATTAGTTTTATATCAAAATGTCTTCTCTAGACTATTGAATTGAAGCTGGGCTAACATGTTCTTTTTATAGTAGTATATTGGGCAACCATCTGATTTTTAACCTGTTCGACCTTGACCTTGAATATTCCCAGACTGCTCAACACCAAAAGATTCAACCCGTACAGAGAAAGCTACATGTAACAGTGTTCAGAAAAAAACTGAATAGCTTATGTTGGTGATCATACTTTAAGGTATATCCAATTAAAATACGGTTTCTTTTTAGAAACCTCAAGGTTGTAATGGTTATATGAAATTAAAAACAAGTTAACGAGAGAATACAATACTTGACCTTTGATATGTGTGGAAAATACTGTGAATCATTACATTATTACATGAAACTTATCATATAACAGTAAAAATACTCAAATGGAATAGTCTACACTTTCAGGTTTTACTCTAAAACTAAACATTTTGGGGATAATTCACCACTCCATTTCAAACAAAAGAGAGAAATTTTCTAAATACTGGAGGAATTTATCCAAGAAATAAAGGCAGGACTTGCAAAGTTGATGCTTGATTTTCACAGATTCCACTAACACTTAGAGTAACTTTTTTTAAATAGAAATTAGCATGAATCCTGCAATCACACATCCTAGGTAAGACCCTGCACTTGACTCATATAAATAAAACCTCAACCAGGTCTTTGTACCTATTCAACAGCTAATGATGAAAAATTGTTTTTGACCGACTTGTTGATGTACAAGGTCAAACCTGTGTAAAAACTCATCTTAAAGATATATAATAAATGGTCTTTGTGAGAAAGGGGAACAGTCTAATAAACAAGTTAGAAAGGAAAATGAACTATGAATAATTATTAGAGCTTTTTCTATGTAGTATTTTATACAAGGATAAGACATATACAGATGACCACTATGGCAGGTTTGACAGTAAAAAAAAAAAAAGAAGTTTGTAGGAAAAACATCTCTATAGTATGGACCCGTTCCATTATGAATCGTACACCACCGCCAGTTTTTGAAAGTATTTACCTGGCACAGTTACTATCTAGCTGAGGATTATTTAATCCCTTTATACTTTACAAATTTAAAGGCAAACTTTTTTAATTTGGAAATATAAAATTGTTAACGGCGAGTGCATTGTTTAAGAAATGCTATTTATAGTACAAGGTCAGCCTTATACATGTCATAAGGTGCATGGTTGTGACGCGGATACTCATGAAGGTAAAAATAAAAGTCGGCACCTGTGCCAGGTAAATACTTTCGAAGACCGGAGGTGATGTACAATTCATAATGGAACGGGTCCAGACTATAGATGTAAGAATAAAATACCTGAATGATTATGATTTTCTTTTTTTCAAAACTGGATTACAAATTTCTGACATATAATAATAGTATACAAAGTACAATATAGCAAATCTGGTAGAAGATATGTGGCTTTCATAAAAACCAAACGCTTAATCTTAAGATTGCATAATCTTTTAGATTATTGATAACGAAAACAAAGTCACTGCCATATACCTATGTTTTACAATTCAAGGATGCAACAATAAAAACATTTTGAAATTCACATTCAGAACAAATATACATTATAATCAGCTCATTATAGGGTTTTTTGATATTTATTAAACTTTACCTGCAATATAGACTGACCCTTCTTCTCCCAGGAGAATATTTCCAGCCTTGATATCTCTGTAAAAGATGTAAACATGGAAATAAAGTATTCTTGGCATAAATATCTTGCAATTCCCTATATACTATTTGACCTCAAATGACCTTGCAACTCCCTGTGTACTTTTTGACCTCAAATGACCTTGGTATGACCTTGCAACTCCCCATGTACTATCTGATCTCAAATTGGTGGCACAGCTAAGGTCTTAAGCAACTGTCTATTTTGCAGATTTAAATGTTTGTAAATGTTTGAACATTTCATATTGAAATTCAGATTCTGCTGACATCGTTGTATATCTGAGGAATAGAAAGTGGAAAACATGATCTAGCCATAATTAGTATAGCTCACCAATGTTCTATAGACCATAGTACATGATTCTATTCAATATGTAATACTATTAGGAGCTAAAATTCATGTGCTAACATTTTGTGCAAGAAATGCCTGTGTCCATTAATCTTTGAATAATCCATATCTTTTTGGTAGTGGTATATAGATGTTATTACAAATTCACAAAATAAAAGCCAACCTTTGTCAATCTGATTTACATAAAATACCTGCCATCCCCTTATTCAGAGAATGTTGTTTCCTAAAATGTGTGCATGTTTAAAGCATCTATTTAAAGATCATTGGAGAGCTTTAGTTACCATGCATTTCATGCATCAGTTCTGGGACAAATACACTCCATGCACACCTGAATGGACAAAGCAGGACACATCCACTTTGCCTTGAACCTTACAATTATTTTTTAGAATGGTAACGAACATACACTTACGTACATGAAATCAATCCTCCCTCTTGTACTCCAAATACAGAAATGTCAACACATGAGCACTTATCAGAAATCATAGCATCAATTTTTCTGAGCTTAGGCAGCCCTTCCAGAATGGATAATAGGTTAGATAAAAGAAACAAACCTGACAATCATTTTGAATCTTTTTGTATGAGTCTATAAATACCTGTACACAGTCAGTGACAATTTAAGTCCTCTTTCAGTATGAACCTATAACTACCTGCACACAGCTGACAATTTAAATCCAATCAAAATAAATGGTGCATCCACTGCTCCAATTCCACAAGCCTGAATGCCTACAACAGTGTTAGCTAAAACAATAACTATAAAACTGCAAACATTAGTTTTCCTCAGGAATTATCTGAATCTTTCTATTCTCTTCATTATGACCACCATGTTGAACCTGTTTACAGTCTCATTGACTAGTTTCTTGCTTGGTACATTCTGTCTTTTGCACTTAGAAACTATATTCTATGTACCAGTCTACTGTAATGGTGCTAAAATACTTTCCTCCCTAACTGTGTTCACAAAACAAAAAACAAACAAACTTTTTTCAAAATTTCAACCCAAGAACTCATCATTTTCTGGAATTTTATCAATATGGAATGTTGAATTTTTGTTCATCATCTTAAATAATTCCAAAAAATCTGGAATGGTTGTCATATCTGCTAACAACTTAGAAAAGATAGCACATATGCTTGTGTATAACATTCACACAACTACAAACAGTGTAATTCACATGATGCATTCACAGATCAGGGTCTAAACTCTTCTTTCTACTTATTACTTCAAGTGTACAGCATAGACCCTAATCTACTGGCACAATAAGTCACCACATAGCTCCTGATCAACTGGCACATTCTGTCACAGCTGCACTATACACATGGTGTTCATATTTGAGTGAACATTATAAATGAGTGAAAATAAGATAATGGGAAATATATGTCCATGGTGCAATGGGAAATATATGTCCATGGTGCAATCTCGTAATGGGGAAATATATGTCCATTGTGCAATGAGAAATATATGTCCATAGTGCAATCTCTTAATGGGAAATATATGTCCATGGTGCAATGGGAAATATATGTCCATGGTGCAATCTCTTAATGGGGAAATATATGTCCATGGTGCAATGGGAAATATATGTCCATGGTGCAAGCTCTTAATGGGAAATATATGTCCATGGTGCAATCTCTCAATGGGAAATATATGTCCATGGTTCAATCTCTTAATGGGAAATATATGCCCATGGTACAATGGGAATTATATGTCCATGGTGCAATCTCTTAATGGGAAATATATGTCCATGGTGCAATGGGAATTATATGTCCATGGTGCAATGGGAATTATATGTCCATGGTGCAATCGCTCAATGGGAAAATATGTCCATGGTGCAATCTCTTAATGGGAAATATATGCCCATGGTGCAATGGGAAATATATGTCCATGGTGCAATCTCTTAATGGAAAATATATGTCCATGGTGCAATCTCTTTCTTATAAGTTTTGATTGACTGAAATTAACTGTGACCCTGCATTTCTCTTCTTTATGGAATGCTGTATATTTCTGCTTCATAAATTCATTTAAATATCAACCTTAAACTTGCAAACTCCAGAGTTAACAATAAAACAAGAAGTCCATTACCTGTATGTTGTGCCCATGTTTAAATAAAGATACAAGACTGTTGGCAACCACTCCATGGCTGTTGCAGCTGCCAACATCTGAAAAGTGACCACTATGTATTGTTTGTTCCACCAACATAAGCTCAATAAAAATGAATGTTTTCATCCCCAACAACAACCTTCCTATCACTATAACCTTGAGCTCTGACCTTTTGACAAAACAAAGCCCTTGCTTTCTTTCAAGCTCCCTGGAGAAGCAAAATCCTCAGTTTGGTAAGAATCCAATCATCAAACATAGGAACACCTAAATCAAAAGTTGGCATCAGACTGGCAAAATGTACAGACACTGTGATCCATGTTTACTTTTCTGCCACACTATTTGGGCTGCAAACAAAAAAATTCACCACACATGGCAAAATGTTCCACTGCTAAATTTGTATGATTTTTAAGATCAAGTCCCATACTTAATCACTTGATTTTGTAAAAAGAATCAAAAAATTTCCAGGTCTACAGGAAAGCTGACAGGATAGAGTGCTCAACATATTGTATACATATTTAAATAAGCTGTCTTACCTGTATTTACCTGTCTTACCTGTGTATTTGTCCATTATTATGGAAATATTCCAGTCCTTTCAAAACTTCTTTCAAAACTGTTGCTATGGTAACCTCATCTAATACACCATGTCTACATCCTCCTCCCCTCATTTTGTTCTTGATAATATCGAGCATTGACCCTGTTGAAATTACATTTAAAGATACAAATATATAATAATGTGGATTCACTTAGTTCAGTGGGTATCAAATTTTCATTGTTTGGGGAAAAATTATATTTTCATCAGTACTTATATTAGTGGATTGTGGAAGGGGTCCTATTGTTTCTATGGAAGGGGTCGTATTATTTCTACAGTAGGGTCCTATTTTTTCTATGGAAGGGGTCATATTGTTTCTACAGAAGGGGTCCTATTGTTTCTACAGATAGATCATTGTCTTTTGGTTCCTTAAATTCATGGTTTCTAGCACTCATGAAATCAGCAAAAGTTTGTACCCTATGAAATTCACATTTTTCAATGATATCAAAATTATAGAGGACACAGATTGCAGAGGAACATGATGACAGCATACAATCAGCATCATTCTTAAAATTAAATTACTTGAGTTAAAGAACCATCGATAAACCAAAGATAATATGGCATTTAGAGATTAAGCAAGAATTATGTGGAATGATATGCTTTGCTTGCTGCACAGCAGCATAATGCAAAAGCCTTGCAAAGTTGCTACAGCAAGAAATGTAGGTAACTGTGACCTATTTAAAGATGAATAACCCCATCAAGTTTCAATACTATAGGGAAAATGATCTAAATGCAAAACCTTAACAAAATCATTGGAGCATGAAAAGTAGGTTGCTGTGACCTACTTTTGCCTCTGGTAAGTAGTACCTTTCCAGATGAATACATCCATCAATTTTCATGACTGCACATAACTTGGTGTCAGGGAAACTATACAAAATGAAACAAGATTACAGTAAATGGCCCAATGCTTAATAGTCCTCAAAGTAGGTGCTAGTACGTTATAAATCTGTCATGTTTACACGTGTAAATGACACGGTTTCATGTTAGCCCTGTAAATGACACAGTTTCATGTTAGCCCTGTAAATGTTTACAAAACCTACCTTCCATTTAAATGATAAATAAAGCACTCAACAAAATGATGTATTCCAATCTTATTCAAAATGGCTGAAAGTAAGCATGGCAAACAGAAGTATTTCCAAACTGATGATGCCAACAGCAAACAAAATGCTAAACGTAACCAATGGTCTACAGAGGTTTCCTTCAAAAAGGGTTGCAATGACCAATCAACTGAAACATATATACTACATATATACTAAACTCTTAAAAGCGAAGCTAGTGAGCACGTGATCACTGGCAAAAAAAAATACTCATCCAACAGCAATTACGTGAAATGGCAGTGGTGTGCTGAAAACTATCTACACTGTTTGCTTGATCTCTGACCACTCAGTAGAGTTATGGGGAATTGGATTCAGAAGTTTTGTCAGCCAGGAAAAAAAAAAAGTTCCAAATATGCTTCTGTCTACTTTGACCAAATAAAATGTTGACCTTAGAAACCCAGCACAAAGACAGGAGGTATTAATTACATGGACTAATCTTACAACAGAAGACTACATAACAGTGACAGTTCACTTTGTAGATAAAGGCTAGATGTTTCACAACTGTGCTATAGTGACCACTATTAGGGGGTAACATTTTAGATGATCACCACCCCTTGCTGCTTAGTGGAAGCGCCAAGCAGCTGGCCAAACTCATATAAAAAATGTAAACCCAGCATAGGTGACTGAATTTGCACATTTCCAAATTATGTCTATATTTAGTAAAATTGTTGAGGACGTTAACTATTTCGTTTTTTTATTTGTAAAACAAATATTACCGGTAATAATTTTTTTGAATTATTTTGTCATGAAAACTTAAAACATGTTTTTAATATCATAAAATTTGTAACAAAAGTATTCTGGAATTTCCAAACATTCCATACTGACAGAAACTACTGAAGTACCGGTACAGTGAAAAAGTACTGTGGTACATACCAACGGAAAAAAAACACCAGTAATTCTGTGCACCTCTAGAAGTTGTGTTTTCTAATATGCTTAAATTTTTTTATGGACTGAAATGAAATGGACAAAACCTAGGCATGTAATGTCTGTTTCATTCAACAATGTACACTATAGTGTCATTACATTGCTGCATGACTTGAGGGGTTGCCTGATATCATGTGTATCAATTTGGTTGCTTGGGCTTGAATTATTTGTTTCTTTTGGATACTTTATTAAAATTTTCCGTATGTTTCTTGATTACTGTAGTATGACAACCAACGCTGGTCGCAAAGTATTAATTTATGAAAGAATTTTAACTGTAAACATCTTCAAGATCAAAACTTCCCTTCCAGCAAACCATGTGTGATCCTAACATTTCATTCCATAGTTCAATAAAGAAAGGTTTTCAAAAGACCCACCTCCATTACATAACCTCATGACTACCCAGAGTTCCTCTTTCACCACAAAGGAAGTATAGTAGGCCATCACATTCTCATGTTTACACTGGCTCATTGCCTGAATCTCTTTCTGAAATAGAAAAAGGAATAAAAATACAAATGTAAACCATATTCACAATTTTTATTGCCTATGAAAATGTGACTTTTGACCCTCATCTCGCTCAAATCCCTCCCCTGTAGCTGCATCCAGGATCTAAAACCTTTGTTGTTATGATGAATATTAGTGAAACAAGGTACCAAATGTTATCACTTCTCTCAATAGGTGTGGATGGACTTCTGGTTACAAGCTTATACCCTCCTTTACCTACACTGGAGGGCTGCATCCTGGATCTGAAGCATTCACTGTCATATAAACATTAAAACAAGGTACCAAATGCTATTACCTCTCTCAATAAGGTGTGGATTGACTTCTGGTTACAAACTTATACCCTCCTCCACCCACATTTGAGGTTGTTTACTTCTGATTCTTTTTTATTTTGTTTTGTGGGTTTTATGGCATTTTTCAGCATATGATAGGCTATACATTGTGGCCAGTATATTTGGTAGAGGAAGAACCAGGGAAAACCCCAGGAAGAACCACAGACCCATGGAAAGCTACTGGCAAGCTTTCGCACATACCCATGTTGGTCAAGCCCAAGACTTAAACCCACGCGGACAGAGGTGAGATGTCAGTGATCTGTAAAGGCGAGTGCCTCAGACCACTTGGCCAGCTGGGGCCCCTCATGTTATCACCTCTCTCAATTCGCGTGCATGGAATTCTGGCAACGCTGAGCAAATCCTATAGCCCGACGTCCTGGACTAGTCATTTTTGAAGTCGGGCAAAGTAAAATTTTCCAAGTCGCTAGTCTGGGACAAGTTCTTTTTAAAAAAGTCTGGCTAGTCCTTATTTTCGTGCTTTAATCACTATATCTACCTTATTTGGCCAATCATGCCCTCCGGGCGTACTGAATACTTGATTCTACCCCTCTTCGTGTATACATTTACATCCTGTTACCGCTTGACTGCATATTGGGCTAAGCGACCAAATTATCCGCAAATCAAAACATGTCAAACAAAAGAAAGCCAGTATGATCAATTAGTAGTGTTTTAAGCGGCTTTGTTGCATTGAGTTTACTCAAGCCAGATTATCATGAGCGACTCACTATGATTTTAATCCAGCGAGTCAGTGAAATTAAATTAATGAAAGGTACTTTACCGACATCAGTGTTGGTTTCTTTTATGAACTGATTAAATGACAGTAATGATTCTTTAATTTTTAATTGATTATACAGATGATTAACTTCCACGTGCGATATTGCGTTTGAAGCGAAACAATTACGCTAATTAATGAGCTGTCTCTGTTCGTATTTAAAAGAGAAAATGTATGTTATGATCTCTTTAGAAGTAGTTGTCGAGCAAGCTGATAGTTACTCTGTGGATAAAATGAGTTTGCTAAATTATTTTCGCAAGGAAGGTAATAACGGCGATTCGGAGAAGGAAAATTTGTTTGAAAGCGGAGGGATAAAACGTAAGACTGATACTGAGTGTGCAGTAGCTATTTCTCCAAAGAGACATAAGCAACAATCTGTGATGGCAAAAAATGTCAAATATGACACTACTAAGAGACAGAGAAATTTTCAGCCTCATTGGGTTGATTGTTATCCCTGGCTTGAATGTATTGACTCGGAAGGAAAGATGTTTTGCAGTTATTGCAAACAATATCCAAAACTGGCACAGGTTGGAAATTCACCCAGTGTATTTGTCAGTGGAAGTGACATTTTCAGGATTGAAACAATCAAGTCTCATGACATGTCTGGAAGTGATTTTCAAACAGGAAGACCAACATGCCATTCATGAGCAGTATCTGGAGTTCAAAGCAAAGATGAGGGCATACAAGCAGTCACTGGATCCACCTGTTGAAATTCTTGGAACACTCTTAGTGAATACTCCACCTAGACTCAGTCAATTATGCAAACTATTAGAAATCATGTTTGTTATAAGCCCATCCACTGCTGAGTGTGAACGAAGCTTTAGTTCAATGAACTTAATCAAGACTTCTTTAAGGAATTCCTTAAACCAAAAGAGTTTACAAATGCTAATGAACATTTGTGCAAATGGACCAGAGCTTGAGGACTTCAACCCAGACACAGCTATCAACTGCTGGCTTAGTGCAGGTGCAGGTGACAGACATATACATGGACATTTTTTCAAATCCATCAGCTAAAACATATATACATGAACCTGAAGAAGCCAAATGTATAACAACCAATGTTTTTGAAAAATTAAATTCTTTTAAGAAATAATTATGTTGTATATTATTTCGTTGGTTTTTTTCTATGGATTAAGTACATACATCTCATCAAATCTCGGCAAGTGATTACCATTTTGGGACCAGTGAAAAGTAAGGTGGGACTAGTGAAGAGCAAGGTGGGACTAGTGAAGAGTAAGGTGGGACTAGTGAATTTTCTGAAACCACTTATCCTGGACTAGTGGTTAAAAAAAAAATTTGCTGAGCCCTGTCTGGTTACAAGCTTATACCCTCCTCCACCCACATTTGAGGGCTGCATCCTGAATCTGAAGGAATCACTGTCATCTAAACATTAAAACATGGTACAAAATGTAATATCTCTCTCCAACAGGTCTCAAATGAAGTTCAGGTTACAAGGAAAACCTAGCTACAGACTGTTTATTTGTACAAACAACATGGAGCTGTATGCAATCATCTCCATGTGCTAACAACAAGTAGTGACATTAAAATCACTATCTTGAAGAAATAATTAGTGCAACCATATTAATGTGTTTGAATCCAGCAGTTTATGAGCTAAGAGGTTTTACTTCATTTGTGTTTGCTTACAATGGATACACATGGTTTAATACTGAGAGAGAGGTAACTCAAAATGATGCACAAATTTGTGAGTACTGCATATCAACTTGATTTATATTAAAAGTCGTCAATGTATCAATTTTATTTGATCAATCCATATTGGAATATTTGTGCAAGACCAAGGAGATCATAATTTCCATGTATGAACAAAAGTACTCCCCAGTCCCTACCCCATACCCGTCAATGTTAACCAACATTTGCGTCCCTCACTTATGCTGTAGTCGATGTTTATGGACCACATTGCTTGCGAATTATCGAGAAAGAAGTGTACATTGTATTTAGTATCAGCAACTTTGTTACTCTGAGCTCTGAAATTCAGTACATGTATGCTTTTAGCCAGAGCTGTCTAAATGGGAATAAACATAATTTGTACAGACAATTTGCTATTATATGCCTAAATCAATGACTAACACCTTAGATTCAGTTATTCCATTACCAGTGTCCACACAAGGTTGACACAGTATTTGTGACCAGGGAGGAAATTACACTCAAGTCAGAACTTGTTTCTTTACTGGGTATTGTAAACCATTTAAAAGGCACAACTGTCTGGCTCTAGTGGCCAAGATAAGTTACATTTCAGAATACAGTAGTTGGGACAATAGGGGTTTATTATTTGGGCATATAAGAACATAAAAGGAAAGGCTGCCTAGTGAAAGGAAAGGCTGGCTGCCTAGTGGTAGAATTCTGGATGTCCTGGAGAAGAAGACAAATTGTATAATATGCCGGGATGTCTATTAATGAAACCATGTCTATATTTTTTGAGGTTTGCAAAAAAATGACATTAATGTCAGTACTTAAATATAATAGATATATATTTTTTTCATAATATGATCATTTGTTTCTTGGGTCTTTAAATTTTGTGGTTTCTAGCATCCATGAAATCTAAAATAAATTGTACCCTAAAAATAATAGTACTTCGGGCAAGCTGACTTTTATAAAATTTGTAAATCCCTGGCCTGTGGTTATACAGTATGATTCACTTATCCTCAAGTACATTGTTTATTGACAACATAATGGCAAAGAAAACAAACCTGCAGAAGAGCTGCTGTTGTGCTTTTAAATTATCAGTTCGCACATGAAATTAACACATCATTAGCAAAAACAGACCATGTTGATGGCTTCTGTTGTACTAGGTTATTAGTTTGCACATGAGCATTTATCTTCAAAAAGTGTACATGTCAGCCTACGTCATACATATATCTAGGATGACTTTTTGCGACCATTTGTGATTTTTTAAAAAAAAGTGCTACTTTGATAATTAATACAAAATAGTGCAGTTTAAGTCAAAATAAAGATATAAAATCTTAATAATGCTTTTTTTAAACAATAATATTTACTTTTGGAAGTTCATGCAGCAACAGCCTGAACTATACTTTCTCAAGTTTCAATTACCATTCTATAATGCTGTGACTGGATGCCAGAAGAAATCATACATTATGTTAATGAGAACTCGTGCAAGGGGTAACCGTTAGAACTTCTGCGATTTTGTTTCCCTTCAGTCAGGTATGAATGCAATTTTATTATTAATTTGTTTGATGTTTATTGTTCCTATTACTGCAGGGAGTACAATATCACTACCTTCATATGATCATAAAAAAGTATATTGCATGAACTGCAATAGAAATAAGGACATGAATGCATCTGTTGATTCCGATAATGTAGTATTGAGAAAAAAAAAATTAGATTCACTGCGCAAAATGTAGTATTAACACAGTTTGGAAGGCACTGTCATTATGTTAATATTATCTAAAATTTTATTTGGCATTATGTATCATACATTACCTTTGTTAAAACTAAGAAATGTTTATAATTAACTGAATGATCACATTATTTTCAGCATAAAAAAGTAAGCAAATTGCTGCCGAAAGAGATAATGATGTAAATAAATCTGTGCCTCTCTCTAACTCTCTCTCTCTCAACTTCTTCAGAGTATGCTTGCAGGGGTCATAAACAGTAAACCATGCCCATATTATTGAGACCATGTGCACTCCGCAGTGGTCATTGAATCTGACTTTACATGAAAGCGTGGTGTGCAGAGCTATTCTCAACGAGACGCTATGGCAACTCCCAGGACGCGTGGGGAGATGGTGGATGGTTTTATTCTTAATCCTCTTCACCCCCACCGCGAAGTGTGGGGTAACGAAAAAATCATGTGAGCTGTACTGTACTCAGATTATCTCTATCCCTATTGCTATAGGTAAACAAGTGTAGTTTTACAATCTAATAGATGGAGAATGTCACAATATTGTCTGCTAAAGTGCGGGGATAGTTACCAGCAGTTCCTCCATAGTAGTGTTGCATTTCTCCAGGTTGATCCTTTTGATCGCACACGGCTCATTGCGAGGTTTATAGATTGCCCTCTGTACCACTGCAGTTGCTCCTGCACCTGAAATATATTAATTCAATACTTTTGTATATGTTGTATCTCTTACATGTATATCTGTAGATGTCTACTCCACTTTTCTAAATTTATTTTTGACTTTATTCTGGCACTGGATCTTCAGCTTTGTATAAAAAAAACATACAGAAATAAGTAAACTACATAAGAAAGGAACAAACATAAAAAATGTATTGGAGTTAGAATAAAATCTTAAAATCACAGAAAAGGACATGTGACTAGGGTTTTCATGTTTGGGAAATGTCATAGGATTTATTTTCTCTAAAATCCACTCCTTTAGTATCCAAAATAAGAAGTAATTTGTAACAGTAATAATAATTCCTAAATGCAGTATCTCATTTCAGCAACAAACATCTGCTGTGATCACCTACTTATGCAACAAATAACCAGAGTTACTTTTATAGCTTGCCATGGTAAATTCCCTGCTTTTTATACATATCCAAGGGCAGAAAAAGTCTGAAAATCCATGGTTGTCCTGGGCAATCAGCTCTGATAATTTGGTTGCCCAGAAGATTTTTCTGGTTGCCTGGTAAATTGTACATTATTGCAGTTGCCACCAAGATTGCCATAATCAAAATTATTCATATATATATATATATATATATATATATATATATATATATATATATATATATATATATATATAGTTAATTGGCTAGTTAGTCCTAATTGCACACAATACATGTACATTAATGCACCTTAAGCATGGGATTGCGGGTTTCCCACTTTTTTCTTAAATTCCCCAAATTTTGACCCTGGGCGCATTTTTTCATCAGGAAAAAAATTCAAAAATACACTTACAACTTTTCTTTAGTGGATGTTCATCCATATCTATGTTGGTGCTAGCAATAGCCAAAGTTTCTAAAGGTGATAAAAACTGTAAGATGCCAATGAATGTCCATTTTAAAACAATGTATCTGGCAATGAAAACATTCAAGGTTTGTGGTAGTTGGCTGAGTTGAAATGTAAAGTCTTTGATGGCTGCTAGTGAGAAATGGTAGTATGGACTGTGATTACTTAATCAGATAATGAGTAGCCTACACTAGGATTAATGTGGCTTCTTTGTGATCGCAATCACCCAGCACACAAATATAGAATTCTATGGAGTTAATTCAGGAACCCTGCTGTAGGTAGCCAGATGGGACAATTAAACGATCAAGTGTTTGTTTCTGAAAAATGTATAAATTCCATTATAATGTTTAACATGATCATTTGTCAATAATTTTTGTTTTCCCAGCAATGGATTTTTCTACCCCATATATCGCACCAAACCCCCAACCACCACTATGACCCAGGGTTCATGACCCAAAATCCACTACATATAGTATGTCTTCCTGATATGACTGCGTGTATTTAGCTTGATCAAAATATACCCAAATATGTCACTGCAATTTGTGTATATTTGACCAATGAACCCCTCTCATGAACCTAGGGCTGGAGGAGGAGATAGAGTCATGGTCAGAGGGTAGAAGGGACGTCATGACGACATACATGGACAGTTTCACAATATACCCCACTAAAGCATGAGAATAAAATGAAGAGGCCAATGTGGGCCTGGTATCACTCACCTCATTAGTTGATATAAGTCATTTTGTGAATGTAGATTCACAAGTACTGAAACCATAAAGAAAGAAAATCTTCTAGCACATAGTTGCTACTTTGCCTATTAATGTTGGTGTGATTTATCTTTTTCTTACACCATATACTGTATACAGGATCACTTGCTCTGCATGAAAAGGGCAAGTTTTTAATACCATCAGTATTGTCCTCTGGATCTCTCCCAGGCCCTAAGGACTTTACCCTATTTCATAATTTTATAGCTGCCAACTTTCCAAATATTCTTGGATGCTTCTTGAAACTTGAATAGCATTTTATGCATCCAAAGGTAGGGGTGGTTCAGTGTGCGTAACCCAAACAGCACATCATATTTTCAGGCCTTACCTACATTTGTTCGCCAAATCCTTCCCAAGTAAAAAAAAATTTCCTCCATTAAATACAGCAACCAATCTAATATTACTTCTGCTCATTCACTCATTTGAAAGTTTCCACTGACAAAATCCGGGGACAATCAAATTAAGACACATAACCAAAGCAATGGAAACTTTCAAACAAGCAGAAGTCGCATTGGATTGTTTGCTGTATATAATGTAACATCAGTATGTAGCCACAAACCTAGAAATGGCCACTGGAGGTAGGGATGTGCTATTTCACGTGGATTTACAAGCTGTCAAACACAGAATAAGATCCAGAAATATTCTGCACATATTGTTGAAAGGACCCTTCTGCCAACTGTAACTCAAGAGCCATGAGAAATACCGGTAAGTGACTAAAATCAGGGCTGAGCAAAATAAATTTTCATCCACTTGTCCAGGGCAAGTGGTTTCAGAAAATTAACTTGTCCCACCTTACTTTTCACTTGTCCCACCTTACTTTTCACTTGTCACACCCTACTCTTCACTTGTCCCACCTTATTTTAACTTGTCCCAAAATGGTAATCACTTGCTGAGATTTGATGAGATGTATGTACTTAATCCATAGAAAAAACAAAAGAAATAATATACAACATAATTATTTTTTTAAAGAATTTAATTTTTAAGCCAGCAGTTGATAGCTGTGTCTGGGTTAAAGACATCAAGCTCTGGTCCATTTGGTGAAATGTTCATTAGAATTTTTAAACTCTCTTGGTTTAAGGAATTCTCACCTCAGTAGCAGTCTTACGTTTTATCCCTCCACTTTCACAAGAATTTTCCTTCTTCAAATCTTCCTTATTACCTTCCTTGCAAAAATAATTTAGCAAACTCATTTTATCCACATAGTAAATATCAGTTTGCTTGACAACTACTTCTAAAGTGATCATAACAAATATTTTCTTTTTTAAATACAAACAGAGACAGCTCATTAATTAGCGTATTTGTTTCACTTCAAATGCAATATCGCATGTGAAAGCTAATCCTCTGTATAATCAATTAAGAATTAAAGAATCATTACCATCATTTAATCAGTTCATAAAGGAAACCAACACTGATGTCGGTAAAATACCTTTCATTAATTTAATTTACGCTGGATTAAAACCAGAGTGAGCCGCTCGTGAGGATCTGGTTTGAGTAAACACTGTGCAACAAAGCCACTTAAAACACTGTTAATGAATCATACCAGCTTTGTTTTGTTTGACATGTTTTGATTTGCCAATAATTTGGATGCATTGACCAATATGCAGCCAAGCGGTAACAGTACGTGCACATATGCGATAATTATCACTGACCACCCGTAGGTGTTATACAGGATGTAAATGTATACATGGAGAGGGGTAGAATCAACTATTCAGTATGCCCGGATGGTATGAATGGCCATTTAAAGGTAGATATAGTGATTAAAGCATGAAAATAAGGACTTGCCCGACTTTTTTAAAATAGGAAAAAAGCTCTTGTCCTGGACTAGCGACTTCGACAATTTTACCTGCCCGACTTCGAAAATAAATAGTCCGGGACTTCGGGCTATGGGATTTGCTCAGCCCTGAAAATGTACACAAATGTATTGCAGACACATTTGTCTGCATCAATTGCACGATTTAATGAAGCCCCTAAAACTGTCCATCAGTATCAGCACAGGTTTGGGGGGGCTGATTGATCAGACTACTGTACAAGTCAAACAGGTCATGTAGGCGTTCAGTACCAACTATTTTAGTAATGGGTGTCATTTTTTTAAATTTAATTACACATAAATGTTAATGGCAATTATTGACTTTATTTGGAACTTCCCACATACATATTCCTTTCGAAGGTTATGATATATATGCCCAGAGAAACGCATATACAGCAAAAATTGATATTAAAGTATGTGGACATTTTTTAGATGAGGCCAACCTAAAGGTGTGATCCAATACAAACTGGACTAAATGTTGCATGCTGTGATGTCACAATGAAAGCTGCACATATTGAAAAACATTTGTACTACCCTGTTATTTGTTATGATAGACCTGACGTCCTCTTTTCTTTACCAGTTTAGTACCTGGCCACCATTGTAAAAGTTCATAGCGATCAATAATTGTCATCTGGTAGTCTTTTTTATGACATTTTAGGTGCAGAAGATTCAACTGTCAGGATTTAATAGACCTTGGTTAAACTATATTAGTTATTAATTTTAGAACAACAACGAAATTTAATTTAATTAGAGTAAATGCGCCTACATGATCACGTTGACATACACTTTAAGCCTATATGAATGGTACAATAATTATTTCGTCACACTACGTCAATTAATTTTCCTTTTCACGTCTTATATGGTCTACTAATTACAATACTATATCATCGGTAGAGGTTATCCAAACAAAACAAAAGATAAATCATCAAGTAATGTTGTACTCAATACTGCTATCAATGGAACTTAATAATTAGGGAAGCAACATTGTGCCTCGAAAACATGTAAAACTAAAGGAGGAAGCAATTAGTGCAACCCGACAAGTAAATCCCTTCAATTCAAATACAGATATTCACAGACATAATCTCTCACACAAAATCTGTATGATACTAACCAATTACTTCCTTAAGTTCATAGTCATCTTTTTGATTTGACCAATAATTCGCATCCTCTTGTGTTGTGTCAGCCATTTTCGACCTTGATTCCGCTCTAAGGAAATCAGCGAGGCGCTTGAATCTAATGTGGAGAGCTCGTAAGAAAAGACATAAATCAGTTGGATGACCTTGACTTTGTGCTTGGGCTGCATTTTATTTTGGAATGCAAGGGGAGAAGAAATATTTATCACTTGGCAAGTGTGAGCTTGAGCAGTGAATGTTGCAAAACCAAAGTTCTTAACAGAGGGATAGTTCAAGCTTATGCATTGTTCTACATTTCTCACGCCGTCTTAATTACATCACGTTCTTTGGTGTTTTCGTATAAATAGGGTGCGTGTTCTGCGCATAGTTATGCAACCCGAGTGTTGCGTGTTAGGCATTCAATTAAAATATTAGACCCTATAATATGTTACTAAATCAAATCGAACGCAACCTGAAATATAGGTCTCACACAACTAAATTGATCAAAATATATATTATATCATCTAAGATTTTATTTCCTCAAGCTATATTACTAATTAATATGACGTTGTTGTCTTTTATTATTATTGTGCTTAATGTAGTTGTTAAAGAAAACATTCTTTAGAAAATATTGTTAATGATTCCAACCCATTTCCAGGGCCAAAAGATTGACCCCCGCCAAAAACCGGACCAAAATCCGTACTAAATAGGAAAAACTGTCTTAAGTCGTTTCGATAAAGAATTGGGTTATAGGCCCATGTACCCGAAAGCTACCGCTTACATGTTCAAATTTTTTTTAAATTTTTTTTTTTTTAATTATATATTTTTTTTTTTTGGTGTGTTTTTGTTAGGGTTAGTTTGTTTTTAACGCCACTTATCAGCAAATGATAGGCTACACATGGCGGCCAGTATTTTTGGTGATGATAGGCTAAACATGGCGGCCAGTATATTTGGTGAATGAAGAACCACCGACCCAACGGTGTCTCCGGAGGCAAACACTGGCACAAAGCTAGTCGTAATGCTCTGCTCTTGAGCAAGTGAGGCAGTACCATTTTGTGCCCTTAAGGCTCCATTCCATCACCACTACCACCATGGAGGTTAATGAAGTAAAAACCAGTGCCAGAAACTGTGATGGTGTCGTTATTGTTGCTGAGTACGAAACCACCAACGTTTTGAAAGTCTTGAGCTGGGTCCCAGCGGTAGTAACCAGATACATTTATTGCTGCAACGCCACTAACTGGTGTGATTCTGTCTACTGTAAAGTACACCGCCGACTCCACCTTTAAGGTGGAGGCAGCGTCGACGTCTGGTACCCACTGATGAACTCCATTCCGAAAGACATAACGGCTACCGACTAAACCAAAGGTGTCGGCTGCTGGAAGTCCACGTTGTCAAGTTGAAAAGGCTTACGTGTATTTGTGAATATTCCTACCGTTTTCTTTCCTTCTCTTCTAGGGTTAAAGGGGTTATTAAGGGTAGTAGGGGGTGGTAGTTTTGTTTATAACGGGATGATTGGGAAGTTATATAGGGATTGGGATAGTAGGGGAAATTTTAGTTTTGTTTATAAGGGGTTTGACTTCTATTTCACTGCCTTCTTTTACATCCTACCATATGTTAGTAGGTGTGGGTGATGGTCAGTAAATGAGTGGGTGATGGTCAGTAGTTATGATTTCTGCTCTGTCGGAAGGTTTGTTAGTCAGTAAACGTGTATATTAAAACTATAGGCATTTTTAATATTACATTTTCTCTTGTCCGTATAACGACCCATAATGTTAATCGTATGGACATTTTTAACATTACATTGCCCCTTGTCCATCTCAAGACCCATAATGATAATCCTATGAACATTTTAAACATTACATTTCCTATTGTCTATATAATGATCCTTAATGTTAATCTTATGGACATTTTAACATTACATTCCCAATGTCCGTATAACGACCCATTTCAAAATGGCGACCGTTAGGTTAATTCCCATTTTCCATATATCGACCCAATGGTTCATTTATTACCTCCCTATTCTACTGACAAAACCATCTTTAAAGGTCAAATATGGCTAAAATCTTCAACATTTAAATTTGTCATACTTTTTGTTCAACACTATGTGTAAATTAAAAATTCGTTTCTTCGGTAAGATTTACTCCAACAGAATTCTCGAAATTCATTTGGAAAATTAATGGCTGCATTACCTCCCTTGACTAATGCGCGGCCTGCTGTTATGTGTGACGTCACTGTAGAATAACAGGGCTGGTATGCTAAGTCATAACCTAGATAACTGGATTCATATACTAGATAACCGCACATAATTTCAACAGACATCTTGTCCACTTCAGTGTATGTTTCAGCTGTTCGCTTCGTTATTTTCTTCGTATCTTGAATGGGTTTGGTTTGGTTTTATGGGTTTAACGCTATTTTTCAGCACATGATAAATAATTATACATGGCTGCCAGCATATCTGGTGGAGGAAGAACCCTGGAAAATCCCGGGAAGAACCACCGACCCACGGGAAGCTACTGGCAAGCTTTCTCACATAACCACATTGGCCGAGCCCAATCTTGAATGGGACTGTGCCCAAAGTACCTGGCGAATTGCAAGGAATCTGCCAAATACTGTCTGGTTTCGGCAAACATTTGAGCACAGTGACAATTTTTAGGATTGATAGCCCCAACAGTGATCCTTAGAAATTGATAGAAAGAGTGTGTAACTTCAAATGTAAGCGTATTTCTTACACTGATTCACCTGGCAGAGGTTCAGTTCTTGATACCGTTTCCAGAGAATGATTAAATAAGTCAGTATTCCAGACAATGCATATACTGGATTCAGGCTTTATGTTTGTTCTACACGTGGGAAGGTTTTTGCTAGCCGAAGAGACCTAGAAGATCACAATAAGAGAGAAAATCAAGATTTACAATTTCAAAGTGAAATATGTAGTATTAAATATGAGAGCAAATCAAAACTGAAGGACAACCTTTTTTAACATTTTGAGACCAAAGCACATATTTGCAAAATGTGCGGTAAGAAGGAACAACCTTTCCACATGCAGAACAAACATAAAGCCTGAATCAAGTGTTCTCTGGTGACGTTCCATGTTTACGAACTAAAGCCATGCAAGTATATGTATATTTCCCTTTATGTCTGCCTTCGTGTTGTTTCAGTGAGCTGGCGGACTTCAGTTCCTTTTCGCAGAATTTACACAAAAACGTGGTGATGTCTGTAATAAATGATTGAAGTAGGTTAGCATGCAAAACTTTAGGTTTGAAATATGTCAGGTGTGTCTAAATAATGTACGGGCATAGTGCAAATCCCACAACAGACGAAATAATTCCAACCGCCCTTTATCTCAGCCGAAAGTCATGAGTAAACTAATGGAATCGCATAACTTGATAGGTCTGTGTGGGGTCTATATGCTATTTTAAGCGCTTTGTGTGTGTCTGTGTGTGTGTGTATGTGTGTGTGTAAGGGGGGCTATCGTTTAAAAAAATTACAAAGTGGACATTTTCAGAAATATTTACTTGTTTAAGCATTCTCTGTCAACAGTAACAAGAACATAACCTCCGCCAGGTGAGTCAGTGTAAAAGAAAACACGTTTACATTTGAAGTTGCATACTCTGTCTATCAATTTCTAAGAATCAATGTTGGGTCTATATCTGTTAAAATTGTCCCTGGGCGCGTATGTTTGCCGAAATCAGTACCTCCCCCGCCCCCCCCCCCCTTTTTTTTTTTTCCTTTTCAAAATTGTTTTATTTGTACAATCATACCTCAAGTGATCAAATTATCACAAATCATTCTAAACGTTGAAAAAGGGATTTAGGCATATTTTAAAGGAAATCATCGTTGCTTGGAAAATTAGAGAGCAAGCAAACGAGCAAGCGAGAGAGAGAGAGAGAGAGAGAGAGAGAGAGAGAGGACATGTTGAACAAGTCATCCCCTTTACTTAACACGGTAAGGAAAAAAACTGCAAACGCAATTCTATGGGCAGACGTCACCGCCAAAATTACATTAATCAAATGACGTAGTATGAAATGAACTAATTGAACCCAGATTTTATGATGGAGAAATAAAAGCGGCAAATGTTAAGTAGAACATGGCGAAACATTATGTTAGGAGATATGAGGTTACATTTAAACAGGACAGGGTTCCCCTTGTACCATTTCAAAGAACTGCAGTTTATTTTTGAAGAGTTATATTGTCGAAACTTTTGACCCCAAAAATATGGATTTGATGTTTTTATTTTCTCAATGTGACTGATATAGATATAAAAGTTATAAAATACGCTGAGATCGCGCTACTGCGTTTGAATGTATAGTACTAGTAATTTCTGAATTTATTCCAATCATTGTCACGAGTTTTCTTTTTCTTTTGTTCACGAATGTTGACTGTCGGTGTAGCATTGGTTGTTTAAATTTCTTACATTCTTCTGGATTACTGTTTATTTCAGAATCTAAATTCAATACACGTTAGCGAGTTCTTGTTCTAATAATACGCCACTTGTGCATGCACATCAAAGACAGGTAGTACCCGCACCAACTTTTGTGAGGGTCATTCTGAGGCAATTATTCGTTAACGATGTAATAAAAATTTCTAATAACAATGAACATGGAGTTTGCAGGAATGGAAGATTAAAAAAATATTCTACCGTGCTCGCCCGGGTTTAAATTTCAGATCAAGTTCAGTTGCATATAGCAAGTTACTTCCTGTTTTAGGACATCAGCTATCCTTTGACTGAAACCTTGAACTAGCTGCAATATAGTGATGTACTGTTTATAGAAAGTCGTCTGATGACAGATGAAGTATAAGTAGAAATTATGGCTGTTACATTAACTGCTTATCTGTCAATAAACTATATATCTATTCAAGTATATAGACAACAGAAACTCTGAATAAGGAAAAGGGTTTATTGTTTAATCTTAACCTGTTGTCTTTGTCAATAAATAAATAAATTAATGTAAGATATTTTACATATCCTTTTATTATCACGTGAAATTGACTACCATTTATTGAAAATAAAATGACTGAGTCATACAAATGTACTGAAATAGCATACGATTGCCCGTTTTGCCCGCCCCTTACGACGGCCATGTGCACATGACTTTGCAAGAATAATTATTATACGTGTTATTTACAGCGTTCAAACAATGTAAAGAAACGATGGGAAAATAAATGTAAACAATAGCTTACATGTATACAAGCGACAATGAAATAGCACAGTACATTAAATTACCGCCCCCCCCCCCCCCCCCCCCCCCCCCCCCCCCCGTCGTATACAGCCATGAGTAAACTATTGGATAATTCGTGTAAAATTTATCACAATATTTTTAACAGAAACATTCATATTTGGCCTTTAAGAGAGGAAGTAGAAACTAACACCGATGATTCAGGTTATTATTATTTTTTTTTTAAGTTTCCTTCAATAAACGTGATGTATGATTGTGAAACGTTTCAGTGCCTGCTACAAAAATAAAAAGTTGTTCTTGGCAACGTTTTGCTTTTTTCTGAAAAGCCAATAGTGTCAACAGTGGCTGAGAACAATTTGTTCGTCTAGACCCGAAACTTGCCTATGTCTAGTTTTGAAAATTGCTTTGCAGCACCTTCGGTAATGATGACAACATCGGGCATGAATGGTTTAGAAGGGCTTTTAGGGTTAATAAATTTGGCCTACTGTGTGTTTAGTAAAGGCTATTCAGAATTGTTTGTTAAGACTGAGCTTTATCTGCTGCTTTATAATCAAGGTCATTTAATTTCAGTGTGTTTATTTCCCTGTCAGAAATTTGCTGTTTTATAAATGTTCAAATGTTTTGTAGTTTTTTAGTGATCCGAGGTACCCGTTGTGGATTCAGATAAAATTAACGTAGAAGTTGTAAGACTGTCCAATTTGTCCGGATTGTATTTGGGTAGGAAGTTCCTGTTTCAAAGTAAGCATTAGTGAATACTCTATTGTACTGCAAATACATTCAAATAATCAACACAAAAGATAAATAAATAAAAAGACAATTATTTCACGAAAAAAATAACAAAAAAATAGGAGGTGGCTTGCAATCTATGACTTACGCACAGGTGAATGTGCTATATACTTTTCCTGTTACAGTATAAAATAAAATAATTGCATGGTCATAATCCAATAATTAATCCGGTTCAAATGATTCATTAGTATATACTCTGTTTATTGTAAATATATGCAAACACCAGTATTTAAATATTCAATAAGAGTATTTCAGAAAGACGCGGTTTTAAAATACAAAACATTTTCATGACCATTATGAATATAGTTATATTTCACTCGTGAAGTGGAAACAACTTTTATCATACATTTCATAATGAGATACTGAAATATATCAGTGGGAGAAAAATGATATCGATATCGCCACAGTGGCGATACCACTTTTATCACCACAGTAGTGATGTCACTTTTCGAACAACTTTCTTTTCCCATTTAGGAAATATATCTGCCCTAATATGTGTTATTCAAATCTGTATTTACAAATTTAGGTCTATTTCATTTTTTGTCTTCTGCTCTCTCTCTCTCTCTCTCTCTCTCTCTCTCTCTCTCTCTCAGAATGAACATATCTTAAAATGTGTCAAGACTGTAAGTACCTTTAGTATACATGTATTTAATCAACAAGGAGGTGTCATAAAAAATATGCCTAAAAACGAACTCCAAGCAACAAAAAGTAGCTTCAAGTATTACATTTTTTTAAATTAGTTTTCTTCATGAGTCCTGCAAATTATTACGGTAATGACTGAACTTATATGAACTGTTGCTATTCGATATTTTGTCACCCATACAATATAATATGCTTTGTGCACTCTAAGACAAATGGACGCATTTTTAGAAAGAAACGTTTGGTTAAATATACCATTAAAATTGTTAAAGTTGCCATTCTGACTCTCAACACAATCATAATCATGTCTGAAAACGATAGAGACAATCGTGCATTGATGAGTGTTGATTAAAAAAACGAAATTAAGTGACAATCGAAATATTGGTGCAGCGTTTGTTACCGAACTTGACTGCAAGCTTTCCGAGGCCAAAAATTCATGTTTGAATGTAGAAATTAGCAGGATAAAGAATCCATACAAGTAAACTCACAATCAATAAAATCTTTCTTTTAATGATGTTACGCTCTGAAATCTGTCGGATGTGACCGTTCTGTGATCTTTCTATAGCACCCCCACACCAACAATGTTCACTGCAATCCATGCAAGAAATGTGTTAACGAAAATATATAAAAAAAATCTCTTCATTTTCGTTTGAAGACAGTCAATACTTTGACAAAACACACAATTTAAAGAATTATTTGTACAAGCTAAATTTGTAAAAGGTCGCTGTCATAAAATTATTGTAAATTTCGGAACTTAATTGTATCGATTTAGTAATGCATCCGTTAATCGCATTGACACAGAATAGAAAGAAAAAAAAATCTATGCAAATCGACGGTTTTTGCCTGAAAAAAGTATAATATAATTAAGAAAATCTACGTTTTTTTTAGTAAATATAAGGAAATGATTTTCTAGTGAAGTGGAAACATTTTGTATTGTCACGAGTGGCAATGTTTCCCACTGCACTCGTAAAATATTTCCTTATATCTACTAAAAAAAACGTAGATATCCTCTATGTATTGTAACTCGTGGCTTCGCCACTCGGGACAATATAATATTTCCACTTCACTCGTAACATATTTCCTTAACTCTACACAAAAAAGTAGTTATACTCTATGTTATTTAATGGAGGGCACGTGATACACTACAATAAATACCCTTCCATGGCGATTCCTTCACTTTCTCCATGGTAAATATATACTGTTTAAATATTCCCAGGCTGACTACATAGATTTCAACAAATCCACACTTTTGTCCGCATTTTATGAAGACAACATGAATTTCTTGAAAATGGATTTTTAAAAAAAAACTCGGTAGAAATAGCACAGAAAAACTCAACATGCTTAATATTTTATTGCATTTTTCCTTACTTTTCCCTCGGTTTGCAATATTTTCGATTAATAAAGCCATGTTGTAAAGCAGATTAAGGTATAAATGCAAGATTTTACAATAAATATAAATGTAATTTCGAACAACAACAACAACAATAACAACAACAACAACCAATAAAAACAAACAAACAAAAAAAAAAGAACATTGACTTGGTTTATCCAAAGACAGTTTTATAGAGGGTCCTGGTAAACACCGCTAAGAACTACTAAGAGGCACTAAGAAGCACTAAGTAGTAATCAAAGCACTTATTAAAGAAAATACAATGAAAATTCTTATTTTTTTTAGGGATAAAAATCATTTTTATCATTATACCAGCGACTCAAAAATAAAGAAAGACAACTCTTTGTATGCTGTGTGCTAAGACTGCAAGCATTATCGTTCATTATCTGACGGAGTTTTATCAGCGCCGTTATTGCTCAACTTCAGTGAAGAAGATAATGGCTGTATGTTCCGTAAGTGCACACTAGAAATTAGTGACCCAGCTATTGCGACCTAGTTTCATCCAAAAAATTATTTTACAGTCAATACATAACGACCAAAACTATGTGAGCAAAGCGGAGCAAGTAAATATTTATGATTTAGTTTATGTATGAAAAATGTTGACAACCAACCAACAGTGATAAAGTATAATTTATTCATACTCAGTGTAAACTGAGATGATGAAGTCATAGTTTTGTTACAGTAGTCTAATATAGCAAATACTAATATAAATATTATTGAATCACATACAAGTTATTGTGGGGTCAGTTCCTTTGTGGTAATATGACCATGATTAAATGTTCTTTAATCACACTCGAGTGAGTTTCCAGTCATATGGCATTATTGGTGATGTTATTCATCGAACATAACATACATTACACGATGAGTCACAACAAATCTAATTGTTATGAGTTAAGCAATCCTAATACATATCTAAACATAATAATTATCTTTCTATCTTTAATAAAAAATAAAAAAAATCAATGTTGGAGATGGTAGGAATAAAATTTATATAACCAGTCCTGACATTTCACAATTCTGGACAGTTCTATACCGAATTGCACTTCATTAATTTATTTTCTTGGCGTTTTCGTTCTTGTGGACTTTACTCGCGTCTTTTGGTTTGGCTTCTTGGCGACGTTTTCTGTTACGCACCATGATGTGGTGTGTTATTACTGATATTGTGTTTATTTCACACCCTGCTTGGGCCCCCGTACAGCGATTACATCATTTGTCGCGAGAATCTCGTTTTATATTGTGGACCACACAGTTTGTTCCATTGGACGTTGTTTATTGCAAAATTGGCATAATTTACAATATTTCCTGAATACAGGATTGGAGATAAATTATAAATAAACAAGTACGTTAAATTTCATTAGCAGGTAAATTATTGTCTTTTATTTGTGATTCTTTTTTTTTTTTTTTTTTTTTTTTTGTTTAGTACCGCGAGAATACAGTTCGCCAGTATATCTGGATTTTTCCGTATTGCCACAACTATGATGACGAGAAATATGCATAATTCGGAAAATTTTGTACATGTTGTCAGCTGTATTTCACACTTGTTTATACTGAAGTTTCTAAATATTATAATAACTTGTATGACTTCAACTTCGTGGTCCACACACATAACAAAGAAACAATGGTTTTCCTCTCGGAAATAATATCCACACCTGACGATAGAATCAAGTTTGCCCAATGACCTTTCACCCTTGACAGTAACCGATTTAGAATGTTAGTAATGGAGAGTTATTAGTAAGGGGATGCGACTAAGTCACAATTATCAAAGAAGAAACTTGAAAGACTTTATCCAGCAGGGTCGGACAATAATGTCGATGCTCAGTAAGTTTTGAAATTGCTAGACTTTGTTAAATGGCGGCCATAATGACAAATTAAGTCATCAATGTTGGGCAACAATTTGGAATAAGCATTTTCTGGAGAAATTGCCCACAACAACTCGGAATTCGAAATTGTTGAGCTCATTATCGAGAATAGCGTGGCGAGGTTTTCGGCGTGTTTTAAAGTCAGACTTGATCAGAAAGCATCTTGAAAGATTTTCATCGACATAGACACATTTTGTTTAGAGTGGGAATTGCATTACATAATATGAAACAGCCATGTTACGAACTGTAAACAATAATATAACAATTTACTTCAACAATCAGACATACAGAAATCATACATACAATATATATATAATTTTTGTTATAAAGTTATGTTTTTATGCTAAAACTGCATACATGTACCCCCCCCCCATTTATAATTTCTATTTTAATCATCAATCGATGCAGGAAAGTCATTTGACATGAATAGATTCAACTCACTACCAGTGGCATCACCCAGTGCAGTAAACTCATGGTGTCACTCCCTCCAGACTTCCCCCATGGACCTCCTCCGAGTCCTCCGGTAGAATTTGCATTTTTCCATTTTTGTGTCACCCCCCTGTGATGGTGTCACCTGGTGCGGCCCGCACCCCACTAGTGACGCCACTGCTCACTACAGTGACATGCAACGTTAAAATGCACGTGGGTAATCCCTGGCCAGTATACACTTAAGATACTCCCCACCCCCATTTAAAATTTCTGTTTAAAAATGAAATGCAGAGAAATCAGTTTACATGAGTATAATATACTCTACACTTACATGCAGTGTTAAAATATGCTGGTTAAAATAATTCCTGGCCAATACATCCTTAAGATGCCATTTACATACATACCTATTTTAAATATACAAGGACATAGACAAGACTCTGCAAACCATACAAAAGCACACATATACGATAAGTGTTAATGCATCAGAAGCATTTGAATAATAAATGTATCATCTAAAAGGGAGGAAAATCCATCCAAAATCATGTGTAAGCGATACAAGCCAACATTTAGGGCAGCCAAAAGCTACATGCATATATACAAGACTAGAAACTAAAACACTAAACATGTGCATCCAATTTTGGTAGCAGCAGCAACTTGTTTACTTGTGTTTACATAAGGAGCTTTTACACAATAAGCTCCCTGACCAGGTCTTTAAGACAGATTTAAAATTGTTAAAATCTGAGGGTGTTCAAAAATTATTAGGGAGAGAATAGATCATCAGTGTACAGGAATAATTTATGCCTTGCACAATATAAAGTTATAACATCAGACGCGTGAAAATGTTGATATTTTTTTCTCTTTTATGGCGAGTTTACAGCGATCGTTTGACCTTTCCAAAGGCAATATTTGACCTGTTACACAATGACAGCATCTTCAGCGTGTTTTAAATTTTTAAATATCTAGTTTGAGTTTACATTAGGTATAAGGACAAAGAAGCTTTTCAAAACAATTTCTTATTTTGCAGTTCATCTAAATACAGTGATGCCTTTAGAAATGGCGAACCACTTAGCTGTCACAGAAATAGACAAAATAAAGAAGAAAGAAGGGTTTTCTTTCTTAAACAATTTTCCATTCATATAATTGAAACTTAGTACTTATCAAAACTGTCTAATTATTTCATATTTGTTCTCAAAAATAATTAAAACAATTTGATTATTTATGTATTTAATCTACTTTTACTACTTAAAGGCATACATTTTGTGAATATTTGTTTCACACAAAAAGATGTCATCTTCAACTCAATACAATATGAAATAATATTTTGGGGTAAATATTATTCAGATATGTTTAAATAATTTAATATATTTAATATTATATATTTAAATTTTTATTTGTTTATTTATTATTCTTTGTTTTATTGTTTATGTAATGATTTATTTATTCAGTTGAATTAGTTATATTTAATCATTAATATTATTTGATTGTATTATATTTTTAACAAGTACGGTTCCCAGTATGTTGCTGGAAAAGACTGAATCAAAACATTTTGTTTAAGAATGTTGCACAGAAGTATTTGTCAAATAGACAGTCACTGAGGAAAAAAATTACTGGGAGTGGGGGCATATTTCATGGTAATGAAGGCTACTCCATACTCCAAGCTGTTACATGCTGTCTGAAGACAAATTTTGGAATATAGGCCTAACGGAATATTTTGAAGGTAGGAAAGATCTAAAGGGACTGTTAATATTGCAGCATGGACCCATGTTTTAACATATATGAAGCCTATTACAACTTGTTCAATGGTGTGTGTTTCATTCGTTCTTTTTTATTTATTTCTTAATCTGCATTAGTTATTTTTAATCATATGCGCCTAAAATGGATATTATGAAGGCAGGAAAAGTGTTTAGGGACTATTATTATTGACCCATACAGCCATATTTCACTATTATGCAGCCTATTCCAAGTTGTTGCATGATCAGTGCATACCATTTTTATCAATTTTTGCATAAAAAGAATATTTAGAAGGTCTTCAAAATCTAAAGGGACTGTTAATAATGCCTAATGAAGCCATAATTCACAGTTATGAAGGTTATTCCAAGTTGTTACATGATCAGTGCATACCATTTTTATCAATTTTTGCATAAAAAGAATATTTAGAAGGTCTTCAAAATCTAAAGGGACTGTTACTATTGCCTAATGAAGCCATAATTCACAGTTATGAAGGTTATTCCAAGTTGTTGCATGATGCCTACATGCCATTTTGGGGAATTTCATCCTATAAAGACTATTTTAAAGGTAGGAAAGGTCCAGAATGGAGTTGTTACATGAAAAGAGTATTTGGAAAGTATTATGGGTCTAAAGGGACTGTTACTATTGCCTGATGAAGCCATATTGCATATTTGTGAAGGTTATTCCAAGTTGTTGCATGATGGCTGTATGCCATTTTTCGGAATGTAGTCCTTAAAAGACTACTGTAAAGATAGGAAAGGTCTTGAAGAGAGTTGTTAATGTCTTAAAGGGATGGATGCTTAGTCCCCATGGAGCCATGTTTCAGTTATGAATGCTGTTCCATGATGCTTGCTTGCCCTTTTTCAGGATTTAAACATGTACAAAATATTTTGAACCTAAATAAAATATGGTGTCCATTTTCTTCTTTCTTTCTTTCTTTATTCATACAGTTGCATTATTTATTTTGAATCATTTCGGCCTAAAAAGAATAATTTGAAGGTAAGAAAGGTGTATAGGGACTGTTATTATCAGCCTGTTCAGTCATATTTCACAGTTATGACACCTGTTCCAAGTTAATGCATGATGCCTGCATGCCATATTTTGGAATTTAGTCCATAAAAGACTATTGCAAAAATAGGAAAGGTCTTGAATGGACTGTTACTATGTTCCCATAGAGCCATATTTCACGGTTATGACACCCAGTCCAAGTTGTTGCATGATGCCAGCTTACTTTTTTGTGTGCAATTGAGTCCTTAATAGACAACTTTGTAGGGGCTGTTACTATGTCCCATTGAGTCATATTTAAGTTCTGTTTAAAAACAATCTAATGTATAAGCATGTGAACAGACCAAGACATTGAGGTAGACAGACAGACAGACATTTTTATTTCTTACATCTTCCTTACATGACTTGACAACCATGAGTATCTTATTTTAATGTTAAAAGTATGGCAACTACATCTAAAAGGGTTATATTTGTGAAATGCTTTTAAAGATATCTTACACTGGACTAAGAGTAAGTATGGTCATATAATATGTGGTACAAAAACTAGGTGATGATTTTATGAATTTATTCTTGTTTATATGTACAGCTTTATAAATAACAAACAACAAATATAATACAAATCAGGAACTAATTCTGTGTATAAAACCCAACTCTTTCTGGTCCTTATATTATAGCATAGCATTGCATGGTCTCCTTTGTACAATAGTAACTGTATATCAATTACCATCATCAGTATCATCATCCTGGATTCTCTGCATTCCAAAGTATATGTATTATGTAAGTAATGTTTCCAAACTTATGCAAAAATGAATGGAGTTTTCTTGTTTCCCAGCGAAAGCTGCTTTCTAAAACAATTTTGTCATATGTGTATGTGCAATGTTACAGGAATGATACTAATATGACTTAATGCTTTAATGGGAATGGGTGGATTCTATCACATTCACATTTTAAGTCTATCTAATAGGAATGGGTGAATTCTATCACATCCACATTTGAAGTCTATTTAATGTAAATGGGTGGATTCTATCACATCCACATTTGAAGTCTATCTCTTAGTGCAGACAGCTGTGCTGGTCTATGCAAGTGCAGTGTGCCCTTCAACAGCACACATTACATGTCACCCATCACAGGCTGTCTGTCTTGATTGTGCAGACAGCTGTGCTGGCCTATACAAGCACATTGTGCCCAATGGCAACACAAATTACATACCACCTATCCTAGGCTGTTGTCATAATTCCACACACCAAAAGATTTACAGATGCACACATCCATTGTATCCTTTTCTTCTCGTGTGAACAGTACAGCTGGTACCAGGTGACTGAACCTGAAATTTGAAAAGGAAACAAGCATACATACACACATCATCATCATCTATTTCCTTTTTATTTCTCAATTGAGAAAAAAAAGCAGAAGGTTCTAAAAGAAAAAAGAACTTATCATGAATAACTATCCTACCCTTTTTCATTTATTTTTGTCATTGTCTCATTTAATCGTTGGTTGTTAAAAGTGAGTAGTTTTTAAAACATTGATCCATCAATGAATCACCTACCACAATTTGGGCTTCACTGCAGACATTTACAGCTTTTGCCCCTTCTGGTCAATTGGTAGTCGATCAATAGAAGTATGTGTATAATTAAAGTATAATATCACAGCATCTTGGGCCTTAACACAATGTTGAAACAAGGAAATATGGTAGAGGAAAGATCTGATATGTTGCAATCGGTCTCAGAAAGGAGCAAGATAACAAGTAAATTTCTGATTGTTTGTTAGATACAAAAGATGCTTATCATTCTGTAGCTTTACATATCCATAAACTAATGGATATGTGTATTTTTATCCACATTAATTTCCAACAGCATTAGATTGATACTAATGATTCTCCACTAACAATGCCTGTCATCCCTTCAGCCGAATTATAACAAGTTTGAATCAGGTGTCTGTATTATGTAACTATGTATTAAAAAGTATGTGAATATCTATCTTGATCAACTTGTTTGAATGATCAACATACTGAATTAGAATGATTAACATACTGAACTAGAATGATCAACATACTAAATTAGAATGATCAACAGTCTGAATTAGAATGATCAACATACTGAATTAGAATGATCAACATACTGAATTAGAATGATCAACATACTGAATTAGAATGATCAACATACTGAAGGGTGGTATAATAATTTAGATTGTTTACACTAATATGAGTGTCTTTTTCTTCTTGGTCGCAGAAAAACTTACTTGGCTTCTGTAAATTGCAGATCTAACATATACTATTGTGTGTAAAACATGTTAGATAATCCTTCCACAGTAATCATTATTTTTTGCCATTGATGGATTGAAATACTTGCAAGGATCCATTTATCTATCTTTTTTGCACAGTATTAAGGCTGCTTTTATGCTCGTTCTTGGTGAATCAAGTATTACATCTGTTAAAGTTGTATTATCATCAGAATCAATATTTAATCGCTTTTGTGATATAATCATAACGGATAGCAATTCCATTTCTATACTTATCTAATACAAAATTAGCCAGTAGCTCAGAAGGAACCTTGTCGTAATGGAGGCAGATATTCTTCAATTCATAATCATGGTTTGTACCTTCTTTACTTCTGATACTTTTCCCAACATAATCATAAATCTCAAATCTCAAGGAAGAGCAAAAGGATCCATCAGATAATGATCTGTCAGTATCTGTAAATGCAGTGGAATTCTGAATTTTTTGAAGTACACAATAAACTGAACAGTTTCATTGTATTGGGAGCCGAGTGGTCTAAGACGCTTGCCTTTACCGATCACTGCCATCTCACCTCTGTCCGCGTGGGTTCGAGTCTCTGGCTTAGCCAATGTGGTTATGTGAGAAAGCTTGCCAGTAGCTTCCCGTGGGTCGGTGGTTCTTCCCAGGATTTTTCCGGGTTCTTCCTCCACCAGATATACTGGCCGCCATGTATAGCTTATCATGTGCTGAAAAATGGCGCTAAACCCATAAAACCAAACCAAACCCATTCAAGATATGAAGAAAGTAATGAAGCGAACAGCTGAAACCTACACTGAAGTGGACAAGATGTCTGCTGAAATTATGTGAGGTTATCCAGGTTATGACTTAGTGTACCAGCCCTGTTATTCTACAGTGACGTCACACATAACAGCAAGTCATACATAAGTCAAGGGAGGTAATGCTGTCATTAATTTTCCAAATAAATTTCGAGAATTCTGTTGGAGTAAATCTTACCGAAGAAATGGATTTTTCCCGGGTTCTTCCTCCACCAGATATACAGGCCGCTATGTATAACCTATCATGTGCTGAAAAATGGCGTTAAACCCATAAAACCAAACCAATCATTATAGAGTTTTGTGCATTAGCTGCTCATTATCTTGACTTTCTCAGTTTTTCATTAATTTTGCTTTTGTAAGATTGCCTGTGTGCGGTGTGCTGGAATTAAATGTAAACTCCCAATTCACCCGTGCTTAAAGTACTATGTAAAAATTATTTTTTATCGGCTCAATCATTCAACGAATGACATCCTATCATGAAAAAAATGTACAGGTTAAGGAACTCGTATAATACAGGTTGTTATATACACTGATCTTGACCTTTAAATTGTAATTGTCTAAGATGATTAATGGCTTGTACATAAAATAATTGCTTCCTATGTAGTATATGTTTATGTATTTATGTACGTTTGCAATTTCTTTATTAACTAGAGGATTAAACTGAGTTACTGCACTAGAATAAGGTGCACGTCTTGTTTTATTATTTTTCTAAAGAAAATCTAAGGTCCATGATTTATTTATCTAAAGTTTTAAATTGAATAAATTTGAAAACATAAAATAATGGCTAGTAGACATTCATTAAATGTTTTAGCATATGGATTTCAAATAATGAATGTCCTAATTAATGAGCTACTGGCGTTGGCATAGTTACTTTGCATCTATCGAATGGCGACGCTATGGCTATTGATTTATGTTGTAAGGGTTATAATCTCAGAGCAGGGTTCTTTGTTGATATTAATTTATGTTTGTTTCATGGGGTTATAGTGTTGGTTTTTAAAAATAATGTTATTTGTTACTTATCTAGAAATCATACCGTTTAAAAAAATTATCGTAGATGGTACGGTGTTGATTGTAAAAAAATGTGTCTCGTGGGGTGTAATGCTTTATTTTGAAAATGAGAAAAAAGCTGTTTTTGAATATGTTGTATTGGTTCAGCTAATACGTGGTAAAGTGATGGGTTTTTGAAAAAAAAAAGATTTGACAGTAATCTTGGGCTTATGAATGTTAGTAATTTATTTTGTTTCATCTGGGGACAGGGTAGGGTATAGGTATTTGAAAAATGAAAAACGGCTGTTGCTTGGTATGTTGTAGTGGCTCAGTACATACAGACCATATACTACTTACGTGTGATCGTATAATTGTGACGTGATATGTTGGATAGTCCATAAGTGTGTGGGTGATTATTACCTATCCCTACCTTCCCTCCTCTCTTTGGTTTGTAAAGGGTGAGTGTTGGATAATAAAGGCGTGTGTGTATAGTCACTAGGTGATATTCTTCATCATTCTACCTCATACTTTACACCCACTCCCACACACACTCACGTCTGTTTGTAATTTTTTAGTTTGTAGTTGTAGGCATCGGTCAGTCAAGATAAGTCTAGGTCAGTCAAGATGGGTGTTGACTCATGTAGTTGCACCATGTTAAATCCAAATAAGGTCCATAGGGTCATCTTATTTATTTACCTATGTAACCCATAGGCATGGCGTCCTATTTAATGTTAATATTAAATTCCCATCGATCTACATAGGGTCATACTTAATGTTAATTCCCAGAAATCCCTATATTGTGCAGCTATATCCCATATCAACCCCCTTACAGTAACTACTTACACGTTTTGTAATAGTAATCCAAATGATATGCAAAACATTTGTATTATTTTATCTGTTTAAATCAAAATGAATTCGAAACAAATTTATATCAAAATTTAATAGAAAAGTTTCAAAAGTTATTATCATTATTGTCGTACTTAACAAAGCATTGATAGGGATTCGAGATGCAGATATTAACATTCATCTCATGTTCATATAGGGTAGGAATAGGAGACATTATCTTCATAATTCATAAGTGTATTTCTTATATTTATTGGTGTTATTTTTAATTAAATTAAATTATTCATTTAATATATTGCATATCTTCGTGATATTAATTATATAACTTTCATGACGATAGTCGTGTATAAAAAGTATAAATTCTACAAGTTATAAGTAATTTTTCAAGATCCAATTTCACAACCTTTTTTCAAGGTTACGTAAAACTAATGAAAGTAAAAAGCAAATTACCTTGTGTTGTAATTATACAGCTTCGCCTGCAAATTGTCACATACAGTTAAAACCTCTTCATGTTTTCGATAAAGTATATTAAATACACAGTTCACATAATTCCGAGTAACAGATTTAGTTGTAGCTCTAATGTCAATATATTTCTCGCTGCACATTAAAAATATATAATTAAATCTCCTTTTCAACATTTCTCCTCGTCAACGCATTCACGGAACTAACCTGGGGAATCTGGTCTATATATATCGCTTCGCATAATCTTGCAATTTCTCGAGAAAGAGCGCACTCACTCGGGATTCCATAGTGTGGCTTTATTCCAAGTTGTCACCCAAGATCGACAAGGCATACTATACATATTGCAGGTAAATGACCGAATTCAGTATATAATATCATTTATTAGTCTAATTATGACGAGGCACTGCGTGTATTGGAGCTCTTATATATATCTCTGCTTTTCTTTAAATGGAAAAATGTGCCCCTTTTAAAGAAAATATACAGACACGCCCAAGCGGAAGTACTTTGAAGTTGAAAACGAAAGTAGTTGGCAAGTGACAACCCACCAATCGCAGGTGTAAACGACAGAAACGAAAGAAATGCTAGATTATCTTCAGTCGTTCTAATTTCTTTCCCGTTCTTGATGCAGGCGCCATGTTTCAAGCGCTAGTTTTGAGATTCTGACGTTATCAATTCCAAATTGGGCAGCGTTCTTTGACAGTGACAGCAAATTTTTATTATTCGACGAAATGAGATTTTAAATACGTGCTTCAATTCAAATAAAAGTAAATATAATGAAAATAACCAATTTATCTAATGCCATATTTGCCTCAAAATGTATGGCGCTGGAGTGTATGCTAGCTGACAGCTATTTTCTGGGCTTGTTGGGTCCCATTCCCAGTGCTAAAAACTCCATTTGTCCCACAGTAAAAAGGGGGAAACTAATGACAACACCCTTCCCTATTCCCAAATTAACACAAGGTAACTAACTCTTGTTGTTCGCAATCTGACCCCTCGATGATTCCGTTCTAATTTTCAATTCCATGGACACCCCTCCCCCCTCCCCCGCCCTGGTTTGAAAATGTTAGAGAAATTCCTGGCTGTGCAAGTCAGGGCACATGATCGCTTGTTATCTATTTTTGCTAATATAAAACCTATGCCAGGGATTTCTTAGACGGCAAAGACAATTTTAGAAAACTGTTTATTGTCTGACACGCGTGCTTCTTATATCATGTTAGAAAAAAATTAAATTAAATACATATAACAGTATACAGTATGGAATTCTTAGTTAAAATATTTTAAAACATGAAAAGAAAAATGGCTGTGGTGAAATAACCTTGAAAAAAAAAACCTTTAGAATGCACCATACTTTTTATGTTTCGTATTTTTATAAAAATTACTTTAATTTTTTTTTTATAACAGTGCACAACATTTTCGTTTTACATATTTATCATATATATATATATATATATATATATATATATATATATATATATATATATATATATATATATATATATATATCAGTCTAGGTGTATGAGGCCACTTACTATCGAGCCTAAGTGATCTGGAAAATTTAGTCTTGTGGTATGTGCACCCGACTGCGAGAGAGACGAACAGGGTTCGATTCCCGACTGCAACATTTAGACTTTGTTTACTCTCCCATTACATTTGGGGGCTTGTCTTACTCTCTGTAGCTGGTGGCCTAGTTGAGAAGGGGTTTCGATCACTCTGGGAGGAGATTTGGTTTGATTTTGTTGGGTTTAACGCCATATTTCACACATGATAGGCTATACATGGAGGTCAGTATATATGGTTTAGGAAGAACCCGGGAAGAACCACCGACCGATTAGAAGCTACTGGCAAGCTTTCTCACATACCCACGTTGGTCGAGCCGAGACTCGAACCCGCGTGGATGGAAGTGAGATGTGTGAGTGGCCTGTAGAGGCGAGTGCCCTAGACCACTCGGACACCCGGGGCACCCCACTCTGGGAGAAGAATCTTGGTGACATTCGAGGACGAATGTGATGGTAAGTGGAGAAGAGTATAGCGGTGTAGGTATATGAGGCCGCCTACTAACTAGCCTAGTTGTCAAGGAACTTTTAGTCTAGTAGTATGTGCGCCTGACTGCTAGACAAATTAACCGGGTTCGATTACCGACCGCGACAGTTAGATTTTGTCTCCCTCCTGTTACAATTATTTATTCATGTTCACTCCAATTGAAAATGTTTTTGAAAGTAATAAAATATATTACTGATGCAAATAATAAAAATACAGAGACAATATATGATCAATTATTTTCACCTTGCCCTACTTGTCACATTCCAATCATACGTCATGTGATTTTTATGTTAGGGGCACAAACCATGGACAAACGTTCAGAAATAAGCAAACTTCGATTGAAGGACTGTATTTTAATCGCCCAGTATTTATTTACAGCTATATATTTTCATTTATTTTTGCAAAGTTAAAGAGATTTCATCATCTTTTTTTCAAGTTTGTTATGACCCCCAGCAATCTTCATTAGGGTAAATCAGGGTTATTTAGGATGCTAGGTGAACAGGACTCGAAATTAATGCTAATCCACTAATCTGAGATCAGTAAATTTGCCGATGGATCACTGAAACCCCAGTCCTCCTAAATCCGTTTGATCAGTAAATATTTTCGCCAGTTACTATCATGAGATAACAAGAGGTCTGCTATCACGAGTTAACAAATGGTCTTGTGTCAGATCTATCTAATAAAATATGGGATCGCATTCCTTCTAGCAAACTGGAGTTCTCACAAGGACTCTCTGTCAGCTCGGATGCCCCTGGGATCCGATTTTCACCACCTCCTGCGTTGGTGGCTAAATCGGGACAGGTTTCTGACGGGCGTTCCAATACACACCCCTGATCCCCATCCCTTTCTGTACACCGATGCATCAGATTCAGGATGGGGTGCTCACCTGGAGCCAGAGGGTGTAGTTCTTAGGGATTTTAGTCCCGGGAAGAAGCGACCCTTCATATAAACACGTCAGCAGTAGCGTACCCCAAGCATAAGGGAGGTACACATGCTCCTTCTCTTTGCGTGGAACCTCCTCTGATGTGCAGTCTTGCAGGAGATCACTCTCAGAGTCCTCCATAATCCGGGCAAGAAGAATATTCTGGCGGACAGTATGTTCAAAGGGGGTTGTGTGGTTCTCACACAATGGCCTCTGCATCAGTCGGTTGAAGAGTATATTTTCCAGTTGTTGGGGAGACCCTTGGTGCTCTTGTTTGCTACGAGACTGAGCAACAAGCTCCTCTGTTTTTTCACTGGAGTGCCAGATCAGAGGGCCTGGGCGGTGGACGCTTTCAGTCTAAAGTGGGATCGTCTGTATGCGTACGCCTTCCCACCTTTCAAAATAATTCCACACGTGCTGCACCAATTCAGGATCTCCACTAATCGGCTCATCCTGGTAGCCCGGATGTGTCCCCAACGGTTGTGGTTTAACGACATACTCGACCCATTGGTAGACGAGCCCAGGAAATAACCACATGAGGGGACTTACTGTTGCAGCACAGGGGATCTCTCTCGACAACAGCCCACAGAATCTCCACATTCACGCTTGGCTCATCTCAAGCGATCAATCCACCAGGACCAGTTTTCGAGCAAGATTGCCAACTGCATCATCCAGGTTAGGAGGCAATCTGTTTTCAGTGTTTACGATGCAAAGTGGAGAATCTTCTGTGATTGGTGCAGTTGGAAACGCGTTGATCCCAGCTGTTCCTCTTTAAGCACAGTTGCAGATGTTCTTCTCTTCCTTTTCGAGGAAAGAGAATGTTCTTTTTCCACTATTAAGGCTATAAGGCAGCCCTTTCTGACACTCTCAAGTTCTCTTGAAAATCTTGGTATCTCTACTCCTCCTGAATAGATGGTCGTATCAACATTGGGTTTTTACTAAACGACTTCTTATGTTGTCTAGTTTGTCCTAAAGGAAAATGGTGCTGCGCAGACATCTATTATGGCTGCAACAGTGGCCATCTTGAAAATCGTTTTATCACTACTTACTCTTGTATAAATGGTTATATCAGCATGGTGTTTTCACTGAAAGACTTCTTAGGATGTCTAGTTGGTCGTAGCTAAAGTGGTGTCAATCTGTCTTCCAATATGGCTGCCACAATGGCCATATTGAAAATCGTGTTATGGCTACTTGATGCCTGGTCATATTGACATCTTGCTTTCACCAAAATACTTATATAATCCTCCAAGCAGTGTGAGCAGTGGCGAGCTGAATTCTCAACAACAACAACAAGAACAAAACCCAACTTGTCAATATCTAGCTATGACATGCCAACCCATACAATTTGACCAAAAGGCTTACTGAAACAACGTTTAAATTAACGACTCATGGAATAACAACAAAATATACCTAAATACAATCTTTGTGATAAGATCCGGATATTGGCTTGTCCTGGTTTCTTTTGAGTCTGGGTTTTAGACTTTGTGGAGTTTGTTAGTGTACCAAGCTTTATAGTCAGTACGACACTTTAATCTACCCATCTTCATGAAAGCCTCCTTCATGATAAAATGTTTGCATTATTGCTACGTGAATTTTAAATTGACTTAAAGATTACATAAAGTTCATAATTCTATAGTTTTTGGTAAATAGACTAATAGCGGCGTTTTTCAATGATAATTATGTTTATTATATACTTAAGTGTGAACTATAGAAAATTATTCGCAAAATAATCTTAATATTTTTTCCATTACTATATTTTCAAGTGAAAAATATATCCTTATATTTTCACATGTGAAAATACAAGATTTACCATATTGCCACGTAACGCTTCATTGTGTGTGCCAACCGGTGGCAAGAATAACAAGCACTTTTGAGCTAGAACAAATAAACGGAAACTATTACCTTTGGATATTATTTTTGTGTGAAGAAATTTGACTTGACACCGTTCATGTCTCTATGAAGTTATTTCCCCTTACTTGACAACGCTATGATAAACCCGCAGTGATGCATTGTGAATCGGACTTGCTTTGTGGTCAGATAGGGTAAAATAGTTTATAAAATGTCAAAAATATAATTTATTCCAACATATTAGGTCATCCCAATCCTACCGGTCTCTCTGATATTTTTTATGACCAGCCTATCAATAGGGTGAATTTACGAAAAGGGGGTGGGGTGCTTAAGAGCGAGTTTCATCTGAGATGCTTCGATTCAGGAGCAAGTTTGATATATAATAAAAATAATAATTTCATTTCCTGCATAATACCGTATATATTTCATATTGAGGTACACAAAACGATATATGTTAACTCGTGGCTTCGCCGATCGTTAAAATATCACTTTTTTTTTTTTTAACCACACGATAGGCATAGGACATGAATAATGAAGTACCATCTTTTGCAACTAAACCAAGCTATTTTTCAATGGAGATGCATCCAAGAATGATAAAAATCAAATCTGAATTGTTTTATTTTATATGCTACTTGGCGTGATTTCTCCAACTGAAATGAGTGGGCATTTGCAATTCCCAAAAATGCATTTTTATCAGTTTTGAGAAAAACATGGTTCCAGATAATTTCATGAAAATGAATAGAGTCTAAAACTCTTTATTGTGGTACAAACATGCTTATAGCTTCAGTTTTAATTAGGACAAAGAATGAAAGCTATAGTAAGTCACATTTGTCAGCAGTCATCTGAGGAATACATATACTCTTTGCCCTACCCCATATTCATTTTCATGAAATCTAAGACAATTTTTGGACCTTCATTAAGGCTGTTTCATATGTGTTGATAAACTTATTTCTACAGAATATATCCATGTTTAAGTTATACTAAACTCGATGAATAAAAACAAAGATATTTGTAGTCACCATAAGGGGGAGATAACTCAATGGCCCTTTTCTATTACCGATGATGCAATAAAGTGAAATATTCGCAACATATTGAAAAAGCCTTCTCTGTAGGTTAAACTCATCTACACTTCAAATTTCTCACAATTCTATTGACTCTCTTTCTCACACAAACACCGACACACACATAAGAACATACCTACACACCGTAGTACTAAAAATAATATACACACTGACATATAAATATATGTGTATTGACACAAAAATTGATAGTGGCGCAAATTCAAAAGCAGTTTGTTTGTCTGTGTGTGTGGTGTACATTGTAATCTATGTAATAACTTTTTCTGATTAGTTGCATGAATCTACTTTTCTTTTACATTGGATACAAATATTATGTTATTACATGCTAACGTGAAACATTTCTGATGTTATAGAGTTTAAAAGAGAGTTTCTGATCAAGTTTTACAATGAAATTTAGCTGAAGCTATTCAAAGAAAACCTGCATTTACAAAGATAAAAGAAACTTGTATATCAATATCTGTTGGAGGACTGTGAGATCTTATTTGAAATTACTTGAATATAAGCTTTACTTCAGTATTAATTGCTTTAAATCCAGGATGCTTGAAGAATTCAGTTTGATACCCAATTTGTTACAGTCATTAATTTTGGTACTTGCTACAGAATTGAATAAAATTGTTATCATGCACAAAATTATCATCTATTTTTTTAAATAAAAAATGAAGCACAGAGTCTAAACAGGTTGTAAAATACTTATATTTTTGTTTAAAAAAAAGGTTTTTCAACAACTGTCTGTGTCAGGTGTCACTCTCACTCTACTCAGATTAAAAGTTCTACCTTCAATATAAAAATAAATATTGCATTGATAGTTTAAGTTTATGTTTGTTGATATTTGATTCTGTAAGGAAGGCTTCTGGTACAGAAGAATTGGAAATATGTGAAACAAACCAAAATTATTGTTTTGAATCATTATTTATATATTATTTGGAATTGAGAACTTAAATCATACAGGTATAATTTTGCATTGACACCATTTCAATTAAATAAATTGAATACATTAATTTCCAAAGAAACATGAACACTATTTTGTTTATCTGAATGAAAATCATTATATATATGAAATAACTTGACAGAAATTATCTTGCTTAATCAACTTTCACACAATAATGCCAGTGACCGACAATGTGCTAATTATTTGAGGGATAACTTGGCCTATGCATCGGTCATTTCCCTGTGGCTGAAACAAACAAGTAGGACTACTGAATTGATGCTTCGTATGGTAAATAGAGATTACTTAGAAATATGAAATACACATGGATAAATTCCAATGGGTTGGCAGCTTAAGACCTACTATGTTTATGATTATTACCTCCTCTTAATATGTGGAAATAAAAATTTTGAAATTTTCAATTCATCTAAAACTTACTTAGTTTTCAATCTATGGGCTGCTTAATGTCATAAACATGTGTCTGGATGTGTATTCTATTGAGTTCCAATGTTTTTGCATTCCAATATTTTGCAGTTTTTTAAAAATATACCATGAAAGCAGACCACTGTTCAGGAACCTAAGCGGCAAGAGAAATTAGGAAGCTAGAAAGAAATATGTCCGCTGACAGATCTATGTCTAAACACGATGAACTATATCTGGTAATAACATAGGAAAAGAAAATATCCTCTATATATGAGCTATTTTTGTTTGTAATAAACAAAACATACCTGAAGAACCTTAACTAGGCAATCTATTTGCAAATTAATGACTTGGAAAAGCTAGGATCAGCATGTCTACACCACGTTCTTTTAATAGTCTACAAGAAAAACAATTATGATATCACATCCACATTTGAACCACCTACTGGGAAAACCACTGCAGTTAGAAATTACTGTCAGAACTGCCTTCATTTTGGTGCAAGAATCCATGGAAAATCTTCTTACAGCTTAATCATGTTGCAGAGTGAACTTGTTCTAAGTATGGATATGATCTCCTTTTGCAATTATTATATTGGAAAATATTCAGATTAGATTACCGCATTCATACTTAGAAAACATACCCCAGAAAGTTTAAGTATACATACTTTTTCATTTTGATTCTACTTCATCAATAATCAACAGGTTCACCAAAGTGCTTGGTATTCCAAGGTGACCTCTGATGGGAGGTGCTCTAAAGAGACTGCCCTATTACTGAAGCAATTGAGAAATATAGTAACCATCAGTAGTATGGTATGAAAGTAGAAAGAAAAAAAATTTGGGGAATGTGATCAAAAGCAAAACACATTTAATAAAAATTTAAAAAATTTTATTAAGATCTTTGTATGCCTGAGTTGTAGTAGATCTGTGAAATAATTATGATTTATGATTGTCTTATGTTATGTTACATGGCATAGTTTTAGTTAACCCCAACCCTTGTAAACTGAAATTGTATGCCCCATGTCTAGAAAGCACCTTTTATGAATTTGAAGGGATGATGGGGTTCATTAACCTACTGTTTTAAGAAATGAAACTCATGAGTTTGACAATGCACCTTAATGGGACCCCACAAGTTAGATAACAATTGTTTATTGAAGAGCTTAATTCAGATGACCAATTCTGCTAGTATTGTTTAAATTGTGAAGCAGATCATTTGTTGACATTGTGCTCCGCATGATTTTATGAATGAAAAGGACAAAAATGGCATTGGATCTGGATATGGTACGAATCGGATTTGATCACTTAATTGAATGTGTACATGTAAGGGAAATCTAAGATTTTTTTTACTATGAATAGAGTATTTCTTTCAACTGTTAAACTTGACAGCTATGTGAACTTCTTGAGTATATGTTTACGTACTGGTCATTCATATGTGATTCATGATGACAGCAGTTCTCAGAAATGCTAATATGCCGCAGTAATATGCTTAATGTGGTAATATGACATCGTAGTATAAAGTTTGTACACTTGTTTTGAACTTGGAATTATGGTTTTCTTTAAAAATATGGCAAACTCAGGATTTAATTCATCTTACGCGTACTGTTGCAAGAAGAAATTTACCTTCATAGGGTTTTGAACTGTGGTTTCTGAAACTCAAGTTTGCTTTACAAATGTTTTAGTTGGACAAAATGTTGGATAGGCAGGTCTGCTTCTGAATGGATCTTCATATCGACATGAGGTTTTCACTACAAGAATTCCTATTATGTCTAGTTGGTACTAAATGTAAATATTGGCCCTCAGACATCCAATGTCATGGCCATGGTCGCCATTTTGAAAATCTTGTTTTCAATACTTCTCCAGAATTGACAGTACTAGTACATGTAGCAACAAAAAGACGTGTAGTTGGTCATAAAAGAAAACCATGCCAATCAAACTTGCAGTATGGCCACCATATTAGCCCTTTTGAATTTCTTCTTTTTTGATAGCTACTCCACCTCAACAGATGGTCCTATGGACATGGAGGTTTCAGTGAAAGACTTCTTATGATATCTACTTAGTCGCAATAAAAATGGTGCTGATTAATGGTGTCCATCTTGTAAAGTCTTGAAGGGATGGTTGTATTGACATCGGCTTTTTACTAAAACACTTCTCACTATATATAGTTGGTCCTGAATGAAAATAATGTGGACTCCCAAATTTTTTAAAAATCTGGTAACAGCTATAAATGGATTGCCATACTGACATTTAAAGAAAAGAAACAAAACACTTTTTTCTTGAAATAGATAGTTATTCCTGTATGGCGTTTGTACTGAAATCAACCTTGTGCTAAAAATAGACCATGATGTCATTGCCTCCGGCAGCTTTCTATTCCGCCATATTGTTTTTCGGATAAAGCATCCAGCGACGCATATATTCTTGTAACTTTTCATACCATTTACCGCTGCCTACATCGCCTGTTATATCCTTGTCTCTCACTGCCTTGATACAATTTTGGATGCGGTCAATAGTAATAAAAATAATAAATGTAAGAAGAAGAAGAAGAAAAAGAAGAATAACAATAGCAAAAACAGACATCAACATCTATAATAATAACTTGTATTACTTTATTCCCATGTAGTATTATGACAAAACTACAGGAATTCTTAGCTATAATAATAATAATAATAATTGTTATGTATGATGTTTATATAATATTATAAATATTTTAGGAAATTATAAATGTTTCTTCACTTTAATATTAGCTTAAATCTTAATGTTATCAGGAAAAACATGTTTAACTAGTGTCCTTGAATTAGGTTGTTTTGATCAATATGTTTTCTCAATTTGAAGGTCAAGGTTGGATTTTTGTTTACAAGTAAAATTCCATTAAGATGACACACATTCTAGAACATTCTGTCATGTGACCAATCTTTATATATACCATGTGTGGTGGACATTTTTTCAGTTTTGACATTACCATCAGTCTTGTAAAGAGCTATTACAGTTGTGAAAATTCATTCCAAATTCTAAGAGAGGAATTATTTTAAATATTCATTGGATTATAACAGTGCTCATAAACTTTCGGATTTTGGATTTTTAATTGATGATTTTGGAATTTAAGTGAACTTATTCAGATATTTTGGAATACTTCATTTTGACATCAGCACATCAAGATTACTAGTACATCAGGACTTTGGAGACCATTGGCACATAGTAACATTCAAGGACACAGCCGTGAATTCGGAACATTCTATATTTAGGACTTGTGATTAGAACAATCATTCTTATTGGATTATTAGGATTTCAAAACACATTACTGTGAGTGACTTTTTGATTTTTCATTTTAATTATCTAGTAATAAATTGCTTGTTGATTTTTTACTTGATTTGTTGGTTTCACTTTCTTTCTGTTACATTTTTCTTAGACCATAGAGTCGTAACAGAAATTGGGGGCTCGTCATCCGGGATTGAATTTCTTTAAAGCATATTAGAGATATTAAATTTATCTTTGAAATTCATATTGATTTTGTCTCGGAGAATTTTTTTTTTGTCTTTGGCAAAGATTTTTAAATAGAGACATTTTTTGTGTGTGAAACCAACAAGCATTTACTATGGCATCTAATGTTCAGAATTTCATTTCAAAACCTATCCAGGAGGGGATAGAGTGCATGAGAAAGTTAATTGAAGAGTTCAAAAGGTGCATCCATAGTGATGTTAAAACCTATCTAGACGAGCAGAATGTGGAAACTTTGGAAAATGCTGCTCGTATGGCTGATGATTATTCCTTGACTCACAAAATTTCATTTGGCAATAAGTCGTCCTCTCAGCAGTTTTCTGGTAAAAAAACATTTCAATCTCATTCGAGTACTTCCAAATTTCACAACAGCACAACTGTTAGGAATCAAACATCTGATAAGACTGATCAGAAATCCTTATCTCTTCCTATGTGCACTTATTGTAAAATAAAAGGGCACGTTATTTCTGATTGCTTCAAGTTGAAAAATAAGCAACAGAGTAAAGACAGAGCTTTTCCAAATGCTCTTATTTCTACGAGGTCAAGGTCACGGTCTTGTATTGAAAGCAATACATTTGTTGGGTCAAACAAACCCCAGTCTGATTCTATTTTGGAGGCTTATGAACCATTCATGTCAGAAGGTTCTATATCACTTATTGGTGATTCTGCCAAACCTATCCCAATTAAAATATTAAGGGACACTGGAGCTTCTCAGTCTTTTATTATCAGGTACTTTGCCTTTGTCTGAGGAGTCTTCTTCAAGTGAAAGTGTTCTTGTTCAGGGAGTAGAGTGCGGCTTTGTAAATGTTCCTCTTCATTGTGTAAATTTGGCATCAGACTTAGTTTCTGGACCTGTGACTGTTGGGGCAGTGACTTCTTTACCCATAGAGGGTGTTCATTTATTACTCTAGGCAATGACCTAGCTGGAGATAAGGTTATGGTTAATCCACTTATAACTGACAAGCCTTGTTTGGATCAGAAAGTTGATCCTGTCGAAACTGAAATCCCTGATTTGTACCCTGCTTGTGCAGTTACTAGAGCTATGGCAAAAAGAGCTCTTGAGAGTGATGTTGATCAGGATATTATTCCTTTAGCTGACACATGTATTGGTAAGTTTTTTGATGAGGTCACTTTTTCCTCAGGTATTGATCAATCAAACGGTATTGATCACAGTAATCCTCTTTTGGCAACTCATTCTCTTTGTTCTAATCAGGATGATAAACGACAATCCCTTGTCGTTGAACAGGAGCAAGATCCCGAGATATCTTGTTTGTTTCAGAGGGCTATTAGTGAAACTGAAGCAACACAAGTTCCAGTGTGTTACTTTGTGAAAAAAGGGGTCCTTATGAGGAAATGGAGACCACCTGATGTACCCGCTGGTGACGAGTGGTCAGTGAGCTATCAAATTGTTGTTCCTATGTCATATCGACAGGAAATTCTTAATTTAGCCCATGAAACTCCTTTGGCTGGTCATTTAGGAGTCTGTAAGACTTATCACAAGATCTTGAATCATTTTTATTGGCCGAAACTCAAAAGTGATGTTTCTAAATACTGCAGATCTTGTCACACTTGTCAAATGGTAGGAAAACCCAATCAGAAGATACCTAAAGCTCATCTGCAACCTATTCCTGCATTTGATGAACCATTTAGTAGAATAATAGTAGACTGCGTTGGTCCTTTACCTAAAACCAAGTCAGGCAACCAATACTTGTTGACCATCATGTGTACATCTACAAGATTTCCAGAGGCAATTCCTCTGAGAAATATACAAACTAAAGCTATTGTGAAAGCTTTGGTGAAGTTTTTTACACTTGTTGGCCTTCCCAAATCTGTCCAGTCAGATCAAGGGTCAAATTTTATGTCTGGAATTTTCCAACAAGTTATGCATGAATTAGGCATCCAACAGTTTAAATCTTCTGCCTATCACCCTGAAAGTCAAGGTGCTTTGGAAAGATTTCATCAAACTTTGAAGAATATGATTCGATCATATTGCTTTGATACAGAAAAGGATTGGGATGAGGGTGTTCATTTGTTGTTGTTTGCTGTTAGGGAATCAGTTCAAGAGCCGTTGGGTTTTAGTCCCTTTGAACTAGTTTTTGGTCATACTGTCCGTGGACCATTGAAATTATTGAAAGAGAAACTTCTTTCAAATGAAGATTCAAAGATTAATCTTCTTGATTATGTCTCTGATTTTAAATACAAGTTGTCAAAGGCCTGTGAAGTAGCAAGAACTAATCTTCACACTACCCAGTCAAAAATGAAATTAAGGTATGACAGAAATACACAGGAAAGGAGTTTTAAACCTGGTGACAAAGTTCTGGCTCTCTTTCCCATACCTCAGAATCCTCTTCAGGGAAATTTTATGGTCCTTATACCGTTGAAAAGAAAGTAAATGACTTAAATTATATCATTAACACTCCTGGGAGACGGAAACAGAAACAACTTTGTCATATAAATATGTTAAAGGAATATTTTGACAGAGATAGCTCAGCTAATTATTCTGTTAATTTAGTTGTACCTGTCCCACACAGTGAAGATATCAACGATGGAATACGATCAGACTATAGTGACTCTGGTATAACCAATCTTCGGAATTCAGAAATATTGAACAACCTAGACCAGAAACTTTCACATCTACAACAACAGGAAAGAAATGAACTAAAACAGCTATTACATGACTATGAGCACTTGTTTCCTGATGTTCCAACACGAACAAGTAAAATTTATCATGACGTTGACATTGTAGATTCTGCGCCTGTGAAACAGCATCCTTATAGGATGAATCCTCTCAAACAGAACTATCTGAAGAAAGAAATTCAGTATTTACTGGAGAATGATTTCATAGAACCAAGTAAAAGTAACTGGAGTTCACCATGTATTCTTGTTCCCAAGCCAGATAATACATTCCGTATGTGTACTGACTATAGAAAAGTCAACAGTGTCACCAAAACTGATTCATTTCCAATCCCAAGAATGGACGATTGCATTGATAAAATTGGAAATGCGGAATATGTCACCAAGTTTGACCTTTTAAAAGGATTCTGGCAAATTCCACTGACGGAAAGGGCAAAAGAAATTTCAACATTTGTAACTCCAGATGGACTTTATCAATATAAAGTCATGCCGTTTGGAATGAAAAATTCGCCTGCAACGTTTCAACGTCTGATGAACATGATAACATTTGGTCTTGATAATTGTGACGCTTATATCGATGACGTCATTATCTACAACAACACCTGGGAAGATCATTTGGAAAAGATTCGAAAATTCTTTGATCGACTCAGCGATGCGAATCTGACAATTAATTTGAGTAAAAGTGAGTTTTGCCATGCTTGTGTCACATTTTTAGGACATATTGTGGGACAAGGTCAAGTTAAACCTATAGAAGCTAAGGTCAAAGCTATCTCTGAATTTCAAGTTCCAATTTGTAAAAAGCAACTGATGCGATTTCTAGGTATGGCTGGATATTATCGGAAATTTTGTTCCAATTTTTCCAAAATTGCTGAACCTTTGACAAGTTTATTGAGTAAGAAAACCAAATTTCATTGGTCTGACAAGTGTCAGGAATCTTTTGACAAGTTAAAGGCCATGCTTGAGAATGCACCAGTTCTTTCTGCACCAAATTTTAGCCAATCATTTAAATTATCTGTTGATGCAAGTGATGTAGGGGTTGGTGGAGTATTGATTCAGGAAGACAAAAGTGGTGTGGATCACCCTGTGTGTTATTTTTCTAAAAAACTAAACAAGCACCAGAAAAATTATTCCACAATTGAGAAGGAATGTTTGGCTTTGATATTGGCTTTACAGCATTTTGAAGTGTATGTTACCTCAGCTCTTTCTCCAATTATTGTGTACAGTGATCACAATCCCCTTACTTTCATCAACAAAATGAAAGATAAAAATCGGAGATTGTTGAGATGGAGTTTGATATTGCAAGAATATAACATTGACATTAGACACATCAGGGGAAAAGACAATGTGATTGCAGATGCACTCTCACGTGCCTAGAAATGTAATATTGCTTGATGTAATTAAGTCCAGTATCATAAAACATGTTCTTATGTAATTTTGGTTATTATAGTATTAGATGTATATTCAAAAGAAAGCTTTATTATATAAATCTTTCTTTTTCCTTATGAGGGGAGGTGTTATGTATGATGTTTATATAATATTATAAATATTTTAGGAAATTATAAATGTTTCTTCACTTTAATATTTGCTTAAATCTTAATGTTATCAGGAAAAACATGTTTAACTAGTGTCCTTGAATTAGGTTGTTTTGATCAATATGTTTTCTCAATTTGAAGGTCAAGGTTGGATTTTTGTTTACAAGTAAAATTCCATTAAGATGACACACATTCTAGAACATTCTGTCATGTGACCAATCTTTATATATACCATGTGTGGTGGACATTTTTTCAGTTTTGACATTACCATCAGTCTTGTAAAGAGCTATTACAGTTGTGAAAATTCATTCCAAATTCTAAGAGAGGAATTATTTTAAATATTCATTGGATTATAACAGTGCTCATAAACTTTCGGATTTTGGATTTTTAATTGATGATTTTGGAATTTAAGTGAACTTATTCAGATATTTTGGAATACTTCATTTTGACATCAGCACATCAAGATTACTAGTACATCAGGACTTTGGAGACCATTGGCACATAGTAACATTCAAGGACACAGCCGTGAATTCGAAACATTCTATATTTAGGACTTGTGATTAGAACAATCATTCTTATTGGATTATTAGGATTTCAAAACACATTACTGTGAGTGACTTTTTGATTTTTCATTTTAATTATCTAGTAATAAATTGCTTGTTGATTTTTTACTTGATTTGTTGGTTTCACTTTCTTTCTGTTACATTTTTCTTAGACCATAGAGTCGTAACATAATAATAATAATAATAATAATAATAATAATATTCATATTACCACTATTACAACTGTAAATGTGTTGCTGATTGGTGAAACAACAATTCAATTCAAATGTTATCAATGTATTGAGATCTTGCATCTATACATATTTTCAAATATCGGTACACTTAATGATTCGACACCTTGCTCAACTTCCATTTAAAACTTAAAAAAATTAACCTCGAAATTTGTTGAATACCTTCACATGAAACTTGCAATATTTTGCCACACAATCCTAAACTTGCTACCAATAGCAACCAATAACAGCATGATAAAATAATTTTAGACAATCATCATTTTCATTTCCATGGGACTGGGATTACTAATAAATAAAACACAATTACTGGCTAAATGAAAATAACACATTCCAAAATGTAACTCTGCATACTTCTGTCGATTGCAGAACTGAATGGTTTAAGGAAAGATTGGTTCATATAATATTTAACCCATAATCAATTTGGTCTCACCAAAACAAAAACAAATTACATCACCTAATAGGTAATGTCAGAAATCGTATTTTTCACACTAATTTGGCACATTTACTGTGTGCATTATGCCAATTTAATGTTTATAATGCATTTGTCAGATATATCTTTGTAGAACATCCCTAGAAATTCAAGGTAGCACTTCTGTAGTATATAACTTCTGTTGTGTATATAGTCATTTTGGAGTATTATTTACCCGACAGTCAGGCACCTTGAAATGACAATATATACGATGGTCAGGTGCCTCAGAATGGCTATATACCTGTCACTTGGGTACCTCAGAATGGCTGTATACTAGACAGTCAGGTACCTTAAAATGGCTATATACCCAACAATTGTGTATATGGCCTTGGCCCACCTTTTATGCAGTATGCTTCTGTTTACAGTCTTGGCAGACCTCAACATTCTAACCATCACTGCAATTGAATATTGGAATGCTCATCTATAATCTGATGAACAAATTTAGCACCTAGTACATCGTTTTCAGTAAGAACAATAATACAGAAAAGGTCTCTGCCCACCATTTTGTTGGTGCCCCTTGTCCGATATTGAGTTACTGGCTACTTTTAGGAACTTATGTCACTGCATGTGACTTGTCACCGAGGTAAAAAGGTCACTGCATGTGACTTATCACTGAGGTAAAAAGTACAAGCACTTTTAAAATAATGCTGATCTAACCTCCAGATTGGTTGCCTTGTCAGCCATCTGGAAATCTTTATATGGCTACTTCTTCTGAATTTTGGTAGGGAGCTGCGGTTTCTCAGTTGGCAGAGCATTGGACTTGTAATCCAATGGTCATGAATTCAATACCCACTCAGGCCAACCTGCCTCAGTGTGTCCTTGGGAAAGACACTTAGCTCCAATTTCCTTGGCATAATATAGCCAAAATAATGTGTTGAAAGTGCCATTAAAACTGACCAACAACAACAACTGAATGTGTGGTCTTATTGACATGGGGTTTTCTCTAAAACACTATTATACTAATATGTAGCTGGTTCTGAATGAAAATCGGGTGTTCATCTGACCTCCAATATTGCACAATAGTGACCATCTAAAATATCTTGTTATCACTACTTGTCTTGCATGAATAATGGCATTGACATTGGGTTTTCAATAAAACACTTCTTGCAATATTTAATTTGTTCTGATTGAAACTTGTGCAGATCTATCCACCGAGATATCTGCACGTTTGTGAAGGAGTTTTGAGACCAGACCTAATTGACCTTTGGGTCAAGTCAAAGGTTGCTGCTTGCATTTTTGTACTTCATTGAGTTTATGAACACAGTGACTTAAACATATAAAAGTGAATTTGACCAGACTTTGTATTTACATGCATTTCAATTAACAAGTTGACAGTCAGTACTCTGACATTGATTTTAACATCATGAGTCCGGTTTTTAGCTGTACTGGCTTGTGATCATAATAACACAAACAAGTATCAATGGATTTTGATTCTACCCAGTTTTTAGATATATCTGATGAATACTTTGAATGATGCAACTAAAATAAATGTTTTGTTTTTAAAATTTATTATAGATTAACCAAACTTAACATGTGGGGACATCTTGAGATTGTCACAAGTTCATTGATTTTCTACCCATGATATCGGGTTTAAGGGCAAAATTCATGACAAAGAATTTTGTACTGCATTTGCAGGTATTTTGTGAATATGCTAACTCAGATACCAACTTTGGGATTGTTGGGGTTTCTCAAGAACATAAGAGATGGTTTCATTACCCCGCAGTCTTATTTTTCTTTATGCATTTAGAATGGCATCACATATACCAATTTTTAAAATTCGCTGAGAACAAATGGTAGTACATGTCAATTACCGTATATACTAGCATATAAGCCGATACCAACTGCAAACTGCATAGACCCAGATCTGCCATCACATAATGCGCCAGCAGATCTGGGTCTATGCAGTTTGTAAGGACTAATCAGTAGAACAAACAACACAGACCCTGATCTGCTGGTGCATTATGCGATGGCAGATCAGTGTCGGTGTTGTTTGCATTTGGATCCAGTATATAAGCGAGTACATATGGTAGATATTACATGTCAGTTAGACACTGATTGAAATTTTTTGTAATATCTATTAGGATAAAGCATTTGTAAAATATTTAAATATAAACTCCACTAATTGTGGCACACTAAATTCTTTCATGATAATGTTTTTTTTTTTGTTTTTTTTTCTAACTCTCAATTTTTTACCACCAAGGGTATTTCAACCTGGCTTGGAAATCCTATGAAAAACCCCTCATGTTGTTGTTAAGCTGTCTGTGTTGAGTTATCATGTTGTCATATTTTGATTTCAAGAGAAAAGAGAAAATACTACATACAATGAAATTCATCCAGTGGGGTTTTTCAACCAAACCTTCAAACTTGTAAATTCTTTTTGAAGCCAGATAGTGTAAATATTATGAGTTACATTTTTTTGTAATAATAATAATAATTTTTAAAATATGCGAATCAGAGGAGGTGTGCAGCATATTAATTAAAAAAATGCTATTTTTTAACTCATTGCTTTGTTTGTTTATGTATTGACAATTATGTTTTTCCTTTCTGCCGACTTAATGGACCACATGCAAATTACCAGCTGAATGCAAATATCTCCAAGGGTAGCTTCTTGTATATGATATTGGGACAAAAACAATAACTCTCCTTTTTGAATAAGTGGCTGTCATTAAAGTTTCCCAGAGCAATTTGTCATTGACATGAACAGCTATTGTTATTTAGATGATATCCCACTGATACTGTAATTGTGTCATCCCCAGACCACTGGTCCAAGCAGGGTGCTGGTTTCCTGTCATGGCATTTTAAGCCTAGTATGGTCTCTCCTAAGGACACCCTCTCGATGAAAGAGGTCATTTTTATGCACATCACTGGTGCATTGAAGATAAAATTTGCAGTGCAAGTAAAAAATAGCAGTAATGCCAAGCTGATGGCCAAACTACACATAAGGAATGTTACCATATGGATGTATTAAACCTCTCAAGATTTAAGACAGGCTAACTCTCAAGGAGGGCGGGGTGCATCGCCCTAGAAAAACATGGTTGGGACAACACTGTGTAAAAAGTCTTTGAATTATGCTAATTATAGATCAATGCAAATGCTTACAAATTCCAGTTTGATTTAAACGACACAACAAAGGAAAAGGACAATTTTGTCTTCCTGAAAGGGAAATAACTTGGTAAATTGTTTATAAGAATTATAGCACATTTGTCTGGCAAATCAACAATCATGCCTCATTATTAATTTAGTAAAAAAAAGGATAGCAATATAGAGCAGTTTCAAAGGGAGCAAAAATTGAGCTGTGCCATGATTTTTTTGTGTGCTCTTTTATCCTTCATTACTAATGGATGATAGAATGAACCCATACTACATGTATTTCTTTGTGTTGCAGATCAGTGAAATAGCAGAGGAGTTTACTGAAAATGGCAGCCCATTCTATATCATTAAGACTCGTTATTTACATTATTATCCCAATGCATATACATGTATCAACTGTTGACATGATCAAACAGTCTCTGGAACTTTTACCTGAAGTTAAAGTCGATTTAGATTTTTGTTATAGTGCGAGATATGATACACATTTTGTTGGCGAAATAAAGTGCAATTCTGATTGTACAGTATATAATTCCCAGATTCATGGGCAGATTCGTTTCTCTCCAGAACAAAAGTGGCAGTTTCAGGAGAAGCCATTCATAGGCATGTGCTCATGCAATTTTAATACAACAGAACTGAGAAATGGCAATGTTATAGGAGATGGTGTTGTCTCACACGAGTCATATTTGAACTATACATGTCACCCTGTCTTTGAGAAGACAACATCGAGCAGAATTTTGTGTCTGGATGGTATTTTTGTAAGCGTTAATGATACTGAACTTAATCAACTAAAGCAAGAAACATCTGCCATTTTTCGCAAAAATCCTATGAGTAATAAAGATTTCAGCAAATTAAGCAACAGTCTATATAAATTTGTAATCGATTCAGATAGTTGGATACATGAAAATTCTCTTGCACAAAAAGGATTTGTTTACCAGCTTTACAATGGTAAAGTATCTTACAAACTTCTAAGCAAGAAGGACAGAACTTTTTACAAAGATGGACATATTGATATTTCTAGCCATAGAGAGATTGGTTGTATTATGGAAATCACATATCCACTTACATCAATGGATTCTGTTGACCAAAATATCATTAGTTGTACTAAGGAAATCACATATCCACTTACATCAATGAATTCTGTTGACCAAAATATCAGACATATTTCAGTTTCTGTTGTTGGTTTACTTATTGTCATTTTTAGTACAACTGGAATTGTGCTGTTTTGCCTAGCAAGAAGAAAAGTGTCTACAGCATTGCAAAAGAAATCTAGAAGAGAACGTGATCATCTATTTTTAAACATTCGACAGGAAAGTGCATCAACATCGAGTGGTGTATTCTGCCTTATAACTGTATCTGACAAGTCTCAAAGAAAATTCTCTACACATTTAACTGACTTTGGAGAGTTGTATGCAACTGAAAATAAACATTTATTTTATTCAAAGAGTGGTAATTGCAGAATTGCATGTCTGCGCACACCTGAGATTTTAAGAAAAAGTCTTTCAAGTGATGATTTATTTGGGACAATTCATTCAAAATATCTTGAAGATGACCATAATGGTGATGAACGTTTGCCTCAGGATTCAGAAAGAGCTCAGTGTTCAAACATGAAAGAAAACATAAATTCCTGGTCAAGACATATTTTAAAGAGGTCAGAATCTGAGTCTGGTGTATTAAAAGATGATTTGCAATCTAAAGACTTGCATATAAGGTCACATTCAGATTCAAGGATACATGTAGTTCATTTAAAATCCATTGTGACATTATTAAAAGATACTTCAGCATCAGCAAGTACAGTGTCAGAAGAGAATAATGCAAGAGTGGTTAATGAAGATCAAATTGAGGAATCCAATGTACAGTTGGAGAGAATCGATCAAGCTGTAGAAGTATGTGTGGATGTAATGAATGAAAGAAGAAAATCAGATGACAGTTCAAAATCAGATGACAGTTCCAAATCTGATGAAGAGGATATTTCTTTACATAGGGAGGATAATGATGAAAGGGAGAGAACACCTTTAATGGCAGAGACTGAGGACATGAAACATGATGGCAATTCAGACTATATGCCAAAGGCAAGTTTTACAGAAGATGGTGAAAGAGAACTTCAGGACAAGAATGGATGCACACTAGATTCCAACAATTCAAAATCAGAAATGACTCTAAGTCTTCTTTCTTCAAGAGAATTGGGTTCAGACTCTTTAAGATGGAAGTCAGACCCATATATTTTTACACCATCCTTATTGGAAAGAGCCTGGAGAGGTGTCAAAAATAAACTTTTCAGTAGGAAAGACCAGTATTTGCAATCATCTCATGTCCCAATAGAAATGGATTGTATTTGATTGTAAATAGTAATGCAATAAATATTTCTGAACCAAGTTAAAAGGTCTTTATTGTCACTTTTTAAAAAACAGCTTTCAATAAATGTATGTATTTTGTAACGGTTTATTCAGTTATTCAGTTTACTTGTCATATAGTTCAAGGTGTAATGGAGAGTATATTTAAAGTTCTCATCAGTTTGTTTCCTATCCAAGCCAATCATAGTGTAATATTTAGCACAATTTTGTTATCACTACTCCAAAAAAACTACTTGGAGGATTGTGATGAAACTTTACACACACATTCATGCCATGGTCTAGTTGGTCCTAAATGAACATGGCACTGCTTGAACATCCTGTATGGCCACCACATCTTGAAAATTTTGTTATTGCTACCTCTCCTGATTGAATGGTCGTATCAAAATGTGATTTTCACTAAGAGACTTCTTATGATGATTAGTTGGTCCTAAATGAAAATGGTGCCGATCTGATGTCCATTATGGCTACCACAGCAGCCATCTTGAAAATCTTGTTATTGCTACACCTGCTGAACGGAAAGTCATATTGAATTGGGGTTTTCACCAGAAGACTTATTATAATGTCTAGTTGGTCCTAAAGGAGAATGCTACAAATTGGATGCCCGATATGACTGCCAAAGCCCTATTGGCATGGGGTTTTAACCAGTAGACTTATGATGTCTAGTTGGTCCTAAAAAACAAAAATGGTGCCACATGCACATCCAGTATGGCCACCACGGCAGCCACGTTGAAAATCTGGTTATTACTACTCTTCCTGAAATGATGGTCATATCGGCATGGGGTTTTTACTAAAAGACTTTCTATGAAGTCTATTTGGTCTTAAATGAAAATGTTGCAGCTCAGAAATCCAGTATGGCCATGACAGTGGTCATCTTCAAAATCTTATTATCACTACTTCTCTTGAACGAGTGGTCATAGTTGGTCCTAAATGAAAATGGTGCCAATCTGACCTAGAAGGCTGGTACATGTATTATTGACACTGTGCTTTCACCGAGACTTCTTATGATGTCTAGTTGGTCCTATATGGAAATGGTGCCAATCTGATAACCAATATGGCAACCATGGTGAAAATATTATTATTATTCCTCCAAAAGTCATATCAACATAGGGTTTTCACCAGAAGAGACTTATTGTGATGTCTTGTAGGTCCTAAATTAAAACTGTGCCGATCTGACATTCAGTATGGCCACCATGGTGACCATCTTCAAAATGTTGTTATTGCTACTTCTCATAAATGGAAAGTCGTTTTGACATGGGGGGTTTTCACCAGAAGAGTTCTTATGGTGTTTTGTTGGTTCTAAATGAAAATGATGCAAACTGACCCTTAATATGACCACCATGGGGTTATCAAAATATTTTTTATCTCTGCTCCTCCCAAATAGATGTTTTCACCAAGAGGTTTCTTATGATACCTAGTTGGCCCTAAATGAAAAGAGTGCCAATTGTACTACCAGTATGGCTACCACAATGGCCGTCTTGAAAATCTTGTTCTCAATATTCCCCCAAATGGATGGTCATAATGGTTTTCATCAAAAGACTTCTGATGATGTCTACTTGGTTCTAAATGAAAACTGTGCCAATCTGACATCCAATATGTCCACCACAGCAGCTAATTTGAAAATCTTGTTATCACTGAAGAATATTAGAGATGGCTTCAACACTCAGGTGTTAAAAGCAACAAATGGTCATATTGGAATTCCTGGACATTCTTTTTTCGGCCAGTCCCTCGAAAGGACTCGTGTTTTTAATTCCATTGCAAAAAATCCTTGTAAAACAGCATAGCTCGGGAACCATTCAACATATTCTAATGCAATTTGGTGTTGTAATGGTCTCAAAGACCTAGACATGTCTTTTATGATATGCTTGGAGTTACCTTCATACTTGTCTCACCAGGTCAAGCAGAAAGCTTGGATCATCATCATGAACAATGTTAACATTTTGTGTCAGAGTTTTTGAAAGTGAAATACCTTCTGCATTTGTTGCTGCATTCATCTGAAACATTAATGTACTCCCATAGGTCTACAGTTTATATACTGCTATGCTAGGAGTTCCTGTATTGCTTGCCTAGCCTGCTTAAGCAGAAAGTTTGTATCATTGTTGTGAACAAATTAAAAAAGCTTCGTTCAACATTGTTTCAAAGTTTTGTGTAAACGTTTTTGAAAGTCTTTTACATTTGTTGCTGCATTCAACTTTAAGTTTGGTATAATATTACCAGAGGTCTCAAGTTCATCCATTGATATGCTACGAGTTCATATCTTGCCTGTCTCGCCTGCTTAAGCAGAAAATGTTTCTTTTTTTGTGCAAAATATGAACAGTGTATACATAACACAAAGATAAAGTAGAAACAAAAATTAACATTTTTAAAACTGCAGTATTTGCATAACGTTTTTAATACAATAATCTTTACTTTTCTTCACCAGTGTTTAAATAGACAGATTTATGTGCATAAAAAATAACAAATGTTAAGCTTTGCGTATTAGAGAAAAGAGAAGAATAGGACACAGAGGGGGGACTGTAGTTCATATAATATAATCGTGGTGGTCTGTGGTTGAGTCCATGTTAGTGGGAAGTAACTTTATTTGGGCCCGCATTGTCTGTCAACAGTTTGGTAAAGTTTTTCATTTGCATACATGTCCTAAATGCTGTGATAGATTCTCATCATACTTGGCATGAATCACTGTGAAGCTTTCTCACCCATTTCATCTTGGGATCAAGGCACAGTTGTAGAAAATTAGCATTAATTTTTTTTTTTTTTTTTTTTTTTTCATTTGCTTATATTTCCTAAACCCCAAGATACTTTTTTTTATACATGTACTTGGAATGAACCATTATGAAGCAAAGACAGTTCATACTGCAGCATGCTTGCCTGCTCTTTTGACCTTGGGGTCAAGGTCACAGTTATTGAAAATATGCATTACGGTTTTGGTTAAAAGTTTTTAATATGCCTGCCATAAGGCGGAGTGTATTATGCTATGTATTAAATCTCTTTGTCCATCTGTCTGTTACCAATTTTGTTTCTGCACAATTACACAAGTTGTCCACCATCTGCAGCTATCAAGCTTTGTGCATGACTTGCACTTTAGGTAAGGAAGGATCCTATTTATTTTGGGGTCAAAAGGTCAGAGATCAAGGCCACAGTAACTGAAAGAAGAAAAATGTTTTCCCCACAATAACTTCAGTTGCCAACTATCTACAGTTACCAAACTTTTGTGGATGGCTTGCACTTGGGGTAAGGAAGAACCCTATCAATTTCTGGGTCCAAGGTCAAGGATACTAACTGAAAAAAGAAAAATGGTGATAAAATTAGTTCTGCATCATATGCCTAGAACAAACTTTGAGGATGCCTTGCACTTGGGGTAAGGAATAAACCTGTTGAATTTGGGGTCAAAAAGTAAAAGGTCAAAGTCACTGGCTTAAAGAAAAATGGTTTCTGCATAACTATTCGGTTAGCAACCAGGCACCTGCACCAAAGTTTGTGGAAGACATACACATTGTGAAAGAAAGAAGCCTAATGATTTGGGCGTCAAAAGGTCCAGGTCACTGACTGAAAGATGAATTTGTTTTTGCATAATAACTTTGGTTCTAGACCAGGTACCTTGACTAAAGTTTGAGGAGGACTTGCATTTAAGATGATGGAAGAGGTCTATTGATTTGGGGTTAAAATGGTCAAAGTTCAAGGTCATTGTGCCTTAAAGAAAAATTGTTTTTTGCAGAACAACTCTTTTGTTCTAGAGTAAATTCCTTGACCAAACTTTGTGGGTGGCTTGCACTTGGCATAATATAGAAATATATAGATTCTGGGGTCATAAAGGTAAGAGGTAACGGGTAAGTCGAGTACGAAAATAATGGTTTTTGGACATTCAGTTTACTACAAGACTGCATACCTTGATCATGGATCTTGTTTGTACTTGGGATGAACTATTATGAGGCTAAGATAATTAAAACTGTGACATGCTTGCTCAACCTTTTGACCTTGGGGTCAAGGTCACTTATTACATATTAAAAAGGAAAAATAGAAATAAAACATCAGAACTAGTATTTCTTTTGAATTTGTCCTAATTTGCTTTGATTCGGGCCGATTTGTTAGCTCACATGGCTGTAAGGCCAAATGAAATTAAAGTATGGCCCTGGGTCCATCATGCATCATTCGTCGTGTGTATGGCTGTCAACAATTGCTTGTTAAGGCTCTGGAGTCGACATTTCAGATCGAATTTCAATCAGACTTGGAGCGAGATACATACATATTATTGCGGTGATCTTGCACAAGATTGGCTAATCTTCTTACCACTCTGGAGGCCAAATTTCTGATCCGAGTTTGATCAAACTTGGAATATATGCTTGTATCATTGTGATATTGGACAAGCTCGATAATGAGCGAGATCAACGCATTCTAATGAGGTGATCTTGCATCCGATTGGCTGAGCTTTGGTACTACTCTGGAATGTGTATTTCTGATGCGAGTTTCATCAAACTTGGAATATATGCCTATGTCAATAAAATCCTGGACAATGAGCGAGATCCACTCGTATTAATGATGTGATCTTGAGTCTGATAGCCAGAACTTGTTACCACTCCAGAAGACACATTTCTAATCTGATTTTGATCAAACTTGGAATATATTACATCAGTAACATCTCGGACAAGTTCAGTAATGAGCAGGATCCACGCATACTAATGAATTGATCTTGCATCTGATTCATTGAGCTTGTAACCCCTCTCTAAGCCATATTTCCCAACCAGTTTTGATCAAACTTGCAATATAAGCTTATAGGTGGCTCTCTTCAGTTTCGTACTTTGCATAGGGTTAGATTTTTAAAGAAAAAGAATTACCCAGAATTTCCTCACTGGTTGTCCTGGCTATTTTAAAAAGACCTTGTATATCTTAGATATTGTTAAAAGAACTTTGAATTCCCTTTATTTTGGCGTATGATTGCAATTTGGGTTATAGAGTATACAGCTTGGTCTTAATTAAGACGTGCACCTCTCAATAAACTGCTAGCTCCGCTTGGTCATTTTCACTTCCTCGACTTCAAAGGTAAAAAAAAAAAAAAGATCCAATAACTTTTTTACTTTTTATATATTTTGTAATTCATTCATTGTACTTTCAGAGGCTGGTATTGCCAACTCTGGCCAAATTCGTTTCCCTATTTTAATAACTGCTGAAAATAGTGTACTTTGACCAATTCAGCTGATTTTTCGAGTACTCTGGAGCGGCTATTTCTGTCTGCTGTGTGCTTAGATCATGTCCAATTTCCACAAGTACAATATGTAAAGAAATTTCAGCCACAGTACATGAAAGTAGCATAGAAGTATGCCAACATTCTCTCCATTGTGCATGTTGCAAATACAAACAACATCATCTTACACCTGTCACTCTCTCAGAAGCACGTATTATCTGTAGAGCGCCCCCATATCATCAAGATCTTGGATGGGTTTGATAATGACCAAAATTCACGCACATTAACAATAATCTTGCATGTGTCTGGCTGACCTTGTTACCACGCTGGGGGGCCAGTTTTCTGTTTATATTTAGATCAAACTTGGAATATTTGCTTATATCAGATCTTGTACAGGTTCGATAATGAGTGGTGTGCTTGCATATTAATTAGTTGATCTTGCATCTGATTGGATGAGCTTGTTAACACTCGGGGAAACATTTCTGATCCGATTTTGATCAAACTTTAAATATTGGCTTACATCGTCAAGATCTTGAATGGATTCAGTAATAAGTGAGATTCCCGCATATTAATGATGCGATCTTGCATCTGATTGGCTGAATTTGTTACCACTCTAGAAGCCATATTGTGACTTGGAATATATGCTTCTATCATCAAAATGTGGCACTGTTTCAATAATGAGTAGGACACGTGCATATTTAGAAGGTGATCTTGTATGTGATTCGCTGAGATTTTTACCACCCTGAAAACCATAATTCTGATCCGATTTTGATAAAAATTCAAATATGGGCCTAAGATCTTGGGCAGTTTCGAAAGTGAGCAGGATCAGTGCGTATTAGTGAGGCGATCTTGCGTTTGTTTGGCTGAACTTGTTACGACTCTTAAAGCCATATTTTTAATCTGTTGGTTTTATGATCATCAAGATCGTTGATGACTTGGAATATGAGCAAGAGATTGTACATATTAATTATGCCTTTATTAATTATGCCTTTACCTTTAGAAATAATTTTCTCAGCATACAGTAAAACAGGTAAGATCAATATGATACAAGCTTTGGGAGATAGTATTTATATAGCATGTGTTCTTACAATGCTACATAAACCTTCTTAGTGAAATGGTCAATTGTTATGTAAGCCAGATGAGTGATATCAGGACCACCTGGACCCCTTGTTTTTATATCTTTTCTTTGTTTCAGGATTATTTCAACAGTTGTAAAACCATCCATTGATATCGTGCTGAGCACTCAAAACAATGCATTTAATAAGATCTTCCTTTTTGCCAACGATTCCGAAACTAATGTTAAAATAATTAAATAAGACTTCTTTATTATTTTTTTCTCTCAAGGAAATCTTTTAATTGTCATCAAAATTCTTTTAAAAATTTGCAGAATTATGCATTGAAGTTTCTTCATTCATATTGTAAAATTCACACAATGAGGATGTTACTGTTTCACATTATTATTTTCATTATGCATCTTTGCTGAAATTCTCTCAGTTTCGTATCTGTTTGAAAGGAATACAGGGTATCATTTTCCAATCTAGTTCTTCATTCTAAAAGAGTGTTCTGGTTGAGAACACATACTGTAAGTTTACATCATTTTAATACAGTTTTCTCTTATAATGGAAATTGCTTGATTTTTTTTTCTTCTCAAAAATGTATCAGATATTCAGCCTTTTTAATTTATTTTGTTTTTCTTTAATCACAATAACCCAGCATCTCGGCACTGAAGATACAAGAACATCATATTTTATGAAGTCTTGGTTATCAATGTCAAATTTCAACTTTAATTCTTCAAAACATATAACAAAAAAAATTATTTATAAAATCATACATATATTTTATATATTTTATTGCTTTATTTATCCATTTTCTTATAATAATGTACTGCACATTTATTATGAAGAATTTTTTTTTGTTATTCCATAGTATTTGATTTCTAAATGAGACAGACTTTTCATTATAGTTAAAATAACACCATTCTTCGAGTATTTGTTTATAAAATTAAAATCCATGAAGTTTGTTTCTTTCCGTAATTCATGTATTTGTTAGTACTTTAATTTTGTGTTCACCATCTATTCATAGAAATCATAATTAAATGTATCATATTTTCCATATATAGAACTTTATATTTTTCTTCAAATTCTTAAAATGTAACCAAAAAAAAAAAAAAAAAAAAAAAAAATTTCAATGAGAAGACAGATGTATGCCAAAAAGGATTCAAAATATTGCCCACAGCTGGACATATCCAATTGCCCGGCGCCTGGGACAAGCTCAAATTCGTCTCGGGCAAACTCAAGTTTGCAAGTCCAAAATATTATGTGTAAGAGAGAGGTACAGCTGCGGTGTTCAATTCGTAGTGCTTTATGCTCTGCCAATTTTTTACTTTGTGAACTCGTCACAGTACATATATCAGCACCTTTATTTAGCATTGATATGTACCGCATTGTTCTGTTACACAAATACCCGCAATTTAATTTATCCGTCGATCCTGTATTTAACGATAGAATCTATCACTTCCATCTTGTAGTCGATGTTAAGATCAGTCTCGCATTTTCTCGCGCAGACAGGATAATGTCAGCGCTTACTATTTGGAGCAAGTTTTGATGGATAGGGAATACAGGTTTATATTTTAAATTATCAGATATATTTGAAACGTAAAATATGTAAGTATACAAGATTTGCCAACTTTTAAGTCCTGATATAGCCACAGACAGTGATTGAGTAGGTTCCTCCCTATCATTATACTTGGTCAGTGAAACTGCCTGGCCAACTTTATGGTCATATGAAATGTGCTGAACTTGCCGACTCTCAACAGTCGACATGTCAAAGATTGTTTTGATTCATGTAGCTGATTTCAAGGTGGATAGGCAATAATCGTTAATGACATAACGAGAGATTATGTTACAGGTGTGTTTGATAATAAAAGGCAGTCGTCTTCAATTATTAGCGACACAAATTTCTCGAACAGCACAATCGATGTAAGAAACATGTACCACCTACAGGCGGTGTTTATAATCTATTATTTACGTAGTAATTACAGGTAACTGATATATACATACTGTTTGGCAAATAATTACATGGATAAGAATAAGTATTCTCAATTCAACAGGTGTGTAAATAAATAAATCATTACAAAACCACTCTCATTTCCAAGTTAAATTTTCATTATTGTTGATGTAATCGAAAAAATGAGTCAATTAGCTCTCTGTCTGTCTTTTCTCATCTGACCAATTTGCATTCTGTTCTCCACTTATCAATTCAAACCATTCCATTTTCTCATCTACAAATAAATCTACATGTACTATTTTTTTATATCTTATTTTGATAACTTTAAGTATTGGCATCAGTTTTTAATGTGCAAAAATATGACAAAAAGTAAACAAAATAAGATGTTTTCTTATAAAATAAATATAACACAATTTGAAGAAAACATCCCATAATTTTTTAACCTTATTTTTTAACTTTCATTGTGATACTATGTTGTAATATTTGGGGGGCAAGCGTAACTCTTCCAAGGGCGATTTCTATTTTCCAGTTAGCTTGCCCAGTTCTTTAATCTTGAGGATTACCGTGATGGGCAATCCGTTGTTAGCAAGGATGTATTGTTTGTCAGTGACCCGGGATCTTCAACTTTTTATGTTGATGTCAACAATCCATCACTTTATCTCAAAAGAACAAAATTGCCTCTTCAGTGTACTTCCAATCTATCTTCTAATCCAACTAATCTCGTATATGATGTAGTTTTTATGCCAAATACCAAACCTTACATGTTCATAAAATAAATTGTATTCCACCATGCGGAATACGAACAAGTCTTCACTTAGAAAGAACAAAATCAATTTTGGAAATACTGCAAAATTCCATGTTCCAGAATCACCACCATGGTTATCAAAACGTCCCAAAATAATATTTAGTCTTTGTCCATTCAAAAAGTCATGAACAAATCCTATCGTTTCTGGAGTAATCCCAATGACTCTTGAAATGATTCCCCAACACTAACAAATGAACACCCGCATCTCAATCCTTTCATGTATGAAGGCAATATGACCGTATCATATTCTTCAAAGTTTGATGAAATCTTTCCTCAGCCCCCTGACGTTCAGGGTGATAGGCGGAAGATGTAAACTGTTGGATGCCTAATTCATGCATAACTTTTTGGGAAATACCAGACATAAAATTTGACCCTTGATCAGACTGGACAGATTTGGGAAGGCCAACAAGCGTAAAAAACTTCACCAAAGCTTTCACAATGGTTTTAGTTTTTATATTTCTCAGAGGAATTGCCTCTGGACATCTTGTGTACGCACACATGATGGTCAACAAGTACTGGCTGCCTGACTTGGTCTTAGGTAAGGGACAGACACATTCTACCATTATTCTACTAAATGGCTCATCAAATGCAGGAATAGGTTGCAGATGAGCCTTTTGTGTCTTCTGATTGGGTTTTCCTACCATTTGACAAGTGTGACAAGATCTACAGTATTTAGAAACATCACTATTAAGTTTCGGCCAATAAAATGATTCAAGATTTGTGATAAGTCTTTATTGACTCCTAAATGACCAGCCAAGCGAGTTTCAAATCTAGATTAATACTTTCCTATCGATATGAGTTAAGAACGACAATTTGATAGCTCACTCACAACTCGTCTCCAGCGGATACTTCAGGTGGTCTCCGTTTTATCATAAAGACCCATTTTTCATAAAGTAACAATCTGGGACTTGTGTGGCTCAGTTTCACTAATAGCCCTCTGAAAATAAACAGGAGATTTCAGGATCTTGTTCCTGTAAGACAACAAGTGATTGTCGTTTGTCTCCCTGATTAGAATAGAGAGAATGAGTTGTAAAAAGAGTATCACTGTGATCAATACCTTTTGATTGATCAATATGAGGAGAAAAGGTGACCTCATCAAAAGACTGACCAATAAATTTGTCAGCTAAATAATAATTTCCTGATCAACATCATTCTCAAGAGGTCTTCTTGCCATAGCTCTGGTAACTGCAAAAGCAGGATACAACTCCGGGATTTCAACTCAATAGGATCAACTTTTTGATCCAAACAAGGCTTGTCAGTTACAGGTGGACTGACCACGACCTTATCTCCAGCTAGGTCATTGGCTAGAAACAAATCGATACCTTCTATAGGTAAAGAAGTCGCTGCCTCAACAGTCGCAGGTCCAGAAACTAAGTCTGATGCCAAATTAACACAATAGAGAGGAACATTTACAAAACCGCACTCTACTCCCTGAACAAGAAGACTTTCACTTGAAGAAGACTCCTCAGACAAAGGCAAAGTACCTGATAATAAAAGACTCTGAGAAGCTCCTGTGTCCCTTAATATTTGAATAGGGATAGGTTTGGCCTAATCACCAATAAGTGATATAGAACCTTCTGACATGAATGGTTCATAAGTCTCCAAAATAGAATCAGACTGGGGTTTTGTTTGACCCAACAAATGTATTGCTTTCAATACAAGACCGTGACTTTGATCTCTTGAAATAAGAGCATTTGGAATAGCTCTATCTTTAATCTGTTGCTTATTTTTTAACCTGAACTTATCAGAAATGACGCACCTTTTCATTTTACAATAAGTGCACGTAGGAAGAGATAAGGATTTCTGATCAGTCTTATCAGATGTTTGATTCCTAACAGTTGTGCTGTTTTGAAATTTGGAAGTACTCGTTTGAGATTGAAATGTTTTTTTTTTTACCAGAAAACTGCTGAGAGGAAGACTTGTTGACAAATGAAATTTTGTGAGTCAAGGAATAATCATCAGCCATACTAGGAGCATTTTCCAAACTTTCCACTATATGCTCGTCAAGATAGATCTTGACATCACCATGGATGCACGTCTTGAACTCTTCAATTAATACGAGCTGTCTGGGGTTATCGTAATCTTGATCAACCTTCTTGACTGAGCACCACATATCAAATAGTTGTTCTTTTTCCCTTGCTGTTTCGACATGAGTTTGTCCAGTTTATTTTCTACAATTCCTAAACGTTTGTCGATATGTCTCTGGTACCAACTCATAAGCCTTCAAGATGTACTCCTTAACCACATCATAATCAGTGCTTTGTTGTACTGACAGTGAAGTGTAGACTTCATGAGCTTTGTCAATAAGTACACTTTGTAATAACAAAGTCCAATGCTCTCTTGGCCATTTCAACTTTTCAGCAATTTTCTCAAAGTGAAGAAAGTATTTAACTACTTTTTGCTGAAAAGAGGATACTAACCTATTTATCTGGTAAAATCAAAACCTGAACTTGTGTGTAAAGGGGGTGTAAAGGTGCTCTGCTTGCCAGTTATAACTTTTTAATATATATTGCATTTCCCACTCCTATTTCTGCAACTGCGTCTGCTTGTCCTTTTCTTCTCTTTGCAACTGCATCTGCCTGTTCCTTTCTTCTTTCTGCATCTGCATCAGCCTTTCTAATACCCTCTCCTCTAATGCATTTCCTCTTTCTTAAGCTGAAGCGTTGCTAATTCTAATTCCATCTGTGTTTTTTTAAACTGCAATTCCTTTAATTTCCAATCAAATCCAGATAGACTTCCCAATTAAACCCGAAGCACTTTCATCGAAAATTTCCTTTTCCACCAAATGTGGAATTAAAATATTGTTTATCTCTTGCTTTGCCAAAGATGCTTTCGCTTCAGGAAAATCATAATATCTGGCAAGCTCAAGCAACTCGTCCTTTTTCATAGACTCTAATCCTACCTGGGTAGGACTTGAAACAAAGTTCTCAACCTTAGATGGCATTGTGAATGCTTGCTGGTTTCACTAAAGATTTCTCAAATTAAAATCTTTACCAAAGACAATAAAAATTCCACAACAAAGTCAATTTAAATTGTAATTAAAGAAATTCAGATCCCGGACGAGCCCCCAATTTTTGTGACGACTCTAGGTCTTAAAATAATGTGACAGAAAGAAAGTGAAACCGACAATGTAAGTAATATCAACAAGCAGTTTATTTCTAGACAATTAAAGTGAAAATTCAAAAGACACAGTAACGTGAAATAAAATCCAAATAATCCAATAATCCTAAGTGTCCTAATCACAAGTCCTAAATATAGAATGTTCCGAATGAATTCGAGTAGCCTTGAATGTCCTAATGTGTTCGTAGTCTTGAATGTTCTGATATGTCTGAAAGATGTAATCCAGAATATCTTTGAATAAATTCACATAAATCCCAAAGTCAATTATTAATCCAATATGAGAATGAGCACTTTTGGTAATTCCAATGAATATTTCAAATAAATAATTCCTCTCTCTGAATTTTCACAACACAACTATAAACATCTGATTATTAAAATGATTCTTCATAGACTGACCATTTGAACAAGAATAGAAATATTGTCCACTAAAATCTCTATATATAAACATAAGTCACGTGACAGAATGTTCTAGAATATGAGTAACTCTAATGGAAAATTTCCTCTGCGTACGTGACTTTTCTCACATAAGATACTTAGAATTCCAATCTAAGTACTAAATGCTATGTAAACAAGTCTGACCTTGAACTAAAATGCAGTAAATATGTTGTTTACAAAATGACTAAAGTACAACTTACCTCATAGATACATATTATAAATTCAATATACATTACAATATATATATATATATATATATATATATATATATATATATATATATATATATATATATATATATATATATATATATATACATTAGTTTCATGTTTAATCTTGTATTCCATTTGTTATCTCTTGGTGAGTTCTGTTTTAAAGCTGCTATTTTTTTATGTCAATAACTTCAAGCAGGAGTTTTTCCATATCCAGTTACCTCTCATGTTGTACTAAAAATAATCTCTAAACAACCTCTTCTCCATCTGTAACTATATCACAGGAAGTGAAAATAGCTTTAGTATTTATCTATTAAATGTTCTTTTTCTCAAACTTGTTCATTTAGTGGTTTATTTGTTTTAAATATTTGCACTTATATTTCCGCAGAGGCTTTAATAGAGCATTCTTAATAACACTCTCATTAACAGTCATGTCTTACAAAAACTAGGCTAATTTAGGCAGTTCGAAAACAACAAACAAGAGAAGACAATGCTTTATTCCACTAGGTTATAAAGTTAACAACATATGAGGTATATAAGAAAAAGAACATGAATATAGCGTGAGATATCATAACATAATGCTTAACAGGGATTCCAAAATTCGGACGACATAATCTAAGAACCTGCAAATAGTTTTCAAGAGTCGTATGTTACCTGTATTCATTAACTGATTGTGTTTATACACGTTGGTCCTGGAATTGCAAAAATGAGGTATACATTTTTGTCTTTCATCATGAAAATAAGAACATATCAGAAGATAGTGATATTCATCACCTACTTCTTGCGACTGAAAGAGTGTACGAAATCTTTCATTATAGAAAACATTAGCGCATCTATCAGTTTCATAAGGAAACCTATAATTTGCAGATTTAAACTTAATTAAACTTTTTGATATATTTTGTGGTAATGAGATATAGCTTTATTCTAAATCCAAGCTAGATTTAAATAACCTGTAATTAAGACCTTTTGATGACGTATTGATGTTAGCCGCACAAACTTGTCTGTATTGATCTTTTAGTTGTAGTTCTACAGATTATGTTAACCATTTAACTCACACAAAACTTTGATTTCTCCATAGGTAGCTAAACCCAAATCATCTAATATAGATTTTACTTCTAGTATCCATTTATTGTCATAGGAATTATCACAAAAATATTTGTATAAGAGAGAATACATATGATAAGACATCGTTTCTTCATAACCACTAACTAATCGAGCCCAATAGTCTATACTGCTAGTTTTAATGCTAATAACAAAGGGGAATCAACCAAATTCACCGTATACCATATATATATAGGGGTCCGTTTAAAAAATAAATAAATCAGTGTACTTCTGAGGAAAGAAACATATCATTTATTTTCAACTATATCTTATTCTGCTTGGTATTATTTAAGTCCTGGCTTGTCGTGGGATGCTTCACTTAAGTTGTCAAGAATGAAGTTGGAATTGTTCACTGACATGAACATGTTTCATTTTGTTGAAAAAGGAATTCGTGGCGGAATCTCTGTCATTACAAATCGACGTTCTCTGGCCAAGTATCTGCCAAATTATGATTCTGTGCAAGAGACAAAGCATATCATTTATCTGGAGTCCAATAATGTTTATCACTATACTATGTCGCAAAAGTTGCCTGTGGGTGATTTCTCGTGGTTAAATCAAAACAATTTTGCAGACCGATTGTTGCACAATGATGATGACACTGGATACATTTTAGAAGTGGATCTCGCCTATCCTGATAGCTTACATGACTTGCATGATGATTATCCGTTAGCACCAGAAAAAGATAACAGTGGATGACACCATGCTAAGTCCTCATATTCTATCGCTCAAAGAAAAACCAGGCGTTGGCAATTTCAGTGTTCCAAAATTGCTTCAAATCTGATGGATAAAACGCGCTATGTGATTCATTACAGAAATCTTAAACAATGTCTAGACTTGGGTTTGCAGCTCATTAGAATACATCGTGTATTAAAATTTAAACAAGAAGTCTGGTTAAAAACTTATATCGACTTTAAAACAGAAAAAAAGAACTGCGGCAACAAATGACTTCGAAAATGATTTCTTCAAGCTGGCGAATAATTCGGTCTTTGGTCGGACATTGGAAAATATTCCAACAAAATGAAAAAAAAAAAATTTTGTCAAAGCCCATTCTCAGACCGGGTGCTAACCTGCTGTTGTACGTTTCTGTTTTGCACCCGATCGCTAGTGTGAACGGCATCAGAATCTGTTTAACCTTCTTCTTGCACCTCTCCGGTTGTGTTCACATCGGAAAGTTAAGTCGTTACATCATCATACACATGCGTGCCCCCTAAATGCTTCAGGATTCCAGTTTGAACCCCAGCCTGCATGTCAAGACAGAGTGGCCAACCCCGTGAGACACCAGATCTGATGATGATGATCTTTGAATTAAAGACGTGTGCGGTCATTCCACCATGTACGTCTATTTACCCCCAGTGTGTGCGAAGCACGCAATGGGGGATTAAACTAAGCACACTTATTTACATAGCTGCAACCCACTCGACGATTTGATGCGTGTATGGACGCTATTTTCGCACCGCTCCATCGCTATATGGTTTTCCCACTTAGGGGGTTCAGTGAAAGAGCGATATAGAGGGGTGCGTATAGTTAATTTTGAATTTTGAATTTTCCTGTTCATAGGAATAAGACCACAACGTTTACATGATTACTTAGTTGGTTCATTGAGTCTGTCCAGGCGAGGCAAAGGCGGAAAAGGATGGCTGGCTGCGCCACCGCGTCCCACGAGGCTCCGCCTGGTCCAGGGTTATTTTGATGTTTTTCGATATTTTGGCCGAAAAAAAAATATTGTTAAGGTATCTAGTATTTGTTTATTGAAATCTTGGAAATTTTGAAATTTATCTTTGTACCATATGGCTGTGATTATTGGTTAGTGATGAAAAAATAAAATGGAGTTACCTAGTTGAAGTTTATAATTTATGCTGCGATTTTGTTGATTGACATTCGAGAGTTGCCACCTTGTGTAGCTGGGCTTGATGGTCCGGGATTTAGGATTTAGTAACCGCCTTGTGCAGTTTGGGCCTGACGGTCTGGACTTGGAACGACCTTATACTATGATATTTATATTTACTATACTATGTTTCTTAGTTAATGATGTAGGCAAATTTGCATGCTTGTGTGTACCTAAAAATAGATTGCAGTCAAGGGAAATAACTCGTGTTTCATACTTTGTATACTGTTCCACTAAATGAAATCATGTACAGGAATGACTATGTGAATTACAAATTCTTTTTATATCTGGCTACATAAAACTTAAATATTTGAAAAGTAGATGCTCTTTTCTCTCTCTCTTTCATTCATGCACTAAATAACTCTCTCTCTCTCTCTCTCTCTCTCTCTATATATATATATATATATATATATATATATATATATATATATATATATATATACACACACACACACACAGAGTAAAGCTTGTTTATAACATTTCACAGGGGACTTTAACATTATAACAGAGAAGACTTATTTCCTAATATATCGTTAATTTTCAAAATGTTTATGTAGTTGTCCATGTCGATGACGTTGAACATACATGCAGTAAACAATTTACACTGGTAAGATTACTGTCAAAACTAGTATGTAATGGTAATAAAATTTTCAAACAACGTACATTTGTATAAATACATGTTATCATGAGAAGAAAAAAATGATAAACCAGCAAATTTTACATCAGATTAAAGTGTCACACATACATGTACATATACCAGCCAGTGAATCATAAAAAGTACTTTTAGATGAAAGCGTCTTTGTTCAATAACTTAACAACTAGTAAAGTAGTCCTATGTTTATTTGGATGGAAAGAAATTGTCAATAGTTGGGCCTTTGTTTCTTTTACTGGTTATGAATAATGTGATTATTACGCTCTTGTCACCATGTGCCTTGTTATTTAAACAACCGCCACTGTTTATATGGCTTCAGCGCATCAGGTGATAAAAACATAACTGCACTCATTTTCTCTGGCGGACCACACAAATCAAACGCTATTACCAATTAAATGTTGTAACAAAGGAATTTTATAACAAAACCTTTGAATTACATAATAATTAGGAATTTGGCCAGGGAAATTAAACTCAAATGTTCTAAGAGAGAAACGTTGTATCCAACAAAGTAATACAAAATCTTTGCTTGATATATATTCAATGTACAACACTACTTGCAAACTAATGACACTGCAGTCGGTACAAATATGGCCCCCTTGTATGCAAATATTATCATAGGAGAAGTGAAAGGCAAACTCATAGCCTCAGTGTCGTACATACCAACTCCAAAGGCTAGGTTCATTGACTACAATGAAATGAACTGTCACCATGGAAGAGAAAAGCTGGACGATTTTATGAACAATGCAAACAGATTCCATCATTTAATCAAGTTCATAACAGAAATATCAAATACAGACTGTGCTTTTGGACACAACAACAAAAATCATTAAACAAACTCCAAACGGTAGTATACTCCAAACCAACAGACAAACATCAATACTTTCTCCCATCCAGCTGCCATTGAAAACATTCCATTTAGCCAGACATTAAGAGCGAGAATGATCTGCTCCGATGAAGAGGCATTAAAAAAGACCAAAAGAATTGTCTCCATGTCTAGTCAAGTGGAACTATGACAGAAAAGTTGTAGATTATGCCATAGAAAAGGCGACAATGAAAAATTGGGACGATCTTTAACAGTACAAAACAAGGGAAAATATTGAAAAGATGCCATTCGTTCTTACTTTCCATCCAGATTGCCCTCCAGTAGGCAAATCACCGAGAAACAATGGTCTAGCACTGTCTGAGTCATCCGAATCCGAATCCCTCACTTTTTTTCTTCAAATATAAACCAGTCATAGCATATCACAGACAAAATATATCAGAGACATTCTCGTCATAGAAAAATGAAAACCACTCACAAACCAAACTACGAATATATCCCCTAAACCATGTGGAGATAAAAGATGCAAGACATGCCAAAACGTGATCAAAGCCAGCAATTTATCCAGTATAGTAATGGGCTAAACTCAGTATTTATAGCAGTACCATCACATGTAAAACACAAAGTATGATATATTTAATAACATGCAAAATTTGTTTAATCTAGACTTATGTGCGGGAGACCGAAATACTATAATGGAAGATGAATCTACATAGAGTCGACTGACAAACCAGACATTTTCTAAAAGCCCCACTGAAGAACACTTTTTTTCCTCTCACAACCATATCAATGACATTATACTGACTGGACACGTCAACAACCAAAACTGGAACCTCAAAACCTGAAGAGCAAAGGAAACTTATTGGAATCACTGCCTCAGAACTCTCAGACCACGCATTTGGAATAAAGAAGAAAAGAATATCGTTTCCCTTCTCATGCTTACATTTGTTGGAAGGGTTTAGCTTCCTAGGTTTTGGTACAATTTTTGATTTTTACAGTTTGAGAACTTTACTTTTACTTGGCACCATGTAGTTATTATTGTAATGAAGTGCCGTTCAACGCTAATACGTACCTAAATATCATGCCATTCTTAATTTTGGAAGCACGCTATCTTTTTTCTGTGGATTATAACTATACAAAGTTTGGGTAGCCATATATTGGCATTATTGCTGTAAACGTGCTACATTTTCTTTGTTTCAGGCAGTTACATGAGCCACCTGCTGACAAGTTAAACACAAACTAGTCTTCTTTCCAAAGTTAAAAACCTGATTTGCCACAGTGTAAATAGTTAAAAGTGTATATTTTTCAGCTTTTTTGGATATATTAGTATTAGATTCTTTGATTTTGGTTTCACCATAACAAAGCAGTATATACGTATTTTGTTTACATTTCTGTGTTTGTAATTTTGTAATTCTAATTTGTGTTGACCATCTTGTTCAAGGGATACAGAGATCTCGAAAGTGCTTGGCCAGTTCCTCTGACATCATGCTTTGCTATGTTTGTTTCACACACACACACACACACACACACACACACACACACACACACACACACACACACACATACTGTATATATATATATATATATATATATATATATATATATATATATATATATATATATATATATATATATATTAGAGTTGGGTACCACCACAAATTTTGTACCACGGTGCACTGGTATTTCTTAACATACCTCGATACATACCACAGTATACTGCAATGATATCAGGGACCAACAATTTAATTTTCTGGGGTAGATGCCTGGGATTTTTGTTTTTTAATTTTCGGCTCTCAAATAGCTGGAAAATATCTTTCTCTGATTTATAGCAAAATAACATCATATTATATCCATATTATTAGAAGAAAAAAAAAATCTTGAGATAAGGAAAAATAAAATATATTGGCTAGAAAAAAAATTGCATCCTCCACCCCCCCCCCCCCCACCCCCCGAATTAAATGGTCAGTACCTTATAGTAGAAGAATTTGACATGTGTATTTTAATTGTTGTATAAGTTATCATTTAAAAACTGTAACTAAAGTAGGTTGACTAAGCTTACACTATAGCCGACACCTCGTAAAAGATATTGTGCTAATATTAGAGAGCTTGTTGATAACATAGGAAGTATTGACACTATAGCATATAATTTACTAGCTACACCATTGATATAATAGGCGGGGAAACTTTCAGTGGGATGTCAATACCCAGGCAAGATATTTACCAGAGAAGGCCAGTAAACATAAAAAACAAAACTGACTCAACAAACGAGAAAATATTTAGTGGACAAGAGAAATTACGTAAAATTAAAAGAGAAAACTGCTCTACTGAAAATCTTATGACGATTATTGGTCCTACAAAGGAATACATGTACTTAACGCATTAACATATGTTAGTAAATTACTATACAAGAAAATGACATTTTTTTTTCTTTTTGTAAACTGAAATTTTTCCAAAGGTAGGAGATGGCCCAATTATCTTTCACAACCCATTGGGCCGCCACGTTGGTACAAGTGACACATGTCAAACATGGGATTAAAGATTCATGACTATAATTATATTGTAATATTTGAAATTAATTTGTGACAAATATAACTATTTTGTAAAAACATTAATAAATTTTGGAATTATTTTGTTATGAAAAAAAAACAAAAAAATACACGCTTTTAATATCATTAAATTCGTAACAAGATTACTCATGAATTTCCGTACATTCCTTACTGACGGAAACTACCGAAATATGGGTACAGTGAAAAAGTACTGTAGTACGTACCACCGGATAAAAATACCGCGGTAAACTGATAATATCGCACACAATGATGGGAAATCTAGCCTACTTTATGCAGGTTTACTTCCCCTGCCGGTCTTAAAATGCCAGGTTGGAAGTCTAGGAGTTTTTAAACCCTTATATATATATATATATATATATATATATATATATATATATATATATATATATATATACTGGTTTGAGCAGTTCTTGCGAGACGTGGAAGATGAAGAACCTTTATATTTCTCCAACAAATCTTGAGACAGGGCCATAGATCTGTACCACAGATGAAAAAGGTAAAAGTGTTATTAACAGAGAGTCAGACAAGAGTTTTCTTGAAGATTTGAGTAGCCAATATCGATTTGTTGGTGGTGAGGAAATGTACATTGAAAAACAAAAATCAATGATTGCAAGCTTTTATTTGCACTAATTATTTGCCATTACAATTTCTGAGTTAGATGAAAAAGGTAAACAGATGAAAAAGGTAAAAGTGTTATTAACAGAGAGTCAGACAAGAGTTTTCTTGAAGATTTGAGTAGCCAATATCGATTTGTTGGTGGTGAGGAAATGTACATTGAAAAACAAAAATCAATGATTGCAAGCTTTTATTTGCACTAATTATTTGCCATTACAATTTCTGAGTTAGATTAGTCATAAAATCTAAACATAAACATTATCTAAAATGATTGGAAGAGCTACAGGCGCAAGACACAAATTACATGTACTTAGAAAATGTCGGGCATGATGCTGCTTCAGCAAAAATTGTATAATATAGAACAAAAAATGATTTTTTTTGTGTGCAAAGGCACATGTCAAAGAATGTAGATTTGTGTGTGTGTATATATATATATATACAGCGCAAGGGTATTTGGTGCCCTAGGCGAACCTTCAGCCTTGCGCCCCTCCCCCACAATTAACTTTCAAAAATGAATATTGTGCATTAGTATGAATACAAATTCTGCATCTGTTTTTCTCTTTCTATCTTTAGAAGCTTATTATCTTCTATTTTACGCTTTTTCTCTTTATTGTTTTATTCATTCAGTTTTTGCAATCTTTGCCTAGTGGTTAAATGTGATTTTTTTCTTAATACCATAAGAATATTTACATTATATTAATGAGTTGTCATTCCTTTAATCTACTTTAACATCTACAGAATCTGTAAAACAAAAGAATAAATTTTATGAATATTGATCTATAGAACAGTTAAATTTGTGGAGGTAATTCTTTGTGATCCTCATGTGTTAGTTGTGGTCTAGATGCGGTAAATGAAGTTCTGTTCTGTTTAGTTCTCTGCTTTGGGTTTTACTGCTCACTGTATTGTTCTTTTCTACATTTTTGAATTTTCTTAGTGTTTTCTGGAAATGACCTTAATATCTCTGAAATATCAAAAGCTGTTTTTAGAATGGAGATTTCCGTTCATTATTCCTACCTTTGCAGTGTTTTCTCCAAGCTGTACCTTTGCACCTTTTAGAACAGTAACATTTGAAAAGGTGGAGGTAGACATCTTCAAAATGTCATAAAAGGCACACAGGAAGTAATCATCTATATCATTTGCAAGCTTGTGCTGTTTGCTGACATTCGGGCAAGTCATCAGAGTCGTCAAGATGCTTGATTATAACACTTGAATCATGAGGCAAGATTTCTATTAGAGGACGCTAGAGCTTCCTCTTTATTTGATTGTTGTTTCTTTTTTACACATGGGTATTATGGGGCTGTTTTTATTTCATGAAGAAAAAGAGTACTTCCTTATTAGACTGTCTTTCTCACCACCATGAAGAAATGCGTACCATAAAAGTATAAAATGGTGTACCATTCATGTACGATGTAAATAGAATGGTGTGCCAAACAATTTTGGACTCTCTCACTCACACTTAAATGCAAGGTAAAATTATGTTATAACAGCAGATTAGTATACCCGTCTGTCAAGAAGTAAAAAAAAAAACATTGTACATGACAAGAATACATTTTTATCGATGATATCGTATCCCTTTTCCGCTTCCTGTGCATACATAGTGGGGTGGGTGTATCAATGGAAACATAGAAAGCAGCAGTTTAAAACGATATGCATACTCTAACAGGAAACTAACAATAATTTGCTTCAAATAGATTGATTGTATTTGCTCCATGGACATTCTTTTTATCCCGACAGGGATTTTATAGTGTCTGTGCAAATACATTGGATACTTTATAGGGTCTGCTCAAAATAGACTTGAGAAAATTCTAATTATTAGTGTTAGCGGGGTTGACACATCAAGGAGCAACGTTTTATATATTTTGATAAATTTTACTTCAAATTATTTTTGTCCAATTCAGAATGTCAAAAATTATGAAATTAGGATTGCATTCATTGTAAAAAGGCCAACAATCACGTTGAAAGGTCAAGCTAACATGTACATAGAGGTTTTCTCGTTTAAAAATAGTTCATGACTACGAGTTATATGGTCACATGACGCCTCAGTGTGTTGTCTGAAACACAAATAGCAGGTTGACCTCAAGATGCTTTCACGTTCTTTCTGTGGTAATAAAAGACTATTTACTGATGTCACAGATGGGATGAAATCATTTTAATGCACAGTAATGTATACTCCAAAAAGTAACGCAGATTGATCCACAATTTTAGAGAGAATGTTATAGCCTAAACTTTCACTCCGTAACACACTGAATGATTGCCATGATCCCATTATGCAATAAATGACTTTCTTTCTCTTTCTCCTAATGCAGTTAGATATATACAGCGATCATAATTGCTTTGGCAAAGGACATCAGCCACTCTTTATTGTTTGTAGCTCAGTTTTCGAGACACTGCTGCGTGCATGATCATGCAGTTTCATGTGTGTATTTACATTTATCACTTATCTTAACACAGATAAAAAGTATATTATGGTTATAACGCTCTTCTTTTCTTGTTAAACTGGCTATGTCAATATTTGGAATTATGCACTATTCAGTTGAAGTGGGCAAGACATCATTCAAAAAAGTTTCTGACTGGTTCATTTTTAGCACCAACCTTGAAATTTATATCGAGTTTATAAGTGTGAAAAAAGAAAAGAATGTTTAATTCGGTTTGAATTTATGTTTCATGAAACATTTCACTTGCGTCCTCTTTCTAAAGTACCAATTCTATTCTTGTCACTCAAGATTACCCACGTTTTGAAAGATCGCTAAGCAAGCTAATCGAAAGGAATTAAAGAATTACTGACTTTGTTATACTGGATATTTTGTCCAGTGACACTGATAACGACTGATGGTCTGACCCAAATGCAATTACCATGTATTTAGAAGCTATGAAAAATGAATGAACTGAACTTAATGCCGATGGCAATGGGGACATTGTTTCAGCATCTGATACCAGTACTGAGAGTGGTAACTCGGCCATTCAAGCATAAAGAATACATAAAGAAATATTGCTAACAATCTCAAATAAAGTGGTTGGCACAAAACTGACAAAACGAAAAATTATATGCATATACTGTCAAACCTGTCAATAGCGGACACCCATGGGAAAAGGCATTTCACCTGCCTTTACGAACAAGTTTTAAAGATATCGAACTAAAACTGTCATCGTGGCACAGAAGGCGACTTCCATTTCCGCTGCTGTGATAACATGACTACTTTTCCCACCATCCAGCAAACAAATTGCTTCAACCCTCTACCCTAATGATAAAAATTGCCTCACTTTCAAATTTGACAAATTGACACCTGTTAGTTACACTGTCAATGAGAAAAAGTATTGTTAGTACAAGCAAGATGTGAAATGTTTGCACATTGATTCTCATGATATTCCTTTAGCTAAACAATGCCTTCCTTATGAAGCAAGAATTTAGTCGCAAAGACTTTGTGATCAGTATAGATACGCGCCAGTGACTGCTTAAGGCAGGGAGAAACCACTGTTTAGTTGGAAAACACCTGGCTGCTGACCACGGAAGGCATGTGACCATTACGTACAGGACATTTATATAGGAAATTTTTCCGGGGGCAGATTAGAATGGCCATTGTGAACAGCTGACTTTGAGTAAAGGTGACTGTTAGGATAAGATTGACTATGTGTGTGTGTATATATATATATATATATATATATATATATATATATATATATATATATATATATATATATATATATATATATATATATATATATATATATATAAACTGTGCAGCAATTTGAAATAAAACAGCCTATGATGGAGTTTACTGTTGGTACTAAGTTATTCCAATTATAATCTGCAGACATTTTTATCTTGATTACGAACATGAGAAATAATTTCAAAATAAATTGGCATGAATGAGAAATACTACTATGCAAATAATGCAGTATATTAAATGAAAAATAAATATTCATAAATTTCGTGATGTAAGAAGCAAGTAATATTCACAGTAAATGATGACATAATATGCAGTATCCCCTTAAAGTGAGGTTTCCATAAATTTGACCCACAGGGCCCTAAGGGCCATTTTCTTGAAAAGCTGAAGAAAACACTGCCGTTGAATATCCAAACTGTGATTAACACTATGATGTATTGAAAATTTGTGTATTTTTTAATTGCAGATACTGCTTGTTAAACACGACTAATGAGAACGTTTCATATTAAGGTTCCATCGAAAGTGGACAAAAACTAAACTTTCTAATTAGATAAGTGATCATTGATGACATTTTTTGGTTTCTCAGTCTTTCTCTCAGTTCATTAATTTGTAACGTAGAATTTTTATATTGAAATTTGATTCATAATGAACAAATATGGATATTTCTTTTGCTTTCAACGTACACATTACATTACAAAAATTATATATAATCTCAACAATGCAACTGTGTTGATGAGCACATTTTGCACCATTGTACATGTATGCTGGCAATTCATACCATATCCTGGATTTATGACCTTAATCTACGTACTCATAAAAGCAAGCTCCCACTGACTCATCCAAGGTTCAAAATAAGTTACAATACAGACCACAACAGAACTTCATTGATTTGATGTATGCAAAAGCACATAGTCAATACAATACATAATGCATATACAATAAATTGTTGCATAAATGAATAAATAAATGAACGAATAATTTCATTAGAAAATTGGGGGGGGGGAGAACAAGAGAGCGAGAGATGATAATCTAAGTTGAACTGCATTATACACATAATTACCTCGTTTTTCTTACAGTTGTTGAATCTTCATTTTTAAATAATATAACTATGTTCCGTTACAAAGACATTTCTAAAACAAGAGTTCTGCAGTCTGATAGGATAAACCCCAAGCTTTTCCCATTTAGTAGGATTATCACTGTTCTACTCGGGTATAGAATTGCCCTGTCACTATACATCATCACATTTCCAGCCCTACCCACCCTGGGAAGGGGTGGGGTGGGGTGATAACAAGTGAACAAAGTCATCCAGTATATTTAGAATAGGTATGACTTCCAGTCATAACCAAATGTTTGAAGCTTCTACCTTAAATGATAAATGAAGATGGTTGATGCATGATTGATGGAATAAACCACGCACACACTGATGACATAATTTAATGTTTTCTTCAAAACCTTGAAAAAAAAGATGGAAAGGGATAGTAATATTACTAAGTGCACATTCTGATAAATTGTTGAGACAATAAATCCATCGTATGAATAGGTTTTGTCACAAAGCAGACATTTTTGGCGAATTATCATCGCCTGAATTAAGCAAATAACTCGTCTTGCAAAGTCACCTTTTCAAACCCCATTATATGACTAATTGCTGAAATTCACCTCTAGTAAGCATCAACTTGCCATTAGAAACAAATGAATCACTTTCAAGATTTGGCTGTTTAAGACAGGTTTAAGTGTCGTTGCTTTTTCTGATATGTGAAGTGAATATATGTAGAGTGTTTGGATAATGACAACTTATTAATAGTTATTACTCACAAATATTGGTACGCAAAGCAAATAAATTAGTGTTAGCAACTTTCAAAACCGGTACATTGCATTGTAGTCTGTTAAATGGCCAAGTGTGGTCAATAGGCTGTCAGTATCAACTGCATACAAGTGTAACATCAGTGATGAAAATGCTGACTGTAGTAAAATGCAGTTTGTATAGCCATCTTATCTGTAATAAAACGTTGTTATCTGTATAAAGTTATGTGTCAAGGTCTAAACGTTATCAATATGTAGAATGAGAACCTTTTCCTGAAGATGTAGTAACAACTGGGAGTTATCAAGGGTGTTATGAAAATACTAGCTATGATAAAGCCATTGATGGGTTTATCCAAAAAAAACTGCTGAAGACTGTGTACCTTTGAATATTAAATAGAACTATTTTAATGAAACTAACCACAGATCTACCAAATATTTACAGAGATGCCAGTCATCCAATTTTACTCAGATATATTCTTGATATATATGACTTTGATTCCTAAAAAGGAGTTTGTATGGTGAGTACAATTTCAGGGTTAAATATAGAGTGCATTGCTGCACCATTTGTACAATAAAAAAGTCACTGGCCCCTTAGAAAATTTCTTGAACATGCCACAACTTAATTTTTTGTTTTTTACAGTACAGATAATTAACACATCCGTATTCGAACATACTTATCAAAATACTAAGTGATTGAAGTGTGATAATTGGCACAAACAAGTTGCCTAGTAACTATGGTATGGTTCTGAGAATTTCCATCACTTTCGCTTTTACTTGGCAGGTGGACCTATAATATAGAGGATCAGTAATCCAAAATGAAAAAAAGGCAAACACACATCACTGATTTGCTCTGCCCTTAGTTGGCAAGATCATCTAGCTATTTGCTTGAAGATGATAATGCTGGTAACACAACGAATTTTGAACAGACCCCTTACACTGATCATGAACCAGTTTGAACTGAATCTGCTGAACTTCAGTTAAAATCTTTTGAGAAAATATTCCAACATGAATGTATTTTTTTGGTAATACTTATACTTGTGACAAGTGTGACAAATTTCCCTATATTTAATTACCTGAAAGAAATTAAAACAATGATAAATTATTTATCGTAGAAGATAAATTGTAATTCATTACTGTCATCAACAATAAGTTCTTCATTTTGGACTATAAAATAATTTGGACTCATTCTTATTCTATGTACAAAATAATACTGTATTCTGCTACTAGATGAATTATTTTATATTTTAAGCATAATTTTGTGGTACATTTATTATCTAATCTTCATGTAACTACTAACTGAGTGGTTAAAAAGTACTGGTCCATGTCAAATCATTAGTGGACCCTTTTGAAACTCTTGAGGGCCCAGTAATCCTATCAAGTGTAATCCCAGATTGAACCATGCAATTTGATGAACATGTTGAGTACGGATGGTGGGCTATTTCTTCTCAAGTCTCAATTATGACTTTCAACTCCACCCACCCATCCAATGGTCCTAATTAGGTATTGTAGATGCTCTTAATACAGATAGCAATAATTGATATAGATAACTACTATGTGAAATAGCTACCTCTAAAAAGTACAATATATGTTTCAACCATATATAATGACGATACATAGAATTTCTAAAAATACAACATGTGTGAAATAATATTGTTCAATATTCCATATGATTTTGTCATTTTGAATGAAAACATCACCTCAAACAAGCTGATCAGTATGTTAAGGATTGGTCATATGGTTTGGAAAGCACATGTAAGGCGCTATGCAGTATGGGGGCTACGGATTAAATTCGTGTATAAATTCAGCTAGGTCTGCGATTGCCTTCTTGTTCACGTCACTCTTGTATATCCCCATCCCAGCCTTGAAGTCTATGTCAATAATGGGACCCATTTGACTATACTCATTCCTCAGAATCTGATCACTGCTCTCATAGGGTAGGGATATGTCTTCGTAACGAACTATCAAAACAGCAACATTAGGACGGGCTGTAAAAAAAGCACTACAATATTATATTTAAAAATCAATTTTATGGTTATTTGAACATCAATAATACCCATACTGATTTACGTACTTTAGTAGGTACTGAGGGACAGCACAAAGAATTCAAGATGGATATTTCACTCATTTTAACCCTATATACCTTGATGAAGTAAAAAGAAAATGTTATGGGTGTTTCATCTTTAACAAATAACTCGTGTTTCTTAAAAATATACAATATCTTTAAATTTACAAAAAATAGGACTCAGACAAGTATTAAATAAAGGGTTGAAGTAAGCTGCACTAGTGAACAGGATGACACCGGTCTAAAAAAGAAAGAGACGAGTTTAGTTATAGCATCAGAATAATTTGTTGATGAATATGAATACTCAATGTACCTTGTCCTTTATATCTGGATTTTTGGAACATTTTCTATTCTTATACTGCAATTTACTCCTCATGCCTAAAAAAGTGGTTGAAAGATATAAACAAAGATTCACCATCACCAGAAATGTACGGAACGTCACAAAATTAAATTAGACAAGAGTCCCTTGAAGGGAATGACACTCTACTGGGCGAAACAAATTTCCAGGAATTCAAGATAAGACCCTGTCTTCCTTTTAACTGCTGAGCGTTGAAACCATCTCTGTTATTCAGCGATAAACAAATTTTCAAATTAACTGCTGTGGTGGACATATTGTATGTCATATTGGCAGCATTTTCATTTAGGACAAAAATACATAATTAGAAGTCTTTTGGTGAAAAACCCATGTCATAATGATCATTCATTCAGGGGGAGTAGTGACAACAAGATTTTCATGACATTTTTATTTAGGACCGACTAGGTATCAAAAGTCTATTGGTCAAAACCCCATGTTGATATAACCATCCATTTGGGGGGTTGGAGAGTAGAGATACATTTTTTTTCAATATAGCCACAATGGTCGCTATATTGAGGGTTAGTCATTTTCATTTAGGACCAAGTGGATACCATAAGAACTCTTCTGATGAAAACCGTATGTCAAAATGACCTTCCCTTTAAAAGGAGTAGCTAAAACAAGATTTTCAAGATAGCAACATACTGGACGTCAGATCAGCACCATTTTAATTTAAGATCAATGAAACATTATAAGAAGTCTTTTAGTAAAAATCCCAGGATGATATGACCATTCATTCAGAAGAAGTAGTGATAACAAGATTTTCAAGCTGGCCACTGTGGCAGACATATTAGATCCCAGATCAGCACCATTTTCATTTAGGACCAAGGTAGACATCATAAGAAGTCTTTTGGTGCAATCCCCATTTCAATATGACTCTCCTTTCAGGAGTAGCGATAAAAAAATTCTAAATTGCTGCTGTGACGGCCATATTGGACCTCAAATCGGCAGCATTTTCATTTAGGGCCAAGTAATCATCATAAGAAGTCTTTTAGTGAAAACCTCATGTTGATATGACCATCCATTGAGCAGGAGTAGCGATAACAAGATTTTCAAGATGGCCACTGTGTGCCATATTGGATGTCGGATCGGCACTGTGTTTATTTAAGACCAACTGGAAACCATAAGAAGTTTTTTGGTGAAAACCCCACATCAATATAATTTTCTGTTGAGGAGGAGTTGCGATAAGATTTTTTCAAGATGGCTGTCATGGCGGCCATACTGGACTTCAGATCAGCACTATGTTTATTTAAGATCAACTAGACATCAAAAGAAATCTCTGTGTGAAAACTCCATGTTGATATGATCATCCATGTATGAGTAGTGATACGATTTTCAAGATGGCCACTGTGGAGGCCATATTGAACCCCAGATCAGCACCATTTTCATTTAGACAAACTAGACATGATAAGAAGTCTTTTAGTGAAAACTCCATGTTGATATGACCATGCATTCAGGAGGAGTAGCGATAACAAGATTTTCAAAATGGCTGCTGTGGCAGCCATATTAGACCTCAGATCGAAACCATTTTCATTTATGACCAACTAGACATTATAAAAAGTCTTTTAGTGAAAACCCCATGTTGATATGACCATCCATTCAGAGTAGTAGCAATAACAAGATTTTCAAGATGGCTGCTGTGATGGCCATATTGGATGTCAGAGCGGGACCATTTTCATTTAGGCCCAACTAGATATCATAAGAAGTCTTTTAGTGAAAACCACCTGCTGATATGATCATCCATTCAGGTGGAGTAGCAATAACAAGATTTTGAAGAGGGAAACCGTGGCAGCCATATTGGATGTGCAAGCAGCACTATTTTCATTTAGGACCAACTAGACCATGGGATAAATGTGTGTGTAAAGTTTCATGGCAATCCTCCACGTAATTTAGGAGGAGTAGCGATAACAAAACTTGTGCAAATGGATCGTCCCATATTCTTGTCCATGACCAATAAAGCTAAAAATGTGCAGCAAACATGATGTCAGATGAATGCCTTGCCCAGAATATTGACCCAGTGGAAAAGCTATAACCTTTTTTCAAATGAACAGTGCAGTTCCAAGATGGTTCATTTGTGTCCCTCACCACTATGGCCTGTGGACATACAAATGGTTAGCATGCATTTGTCGGTCTGTGCACAAGCTTGTGACCACTCCAGTAAAACCATTTTTATTTCATTTAAACTAAATTTGCAATGAGGCTTCATCTTAGCAAAAGCTCATACGAGTTCAATAATGAAGACGTTTGACCTTTATTTCTTAGAGTTTCTACCCTTGTTCAACATCAAATAAGCATCAGTATGGACTGTGGACACTCTAGCGTTCACTCTTTTGTATTTGATTTCAATGAAATTCACCGTCAAGCTGCATGATGAACATATTTGTGTATTTTTTACTGAACTTTCAACTTAGAATAAGCGTCTGAATGGCTAGTAAACACTAGCATTCCCATTCATTTCGCCAACCAGGTTTGCAGTGTATATTAATCTCAGCAAGGTCTTGAATGGATATGTTGATGACCAGACTTTAACCATATATTACAGAGTTATAGCCTCTGATTGAACTGGAACTGGCATTCCACTGGCATGGGGACACTCTAGAATTCACATATTTTATTTGATTTCCAACAAATTTGCTGTGAAGTTTTATCTTAACAAGGTCATACATGATTTCATTGAAGATTACAGTTTCATGATATTTTACAGAGTTTTCGCCTTTGAACGACTTCGAATAGGCATTCAACTAGCTTGATAACACTTCATTTCACATTTTCTTGTTTGATTTCAGCCACATTACACACAAAAAAATTTCTCTCATCAGATTTTGGTCATATTTTACATAGTCATGACCCTTGATTGATTTAGAATATCCTGATGGCTTTTGAAAACAAATGCTTCAATCATATAATATATTATGAGCAAGGTCATAGTTGACATGAATTTCAGGAATGATTTGGACTATATATTACAAAGTTACTGCCTATGACTGGCACACCTCACTTTCATAATAAACTCAGTTTCTAGTACTCCAGCTTTTTAGCGGCAGGTGACTCTGGACTACTGCTGTGTTAGTGCCAGTTTCTTACATTAATTATCCAAAGTAAGTAAAACTGCATTTGCTGAAATCTGAATCTTTTTGCGACATTTCTTTATTTCCTTAAAACGGTAAAAAAAAAGGTATGAATTTTGTTGCTACAGTTTATTTGATACAAGCACTAAACTCAAGTAAGCGAGGAAACAGAAAAACTGGACTACTTGTACATAATAGATGGCAAATGTAATTTGTGTCTTGCATTGGATAAAATGATGAATGAAAATCCATGTGTTGCACTTGCATCAGGTGTGTTACATAAGTGTCTATACACTGCTACAAACTTACATTGGATCCTTCAAATTGCGTCGCTGACGTCTGGACCAAGACGAGAAGCACGGAGACAAATAACTATCAGTGGCAAATTTATATCGATATCGAAGTCTGGTTGTAATATTCTCTCTTTCAGTTCGATGCTAAATTTAGACAGCTTAATGCTCAGCAACTCAACAAGTTTTTCCCTGATGGATGGTACAACATTAGCTTGTTGTCGACAGTATAGCTGGACAGTCACTGGTTTGTGAAAGAAAAAAGAACAAATTGTATAACTTCACCTAAAATATGCATATAAATAAAGCCTACAGAGTGTCCACAAGCAGTTATTGATGGATGCATGATGCACAATACATGATACACAACACACAACAAACTCCGAGCCATGTCATGAACTCATGTGGCCTTCTGCCGAGTGGGCTAAAAAGGGAGAAAATTAAGTAAGTTTTGGGAGAACAGAAGATATTTTTTTAAGCATACCCATTTTACATGCATATGACTAATTAACAGCCTTCGCTTTAGCAATACACATTTTGGATGTATACAAATCCCAAGAGCCAACTCCTCTGTATGCAAGTTTTTTTTGTCTGTGAAATTCTCGTTTATCAATCACGTAGTGTGCGAGTTATCAAACAAACTTCAAGTGATTGTAATGTGATTAGGTGAAGCCGCATATATAAGAACTTACCACAAAGGAGATTAAGACACCTGTTAATCTACTGTCAGTGCCTAGTGATCCTTTTGATCAAAAGACTAATTACATGCGTGTGTGCTTTGACACCTCTCTTTGATAAGCTTCACTCAGCACAGTTTTAATCCATCATATTATAAATCCTTACGTGGTGTTAGGAACACTTGCATTTTATCGTATACGGTATTTAGAAAAATAGTGCCAAACTTCTGGGACTTGTTTTGTTAATCGGAGGAATACGAGCTGCCGTGATAATCGTGATAAATTATCATAAATCAGCTGTTTTCGGTGTCATGTACAGATATACTTTCGTTTTTCCTGTGGCAACTTTACATAATTTCTTTCGCGTCAAGCGCAAATCTACAGAAGTAGTTGAGGGGGGTAACTGAGGGACAAAAAAAAATTGGGGGCGGTATGGGGACAAAATTTATAGGGGTGTGGGGCGGTATGGGGACAAATGGCGGCGTGAAAAGTTTTATAGGGACGTGGGCCGTTATGGGGACAAAGATGGCGAAGAGGTCTCTCTGGGTATACCGTAATGTAGTGACGAAGACAACAACGTTTACTACCATCAAAACGGGGTGGAGGGGTGGGGAGGTGTTTTGATAGTAGTAGACGTTGTTGTCTTCGTCACTACATTACGGTGGGGGAAGGGGAATAGAATTAATCTTTCTTGATAAAAGGGTGGTCCTGTTGTATGCCTCCCAAATATTTAAGATAGGTTATGTTTTGCTGCACACGCCTTGCGGCTACAAACAATGTTACAACATTTCCCAAAACCGAAGACGGGAGAACAGTAAAAACACGTCTTGTTTTATCGACAGTCTGAAATGGACTGACTGAAAATACATTGTTACAGTTTTACTGAACGCATGTTTTGGGCTCAAGAATGAGAGTGTAGAATAGGACGGGTTATAGAGTGCAGAATTAGATGGGTCATACTCGAGGCATTCTTACACCGTAAAGCTATGTGCTTGTTTTGTTGTTTTTTTTGTTTGGTTTCCTTCTGAAAACGGTAGATCTAGAATTTTTTTTTTCGTGACACATTGCAGTGCCAAAATAGGAACAAAGCTAAGATACCTGACATGCACAAGAACAACTAAACTCAAGATTTTATATAATCCAACGATTGACCTATGAAAGAAAAATCTTTGTACAATTTTTAATGGGTGCAAGTTTTTGAAAAATTTACAACACTAACGTCACATTTTACATAATCATTGTGACTACTGCCAACATTTGTGGAGAGGCATCTTAAAAACGGGAACAGATACCATGATCATTTCAATCGAAATCATTGTATAAGAAACTTAGTGTGTGTTTGTGAAACAGAGAGAATTGACATTACGACGGAGAGAGAGAGAGAGAGAGAGAGAGAGAGAGAGAGAGAGAGAGAGAGAGAGAGAAAGAGAGAATATTTTATTCCTACTTTTAAAAATATCACGACACTTACCTTTTTTTATGGTATATTTTCCTTAAGAAATTTCAAAAACACACATTCCATTTTTAAAAAATCACATCGATAGGAAAAAAATCCTCTTTTTTCGGTAAAATATCACAAGATTGAATTGGAGACATAGTCTACTAAAATCCTTCTTTTGAAAACGTAGATGTAAAATTCTCACAAAATAATACATCCAAACGTTCTGTGATGTATTTTGACTTAAGGCTGATACACTTTCCATTGATCACAAATTATGGGGTTGTGCACAGAACATTAGATTATAATGGTCTAGACTAAAAGTAACACTAAACTTCCGAAATTGTACCGGACGTTAGCGGAGACTTAAAATAATCCTGAAAAAAAAAAAAAATGGAAAAAATTGGCTGACTAAAAAATAGTACTAAAATTTCGTAACTCATTTAAATTTTTTTGTTATTTTATATTCTTTTATATACAAACCCAAATAAACCCAAAACCCAAACCCAAACCTAACACACTATCCCAAATGCCTTGTGTGCTGCCTAAAAACCCCAAAAACCTGCTATCAGACGAAAGGGTATGACAAAGGGATGAAATCACGCCAACATACTATCCAACATATAAACCATCCATTTTTTTACTTTTTTAAAAAATTTTTATATATCAAACACAAAACTTACACACACTACACAACCATTTTTTTATTTTTTAAATTTTGTTTATATCAAAACAGACACCACAAATATACAATCCATTTTTAAAAAAAAATTTTTTTATTTGATTGACTGCAAAAGTTGTTGTTGTTGTTGTTGTTGTTGTCTTTGCTGCTGCTGCTGTTGGTGCTGTAGTCTATTTCTTTCCTCCCAATTTTAGATCGATAGAAAGAGAGGGAAAGTGGTTTTTTTTGGTTTGGTGGGTAAAAAACAAACCACACAACACCATTCAGATATATACATCAATAATAATAATTATATTTTATTCAATGTATATACATTATGTTACTCGTGGTAATAAAACAATTTCATATAAGTCCAATACAGTTCAATACACTTCCATATTTACCATTTCATTCTCTTATTGTTCTGACACTTCAGGAAGATTCTTGTCTACAATTCTCTCATAACTTTCTTCTGGACTCTCATTGATAAACTCCAACTTAATAAAATGTCCATTATCATCTCGAATCCACCGTTCTTTTTTACAAATCTTGTAAACTTTACTATGATCTAATCCAAAACACCTTGCCACATCACTAATGGAATCCATCCGACTATATAATCCTGAATTCAAGTCAGTTAATTTCACAGGTCTCACAAATCCTCCAATGACTTGACTCTTCTTCTCTGGCTCTTCCCATCTAGCTTGAAATCTTTTCTGGAACTTCTTCGAAAAGACCGATTTACAAATTCCAGTACAGCAATAGTAGACACTTGATGAAACACAATCAAAATATTCAGCAGCCTTTTCCATACTTTCAAATCTTCTTTCCTCTGTCTCACCAAAAAACTGGCACAACACACTTCTATCACTTCCAAAATTAATTCTCCTTCTTTCTTTATCATTCTTCACATGTTTATGCAAACATGTTCGTTCACTAGCAGTCATCACTTGAAGATTTTCTATTCTATCATCATCAAGTACATCATTGAGATGTACCACTTCACTCTGTCTTGGTAGATCCACTCCATTCACCGCTTCAAAGACAAATCTCCCTCGATTTGTTTGTTTATTCCTCTTTCCTTCCTTACCAGTAACCTTAATCTTTATCAATCCAAATGAATTCAAATTTCCTTTGACTTTCCTTCCATACTTCATATGATAGACATTACCAAGTATGTCAGCAGCATAATTATCATACACCTTATGAACATACTTATTCAGTTCAATTCCAGTATCTTGACTTTTATCTCGAGCGCAGTACTTTTCCATCTTCACAGTTTGAAAGTTCAATCACGACTAGTGATTCTGAGGGTAAGAAGGTCTATATATATATATATAGGTTCCCTGGGTGAAACTGAATCAGTTTCAAAGTAAACTTCAAGATGAAAAGATCACGCCGAAGCCATGAGAAACCAGAAGAAGAAGAAGAAGAAACAAAGAGGCCACGACGACTAAGACATTCCGTACCGCCTGAAAAACCGCTAGATGAACTACTAGCTCAAGTCCATGCTAGTGACTTCGAAGAGGAGATGAGTGAACCTGAAACCTTACCACCTTCTAATCCACCCAAAACAAAATCCACTACCAGAACCCCTGATCAAAAAACACTACCTAGTACTTTGGCTCCTCCTGAAAATTACTATCGGATTCGAGAGACGGAAAAAATAACTTCTCGAAAATTTAAAACTACAGCTTACACTCACACGGTTCACTTTAAAGACTTCAAGTCCAAAGTACCTCCCGAGAAAGCGGCGGGGTTCATTAGCGATTTGTGGGATTCTGTCTTAATGAACTTGAAACGACAATGTGGAGCCAAAGAAGACGATCGATTGAGACTAGCCATTCATCATGACAATTTGAAGAGTCCTGTTTGGATCGAGTTCAGCACCCCGGCAGAATTAACGCCAGACAAAGTCATGTCCAAAATAGAACATGTGCAACAATCCAACGACAAGTTTACCATCACCGATGGAAAGGCCACACTTTACTTGACTCACGTTTCCCCTCCTTGAGGAAGTGGACGAAGTCGGAAACCGTTACTGGTGGACGATATTCGAAGTACCAAACGCAGTGTCGTCCAAATCGACAATACTCAAGACCAGATGTGCTTTGCTCGGGCTATTGTGGTGGGACGAACATATGCCAACAAGAACGAGAGCAAAGAATGGAAAAGAGCCTGGAATAACATTCGACAGTCGGACAGAACCAAACAACGAAACAAAGCAGAACTCCTGTTGCAACAAGCAGGCATCCCTAACCAGCCAAGTGGTTAACTTTGAGGTTTTGAAAAATGCTTTGCTGTCTGGACAAGTGGAAGACTTTCGAGTGCACACGTTAGAACCTCACAAGATCGTACGGTTACCTAATCATCAAATTGTCACTCGTCCTTTACAAAAAGTGTACCAAATCGTGTACCAGAAGCGAGTGAGACTTCCAGACCACACCACTTTACATTACTGACACGCCGATCTGCAGTATAAAAAGGGCACCCCTTCCAAACCTAACCATTCATTGTGACTTTCAACGTTGACCGAGCAAGAAGAAGAAAAAAAAGATTAATTTTGTCATCCTCCCACCAAAGATGAATAAGAATACTCATGCCACCCACCCACCGAGGGAAAAATCTAGTGGTGTGAACTCCAAGTACCATTACGACTTGGAGTGCGATGCAGTGCCATGCGACGAGACGGATTCCGTAAGCGTTGACAGCATCGATTCACACGATCAGACGGATGCCGTACGCTTGGACATCGTCGATGCAGCACGTGTACCTCACCGTCCATCTAGAGATGCAGGACGACCTTTCTTCTTTATTGGGAAGAATGCTAAACGTACCTGTGAATGTCATAAAGAATTGACGATACCTGTGGCTTTGCCTGGTTATTCCAAGTATGATAATCGACTCGAGACGTTCAAAGACAAGTGGCCTAAATTTCTACTACAATCCACTACTGACAAAGCTTTAGCCAGATCTGGATTTATCTACTTGGGAGAAGGAGATAAAGTTCAATGTTTCAGTTGCGGTGTGAGACTTCACCAATGGGAGCCTACCGACTCAGCTTACATTGAACATGCCAGATGGTCTCCGCACTGTCAGTTCTTACCTTTAGTGGCCTCAGAAGAGTACGGGTACGATGAGCCAGATGCCAAGAAGAAGTAAAAAAACATGTCGGAGGATACTTTACAAGAATACATTTGTGGTTTACCTTTGGAGCTGCGAGAACGCATTTACCAGTATTTTGTCCCTAGTTTTAGAAGATCGCATTCGTGACTTGCCTTCGAAGTTGCGAGTACGCATTTACAAAGAGTTTGTCCAGATCCAAGTGAAACCCAAACTCAAAGTCATTCCTCGATTTGCACACTACCGTGACTTTCACCGTATCAGAAATCTGATTTTGAAGAAAAACTATCACGAGTATCGTGAAGAACACAAAAGAGAGTTACTTTACGTGTTCATTTTAATTGCATATTTTCTCACTAATTCACTTCTTCGTGTTCGTGTAAAGTTGTAAAATATGTTTTTTGTTGTGTTGGTTGATTGTTTTTTAAAAAAAAAAAAAAAAATAAACGTGTATGAAAATGTATAAAATGTCTTGGGTCTTTTGTCTTCTTCTCAAAAATCTTCTTACCTCAGACATGGCTACATCCTCCTCTTCTTCTGCCTCGTCTACCTCTTCTGTGGTTAAAGTGATTGACGAAAAGTTAGATCGTCAAAGTTGGAATGCTTTGTATTTGCGCCATCCATTTAACATGTTGATTGCTGGACCCAGTGGTTCAGGCAAAACCGAATTTGTCAAACGATTGATCGAACACAAAACTGATTTGTTTGATCGTCCACCTCAACGTACCGTGTGGTGTTACAAAGAGTGGCAACCGTCTTACACACTACTCCAAGAAAGTCAAGGAGAAACCATTTCCTTTGTGGATGGTATTCCTCACGAATACGATGGAATCGTGTCTGACGTGAGTCAAACTCATTTAGTTATTTTTGATGACATGTTAGGAGAAGACGAAGAAGAAATTAAACTCTGGTTTTCACGAAAAGGACACCATCGAAATGCTAGTATTGTCTACATTACACAAAATTTATTTCAACAAAGTAAAGCCCATCGAACCATCAGTTTGAATGCTCATTACGTGGTCTTGTTTAAAAGCCCCAGAGACAAATCTCAAGTACAAGTATTAGCCAAACAGTTAGGGGCTCCTTGGCTGAATTATGCGTACGACGATGCCACTCAAACCCCTCACGAGTATTTACTCATTGACTTAAAACCGACCACTCCTGACTATTTGAGATTTCGTGCCCAATTGTTTCACCCTTGGGGTGAAGAAGGTGGTCCTGTCATTTACACGTCCCCTTCAGCCCATTTTTAAAAAAAACTATAAAAACAACCTACTACGTCATTTCAGTCTCACACTCTTTTTGAGAGAAGATGACTTCCTTTCAATCTCATCCTTCGGCTAAATTGATTCGTGCCTTGTATGGCATCAGACGTGAAAAAAATGCACAAGTCCGTGCTCATTTGTTAGAAGCGAGTCTTAAAGAAGTGTTACGATGGTTTACTTTGACGGCACGTCAATTACTACAAGGCATCATTCACATCCCTCATCAAACTCAACGTTTTTTTCAAAAACATAAAGTGGCATTGTCACAACTGGCTGATCCTAGAATCGATTCACGGACTAAAAAACAAATCATTTTAACTCCTGGTGGAAGTGGTTCTTTAGGAGGGGTTATGATACGTTCCCTTTTGAAATGGGATCCTAATGATGCCAAAGCCAAAACAACTCCTAAAAAGAAGAAAAGTCCAAAGAAGAAAACAACCACCACCAAGAAAAAGAAGAAAGGCAGCCCTCAGAAAAAGAAAAGTCGTGCCCAAAAGAAGAAGAAAACCACACCTACCACCACCACCACCACTAACACCCGACGTAAAAGAGGTACTGCAGCCAGGACTCAAACGTACACCCGCAAAACACCACCACCCTTACCATCACCACCATCACAGTCCCCAATGATGACAAGGTCTCCTTTTGCGTCCACCTCCTCTTCCTCTTTGTCTTCTTCTTCACCCTCTTTTACCATGATGCCTGTCAAACCAGACTTAAGATCCGTGTTTCCTAATTTGATGCAAAAATGGAAACCTATTTCTAAAGTCACCCCGTCGGGACCGTCGACTTCAGCTGATTTAGCCATGGCAGCAGCCACCAACAACGTACCATCCCCTAAAACCAAAGTCCAAGAAAGAACTGGCATCTTACAAAGTTTAGTGGATTTATCCAAAGAAGAATTGAGACGATTTAATCCCTTGAAAACACCTCAACGTCAAGTGATGCCTGTCGTGAAGTTGGTACGTCGTGCAGACAATCAGTGGAGACGTGTTCCAGTATAAAATAGAAGGGTACCCTGCCAGAGACTTCAGACTTACTCCTCCTCACCTCTAAGATGGCTCCCAAACGTGCACACCACAACTACCTCCACCAAAAAAAGAAGAAAAGTAAAACCACCAAAAAAGGACGACTTCCCCCTCGTCTGGCCAAACATTGGGATGTCTTGTCTGTCTTGACCAAATCCAATCCTCCCATGCGAAAACAACTCATTCAAACAGCTCCTAAAGAAATCATCGATACCGTGTGTGAATGTTGTTTGAACGTGTTGAAAGGAACGGTACCTTTGTCCAAGATGCAGAAACAAAAATTAGGGAAACATCGGAACGTTCTTCGTCAAATGGTCAAAAAGAAAATACCTCTTCAACAAAAGAAAAAAATGTTGGTACAACGAGGAGGATTTCTACCTATTTTGATAGGACCGTTGTTAAAAATAGCCGCTCCTTTGTTAGGAACGATTGCTGGACCACTTTTAGGAGGGGTCATGCGATAACCAAAAAAAAGAAGATAAAAAAGAACCACCCGTCTCTTAAAAGACCACACCTTTTTGGTACCTTTGGATGAAATGGAAGGACGAAAACTGACTTTAGTACCTTACAAACGATGGATGGAATTTCATCGTTGGAACGAACAACGGATACCTCATTTACCACCCAATCCTAATCTTAACGAAATGTCTCAGTTACAACAAGAAATACAATCCCTGATGGAACGAAACAATGTGTCCGAAACAGAAAAATCCCAACGGTACGGTCAACTTTTACAACGTCTACAACTCTTTCGTCAAAAAGCAGTCGACGAAACAGCTTCACCCACTCTGAGAGATTTTAAGGCTCTGATGAAAAGCGAACCTAAAGTCACCACTAAAACAGACACCGGTACAGGGATGACCGTCAAAGAAGAAGAAGAAGAAGAAGAAGAGTTTTTACTAACTCCACCTCTTAAAAAATTAAAAAAGTTAGCAACACCGGATTGGATAAAAAAGAAGATGCCTACTCCTTTACCCTCAGAAAAAGGAAGAAGTGAAGAAAGAAGTCAAAACAGAACCGATGACCCTTGTTCAAACTCCCTTTACCCCAGTAGCACGTCGGACACGTAAACAACAATCCAAAAAGATACCTCACGAAGAAAAGAGTATTGGAACTTGGTTAACTTATTCTTGAGGAAATCATCATCATCATCATCATGGAGAAACTGTTAGCCACCATTTATTACAATCCTGGCCATGCTGCTGGTTACGGAGGAGTTCAAAAATTATATCGAGTTGCTAAAAGTCAATTGAAAAGTGTACGTTTACCCGAAGTACGACTATGGTTACAAGAACAATCGACGTACACGTTACACAAACCCATTCGACGTAAATTTTCTAGAAGTACCACTCAAGTGGAAGGAATCGATCATCAATGGCAAGCCGATTTAGCTGACGTCTCTCATTTAGCCACTTACAATCGTGGTCACAAATATTTGTTTTGTGTCATCGACGTGTTTTCCAAATTTGCTTGGGTCGTGCCTTTGACTTCTAAAAGCAGTACCGAATTGGTACGGGCCTTAAAATTGGTCTTGAAACAAAGTGGACGTCAACCTTTACGATGGCAAACGGACAAAGGTACCGAATTTCTAAACCAAGCTTTTCAAAAAGAATTGAAACAAAGACAAATTCATTTTTTACTACCGAAAATCCTGAAACCAAAGCCAGTATTGTGGAACGTTTTCAAAGAACTTTGAAAGAACGCATGTGGAAATATTTTACACATCAACATACTCTCAAGTACATCGACGTGTTACCTCGTTTGGTCAAAGCGTACAATCGAAGCATTGGATGTGCCCCCGAAGAGGTCAGCCCTGAAAACGAAGTGTCCGTGTTTGATAAATTATTTGGTTCACCCCAGAAGAAAAAAAAAAGTAGAAGAAAAACCTTGTTGGAGTTAAAGACAGGAGATTGGGTTCGCATCGGAAAAACCAAACGTACATTTGACAAAGGTTATTTACCTAACTGGACTACCGAATTGTTTCGTGTCACTACCCCCGTCCGTGGACGTGATCCTCCCGTCTATAAATTGGAAGACATGCACGGTGAAGTACTCAAAGGAACATTTTACTTGCCTGAGTTACAACGAGTGACTAAAAAAGAAGACACCTTGTACGACATCGAAAGCATTCTCAAACAAAGAACACGTAAAGTAGGTAAACGACGAGTAGAAGAAGTCAAAGTACGTTGGAAAGGATATCCTCCTAGTTTTGATTCTTGGATTGCAGCTTCTCAAGTCGTCGACTATAAAAAGAAAAAGAAGTAAACTCACAACATGCCATTCAACACAGTAGCTACTCAGACGACGACTTCAACGACTCCTTCGCAAAGTTCTTCTCTTCAAGAATTACAAAAACAACCACTTTGGGTGTGGTAAGGAGAACGTGTGCCTAAAAATCAAATCGTCTTTTTCTGCCAAATCTTTGTACTGTATTGTGTCATCGGAGCAGCTATTGCCAATTTGAGTTTGCAACAAGGAGACAAACAATTGTGGACCATTTTACTGAGCAGTTGCATCGGTTATCTTTTACCCAGTCCCTCTTTGAAATTTACGACGACAGACAACAGCAGCCATAGCAACAACCACGCTAGTTCGACCAACGCCAGTTCACCTTCTTCTTCGTCCAGTCACCACCACAATACCAATTCTCTTTTGGAACCTTTTGAACATCATTCTTCTGTTCACTTGAGTGACTCCTCGGACACCAGAACCACCTTAGAACTATGAATGACCAATTTTATTTAACTTTACCCAGTGACAGTTCCATGGATGTGTTTCTCAACAACAAATTATGTTGTTTCACGGCCAAATTACCTCAGGCCTTCCAATTATATCACGACGCTCATTGGGAAGTGGCTTTGGTAGAAATCATTCATCCTACGCAAATCAAGAATGTGTCTGGAAATCAAACCATTTTTGACGTAGCAATCTATAACGAAAAAGTGCAAAAAGAGTTGGACGCTCATGATCCTGAAATTGGGAAAAAAATGAGTTCAAAAACTGACAATACTCCCTACTCGACCTATCGCATGAGAATTCCTGAAGGGTATTATTTTAGTGCTCAACATTTGGTGGAGACGATTGCGGCCGTCTTCGAAGCCCAATTTGGCAAAGCCTTGGAAAAAAACCAAAAATGGGTAGAGATCAAATACCATCCTGTGGCACGCCGTATCTGGATACAATTTTTGAAAGGGCATGAGGGAAAGCCATTCGACGAGAAAGAAGACAAACACTTACCCGCGCACGAAAGAAAATTCATGACCATCGGTTTTTCTGCTGGGTTGTTTGATATTTTGGGTGGAAATAAAAAGTATCATGGTGAACGAACAATCCACACCAACACAGATTTCGGAGAAGCTTTTCGCACCCCTATCGAATTGAACGTTGGACTGAATTTAATGTTTGTGTACTCCGATGTGGTGGAGTACAACGTGGTGGGTCACACAGCTGCTCCCTTACTGAGAGTCATTCCTTTCAAAGTGGATACTGCTGCTGGTACGTACGAAGAAGGTAGAAACACGTTTCACGTTCACCGTGAATTTGTACATCCTCATTATCTTCCAGTCAGTAAATCGTATTTTGACAGTGTCAACATTAGTATAAAAGGAGATTTGGGACAAGATGTGCCATTCATTGACAAAGGAAAAGTCACGGTGAAACTACATTTTCGAAAAAAAAAACAAGTTCTCTAACGAATTGTAACTGACCCAAACAAAAAAATGTATCCAGTGTACCAAGGAGTGGCTCGACAACGAGGACATGGTTTAGGAGATATGTTAAAATCGGCTTTTCGGACGGTAGCTCCTATTTTGAAACCGATGGTGACTCGAGGATTTCATGCCTTAAAAGATGCTGCTTTGACACAAGGAAAAGAATTTTTGCAAAATGTCCTCATCGACAAACAAAATCCAAAAGAAGCCTTTATGAGAGCAGACAAAAATGTGTTGATGACCACTGGTAAAGATCTTTTAGGCCTCCAAGAAAATCCTATAAATACGCTTCACGCTTCAGACCCTGGCATTACTTCACAGCAGCAAGGACAAGGTAGAAAGAGACGACGACAACGTCTAAATCCCTTCAAAGTTCATAAAAGAACAGACGGCAGTTCCAAAAAGAATAAGAAAAGAAGAAGAACTGGTAGAGAATTAGACGTGTTTGATTATTAACTGTGAAAAAAAAAATGATGCACCGAGATTCTTGCGAATGTACCAAGTCAGAACTGGATATGTTTTCTATGCCTCCCACCATGATGACGATGCAAGAATCCCAATGGGTGGAATTTCATCCTGTATCGTCTTTGACGGAATCAGCTCATATCGAATTTGAAATCAAAGGACAAACCGAAGATTACATCGATCTGAATAACAGTTACTTGTACCTGAAACTTCAAGTACAAAAAAATGACAACACCCTTCCTGGGGAAGCTGCCCGAGTGGCACCCGTCAATAATTTCATGCATTCCTTGTTCAGTGAAGTAGATTTGTACTTGAATAACAAACTGGTCAGCAGCAGTTTGGATACTTACCCTTACCGTGCTTATTTGGAAAATCTCTTGACGTACGGAAAAGAAGCCAAGAACACTCATCTGGATGCTTCGGTGGTCTGGAAACCTGACACCTCGGAAAAGTTCAACGACACAGAGCTGTCAGTACCGGCGAAGACTTCTGCTAATGATGGTGATCTTATAATTCCAGCAGTCCCTCACAATGTGGGATTTAACGACCGTCGAAAGAAAATCAGACGAAGTTTAGAACTGATGGATCGTTTGCATTTGGACATGTGGTTGCAAGACAAGTATTTGTTGAACGGAGTAGATATACGCCTGAGACTGAATCGCAGTAGTGCCGCCTTCCATTTGATGGCTCATGCTAACGAGTGGAAAACCAAAATCCAAGAAGCCAAACTTTACGTGCGACGTGTAGAAGTCTTACCAAAAGTAGCCAATGACATCAGTCAATCCTTGAGCAGAACCACTGCTAAGTATCCTGTGCGACGAGTGGAAGTGAAAACCTTTACCATAGCCGCTGGACTCCGATCCAAAGTCGAAGATCACATCTTCCAAGGACAGCTCCCCAAACGTTTGCTGATTGGCATCGTCAGTAATGCAGCCCTCAACGGAGTCCACGATCAGAATCCGTTCGAGTTTAAACACTACAACGTCTCCAAGATAGAAGTCAGTCGAGATGGCAAAACCTTGTGTACCAGACCTTTTGAACCTAACTTTAGCGACGGCCATAAAAATTACTTGCGATCTTACTTGAGCCTGTTTGAAGCCACAGGACAGTTAGGGCGCGACACCAGCCACGGCATTTCGTACGACGATTATGCAGGAGGGTATGCTTTGTGGGGTTTTGATTTCACTCCGGACCAAGGCAGCGATGAAGGACATTTCCACCCTATAAAATCAGGCCCCCTTCGTGTGGAACTTCAGTTTGCAGATCCTCTACCCGACACAGTGAACGTCGTCTTGTATGCAGAATTTGATAATACTCTAGAGATCAACAGTTTGAGAGAAGTGATTCTAGACTATTAGAAGAAGAAAAAAAAGATGCAACACGTAGAAGAAGAACCTATGGAAATAGATGAGGAATTTTGTGAGAAGTCACAAACTACCACAAATGATGATGATGACGAAGTCATTCATTCAGAACCTAAAACCGAGTTTACTGGATTTATTTCTCGATGACCAGAACACGAAAAACAGTTAGTGTCCTGTTATGCTCAGGAATTGAGTAAAATTATTAACAGTCTAGTCCAAGAACAATGTTATGGATGTCAAATCGATCATCCTAGTCAGATACAACACGACCAATGTATGATGTTGACAGGTGAAGAACAATTGGACAACTATTTGGAAACGGCTTGGTCCCAGAACTCGGACGAAAAAGTGTTGAGACAATGGTATAAAGACTTGGTGAATTCTTCTTTTCCTCCTCCACTTACTCTTCTGGAGATCAGACGCATCGAAGGGCTCATTCAACAGAGTGCAGAACCTATCCGACGTGAATATTCGTGGAATTACAAGACAGATCAATTCAAGTTTAAAGTCAGGTATGCATTGGTGACCCATTATTTCCATTGAAGAAAAAAAAAGAAGAAAAAAATGGATACTAGAGAACTTTAATACCTATTGACTCGTAGTTCCTATACTTCTTCTTGGAATCCTGTGGTATGTGCTAAAGATGAACTACCTCATCGTAAACCAAAAAACGTTCATGCTTATGTCATCAATACTGACGACAGTCATCTACCAGGAACCCATTGGATTGCCGTGTACTTTCCCAACGATCACAATGGTGGTGGTGTGGAATATTTTGATTCTTATGGATTACCTCCTTTGGAAAAAGACATCATCGAGTTTATAAGAAGAAATGCCGTCTCGACTCGATTCAATAATGTGAGACTACAAGGATCAGATTCTATGGTGTGTGGACAATATTGTGTTCATTATCTTAATCAACGCAGTCTTGGATATTCCTTAGAACATTTACTGACTTATTTTGATAGTGACTATGTTCGAAATGATGCTAAAGTACAACAATGGTTTTGTCAACGTTATGGTTATCTCTTGTCTTTAGCTCACAATCGTAGTGTACATCAAAATGATGTAGATGTAGAAAGTTTCACATTTATTACTTTACCTTCCCAACGTTGTCAACCTTGTAAATATGTTCCTGTTTGAAAATTTATGGTTGAATGGTTAGTATTTTTATGTTAGAATAGTTATTGTTGAATAAACAATTTTGTTGATTGTTGAAAAAAAATATGGTGTTGTGTTGTTTTTTATTGAATTTGAAATAATAATGATTATGTTCTATCTCTCTCTTTCTATCGATCTGAAGTCACCCCCCCCCCCTATCTATGATCTCACTGTCGATCTGAACCCTATTTTTAGGTCAGCGCAATGGATGGTGTGGTGTATGTATTGGATAAAAAAAAATTTAAAATAAGAAATGAGTGTGTGGAGTATGTTTGTATGGAGTGTGTTTGTGTTTTGTTTTTAAAAAAAAAAAAAAAAAAAAAAAAAAAAAAAGGATTTGTAAAAAAGGAAGTGGATTAGAGATGATAATGGACATTTTATTAAGTTGGAGTTTATCAATGAGAGTCCAGAAGAAAGTTATGAGAGAATTGGGTGTTTTGGATTAGATCATAGTAAAGTTTACAAGATTTGTAAAAAAGAACGGTGGATTCGAGATGATAATGGACATTTTATTAAGTTGGAGTTTATCAATGAGAGTCCAGAAGAAAGTTATGAGAGAATTGTAGACAAGAATCTTCCTGAAGTGTCAGAACAATAAGAGAATGAAATGGTAAATATGGAAGTGTATTGAACTGTATTGGACTTATATGAAATTGTTTTATTACCACGAGTAACATAATGTATATACATTGAATAAAATATAATTATTATTATTGATGTATATATCTGAATGGTGTTGTGTGGTTTGTTTTTTACCCACCAAACCAAAAAAAACCACTTTCCCTCTCTTTCTATCGATCTAAAATTGGGAGGAAAGAAATAGACTACAGCACCAACAGCAGCAGCAGCAAAGACAACAACAACAACAACAACAACAACAACAACAACAACTTTTGCAGTCAATCAAATAAAATTTTTTTAAAAAAAAAATGGATTGTATATTTGTGGTGTCTGTTTTGATATAAACAAAATTTAAAAAATAAAAAAATGGTTGTGTAGTGTGTGTAAGTTTTGTGTTTGATATATAAAAAAATTTTAAAAAAGTAAAAAAATGGATGGTTTATATGTTGGATAGTATGTTGGCGTGATTTCATCCCTTTGTCATACCCTTTCGTCTGATAGCAGGTTTTTGGGGTTTTTAGGCAGCACACAAGGCATTTGGGATAGTGTGTTAGGTTTGGGTTTGGGTTTTGGGTTTATTTGGGTTTGTATATAAAAAAAGCTACATATGTGACCGAAAATTTAAGTTGCTTATTAGAGTAGAGGTTTTCGTTTTACTTAATAAATGTATATTAAACTTAGGAAATAAAAACTAAGGAACAATAAACACGAAAACATTATATATATATATATATATATATATATATATATATATATATATATATATATATATATATATATATATATATATATATATATATATATACACATTTATCATGGTTCTTCATATGATTTTTTACGTTGCAGTCCAGGACTCCTCCCTTGAAAAAAGTTGTAGTCCCAGCCCTAAAATGGAGTCCCAATAATGATACTTTGTTTTTCCTTTACAGAACATTATGTGTGCATTGTTGTGTCACCAATATATATGACATCATATTGCAAGTGCTAATTCATTTTGAAATATTTAGTGTTTTAGTAAAAGAATGAAAAAGTAAGGCAGGCAGATAACCACGATAATTGTGATTGTTTGTGACGTTACAATTATAACAATTCTCAATGGCTTTACCTTCCCATTCTTTAATTTTGTGCAGAAAAAAGGAATCAAGGAAGAGATTATACTTTTTTTCTATATTAATTTATTTAATTAGCATAATTCCATTTCAGATCAATAAATTTGCCAAAAACACTGGAAGAAGAAACAAGTGACCATATTCCGTCACTTTTTTCATTTCATCTTTACACTCACTTCTTTCTTAAATAAACTTTAACAATTTTCTCAACAGCCTTCCCATACAGAACAGCAACACAATCAAGGAAGTGAAAGACTGGATCCTTAGTGTCTGCTGATAAACATGTTTGATATATACATTTAACTTCTTATGCACTGTCAGATCAGTACTCTGATGCACCTGAATGCCAAATAAGTGATTCTTTAAGAGCTCATGCTTAGTAAATGTTGAACTTTGCAAGTTCAATGTTCCTTGGGTTGCATTTTTCCTTCCACAGTCGCGACACCATGTGCATAAAGTTATAATGTTCCACTTTTTTCTCGTTTTTCGGCCCATGGGAATGTCCTGTTCCCTGATTCATTCCATGAATCTCTCAGTCTCTTTGATGTTCTATTAAAGTGACTTATCTACTCATTTCTGTCAACCAGTCTCACAAGAATCCAGCTCATCTGTAAGTAGTTGAGGGGGGTAACTGAGGGACAAAAAAAATTGGGGGCGGTATGGGGACAAAATTTATAGAGGTGTGGGGCGGTATGGGGACAAATTGCGGCGTGAAAAGTTTTATAGGGACGTGGGCCGTTATGGGGACAAAGATGGCGAAGAGGTCTCTCTGGGTATACCGTAATGTAGTGACGAAGACAACAACGTTTACTACCATCAAAACGGGGTGGAGGGGTGGGGAGGTGTTTTGATAGTAGTAGACGTTGTTGTCTTCGTCACTACATTACGATGGGGGAAGGGGAATAGAATTAATCTTTCTTGATAAAAGGGTGGTCCTGTTGTATGCCTCCCAAATATTTAAGATAGGTTATGTTTTGCTGCACACGCCTTGCGGCTACAAACAATGTTACAACATTTCCCAAAACCGAAGACGGGAGAACAGTAAAAACACGTCTTGTTTTATCGACAGTCTGAAATGGACTGACTGAAAATACATTGTTACAGTTTTACTGAACGCATGTTTGGGCTCAAGAATGAGAGTGTAGAATAGGACGGGTTATAGAGTGCAGAATTAGATGGGTCATACTCGAGGCATTCTTACACCGTAAAGCTATGTGCTTGTTTTGTTTTTTTTTTTTGTTTGGTTTCCTTCTGAAAACGGTAGATCTAGAATTTTTTTTTCGTGACACATTGCAGTGCCAAAATAGGAACAAAGCTAAGATACCTGACATGCACAAGAACAACTAAACTCAAGATTTTATATAATCCAACGATTGACCTATGAAAGAAAAATCTTTGTACAATTTTTAATGGGTGCAAGTTTTTGAAAAATTTACAACACTAACGTCACATTTTACATAATCAAAATTTAAATGAGTTACGAAATTTTAGTACTATTTTTTAGTCAGCCAATTTTTTCCATTTTTTTTTTTTTCAGGATTATTTTAAGTCTCCGCTAACGTCCGGTACAATTTCGGAAGTTTAGTGTTACTTTTAGTCTAGACCATTATAATCTAATGTTCTGTGCACAACCCCATCGTATAATTTGTGATCAATGGAAAGTGTATCAGCCTTAAGTCAAAATACATCACAGAACGTTTGGATGTATTATTTTGTGAGAATTTTACATCTACGTTTTCAAAAGAAAGATTTTAGTAGACTATGTCTCCAATTCAATCTTGTGATATTTTACCGAAAAAAGAGGATTTTTTTCCTATCGATGTGATTTTTTAAAAATGGAATGTGTGTTTTTGAAATTTCTTAAGGAAAATATACCATAAAAAAAGTAAGTGTCGTGATATTTTTAAAAGTAGGAATAAAATATTCTCTCTTTCTCTCTCTCTCTCTCTCTCTCTCTCTCTCTCTCTCTCTCTCTCTCTCTCTCCGTCGTAATGTCAATTCTCTCTGTTTCACAAACACACACTAAGTTTCTTATACAATGATTTCGATTGAAATGATCATGGTATCTGTTCCCGTTTTTAAGATGCCTCTCCACAAATGTTGGCAGTAGTCACAATGATTATGAGCTAAATACAAAAACGTAACCAAAACCAGTATAGGATAAAATGTAGGTCATGATGAGTTTCTGCTTGTTGTATGAGTGTGGTACTAACACAGATACATATCATCATCAATTTCATGATTCCAGAATGACACTGCCTGAGAAATAAACCTCAAATACAAAATGTAACCCAAGGCAGTGAAATATAAAAAATGGTCCATAATGACCTAATTCTCCGGTGAGGGAGTAACGCTGATCAGCATGCACCACCTCACCAAGTTTTATGATTTCAGATACGATGCATATAGCAAGCCACAAACCCATGTGGTCAGAGCTAAACACAAAAACCTAACCAGTAAAATATCAAATGTAGGTAAACGTGACCTTGTTTGTATGGGTGTGGTACTAATAGAAATGCATACAATCATCTAGTTCAATGCTTCTAGCATCAACAGTTCAAACACATTTAATAGAAGTCAGTGAAAAATAAAATATGGGTCACATTGACATATTCTTGTACTGTGATTGTAGTACTCATCAAGATGCATCCCCTTATCAAGTTTCATGAATAATATTATATTTTCACAGATGATGAGTAGTGAATATGAGGGAGTAGTCTTCTCACGGATTGGGGTGGTGGATGGGTGGGTGGGTGGGTTCAGGTCCTATTCAGCATTCGAAATTGCTGCCTGCCCAGCAACTTGACACCGTCTACTTTCATAGTGGTCCAAAATGTTGTTTTGTTTTTTCTTCCTTTTTGTCTTTTGTTTCAAAAAGGATTTTATACTTTGCTTCAATTGCTATTTGACCCAAGTTTAGCAGGTTATGAAAGTTAGTGGTCTGTTTCATTTTAGTTTTGCTATTTTTTTTTTAGTTTTTGGGGTGGGGTGGGGGAGGTGGATACCACGTCACCAACTGTCATTTCATTGTTTTGAATAGGTATCATGTATGCATGGGTCTCCGCAGGGGGGGGGGCAAGGTGGGGCAGTTGCCCCTCCCCCTGGATTTTTTAAAAATTCATTGTGTAGTAATGCAAGTCTGCAATAAGTTTTAAATTGGCTTTGCCCCCCCCCCCCCCGAAAAATTATTGCGGAAGCCCATGCATTTATGTTGGGTGTAACATTTTAATATGCAAGAGAGAGAGAGAGAGAGAGGGGGTGGGGAGGGGGGGGAGTAGGCCCTTGTTGGGAAACTATTGTATACAAGGATCATTAAAAATATTCATCTGTAAAGACATTTCCCTTAAATCGTTTGCAATAAAAATTTTCGCCAGTGAAGTAGAGGCAAGACATAGGTATCACAGTGACGGATTATTGTATGGACTGTTGGCAGCATTGATGACTGTGTTAAGGTTTTAAATATAGTCGTTTTCAGTGTTATATACATTTTGCAGGCAAGATATATTATTTTTCTGCCAACTTCCTTTTCACTATATTTATATTTAATGTTCTGTGTATGCATACACGAGAGGGAAAGTAATGATTTTGGGGAATTTGTTTTTCTTTTTTATTGTATATTACACATGGCAGATGCATGCACAAAACTGTCCAATTTTAATAATACTGACACCTCTTTTACATACTTCAAAATTTTATTGCACGTAGAATCAAGATATTTTCTTTCCTATATAATTTCCGCTGACTCTCTGCGAGGAAGAATACAGATACTAATTCAGTCAATGTTAACCACGGTTGAATTTTTATTTTAAAAAAAGTGTCTCAGAGGTAATCATCTATCTCTCTCTCTCTCTCTCTCTCTCTCTCTCTCTCTCTCTCTATATATATATATATATATATATATATATATATATATATATATATAGAGAGAGAGAGAGAGAGAGAGAGAGAGAGAGAGAGAGAGAGAGAGAGAAAGAGATGTGCGTGTGTGTAAATCTACATATATAACGTAGATTTTGGATGTGTTATTTAATGTTTCACTGTGGTATTATGTATTACCAATTAGAGAAAAAGAGACAGAGAGAGAGAGAGAGAGAGTATTCCTTCGAAATTAATATGAATCATGTACATAATGAATAAAATGATGAGTTATACATGCACATGTTCAGTGCCACGCGTATATTTGTCAGATGTGGTTTTGAAGTTGTTACATGTAACAGCATAGAGTATGTGCATCTGTGTGTATTTTGTATGTGTAATCATGAGATAGATACATAATACATATAATTTATGATGTAAATATATATTTTTATTTTGTATGTCACATCCCATAGACGTTTATTTCCTTATTTTTTTATCATTATTTTTGTTTTTGCAGGCAGGGCAAAGTTCAATTCAGTATCAGTTACTGTCATACATACCACTGATAACAATTGAGTAAATGCGGTGAGATCACACTTGACAAAGTAATATTTACAACAAGCAAAACAATGGAATAAAAGTGAAACTGAACACGGAAGAAACAAAATCAAAACATTAACTTGTGATGTATGGACTAAGTGGATGAATTGTGAAAGCAATTGTTATAATCAAATGTCTAGATTTTAAAGGCGATTATAGCAGTGACAGGCTATTTGAATGAACAGTGGCCACTTATTTAGTTTTCTGCGATTGTGTAATAAGACAAACAATCCAAGTTATGGAATGGATAATTTAAATCTTTAAACTTTACATTTTCTTTATATGTTTTTTTATATACTAATTTAAGCAACATATACTAATGTGTAGTCACAATAAATATTACATCTGTTTTGGTAGCAGATTCATGTACCGACAAAAATACTTTTTTGAAAGAGTTTTTGAAAACAAATTAATACTGGAGAGACCAGCCCATCGATTTCTTTGAAACAAGCTAATGGATTTTCAAGATCAAGGAGATGAAGCAACGATGAAAAGTTTTCGTGAAAATATGTGTGTGCGTGCATGTGTGTGTGTGTACATTGCCACGAAATTAAGGAAAATATTATAAACAGAACATCTTTAGTTTCCAGGAACAAAGAGACAAACACCAATATTTTCGGTGAACAAGAACTCAGAAGATTCTAGAAGGCCTCATTGTCAATCATATGAGTCAACAATATTAAACAATATTTCAAACAGGCACAGTTTGGGATTTGATCAGTGACTGTCTTATTTTTGCAACCGAGCTTAGAATGGTTCATGTTGACTTGTAAGTTAGATTTATTCTTCATGGGTTACTATTTCGGTTATTTTTGACAAATTATAGCTTTATTTTATGCAACTTTACACTAGAAAAATGACACAAATACATAATGTTATTTTAAGTTTAGTGAATACTTTATGGATAGACAGTATCAATGAGAACTACATGGAAAAATTGAAAAATGTGCCTATCTTCTTTGATATTTTTAACACACGGTTTCCATGGCAACCAGCATGAGAACACAAAACTTATGTCAGAAACTAAAACAAACTCCCTCATACTTGTAATATATATCAAATGAAGAAAATTGGAGAGGGGGCACAAAACGGCCCTTATTCAATATAGTCCTTTCAAATATCCAAACGGTATCCCTTTGTTTACACAGAATTTGTATGGGTATGACAGTCATCTGTTTATCAAGATGCTTGTAAAAATGATCCAGATGAAGAGGTAAAAGTAATACAGAATAATGGCAATAAATATATTTCCAAAGTTTTCACAGTTGATAGGTTCATGAAGAATGGTAATGAATTTACTGTGAAAATAATAATTACATTGGTAGATAGCTTTTGGATCATGGGCCAGTCTCAATACTAATTGGACACAAATTTAAACGATTACAAGTTTATTCAGACAATGAAACGTTTTTGTGGAATAAAACCTACTTTGTGAGAAAGGACATCTATTCATATGAGTACTTAGACATTTTTGATAGATTTGATGTAACATCTGAAAGAAAAGTTTCACTCATCATTTAGCGATTCAAACATATCTTATGACGATTACCAGTATATATATGATGCAATGTTATACTTCAACATTCAAACTTTAGGCGATCTACATGACTATTACCTGAAAAAGATACTTTCATGTTGTGTGACATCTTGGAAGAAATTAGAATGACTTATTTAAACACTACACACTTGTTTATGCTCACTATTTAGGTGCACAAGAACCAGTTCATGCTGTGGGTTTAACAATATCCAGTGTTGAATGAGAACTTTCGACAGATCATGATATGTACCTGATGATTGAGAGTGGAATTCACGTGGGTATTACACGTAGTATGATATGACCATTATGTGTGCATATGTGTTACCACTTACAAATAATCGATCAGATATGACCTTAACGCACAAGAAACAGAGGTACAGAATCTTTACATTTAGCACATTTTCTGAAGACAAGAAAAGGAAAGTGATTATTTGTTCAATCGCTTAGATTTTGAAAACTTTATACGTAAAAAAGATATATATTTAATTGGACAAGTTCATGTGCCATCTGCGTTCTTTATTCAACCCTCGCATAACAGAATGGTCCCACTCACGGTTTTCTTGTCAGAGCTTATTATGGTACATAAAAGCGATTGGTGGATAATCTACTAACTACATGAAGCATACAAGTATATACGTACTCAACTTGTAGCCCTGAACTGTATTCCAGATGCACAGTGTCTTTTGTTTGATTTTTATTACTTACACGCTAAATAGTCATTATTTAGGTGAGATAGTTATCCCGGTGATCAACCAATATACCAGATAAGGGGCAGCTCATTGTAATGATCTGTGCACGGAACAACTGCTTCGGTAACTGCAAAAGTGTCAGGGCCTAAATTGTCCAAATAGTTTGAGTGTTTTGATATTTCAAGGTTTTAGCAACATTCCATAACTAGAGTGATGTAAAACCCATATCCCGGCTTTTCATCGTTTTATCTCACTGCCCTCCCCTCCCCCACCCCCAATGTATGCAACAATTATCAAGCCAAGTACTACGGGGTAAACATAGACCCAGTTGCAATTTTTTGTTGCGTATCTGAACAATTTGTCTTTCCAAGGAAGGTTTATATAGTGCCATTGAGTGTGGATGTCAACAGTTTTCAAGTTGTGATCCAGGGATATGGGTCAATGGGGGTGGGTGTAAACATGGTGGGTATCGTGGGCAGTTTAAGTCTTCGTCTTTAAAATTGCGAATAGTTTCATTTTCAACCACATATTCACACTTACAGATCTCTCTCGCTCTCAATACACACATATATGGGCACCACCTTATCCCCTTGCACACACTGCAGCAGATGGAACTCTGGATTTGGCCTATATTTTAATAAAGTTTCAAACAAACCAATGTAACAAGTAGAAGCAAAGTAAGTACCGGAATGAACTAAAAATTGAGAATAAATGAAACTATACGAGGAAAAAATATTCATGCATAATACACAAGAGTTTATATGCACTTGTTCGTTATTAGCTCTTGTTGTATGAGAGTGACCTTTCATTCAGTAATTTATATACCAGTATTGTACTTGTAAAAATTCAGACATTTTTTATATTCAGAACAAAGCATGAGAGACACCTATATTAATTAAGTGGCATTTTGTTGTTTAACACACCTGAACATTGCCAATTTATCACAGAAAGGATACAGTAAAAAAACAGAAAGACAAGACAATTATTGTTGTCTAAAGATAATAAAAATATTTAACATTTTGTATTAATTTTCTGTTATGAGGCTTAACACGTCAATGTGGGTAAAATTAACGCTATATGGTAGACTCTACTGTACTGCATTTCTTCGCACATTTGACACACAAACGTCCATCATGAAATAGTATAGTTATATCTATTTCGTGAGGTAAAAGCCAAGGTATATTTATGAACATTTTTATTCAGCTGATGTGTCTTCAAATTGTAACAATATTAACTTTAAAAAAGCAGGATTTGCTGTACTGTAATGCCGTGGAGTTCACAACGAATGGATCGTTTGGAAATAAACGTACGATACAATGTACACTATATCTGATGAATAGGAAATGTGTATATTCAATTTATAAAAAAAGAAAAAAGAAAGAAAGAAATAAAGATAAATAAAAGGTCAAAATTTTACAGTAGTCAATAAAGAAAAGGATTGTTGGACAGTAGTAGCACATCAACTTGCAAACTAGATAATGTAAACCAAAATATACGTGCAAGCTACAATAAACCTCTAAGCACCATTAGTATGGTAGCTACCATGGGAGAGCGTGTGTCTTCCGAGCGGAATAAAATGGTTTTTGTCGCAACGAAAGACATTTGCTTTTATTGCTAGTAAACCTTTGTCTATACAATACATCCAGTCTCCATGTATTATCCATTTACATGTTATAAACCAAGCTTAACTGATTGCATTATATTATTCACAAACAGGTTTAATCATATAAAACATTTATTTAAAAATAATAGAGAATCGCCTGCTACAAAATGTGAATTTATGCGAGTGGAATATTTACATTGATTTGCAAATAATGGCATTTGCTACAGATGATGGGTAGTATATATTGCATCGAGTTAAAAAAAAACAAACTTGTATCAGTGAAGAAAATTGAGCATCTAGTTCAGAAAACGAATATCGAAATGAGAACAGGGAGTATCGAGTCAAAAAAAGCGAGTATCGAGTTTAAAAAACGAGTATCGAGTTGAAAAAGCGAGTATCGAGTAGAGACAATCAATGGATCGACCATTTAGGAAACAAAATATATCCTCCCTCATAGCCCCTTTCCCTCCCTCCCACTCTCCCCGATTAAATGAATTTGGCATCCCAAAAATAGAATAAATGAAACCACACGAAGAAGAGAATATTCATGCATAAAACGCAGCAGCTTCTCTGCAGTTTCCAATTATAGCTTAGCTCTCTTGTCGTATGAGACTGACCTTCATACAATACTCTAAATATAAATATTATACTTTTAAAACCTCCGGAAAAAATAGTTTTATGAACAATCTTTCTTTCATTCTCTCTTTATACTATCTAAATTTCAACTTACCTTGCGCGCATGGCTCAATGTTTGGAAAAGAAACCAGCGGGAGCGGGAATCAAAACAAAATAAAGAGAGAATGAGAGGCGTCTATAATATATTAAGTAGGTTTGTTTTGTTTTTTTAACGTGCCTGTACACTGTCAGTTTCTCACAGAAAGGATGCCGTAACTACCGTAACTAACACACACATACATATCCATCCTGAATTAAAACTAGCTATTATCTAAAGAGTACGATCAAAACCAAGGTACAGTTTAGAACATTTTTATTCAGTCGATCTGTCTTCACATTGTAACAATATTAACTTAAAACATTTAGTGTGGCCTTAACTGTACTGTAATGCCGTGGAGAACACAATTAAATAACTATCTGAAAATGTACTATGAAATGTACAGTGTGTGTGCTGAATACGAAATGTGTACTCTTCATTTCCTAATGAAAACTATAAAAATTTTAAAAAATTAGGACAAAATATTAAAATGGTCAGTAAAGAGAAAGATTGTTTAATGGCAGTAGCACGTCAACCGCAACCTGGACAGTTATGCTAATATATATGTGCAACCCATATACATCTGTGTACCGTAAGTTATTGGTTCACGTGATGGAGCTTCTACCTACTACGCAGAAGAACATTGTTTGATTCCCACGAAAGATTTTGTTTTCTTTTTATCTCCAAACGATTTTAAATGCAACAAATGCCTCCAGTCTCCATCCTTATCTATTTACAGGTTAGTAGTGATGTATTTCACAAACAAGCTCAGTCATAGACAATAGTTTTGCCTTTTTTAAAATTAGAGAATCACCTGCAACAAAATGTGAATTAATTTATGGAAATTGTATATTGGTCTACAAATAATGTCATTTTTACAGATGATGGGTGGTATTTTGTTTTGTTTTGTTTTGTTTTTTTTTGTTGTTGTTTTTTTTTTGGGGGGGGGGGGCGGGAGGGGGTATTCTTCTGAAAGAAATAGGGTGGGGCTCCGACTTCTATTCAGCGTTCGAAATTGCTGCCTGTCCAGCAGCCTGACACCAACTACTTTAAGAGTGGACCGGTAACTATTATATAGGATTTTACTCTTTCTTTCAAACGTTGTTGACCCGAAGTGCAGCAGGTTCTAAAAGAACCGTCATTTCATTGTATTGAGTAGGTACCATGTATGTAGGATGTTATTTGAGAGAGAGAGAGAGAGAGAGAGAGAGAGAGAGAGAGAGAGAGAGAGAGAGAGAGAGAGAGAGAGGAGAGGTGCTCTTGTTGGGAAGCTACAAGGAGAATACAAAATGTTACAGACATTTCACTAAAAATCTTTCGCAATCAATATACCTCACTGTATGCATATATGAGAGTCTGAGAGAGATATAACTTTTTTCTTTTTTTTTTTTTGGGGGGGGATTGGGGGAATTATTTCTTCTTTTTATTTGTTCTATTACACGCGGCCGATGAATGTACACAACTGTCCAGCTTCATTAATAGTGAAACCTCTTTAACATTCCTAATGTTCTGATTAAAAGTTTTGAATGAAAATATTGTATTTTTTTTTTTTTTTTATATTTCATTTCCATTTACTGTTCTGTATGGGAAAATAAAGCAGCCGATTCAGTCAATGGCGGCCGGACTAAACAAACCAACTGTATTGAAACATGCTAAACATTGGCTCAAAGAACGATTTTTCAAAACAGAGCTTAGTTTTCAAAGGGAGTGTACTCGGTAGTCGCATCTAGTCACGTGACAAACTATGGTGGCGAAGAAAACTTTGTTATACTTTTTCCAAACAAAAGAAAAAGACAAACATTCTAATTCATCCGTAAACGCTTCTAAGCTAGTAGACACTAAAAATGTTCAACTAAGCCCCTCTGACCCGGGGCCCAGGAAGGAAAACAGTGAAGATGCTGAACCAAGCCACTCAGAGTCGCGCCCAGCAAGAAACTGCAAAATTACTTTAAGGAGAGCTCCACAGAGTCGATGCCCAACAAGAAACGGATCCAAGAGGATTGAATGCGAAATAGGCCATGGCTTATTACTAATGATAATACTGTCTTTGCTTAAGTTTTGCATTTAGCTATTGATCTTTAGCAAGATAGTGCACCAACACCATTCATAATCTCTACCCAATCTTCTTAAGCTAGCAGCTATAGCTGTCATTATTCCATTTCAAACCGCGGACTGTGCAACTAAAACTAACAAAAGAAATCGACGTAAAAATGGCACTCAATCGCCTTATGATTATCAGAATAGATGGTCCCGAGTACAGGGAATTTGACCTTGAGAAAGCCCTTGCAACCTGGAAAATGAAAAAGGACAGAAGACTTTTCAAGAAATTAATTTTTAACTGTTAATGGATGTGGCAAAAATTTTAATGTATGAATGTAAGGTATATATTGCGAAACTGATCAGTTTAAATTTATGAATAAAAGATTGAAGCTGACTGATTGAAGTTAATAATATTGCCAATAACTTTGTAATTCATTTTAATTTTAGATTTTCATTGCGTTAGATTGAAATATGCATAATGCAAAAAATGTAAATATTAAATGTTCCTTTTCAGTCCAGATAGCTAATAAATGTTTTCTCGTTATACATCAACTTTTCCTGGCACAGGCGGTAGCCTTCTTGGTCTAAAAATAGATTTTCTTTGAGCCCCATATGTGGATTAAGTGCTACCCCCCCCAATTTTGAAACCAAGGGGGCATGTGTTCCCAATTTAGGAAAACCTGGATGCATCTCTGCATCTGTAGCATTACCATATGAAACATATTTTACTTTGCATAACCTCATGATTACATGTAATTGAAACCAAGGCATAAAAATAGCATGCTTACTCAAGTTGTTGGAATAAAGGCTTAGCGCGATATAAAAAACAGCCTGGTGCAGGAAAAATGGTTTGTTGCAGCAAATAAAATGGCATCGCAAAAAAAATTAAAATTTGGCACAATATGTTTAGGACCAGTCAGTGGTATAGGGGGAAGAAAACAAAACAGGATGTAAAACACTGGTGTACCGTAGTGCCATTTTTCTTTGCATAGATCCCTACATTTTAGAATTGTATACTTTTTATAATAAATGTATGAATTCATAAAAGAAAATGTAGCTAGATTGCACTGGTTGCAACTTGCCATTTTGGATCTTTATTTAAATTGTAAAGTAAATAAAGGGTGATGAATTTCTCTTAAACAGGGTTAGCATAATGTTGGGGGAGGGGGGGGGAGGGCAGCACCCATGCACAGTTTGCAAAGTTGAGAACACAACAGTTTATGGCCAAGAAATTAATTCTCGCTTCCTAAAATCCCATTGACTATTACAAATTATATGCTTTATAAACAAGTTGTCTCATCTATGTGTGGTGAACATCAGCAATAGAGGTATCATTTTGAGCTCTCGAAAGGGGAGGGGGGAGGGGTAGATGGCTATGGAAGGCATGCAGAAAAATATAAATTATAATGGCATTTATAAAGATTTTTTGACCAAACATTTTGGATACAGTTATAGGAGGATGACACAAAATATTTATAATGGGTGCCTGTGTCCATGTATGGGTTAGCGCTTCACCCAGGCCATTTTATGTGATGCCATGCCATGTCATGCCAGTTTATATGCCGTGACAGGCTATTTGTTTCTTGCCCCAGGCTGTTTTCTACATTGTGCTAGGCAATAATTCCAATAGCTTTCATATTATTTCCCTTACAAAAAGCCCCATATAGTTTCTTGCAAATGTAAACAGTAGTAGTAGTAGTAGTATACCCATCATTGATGCAAACTGCTGTGTGGAGAAAACTGTATGAACCACATTGTTGTTTTGATCTACATGTCTTTCATTATTTATTCTTCAAGCCTAAATCCCAGATACATTTTATTATATCTCTTGCATTTAAAAGTGCCTTGATCTGACCCTCAGTAGCATGGGTCATTAGAACTATGAAGATATCTGCAGCAAACTGGGTACAACATCCATCATCATGTAGCTCAACATTCCCCAAGGATTAAGGGGTGTTGTCAATATTAATATATGTCATATATTAACAAATAACACTTTAATTCTGCATTTCACATTTTAATTGATCGTATCTTTCGATCTAGACAATTTGTAATATATGTTGCTTTTCAAAACTCCAATATCAATTACATGTCATAGTTTTGGAAATTAGTTTTTATTGGTAGTCAAAACCCATCTCTCCGATCTCTGCAGACCACTACCAGTATGACACTTAAGTTCGGCTACTAACTAAAACTTCCTAGTTGTGTCATGTAATCTATAAATAGAATACTTAGAAAATGTATCCGAGGCTCAAAATAGGATAGGTCATCATGGCACAAGCATGTTTCGGAAGATAAGAACAGTTAATAGGTAAGAAAGAAGTAAAGGAAGATGAAATATGTTTCTTTAGTCACTTATATTTCTAAATTTTACAAATGCTATAAGCTAACACAGGTGAACAAAGGACAATTTAGCATCGATCAGAGATGCCAACTCCGATTTCATCGGAGCAACTCGGATCTAAACAGGGGTAAGAGTTATCCAGTCAAAACAGAGTCATTTTCAGTGATATGTATTATATTTTGTAAAAATCCTTTAAAAAATACAAAATATGACCTAGATATGAATTAACATAATCTCTCGTGTTGCCAAGAGACTAAACTTTCTTTCAAGCCTGACAGAAACTACAGCTCTTACATAATGCACCAATCGCAGCTAGTTTTGTTGTTTATTTCTGATTACAATGTTCGCTACACTTTAAGCTTTGCACCCCCCCCCCCCCCTCCCGCCCCGGTGCTTGCTCAGTCGGTACCGTTATACCAGTTGACCAGAACAGAAATATATGAGAGGTATGTCGAAGATTTTCCTAACATGACAAAATGTAAATTCAGTGGCGGTGTGAGGGTTCAACGTCCCGGGGGCAATGACTGGCAATGTTCTTTAGTGGCGCCCCTACTGAGGCTGGGGGCAATGCTCTTTGGTGGCGCCCCTATTTCGCCAAAGTGAACAATTTTTATGTCAGTTGCCATCCTCCCTCCTCCCCCTCCTAAATATAAGTTTTGTCAAGAATTATCCCCTTTACACAAAGGTGAGGTGAAATACTCTGAAAATTTCAGCCAAGTTCAATTACAATCCTGAGTTTTGGAAATTAGTTTTTATTGGTAGTCAAGCACCATCCCTTCAATCTTTGTAGACCACTGCCAGCATGACACTTAAGTTCGGTTACTAACTAAAACTTACTTGTTCTATAATTTAATCTGTAAATAGAATACTTAGAAACTTTATGCAAGGCTCAGAATAGGATCGGTCATCTTGGCACACACCTGCACATGACTATTTCGGAAGATAACAACAGAAGGAAAGAAAGAGATACAGGAAGATCAAATATATACCTTCAATCACTTGTATTTCTACATTAAAATGTTATAAACTAATAAAGGTGAACAAAAGACTATTATAATTTAACATTGATATATATTTTCAATTCCGTATTCAGAAGGACGAAACCTACCAGTGCCTGTTATGAGTTCAAATCATTGAAGTACTTTATTTACCTGTGATAACACTTTGTTGACAGCACAAAGGTTAGATAATAGGGGGTAATTTATTCCAAGGATGTCTGTCTTTCAATGTAAACCACACAGTTATTGCAGGGTTCAACCTGATAGTGCAAATTTAGAATCACTAGGCCTGGTTGACTGTATAACTTGAGTTAGGTATATTTGGGAGTAGTCGTCAAAATCAAGAATTTGGCATTCTCATATTCCTTATCTCCAAGCTTCACCTTATTCCTCAACTACCAGAATAGCCCATATTTACATAATTAAAAGTGATATATTGGTAATTTTACTTCGACATATAGTTTCAAGGTCTGCATTTGAGACAACGATACCTGACAGTGCCTTTTATGAGTTCAAAACATTGCCAGTGCCTTTTATGAGTTCAAAACATTCAAGTACTTTATCTCCCTGTTAGAAAACTGTGTTGACAGCTCAAAGGTTAGATAAGAGGGGACAATTCATTCTAAGGATGACTTTGTTCGATTTAAACCACTCAATAATTACTGGTTTGGACCTGGTAGTGTAAACTTTGAACAACTGGACTTGTTAATTGTGTTACATGAATTAATTATATGGCACAATTGTGTACCAGTCTAGAAATGATCATAAAATAGAGTATATACATTTGTGATGACTCATAATATACTAATAATGAAAAATAATACATTTTTTGTGAAAAAAGAGACAAGATTCTATTGATGCAATTTTAGTATCTGTATAGACTTGACTTCGGGACAGTCGATAATGAACATAGCACCGGATTCGTTAGACACAGAATGGATAACACATTTAATGCACATGTAGATAATAAAAAATAAAATAAATGCAGCTGGTCATATCGTTTTCTCCACGCAGAAGCTTGCATCTAGAATGGGTCTATACTGAGAAATATAGGTTTGATCATGAGCATTTAGAAATTAAAGCTATCGACATTTTAATATCATGGTGCTTACAAAGGTTACTATGGGAGTTGAATTGGTACCTTGAGTCGTAAACATTGTTACCGGTGCGAACAATTACTGCTTTCATAGTTTGGCGACATCCTGTGCATAGGGAAAGTTGTCGATTGCGGAAAAGAAATAGAGAAATTGTCCCTAAAAAAATTAAAATTGCTTAAAAGAAATACTTTGGTAAATGCCTTTTTTTTCCCCCTACACACTTTACATTTAAAACAATGGTTTGTCATAAGCAGTTACCGGTAGTTTTCCTTTAAGAAAATATATTGCATTTTGTTTTCTATGTTACAACCTCCCATATTGCACTCCCCTCCCCCTACTTCCGAAAGCGCTATGATATCCAGTCAGAGTCTAATTTTCCCTTCTGTTCATTTTATTTACATTTTAACCTTCCTTAAACGGTCATCTCCCCACCCCGGCAAGTTTTATCCATTATCCACATGGCTGCTTAATCAATTTGCACTTTTGTTTTCATTTATTGCTTTACTTCACTTTGTTCGAAAGTTTAATTATTGATCTTTTGGGGATCTTGATATATTAAGAGAGGGTTCTATTTCATTATCTCTTTTTTACCCATTGTTGTCTTATGGTAACGCCGATTTATTTATTTTTTCTTTCATTTAGCCGCTACGACATTGGTTAATGGGTTTACAGACTGTAACGACAGCAGTGGGTTATCTGGAAGGACTGGATTGTTTTATAGTAGCACTTTAGAGCAGGGTCCAAATACGGCTTTTATGGCACACATACTCCCCCACCCTCTGTATATTTTGGTCATATTTTTAACGTTGGAGTTGTGTATAAGACAAGAAACATATGTTGTCCGAGTGTGTTAATTTACAATATGAGTAACTGCACGATGATTGATTATTAGTTATGGTTTATCTGGAAGGACGCCGACATACATGGCCGAATGGCCGCACACGTCGTTAATCCAAGGTAAGCAAGTAATCTGGAAGGACTTTCATCAAAAGAGACTCAGCTCAAACTCGGATAGAGGGTGATGGGGTTGGGGCTTTGAGTGTGTGTGCGTGAGGGGATGATAAAAGTCAATTATATATAAACTCCACCCCCACTCGTACCCAATCCACATCCCACCACACCCAACCCATCCGAAACAGACAAAAATCGCTAATTAACCAGGATCAATTTGTTCCGGCCGCATATAAGATACTTGGATAAAAAGTAATGAAATTCTATGTAAAGTTTGCCTTGATGTCAAAGTAATTCTAGACGGAAATAATACCCATCGGATATAAGATATGGTTACTATGGAAGACATTTTAGAAACTATGTTGTCTCTACCCATACTGAAATGATAGTCGCATCGACTTGTTTCCTTCTAACACAGCTGGCATTATCAATATTTATGTATGGATTGTTCCTTCATTCATTAACCTTTTTTTTCCTCCCTTAGCAGAGTTTTCATAAAGCAACTACTTAGAAATATGACAAAAATAGTTACAGAGACATCATAGTTGCATGTATGCAAATATATGCAGCAGTTGCACGCACAAACAGAAAAAGACACAAGGTGTTTGACTGTAGACATACGACTGGGGGGGGGGGATGTACTTTTCAGCATAACCCAATGGTTTCATCCATTTCGGCAATCGCTATGATGCAATATGGCTATAGGCCAGTGATTCTGTATGTTCTTCCTCAAAAATCAGAAAACTGAATCAATTCACTTTTTATACATGTATAGGAAACTGAAATTATTAGTATCATTAAAGACTGAATACATTACATCTATATGGCCAAACTGTTGTTCTTGTTATTGCTACTCTTGTCTAAATGGAGAGTCGTATTTTCATGGTTGTTTGGCTAATATAATTCTCACAAAATACAGTAAATGAAATTGTAAGATCAGCTCTCCTGCATGGCCGTCTAAGCTGTGAACTTTATAATCTTTCTATCTTTACTCCTTCTGAAGGAAAAGTCGAATCGGCATAGTTTGAATTGAAAATGATTAACATGTTTCCATGTCTTAAAGAGTATATCGGTTAATTCAACCATTATAACCATAATAACCCGCAAACAACACATTCTAAGAAATTCTGTATAATTACAAAAAAAAAAAAAAAAAAAAAAAAAAACACACGTGTTTTGTGCATATGAGTAATATTGCCAATGGAAGTAAAGGGCTCTCTTTGTTCATGAATATTTTGTTTGAACGACCTTATAAAATGGTGTGTTGAGTAAAACTAACTTCTTTCTTTACAAATGGTTTGGACCAGCTTTTTTATATTAAAGCACGAGTACCATAGATGGCACAGTTCATATGAATGTTGACCGCAAAATCTCTCTCTCTCTCTCTCTCTCTCTCGGTTTATGTACCAAGCGTTGTTGAAATCGGTTTTAAATCTTTTTATGCAAAGACAAATATCATTTTCACTACCAGTAACCTTAATCTTGAAGCACCCCATGCAAAGTTATTAGTTTTTCATGCGAAAGAAAATGTATGTTCAAACTTTCGTAAACATGCGATTTATAGTATTTAAGTTATTACCCGCAAACATTTTCAAAGGCAAAATCTATTTTAAGAACAGTTATCGTGCTTCGTAGCGACTTACATCAAGATTGGTAGGGTTCTTTTTCAAGCTCAAGGAAACAATATGCATCAAGTTGCATTGCAATCCATTCACTACAACTGGAGTTATTTACCAGAAATGAAATATAATGATTTGAGAATCAAGTTCTAGGGATCAAGGTCACTGTTACTGAAAAGTGATTATGCCTATGCATTTAATTTATGTTTACTTTCATATCTGTCCACAATTCTATAAATCAAATATAAAATATTGATAACTTTTATTTTATAAAGATGTGTAAATGTTATATACACAACACAACAGCCTGTTTTAGAGCTCTATATAAGCTTTTGACACTGTGAGTTCTGTTTGGAATTTACACAACATTTAAGTTTAACAATGAAAAAGAACATGAATTGCAATGATGACTATTTGGATGAGATGCTCTGGCCCTGAATTCATAAAACGTTCGGGTCTTAGAATGAGAAATTGTTCGAAACGTTGAGATCAGATTTCCCGCATGCTATTTATGATAACCGGAGAAAAATTTCAGCTTTTGGTACTTCCATTAAACTAGCTCTGTAAATCTGGAAATTGTTTCCTAGGTTGGAACTGTGATTTCAACAGACTGGATTTTCAGTAAAGGTCTAAAATGTTTACTTGAAAAGGTTTAATAATTTAAGGTCAGGTTTTGGCAGGTTGCCCCTCTAAAATATTTATACAAATTGTACAGCTTTTGCATATTTGAATCTGATTTATAACTATTGAATTTGTAAAAGTTTGAAATTCAAGGCCTGGACATTTAGTCTCCAGAAAGTGGATTCCTAACTGTGGTCTGGGTGAGAAGAGCAGGGATCCCTAAATGTGTGCAGAAAACTACAGTGAAAACCGAAAGAGCGAATATAAATGTTATGGACTATAATTATCATTAGTTTCTGTATCATTTTCAGGTTATCGTCTGAACATATTCTAGTCTAGTTAATTTAACATCTTTTCTGACAAATTAGGACATTTTTCTATTTACCTCAATGGGATGGCATAAGTATGTACCACCATGATTCACGGAGTCAGAAAACTGATGGCCACTTAATGAGCAGTCCTCGTTATGCACAGTTTAAAGACATTTTGTAGTCCAAGACCAGTGTTTTAAATTCCTGTAGTGTATATGCAGTACTTGTAGAGAGGTCTGTGGTTTATTAAAATGAGCAAAAGGACAAATAAGTGTCAGCAGTATGTTTTAGTGACTGAATAAATAAAATTTTTGGTGACTCCCTCCCCAGTCATCAACTTATCAATCACTAATGTTTTGAGAAACACGGCACCCCTTATAGCTAAATAATGAACTGAGACGTTGTATCTAATATTATCTTTATTTGAGCATTTCGTGGTTTGTCAATAAACTGTGAGGTGTTTAAAATCTAAGCAGTTATAACAAAAACAATAATAAAAGGAACAAAGAAACAAACTTCTGTATACCCGCAAATTTTAACTAAATGAACAATCGAATGTTTCAGTTTTCTAGTATTTCCTTGCAGTTTTGATATCATTGCAAAATTTTGTGTGTGCAGGATTCCTGAAATGGCTGCGAGCAGTACACGAATGATAGTATTACAATTCAAAGTTAGGCTTGTGATTATGGTGGAATTTTGTAACAGCGAGCAAAACTGTATGCGAATCGCAGGGAAACGGTTACATGTGAAACTATCGAAAGCAAGCAAGTCTAAAATCGTCCTCAAACCTCAGAAATTATTCATTTATCATTTAAATATTTTAAAGATAGTATATAAAATTTGGGTCGTTCCCTTGCTTCAGAACTTTGGAAATATTTCAGAGTGTTTCTCAGTTCACCATCAAAGATGAGAATAGGCGATGCATATAAAATAAAAGGTATACAGCTTAAAGATATAAAGCATATTTGCCTGTATTGAAGCAGCAGGGTCCCAAAATGTGTGCAGAAGACTACAGATATATTTGCAAATTTTCTTTTTATTTTATGATCAACTTATTGGCTAGCAATATATATATATGTATATATATATATACATATATATATATATATATATATATATATATATATATATATATATATATATATATATATATATATCAGACTGAAGAACCACATTTATTCCAATATCCCGCGCGAAAATGTCAGCTGTTTACGGATTATGTTCTGCTGCGTTTTGTGTATATTTGCACAGAAAATATAGCTGCCCCTTGTGGTCCAGTAGTCTAAGGCATCTCACCTCTGTCTGCGTGGGTTCGAGTCTCACCTCGGTGAACGTGGATAAGTGCGAAAGCTTACCAGTAGCTTCCTGTGGGTCGGTGGTTCTTCCCGTGGTCTTCCCGGGTTCTTCCTCCACCAAATATACTGGCCGCCATGTATAGCCTATGATGTGCTGAACAGTGATGTTAAACCCACAAAACCAAAGAACAGCAAATATAAAGAGTAACATAATTCTCTTGCACAACTCAAGGTTACAAAAATAATTATAAAAAATATGCACCCTCTGGGATTTGAACGTGGTACACCTGTCTGACAGATAATCATGCTTACCACTAGACCATGCATTACAACCAATTTCTTGGTCGTAATGTTGTCAATATCAATTGAGCTATTGGCGGCAGCGAAGAAAATATTTTCACAATTCACTGCAGTGAGTCATCAAAATAACATCTGTTGGAAAATCCACTAACTGAAGGACTAGCATACAATAAAAAACCAATAACATGTAAAATACATGTATAATGAATGCAATATACAGTAATAAAAAAACCCCAAACCCTCACGTCCACACCGGTAATAAAACCACCTGCTATAGAGATCTAAAATCTAAAGAACCACGTTTATCTTCTTGATTAAAACTAGATACAATCCACAATAAAACCACTCCGCTATTCCAGATTACGAACAGTGATTCCAGTCTCGATTGAAACTTACGTTTTACCCCGATAATACAATCGCGCAATTATCGATATTCTTCTACACCTGTCCAGAAACGCAGATCACGCAAACATACAACAAGAAAAGCTCTTTCTTTTTCAAATATTTTTTGTTGTATTTTAGACTAAGCAGAATTAAAACCTACCCTGTCCTCCAAATGTTTTTGACTCGATAAAAATAATTATAGAAAACCACATAAGAAGAAAGAAGAGCAGAATGCAGCAACCAAGACAGATGAGAATCATAGAAATGCAGCAGCAAATCCTGAGATGGAGGATCAATCTGGAGATACATGCATACAAATATTATTTATTTTTCTTTGTTTTATAAAATAAACAAAAACTCAAATAGATTCGACCTATCAATGCTGTCCTAACAAAAACAGAAGATTATAGCACAATATGACACAATATAGCAATTATACTTATAGCATACATTTGACAAAAAGAATCCCTGGCAAGGATCACAAAAATGGGGAAACATGGCATGGAAACCAGCCACAAGGTGTAATGCCTGAGGAGGGGAGTACATGCCATATCCAACTATCTGTTTAAACCAAGGGACAGAACGAATGGGAACATCGAAACGGGAACCTAAACAAGTATGCCTCATCAAAAACATAAAACCATGAACGCTAATCAAAACCGAATGATCTAAAAAATATTTTGAATCCAAATTCTTTTTGATTTTTTCATAACCCACAACAACAGACCTTCGGGGGACACATACAGATATAGAAAAAACCTTCACAACTTTTGGAACAAATGGGGGGCACCTTAAAGGCCTCATAGCTTATATAGCTAGAGGTTCGAGATGTGTCCACAAATAAAACGTTTTACCCCGCTAATATAATCGCGCAATTACCGATATTGGTCAAATAAAAAAACTACCCGATGGATGCCGAGAGCATAACCCCCGATATTTAGACCACTTTGCTTATGCAACCACTTTCTTTCAGTCCCGCTGGTGGTCGTAATAGCAAATTTTCATTGTATATGATACTATTATGTGATTACCTATGAGCGACATATGTACAGAACCTTTGGGTGACACATACGCATACGTCGCCCAAAGATTGGTCATATGCATGAACGTAAATCGTTTTACCTTCCAGCGAAAGTACATTGGACGACAAAAATGTATGTTTGTCATTTATTTTGTTTTACCACTTTTATGCCTTTTTACATTCCTTTCAATATTCCCTACAGAAATCACTCTATAGGCACAATAATCACTCGTAGATATTCTCACATATTCACTGTACAAAGATGTCGCCGAAAGGTACCAATTTATATGCTGTTGCCTAAAGGTCGGATTTGTCATTATAAATATATATATATTTATTATATACTTTAGTGTGAAATATAGAAACTTAATGGCGAAATAATTTTCATATTTTTTCATTCCTATATTTTCACATGTGAAAAATATATCCTTATATTTTCACATGTGAAAATATAAGATTTCCCATCATGCCATGTGACGCTGGATTGTGTGTACCTACAGGAGTTATAACTGCAGCAACAAAAACGAGCACTTGATGAGCTAGAACAAATAAACAGAAACTGCATTACATTTCAGACATGGAAATTAATTTTTGCTGACGAAATTTGAGTCGACGCCGTTCGCGTCTCTATGAAGTTATTTCCCCTTACTTCCTTGACAACAATGATGAACCCGCTGTGATGCATTGATGAATCGTATTTGCTTTGTGGTCAAATATGATAAAATAGCTTACAAAATGTCAAAAATATAATTTACTGTGACAGATTAGGTCAACCCAATCATATCGCTATCTTAAGTCACTGATATTTATATTGCCAGCCTATGAAAGTGAGGTGAATTTACGAAAAAAGGGGTGGGTGGGGGTGGAGTGTGGTGCTGAATAGCGAGTTTAATCTTCTAAGTTTCGATTCTAGAGAAACTTTGGTATATAATAAAAAGAAACTTTTTTGTACCACACGAAGAAATATATCCGGTATTAACGTAGGAAAAGAAAATATCCATCCTCTCTCTTTCTCTCTCTCTCTCTCTCTCTCTCTCTCTCTCTCTCTCTCTCTCTCTCTATATATATATATATATATATATATGTGTGTGTGTGTGTGTGTGTGTTTGTATATATCACCCATAAACCCCAAATGAATGTGAAAATAAGGGGTACTTGATCATGTTTGCTTTATCTGTCTTGCCTATTACATAAATTAGGCGATATGGACTTAACATTTAATGCACGAGGTGTGATATGATGCAAATGTACAATATAATGTATAAGTTTAAGTACATGATGATTTAATAAGATATATATATATATATATATAAACGAATAAATAAAAATTCAAGATATAATTTCTTAAAAACAGTAAAGGAAACATCACCAAGCTCTAAGAGCCATTGATTGTTTTCAACGACTGTTAAAGTGAGTTACTGAGCTGATCGGCGGGATAAAAAGTGATTTCAATGCATATGGGAATTGGCGTGATGTCAAACGGAATATGAGAAGTATGATTTTTGTAAGAGAACTTGATGATAGAATACATTGATTTCATGAACTCCAGGCTATTAAAAGCTAAATATTTGCCACATAGAAGCTGTACATCGGCGAGCATGTGCAAACCAAATAGAACTATGTAAGTAAGAGTAGCTAATTATGACTTTGATGAGGCAGTCACTTGATTCTGGATTTTTTTAATTGTCGTGAGTTGTAAAAGTGTTCCAAATAGCTTGATGTTGTTTTCTAATTAACAATTACATAAAGCCATATATAATGGATGCATATGGTCTTGACTTTCTACATAATATTGTGCATGAAACGTAAATTTCCTATAGAAGACTAGCCCATTTAATAAAATGGGAAAAGTTCAGTTTGCACATTTCAGCTTCATCACATTTTAGCTTCATCAAATGTGCACATTGTTTTATACAAGTGAAACATACGAATACAACAAAATGGCCACAAAGTCAATATCAAAGACAAGAATATCAAATCAAAAGGAATGAGCAAATCAAACTGAGATGCGGAACAAGATATATTAAAGTTGTAAACATGTTTTCACAATCACCATTTGTAGAGTAATACAAGCGCAGATGTCAAAGTGGTACTTAGAACATGTACAAATTCCCAAATAATGCAAAAATCTAATCAATGCAACTTAATGACTTTATACACCTTCAATATACAGTTACTTAATACTCAGACGACTGTCTACATCATATTCTATGAAGAAAGTAATAAGAGTAATTACATTTCAAAACACTTTTCAGAACTTTGCCCTCAACAGGTCATATCTTGCAAACGACAACTTAAAATATAACTATTGATATTGTGGTAACATTTCTTTAATAATGAATATCGGAACATTTATATAACTAATTTTGGGAAACCGTAATAGTTTTCATACAACTAGTCTGAACCGTATCCAGTCTGAGTCATGTCATCTATTAGATGTTGGAAACTAATTACCCGACACAACTGAAATTTAACATGATGTTTGACCAAAAATGAATAGGGTCCAGACTTCACAAATATTCATCAAATCTCTGATAAATCTGTTATATTTTGCACTATTGGTATTTTAGTAATTCCTTTGTTTTCATTAGAAACTGGGATTAAAAGTGTTTAAATATAATTTTTAAGGTAATTTGCATCGTGAAATTTCTATCCGTTCATTTGTAGTATTTCATCACAAGATTTGTGATACATAACAGCAAAGTGTTACTTTTGAAAGCTGATAGAACGTTGGATATTCTCAATGTAAATTTAGAGCAGTGATTTATCGAGCGTATATATATATACTAAAAGGGTTACGAAGACAATACATCCAGCAATCACAAAGAACTTGAGCTGACCCATTTGACCATTTTTATTTCTCTCCAAGCTCTCAACCTGACTAAGGAAGAAGTCTTCCACAAATGCTAACGCCTTGTCGAGGGCAGTAAGTGCCAGGATACTAGTTTTCTCCTCCAAATCCATTTCATTGGAGTAGTTTTTGATGGGCAGGACGTTGAGTTCCGGGACGCCAAGCACACGAGTAACTGTGTTTACCACATTTTTGACTTCACATCTCTCATAGACCTTGGACAGGTCATCTGCTATGATCTCTGACATTTTGTCAATCTTCGTCAGGAAGACAAGTCTGGGTATTCCTGTGTAAGTATGAAGTTGAATTTAAAATATGCAAAATTAAATAGACCGCCTTCTAACTCATTTTTGCTAAAAACATTACATTGTCTTGTATAGCTTTCCTAGTAATATTTCATATGCTATGCATATCGACTTCATTCCCATACAAGATAATAGTCCTTATAATATCAATAGCAAGGATTAGTAAAAAAAAAAAAAATTTTAAATTGTACTGCCCATGTATATATAGGCGCTATATCAACAATTTATTTTTACAAGACCATCAGTATCTGAACTCAAAGAGCATTATGTCTGTGAAGTTATGAAAGGGATGTATTTAGGTGGTGCTTGAAGGATGATATTAATATATTAAGCTTCTATTCAGGAGCATACTTGGTATATAAGAAGAAATTATTTAAATTTGTCAAGAGCAAGGAGTGAAAATATGATGCTTTTTTGTACTACAAGTGAAAATATATGCGAAAATAATTGAAGCATAATTTATTTTATTATATTTGTTATATACTAATCTTGTCACTGAATCGGGATTCAGATCATCAAACTTAGTTTCACCTCCAGCAACCTCGTAAGTTCAACTCAGCTTAAAACGTATCAAGATACTTATTAAAATGTAGGAAAATGGTAAGTTTTAGATGACATAGTATGTTGTAACATATTTCAGTTTTGGATATATCATATAATATTTTACCACATCCAGCTTAAACAGCGAGGTAGACTGAGGGAGAAAGAGGTGTTGTTTTTTGGTTTTTTTTTTAATTAGTAACAAAGCATGAAGAGGCATAGCCATGTAGAGAGTATAACTGTGGCTAGTAGGATTTCTTTTAAAGAAATATTCAGGCCTACAAGGTAACGTAGTTTCCAATTTTTTACAGTAAAATAACAGACGATTAGTTCTTCTTGCTTCACTTATAACTTTTGGTAGAAGATATGTTCTGGCGTTCATGGAAAGCTGATATAGTGTAACCAGCCTTGGTGAGAAACGTCCATATAGGGGACATCTGTTTATAACGGACACTTTGATAATCCCCCTTGAAAATCCTTATATAAATATATTTTATATAGCGGACACCTGTCTCATGCAGACTGGGGACTAAGTTTTGGCCAACAAAGTTGTGTATAATGGACATCATGATCTAATACTTTCGCGGATTTGCCCGCCTTGAAGAGCGCCACAAGGCGCTATCTAATGTATACAGATTTGTTAAACCCAGCCTTTTTTGACAGTTAACTCTTCAGTGAACAATGATCATTTTCCACTAGGTCTCATTACATTTTGTTTGCTTGTTATTGGTTTCATAACTGATACAATCTTACCTGAATCAGAGCGAAAAGATTACAGTTCGGGGGGGGGGGGGAGGAGGCAACCAACTTATAAACGAAATGGCTCTCTGAATATCATGTAATATAAACAGTTCACGAGTAAGTATGTGGAATGAGATCTGGCTCAAACTGGGTAAGCTGTTAATAGTGTTCTAAATTAAAATCCTAACATATCAAGGTACGATGTATAACGCTGACTTTCATGATGAAACATATTTAAAGATCAGTAACGCACACGAGCTTGTCTACTTCCGTTTCAGATCGAATAGAATTACAAGGCCCACACTTTTTTATGTTAGTGCAATCATTGGCTTTATAACGGAAGATCGTAGTTTCGAATAAGAGCAGATCATATAAATGACAAACATTTTAAATTTAGATTTTGCCAAAACTCATTGTTGACGACACTACCAAGTATTGAAATCATATAATGTCGTGCCAACCTTTGATCGTTCGATAAGACTAACCATGTTTGCATAAATTCTGTGTAATTTTAATTTTGAAATAATGTGTTGATGACCAAGAGTAAAGGTTCAAGTTTACGTCAGTACAATAACAGTCTAAATACAGTTCTTGTTAAATTTTAATTTATTGTGCATTTCATTGTTTAGTTTCACTGCTACTGGATTCTGACAGTTTCAATGCTGGATTTCATTCTTATTTTTATACCTCAAGCCTACCTAGCCAACGCTAAAAATATGTATAACCCAAGCAGATTATATCTACCAGTATCACTTGCGTATCAAGCTAAATGATGAATTTATCATGTTGAAGAGTCTTGTTTTATATCTGAGTTCACTTGAAAACCTCTTATGTAATGAACACAATCATACCATATGAAAGAAAACAACAATAATTATATCTGGTCATTAAATGTCTCTCTCAGCAGGAAAATGTTAGCAAGCACTGGAATCTAAAAAATGAAAGAGTTGATAAAAATGAAGCAAATACGAATTACTCATGATATACGTGGTAATGGCCATTCCACTATTGCATAAGATATGCTTGACAGCCACAAATCCTGACGTCTCGTCACGTGCATTACATGTTGTACGTGATGCGGCTGTATACACCTTCAAATGTGGAATGCACAAAGTAGTATATATTTGCCCCAGACAAAGCACATTTTTCAACGTTATATTTAAGTTTTCTAATCTGACAGTAACACATAATAGACATGAAATGTAGTCATTTCAAGACATTTTTTCAATAGTTTCTTTTTCTCCATTATTGAACTGTTGTCTGCAGATTATTCCTTTAATTCAGAAATGTAATAGTCCAGGTATTTCCTTGGTATTCGTGTTTAGTGTTTGTGGATGTAAATTGTCTCTTAATCTGTCAAACAGTTTAATTAGCTCAAAACGTCTGAAAAATGTTGTGCTGTTACCAATTATGTATATATATATATATAATTCTTTATGACTTTTTGTCTCTATGAAAGTAAAATATGTTTGACTTATTAGTATATATAACAGGATACATAATGAATGAAAATACTTTGTCATTATTTGTGCATTCATATCTGTCTTGCATTGCTCCCAATACTGCTAGCGATGCCATACTTAAATATGGCATAGGCAGCTAGTCAGATGAAGTGTACAGGACATATCGTCCTCTTTTGTCAACTTAAGGTCATTCTGTTAAAATCAGAAGACATATTTGGGGCTCATAATCAAATTTTGCGAACAATTTCAATATGGGTTATTCGTTGATCAGTACATATCTACCCTTAGGGTTCTTCACTAGTCTAACTCTCAGTCCGTTTGGCTTCCTTACCATTGCACACTAGGGAGTTTTCACTACATATACAAATTCAAAGTTGTGTGATATGCTTAGTGTTTATTCAATTTTCATGAACATTTTCCTTACAGACAAAATTATTATCTGATGAAGTAATAAATTAAAGAAACAACTCGATAATGCATAGGCGAAATTTAATATAGCTTGCGTGATTTGTCAGTGATATACACATACCAAAATATTATTTACCTGCCGTATTCACTACAGATTGTATCTCATTGAGTTTATCCCAAGCCCATTGGGGCGTAATATTTACGGTGCTTCCATCGATCACGAAAACTACACAGTGAACCTTGTCTTCAAGTTTAGGATGCTTCTTGAATCCAGAAATCCGGGACGTTACTTCTGATCCTTGATTAAACTAAAGTAATAAAAGAGATAGGAAATGTTGACTAAAACCCATTTAACTATGTAAAATCTAAAGCTATTCAAATTTTACTTTCTGTCATTTTTCTGTTCTGTCGATGACACAAATCCATTATCCCCCCCCCCCCAAAAAAAAATGCTTAATAAATTCAGCATCATTTTAGAAATGTTATTCTTTCACAGGAAAAATTGAAAAGACTCGAGCACCCAGGGCTGAGATTTTAGATGTGTGTATGTCAGCCAGTAACGAGGAATGGAGCGACTACTTTTTATATCTTGTTATTCTGATAAGTTATTCAAATTAACAATAGGGTAATGCCCAATCATCTTTGAAAAAGATGAACCCCGTTTCATTGAGCTAGAGCGAATGGTCAGTTGGAAACTTTAGCTAGGGGCCTGTACAAACAGTGAATCTAGGTTTATAAATACTAATGTGAATAAATCAAATGGGATTCTACGCTTTTACTCTCCAACATAAAAGTTGTATGTTTCATATTTTGGAATAAGTAAAGCAAGGTTTATGAACTTTGGATGTATGAGCAAAAATATAGAGGTCACATTTTCATTAATCCCAATTGTTCTGAAGTAGTCAGCAAGGCAGGATGGTAAAATAAAGAGATTGATATATACAACATCATTGGCCTTATGTGTGTGCAGACAACAGAAGTATACAGTAAGTTTATAAACTTTGTCACAAATACATTAAAAAACGTTAGAGACTTAGAATACGTTCCAAGTTGGAATCGAACCTGCGCCGCAAATAAAGACACTCATTGCCTAGATCTCACTCATTGAAAATCCAATCCACTTGGCCATGCTGTCACCCACAAGAAAGCGTGAAAGAGGTCTATGTAAGGAGCTAGAACTGTATACAATATATATATATATATATATATACCCTCTGTCGGAGAAGATTGCAAATTGTAGGACATGGGTCTGCTTCGTCTGCTCTAGTGGAGATAAACAAGAAGAAGGGGGTTGTTTCTATCCTCTCTGGAAGACCTAGGAAGTATGAGAGCCGTTCTCGTCCTCCTGAAAAGGTCCGCTAGGCTAGTAAGGGCAGTCCCATTCCTCCCCTTGAGAAGTTGATTCAAAAAAGAGAGGGCAAGAGTTTGCCAGGCAGTAGAAAGGGTGAACGGTCCCCCTCCTAAGCTTCGACTGCTGGTTTCGGTTCCAAGTTTTAAGGTCCTTTGGGGTCACGGCTCCTTAAGCCTTCCCTCTTTTGTTTGATGCCGTGCATCACAAGTGGGGATTTTCATGTGGACCTTGGCTCGGACCCCGGTTAAAAACCTGGGAGGCAATACTCCTTGGGTCCAGGACATTGGTTACTTCGCTTGGCATGTCTTGTCGATGTTCATGGCACTCACTGCGGAGCTGCTTTACCTCCGCAGGGATGATGTTACTTTGGAGACTTCCAAGGTCTTGATGGACCATAGCTAGAACCTACAACGATCTACGGTGACTAAGAGCGACAGGACAGAGTAGACGCGATTGTGAAAGACTACCGTGCCACCGTGCCTGAAATGCACAGGCTCGCATGGCATCATCAGCAGATAGCTCGGGAGACTTGGCGGCATAAAGGTCAGCTGGAGAAAACTGCGCTAGACCTGGTAAAACGTCTGCCATGAAGAAGCGGGCTAGCAGCCACCATAACAGTGTCGGCCTTTATTAGAAGTACCACCACCGCCGTACTGCTCATTGACGAGATCGAGCAGCTAGTCGCCAAAACTAATGCCACAATACTAAGGCATATTGAAGAATATATGCGAGAGGGGTCCAGCTGGCATTTCATGAAGTGCATAACGCTCGACCTTGGCGTGTCGCAGTATGGCCCATTTCAAGACTGGAGCCACATTCCAACACCAAAATGCATTTTCGCCGCGGTCCGTTATCAATGTGACAAACACCGACAACCGCTGCTTCGAGTTTTATATTCTGTCATCTCTATACCAAGCAGGCGATAACACTAATGAACCAGGCAAGTACTGCCGGCACCTGAGAGAGCTAAACTTCCATGGAATCGACTTCTCAGTGAAGGTAAATGATATCAAAAAGTTCTAGCGCCTCAACGTAGTATACGTCTTTAGCTGGAAAACCTCCTCTGTTCGCTACGCATCAGCGAGGAAATAAGGCCACACGAGGTCGACCTGCTGCGGATTACTGAGGGCAAAAAGAGTCACTAAAAGAAGCATATCTGCCAACTGTGCCTCCATGCATTCACCTGGGCCGACCTGTTGGAAGACAACACTAAAGACTGCCTCGGTTTAGGCGAAAAGCCCATGCGTGTGTCCTTACCTGAGCCGAGCAATAACATCCTAACCTTCCAGAACCACTACCTCCAGATGCGCGTTCCATAAATCATTTATGTGTGTTTCGAGGAATTAAACGTGCCAGTGGAAGGTTCCGCTGGTAATCCAGACAAAAACAACATGCAAAAAAATGCTGATCAGGTCCTGTGTAGCCTCTAATACATAACCTGTCTGCAGCAACAGAATCTCCAAGAAGCCAGTGTTATACCGCGGCAAAGAGGCTGTCGCCACTTTCATTCCGAGCCTCTAATGTGAAATGTTGGAGATCCGGGAGGTGTTACAAAGTCCTGCAGAGATGTACATAAATGGAGATGACAGGAGAGCCTTCCAGGAAGCTGAAGACTATCACATCTGTAGCGATTCTCTAGTGACCTACCGGGTGATTGACCACTGCCACATCACATGCAAATACCTCGGCACCACCCACGAGACAAGTAACCTCAATCTGCAAATCTAAACCGGAAAAGACGAAAGTGCCAGTCTTGATTCATAACTAGAACGGTCACCTTATCATGGAAGCCATTAGAACGTCCTCGACGGAAAGCATCAGCGCCATCCCAAACCATATGGCAAACTACATATCATTCTTGTTGGGGCAGCTGCAGTTCATTAACAGCCTAACGTTTATGAACAGTAGCCTTGACACCCTCGCAAAGGATCTGCCAATGAGGGACTTAGGCCCACTATCCAGCACAGTGAGGGGAATGTAGCCTAGCTCAAGAAGAAAGGCATCTATCCATATGAATACCACAATCATGCGCAGGCTGTGTGGCAGGACTTTGACTGCTGAAGCCAAGGCAACAACCACGATCTCTTTCCGAGGACAGACGTGTTTCTGCTGGCGAACGTATTCGAGAGTTTCAGGGACACCTAGTTCCATCACTACGGCGTCGACCCTGCACATTACTACAGCGCGCCATGATGGAGCTGGGATGTCCTCCTGAAGAAGACTACTGTTAAGTTCGAGCTTCTAACTGATATCGACATGCACCTGTTTATCAAGAAGGGCATCCATGGCGGCATTTCGATGGTGAGCCGCCATCACGCGAAAACGAATAACCCGATGTATCCAAACTATGGCAGCAGAAAGCCAACGAGCTGGATAAACTAACTTTATTCCAACAACCTCTATGATTGGACTATGATGCAGAGCCTGGCAACAGGGGATATTAAGACGGTCGTCCCCCCAGATCTCGAAACAATAGCGGTGGACGCACCCAAGGGCTACATATGTGAGGTCTACCTGGAGTACCCAAGGAGTTTCATGACGTGCACAGTGACTACCCGCTGGCCCCAGAGGCACTATGCGCCCGAGAAAGCTGGCGTGGTTTAGAGAAGGAACTGGGTGGACGAAGGTAGTTCCCAGCCAGCCAGAAAAGGAGTGCTGTGTAGTCAGTTACCTGAACCTCCAGCTCTACACCAGTCTCATGATGCGTGCCAACTCGGTCCTCTGAGCACTGGAGTTTGACCAAAGAGCATTGATGGCGTCCTACATCCAGCTTAACACGGATCTCAGGACCAAGGCGAAGACTGACTTTAAGAAGGACTTCTTCAAGCCGATGAACCACTCGGTCTTTGGGAAAACCAATGAAAACCTGAGAAATCTAATCCGGGTGGACCTGGTTAGGCCAGAAGGAGAGGAAAAAAAGCTGTGTCGCCTAGGTGCTGACTTAGCATTTACGACGCGCAAAATCTTCAGCGGCAACCATGTTGCCGTCCTTTCAACAAAGGCCAATCTTAAACTCAACTGCCCGATTTACACGGGGATGTCGGTCCTTTACCTGAGCAAAGTCCTGCTGTACAACTTTTATTACAACCATATAAAAACGCGCTACGGAAACAAGATGAGCCTCCTGTACATAGCCACCGACAGCCTACTGCTGAGTATCAAAACGAAAAATCTATACCGGGACAAGGACAAGGACGTGGCCCTGTATGACACTAGTGAGTACCCAGAAGGCCACCCCATCTACAGCATGGCCAACAAGAAGGTTGTTGGCGTGTTTGAAGACGAATGCACGGTACGCCGATTGTGGAATTTGCAAGGCTACGTCCAAAGATTAACAGCATTAGCATTGCGAGCTGGAATCAGACCGGTGCTCATGGAGTGTTTGGATTGTACCAGGAGCACACAAGGAAGCTCATAGACGAGAAAAAGAAGATATTGAAGGATATCCAAACGGCCTACTGTGTTTCAAATACGGCCGTGTACCTAGATGTCCTTACTAATCAGAAGGTATTTTGTCATCAGATGACAGCAATGTGCAGCCAAAAGATGGGGGTGTACCGTATAAACAATACCAGCGTGCGCACGCTGCACACGACACGCTGGACAAACAGCTACTACTACACTATTTTCGACAAGTACGAACCAACTGCATCCGTCTTTTTTATTACCGCCTATGCCAAAGAGAAGGAATCCTCAATGGGCTCTTTCGACTGGGCCAAGAATGCCCTTAGGTGGTAGCTGAGTACCTTCAGGTACTATCTGCAGTTCCTCGCGAACGAAGCTTCTACGCGGAGAATCACTCCCCCGAACGATGGTATATAGATGGCAGGCCTGGGATGTCAAACAAATCAGTCAGGGTATAGACAGAAGTATACGAATGGCATGAACATATTTATTACCTGTGAGCCGTATTACCACGCTGTTTCGGAGCGCAACAACGGCAGGCAGCCACCGAACCCACTCAGCGATGCGCTTTGCAGTCTCGATCTCCGAAAGCAACATCTCTTGAGCATACTGGTGCCAAAACAGCCGCTCAGTTAAAGTACGGTTCAACCTCTCCACAGTGCCCTGTGCAAGGTGAACGCCGGTCAAGTCCCGGCTCACATGCATGCCATACTTGGCCAAGAGCTGCGACACATCACCCATTAACACCTTGCCGGGGTCAACCTGCAACATTTTGGTCCCCGTTAGCGGCCTCCACTCGTAGATACGTGCCAAGGTGTCAAGATATCGGCGACTTTGGAAGTCTCCTTTGTAGTCAAGGGGTCGGACTCGTAATGACTGGCGACATTAACCACATTCAGCACATACTTGTACGTGTATCGCCCAACCTTGTCGTGCAGCAGAAGTAAGAGTTCCGCTTGGTGCACGTCCTTAGGGGCTGAAACATTAAACTGCGGTCTGAGGATTTTGCACGGTGCAGGTAGGTAAATCTGCCACATGTCCTGCTTCTTGAACCATTCCCTGACAACATCGTGTGATACTTTTGCTCCTTCTGCCAGCTTTTTTGATAGATGCTACGCCCTTCCAGTAACGTCGCGGGCTGTAGTATATTGCTGCGAACTTATTGTCCATCGCGTTTTCACGTTGGTCTGTAAACGAGCAGCTACCGCTCTAACTCGACAGAACAAAACATGTATCTGCATGTCAGATAGAAGCATTCATAGACGACACAGAAGCATCGGCTCGTATTTTTTCTTCTCATGCGAAGGCGTGTAAAAGTCAGAAGGGTTGGGGTCATCGCCGATCTGTGGGACAGCTTCGACGATTTCTTTTCGGCATGCAAATCGAGGCGCTCTTTGCGTTTACGCCTGCACATCTTAGAGTTTTTCCTGCGCTTTTATTGTGGTGAATTGTTTCCTTGTCGGCACCAAGCGTGAAATGAGTATTTGACTCCACCTGGACCCCTAAGGGGTGAAAAGACAAAAAAAAAAACACAACATATTTAGGTATTTTCACTTAAGGGCTATTGGACCGGAACGCCCTTATTTCGCCAAGTTCGGTTTTGTTCTGGAGTCAGATTTCCCGTCCCCAATGGGAGGGTTTGAAACCCATTGGCTGCGCCCTCTGCAGTCCCATCACCAAGGGTGGCAGAGGGGACACAGGGGCCAAGGCATTTTTCCCAGCGCGCGAGTGTAGCAAAGTACGCACTGGCTAAGAGTATACTAACTAAGCACACGCATGGTATAGTATACACACATGAGTATAGTAATGCAGTGACTTAGCAGTGTGAGTGGCTAAAGCTTGCTAGAAGATGGGTTTGTGACAAATCAAGCGTTAGAAAATACTGTTGCTCGCACAACGCCAAGTATAAGAGGGGAATTTAACTTCAGCCGTGCTGGAAGTTTGGATCCAGAGTTAGAGTAGGGCATATGACTTGCAATCAGTGTGATGGCCTTATGTCCAGAAAGCTAGCGCAGAAAGACGTAAGGGCAAAACAAATGTGCGCCAAAGTGCTTGTCCAACTTGCAACTCTCATTAGGTTTAAAGCTTTATCACAGTCAAGATGCAGATAGAGCTAACCGATTGGTAATTAAAACCAGGAACGGCATATACTAAATTAGTCGCCACGAAATAAAATGTTCATTAAGAGAATTTTGCAAGCATTGTATGTAGCCATGGATGAGGCTTTGCGTGTTCTTACTAATATTAAGTAACTAATAATACAGGCCGGGGCCATCACTCCTCAAGCGTACGCGAATTGAGTAGCGGCGTAGGTGGAGGCAAGGCGCCCAAACCCTAGGGGTGAAAGCCCGGTGCCAGCGTCAAGGCGTGAAAGGCCAGTGCCAGCGCCAAAGAGCGTTGCGCAGCAACGCGGGGCTCCGAGGCTTGTCTTAAGCCTTCCATCATTCGTATTGCGAAGGTCGGGTGCATTAGTAACGGACTATCGAGCAACAGTTCCCTAAAACCGCAGGTATATGGCATTCATTCAAGTCATGGCGCCTGGGTACATGAGATGGTTGGTCACAAGCTGCAGGAGCTGGATTGTGCAACGTTAGACGTCTGCTTTCAGTGTTACGTATAGGGGTTATAAAATGTAACAAAAGAAAGAACGACTTAAACAAGCTTTCACAATTTCTAAAATATAAATTTCATTTCCTAAAATATTAAATACTTCAAACAAACAAAGTGAAAGAATTAAAAATAACTTACAGTTTAGAAATTCCTAAATAATCCTAAATGTCCTATTGAATTTTGATAATCCGGAAATGTCCAAAGGTTATCCGAATGAAATCACTAAAATACTTATATGCCACAAGAAACACAGTTTTAAATCCAAATGTTATTATCCCAGGTAAACTCCTGTGAATGGTGAATATTGTTAAGTTCCTTGAAGAATAGTACTTAAATCCAAAATGTACTATGCATAGTATAGAATTTCCACCAGCTGATTTTACAAACACTAATAATCTTCCTCAATAACCTGATGATTCTGATGAAATGCCAATGAATGATGAACGCAGTGATTATATCCTATTATATAGCCTCTTAATACGCACAAGAGAATTTAAAACTCTAATACTACGACTAAGAATGAGTTCTGTGAAGAACCTTCTTTAACCAATCCAAAACTAGGTCGCGCATGTTACTGCTTGTAGTGCCTTTGCACTACAATTAAAATACCCTACTTCAAATCACTAAGATGTTGACATAGGATGTAGGTCATAAATCTGCACGCGCTAACAACGTGATTCACCATTGTGGGTTAAGCTGACCGACATAATTATTGATTTTCCCTGGACATAGCATAACTCATGTAAACATGTTGATGTATATTTGTACTTTAAAAATAGCGTACGCTACTGAATTAAAGAATTTATAATACACTGCTTATAAACCCAAATGAAAATTTATTATAATTTAAAGGTGATACATAATGCCGTAACATTCAGCAATGTTGAAAAAAACAAGGAGGGCAGAGAAACGAAGTAATTAACATGACGGGCTATTTTAGGAGGCAAGCTGTGGTAGTACTTATGCCGGACAAATTCGGCAAGCTAGTCAATGACGCAAACGCGCTAATACTGCTGCGCATCGAAAACGGCATAGACGATGGTCTGGATGGGCGTTCATTCGCTGCATAGCTCTAGATCTCGGGATATCGCAGTATATACCATTGCGCGGTAAAAATTACTTACCAACTCCGAAGTTTATTCCGGCGCGGGCAGTGCTCAATGTTGAGAACAACGACAATTACTGTTTCGAGTGGGTTATTCTTCTGGCTCTTTATCCAACTGACACGCACATCGAATGGCCAATTATATACCGCCAGCACATAGGAGAGCTAAACTTTGAATGAGTAAAGGTGATCGACAGCTGCAAGTTTGCGCGCCTGAACCTCAGAATAGCAGTGAGCGTCTTTGGCTGGGAAAAGGATCTCTACCCGCTACGCGTTAGCAGCGCAGTGAGGTCGCACACTGTGGACCTGTTGTTCCTGAGCGCCTTCGGCGCGGAAGACAAGAGGCATTATGTTTGGATACAAAATATGAGCTGCATGGTGAGGCATTACAATGAATGCAATGTAAAAATATCACGTCGGCCGCCAATTTCTGCATGTATTTAGCAGTGCCGACCCACTGGAGGCCCACCTGAAAGACTGCCAAGGCATAGGCGAAACTCCACAGCGTGTGACCATGCAGCAACAGGGCAAGAACATTATATCGTTTCAGAACTATCACCGCCACATGCGCGTTCCATACATCATCTATGCGAACTTCGAGACATTGTACGTGCCCTGCGCAAAGCAACACACAGGAAATAGCTGACCAGGTTCCATGCGGGTGCTACTATGTGATTTTCCGCAGTGATGGAGTATACAAAAAACTTGTGCTATACCGGGGCGAAGGCATCGTGGCGAGCTTTATTCAGCACCTGGAGGAGGAGCTGGAAGAGATACGCGAGTCTCTCGGAATCCTGTGGATGCCAATTTTGGTTGCGACGACTGGATGAACTTTAAGGAATCGATAGACTGCCATGTTTGCGACAGAAATCGGGGGATGCACAGGGTGAGAGACAACTGCTACATTAGCTGGAAGTATAGAAGCGTAGCCCACACCGCATGCAACCTCAAGCTGCTAATCTACCTCAGAAAAAAGGACGGTGCCGGTTGTGACCCTCACCTGCGAGGCTACGACGGCCACCTAGTTATGGAGGCCATCGGAACAGCCTCGAAGGAAAAATTTTTAGCACCATCCCTAACAACATGCAAAAGTACACGGCGTTCTGACTGGGGCAGCTCCAGTTCGTGGACAGTCTGAAATTTAGCAGCAGGAACCTGGAAAAGCTGGCCTCCAACACCCCTAAAGAGGTCTTTCGTATCACAGACCAATCCACGGAGGGCTATGTTGAACTTCTCATCACAAAGGGTGTCCACCCGTACAAATACATGAGCAGCTGGGTGCGATTTGAAGAAAACCAACTCCCGCCGATACAAGCATTCTATAGCCAGCTAAGCCGCGCCGTGCCTTCAGAGAATGTGGAAAATATGCAGCTGCAAAACCCTGGGAGACTACCACGATCTTTAATTGCGAACCGACGTGCTACTGCTGCCAGATGTATTCGAAACGTTTCGGAACACATCACTGCAAAGCTATGGCCTCCACCCAGCCCATTACTAACAGCTCTTCTGAAATGAGTTGGGAAACTCTGCTGATAAATATGAGCGTAAAGCTTGAGCTTGGCCGACATCGACATGCACTTCTTCGTTGTGAAGGGCATCGTGGCGGCATTTCGATAGTGAGCCGGCGTACAACCCAATGTGCGCATCCTACGACGCCAGCAAGCTGAATAGCTGGATTACTTACCTAGACTCCAACAATCTCTATGACTGGACCAGGGCCATGCTGCAGACTCTGCCGACTGGTGGTTTTACGTGGTTAGCTTAGCCAGGTCTCGCCACTTGGGAAATAATGGCCGCCGTTTCGTCAAACGCGCCAAAGGGCTACATTATCAAAGTGGACCATGAGTATCCGGAAGATCTACACGACGAGCTCAGCAACTTCCCGCTGTCCTCAGAGGCACTGCGTGTCCACGAAAGCTGGCTCAGTGACTACCATCGTGAATTAGTGAATGAACTCCGTGTGTGTATAGGAAAGGGGGAATCAATGAATGGATGAAGCTAGTCCCCAGCCTGCGCAAAAGTGCGGATTGTAGTTCACTACCGGAACCTCCAGCTTTACATCACACCAAAGTCCGTTGATGACGCCGTACATTCAGCTAAACACAGACCTACGTGCCAGGCGTCTCTGAATTTGAAAAGGAGTATTTGCGGGAACGGATTAGGTTGGATCTTGTGAGGCCCTAGAGCGAGGAAGACAAGCTGCGTCGCCTAATTGCCGACCCAGCCTTTGTGACCAGAAAAATATTCAATGGTAATCTCGTCGCCGCACATTCTAAGAAGTTCAACTTGAAGTTTAACTGCCCGAATTATACCAGCATGGCGATTTTGGATTTGAGTAAGGTCTTCATGTACGACTTTTACTACGGCCACATCAAGGCGCGTTATGGCGATAAGGCTTCCCTGCTGTATACAGACACAGACTGCCTGCTCCTGTAGATCGAGACTGCCGATGTTTATCGTGACATGGTTTAAGATGCCAGCCTCTACGACACTAGTCTGATAAATCAACCCCACAAACCTGTGCTGATGCTGATAGACCGTTTGATGGTCTGATGTCACCTATTCATAAAATCGAGGAATGTTTTCAGACAGATCTGTCCGCAACACATTGGTGTACATTTTAAACACTTACTGGTATTTTTCGCGTCTCTTGAGTTACCGTCAATTGAAGGGTCCTTTTAGAGATATGCACACAATATTTCCGGATCAAATCCTATTTCACGTGGAATAGCACAACCATATGTCATGTGGCCAGTTTGAATTTCGTGGATTTATACGGCTGTTACCAAATACCGGTAAGTGTCTAAACTACTACGCTGGTGTGTTCCGGACAAATTTGTATGCAACAAGGTTGCACATTTTAATGAACAGATAATACTATACCCTCAAATCATCCATCAGTGTCAACACAGGTCTTGGGGGCTAATTTATCAGACTACTACGACACGCGCGAATACCCACGTGGACACCCTCTCTAAAGCACAGCAAACAAAAGGGTCGTAAGCAAATTTAAAGATGAATGCCTCGGCCAGCCAATCACGGAATGTACAGCATTTTGCTTACGAAGCGACCAGAGATCCGCAAGGCTAAGGCATCGCGCGGACGGTAGTATAGGTCGATCTACGGCACTGTCTCTACATTGAGTGCCTCCAGGCGATAAAAGAGTTTAGACACTATATGACCGTTATCCGCAGTGACCACCACAGGATGGGAGTATACCGCATCAACAAAACGAGCTTATAAACGCTGGACACAAAAAAATGGATAGCACCTGACGCTGACATATGGCCACCACGGTACGCTGACCGCCACCAGCGCGCCAAAGCAACAACCAAATATGCCTTGGATGCGGGAATGGCTGAGTACCTCAACGAGCTTTTTGGTGCATCTTTGATGTGGTGAGGACGAATTTAGTGCACGATAGATGGGTATCATCAGTCCGTTCACACAGTGGTTGCTACTTTAGAGAACTCTTGAAATGCTCTATCACACGGCTACAACGCACTTGAAACACCGAAGTAATTTGTCAACAAAAGAAATCCTGGTTGTGGGAAGAACCATCCAATTTAACTTTATGTCGTTCCCACTCCCGGGAGAAGGTTACAGTTTTATCTATCACTGCCAAATTTCCTCTTATATGTGAACATTTTGGCTATATTGGACTTGCGCACTATCAACCAAAGTTTTGCGACAGAACTTCTCTATATAGTATTAATGTCCTTACAATGTGGTAGATTGGCCAGTTTCACATAAATGGTGTGATCTTATTTGTATATGTGCCCGCAACTTTAATAAAATCTTTAATATTCCTGCGTGTTAGGTTTTATTTTTGTGTGCTAAAACTAAAAACAATATTTAACGTATTTATATTACTTACGGGCTCCCAAAACCACTCATTCGTTTTAGTCGCTATTTTTATGTAGGCAGTCAATTCATACTTCACGCTATAAGGCTATTCACCCGGTTTGAGTCGATATTTTTAGCAAACAGCCATGCGCATCATGTTACCTGGCTTGTGTATAAACTTATTAGGAATTCAGCTATACCATGCGTGTGTTTAGTTGGTATGCTCCTAGCCAGTACGTACCTTGCTACGCTCGTGCACTGGGTAAAAACTTTGGGCTCCTGTGTCCCCTCCGCCCACTAGATGATGGGGCGACGGAGGGCGGTACCAAGTGGTTTCATGCCTGAAAACCCCTCCAATTGAGAAAAAGGATTTTGACAACAGAAAAAAGAACTTTGGCGAAATAAGGGCTTTCCGGCCCCAAAGCCATTAAGTGAAAATAACTAAATTAGGCTTTTTTTGTCTTGTTAGGCCTTAAAGGTCCAGATGGAGTCAAACATTGATTTCACCACTACTAAAGACAAATTTTGAGCCATTGAATGCGATGGCATTAACGATTGCTCCGCCGATTATGAGAACAGAAGTCGTTATACGGATGTGGTGATATCAGCAGGAATGATCCCTTGTTTAATTAGAAAGTCCTGTGTCCAAAGTCTCTGTGATGGCAACGACATTTGCTGCGTCTTCGAAGTCTTGGCGGTAAAGGTTGGCCAGTTTCATTCTTAACAAGCGTTCGGCAATTGTTGTCTACCCATCTTCAAGGCCAATGAGTACTACTCCATGTTAAAAGAGGTTTCCGAGGTCTTTGGCGTATGGTGGTGTAGACATCTTGCACCTGCGTTTCGCACACTACTATTCGATATGAAAATGGTCGGGTGTGTGTCTAATAGTGGCTGCTGGCGTCTGCGGTGCTTGGCGTTCTTTTTTGCTGACGCTCTGGAGCAAGCACCAAGCCCCACAGTGGCGAGCCGCAGAATAAGATGTACGCAAGCCCAGTCGCCAAATGTCGCTCGACCCAAGGAACATAAGATGGCATCGCGCCTACGTGCTCTAAACGATCATCCCCACATGTCCTACGACGTTCAACGTTGTCTAGAGTATCAGGAAGAATTTATTCCAGGATCCAGTGTGGTAGGTTTGAGCCATAATACTCTTAGATACAGTAAACGATTTGAACCCTTGGAATGGCAACCATTCTCTTTAGGACTGAGCAAAACCAAAATTTCTCAAGAAGCAATAGGAAATCCAGAGTGTTGGCTATGTCAAACAATATTTCAATCAATGCCTAGGCTAAGAAAAAGTGAAGAACACGATTAAGAACATGAAATGTAAGAGAAGGAGAGATAAAATATATAAATATTTCCAAACCCCACCAGCTAAAATACCTATGACAAAAACAGCAAAGAGTCTTGCACAGACGTTTACACCCACATATATACGACAAGAAATGAAAGCATGTGTCAGCAAAGTCGACGCCATCTCCATCAGTACCAGAAAAGAAGGATGTGAACTAAAGAAGTGAAACAAGAACCTATCACATCCGTTTGGGTATCATCGTCAAATTCTATTGCTCGTCGTACACGTAAAGCATCGCAACACAAATGACAACCACAAGAACAGAAGAGCCTCATAATCGGTTGACCAATTGAGTATGGACGAACGTTTGGCTAGTATTTATTACAACCATGCACACGCTACTAGCCAATGAGGCATTCAACAATTGTATCATGATGCAAAAGCAACACTCAAGTGTGTACATCTGCACGACGTTCCACGATGATTGCAACAACAATCCGAGCACACGTTACACAAACGGTTCGGCGCACATTTCCAAGAGGTCAGACTGTGGTTGCAAGTATCGATCATCAATGGCAAGCATATTGGGCTCATCTTTCCCACTTGGATTTGTACAAATAAATGTTTTTATGCGATAACAGTGTTTTTAAAGTATGCTTGGGTCGTACATCTGACGTAGAAAATGGGTTTCGCATGAGTGTGAGGTTGAAAACGGTGTTAAAACGAAGTGGTCGACATCCTGTTCTGACAATAGAAACAACGTATTTTAAAAGTATTTTTGATATTCTATTGAACTAAATGAAGGATTCAAATTGATGTACTCAGATGTAGTAGAGTACAGCGGGTGGGAAACACAGTAGCTATGTTGCTGAACGTGATTCCGTTTAAAGCGGATTCTGCGATCAGTGCTGATGAAAAAAGCAGGAAATACCAATCACATACAACGATAATTTGTTCATCCGCACTTTAACCGCTTATTATCATTTGTCCCAGGGTCAGTTACTTTGTGTACCAGACCATTTGAACCTAACTTTACCCACAAGAATTACTTGAGATATAATGTGACTCTGTTTGAAGCCACGTGACAATTGGCTACTAACAGAACACATGGTATTTCCTCCGACCAATATGCGGGCCGTTACAGTTTGTTGAAACTCAATTTCACACCAGACCAAGTCAGTGACGAGTGCCATTTCCACACTATAAAACTGGGACAACTGCATGTGGAAATTAAGTTTGCTCAAGCAATCTACATCACAATGAACGTACTCTTGTTTAGAGAATTCGAAAATACCATAGATATTAACCATCTGAAAGAAATGATTCTAGACTACTAAATGTTTACTCATGGAAAAAGTAGTGATGGAAATAGACGACCAAGAACAGCAGTTATAGTAGCCACAAAAGTAACAGCAGAAACAGCAGTCAAAGTGTGAAAGAAGGAGGAAAGTAAGAAGAAGAAGAAGAAGAAGAAACAGTATAGGCATATTGTAGAATGAGAAAGCCTATAAGTTAGTGAAATGTTTTGTTCAACACATTGCCAAGAGAATCACTATACTGACTATGTAACAATGTAATGGGTGTCAAGTCGATTATCCCAGCCAAGTGCAACAAATATTATGATGCTGCCACATTTTGTGAGAGGTATTTTAAAGCGAGAATAGATACCATTATGATTTCAATCTAAATCAATTAAGTGTGTGTGTGTTTGTGAAACAGAGACATAGAGAGCGAGTGAGTTAAAATGTTATTCCTACTTTACACAATTCAAAACACAGATGAGCTTACTTTTTCTGGTATATATTCCCTTTAAATAAATGTAAAATGAAATTTCAAGAACACATATCCCAACACAAATCACATCCGTAGGAATTCCAATTTATTTGTGAGTAAAATCTCATAGACTATAATATTTCTATTTTTCCAACTGTAGATGTAAAGTTCTCACAAAATATTACATCCATTCCGTGATGTATTTTCACCTAAGGCTGATACAATTTCCATTGATCACAAAGTGTACGATCGGTTGTGCGTTAGTTTTTTTGTAAAGCGACTAACGGTCAGGAGCAGAGAAACATCTAATTTCTCACTGTTTGAATAGCAGCTGAAGCCGATACGAAGCTAAGGCCTTTTGAAAATATGTGTTAGCCAATGAAATCACTTATAATAAGTGACGAAGTGTTTTGTTCTAGATTCAAGACAGGCAGTGTGGCAAAATAATGACAATTATGTGGTTTTTACGATTGCAGTGCAGACACTATAGTGAAGTTGTAATTATGTCAAGAATTCGTATACTGTAACATATTTCACGCCACGCTAAATACTGAAATGTACCATTACTGGTTCGCTTTTGAAACTGACAACAAATTGTGTCACTTAGTCATTTTGACATACACACATATGTACAGTAAAGGGGCACAATATTAGTGGCAGTTCGTTCAAAGTAGTGAAGTTTAGGGCCTGTATGAAGTTAAGATATCTGGTAAAGTTGCAAGTTTGTGTGTTTTGGAAAACGATAAACATCGGATAGAAATTTTTTCTCATGACACGTGTAAAGTTGAGAGTCTGTGCAAGTTTCAAAACAAAAGTCACACAGCTTTCTATTGCACGAACACATGTCGACTTTAGCAAATTTTAAGTAAGGCAAATCATTATCACGAACATATGTAGAGACAGGTTTGTGAGAGTTCTTGTTTGGATAAATCCAGTAAACTTTGTAGCACACCTATTATGTTTTGTACTTTTGTTTTAGGAGAGGCTAAAGCAGTTGAAGAAGACGTCGCCGTCGCCTACGGAGGAGTAGAACCTCCTTTAGATATGGGTTTGCATTTTTTCATAAAATGAGGAAACACTGGTCTTAAACCAGGTTTGGCAGGCATCATCGAGAACGGCGAAGAAGTAGAAATGGCAGGAGGATAAACCGTCACCGAGCGGCGAAGTTTCCTGGAGTACATGATCGTCCTAGTGGCAGTACCTCCTCTCTCTCTCTCTCTCTCTCTCTCTCTCTGACAGGAGATGGTTATATTATTCTTAGGTCTTTTCTTCTTGGGGCTTTTCTTTTTCTCTTTGTGACAGTGCGAACTTGCTGCACCACTACCACCACTCTTGTTTTTGGTCTGCCGTGTTTTGGGGAATTTGGCTTTTTTCTTTTAGCTTGGCCAATAGAATCCCATTTCAAAAGTGAACAAATAATGACACCTCCTAAAGAGCCACTTCCACCAGGTTTCAAAATGATTTGTGGTTAGTTTGATTATCGATTCTTTGATCCGCCACTTGTGACAATGCTACTTTATACTCTTCAAAAAGAACGTTTGGTTTGATGGGGTATGTGAGTGATACCTTGAAGTAATTAACGTGCTGTCAAAGTAAACCATCTTAACACTTCTTTGAGACTCGCTTCTAACAAATTTAACTGTACTTGTGCGTTTGTTTTGCGAGTGATGGCAGTGTACGAATCAATTTGGCAGAAGTATGAGATTAAAAGAATGTCAAGTTGAATACTGTTAGAAAGAAAAGAAGTGAAGGATGTTTTTATAGTTCTTTTTTTCAGAAAGACACCAAAGGAACTCTGCTCTGACGGTATTGTGGAGGAAGAGATAGATGGTGTTGGATATGAATCTTTTCGCTGTGAGAAATTCATCTTTCTAGGTCGGAGTTTGTATTCGCAATGAAGTGTTGGTCTTGGAACCTTCCCTTTTTTATACTGGAGCTCAGCGTGTCCGTGCGGTGAAGTGTTGTGATATGGACGTCGCACTCGTTTCTGGTGCACAATTTGATAGACTTTCTAAAGGTCGACTGACGATTTGGTGGTTTTGTAAACGTACAATTTTGTGTGGATCCAAATGGTTTAACGCGAAAGTCTTCATCTTGTCCGGAGTGTAAAGCATCTTTCAAGACGTTAAAGTTGACTACTTGACTGGAATGATAGTTGAGTGTCAGTCCCTTGACTTTGCACTTGCTATGAATTTCTCCATGTCGGTCTGTGTATTGGTATCCGTAATTTGTGGAACCAACGTTAACAAAACTTAAAACAGTGTCTTATGGGTGCTTGTAAGTCCATGCACTTAAACGGTCGCCTTCGATGTCTGGGTGGTGTCGATCGGGACGATGGATGTTCATACAACTGTCGGTGTCAAAGTAAAGGACTCGATCTCCTAAAAGTTCCAAGGGATCATACAATTTTAAACGGGCATTGGCTGTCACTTATGCGGCAATGATGACATATCCAAATTCGTCGGGGGAATGCAAACTCTGTCACTTCTTCGTAATTTACCAAAATCAAATCTTAATGGACGATCTCCGCGTGTTTCATGAGTTTTCCTTTGGCGTCCAGCAGTTTAAAGTAGCGATTTGCATCTTCCAAGTATTGCACGAATTATCCCACAAACAATTTAACATGACTTTAGCAAACGATCGTCTTCCTTCTTTCTTTTCCACGTCTTCCAAAATGATGCCTTCTAAAGATCGGTACCGTTCTTTGAATGTTTCTTTGTCTTCTGGAGTCTGACACGAAGATGGATAGCCACTAACTTCTTGTTTCAGTTTTTAAAAATTTGTTGACGTAGCCTGAGATAATCCCTGAACTCGAGCCATCGTCCTTTTGGTATTGTTCTTTGATAGGAAAGTGCCAAATTTCGTATACGTTTAACAGTTGATATCCACGATCCAGAGCATAAAACAATTCGACACACACACGTTCAAAGAGCTTTCTTCATCCTTGTGACGACAATGTTGGTATTGAATGCATGTGTTCAACACACATATAACATAAAAAAAACATTCGTGTGATAAGACAGGATGGTACAAGTGGGAGGGGGTAAGATCAGCCCTTCGTAATGACGAATGTGTTCCACGTCGATGTATTTTTCAACATTTTTTCGGGTGCCCGGCAGGAAATCGAGCATATCTGCACACCCAAGGATACAAAGAACACACATCGATGTATTTGATTTTTTTCTCCTTGAAATTCGTCCACGTCGTACAGCAAGCATGTTGCATTGGTTCGCCCTCCAAGCAAACTGTCGCGTGGATTCAAAGGTTCGATATCCACGATGTCGTAACTTTCGACAATGCGTCTAAATTCTGGATCGTTTTTGAATCGTCGATCGTAATCGTGCTCCCACATTTCTAACACTTGGTATCCTTAAATTTATTACCTATGTCGTCGATGGTATGTTGGTACAACTCTTCCATGGTGAACTCTGAGAAAGGACTTGTCAGGCTTCGTTGAGGAAAACACGTAGGGCATCCGTAAAATAAACATCCATGGAATTCATACACCGTCTGGGGGTTTTCTAAATCCCAACCATCCACAGATAGACTTCCGAGTTTCTTTTCTCCACCGTTTCTAGTATGTTGTATCCATTTGTCTCCACTTTTACACAGGTAATGCAGCCAGCGCAAAGCTTTGGCGGAATATCGACGGCTAATCGAGAGATAGGATTGAAGGGGTATGATGGCTATGTTGTTCTCGGGCATGAACTTCTTTTGATAGACTAATCCACACGCTTTAGCGATGGTAGAAACTTCCTTCGAAGGATCGATACCTCTGTGATCCAAAAATAATTGCCGAAATTTGCCACAGCAACGGCGTAAAATGTCCACATTAGATGGACAATATTTCAACATTTCTTCTTGAAAGTCAAACGGGTTTTAAGAGTTTGGTACCAAGAGTAGAATGTTTCTCGTTATTCTGTGTGCATACCATCAGGGTCGTAATAGTGAACGTCAGGCAAATGCGTGAGCACAACGTGTTGATTAGCTTCGGCATTCAACTTTACACGTGTCATGAGAAAAATTTCTATCCGATGTTTATCGTTTTCCAAAACACACAAACTTGCAACTTTACCAGAAATCTTAACTTCATACAGGCTCTCGAATTCACTACTTTGAAAAACTGCCACTAAATAGTGTGGCCCTTCTCTCTACATATGTGTGTATGTCAAAATGACTAAGTGACACAATTTGTTGTCAGTTTCAAAACGCGAACTAGTAATGTTACAGTTCAGTATTTAGCGTGGCGTGAAATATGTTACAGTATACGAATTCTTCACATGATTTTAAATTCACTATAGTCTGTCTGCACTGAAATCGTAAAAAGCCATATCATTCGCATTATTTTGCCACACTGCCTGTCTTGAATCTAGAACAAAACACTTCGTCACTTATTATAAGTGATTTCATTGGCTAACACATATTTTCTAAAGGCCTTAGCTTCGAATCGGCTTCAGTTGCTATGCTATTCAAACAGTGAGAAATTAGATGTTTCGCTGCTCCTGACCGTTAGTCGCTTTACAAAAAATAAACTAACGCTCAACCGATCGTACACTTTGTGATCAATGGAAATTGTATCAGCCTCGGTGAAAATACATCACGGAATGGATGTAATATTTTGTGAGAACTTTACATCTACAGTTGGAAAAATAGAAATATTATAGTCTATGAGATTTTACTCACAAATATATTGGAATTCCTACGGATGTGATTTGTGTTGGGATGTGTGTTCATGAAATTTCATTTTACATTTATTCAAAGGGAATATATACCATACCAAAATAAGTTCATCTGTGTTTTGAATTGTTAAAGTAGGAATAAAATACTCACTCACTCACTCCCTCTGTCTCTGTCTCTCTCTCTCTCTCTCTCTGTCTCTCTCTCTCTCTCTCCGGCGTAATGTCAGTTCTCTCTCTCTTTCTCTCTCTCTCTCTCTCTCTCTCTGTTTCACAAAACACACACACACGCACTTAAGTATCTTATACAATTATTTAGATTGAAATCATAACGGTATATATTCCCGATTTAAGATATCTCTCAAAGAATTTGGCAGTAGTCACAATTATTACGTGAAATGTTACTTTAGAATTGTATTTTTTTTCAAAAACTTGCACCCTTAAAAGATATAGAACGATTTTTCTTTAATTGGTAAATTTCATGAATTATATAAAATCTTGAGTTTAGTTTTGCTTGTGCATGTCAGATATTTCAGCTTTGTGTATGGGTAGTCCTTTTTTGGCACTGCAATGTGTCTCGAGAAAAATTTCTAACATTAGATCTACCGTTTCCCGAAAAGAAAAAAAACAAACAAGCACACAGCTTTACAGTGTAAGAATAACTTGAGTATGACACGTCCTATTCTGCACTTTCATTCTAGAGCTAAAATACATGTTTAGGAAAAAAAGGTTATCCAAAAATGTAACAATGTATGCCCTATTTTCAGTCAGTTGGTTTCAAACTGCCGATAAAACAAGAAGTGTTTTTTTTTACTGTTCTCCCGTCTATGGATTAGGGAAATTTGTAACATTGTTTGTAGCCTCAAGGCGTGTGCAGCAAAACAAGACATATCTTAAATTTGAGTCCATACAGCAAGTGTTACTGCAGTCATTTGACACTAAATATAACACTACTTTCTTTAAACTGATTAAGAAACAAATATTTTCAATGAACATTTCTAGCATAGAACGTACCCTTGTCTTCAGAAACTCATAAACAAGGGTAACCTAATGTTAATTTCTCCTTCTCCTATAATGCCGCAAAATAATAGAAAAAATGGCGTCCTAATTTTCTGTCTTTTACCATCCCTATGTACCTCTCTCTCTCTCTCTCCAACGTAATGTGAACTCCCTGTCTCTCCCTACAGAACAATATTAATTCCCTCTCTCGCAATCTCTTTCTTATCACGAAATAAAAATAGTAATAATAATAATAATAATAATAATATTAATAATTATGATTTTTGTACAGCGTTTAGCCACCTTGTCATAAGAAACTCATAAAAAGGGTAGCCCTCTCTTTCTCAGTTTCACAAAAATACACACACACTTAAGTTTCTTATAAATGATTTAGATTGAAATCATAATGGTATCTGTTTCCACTTTAACATATAACTCTAGACTTTTGCTATAGCAAAATGTGTATTTGAAATAGAAGGTTTGGCGATATATAGGTATTATTTTTTTACTGCATGTCTTGAACCAAACCATATTTAAAAATATTTGTACTGCGTTCATTTGACAATATTTCATTGTGTGCACTATGCACACAGTAGCTAAATATGGTATTCTTGTGGCTAGGTCAATCAGTACCAAACGGAGTGTTTGCGAGACAGTAAACTTCAACAACTATTCGATTTTAGTACATAATGTAGCTAGGTCAATCAGTGCGAAACGGCGTGTTTGCGGGGCAGTAACCTTCAACCCCTACTCGCTTTAGTATATAAATGTGTTGAAATTAATGTTTATCTCTATTATTCTGAAAGAATGTTCAAGTGATGCTAATTTCTGTGCAATATGCTCACAGTAGAATGTCAAACTAGTCCATGTGTCAGGATAAAGGTCAATAGAAAAGTGGTTTTGTGAATATTATGGTTATTTATTTTATTTAGCTCAGAAACGAAGTGTGCATCAATGGCAAAATTATACTATACTAAATGATTGGAGCTATAGTCTTAAGTTACAACGTTGTCAACCTTGAATCATTGCCAAATTTTGTATGTTTGTGTATGTCTATGTCTATGCTTACAATTAAAACGTCAAACCCATTACCCCTCTTTTATGTGTGATTTTGCATGGTATGTTTGTGTGAGGGTATACTAGTGTGTCTATAAACATTCATATCTTTGTGTGATAGTATGCTTGTGTGTAAGTATAGTGTTCGTCTTTAAACACTATTATCCTTATGTGATAGTATGTTTGTATGTATGTACGTATAGCGCGCGTATCAAAACTCCTACCCTTTTCGCTGAATAGTATGTTTGTATTTATGTAAGTATATTGGATCTATAAACCTGATAGTATAGTATGTTTGTGTGAGAGTGTGTATATATTTCACCCCGCTTCTTTTACATCCTACCTCCTCTTGTGTTATAGTATCTTTGTATGTATGTAAGTATAGAGTGTGTGTATAAACACGCCTACCCTTTTCGTTGGATAGTAGGGGTGTGTGTTTGGACTGTAATCAAAAAGCGGGTGTTGGATAGTATATGTGGTGAGTTGGATTATAATAAAAAATCACTTGCTGGATAGTTGGGGGGTTGGGGGTTGGATATTATATCATAAAGTGTGTATGGGATATCTAAACATTTTAACATTAAATTTCCCGTAGACCCATATTTGTATGCATGTAAGAAGAGCGTGTATATAAACACACCTACATTTGTGTTATATTATAGTATATTTATGTGAAAGTATAGCGTGTGTATAAACACTCCTACCTTTGTGTGATAGTATGCTGTATGTAAGTATAGCGTGCTTCTATAAACACTCCTACCCTTATATGATAGTATGCTTGTGAGTATATAAGCACAGAATGAGTGTATAAACACTCGTACCCTTTTCGTTGGATAGTAGGGGTGCGTGTTTGGATAATAATCAAAGAGCAGTTTGCTGGATAACATATGTGATGTGCTGGGTAGTGAGCAAAAAGCTGTTGCTGGATGGTATATGTGGTATGTTGGAATGTATCTAAGCGTTTTAATATTAGCATTACCGTTGTGCCCGCCAAGTGCCTCCCACATGTTAACGTATGGCGTGATGTTATTTCCAGTTAGACCCCAAGACTTAAAAATATATAAGGCACAACGTGAATTTTAAATTGTGAAAGATGACTCCCACATGTTAACTTACGACGTAATGTTAATTCCCCTTATGCCACATAGTGCATCCCGCATGTTGACACACGGACAATTTTAATATAGGATTTCCCGTTAGAGGCCAGTATGACCCGCCTATGTAAACCTAAGGGCTAATGATAATTCCTGTTTGAGGCTATAGAGGCCCATACAACTACTAGTGCTCACTTATTTCTGTATATTCATAAATTAGTTAGGCTAAAGAGTAGAGAAGATTCTCGTGGATAGATTCTTTTAACGGTTAGTAGAGTTAATATATACTCACAACTTTGTATATTGTAAGCAAGCAAATGGAAAACAGGTTAAAGTTTCAAAAATGAAAGCGCACACGCTGCCTTTCCGTTCCGGCTCAGAATGTAATGTATAATATTAGGTTGTCGTTGTTAAATGCTTTTATGTGAACACGAAGAGGTGAATTAATTCAGATTTCTATACATTCTTTTCTTGACAATTCAAGTATTTAAAATATTAAGTCGAATGCTAAGTCGTACAGAATTTAGCTAAATGTGAATTGTAACCATCTGCAAAAAATGTCAATTTCTAAGTGACGACGTGGATGGAAATTAAATACATTTGGCTGTTATTGTGGCAGTTTACAACGAGAAGTCTTGAGTTCGGCAGACGGTGCATTGCAAATTTAAACGGCACAGTTTTCTCATATATTCCTGAATCTCAAAACGTCAAGCAAAACCTGTATGGGAGCTTGGTTGGGTCGAAATGACTGCTACTTTAGGTCGAAATTAAAGTTATACCCTAAGCAAGGACGTTATGGAACAATTCTTACTGATAATATTTTCTCTTGTTTTTTGTCACAACTAGCAAGAAGTGGAAAGCTTCATCATACTATCTTCAAGTATGCAGACCACATTCATGCGGTTATTAGAACGTCCTCTTTATTAGATTTGATTTATTATATACAGGTATTTGGGGATTGTTTTCATTTCAGACTGTCTTTCTTCCTTGATTACAGGAACATTTCACTCTAATAAGAGAATCGTGTAAGGCACACACGATGTAAATAGAACAGTGTGCCCGACAATATTGGATTGTCAGCTTAAGCGAATAGAAGGTGTTGGCTATAAAAAGAAAATGGCCTACCCGGTATGTAAAGAGATCAGTGGACCGGACACAATTATATTTATATCTATGATATCGTGTCCCTTTCTAGCTTCGTCTGCATGTGTAGTTAGATGGGTAAGGATGATCGAACGAATTGTGAAAAACAACAGTTGTAAAGCAAAATGCATAATCTAATAATTTGCTTCAAATAATTTATTTCATCAGCTATTTGTACATCCTTTTCAAGTCAGAAATGGATATAAGGACCGACCATTTAATTTACGGGGAGGGTGGAGAGGAGAGAGGCTGAGATTTTCATCCGAGGTGGGATATTGTTTCTTTTTCTTTACCTCAAGATAATATATTTCGTTAACTAACATGATGCGGGTTTTTTTCTATAAATCGGAGTAAGAATATTTGTTAACCTATTTGAGAGCCGGAAATTTGTTGTTTCTTTTTTTTCTCTTTTAAATAGGCCTAGCCCCCACCCACCCCGTGAAAATTAAATAACACTGGTCTACAGCCAAAATGCTTCCGCAATAAATGTTGTCAAACTTTACTAATTCTGGGTCACTGAGAACGAAAATGATGCTCAGAATTGTTGATTGGCTCTAGTTTTAAAGATATTATAACCAGTATATACGACCCTTGACTTGGGAATGGCGGACGATAATTGAGTTATAAAGGGAAGGGATCTCAATTTAAACCAGAAATTACTAAAATACATCATTGACTGGAAATATTATGAATAAATCTATGACTGGGTTTGGACAGTACTTGCTTTTTAGTCGAAACAATGAATGATGCAATCTGAAGCTGGTATTGCGCCATACATGATATGAATTGCATCATGCTATTCCTAGAAGTCATGGATGATGCAATCATAACTAAGCTTACATCAATCTGCTGAAGAAATTGCCCTATATCAGCTCTACAAATCATACAGTGTCGTTCTCTCTTATTTGTCAGTGTTTGATTTGCAAAGGGACACATTTGTGTGAACAATGCAGATAACTTCTGCTATGTTTGTGGTGAAGTGACTTTTGCGTCACAAAAGCGCAGTATAACCACTATGGTTAAGAAAGTTTATCACCTTTATTTTGGCTGCAAAATTGGAGATCAGGACAAGAGGTGGGCCCCACACATATGCTGCAACACTTGTGCTACAAATCTTCGTCAGTGGTTGAACAAGAAAAGGAAATCTATGCCTTTTGCAGTGCCAATGATTTAGAGAGAGCCAACAGATGATATCAGCAATTGTTACTTCTGCATGGTGCCTCCAGTTGGGAAAGGTGTTTCAAAGAAGAAAAAGTGGACTGTGCATTATCCAAACATTCCGTCAGCTATGCGCCCAGTACCCCACGGAGAAGGACTGCCGGTTACTGATGCACCAGAACCATTCTCACTTGAGTCAGACGAGGAAGAGGAAGAGGAAGAGGATGAAACTTCTAGTCCTGAACCATCAATGTCACATGACCCATATTTTCTCCCATCCTCCTCCTCTGAACCACACCTCATAACACAAGGTGAACTGAATGACCTTGTAGGGGATTTGGAACTACCCAAGAGTAAGGCAGAGCTGTTTGGCTTCAGACTACAGAAGTGGAATCTCCTGGCAGGTGATGTTAGGGTTTCCATGTTCCGTGACCGTCAAAAGGATCTTGTCCCATTCTTCTTCATGGAAGGTGATCTTGTAGCCTGCAATAACATCGATGGTGTGATGGCAGCCCTCAACATCGTTCATGATCCAGATGAGTGGAGACTGTTAATTGATTCATCGAAGACGAGTCTTAAAAAGCTGTTTTGCTGCATAATGGCAGTGCTTTGCCATCAATTCCAGTTGGTCATGCAGTCCATATGAAGGAAACCTATGAAAACATGAAACAACTTTTGAGGTGCATAAACTATGACAAACATCAGTGGCAGCTTTGTGGCGATTTCAAGGTTCTTGCTCTCTTGCTTGGTCTGCAGACTGGATACACAAATTACTGCTGTTTTCTCTGTGAATGGGATAGTCGTGCGAGAGATTCCCACTACATCAAGAGAAATTGGCCACTCCGACAGTCATTGGAGCCTGTGATAAAAAGTGTTCAGCATCCACCACTTGTTGAATCAAGGAAGATTTTGTTACCACCCTTGCACATCAAGCTGGGTCTGATGAAGAACTTTGTCAAGGCTATGGACAAAACACAAGCAGCTTTCAAGTACCTCCGTGGAAAATTTCCAAGGTTAAGTGAAGCTAAGATAAAGGAAGGTATCTTTGTTGGTCCTCAGATTCGTGAACTTCTTCGAGATGATGCATTTCACAGTGCACTGCGTGGCAAGGAAAAGACGGCATGGAAAGCCTTCCAGTTAGTGGCAACAAAGTTTCTCGGAAACAACAAGGCAGACAACTACAGGGAGTTGGTGGAATACCTCCTCAAGGCATACAAAAGCCTTGTTTGCAACGTGTCACTAAAGATACATTTTTTGCACTCTCATCTAGATTTTTTTCCACCGTACTGCGGAGCAGTGAGCGACGAGCACGGCGAGCGATTTCACCAGGACATTGCAACAATGGAGAAACGCTATCAGGGCAAATGGAGCCCATCAATGCTTGCAGACTGTTGCTGGACAGTGACAAGAGATGCTCCATTTAATGAATACAAGAGACAAGTCAAGAAGCGCCGAGTAGACACTGAATAAAAACTAAACTATGTACTTATATATACATAATAGTTTTTTGACTTTTATTTCAATATATTTTTTATTTATATAACCCTTTTGCTGTTTTTTTAAATTGTTACATAAACAGGACAGGTGAAATAATATCATGTAAAGCAACCATAAACACTTCAAAAGACCTAGGTTTACAATTTATGATTAAAAGTCTACTATGTAAACAATATACATAGACGTAAAATGTAAAAAGTTAAATATCTTGGAAACTGTAGCCAATCAGTTGTTTTAATTGTCGTATTTGAATTCACTACATCAAAATCCCTAATAAATATCACATTTTATCTCTGAAGCAGACAACTTCGAAAAAATTGTAGACCAGTGTAATCGGTTCCTTACACGTTTAACTGGACTGGGGAAGGGGGCGCACCGAAAAGCCGATTTGTGGAAAAATAAGTTTTGAATGTTAGCAGCTAAAATTAGGGACGATATGCGACCAAAGGAGAGTTTTTAAACATATTTAGTTAGATTTACCCAGCGAACATTAGATTTACCCAGCGAGCATAATAACAGTACGCAATAAACTCTAATGTGCGCAGATAGATCGTATAGCATTATATCGCATGTGAGAATTTCCTGGTGATTGCTAACCAATCCTATTGAGTCACCACTAAATTGTATGTTGTCCATGGAAGACAATACCAACTATAGACAAAAATAGGTCATAATGATCACATACACTTTTGTATATAAAGTCATGAAATTTGATGGGTGTGTTTACATGTGAAATTACCATAGACAGCAGAAGGTACAAGTAGTTTGAAGTGACAAAGATGTACTTTTAATCTGGGGTGATCGTAGGGGTTACTCGTAAAGGGCGCATGAAGTTATTAGTCACGTAAGCAGGAAGATGCACTCTATTTTGGCTGTTAACCAATTAATGCCGAACTTTTCTCAAAGAACAACTTAATTCTTAACAGCAATAAAGGGTTAATCATTGAAATGCACTTCGCTGCTTTGAACATATTTCAGCTTCGTGTCGTATGCAAGTACTAATAAATTCACAGCAAGATTACCCAAAAAAATGTTTGAGAAATAAGAATCCACTTAATGGGATAATTTCAAAGATGTAGTTTCTTCCGTTTCAGATGATGACGAGTTCAACATACACTTGTATTTTATTTTTGCATCACTTGAGGGTAGAACTAGATATAAAGGCGGAGAAATAATACGTATTTTAGTGCATACCTAAAGAATTACGTACAGCCTTCCTAGGTGGTCACCGAAGAACAATAGATACTAGATATGTGTGCAAAACCTGTCAATTACACGCGAGCACGCACGCACACACACACACACACACACACACACACACACACCTCATCATCATCATCATAATCATTATCTTATTTGATGTCGGTATACTTACTAATCAATTAAAAACGTTTTGCTGGTAAAGCATTTAAAGTAAATTGATAGGAATAAATGTTAAATACAAGTTAGGAAACTATCATTCATAAACCTCTGCCAAATACCTATTTATATTAATAACGGGCGACCAATTTTGCAGACCGCGACAAAATAAAAGTGAAGCAAAATACCATTTACTCTGTCGCATTTAAACTGATGCAATACGTAGGTAAGTGAACATTAGGCTAGGAATGTTCAAATGGACAGAAGCAATAAGAAGCCACTGACTAACGATGGGAAAATGCCATCGCCGAAAATATAGCAATGAGTGTAACCAAAGGAGAAAAATGTATCAAAGTGGGCATTATTGTGGGTTTTTTTGCTTAACACCTTTGGTATTGGACAAATATTTTTGATTCCAGCGACGCATATATATATATATATATATATATATATATATATATATATATATATATATATATATATATATATATATATATATATATATATATAGGTCAGGTGGCTGTCCGTTCATACGAGGCTGAGTTCTACAGCTTCCGCCTCACATAAACGTATGGGACGTCAAGAGCACTTGAGAACAAATGTGAAGTCTAAATACAGTTTGATCTGGATGAAAATAAATATAATGTAAGTCGCCAGGATATAACAAATACATGCTTAATACACATCTTTTCACAGAGCCTTCTGTACAGTCTTTAAAAGGAAAGTCAATGTCAACTTCATTAAAAAGTTAGATTTGCATATAAAGTAATCTGTATACTGCGTTGGGAAAACTGAGACCCCAAGAGCAGAAATTGTAGGTCCTGGAAGTTGAGTGTGTTTCATTTTATAGTGATAACTTGTAAGTTACCAGAACTTGTTTCAATTCAGTTGCCATTTATATTTGTATTCACTTCTGGAAATAAAATATGTTATTTCTTTACATACCTGGTAACCAATAGGCAAATGCCCTTTCAAAAGATCTTTAAACTCCGCCGTCTGCGGACCAAGACACTGATCTATGCCACACGTGTCGCATAGGTAGAAATTCAGAGATTTGCCTGTCAAAGCAGAGCGAATAGGGTACTGTCGATACTGAAAATAAAGATAGTGATTGGAGATTTTGTTGTAAGACTATTCTAAGATATTTTAAATAAAATAATCAGCAGACTATGATATTTCTCTTAATCAATATGATTCAGAATGTATTGTTATCTCCCGTGTATCCGCGTCTGAAGTTTAGCAATCTGATTTTAAAATTACTTTTGTAATTTAATCAAAAGCCGTTTACCTGATCTTGGAATAGTAATTAGAGTGAAGTTGGATACAGAAGTTTAAGGATGTTTATTCCTCATACCAAAACCAGCAGTAGTATATGTAAAGGCGGATCTCAGCACAACACATCCTCCCCTCGTTCAAATCCTACAGTCCGGGTCTTTCGGCCCCGTCCTTCCGGATTTTCACTTCGGTTCGGATATGTTATGCTGAGCTCACGCCTTGACATATACTACTATAGATCGTAACCAAATTTGTCATCTGCGCCGTTGAATAGCAAAATTATCCCCCCTCCCCCCCTATAGTATTGGTTTAGATAAAACTTATACTTATCGTTTATATATAAGCGTAGATAAAATTGCTGACCCTATAGTATCGTTTATATAATAAACGATATGATAAAAATGATTACTCTCCGAAAATTATGTCAAGAATATTCTCTGGTTCATTATCATCATGATCGTATCCGAATGCGAATGTATTAATTCCATCATAGCAAATTCTTTTATCATCAAAGTTACATAGACCAGCTTTATTAATAATATTTGTTTTCAGATTATGTTTGGTTGATTTTATAGTTGTCATAGACACTGGATTATGTTCACCTTGTAGCGCATTAAGATAATCATCAAATGAGATATGTTTATTAACAACGGTTTTAACAATTCCTTTGGCTTTTTTCTTTGTTTTATTATCATCGGTTTTAATGCTGTACATTTTAGCCCTTAATCCAACAAATTCTTTGATAGGTGTAAAGTTTGTTTCATCTTTAAATTTACCAATTACCTTTTTATTCTCCTCACACTTAAAAGGACTATTGTTAGGGTAGTCTGATAGATCAAATAACGATCTGTTGTCGTAGATGTCCTGATATAAATCCTCAGTTTCAACGTAATAACAGAGTGAATCTGTATCGCTAAATAATAATTCTGAATTGGGATACTTGTGCTTGAAATAATCGTAATGAAATTCATATATTAATATTTTTGATATATCTATTATAGCCGATCCAACATAGATAGGCTTATTTAATTTTAGGTCAGTTTTACGTTTATGCACCGCGACTAAGTTTTCTTTGAAAATTTTCATTGATATAAATGTGTCCTCCGCTAGGACTTTATCTCGTCGTTCTGGATCATTAATAAGTTCTATATCTCTGCGCTTTCTGATATTCTCCATTGTCTTGCCGAACACTGAATTGTTCATCAACTTGAAAAAATCTTTTTCTGATTCCATTGTTGCCGCTGTTCTTTTACTGGTATTAAAGTCAATGTATTCTTTGAGCCAGCAATATTGTCGAAATTTTACTGCACGATGGACGTATGTTATTATAATACCGTGATCTACAGCCTGTTTTAACGCTCGATGGTGAATGACGTATCTGGTTTTCTTCATCAGGTTAGGGATAAGTTTACGTGCTACATTTTCTCCGAGATTATATTTTGATTTTAGATCACGCTGTTCTTGGGATAACATATCATCTGTGATTATTAGTTGTTCCGCGCAGAAAGGATAATCATTATGTAATTTATGTAAATGATTGGGATACATTAGATCGACTTCAACGAAATACCCTGTGTCTTCTGGTATATTTTTACTTGTTTCAGTCAGATATTGTTCTCCTGTTATCCAGCGGAATTCGTCGACAGGCATTGGCTGCGACATTGCCCAACCATAAAGATTGTTTGAATCCAAATATGTAATGTAACTTGATGGTTTACTTGGATCGTGGTCTTTTAAGTATTTGTTATTGGCAATCGCATGCTTTTTAGTGATAACACTTATTCCACCACGTATTGATTTTTCTATAAAGTAAAACATAGTTGGATCCGTTAACAATTTTAGGTTTACTTTGGTTAGTTTTAATGCGGCATCCCATGATAATCCCGGCGATGAGTAATACCAACAAGGGTCGAGTTTATAATAGTTCAAACACGTGGACCTGAATTCCTCGAAAATATCCGCGAGTAACAGAACGTCAGTCTTAAGATATATATCATGATAATCGCCGAGTGTTTTACAATTTAATGCAGTCCAAACTTTATGCGCGTGTTGGTAATCTTTGTCGGATAATTTTTCCATTTTTAGTTTGGAATCGAATTTATCCTGTGGTGGAAGACATGTTTCGTCGAATTTGTCCCAGTGGTCCATGTACTCGTAAGGGTAAATTCCTTTTTGTTTTAGTATATCACTGTTTTTATTAAAATGCTGCTCTAGATAAGTGAATTTACCACAACCGTTTGCTAGTACATCTAATGGTGCAGGTTTAAACTGCAAGCTGTCGATGAATTGCAGAGGCCCTATTGTTACAGACATGTATTTTTCATCTGTATTTGCTATGCAACTGATTTTTTTATCACGTAGGTTAATATTGTCAAAGGCTTCAACTATTATATGCGAATCATATCCACGTAAATTATGAAATATTATTGGAATAAAATCCGGGCATTTGAAGTGCAGATTACATTTATCATGTGCTGGTCCACGATATTCTCCGGTAATGTGGCAATGATCTCTTACTTTATCATTATGTGTAATCTGCTGTTGGCATATATGACATATATTTGATAGATTAAATTCTTCTTCTTGTTGCCGCGATAGTGGTACCATTTTTTTTGGTCGTTTGTACAGTGATCGTATTTTATTTGCCTCGTTCATTAGGTTTGATAAGAGCCATTCCGCGGGATTGTTGCCGCGATACAATTTAATATCTTTTGATAAATTTGGATTTGTACATATTACCTTGTACGCAACGCCACAAGGGACATGATTTTGTATTTCCGTGGTTGATGATATTTTGGGATTATTAGATGCTGTTGCAATAGGCACGAGTAATGATTCGAAGTCCGCATAAATGACGAACGGTATTTTTAATTGTTTATTGTAGTTTTTGAAACTTAATGATTCTTTTCCTTTTTCTGGTAGTGTTACCTTTTGAACTTCTATGCAATACTCGATGTGTTTGCTGAGCGCGTCCTGTGATTGACATCCATGAAGACATTTGTAGCAAAAATACATCTTAGATTTGTGTTTGTTATACTGCGATGCAACTAATCCATCAAAGTTTTTAATATAACAATAATGTTCTTTGTAATAGAGCAGATTGATCGTATTTTGTGATGCTGTTTTACTTATGAGCCGCGGATAATATTTTATTTTGTTGACAGTTTCTTCGAGACCAAACACATTAATGCTGATCTCGTTGAGTTTCTCAAATTTTGGAATCTGTGATTCAGCAACAGGAAATTCAATACCAGTAAAATTTAATTTAGTTTCATGTTTTTTATATTGTGATACTCTATTAGGATTTCTTTCAGGTGTATATAGCGCCGAGAGAATAGCCCATAAGAAACATTTGTTGTCGTTGTTTTTTACGTTTATTACACATCGGCTGTTATTAACTCTTTCGGGTAACTCAACGTAAGATTTTCCTCGTAATGGTTTAAATTTATGTGTGTGGAATAACACGGACTGCACTTTTTGCAGTGTCCAGGCGGACCCTAATGAAATATATTCCGCTATTTTATTCTCGAGTTCATTGAAAATTGTTTTTGTTATTATTTTATTTAAATCTGAACCGAGAAGAGCGATCCTTGGTTTTGATGAAATACAGGCTTTAATTTCTTGTTTTTCATCACTCATCTCAAACGAATCAGGCGATTGCGTTGTTGATCGATCGTGATCGATTGACGATGTCAACGATTTTGTAAATATTACCTTATATTGCACTAAAAATTTAATACTCAAATGTTTGGCTCGTTTTTGTATTATCGTTGGTGATATTATGTTGTATAATTCTGCTGGCGATAATGTCACGGTGTTATCTTCTAGATCAACTTGCCATGAATTATCAAATCCAGCAAACGCCGATGCAATCTTCTTAACTTGTGCTGATTTCCGCATCATTGTATATATTAATTATTTCTTTAATTGATTTTTCCTCTATTATAATTCCCCCTCCTCCCATAAATTAACCGCGGGAGACAAAACAATCATTTAGAGAATTAATTATGCTATAATATAATGACAACAAAATTATCAGCGATGATACCCGAATATGATGAACTTAATGCTTTTTGCGATCATCCTGAATTTGATGGATTTTATGGTACTATGACAGGTTTAGTTTCTTGTGATGTTGATATTGATTTTGAAATTGTGAAAACACCTGCTGGCTATAAAATTTTATGTGATGAGACGGCGATGTTTGTTTAAGATTTTATTTACACCTGCTTTGTTGGAGAAATTCCACTCGGGCAACGAGTTTATCACGTTAATGGTTCATTTCTTGATAATAATGTTGACAATCTCGGATTACAGGACGAATATCAGAGGCATCCAGTGTACAAAGAATACGAGGTAAATGATCAAGGAATGATACGACATGTAATAACAAAGAAGGCTGTTGGTTTTATGAATAATACTGGTTATTTACTTAATACTGTTCTTGGGAATCCAACTAAAAACGTTTACTCGCATCGGTTTGTATACGAGGTTTTTAATAATATTATTCCACCAAGACTTGTAATAGACCATCTTAATAATATTAAAACCGACAACAGGCTCGAAAACTTAGATTTAGTTTCCTCAAGAGAAAATACAATGCGAGGTAGCGGTGGTAGTGGAATTAATTTTAAACCTGCTCGACCGGTAATATCAACGGATCCGGAAACCAAAGAACAACTATCATTTAATTCCCTGAGTGCTGCAGGTAAACACTTTAATATCCATTCAGGATCTATAAGATATGTTGTTGACGGGGTTCGCAGATCAGCTTTTTCAAAGAAATTGCAGCGTAAAATTAAATTCGAGTATGCAAATTAAGTTTTAATTATTCGGATCAAATCGTCCTTTGACATGCAATTGTGAACATACAACATTATTACGTCGATGTTCCAATCTACGATTACACTACCATTTTCATTAAACACTTTTAGTTCTTCTGGTGTCAATAAAACTATTTTTTTCTGCTCCAATTTCACCACTTGATTTATTTATTCAGATTGCAACACTTCCTCGAGTATTATTATCCGAGAAACAGTATTGTATTGCTCGCTCGAGATCGATCATATTTTCGATAAAACCTTTTGCGTGATATCTTACTGTCATTTATTTTATAGATTTTACATAAAAATTGTTTTTTGTTTATAATCAACATTATTGAATTGCAGTAGATCGCTGAATTATGCTAGAAATTAAATAAATTTATAAATTATATAATGTTATCGAGATTAAAATTACTTATTAATACTGCCAATCAATCATACAATCACGACCACGCCAGCGTTGTCACTGACAACGGTGATAGTGTAATGATCGGTCAACGACTGATTGATGATTGTTATTGTGATCATCACCCTGCTACCAATTGCAAATATGATACTACTGTTACCTATCACGCTGATACCGTTAGCGAAACTCCACCCAATCAATTTGCAATTGATCGTGATCCAGAACCTGGTGAGGTCGTTGATGAACATGATGCAGTAATGGTCGCTGATCATCGCCCGTATAATAATTTTAGAAAGCGAAGTTACTATAATGCGAAATATCACGTTGCCAAAAAAAACGATCAAATTCAATTTTGCGCCAGAAGAACGCGAGGAATTCCAACAAAGATTAAAAAAAATTTTAAATACTCAAATTCCTGGTCGTAAAAAAAACATAAAATTTGATTATATTTTTGTTAAGATTTTTGAACTGCTTAATATTGCCGAGGAACGGCGTCAGGAATTAATGAGTTTATGTAAACCTGTCAAATGTAAATACATTTTAAATAATTATGTTAGGATTTGCCAGGAGATGAATTGGTTTGGTTGTTGCGATCAATCGTACAATCAATCGCAGATTGACCGCAATTACCAATCACAATCACGATCAATCTGCGATTGACTGGGTTGGTAACCAACTATTAAAAGAATCACTGTATCCTCGCCATTTCACGAGTGATTTATTACCACGTCGCGATATTACTTTTTCAATCACAAACACATCCTGATCTGTACGCTGTAATTCTTGCTCGTAAAAACTTCCAGTAATCGGTTCCTTGTTTTGATCTTGCAATTTATATGTGATGGGAATTGTTGTTAATATCTCGCTAATTACAAATACTTCCTCACTCCAGTTACGTGTGAAACCTTTTTCAAATTGTTTTTTGGCAAGTGAAATTCGGACGCGGTCACCAACATTAAATTTGTGTTTGCGATACAGATTCTCGCTTGCTAGTATTGGATTGGCCATTGCTTCGACAGGTGTTACACCTATGGATTTGTGTTTTGTATTGTTATACTCGGATACGATTTGTGGCAGGTGATCAATATATCTGTTTGTGCTGTTAGCGGTCATCCATTTATAAAATTTTTCTTTGATGGTTCGATTAAATCGCTCGACAATTACGCTTTTACCTTCATTACCAGTCACATATTTTGTAATATTATGTTGTTTTAACCAGTTCTCAAATTGTTTATTGTAAAATTCTGAGCCATGATCTGTCCAAATTTTATTCGGTTGCCGCGCACTATCTGCGATAATTTTACTAAAAGCTGTCGTGATTGTGGCGCCCATTTTATTTTTTATTGGTGCGATAAAAGCGAAACGACTTTGAATGTCGACCACTGTTAATAAAAATTTGTTGTCGTCGTTGTCGTTGGCCAGCGCAGACATATCCGCAAGATCAACGGCCCAGGTATCATCTACGGCATTTACAACAACACGCCGCCGTGGAAACTTCTTTTTTTGGCCTGTGGAGCTCAGCGGCTAATTGACTAAACGTTGACGATGTCAACGGTGCCGCCGCAAGTCTGTTTTGTCCAGCAATGTCTTCGTTGTCTTCGACAACAACAACACCACGATCAGTTAATTGAGACGTTGTATACCTGGAACGCTTTGATTGTCCGGAACCGAGACGAGACTTGGAACCCTTGTTAATAACAAGGGGTCGGGATTGTCCCCGACCATCACATGTGATTGTGCCGTCTTGCCTAGATCTGTTTACAGATCCGAGTCGAAGCTCACCAGATCTGTTTACAGATCCAAGCCCGAGTTTATATTTTGCTCCGATTATCCCCTGAACAAATCGTCGATCAACTCTTTCTCTCATATTTTTTGGTTTTATATCTCGAAGTTCGTCTAGCATTTTTTTGTCACACATGTGCTTGTTCCCTACATTATCGCGGTAACATATGTCATGTCGCATAGCTGTAGCATCGACTTGATTGTAGGGTTCTTGTCCTGGTAGTGGTTGATCATTGCTGTCGAGTTGAGTATCTAATGGATTCCACGGTCCAGTATATTTATGCCCGGGTAAGGTCCAGCCACTCTTTGGTCGCGGCAACTTTCCAATAAGATTATGTATATCAATTGCACCACCAATAATTTTATTTCGTTTACATTTTTTGCAGTAAATATGTACCGCATTACCTTCTACCCAAACACATTTTGGTGAATTACAGTTGCAGATCATTTTTATTATTATATGTTTCATAAAAGTCCACCACTAGAGTCGAATCAACGTTGATAACAATCAATGAATCAGTAATCACGCGATCACATGTGATAGTGTAGATTGATCGTAATCAGATTTGCAGATTGATTGTAGATTTCATAGAAATATCGATTACACAATCGTTGATGTTATCACCGCGTTGACATTGCCAACGGGGCGATCATCATCCTAATAATCGTCATCATCTGTATCATACAGTAATTTTACCGTCTTGTTGTGGACAAATGTACTTTTTTTCGGCCGCACACTTCACATGTGCCTTTTATCATTGTTCTGTTATTTTTTGTTATTATTGTTTTCTCATTATCGCTTTCTGTTTTAGTTTTACACTTGAGGCAGTACGTCAACATTATTTTATAGATTTTAGATAAAACTTACTCAAATCTTTGTCAATGGGTTTTCAACGAAAACGGTTGAACATTTTTAGACAAATTACGTCATTGTTTAATGTCGGGTTTGGTTCAAATTGTAGAATAAAATCTAGAAATGATTTTCGCGCGTTCATCCATCGTATAAATACAACACAATAATAGCCGCATGTGTTTGTTCCCGTTGGTTGAATTTGCTTTGATGAGTAATTTATTGGTGTTTTTTTGTTGATCACATTTTGCGATGTTGGAAAACTTTAAACATATTTTTTAATAACATCACTAGGTGGAATGCCATATGAATCAAAGTAATTGTTGCCGTGTAATGCGACCCAGTGTGTCCCAGATCCATCATTGAAATCTTGTATATTAATAATTAACGAACCCATACCGTTGTCGTTGACAACGCGGGATGCCTTCAGTGGAGATATATGATCTATTAAAGATAAATTGAGTTGATCCTTACTGAAAACACCGTTAAAGTTTTTAATATTTTTTAAATGGTTCATAATTTCAAAGTTACTTAGCGGTGGTACATCTACACCATGTGTCTGTGTCACATATGTCTGTGATCGGCGTGTTGTTGATCGATTACGATCGCGATCACGATCAATCGGTTGATTGATTGCAGAATGATTGATGGCGTTGATACGATTGCGTTGATTTACCTTCTTCTTCGTCGTCGTATTCCATATCCTGCTCTTCTTGTTCCTGGTAGAGTTACTCCGCGACCTCTTCTTGATCGTCTTTTTTTAATACCTCGCTCAATACCTAACATACCTAACAAATTTGGCAGAAGTGCACCTGCTGCTCCTGCTAACAATGGACCAATAAATCCACCTCGTCTTCTCATACCGCCTGTGGAGCGTCGTGGTCTTCTAATCATCTTATACAAAATAGTTTAGATAAAACTAAACCCGTTGTCGTTGACAACGGCGATGTTAACGTCGTTGATAATATCAACGCGATCAATTGTACAATCAATCGCAGATTGATCGTGATCACGATCGATCAACAACGACATTGTCTAATTCCAGATCCTTGTTTTTCATAAATGAATTTAGCAACTTTATTAAGCGCATCCGGCGAGTTTAAAATGTTCTGCGCGGCTGCGGTTGCCTCTTGCTGCTGTATTAATCTTTTTTGTATTGGAAGGATAGAAGAACTCATAATACTGTATAATGATCCACCACGTCTAGACGGCCGTCGACGTCGACGAGAATTTCTTGAGTCGAATCTACTTGTAGATTTAATTCCGGATCCAGATACTGCTCTGCTTGTTGCTCCAGATACTGCGCCAGATGCTGTCGCAAGACCTAGTGTTCCCAATATTGGTAATATTTTTGGTAATAAAGTTTTAGCTGCAGCTATGATGACAGGACCAATTGCTCCACCTGTGTGTCGTCTTGATCCCAATCGCGATCGACTTTTAGTCGATCCCAATCGACCTGTGGTTGATCGTGGCCTTCTTTTATAAATTTTACGGGGCATTATAATAATCGCGTTGATAAAAATCAATGGTATAATAAACATTTACACAAAAATCTGATTGGATTCGATCACCAATCAATCGTACAATCAATCGCAGATTGATCGTGATCGTGATCGCGATTACACTTTGATTGACATTTTACCATTAAGAGCATCAAGGACAACGTATCTATCGGACGTTATTAGCGCGTAAACATAATAAGCTAAACCTCCATATCCACCTGTTGTAGCAATACCACCAGCTACTCTACCACCATCGTTTGCAGTAGGTGTTCTCGCGGCAGTGTATAAAGCGTTGTTCAGGTTCCATTGAATTTCAATATCTGCTGGTGTGCAAACTAATCGTTCAGAATGTGCTGTAAGATCGAAATGAAATATAGGATATAATCTCGCGAATTCATCGATAGATATTTGAGATCCATCCGCGGTATCTTGATACTTTTGCATAGCTTCCATCAACATAAAATACGCGCGAGAAACATTTCTGGTGAGTGGATTGAAATTGCATTCTAAAGCTCGTTCTGGATACTGTCTCGAGGCCATCCTAATTAGTATTCGTTCAACAAACATATGATCGAAAATCATATTATTTTGCTCTTGACTATTAAGTCGTTCTAATAGTTGAAATACCACAAAGATGTGTCGCGGCAATCGTTCCGATGGCACTGAATCTATTCTCCATGTGCCACTAGTACTACCTGCCGGCATATTATGATCATACGTTCGCCATTGTTCGAAATACAATTTTCTTGTGTATGATGTCAACGCCTCTTCGAGCTCTAATGACACTAACGTTGATGGTACGATCTTTGGCATCCATAATGATAAGTAATTAATAACAAACCTGCCATCATTTCCTGCGGCAACTCCTTTAAGTATTGTGTTTGTTGTTTCACTCACCGATAATTCGATTCGATGCCTCATATTTCGAACTACAGAAGTAACGTCCTTACAAAAACCAAATACTGAGCTCAATGGAAGAAGTATCGTAACTTGTCGGCTGGTGTCACACAGCGCTCGTCTTTTCGCGTAACCTTCGTTGTAATGCGGTTGCCTGAAATGCGTCGCAGCTTCTCTGATTTTAGCACCAATACTTACAGCAGCAGCTGCTAAATTAGCAGGAGCAGCTGGATCATCTATAAGCACATTAGTATTATTACCGCGGTTTTGGGCGACTACTACCGGTGGACCTACTGCAGCTGCTACTGGAGCCTCGGTTCTGAACTCGAATGGAACACCACCTCATGTATTACCATCCTTTATCCATAACATGTTTGTTGAAATTGATTGGGAATAATCTTCGGAAAAACTTACGATGTTCATTATTGTGCTAGCCATTGGAAGATGTCTTATATGTTCGATCTCATGATCGTTGATTATGTATTTCGCTTCCCTGAACAGAGACCATCCATTATTCACAAGAGCGATGTTTTCATTAGCTGCAAATGCTACAGGTGGTGGTGGCCCTGCTGCTCCAGGTGCACCTAAATCCATGAGGTTTCCACGGACTTCAATATATCCTTTGTGGGGTAACAGATAAAGATCTTCATCTCTGGTCCTTAAAATAAGAGTTCCTACTTTATCTACAAGATTAGGTTGGTCTTCTTGATATTCTATGTACTCGAATTCTGTCGTAGAATTATCTACATCATAAACGTCATTAATATTAAGATAAGATCTGATTGACTTTTTTTATTTATAGATTTTAGATAAAAATCGATTTGGAAATTCAAGAATGAATCAACGATCGATTGTGATCGATTGAACATTGTTAACGACAACGTTGATATTATCAACGACGTTGTCAACGAGGTTGGCATCGCCGTTGTCAACGACAACGGGTTAGTAAAAAACTGGATTTTGTATAACTGGACGCTGTTGTGATCGACTAAATTCTTTAGCAGTTTTTTCATGGCGCGTTCTATTTCAGGAGTTGGCGCTATGTTTTTTCTTACTTCATCAATTGATTGATTGATTGCTGATTGATTGGGTTGGGGTTGCGGTTGTCCTCGAATTTTATCGGCAATCTTTTGTCCAACTGCAGTTCCAGCCGCAGATAACGCACCTGTAGCAAAAGACTTTGCAGCATCAAATGCAATTGGCGCAACCTTAGTCGCGGCTTTTGTTGCAAACCCAAATAGGTCAGCAAAGATATTTCCTCCGATTTTTTTTTTGTCTCGTGAATTGCAATCGGCGATATTCTACGTTCAATTCCTGGTTTTGTGTAAATGATCTTTGAAAAGATTCCTCCTAGAAATCCTCCAACAATTTTTTTGTTCATGATCTTGCGTCGTTGCATCTTATAAAAAAAATGTTAACATAATTTTTTTATCATCAATCGGCCAACACGATCAATTGACGATCGAAATTTCTATGAACGAGATCTCTAAGAGATCTTTGAAGAATTATTCAAGGATTTTTAATAAAAATCCAATAATCATCATTGAGTTGAATCTTCGAATCTACCTCATGTAGATTTACTCAGGTAGATTTACACAAATGTAAGTAATACGTCACCTGCTCATTATTAAAATCTAATTGCCGCCCTGATTGGTCTGTGATTGACATTGTGACATCTGCGATTCTGTCTCTGACGTTAAGCGGATAATAAATGACCTGCCGGGGTGACACCATCAACAGGGAACCTGGGGGAGCATCAGGACTGAACGAATAAATTGTTTGGCCGCGGCTTCCTTTAGCCGTATGAGATCCGTAAACGATCGAACAATTGATTAGAATCGAACTAACATCGGATATATTTATCGGAGATTCACCGCGTATTGTTACATCTGAATCAGTCAAAGAAACGTAAATCTGGCGCGCAAAACCAAACATAATACCAATTGTGTTCTGCGAAGTAAAATCTACACGAAAGTTGTTTTTCAGCTTTAATGTCGAGCGCATTGTATTGTAATTTGGCTCAATATTAAAATCGTCCTTGTTAAATCCAAGTTCGGTTATCTCGGCTTTAATAAACGTGTTGATGTCATCGATGTTATAGGCGCCTGGTGGTATTATAATTGTGTTGGTCGCGCCGCCGACGATAATATCTAATCTGTCGTCGATGCTCTTTTTAATGTTATAAAACGAGTGCCACATTGTTGCGGATATTAATCCGAGTTCGTAGTTGGCTCCTGACTCTAGTTCAATCGCGGGATAATATGATACTCTGAAATTTGCACTGTCCATTGACGATGCAGTCGAGTCCATTAGTAATGTTACTGCAGCCATTATTCGTTTATTATATAAACGTTTATTCAAAAATCCATTTTATAAAAATGGTTATACAAAAATTACCATCCCATTGTCCTCGACAACGACAGTATTGTCAACGACAACAATGAATCGGTCAGCGGCGACGGTCTACAAATTTTCTTATGAGCTTTTTGTACTCAGACGTAATGATGTGCTTGCTGCCTCTAAGATAATCCAATATTTCAACAATTTCATTGTCAATCTCCACACCAGAATTACCAGCTTGTTTCGACGCCGCAAGTATCATTAACCTGTTTATCACATCACGCATATTTTTAAGGATTTTAATACCTGTTCCTTTTCGCGCCTGATCAATCGTAGATTGATTGGGTGGTTTATTATCATCATCCCAGACATCATCGAAGGCATCATCATCATCATCAGAATAATCTTTTAGAGACTCGCGATGTTTAGTAATTGCTTTACTAATTATATCTTTGAATGAACCCTCTTCTGTCTTTTTCTTCTTTGGCGTTGTTTGTGTCCCCACATTTTTCGACTTTTGATCTCTCTTTTTTTGTTGTTCCTTCATATCTTTCAATTTAACTCCAGCTTGTATTTGAGAAAAGGTATCAGAGAGCTTATGTGAAGCTTTGTCTATTGCTGATTGTGGTAGTGGTGGTGGTGGTGGTGGCTTTTGTTTTTCTTTCAACACTTTTTTGTACACATCTAATATTTGTTGATTCTCTGGATCTTTGGAATCCTCAAGTGTTTTTATGGCATCAAGCAGTTGATCACCACAGACTTTTTGCGTGATCTTTATACTGTTTATTTTGTTTTCTTTTTACATATTTTTCTTCTTCTTCCTTCATTACTTTGTCTTTATATTCCGCTGTAGATTTAGCAAATATTTCATTTTTGATTAATTCTTCTTTTGATATATTCATTTGTGCAGACATTTGAGAATAGGTAGCATCTTCTGCTTGAGAAAAGTCAAGTCGCTCGTCATACACATCTTTAAATATTTTATTTTTATATATACTGTCCTGATGTATTTTTAATAAATCAGGATCTGGATTATCACGTAATTTTTGTCCCGTTGACTTGTTTTTAGTAGATAGTTTATCTCTTTCTTGTTTTAGTTCTTAAAGAGGCATGTTGTAAGCTTCTCTAACAATCTTTTCCACATCTAGAGGTTCAAAAGTTTGTTGCGGTTTGGGAAGTTCAAAAGTTTGTTGCGGTTCAAAACGAGCAAAATGATCTTCGCCAGGTGATTGAATATCGTAAAACACGTCATCGTAATCTTCTGATTTCCTTGATTGATCATCCGCTGTTTGTGTTGACCCTGGCGATGTCATAAATTGATCGATCATAGATTGATTGTATGATGACGTAGATGGTTTCGATTGCAGGATCTGAACCAGTTTATCCCAGTCGACATCAATTTTTAGATCTTTAATGCGCTCTTTTATTTTCTTAAGTGTCTTTTCAGTTGGTTGGAAACCACGAGAAATTGCCGTTGATATATCCATCTCCTGTTCCTTACCCTGATCATCCTTAAACGTACCAATAAAAAACTTGCGGACTGGTTTCAAAAACCTGAGCATTGATTCTTCTTTTTCTTGCTCGTCCCATCTCGCTTGCTGAAATAATTGTTGATTTTTTTGTTGGACTGCGGCGAGCTTTCTCAACGCATTTATTCGTTCATTTTCCTTGTCGTTAATCGGTCGTGGTCGATCAACGATGGCTGGTCGATCAACTATGTTTTTGTCTTTGATATTGGCGTTGGCAATATTGATCGATCGATTGATGACAAGGGATGGTTGCGGAAATTGTTTGGTCAATCGATCGCGGTCGCGATCAATCTGTGATCGGTCGCGATCAATCTGTGATCGGTCGTTGACCGATTGATGATTGATTGACGATGTCTTTGATATTGTCGTTGGCAATATTGTTGTTGGCAATATTGATGACAACAACATTGACGATGTCATTGACGATGTCAATGGAAACAATTGTTGATTTTTTTTGTTTGATCGCGGCGAGCTTTCTCAACGCATTAATTCGTTCATTGTTGTTGACGCTGTCTTTGATATTGGCGTTGGCGATATTGGCGTTGGCGATATTGGCGTTGGCAATATTGGCGTTGGCAATATTGTTGACAGCGTTGTAGTTGACAAGGGCGTTGGCAATATTGGCGTTGGCAATATTGTTGACAGCGTTGTAGTTGACAAGGGCGTTGGCAATATTGATCGATCGCGCGATCAATCGTGGATTGATTGTACGATTGATGACAAGAGATGGTTGTGATTGATCATCGTGGTAATTTTGTTCCATTATTAATTTATTTAGATTTTTTTCTAAGCTGATAATCGATCCTTATATTTAAAAATTTATGTTCTCTAATTACATTTGATACAGACTTAGGGTTATCATATCTATATTCTGATAAAACATTGGTATCAACTTCATATTTCGATTTAAGATCATTAAGCTCATCATATGACATCGCAGATAATTCTTTTGCCATAAATTTACGAGGATTTTTAATAATTAATGCTTTCTTTATTTCCCGTGTTTCCACTTTTATTTTCAATTCATCCTGATAAGCAGCTTGTCCCTCATCTTTTTTAGGTTTTGGTTTTGATTTTTTTTCTTCACTTTCTGGTTTTGGTTCTGATTTTGATTGTTGAGCTTAAGTGTATTGTAATAAGATTGGGTTTAATGGCGGTGGTGGTGGTGGTCCTGATCCTGGCGTTTGTGCCTGTGGTGGAATTGCTGCAATTACTTCTTTAAGTAATTCTGCTGCTTCTTTCTCCGAAATAGCTGGTTGTACTTTTTCTTTTTTTGGTCTAGATGTTTTTGATGGTGCTGCAGCTAGTTCACCAAACATTTTTTCCAATTCACCTGAAATATCTGATTTTTTAAATTTTGATGGTATTGGTTTAGATCTTGGTGGAGATTTTGGTGGAGATGGCGACTTTTGTTTTAATTTTGATGGTTTTGGCAGAGATCTTGGTGGAGATGGAGACTTTTGTTTTGCTTGTACTGGTTTTAATTTTGATGGTTTTGGTGGCAGTTGTGGTTTACGTTTTTTTATCTGTTCTTCTTCTAATTCTCGTTGTTGCTTTGCATGTCTTTGTTTTCTTTCTAGTTCTTGTCGTTCTTCCTCTTGTTTTCTTTCTAGTTCTTGTCGTTTTTCTGCTTGTGCCTTTGCTTGTTTTTTTTTTTTTGGTTTTGTTGGTTCTACTCGTTTTACCTCCTCAGCAGGCTGTTGTTGTCTTTCTAGTTCTTTTCTTTCTTCCTCTTGTTTTATTTCTAGTTCTTGTCGTTCTTCCTCTTGTTGTCTTTCTTCCTCTTGCTGTTCCTCATATTCTTGTTGTTGTTCCTCATATTCTTGCTATTCCTCATATTCTGGCTGTTCCTCATATTCTTGTTGTTGTTCCTCAGCGGGCTGTTCCTCATCATCATCACCACCGCCATCATCACCACCGCCATCATCAGCATTATCATCTTCTTCTTGCTGTTTCCGATTTTCTAGTTCTTGTTTATATGCATTCAGCCTTTTTAACATTAAATGCTGCTCCTGATATAAATCTACATTATTTGAAAGAGTCTCTTTGCCTGTGTACTTGTTTTGTATGTCTGAAATCGAATCCTTTAAATATTTACTGCTCATCGTACTAGCCTCAGAAGAATATCTTTCATCAATTTCATCATCAATTATTAAATTTGCATTAAAAATATAAGCTGTTAAATCAGTATTTTGACCGTAATTTAAATCACGTTGCATGATAAAATTTTTACGTTGTAATTGGTACAAATCTGAAAGATAATAATCTTTTATTTTATCATATGTTATTTCCCTTGGATCATAATCTGTCGGCGTTAACATTATCAATGATGGCTGAGGTGATGATGATGGTTGAGGTGATGATGACCAAATATATTGCGTTGCGTCCTGTGAATCTTGTAATGATGATTGTTGTAACGTCGATGTTGATGATGGTTTTTTTGGTGGCCAAACATAAAACATTGTATTCTGTGAATTTGGTTGAGGTGGTGATGGTTGAGACGATGATTTTGACTTTGAAAAATCAAATAATGGTGAAAATAGATTCTGTGAATCTAATGACTGAGATGATGATGATGACGACCGTGATAAAACACGTTGAAATTGAGTTAAATCTTCTATTTCATCTGTTTGGGATGCTTTTGAATCCCCACCATCACCTCCAATAAGATTTAATCGCATGCCCTTAAATTGAATTTTAATTTTCTTAAGTGTCTTTTCAGTTGGTTGGAAACCACGAGAAATTGCCGTTGATATATCCATCTCATGTTCATTATCCTTATCATCTTTAAACGTACCAATAAAAAACTTGCGAACTGGTTTCAAAAACCTGAGCATCGATTCTTCTTTTTCTTGCTCACCTCGCCTACTTAATTGAAACATTTTTTGATTTTTATATTTAGCTACGCTTAACCTTCTTAATGTGTTTATTTGATCGCCAATGCCATGGACCTGTTGTAGATAATATCGTTCCATTATTAATTAGTTTTTGGATAATTTCGTGCGCGTGCACTCGTGCACGACCGGTTAAATAATACCTAGATGACGTATTAATCAAAAAATTGTGTGATATTTTTACGAAACATTTTCCTAGGATTAACAGCGTATTTGTCAAACAAAAAGAAATCGTATGTATTGGCAGTCGCGGACTTGTACATCTGAATAAATTGCTGTTTATCAACAGCGCCCCCATAAAAGTCATTGGCAATTCTATTTATATCATTATTATCAAGCCCACCAAACAAAATAAAACAACCTGTGTTGCGCCGTATTGTCTTTGGAACTGTAAAATAACTTTGCGCGAGATAAATAGAATTACAACGTTTGTTACGCGACAATGCAAAATAGGATTCAACAGGCTTAGTATCCTTGGCTGTCAGAGGTATATCATCAAATACTACGATCTTATTTTCCTCATCATCAAGTTCAGCAACGGGAATAACATCATCTGGCGAATGAAATGTAATAATATCTTTGCCAGATACTTGTCTTAAAACCTGATTATTAAACTGCTGCAATAAATCATGTTTTTGTTGTTGCGCATTAATTGTGTAAATGTAAACACGTTCATATTTTAATATTTTGCTAGTTATTAAATTCATTAATAGATTAGTTTTACCCGATCCAGTTCGCCCAACAATCAAATAATGAGTATCTGGAAATTCATTCTTATGTTTTGTTTTTGTATTTCGCGATGGATTATCAAAGTTTATAATTGACATGTTATATTTTGTAATATGTATATATTTATATATGTACACAATTTTCAACCCAATCGCGATCACAATTTTATACAAAATCCAATAATAATGTCCTATTACAGCAAATTCGGCACATTAATAAAGACAACAGAAGCTGCCGCATCAACCGCCATTGCCGCTGCAGATTTATCTGGACTAGTAAAGAAATCCGGCGACACAATGACCGGCAACTTAATAATGAGCAATTCCAGGGTAATTGGTTTGGAGACAGATTATCCCGTAATTAATCCTGATAATACACAGGCTGTAAGTCTACTCCAGCTAGTAACAATAAATGATAGAAAAGTCAATAAATCCGGCGACACAATGACCGGAGTATTAGATATGAGCGAAAACAAAATAACATCATCGTATGTGCCGGTAAATCCTTCAGACGTCGTCAACAAATTATACGTCGACACAGCAGCATTAGCGTACGTCAATCGTTTTGGTAGCACAATGAAAGGTTCACTTAACATGGGATCAAACAAAATAACAGGCTTGCCAACAAATTTTCCACCGGGAAACAATTCTGATGCTACGTCCTATGCGCAAGTCACCACAAAACTTGCAGAATACGTCCCGCGTACTGGAACAACAATGACAGGTTCGTTGAACATGAGTGGATTCGTGCTGAATGGAATCAACACAAACCAAGCCTGGGCGTCTGATAATGCGGTTAGCGTCAAATACATGCATGAAAATGCTGTTCTTATAACCGGAAGCACAATGACAGGGACGCTGGACATGAATAACATATCCATAACAAATTTACCAGTGCCAACCAGTCCCGGTGACGCTGTCCCATATTCGTCATTGCTGAACCTCAGCAGCACGGTTGTGAACAAAATCGGCGACATTATGACGGGAAATCTCGTAATGACCGCAAATTCAGTAGTAAAATGCGCAAAAGCTCCAATCACATCAGAAGACCTCGCAAACAAAGCGTATGTTGATTCCTGAGTAGCGGGATCAATTCGAATCAAAAACAATGTGGGCTATATTCCACCGCTATCCGGAAATACTGGAAATCGTACTGGATTTATCGTATCATCATCGTCAGCATATCCTGGTTATGCCCCTTTTAACGTCTTTGCATATCATCTTCAATCGACGGTAAACACAAACGAATGGGCGACCAATGGCGCATCATCAAACTTCTGGATCAAAATTGAATGTCCGGCAAGTGTGGCAGTATGGAAACTTCAACTTCGCGGCCGAGCAGCTGGTTTAGAACGAATATATAATTGGAAATTTCAGGGCTCCACCGATGACATCAATTGGACAGACTTGTATTCGGCAACAAGTTACTACATCTCAAATTCTGTGCAAAGTTTTAATATATCACCGGCTAATGCGATCAACAAATACTGGTTATTCAGATTATTTGTAGTCGCTGCTGAACCAACAAATCCAGGACTAACATTAATGCAAATATTCACAGTAGACGATACAATCGTCTGACGATACAATCGTTTAACAATTCCATTGTCTGACAATTCTATTGTCTGATAATAGCTATTAAAATTGTGATCAACGACGCGTTTTATGTAAACGTTTATTATATCATTGATTTTTATCAACGCGATTATTATATAACTATAATGGCCGATATTGTTGAGATGTGCCGCGAGTTCTACAACAAAATCTTTGAATTTGATCACTCACAAATCACCACACTAGAATTTACCACACCACTTCCTATTGGTAAAACACCTCAAGAAAAAACAGAATTTCAAAGACAAGACAATATTAGGATAGCTATTCGTGAGCTAGCAAATATGTTAAGTAATCCAAATAATGAAACCACTGAAAATATTACAAACTTAAAATCAGTTATTGCAATGAGAAAGCCTCAAATGAAAGAACTACTGGATAGGTATAACATGTTTGATAAATTTTGTGTTGCGGTAGAAATGGAAAAACTTCAAAATCAAATAAAGGATTTACTTCAGAGTGTAATTGTAGAGTTGACTCGTGATAATGCTTTGACAATAATTCGGACAAAATTATTACCAAAACGAAAATTTAGTGGAGCAGACGCAGGAAAACAACATAAAGGTAGGTTGGACTGTTTAGATAAAATTTTTGATAAGAAACGTCACGGCCTAGGAAGAAACGTAAAAGCATTTACCAATTTTGGTAAACGACGAGTTTTCAGAGAAATGGGATTAGATTACAATAACAATGAAACAGTTGTTGCTGTCCACAATGAACCAGATGATTTACATGCGCTGGCTACAAGTTACTTAATACCAGTATCATCAAAAACAAAAGGGGTTAAAAACAAATGTGATGGCACGGATATAGAAACCGCGTTTAATACCGTGGACACAATTGAGAAAAAATTAAAATCAACAACAACAACAGAAGTTGAAAGAACTGCTTTTTACGATGAACTAAATGCACTCACTGAAATACCAGATAAAATAAAATGGAATCCAAATCCAGGTCAAATGTCATATTATGATATAATAAACAAAGGAGAGGATAATCGCGTGTTAACAACCTTTATGAATGAACCATCATATTCTGGTTTACGGGATCTAATAAAAGAAAAATTAAAAGTAAACGAGCTTTTGACTGAAGAGAATATACTAGGCGATTACGCTGCAGCATATACAATATTACGCCAATACTGGGTGTTGGACACTATACCAGCAGATGTTGCAAAATCAGCTATTGAATTTATCGAATCAAATAAAAATATTAATGTAAACGAAATACATCAGGTTCCAGAAACATTCGAGTTTGTAGGTAAATTAACCCTTACAAGAGAACAAGAACAAATGATAAAAGATAAAAGCTCTAGTATATTCGACATATACAAAAATTTTCTCAATGATTCCACAAATAAAAAGTTCAAAGAACTGGTTGAAAACGCTGCAGCAACTTTAAAATTCGATGAAGCTATTAAATACCATAATGATATTAGTAAATTAACCGATGCGTTTTTTACACTCTGGTTTATTGAAAAATACTTCAAAATGAAAAATATACCGGGTCGCCTAAATTATTATAATATAGACTCGTTTAATGTTTTTGGATATAATGTTCGGGAAGCTAATATCTATTATCACAAGAATAGGTCTTTAGAAGACAAAATTAACGTAGAAAATCTACATAAAATAAAAAATTGGACATATATTTATGATGTTATAAACCAACCTCTACCAAATCCACAAGAATTACCAGCATACTACCAGTTACTTCCTAGTAATATTAATATTAAACATCTGAACAGATTAAATTTGGAGTTTGAGCAAAGCGGTATTTTAAGAGTAAGAACAGTTTACGATAATACGATGTTATCAGATCAACCCAATCTCGTGGATCATTAAATATTTAAAAGAAAGGTTCGCAACCGCATATGTAATACTCCACCAACACTTTATTCCGAGTAATATTAACATAGACTTTGTCAAAGCAGCTGTCGAATTCATTGATTTACATGAAAACAATGTTGGTGAAATAAATTATATTGACAAAGTTTCAAATACACTCGATCACAAATCAACAAAAGAATACAGTGAAAAAGAAGAAGACCAATTGCGAAGGCCTGCATCCAGTATTTTTAAGAAATATAGAACAGTACTTTATGATAATCCAGATAAGGCAGATTTTCGTGTATTAGTTGTTAAAGCTGCTGCAACATTAAAAATTACAAGTTAATGGGCACAAATTCAATCCAAAAACAATATTATAATGAAACAAATTATCGATTTTAATCATATTTCTACAACAATACCAGAAGAAGAACGTGATCAACTAATAGCATACTTTAATACCTATCATAAAAAGGCGTATTGCGCTAAACAAGCGGCCAGGTATTACAGTCGACTAATAAAACTAATATTTTACACACCGCTATTAATAACAACAAGTGGAATTGTTTCAGCGGGTAGCACACTTAATCCATTACTTCTAATAGTATCCAGTGTTGGAATATTTATTAGTGCTGGATTTAGGCGTCTTGAACCAAAACTCGAGCATAAAAGATCATCATGTAAATTAGCGGCATCAATATATGCGAAAATATTAACAGAATTACAAGCTTATTTACGTGGTAAAAAATATGACATTATTGGACTAATCCATGAATTACAAACCAAAGATAATATGTTAGTCGATATTGCCCCAAATAGAATAACAAAATATGAAAAAAAATATGATACTGTATATAGGAAAGTATAATATACTATGTAAAAAATGCCGATTATAACATATTTTATCTTTCATGGCAGTGTTGAAGACTGTTATATCATACATAATACAATATTTTATATAAACTCTAAATTCTACTATGATGTAAATAGTATGAGCGATAAACTCATTAAAATCATATAATACTTTTAAACACGGTAATATAATCAAAATAAAACCATATAAAACCACGATCGGTCAACGACTGATTGATGACTTATTTTTCAATATTATTATTCCTAACACATCAAGTGATCGCGTTGGAATATTAATACCAAGCATAAATGATGAATCCGATGCAGCAAACCTAATAACTAAATTTTTACTATCAAGCGATCCTGCCGATTCTAGTGATGTTTTTCCAAAAAATAAACTTCAAAATAGTAATTTTATAATCAGACTTAAATTTCAAGATATAATTTTATATAATTTATACCATAAAACAGCATACTTAACAGATCAAGTATGTTTGGACAATCAATCATATTCAAAATGTATGAAAATTATTGAAAAAGTAATGAAGGTCATTTTTATCTAAACCATTATTATAATAATTGTATAAGTTTTATCTAAACCATACTATAGGGTCAGCAATTTTATCGACGTTTATATATAAACGATAAGTATAAGTTTTATCTAAACCAATACTATAGGGGGGGAGGGGGGATAATTTTGCTATTTAACAGCGCAGATGACAAAATTGGTTACGATCTATAGTAGTATATGTAAAGGCGTGAGCTCAGCATAACATATCCGAACCGAAGTGAAAATCCGAAAGGACGGGGCCGAAGGACCCGGACTGTAGGATTTGAACGAGGGGAGGATGTGTTGTGCTGAGATCCGCCTTTACATATACTACTCCAGCTCACCTGATCTTGCAAGAATAATTAGACTGAAGTTTAAGAATGTTTATTCCTCATATCTAAGATATTTTCATGTAATAAACAATTATCTGTATATGGAAATAAAATATGTTTCAAGTAATTAATTAGTGAAACGATATCAAATAATCACGAAAATTAAAAAAATGCTTTGGTAGCCTATTAAAAGTACAACGTCAATGAAAGCTGGACAAATAATAAATCTCTGCAATGGTATTACAAATACTCATGAGTTAACTAATGTTATTAACTATATAATTTATTCTAACAAATTAATGAACTCTCGAGTAGTTAGATAAGTTGGGTAAGTGAAAGAGACATCTAGTTTATGAACACAATTGACAATTATCTTGAATTTATAACCAGTTTCTATATACGGGTCAATTGTAATCCAAATTATGGGAGAAATATTACATTACATACATATGTAAGTTGTAAAATAATTACTGAAATTCAAGATGAAGCATTCCAAACAAAAGCAGGGATGTGGAATAAACGCATACATTTTCGGCTTCAATCAAGGCCAATTCAAAATCTGCAATGTGCGAGAAAAGGCGTGGTCAGCGGATTTATGATTATTTGATAATTGAAAGTATCTATGAGGAATGTATGTGATAGGTATATTACACCATCACCAACAAAATAAAAATATAATAAAACAGAAATAAATACAATGTACACATTTACCTCGGTCGTGAGACTGCCAACTGTATTAGTTCCACATAAAGCCTCCTGGCTAATTCTGCCACGAAAGATAGAGCTCATTGTATTAAATGTACTAGATTTTCCAGATTTTGTCATTCCGATCAAAAGAATCCTTGCGTGTAAGAGGTTTAAGGCAGGCGGAGGGCTGAAATCCTCTATCCTTTTCTTCAAGCTATCCAGATTCTTAGAATAAATATTTAATTAATTTGCAATATAAACATAACTAGTGTTATTTTTATCAGTTTAAGTACTAGTAATTTAATGTAGTCACCTAATATTGTACCAATCGTTCCATGATGTGCCTTGGCATATGAAATGCATTTGCACAAAGCCATCTTTTTAAAATATTATATGAGCTTTTGGATGCAATGAAATGTGAATAGGAAATAGAGTCTAATAATTTGGGCGTTTTAAACACCAAAGTGAATTCTACTTACAAACCAGTCAATCAATCGATTCATAAATCTATCTACCTATATTTGACACAAGTAACCAGAGTAATATGCAATGAAAATAAGTGTTTTTGTGCTTTTTATTTGAGCAGTCGGGCATCTTGTATCATGACTTCGACTGTCTGTCATTGATATCTGTGTGTCCTCTTGATAGACCCAGTTTGGGCTCGGTGATGTAGAACAGAGCAAATGCACTCTCCCGCATGTCGTATGATGACACTAATGGAGGCAGGAGCGGTTCAGTGGGTAGCGTGCCTGACAAGTGACCAAATGGGTGTGGGTTCGAATCCTTTGATTGGATAAGCCTGGGTCTGCTACCGTGGTGTGTCTTTGGGCAAGGCACTTTTATTCCAATTGCCTGGGCACTAAATAACCTGTTTGTGTTGTAATGCCGTAAAACATCAAATCAAAAGAAACCAATCTTGACAGCTTAACTACGGACACTTTACCGAAGCATACATCATTAGAATACTGTGAATCTCGAATTAATTTCAAACACTTTCAAACACTTTCCCAAAATTTCATACTCACAAACTGGTCAATATTTAATTCTGGTTCAGGAAAGTTTTATTTACTTTGTTACTTTTCATATGAGAGGTATTCTGAGAAAATTGCATATACTCATTATTGTAATAAACTTGGGTATGTTCCATTTGTATTTACGTCTTCATTTATAGGTTCGTTAGATTTTAAGGATTAGTTGTTTGATTATGGGAAGTCGGTGTTGGGAAAATATTTCCCAGCCCGAGTAATTAGCCATTTTTCTAGGAACAGACGTCATACTTAGAGTTGTTAAGAGACTTGGCAGTAGCACGGACTGGTTTCGTAAGAACAACTATGAACCAGTCTAGAAATGGGTTCAGATACAATAGAGAATATACATGTTTGGTGGTCCATAATTGGTTAATAATAAAAAAAGTGAAATGTTAGTAAAGAATTATATTTAGAGCTTATCCTATCTGCACCTAAAAATAAACAGAGACAAGATTCTATTGATGCAGTTTTAGTATTTCCCTGCATTGCGTATTTGAATTGTGTTATGTGTGTTTCATGCCACGGCAATGCTAAAAGGAAACGCCATGCAAATGTCAAGTTGTTGTTGTGATATTGTGGTCATTTATTGATTGATCAGAGAACAATTTTAGCCATCATAGTCTGGGCGCGTTACGAGAACTTCCAGTTGACAACGAATGTTGTCGGGAAGTCCTTGGAAATAGGGGAAAACAAGGGACTTCCAGCCCGACCTCACGCAGGTGTTTGATTCGCTCGGTAGAGGAACCCCCGTGTGTGTAACATTATTAATAAAATATGTGGCTCGCAACATTTGTTTTCGCAAAGTCAAGGTCAGTGTAATATCCGGGTTTATTGTTTATATATAGTATCAGTTGATGTGAAATTATGATAGTCTCACTTTAAGTAAGTCAGAAAAGTAACAAAAGAAATTAAATAAATTACACTATTGGACTAATACAAAATGTGTATGAAAATTCTTTATAGAGTCTCAAATAGATCTATAAATAATATTTCATGCACATTTTAAATTAGTTCGATTGCGTATTTTATTTTACTGTATTGTTTGTATAGATAGATATATGGGTAGGTAAAATTCAGTTCGTTGATTGATTTAAATGTAAATGGCTTAAAATATCCTTCACATGCCATGACCATGATGATAATAATAATAATAATAATAATAATAATAATAATAATAATAATAATAATAAACATTCTTCTTTTTGTTCCATGAATCATTATTATCATTATCAAAGTTGTTGTTATGGAGCATACTTGTTGCATTGCCTGTGTAGCGTGCTAACGTATTTCTTATATTATAAGGCCTGTTAGCATATCGTAATTCACTCCGTATCAACTTATAAATCTCGCAAAGCTTTTGCAAATGTGGCGAGCCAAGAAACCACCCATCAACTACTAAAAAGTTCACATTTGTTACGAACAGTGCATTAAAGGTAAAATAATCAATTTTAACACATTATAATGTTACCTCCCTAGTAAAAGGTGCTGCCCTCCTCCATGTCCTGGATTCATTTGCGCCTGCAGAAAAAAAATTAAATTTGATAGCACCATTCGCTTAATTCAAATGCTGGCAAGCAGAAAAAGGCTACATGTTTGTGTTATGAGAGTTTACCGTTTTTAAACATCATGGTTGTTAGACCAATATACAACTGCACGTACGTAGTTAAGGGGATCGCTATGGGGTCCATGGGAATTTAACATTTGTGCCCATAGGGAGTCTCTGGGAATTTAACATTACGTTTTGGACCGAAGTGCTCTATGTGAATTTATCATTACTTTTGGAGCACTATGTGGTCTATGGGAATTTAACATTGCGTTTTGGACGGAATGGGGTATATGGGAATGTAATATTAAGCTTGGGGAAATATGTAGTCTATGGGCATTTAACATTACGTTAGGGACACTATGGGGTTTATGGGAATTTAACATTGCGTTTTGGACGGAATGGGCTTTGTGGGAATTTACTATTAATTTTGGGCCACAATGGAGTCTGTGAGAATTTGGCATTAATGTTTGGTGCAATATGGAGTCTATGAGAATTTATCATTACTTTTGGGGCGCTATGAGGTCTATGACATTTACATATCAATTCTTCTACACCATATCTAAGAATATTTGCATTTAAACCGACATGAACATGAAACATACGTCAAGCATTATAAGATAAGCCTATTGATATATTCGATGTACATATATGCATTTTGTAATCATTGAGAGAGAGAGAGAGAGAGAGAGAGAGAGAGAGAGAGAGAGAGAGAGAGAGAGAGAGAGAGAGAGAAGAATCGTGGCAAAGATGTGGAAACTTTAGAATACATATCAGATCTAATATTAAGTCGCAATCAATCTCAGCCTGACACTGTTGTTTCGTCTCGTTCAACAGAGAGTCAAACAAGTAGGTAATGAACGCGGCCGATTACTCTGCGGGGATCTCTGATTAAAGATCCCTAAATCTTACGGTTCCAATGTATGATGTCGTTCGAAAGTTTCTTGAAGCCAACTTGCTCGAAGGTTGAATATGTAAATAAGTGTCGGGTTACACAGTGCGACACTCGTTGTTGTATGATCTTGACTATCTCTGTTTTGGTGATGGTGATGCATGCGGATCGATCATCTCAATTTTGCGTCCGTTAGTGGGTACTTGTACCAACACTGATCTCATCGTGCTTATTCATCTCTCAGTTCTGATACCATGGTAGATCATTTGGTAGAGCGTCGGACACGTAATACAAGGATCACGTGTTCGATACAGATCAGACCAGCACGACTTGGCTGTCTCGACGTGTTCTTGGGAAAGGCACTTAGCTCCCATTTCCTTGGCATGATATAGCCAATAATGTGTTAAAAGTGCCGTTGAAACCTGTGGTGACAGATTTTTGCCAACAATTTGCCACTTATCCACTTCAATAAGTCGACGTATTCATTCAAATATATTGACATAATCATAAATAAGTTTTCTTAAGACGAAAAATAAGTCGACGTATGTAAAATCTTAGTCGGCATATCAATTTGTTTATGTCGAATTAATAACAGGATAATTTGACCTAAAGCTTTGTTAATGCCCATTTAGACCATCTGTGGTGACATGTTTCTGCCACTTATTCATTTCATTAAGCCGTCTTAAAAATTCTAATTTATCGAAATAATTACAAATAAATCGTCTTAAGACGAGAAATAAGTTGACTAATCTAAATCTTAAGGCGACATAATGGTTTTTCTATGTCGACTTATTAACAGGATAAGTTGACCAAAAGTCGTGTTAATGCCAACATATGCCATCCTTATTAACCACTTGCATTACCCAAATAAGTCAACAAAACGTTGAAACTAAAGCGACATAATTAAAATACTGACATTGCACTACAGTAGTTATTAATTGAGCATGAATCGGGTTACTTCCAGCTGTTACTGCTTTTTCTTCTTTTGTTTATCATCACATGTTACAGATATATAGTTGCTTCAGTCCGTTAGTTGTATGTACTTCAAGCGACCGTGGTCAGTTAAATTTCATGGGGTTTGTCTAAAACACTGACATATATGAAGATACAAGCAAGGAAAGGAACACACTAATAGGTGATCAGGTACAGCGAGAGTTTTCAGATAACTTCAGGCCAGTCTGCACCTCGTCCTCGACGGCATGCGCATCCTGCTTCACAAGCTTGCCCGCGCTGGGATTACGCACATATTGCGTCTACAGAAGCTTGTATGAGCAGGAGGCTCACCAGTGGCTGCAAGACGCCTGCCTTCAGGTTGTCGGGATAATATGCAAGTGGCAAGAAGTATGCCAGCTCCACATCGACGCCAACTACCATTTGTCCGAAAACCTGTTGGGGCAGGAGGACCTGCGCGTGGCTCTGTACCCGAGCACTTCTACACTCGAAAACCGGTAAACAAAATCACCATCAAGACGAATGGGAGGACAAAGCGGCTGCAAACCTCATAGAGGCAGATGCACCGCAGAATTTGACTGCACAGGAAATAGACGACTACCTGGCAGAGCTGCTAGGTGAAAAATTAAACAGAGGCCCTCGTTGCTGAACTTTCCGGTGCACTCATGTGAGCTGAATCACCGCCTCAAAGGGCCGGCCCGCTTCTAGTCGTCAGAGCCATTTCTGGAACTGGCAAAAGCAGCTTTGCCACTTCCATGGGACCAGGCAGCCCTTCGATGGGGCCAGGCAACACAAAAGAAGGCTACTCGCAGTCGCCCAATAGAATGTACTTCGATACGCGCTATCCGGACAAGGCTTGACGCGGTTAAGCTGCACACGCTGCTTGGTCGACGTCCCGCAGGTGCAGAAAATGACACTACCTTTAAGCCCTACGATGTCAGCGGCTATGACGCAATTCTTTTTGACGAGGTCTACCTCTACATCACGCACGAACTCGAGTTGCTGGCTGACTTTGTCCAGAAGCACAAGTAACACACATCATTCTTGCCCACGGGGACCCAGCCCAGAACGAGCCTGTGCAGCAAGTGCCTGACGTTAACATTGACCAGAACTATGCTAAGGTTCTCGCCGAGGTCTTCCCACGCCGCCTTCTCCTAAACGCTACGCAGAAGACGATCGTTAGCGAATTATGGCACTTTAAGATGACCTGATGGCTTGCCAAAACAATGAAGCCTTTACAGTATTTATAAAGCGTGACCTTCAACAATTGACGTGGAATGATCTGCAGCATTGAAACAAAAGAAAGACGCTGCTTTAGTCCCTCACACAGCTTTTGTCAACGACAGTGTAGACCGCGTGAGCGCGTGGGCGCAAACAGTTGAATGGCAGATTGGAGACCACGTGGTCGGCCGTACCTATGCCTGGATGGCAGGCAATAAAAAGATAACACCATGTCGACTTGGTATGGAGGACCCCCAGTGGGCGCAAACTTCCTGTCCTTTTCAACCCGTGCAAGGATCCGCTCTTGAGCTGTCTTAACTGTGTCATTTGCCGTAGGATGGTGTGCACTGGCGTTCTGGAAGCGTCTGCGGGTAATCATGGAATTGTGATTGGTGTACGTGCGAGCATTATCGATGCCGTCAATGCTTCAGTCCTTATCTAGCGCCTCGGGGTAGGTGGCGTATTTGCAGCCATTTGGAGCGGTGCAGGTGCAATTGAACATTGTCACCATCGTCCATATCAAACAAGAATACAAATGTTTCTGCACGTTGTTCAACTCTTTCCATGTAAAAGTATATCATATTGTTCTCTTTAAGATAATGTATTTTTGATTATTTCATTCTTTGACATTTTCATTTATTGTCATCTTCAGGTTCTCTTTTGAGATCCAATAGGTCAGTAACATTTATATCAATTACCTCTGATATAAATCCCAATTTAATATCAGTTTGCGAATTAATATTCAATTTTTTTAATGAATATAACCCTGAATTCTGTATTTGAAAGACGTAATACTGTCAAATACTTAGTAATGAGTGTAACTTGTACTCAGTAAAACGTGACGGAGCATAGTTAAAGCTCAAAGTAGTATTTATTTTATGTGGTGTTGTGCAACCTGACAGTAAACCAAACAAGCCATATTTATTTCTTCATTTGCCTTTTACATATCTAGGGAAAGACAATCCATGTGGTTTTAGAGCAAAGTTTATAACACCAAGATCTCTTACAATTTAATTAATCATCAAGTAACACACAACCGGGTATTAGTTTTTGAACAAGCTCTAGTTTATTGGTCTATTCTCTTAAACTTTTTTTTATTTCAAAAACTTGTGAACGTGTTCTCTCTCTCTTCTCTAATTTTAGTATCTATTGTAATATTCCTTTTTCCAGTTTTTGTTTAACATTCAGTTTCAATGTCTCTTTGTCTACTTCGATTGCTGATATTACTGTATCAATTCTTTCCGATAATAATAAAGTCTTTTGTTCTATTGAATATTAATTGTTTTCTCTTTTTGTTGCTAATTTGTGTCCAATATCATTAAAATATTTTCTTAATCGTTTCAGCTTTTATCTCTAATTTACCAATACACCCTTGTACAATGCCAACATTACTAAGAATGTTCCTATCAGTATATTCTATAGAACTTATTAAAACGTACTCTATTCTATCAGTAACCTCACTTTTTAAAGTTGGTGAATTTTATAATTTGTCAATTCTGTGTTATCACTTAAGTCAGTAATAGATAAAGCGTATGTAGTTATAATATATCTAATCATAGTTTCACTCACATTTATTTAGTTTTTCTTTTCAGCTATCTTTTTGGTTGTTTTAGTGAAATATATTTTTTTGGCAACTGCGACAAAGTATTTGCGTTAGCAGTCGGTTTATCTTATAACGTTATCACGCCAGCTTTAAAGTCATCAACTAACTTTTTAATCTCTTCATAGTACTGTTTCGTCTCATTGTTTAATTCTTTCTGCAATCGCTGAAGTTGAGATTGTAGAGTATTATAATTTTCCATAGACTTTTGAATTTCCTTTATTTAACTCTCTAAAAGAGATATTTCAGCATTCATCCTTTGTTCATTTGGTTGTAAGTATTGTTTTATGGTTGATATTTATCCAGTTCTTTTTATAACAGTTTCTAAGGCTCCAAAGCACTGGATGTAGTAATTAATCTCCTGATAAATAAATATTGAGCATTTGAAATTTTATTCTGTTATCATCTATCTATTTCTACAGTTCTCAGATTGTGTTTTTGTTGTCGTTGTTGTTGTTGTTGTTGTTGTTGTTGTATACTCTGATTAGTACTTGTTAATTTATAGTCAACTTGATCTCTGCATATTTAATATCGCTCAAATTATTGTCCTCGAAAAGTCGTATGTGTGTCAACACGTCTTTGTACAAACTGCCTAGCAGCTGAATCAATTCATTGTGCATGATCACCTAAATTTGTAATACGGTTATTGTTTAAGTTTAATTCGCTGTTTTTTTGGTTGATCTAGAACTTGCTATCTCTCTGACATGTCTTCCTTAATCACAACTTGTTCTCTTTGCTTACTATGGCCTTTTAATGATATTTTCATTATAAGAACTTGCTTACGCTATTTACTTCATACGAAAACAATATATTACAGGCATGCCGTGAAAATATAATACCTCTCTGTATTCATCTTTTATGCTAATATTTACTCTGTGTATATAGTCTATTTGTAATTGCTTTTAATCTCCATCAACATCGTATGAAACAAAGTCAAGTTAAAAAATAATTTGAGACGCTGTGATTTCTCAGGACTTTTTTTTATAAATATTTACTTGGTCTAGGAAAATGTATAAGCTTTTAGGTTTCAAAAAACCACAAATGGTATCAGCTCTATTACTTGCCTGTATAGATATCTGACTATACAATTCTAGTAATTTAGAGTTATAGTTTGTTATGTACTCTGTGTAATTATTAGCATGAGTTACTAAAACTTTTGAATTGTGATTTAAACAGTGTCAGTAGTTTCTATGGTGTCGTTATTAGCAGTCATTCCATCGTTTACTTTCGTCACTTCAAAATTATAGAATCCATCTTGACTTAATTCAGATGCAGTTCACTCATTTATTGCGGTATAGAGCATTTATGAATGAATGGATGTGAACTTACAGTGTAACGGTTATTCATGGAAACAACTGGAGAAATAATGACGCTGAGGTGTTAAATGATGAGCTAGCATATGCCTGCAATATGAAGTCGATAAAGAATAAGGAGAACCTTAAATATAAATGCCCTATAGGCTCATGTATCAGCATAACTGAATAATGTCTGTGGGCACATAAGATAGTGTATATGGGCAAGAAGTATATATGTCAGGAACAAGACCTAATTAAAGGCGGAGCAAATGAAGCAGTTGCTTCAGGGCCCCCGCCCGGCCTCCGCCTTTTGGGGGAATGTCTGCAACGCAGTGTGATAAATGGATAAGGGGAGGGGGGGCCTTTTTGAAATTGCTCCAGTGCCTCCAACCAGCTTAATTGGATATTGGTCAGGCGTGTAAACAATGCTGTAGGAAGCCAGATACAATGAGATTAATTCTATAATGGACAAGTTACTATACTCCCTCACCTCCGTTTCAATGCGAGCTGTTGACCATGCTGGACAGAAAATAGTACCTCCCTTTGATCGGTTTAGATGGTCATATTTGTGGCACTTTCTGCAAGAGATCCTGGTTATAGCTAAACAGCGCCTATTATACTACTGTAATATCCACGCACAGCTTTCGACTGGCAGTAATAAACGCCATAAAAAAGAATTTTGGTTATTTGTTTAAAACTTGGATGCAAAAGCTTCAATCATTCAAAACATGTAAGTGTGCCATCGTTCGATTAGAAACATTGAATAAAACTTTTCAAGCAGGGTCAAACGTTTGCAAAGATAGGAAATTCAAGATGGTGGGAGCGGATGCTATACTGGAATGGAGGACAACATGGTGAAGCAAACAAGAAAATGATTTCGGTCTACGAACTGCATTAAAAACAGAAATCAGTCGCGAGTAACAAAATACTTACGGCTGATAATCGAAAGAGAAAATTACTTTGGAGGAGTAAGAGAAAAATAACATCTTCTGAACCTGCAAATATTTGTGTCTATTCACAAAAAGGCCCTGCTACAAGTGATGTGAACCTCTGCTCTCTGATTGACCCACTGGGACCAGCTCACGCAATAAGACTAAATTACAACCAAAACAAAGAGAGAGCAAGGAGCCCAAGAAGGGGGCTGAATTTAAACGTCTTCTCTATCTCTTGGTAAAATTAACATGTCAAAAAACTACATTTTTAATCTAAAATAATTTGATTCTGATTAGCTCATAGTGTAGTCACGCCGCTAAAATAGCATATGATTGAGGACAATTGTCTCATTATGCTGAATTGATGACCCATTTTTGTGAAGATAATAAATGTTGACGGTATTCTCGCAATTTAACGATCTGTTTCTCCACGTAGACACATCGTCTGGTGAAAATTATTTGTAATGAAAAAAAATTTATTTCTACTTCACAGCGAACGTACGATGAACTATTACGCCTCAGGTATATGTACCCGTTTCCAATTCTAGATCCATGTTTAATCCCTTGTATGTAGACTTTGCACACCGTTTATCCCACGTGTACGACTCCTAAAATCTTTTCTAATGAAAGGTTGGGCTGCAAGATAATTTTCAGGGACATACAATTCCATATTGCGCAAGAAATACGAAAGTTATATTGTATAGATGTATTTTATACCTCTTTTTATTAATGGATATTTATTTACTCCAAATTTGTCTTTTGCTGATAAACATATTCTCCAGACGTTATAAAGGGAAAAGAAAAAAATAAATAAAAAAAATAAAACAACCAGGAAAGTAAAACGTGACAAAAATGGTAGAAATAAACAACGAAAAAACAACATGAAATAATTAAGTTTTCCCTATAAGATATTCTGCATATAAAATAGTTTATTTCTTACCTGATAATAACCTCTTCGTCAGCCGTGATCGCATGTTATGTGTCTCTAGTCAAAGTTATATTGGCTGAAGCTGTACCCGCATAATATTTCTACTTTCGTTATTTCTTAAGAAAATGACGTTCATGGTCCATGCAGCGAGCATTCTTTCTTTAAACTCTATTTATAGACTCATGGACACCAACAAATGCCATCGAAAGATAGGTCGGCCATTTCCGTCAAGTCGAGAAAAAATCCTCAGAAGTAATTATAGCAATACACTTCAATTTGATGGGTTTGGAGATTCGCCTCCGGTGGAGTGCACTACATATGTTTAGACAGAAAACGCCGACAATATTCCAAATGCAACTTAGTCTCCTTCCACTGCCATATTGTGCCATGTGAACACAAGTAGTTCAGAATAAAGTTCTCAATGGCGGCGAATTACATCCGAAGTTGTCTACTTGATGGAAAAAGACCGAGGATGTTCCAATTGCAACACATAATTGCATCACATATCTCGAGTACACGGGTGGCACGATATCGGAAACAATACGTTATTTCCGGGAACATCTATGCCTAATCTCTCTCTCTCTCTCTCTCTCTCTCTCTCTCTCACACACACACACACACAGACACACAGAAGAAACGATAATTGGTTTCTATCCAGGACTTAAACAATTTCCTGATATGTAAGAGCAAGACAAGCCCTTCGTCAGGGGAAAAAGAAAACATTCACAAAAAAAACATCATCTTTTTCTGAATTAAAGATTATAAAAACGAGACTTGCTTTCCACATTGAAGAAACACGCACAATAGTCAAAAGCTTTTTTTTAAGGTCGAACGAGTTTCTGGTTGGAAAAAATCGTTTGATTGAAACGCATACCTTTTCGCCGGTTTGTTTTATATTGTGATACGCGAACATGACGACCAACGTACAAGCCTACAAGTGAATCACTCTAGCCTATTTTCATGCTGTCTCGTCTACCTCCGGATTCTGCTCTCTCTTTTCTTAATTCGGGTGAACATTTTTGCAAAATATTTTTCAGTATTCTATATTATGCCGGTAGCTAAATGATTGATTTTTCGAGATTTTTAAAAATACGTTTTCCTCTTTTGGGGGTCCTACTAAACACTGCAATTGTTCTACTGATAATTTTTTTTTAAAATGGCCATAACTAAAACTTATAATTGATTTATTACTTCAGTATTTCCTCAAAATGTGTGTCCCTTTATAGTTATTCTGAAAGGCAAAAAAAGATTTTCGCTCCAAAAGTCAACTTCGAGTTTTTAGAATTACAGCGACGTTATGTAGTTTCGTTTTAATAATAATAAAAATAATAATCTCTCTCTCTCTCTCTCTCTCTCTCTCTCTCTCTCTCTCTCTCTCTCTCTCTCTCTCTCTCTCTCTCTCTCTCTCTCTCTGACATACACCCCTGTTACTATGTCACTCACATTTCCTGCCAAATCACATCTAACACTTTTTACTCCATTACAGAGAATATCACAATAAAAATAAACAAGAACGACAATAATACAATAATATAGCAACCCCGTTATTTTTTATTTTTATAGTTAAGTCTATACACTACCGCTTGTATAACGAAACTTTTTTTTTTTCATAACAGTTATATATATTTGTTATGATAGAATTTTCAAGGAATTTTTATAACTCAATATTTTATAATTCAAATTTTGTAGTTCTTTTCTCGATGAGTTTTTGGGGAATTTTTATAGAGAGTATTTTTTATTTTATAATTCAAATGTTTATAATTCTTAATAAAACAGAATTTTTAGCGCTTGAGTGCTCTAATATAGTATATTACAGAAGTGTACTGCGTTGATATTTTACGGTACAAGTGAGATTTTTCTGACAATACACAGGTGGGGGATTGTAAGGCAAAATGCTGATGTTGGCAAAATTCCTTCACGTCTACGAAATTCTTTCACTTTACCTGACCAGCTCACCAACCTTCGTGTAAAGAGCGTAGTTCAACTAGCCTGCAACCATATTTGGAAAGGGGAATGCGTTGTATGAGAGTCTCGTGAAAATCTCGTGGCTAGAGACCTCGCTTTAGCCTGTATCGCCTAAACTCATAACTTTATATAGAGTGACCTGCGCATTCCTTGACCAAGAACTGGATATAAGGCGCTGCGCGCCTTGAGAAAATAGTTGCTACGTCTCTTTTCAATTGAAGAGTTGTTTTTGCTTGCAGGTAAGGGAAAATTGTTTCATCATATTTTAAAAGACATTTTGTAACATTTTTTAGGTGCTGGAAGGTATTTTTCTTTCTCTCTTGAAACATTATGTGTTTTTATTCCTAAATATTTAATTGTAAATTATATTCTTTTTTGGATTGTGAAGATTTTTTATTAGTAATTTATATACATTATAATTGTGTAGATTTTTAGTAGGAATTTATATGAATTGTATTTGTGTGAATTTTCTACTGAAATTATAATGTTGAATTATTGGAAAAAAGATTTGCTGCCAACTTCATGCGTTTGATAATTAATTTAGAAATAAAATATCGTTGGGTTGCAAAAACATGATACATGATATTTATTTTGGTCGTAGTTCGAAATATTAAGTTTTACTATATTTTAAGTTATTTTGGCCATCTTGGGGTTATTCAATATTTAGTAATTTACATCAGAATTCAAAAATACAGAAATTAAATAAATGTGTGAAGTCGGCAAGCTTTGAATCAATATATCAATTATACGTGTATTCTTGTATTTGGAATATATATCTTCCTATGTAGTTTTTATTCGGAATGTGTTAATTTAATAAGAGTTGCTACGTCTCTTGTCAATTGAAGAGTTGTTTTTGCTTGCAGCCTCCTTTGTAGTTCGAACCCGGTACCCCTCTCGCACCCCAGCGATGTAGCCAACACATCGCAAGGAGTGACACCTCCGCAAGGGAGGCAGCAAAGAAATCTTGCTGGACAACCAAAATCGTTCATAATAAGTGGTGGAGAACAATGAAGTCAGGTGTCACTCCGCACAACTAAGTCCTACGAAACAGACTCGCACCACAACTTTTGCGACCAGCCGATTTCACTCCGCCCAGCCAAGCCACGTCAACGTCAACTCCAGTAGCAACGCCATTGCCACGACCAGCAAGAGCACCACAGAGTCTACACGATCTACCATCGATTCCAGCCACTTCACTTTTGCTAGACTATCCGGCAATTATATATGCATCGCCCGTGACACTCCTGCCACCAACACCCAGCTGTACCACAATTCCAACGACCGCAACACACACAGTGCCAACGCCCTGTTCAGCTCCGGTGACCCATACTCTATTTGACCATGATCTGACCCCGCCGCTGACCACTCTGGGAAGTTCGAGCCACGACCATTCATTTACAGCGACTTCTTCTCCAAAGACACTGTTTCCTAATTACATTGATAGTACTCTTTTTTCGGCGAACCCAATAAACATTACACATACTTCGCCCGCTGCGTCGGTGCAAAGAACATTTAGGGTTCAGCCTTCTAATTTCAGTGTCTTTTTCATGGAGTGAAAATTCTTCAGGAAACGTTCGATTCTCGCATACAGGTATGTCTTCTGCTCTTAAATTAAATGTTTTTAATGGTGATCAGTCTCAAAATCCTGTTACATGGTTAGATCATTTTGTACAATGGGCTAGATTTTATGACTTGTCTGATACAAAGGTTTTAAATGCTTTTCCTTTTCATCTTCAAGGTCATGCTAAAATATGGTATGATACACTATCTGACATTGTTAAGAATGATTAGTCCAATCTTGTATCAGCCTTTAAATCAAGGTTTCAGCAGAATGATGTCATTTTAGATCTGTCAATTTTGCAAACACAGCAAGGGTCATCTGAAACAGTTTTGAATTACTTAAGTCGCCTTTTACAAATTGCAACAAACAAAATCATTCCAGAGCAGGTGTTCTTAGCGGTGGCTTTAAATGGGTTAAAACCAGCTATCAAAAGGATAGTCATGAACAGAAATCCAACAAATATGGAAGATTTACGTCAAGCTGCAACTTTGGCAGAAAAATCCATAGTCGCCACTGATAACCCTGATCTGTCTACACTTCATACATTTCTAGACGAAATGAAACAAATCAAAGACGAGATTAAGGCCGTTACCACAAAACAGAACCAAGAACATAACTCATTTTCTCAATCTCATGTACACCTAAATGTAACCAAGCAGCCATTTAGACCTCAACAATCCAATTACCAACAACGAAATTTTATGCTCAACCAACAAATGTTCCAAACGTTCCACCACCAATTCCGCCGATTCCAAATTCATATCGTAGGAATAATTACTCGTATCCATCAGCTCGTAAACCTCCCTACCCAGCACAACAACAAAACCGTCCACAAGCACCATGCTTTGGATGTGGTGGTTTTTGTGCATCACGCGCAGTCTGCCGTGCACGCAATGCCCGGTGCCATTTTTGTCACAAAATGGGACACTTTTCTCGAGTGTGTTTGACATCACAACGACAATAGGGATTCGCGCCTACCCGGGGGTCCCAACCCTACGGTAGGCCTACTGAACAGACACAAGTTACTTTGGTAGCACCCCTTCACAAAAATCTTATTCCTATTAATGTTCGAGACAAAATAACACACGCATTAGTAGACACAGGAGCACACATTTCGGCTATCAATACGAAATTTCTTTGCCGTATAGGTTAAATTCTCGTCACTTCCAGCCCTCAAATATTTCTCAAATTATAGGAGCTGGCGGTGAATATCATAGCGTCTCAGGTCTTGTCAACCTTACTTTCCGAATAGGAGGTGTTCGTTTGTCTCATTCATTCCATGTAATACCGGCATTACATCATTCGTTTATACTTGGAATTGATTTCTTGACCACACATAAAGCCATTTTAGATCTAAACATGCAAACGCTCTCCTTATTAGACAGTACGGTAGTCATCAATCTTATCCATAATCAAACTGGGTTAGCGCGTGCCGCTTGTACCACGACGGTTCCGCCAAATAGTATTTTATCTATTGCAGTTCGTATCAGTAAGATTCCAAAAGGCACAGCTGTTTTGCTTGAACCATCTCATAGCATTCGAAATTCCAAAATTATTCCGGCCCGCACGATCGTAACAGTTTCAAAAAAGACTTACATTCAAATAATTAATCCGACACCTTCGATAATGCATGTCCCTGTCAATACCGTATTAGCCTCTGTGGACGCATTACACCCTCAAACCATATTTAGCATGGAGGGTGAGACTGTTGCTAACGATAACCTAGTCAATGCTATGAATACTCAAGAAACTCAGTCAAAAGAGCCAATTAACTTTGATTTACATTCCGCAGACTTGACCGAAACCAAAAGCAGGAACTTCTGTCATTTTTGAATCAGAATAGGGATGTTTTTGCCACTAATTTGGATGAATTAGGTCGTACTACTGTATTCACTCATCGCATAGAAACAGGTGATTCTATGCCGGTTCGTTGTCAACCTTATCGTGCGTCACCGCACATCAACAAAGAAATTGACAGACAGGTAGACGAACTATTAAAACATCAACTTATTGAACCAAGTTCATCTAGCTATGCATCCCCTGTTGTGTTAGTGAAGAACACAAATGGTGAATATCGCTTTCCTATTGATTATAGGAAACTTAATCAAGTGACACAGCCAAGGACATTCCCACTTCCACGATTAGAGGATGTCATTGATGCAGTTGGACAAACGCAACCTTGTCTTTTCAGTACTTTAGATTTGAATTCGGCATATTGGGAGGTAGCCATGGATCCTGAAACCAAACACAAAAGTAGTTTCATAACATCACGTGGTCTTTACCAATGGAATGTAATGCCATATGGACTTAGAAATGCCCCTGTTACTTATTGTATTCTTTTGGGTCATGTGCTTTGAGCTAAACCTTGGTCAACGTGTCTCGCATACATAGATGACCTCATCATTTTTTCCAATTCATTTGAAGACCATCTCAAACATCTTGACCAAATTTTTCACCGTCTTCGACAAGCAAATTTAACCCTTAAACCTTCGAAATGCGTATTTGCAGCCTCTGAAGTCGTGTATCTCGGTCACAAATTCTCAAAAGAGGGAATTAAGGTAGATGAATCTAAAATTGATGCTGTTACAACATTTCCAGTCCCTAAAACGCAGAAGGATGTTAGGAGTTTCCTAGGGTTATGCAATTATCACAGGAAATGTGTCCACGGCTATGCCACCATAGCAACACCATTAAATAAATTACTGACAAAGGACAGTCCTTTTCTTTGGACAGATAAGTGCCAACAAGCAGTTGAAACTCTTAAAACGGCTCTGACTTAAGCGCCTATTTTGGCTTATCCTGATTTTCACAAATCCTTCAAACTCACATGCGATGCAAGTGGCACCGCTCTAGTATATATTTTGTCTCAAATGGGGACAGATGACAAAGAGCATGTTATTGCTTATGGTGGTAGAGCTTTGACGGACGCCGAAAAACGTTGGTCAGTCACCGAACAGGAATGTTTAGCTGTTTTAGAAGGTATCAGAACATATCATGTTTATTTATCGCATCAGAAATTCTCTGTCATTACAGACCACAAAGCATTAGTTTAGCTTAAAACAGTTAAACATACTTCAGACAGATTAATTCGTTGGTCACTCCGTTTACAAGAATCCGATTTTGACATCGTATACACGCCAGGCACTAAAAATACATATGCGGATGCGCTTTCGCGTCGTCATTATGAACAATCTGGTAGCATGCCCAACGATGTGGAGCAATCTCCTACTCCCATAGATACGGAGATCACTGAGGTTACCTTTTGGTAAAGTGATGAAAACATTCCGACTCTGTCTGCTGTACAGACTGATGACGTCACACGGAATGATTCCTCTCCAGACTTACCCGCTATAGCCCAATATCAGCGCGAGTGTTCTGATTTCAAAGACATGTATCTTTATTTAGAGCAGGGAATATTGCCAGACAATTCTTGTCGTGCAAAAGCTATTCCATACGAAGCAAGCCAGTACGAGCTCATCAATGGTGTTTTACATCATTTTTTCCAACCCCGAACTAAAAACAGAACTTCATCTGATCAACTCATAAAACAGGTTGCTTTACCAACAAATTTGAGACATGATGTTCTTCTGTCCTATCACGATTCCAAAGCAGGTGGTTGTCATTTGGGTGTTCATAGAACCTATCAAGCTATCAAACAAAAATACTTTGGCCAAAAATGTACCAAAATGTGTATGATTATATTACATCTTGTTCTCAATGCCAACTTATTAAACGAGATACAAATGCTCGGAAAGCTCCATTACACCCCTTGCCTCCAGAAGATGTATTTTCTCGGTGGCTTATGGACATTTTGTGCATGCCTAAAAGTAAACAAGGCTACCAGTATATTCTATTGGTTACAGACAATTTGTCACATTGGTCTGAGGCGTTTCCCTTACATTCCCAAACAGCAACAGAAATCGCCAATGTCTTGTACAATGAGATATTCACACGCTATGGACCACCGCGAACACTTATTAGTGATCGTGGACGTAACTTTATGTCTCAAATTGTCCTTGCTCTTTGTGAATTGTTCCAGGTGACTCGTCATCATACTAGCTCGTATCACCCACAAACCAACGCGGCTTGTGAACGGATAAACAGTACGCTAGCACAAAGTTTGCGAGCCTACTGCAATAAGCACCAAGATGATTGGCCGTCCATATTACCTAGCGTAATGATGGCATTTCGGATGAGCCCCGCAGTGAACTCAACTGGTTACTCACCCTTTTACATGGTCTTTGGGAAAGAAATGACCTTACCCTTAGATGTATCTCTTACACCTCGTGAGACCGTCCAGAAACAAACAAAACATTACGTTGAGCTTTTAATCCAAAAATTGAAAATAGTTCAGGAAATAGCTAAAACAAATACTCGTGAAGCACAGCACACAAGCAAACAGAGATTTGATCCGAAAGCAAGGGAACCTTCTTTTCGTGTAGGAGATTATGTCCACCTCCAGATCTCAAAAATACCTGTAGGGTTATCTAAAAAGCTCCACCCACGATGGGAGGGTCCGTTCTACATTACTCGCATGGGTCCGAATAACACTTACAAATTGGATCGCTGCTCTAGCAATAAAGAACTCAAATCCGTTATGCATGCAAACAGACTTAAACTGTACAAAGATCCTAGGGATCATCGGCCTCCGGCACTGGATGCAGCCGAAACAGTCACTCAGACAAACGAGGCACCACACAACACCACCCGAGATGATCAGTCACACGCTGGTGATGATCAGACAAACTGGTATTCAGTTGACAAACTCTTGAAATCCAAATGGATTTCTGGGAAGAAGCATTACCTGGTAATGTGGACCGATGGATCCACGCCATCATGGCAGCCAGCGGAGAATATTACTCCGGCGTTAAAAGAAGCATTTCACAGAACGCACACGCAATCAAATACACGTCGTAAACGCACAGGTCGAATATTTCGTACCTGAATGTCAATACGAAACTCTGAAGGATTTTCCTTCGTCTCTGGGAGAGATAATTATAGTCCTATCCTTCATTCCATCTTTCATTCATGCCTTCTATGTCTTCCTATTTTCCTTGCTCGCGCGCACCTCTCAGAACCCTTTCTCTTTTCTTTAAGGTATGGGTGGAATGTGGATTTGGTTCGTGTCACTGCTTCTCTTGACTCTGAATCCAGGGTCTGCAGTGGATGAGCAAAGACTGAATTATGGAGTTATCTTCCAATCTCTCTCACCAGTGTACTGTTCAGCCGATAATTGGATTCACACTTTTCAAATCCGGCTTCCAGAGAACATTTCAGTTGAATCTATTGAATATTGTCAGAAAGCGGTAGCTTGTTCGTACAGAAATACTATTCTTCAACAGTTAAACGCAATACGTCTTACAATGAATATGCAGTTCAATATAACGGTCTCATTAATTAATGAGTTAATCCCAGAAGGTGTTTGTCAACCGTCGAATGTGTCCAAAAGAGCGATTTTGCCCTTCATTGGTGAAATATATAAACACCTATTTGGTCTGGCGACAACAGGAGACGTTGCCACATTAGCAAGTCATATAAATATGTTAACGCAGCAGAATAATAAAATCATTGGTGCCCTCGCTCGACATGGAGGCGATTTCTCCTCCTACATATCGCAGGTCGATCATAGATTTCATAACATGTTATTGGCTATCGGTCGAAACTCAAAAGCGATTCGGCTTTTAGAGAAAAATTTGACTGAAACTGTTGAAAACTTACGTGATCAGTATCAGAAAACGGAAGAAATTATTACCGCTCAAATGCTTGAGTCCCAACAGGTTCGTCATGAATTAGACAAATTACAGATAGCAACATAGCAACAGAGGAATTAGCAGCGTGGAAATTACCCCCCATACTGATTCCGCCACACATTTTAATAGAGTCTATTAATCAGATTGAGGCAATTGTATCTAAGGATTATCCGGGTTATTCTATAACGCCAAAAGATCCACGTTACTATTATCAGTTTGGTTCATTTATCGCTACGCGTAAAGATCGCGACATATATATAGCGTTACAGATCCCAATGTCGTCACGACAGAGACCTTTCGAGATGTATCGAATTCAATCATTTCCAGTCCCAATGAATGCATCTTCTACACATGCTACACAGTTAATTGATTTACCCGATATAATGCTTGTCTCTGATTACCACCAATTCTACACAACACTAGCGTCATCGACCTTAAATTAGTGTACCGGTAAGGACATGTTACATTGTAATATTCGCCCTACGCTTAAACCCTTGTCTCAACTCGAATGTGTCAATAGTATTTTTCTTGATGATAAAGATAGCATTCACCGCACTTGTAACTTTAGGTTTATGCCAAACCGCGTTGTACCACATATTCTAGATATCTCCTCAAATCAGATATTAGTTTATCTTATGGATGAAATTATTTTGGAATGTCACAATCAACGTCGCCTAATAAAAGGTTGTCGCTTCTGTATCAGGAATATCCCTTGCCATTGCGCAGTTGTTACTACTTCTATGGCATATGATGGACATATCACTACGTGTTCAGACAATACAACAGAAGTTACACAACTTCATCCGATCAATCTGGCACTCTTACATCAGTTTTTTAATTCTTCACATTTAGCAGCCATCTTGAGTAACTCGTCCTTTGATAACCCCTTGACAATTTCACTGCCTGAATTCAAACTTTATGAGCATCAAATGTCACAATTTTTGGCGACAGATAAGGAAATTGATTTAAGGCTTAAGAAAGTAGCCGCACATGCTAAAAGCGATCAACGCATTTTCTCTTCTCTCGCGGAAACCATGTTGAGTGGTGAGATCGCGATTGACAATGATTCCTGGGTCGATTTATCACATATTATGACCATTATTGGCTTTTCCTTATCCATCCTTTACACCTTAGCCATTATCTGGCTCATTTGGCGTTTCAGAGCCTTATCTACAGCATTGCTTCTCGCGCACGCGACAAAAGCTCAATCAACGGTTCACTTCCAGTACACTATTGCACCCTCGACTTCCTCCCCTGATTGGTTTGATGTTATTTCTGATGTACTCAGATGGGATCATTTGATCTTTTCAGTTTCGATTCTTACATTTATGATCGCCATTGTCCGAGTTTACAGATGGGTTTCGAAATCGCGTGCACGAACGACACTACGTCTCGAAATGACCACTGGCGTTCAATGTGTAATGGTTGATATTCTTCACCTTAGCTTATGCCCTTCCTATTGGACCATTGTAGGACCGTCTATGATTGACAATTTACACGTTTCTTGTTATCTTAGACCACGACTACACGTCAGGTTTTAAACTTACTCAAGTAAACAGCACTGTTGAACTTACTATGCCAACTTCTTTTCCGATCGATTTAATATCTGCGTACAAACTCCGATCCATTTTCAATTTACCTTTTTGCGCCCATGTTATCTGGACACATCATGATATTGCGTTTCCCCAACGATCGGACGGCAGTGTTCAGGAATGTTCTTCTCAAACGCTTCCTTCTCTTTCGCCATACTCTCTCTCTTATAAATAAACACATTTTAATTGCACGTTACTGTTGCTACAATGCGAGTATAATTGATATCCTGCCTTAATTATTCAAAAAGAAATATATTTAATTACCCTATGCATACACAATTTACAATTGTTTTATCATATTTTAAAATACTTTTTGTAACATTTTTTAGGTGCTGGAAGCTATTTTTCTTTCTCTCTTGGAACATTATGTGTTATTATTCTTAATATTTAATTGTAAATTATATTCTTTTTTGGATTGTGAAGATTTTTTATTAGTAATTTATATACATTATAATTGTGTAGATTTTTAGTAGGAATTTATACGAATTGTATTTGTGTGAATTTTCTACTGAAATTATAATGTTGAATTATTGGAAAAAAGATTTGCTGCCAACTTCATGCGTTTGATAATTAATTTAGAAATAAAATATCGTTGGGTTGCAAAAACATGATACATGATATTTATTTTGGTCGTAGTTCGAAATATTAAGTTTTACTATATTTTAAGTTATTTTGGCCATCTTGGAGTTATTCAATATTTAGTAATTTACATCAGAATTCAAAAATACAGAAATTAAATAAATGTGTGAAGTCGGCAAGCTTTGAATCAATATATCAATTATACGTGTATTCTTGTATTTGGAATATATATCTTCCTATGTAGTTTTTATTCGGAATGTGTTAATTTAATAAGAGTTGCTACGTCTCTTTTCAATTGAAGAGTTGTTTTTGCTTGCAGCCTCCTTTGTAGCTCGAACTCGATACCCCTCTCGCACCCCAGCGATGCAGCCAACACATCGCAAGGAGTGACACCTCCGCAAGGGAGGCCGCAAAGAAATCTTGCTGGACGACCAAAATCTTTCATAATATATTTATTTATGTAGTATGATTGTAGGCTGCTTCATTGAGTGTCGATCATCTCCGTGTTATTGCCCGTCGAGAAAAATGTCTTTTACCGCCTCTACAAAGTAGTCATATTAAGGACACTGCAAGTCTTCGTATAGATTTCACTGCTCTAGGTTTCTTGGAATGTAATTCACACAACGAAACCGATACTTTGCAACCGTTTATGACCACGGGTGATGGGAACTGTTTATTTAATGCATTGTCTATTGGACTTTGTGGCAGTGAAACGTTAAGTGCAGAAATATAATACTTTGTATAATCAGCCGATTTTGATAGTGCTGACTTTATAATATTAAAGCATTAGTACATCTTACTTTGTCACAATGAATCTGTCTTTGTCATACGATATCTTAAGTTTATTACATCACGTTGGCATACTATATTCGATTAAATACTTATATAAAACTTACGTATTTAATATTACTTTCATAATATTATTACGTGTCTCTCAATAAGATATCTATTATACAAAATTATTAAATCTGGTTTTGTCACATTGAGATTGCCTTCGTCATACGCTATCTGTGCTATATGACTTTGTCATATTCTATCTGCCTTTGTTCTATAAAATATTTATATAATACTTACGTAATATAATACTGCCCTAATATTATTGTGTAAATCTAAATAATATAATTATTTTGTTAAATAACTCGTTAATGAACGTTTATTAACAATTGTCGGCATATATATATCGTCGTCACAACGCTAAATAAAGGGATACAACTAAGGGTGCGTATGTACCAATTTTACTTTCAAACAACATTAAATAACGCTTTTTTAAAATTTAAATATCAAACCAAAGTTAATAGATTAAAATGTATACAAATATGTACAACTAAAACAAAAATAAACAGACTTTGCATGACTTTGTCTGACTTTGCGGTGTTTAGTAGGACCGCTCTTTTGGAAAGCGGAGAAGAAATAATAGAATTAAAAAAGGACCGTGACGGGACGGGAACATGGAATACACTTGGTAAGACGCGATATTTCATAACAAGCGATTTTATAGAATCCTGCGATACTACTATCCTGTATGTACCCCTGGCATTGTTCATATGTTGCACAAACATATAATCACTGGTCGGATAGCAATTGCTCTTTGCATTTTGTCTAGTCGGTCAAAACCACAGATAACAGCATTAATATGCAAAATTACTCTCTCCATTACTGAAGAAATGGAAATTAAATATGAAGTAAAAGAGCCTGTTTTAAAGGTATATTGGAAGCAAAGCTACAGATGAAATAAATGCTTTTTGCGTACCTTTACTCTCTGCATTCCCCATTCCGCCTGAATCTGTAGTTAATATTGCACTATGTGTTAATGTTTAGTTGTTTGTTTTGTTGTTTTTCTCTCTCTCCATGTTGGTTTTTAGTTTCGTAGGTGCAGTTCTTAATATCGATCTGTGCTGGGAAACGGAACCATTAATTTCATTTCTTCGTTACCGAACAGACGTAGTCAATAATCAACTGACGAAACCCCTAGCTCCACCTACCTACTTACCTTCCTACCACCATTGATCAGTCAAGCATTGTTTATTCAATATTCCAATGAACTGCTGCCTACAGTCTAGTTGGGACCGGTTTTATAGATTAAATGCTAACGTCAGAGATAATAAGCTTGCCTAACTTGAAAGCGGTCTGTACGGAAGGCCATCGCTGATTAAAATATGAAATTAAAACAAAATAAATAAATTTCAAATGAAGCAAAAAACTATAAAATAGACAAAGCTAAAATAAAACATAGGAATTCTCATGCCATCTCTTTCTCTATCTCTCCTCTCTCTATATCTATCTGTATCTCTCTCTCTCTCTCTCTCTCTCTCTCTTTATATATATATATATATATATATATATATATATATATATATATATATATATATATATATATATATAAGTAGTAGTTTGTGGGATTGTGGGAAGTACGGGAATTAACATTAGCCCATAGGCTTCCATTAAGCAGCACTTGGGGGACGTACGGGGAATCCTATATTAAAGTGGTCCATAGGATTAACATTCAAGCTAAATGGTAACATTGTCAGTAGTGGCTGACCTCACTTGGAGTTACATGGTGACATTGTTAGAGTTGAGCTCAATATGCGCCACTATATGTACGTATGAGAAATCCTATGTTAAAATTGTCCATAGGTTTACATTAGGCGACACTTGGGGGACAAAAGTTTAGGCGGAACTTGCAGGACAAAAGAGTTTATGGAGACAAACGGGAATTGTAAAGTTAAAATTATTATGGGTAAAAGGGTTGAATAGTTTATGGGGACAAACGGGAATGGTAGCATTAAAATTTGTATCAAGAATCCAACACACCATATATACTATCCAACACGCCGTGTGTAGTGGCCAATACCTAGTCATCTACTATCCAACACGCCCACACTATAATATCAACACGTTGTGTGTAGTGACCAATACCCCATCATCTATTATCCAACACACCACATATACTATCCAAAATGCTGTCTGTAGTTACCAATACCCCATCATCTACTATCTAACACACCACACTATAACATCAACACGCCGTGTTTAGTGACCAATACCCCGTCATCTACTATCCAACACCCCACACTATACTATCAACACGACACGTGTAGTGACCAATACCTAGTCATGTACTATCCAACACACCACATATACTATCCAATACGCCGTGTGTAGCAACCAATACCCTGTAATCTACTATCCAACACCCCACATTATGCCATCAACACACTGTGTGTAGTGACCAATAGCCCGTCATCTACTATCCAACACCCAACATATACTATCAACACGCCGTGTGTAGTGTCCTGTGATCACTATTGGATATATATATATATATATATATATATATATATATATATATATATATATATATATATATATATATATATATATATATATATATATATAAAGCGTTACCGATACCTCAGATCATGTTGGAGGTATCAGTAAATTTGCACATATTGTACCTATGTTACAAATAGCCTTAATCAACGCAACCAACTCATAATAACACTAACATGGACGTGACTAAAAGTAGTACTAAACTTCCGAAACTGTCGCTGACTTTAGCTGAGGATAGAAAATATACGGAACATTAGACTATAATGACCGAGACTAAAAGTAATACTAAACTTCCGAACTGTCACGGACTTTAACAGAGACTGAACCCCCCCCCAAAAAAAAAAATTTAAAAAAAATGTAAAAATGTTGGTCTAGACTAAAAGTAGTACTAAAATTCCGAAACTGATATGGATGTTAGCGGAGACTAAAAAGTCCGGACAAGTTTTAAATATGGTCCAGACAACAAGTAGTACTGAAATTTTTAACTGATGCGGAATTTATCGAAGATTAAAAAGAAATTTCCCCAAAATATAAAATATTTACAAACATGTTTTACAAATTGAAAAAGAAGTTAGTTTTAAAAGTGAAAAATTTACGAATTTATTTTTTTTACAAATAAAAGAATCAGCAAATTATGCTGAATTTAACAAGGACTCAAAAATGTCCGGACAAATTTAAAAATTGCAAAAAATATTTTACAAATTGTAAAACAAAAGTTTAAAATTGTAATAATTTTTTTAAGATTGAGAATGATACTAATAAAACAATTAAACATTTCACGCTGTTTTGAGTGAGCAGCACCCCACACTTACTAATGAAAACTCAACGGAGGCGTGGACGTGAGGTAAACATTCATCTTAGAACAAATTAAAAGATCGAGAGAGAGAATGTGAAAGAGCATATCCAAAATAATTATTTTGTTTCTATCAAACTAACCAACAAATTTTGTACTTAAATTAACATTTTTTAATCAGCCCCGTTAACTGAAACATCAACTATGAATATGGAGAATTGGGAAACGTCCCTTCCTCCTTATTTACAAATACAAAAAAAACAGTACACATGAACTTATTTACAGACTAGACTTCCAATGATCTAATATAGTGTCATTTTGCCATCGATACACACTACGTTTTTGTGCTAAAGAAAATAGATAGCCATAATATTTACAAAACCACCTTTCTATTTTATCATTGTTTCTAGAGTACTCACAGTCAAAACAAGTCACTCAATGTTCTAAGGGAAATCTAAGACTGCTTTGATGAAGAAAATACACACAATATTGTCCACACAAACATGGAATCTGATCCTTGTAGTCTCACATTATTGAACTGAGTTGATACACCATTTCTTCTTATAAAGCCAATGATGTAGTCTTCCAAAGGAGGCAATCCATATGAATCAATTCCACACTGTGATTGTTGAGAAAGTAGATGGCTACAAAGTGTGTTACTGGACAATTACTGTCATCTGTTTTGATGACATAAGCTTGAATATCTTTAGATTATCGATGTTAAAAGTTCATCTTTAGCACACACCACAGAATTCCAAGAAGCTGTGTACGAACTGTGAGTCAGAAGGTAATGAAGTTCCCAGGTATCCATATTTTTTTGTTGTTTGTTTGTTTTTTTCTTCACATGTAATGCTAAGTCATCAGTTCGCACCTGAACTTTTCCTTGAAAAGTTCTATGAAGTAAGTCGATGTACAACGGGTAGTCTCCGTACTCTGTTGCAAGAGAGCTTCAATGCGTTTTGTCTCCAAGGAAGTCAATGGAGGGAAGGAATGGTCACGCAAGTCTGCATACCACTTTCTCAAAATCTTCTCTTCTGAGATGAGGGTTCATGCCTCTTCCAGATACTTTCCAACTTTTCTTCTTGACTCATCATCAAACATCTGTTGTGTTGTTTCTGACTAGGATGAATAATTTGATATCCATAACTATGTTCTCTGGTCAGTTTGGTGATGCTTTCAGCTAAGTCACGAGCAAAACAGGAGACTAAACGTTGTTCTTGTTCTGGCCATCTTGTCATCATGACTGTATTTTTGTCCTCTTCTTCTGGATCAAAAACATCCTCATAGCCTACTTCTCTTAAACTGTTGATCTCTAGAGAATTGTCAAATTCTGCATACAAGATGACGCTCACTGTGTTGGCCAGAGCTACTGCAAATTGAAGTTCCACACAAAGCTGGCCTGATTTTATAGGGGGAAATGTTCTTCGTCGCTGCCTTGGTCTGGAGTGAAATGAAAACCCCACAAAGCATATCCTAATGCATAATAGTCGTATGAAATACCGTGGCCGCTGTTGGTACCTAACTGTTCTGTGACTTCAAACTGTGTCATGTAAGATCTCAAGTAGTTTTCTGGGCAAAGTTATGTCCAAAGGGTCTGGTACACAACGTCTGGCCATCTCGAGTGCCTTCTGTCTTGGACACGTTGAAGTGTTAGAACTCGAAAGGATTTTGATCGATGGCTTCGTTGAGGACCGCATTGCTGACGATGCCAATGAGTAAACGTTTGGATAGCTATCCTTGGAAAATATGATCTTCAATCTTGAATCGGAGTCCAGAGGCAATGGTGAAGGTTATCACTTCCATTCGTCTTAATGGATACTTGGCTGTCGTTCTGCTCAAAGTTTGACTGATGTCGTTTCCTTCCTTAGGGAAAACTTCCACATGGCGCACTTACAGACTAGCTTCTTCGATGATGGTTTTGTACTCGTTAGCATTGTCAACCAAATAAAATATGGTACTACTTCGATTTAGTTCCAGATGTACATCCACTCCATTTAACAAATACTTGTCTTGCAACCACGTGTCTAGATGCAAACGATCCATCATTTTAAACTGCGTCCTTGTTTGATTTTCTTTCAATGATCGTTAAATCCAACATTGTGGGGATCATCAGCTTCTGTCAACTCTGTGTCGTTGAAGACATCCAAGGTGTCAGATTCCATACCGTTGAAGCCAGATGTGTGTTCTTGGATTCTTTTCCGTACGTCAAGAGATTTTCCAAGTAAGCACAGTAAGGGTAAAAATGCTGCTCACTAGTTTGTTACTCAAGTACAATTCCACTTCGCTGAACAATGAATGCATGAAATTTTTCACAGGAGCTACTCTGGCAGCTTCTATTTGATTGCTATTGTCCACTTTTAGAACTTTGACTTGTATGTACAAGTGACTGCTATTCAGATCAATGTAATCTTCGGTTTGTCCTTTGATTTCAAATTTGATAGGGGCTGAGGTAGTCCAAGACGACACAGGATGAAATTCTATCCACTGGTACTATTGCATTGTCATCATTATCTGTAGCATGGAAAACAGATCACGTTTTGACTTGGAACATTCGCAAGAATCTCGGTGCATCATTTTCCTTTTTTCAGTTAGTAAACAATAACGTCCTATTCTCTGTCAGTTGTTCTTCTTTTCTTAGTCTTTTCCTGGGCGGCTGCTTGTCTCTGAGGCCTGGAGAGTTTTATACGTCTCTTTCTGTCTTTTCTTGTTTGAATCAACATATTGTTCCTGCTTTCATCAAGGTTTCTTTAGGACATTGTTGGTCGATGAATACGTTTTGGAGAAAGTCTTTTCCTAGCGTCTTTAAAAGCATACAATTCTCTAATCACTATAGGTTTCATGATAGGTGTTACCGTACAAGAATCGGATTTTAACATATCTCCTAAACCATGTCCTCGTTGTCGAGCTACTCCTTGGTACACAAAATATATCTTTTACAACTCACTGGAGAATCGTTTTCGAAAATGTAGTTTCACAGCGACTTTTCCTTTAGAGAATACAATATTTTGTCCAAGATCTCCTTTTATACTAATATTGACACTTTCAAAATACCATTTATTGACAGGAAGATAATGAGGATGTACAAAGTTTCGGTGAAGTGATATGTGTTTCCTATAGCAGAATTCACTTTGAAAGGAATGACACTCTGCAACGGGGCAGATGTGTTTCCTACGACAATATACTTGACGACATCAGAATGCACAAACATCAAATTTAGTCCTTGGTTTAATTCAATAGGGAAACAAAAATACTTGTAGAATCGATCATTGTTGTGAATGTCTTTTGAATGTGTTGTTATGTTCGTGTTTCCATCCAGAATATCAAACACATTGGAAGAAAATCTGACAGCGTTTTGCAGTCGGAAAAATACATTTTAAGACAGTGAGCAATTTTATGGTACTCGATCAGTACACTTCGGTTTTCTCCAGAGCTTTGCCAGACTGATCATTGAAAATAGCTGAAACCATTTTGCAGAGATGTTGAGCATTAATGTAAAATCCTGCAGGAATTCTCATGGAATAGATATTCTATTGGGGATTCGCTGGTGGTGGTGTTTTGGATTCGTAAATGAGAGGATCATTTTTCTCCAAATGTTCTTGAACTTGTCCTTTGAAAGGGGTTTCCTCTTTAACCACATTCTTGGGATAAATTATTTCTACCAAAGCTACTTCCCAATGAGCTTCCTAATCCAATTGTATGACTTGAGGTAATTTGGCTGTGAAACAACATAAGGTGCTGTTGGGAAACACATCCATAGACTGTCACTCGGTAAGGTTAAATAAAATGTATTATTCATAGTTCAATTGTTCTGGTCTCCGTAGAGTCACTCGTTGTCAAAGGAGAATGATTTTCCTAATGATCCAAAAGAGGGCTGCTACTGTGATTGGATGAATGGTGACTGGCGTTGGCAGCAAGGATACCGTTGTTGTTGTTGTTAGTGTCTGTATATTTCAGCGACGGACTGGGAAGAAGATAACCAATACAACTGCTGAGTAACATTGACCACAATTGTTTGTCTCTTTGTTGCAAACTCAAAATTAGCAATCGCTGCTACGATGACACATGGCGTCACAAAGATTTGGCAGAAAAACACGATTTGATTTTTAGGGACACGTTCTCCACACCCCACCCACTGAGGCTGCTTTTGTAGTTCTTGAAGAGAGGAACTCTGAGAAGGAGAGGTAGCTCTGTTTAATGGTACAGTAGTAGTCTACTTCTTTTTACAGTCGAGGACTTTTAAAGCGGCAATCCAAGAATTGAAACTAGGTAGATATTCTTTCCAACGCACTTTCACTTCTTCAAGTCGACGTTTGCCCAGTTTACGTGTTCTTCGATCGAGAGTGCTTTCGATATCGTACAAGTCAGGCTTGGTCACTCGTAACTCGGGCAAGTAAAAAGTTCCTTTTAACACTTCTCCGTTTATATCTTCCAATTTACAGTTTTGTTTTACCAATACGAACCAAATCTCTGTGTTTAATTGTTTTTCATCAATGATGCCTTAAACATTCAAAACAATCACATTGCTTACACACAATATACCCACAAACATACTTATACACTATCACACAAGAGGGGTAATTAAAATGGACTTAGTGGATTACGAAATACTGTTAAAAGAACTAATTCCACAAGACGACAGGATTCCATTGAATTTCGGACGACGTGTGGTGAGGGTGTTAGTGACTACTTTTTGGGATTTCATTTACCAGCAGATTTGTTGTGGACAATTTACGAACAGTGCATACATCAAAGACATGGCCACGAAAACTTTATCTGTGCACGAAAGACTTATTGTGTTAAAAGTGTTGCGAACAGTGATGAAGACAAGTTGTGTGCCTCCGTGTGAAGAAGACATTCTTCATACTTTATCCATGCTTCACACTTACCAAGAAGTGTGTATAGCTACTTGGCTACACCAAGTGATTTAATACTGGAAAGATGTACGTGACTGGAAAAGTCTTGGCTTCGATACTTGGATACAAGAGGTGGCTAATTATACCAAAGACATTGTGTGTAACTGATCAAAGAAAAGAATTTGACTTTAAACCAGTGAGAGAAAAGCCAGAAGTGAAAGTGGAGAATCAATATTAGCTAATACACTAAAGCGCTTGTCCATATTCAGGTCTGTGCTGACCTTTGTGGGCAAATTTTAACGGTCACTTATGTGTATTGTTGATGACCCTAAAGGGAGCTCTAATGGAGTATTAGAATCAGTATCGGTATTAACACGAGATGTCAACCAGGGCAGGTTTTGCCACGGAAACGGAGGGTGTCCATTCACGTATTCTGCTGCTTGCTGCTTGTTCACTAACTTGCCATTGATGTAAATTCTGTCGGTGAGAAATTTAAATCTCAAATTTCTATCTTTCTTTGCTTTTCTGAAAGCTGGCAAAAACATTTTGCACTCGTTCAAATTAATGTTTGTGTCTTCAGTTTGTAGCTCTTTTCTTATAAACTTTTTGAGCACCTTCTCACTATTGCGATCTTTGTTTTCAGTTGTAGCTATCAGAGTAAATAATAATTTATCTCTCATACTTCTAACTTGTATATCATTAATGTGTTGTTTTTTCAGGGACAAAATATTGCATGGTATCAAAAGTTTTGTTGACTATTTCTGTCTGGAGATGCAGGTTTAGAGATCATAGGAACCTGTGGAGATTGCCCATTTGGATCCAAGTCCACCGATTGGCCAGGTAGGGGTGAGGATGCCTATGACCAAACTCCGGGTTGATCCTGCAATGTATAACTTGGCACTGCATGGCAATTTTGATACTAAAGAATACTTGAGGCACTTGTTGAATAGGTGATGGAGAGCAAAAAGAAACAGCAGGATTCATACTTTGTTAAACCGTATTAGGACTTGATATCGAATTGGAAGACGACATTGTTGTTTTGATTTGATTACGCTTGGGCACACCGCTATAGCCAGGTGAGTTTTTTAAATTTTATTTCCTACGTCATTTTGTCTTTCCAGGTGCTAATTTTAAGTCACTCATTATATATGATCATACATGATTAAAAAAATGAATACAAATATTCGAGAATGCTATCACTAAAACATCATAAATCATCAATTTTCTTCTTTACTCTGCAGAGCTGTTGAAAAGGAAAACATTTTTTTCACACGCATACGCCATGTCAATTTAAATGCTGTTACTTGTGCATGTCATGACTTCCTCTGTGGATACAGTCTTTAGGACTACTGCATCATCATACCATAAAATAGGCTGCCATAGCGTAATTTTTAGCCTTAAATGACAATATATACCTTTTATGTTTCAGTGAGTTTCTAGGACACAACTGCTTGTACAATCATGAACTTTATGTGTACATTCATTTCAGCCAAGTACTACAACGGAATATCAAAACGTAGATCAATGTGACCAACTTTTTTCACTTCGGTAATTTTGTACACATTTGATGTTGAGGTGAAATTTCATGGACCCCTTGTTGCTTATAGAGTCTTCAAAATCATCATGAGCATACATCGTCTGAAATTCTGCATCCCCATATTAAACAAAAATGTCACTCTGACTAAAAATCTATTTGTCTTCACCTTCACTTAGCATTTATGTTTTAGAAGTTTTGACAAACACAAACCTTTTGTTTCAGGATAAATATGCGCAGGCTAGCTATGCTGTTTCGAATCCACCTTAATGCGAAAGCGAGACATATCAATCACCTTTACAGCGGCGGTTGCTTAGTCAATAGTTCGTTATGGTTTTGGTTACATTTTTTAGGTGATGTTTTAATCATGGGCTTGACATGCAGGTTCCGGCCTCCATGTTAAAAAAAAAAAATATTTGTAGATTTCACAAAATGGATTAAATATGATGATTTATCAAGAAATGTATAGTATATACCTAGATTGTACAGTTCTCAACTTCACTGAGTTTTGAATGCATAAGTGATACATTTTGAGTCATATCATATCGTTGACATTTTCACTTTAACATACAAATAATAATCTGTTCAAATAAGAACAGAATAACAATCACAAACGTATATACTGTTTATATAATTTGATATAAAATACTTCCAACACACAGAAAACACAAGGATATTGTACGTCACGTCTGCTATTAAAATAGCAGCCCAAGGTACATGACAGGTTTAAAAGATATGATTCAAAGTTACCCAGAACTATTACAAAACAACAAAGCCTGACTAGCACACATATCATTGTACCGGAGGAGGAGGAGAGGCGATTTTAACGATTCAAATCATTGAAATCATATCTTTCAGAAATTGCAGAATACTCCAGAGCTCTACATTTTGCTCACTGACAGGTAAAGAGTGTTACAAACATACGCTTCTAAAGCTCAGTAGTCTTTAAAATAGTTAGGACATGTTAAAAAAATTCCTGACATATACATAAAAAGATATTACTGAAGTATAAAAAGACAAATATCTGAAACAAATTGTCGAATTTATTTTCACAGAAAGGTTATATTTCCAACAACGCACTTCTTAAAACATACTCATTTGCAGTTTAACAAAAACTACTTATCCAGCAAATTTTTTTAAAAAAAGTTCAGTTTACTCTTCTAGTAATTCCATTACGAATAAATAAATAATACTGATTCTCTGAATGGTATATTTACGTTTTTTAAAATTAAAAATGTTAATGAACACATTTTCTAATATGAATGTAGTTGAAAACTTTATACTGTATTGTACAAATTTGTTTTTCTTTACACACATATGGCTTTGTCAATGAGTCATGAAGTCTCATATATAATAATATATATATAACACAAAAATGAGTTTTGGTGCGAATGATAAGAGATATGCTTCATCTTTATACCTTTATTTATGTGTTAGCGATCTTGATTATAAGTCAGTAACTTAACCACAAACTCCAACATGTTAACAGACACATTTTTTCTTTTTTCTCTAGGTAGACCTGTCATGTGTTCCATGATTGATGCCTTATAAGCTGCAAGCACTGTGTTCACTGCTCCATTTTATCACATTCTTTAAAAATAGTCATGGAACTTACATATTTTTTTTCCTTGCAGAAGCGATGCTTACCAAACAAGACACTACTTTTTGCATGTATTCCCTATCCATCAAAACTTGCTCCAAATAGTAAGCGCTGACATTATCCTGTCTGCGTGAGAAAATGCGAGACTGATCTTAACATAGACTACAAAATGGAAGTGATAAGAGCTATGCAAACAATTGACTAGCCAAAGTCACTGCTGCAACCACATGTAGCATTCCCATATAATGTAATATTGACCACATGCCTGAATGGATCAGTCATAGATGCTTTCAAGTGAACTACGACTAAAAGATCAGTACAGACAAGTTTGGGTAGCTAACATCAATACGTCATCTAAAGGTCTTAATTACAGATGAGGTTGTAGCACTTTTGTTCTGACCTGTTCCAACTGTAAACCTCAATAACTATTTATCCGTATCCATGCTTGACAGTGGTCCAATCGTAAACCTCAATAACTATTTTTCAATATCAACGCTTGACAGTGGTCCAAACGTAAACCTCAATAAGCTTTGCTATTAGTTCCTTGAAAAGTTGAAGTATTTCTGGCATTGTGGCTGTAAGATACAGACATTGTGTTATTTACTTGCCACACTTGAGTTGATTGTTCATTTTTGAAGATAATATCTTCTACAACCACATGCTGAAAACTCAACTAAGAAAGAACGACGCTTTTAGACCAAATAAACAAGGTGCCAGAAACCACTACACCACAACTTATCAAATAGTAAGTTTTATTTAAGCTTTGTCATTTTTCTTTTTGTACGTGGTTTCATTGCATTGTACATGGTTTCATTGCATTATCTTGTGATTCTGTAGACTCTTATTGTTCTTTTCTTTCAAAATGTTCCACTTTTACTTTTTCAAATTTCTGTGAATGTTTTGCATGTTTGCTACCAAGTTCAACTGTACAAGGGTCTTTTGCCTTTTATCAAGTAACGTTTTCATGTTCTTTGTCAGCACTGTTTTCATTTTCATTCTTGTGTTCGCTATCTTCCATTTAATTTACAAGGAAACTTTCAAGTTAAATCAATATAACTTTGTATTGGAACAATGGTTAGTGGCAAGACGATTTACATGTTTCCACTGAATGCTGAAAATTATTTTGAAATCGAATTTATCAAATAAAAACAATGGATACAAAGCTAGTCCAAAAATGTGAAAGAGAAAAAAATATATATAACTTTGTTTAACAAACACCATTATTTCAAATCTTTTCAATAAGCAAACAACAAAAGGTGGTACAATGAAAATAAAGAGCAAAAGAAAAGAGACTTAAGAAAAAAACAGAAACCATATGAATGAATACAATAGACAAAGATACCGCAATTATCAAAATTTTGGATTAATTCAAAATAAGAGAAGTGGAATTTTACGAAAACTAAAACAAAATTTAAAATCAGACACGACATTTAAAATATTTGGTGTTCGATAAATTGACTTCTACCAAAAGTGGCTAAATTGTATGGATACCATTTCTTTGTGTGTTTTAGTTTCAATTACTACTAAATGTCAAATGACAATTATGAAAAAATTGCGCTGAAAGCAGCGTGTTTCACTGGAACTTAATTTGCGCCATGTACCTTTTTCAATAATTTTTCTCCCCATGAAATTTTTCCATCAAATTCAGCATGTGCATTTGCCCCTGCTATACCTAAACCCCTTTTCAATAACAGCTAAAAACGGTACATGTTCATATTGCTGCTTACTGACCATTTAGCAGTCAGATATTTTTAGCTTTTTTTGGGGGGGGGGGAGTAATTTAAAATTTGGGCTGGTGCATTGGGGAGCCAGCTCCATCTTTAACTGTTCATCCCCATATATTGATTTAGCTGGAAAAGATGTATTATTCTGTTCACCAGCTGGCAGTGGAAAATTATTAACATTTAACGTGGCCCCATCTGTATTTCAGGATTTGTCACCTCCAGATATACTGTGCAGCCATTGCAGTTTCCCCTTTAACTTCCCTAATGAAACTGCAAGTGCACCATCTGCAAAATAAATATGTAAATGCAGTTTATTTGCACGAGTCCCAGCTCATTTAAAGCCTGATGATGAAAAGTTGGTAGTTAGAAAAGGTTTAAAAAGAAAAATTGTTTATTTTTCTTTAAAACAAATTATCACAAAAATAATCTAGAACACCATTAAAATATCCAAGAGTTCTTGTTACTTGAATGCCCAATAATTATTTAGCACCATGTGTCATAAAAAGCTTTCAGCCATATATTTTGTCAATAGTTTAAATAGTGAAACATCTAATATATCTTTTTATTGATTCAGACATAAGTTAATGATGCCAAGCTTGAGACATTGGGTTCAATATGTACATAAAATACAGTGCAGTGGTTCTTCTTTTTCTTCTTCTTCTTCTCTCTCTACATATAAAGACATCCTAAATTTACCAACTAAACTACTCATATACATTTCTATAAGTGAACATCTTGACGTTTTGCCAGGAGAGAGTAAGAGAGAGAGAGAGAGAATAAACATTGAAAATAACCAATTTCTTTGTAACCTAGAAGTCAAAGGCACCTCAACTTGAGCAGCGTTATATTCCATCCAAAAAAACTGAATATGAATTTTTATTGACAAAAAGGTGCTTCAACATCATACTAATAAGGATGACCACCAGAATTTAAATATGATAATTCTCAAGCAAAACATACTTAAAGTATATGAAATTTAACAGAAGGAAGGGGGGGGGGGTAAATCTAGTTTTTACATCTGGCAAGAACATTTTTTTTTCTTCAAAAAACATGTAAAAATCTTACAAATATATTACCATTTTATTATTTTGGGAGCCACAGTATTTCATTTTGGTAGAGCGTCATACTCGTAATCAAAGGGATCAGCACTTAGCTTCCATTTCCTCAGCATGATGTGGCCAATAATGTGTTAAAAGTGCCGTTAAAAGCAACAAAAACAAAAACAAATCTACCTGTTATTTATCATTGGGGATTGGGTAAAAAAATTTAATTTCTTTAAAAATAATAATAGAAAATCCTTTTCAAGTCAACAGATAACGCAGATAACATTTAAAGTATGAAAACAAATTTCAATAGCAATGAAAAATTATACAAAGTCTTCGATTCTGACACAAACGTGCAAAGATGGGAATACTATGCTATACGGTCACTCTTACACTGAGAATGTGGGAAAGGCCTACACTGGGCTATCCTGAATCACATTACACTCTTACACTTAGAATGTGGGAAGACCTACACTAGGCTATCCTGAATCACATTACACTCTTACACTGAGAATGTGGGAAGCCTACACTAGGCTATCCTGAATCACATTACACTCTTACACTTAGAATGTGGGAAGACCTACACTAGGCTATCCTGAATCACATTACACTCTTACACTTAGAATGTGGGAAGGCCTACACTAGGCTATCCTGAATCACATTACACTCTTACACTGAGAATGTGGGAAAGTCTACACTAGGCAATCTTGAATCACATTACACTCTTACACTGAGAATGTGGGAAGGCCTACACTAGGCTATCCTGAATCACATTACACTCTTACACTTAGAATGTGGGAAGGCCTACACTAGGCTATCCTGAATCACATTACACTCTTACACTTAGAATGTGGGAAGGCCTACACTAGGCTATCCTGAATCACATTACACTCTTACACTTAGAATGTGGGAAGGCCTACACTAGGCTATCCTGAATCACATTACACTCTTACACTTAGAATGTGGGAAGGCCTACACTAGGCTATCCTGAATCACATTACACTCTTACACTTAGAATGTGGGAAGGCCTACACTAGGCTATCCTGAATCACATTACACTCTTACACTGAGAATGTGGGAAAGTCTACACTAGGCTATCCTGAATCACATTACACTCTTACACTGAGAATGTGGGAAGGCCTACACTAGGCTCTCCTGAATCACATTACACTCTTACACTGAGAATGTGGGAAAGGCTTACACTAGGCTATCCTAAATAACATTACACTCTTACACTGAGAATGTGGGAAGGCCTATACTAGGCTATCCTGAATCACATTACACTGAGAATGTATGAAGGCTTACACTAGGCTATCCTGAATCACATTACACTCTTACACTGAGAATGTGGGAAGGCCTACATTAGGCTATCCTGAATCACATTACACTGAGAATGTATGAAGGCCTACACTAGGCTATCCTGAATCACATTACACTCTTACACTGAGAATGTGGGAAGGCCTACACTAGGCTATCCTGAATCACATTACACTCTTACACTGAGAATGTGGGAAAGTCTACACTAGGCTATCCTGAATCACATTACACTCTTACACTGAGAATGTGGGAAGGCCTACACTAGGCTCTCCTGAATCACATTACACTCTTACACTGAGAATGTGGGAAAGGCTTACACTAGGCTATCCTAAATAACATTACACTCTTACACTGAGAATGTGGGAAGGCCTATACTAGGCTATCCTGAATCACATTACACTGAGAATGTATGAAGGCTTACACTAGGCTATCCTGAATCACATTACACTCTTACACTGAGAATGTGGGAAGGCCTACACTAGGCTATCCTGAATCACATTACACTGAGAATGTATGAAGGCCTACACTAGGCTATCCTGAATCACATTACACTCTTACACTGAGAATGTGGGAAGGCCTATACTAGGCTATCCTGAATCACATTACACTGAGAATGTATGAAGGCTTACACTAGGCTATCCTGAATCACATTACACTCTTACACTGAGAATGTGGGAAGGCCTATACTAGGCTATCCTGAATCACATTACACTGAGAATGTATGAAGGCCTACACTAGGCTATCCTGAATCACATTACACTATTACACTGAGAATGTGGGAAAGGTTTACACTAGGCTATCCTGATTGACATTACACTACACACCAGCTTGCTCCATCATGTAGTCCATTGTATTCCTATGAAAACTGATTTTTTAAAAAGCTTTTATCAAAATCTATATGTTTAAGCAAACCATCAAAAGTCTGATTGTAATTGCTATTGACATATGTAACTGGCACAGAAATTCTGATTTTGTTCATAATTTACCTCAGAAGTTTTATTATTTATATTAGCAAATTTTAACCTCAGTCTAATGGGTTAAGTCTACTCTGATCACTGACCCAGTTCTGACCTTGTATCAAAAGTTCCATTGCTTTGTGCCATTGTCTGTAGGGTGGATAAATACATGCTGCATATGAATTGCCGATTTTATAAAAAGGATTATTTCAAAAATAGATGGAGATAATTAAAACATACAATCATGTAAACAAGTGTACATGATAATCGTGAATAGTACAATGAACCTTTGCTTCTGAGAGTATAAATCAATGTATTGGAACACAGCTGAGAGTATAAATCAATGTACTGGAACACAGCTGAGAGTATACATCAATGTATTGGAACACAGCTGAGAGTATACATCAATGTATTGGAACACAGCTGAGAGTATGAATCAATGTATTGGAACACAATGAGAGTATAAATCAATGTATTGAAGAGAGTATAAATCAATGTATTGGAACACAGCTGAGAATATAAATCAATGTATTGGAAGACAGCTGAGAGTATAAATCAATGTATTGGAACACAGCTGAGAGTATAAATCAATGTATTGGAACACAGCTGAGAGTATAAATCAATGTATTGGAAAACAGCTGAGAGTATAAATCAATGTATTGGAACACAGCTGAGAGTATAAATCAATGTACTGGAACACAGCTGAGAGTATAAATCAATGTAATGGAACAAGGCTGAAAGTATACATCAATGTTTTGGAACACAGCTGAGAGTATACATCAATGTATTGGAACACAGCTGAGAGTATAAATCAATGTATTGGAAAACAGTCGAGAGTATAAATCAATGTATTTGAACACAGCTGAGAGTATAAATCAATGTATTTGAACACAGCTAAGAGTATAAATCAATGTATTGGAACACAGCTGAGAGTATAAATCAATGTATTGGAACACAGCTGAAAGTATAAATCAATGTATTTGAACACAGCTGAGAGTATAAATCAATGTATTGGAAGACAGCTGAGAGTATAAATCAATGTATTGGAACACAGCTGAGAGTATAAATCAATGTATTGGAACACAGCTGAGAGTATAAATCAATGTACTGGAACACAGGTGAGTATGGATTATAAAGAAGAACAAAATATAGTTTCCACATTGAAATTATCTGACCAGAAACCACTTGACTTTGACATAACATACTAAACAATCAGTTCAGGAGTATGATGTAATCGGAACATTGCTCGGCCTTTTCCGTCAGATCAAGAAATAACTTCAAAAGTAGTATAGGAATACAAATCAATTTGATGGATTTGGTGATTTGCCTATAGCAGAGTGCACCACCCATATGTTACAATAGCAAAGGTTGACTATGTTCCGATTGTGACACTGTCTCCTTCTGCCGCCAGATTGTATCATGTGAACAAAAGTAGTTCAGGATACTAGTGATGGGAATCGGTTAGAATTTCATAATCGATCATCGGTTCCACACAACTTACTGATAATCGATTATAATCGGTTACAAGTAAATTTTAATTCTTGTTTGTTAGAGTTATATCTTTGTTCAAGAGTTCAAAATGTTAATAAATGTACCAGAGTAATCTCTTATATATATATATATATATATATATATATATATATATATATATATATATATATATATATATATATATACTTTAACCTCATAAAAATATTACATTTTTATTGCATTGTGTTATTTTTGTTCTACAAAAGCAACTTTCTTTGGATTATCAGTTTTATGCAACTGAAAGACTGTTGCAATCCCCCTGAACACTTTTATTCATATGTGATTTGTCTATTGTTTAAAGTATAGAAGGACATGCTTTTCTTGCTTGTCATTATTTACTAATACTAATATCAAAGCAGTTTAGATTTAAACAAAACAAAAACACCAATTAAAAAAACATTCAAATTTATTAACAGAACAATTTATCAGCAAAATCATGTAAAGATAGAACATCTAAAGAAAAAATTCTTAAAACTTGACTAAAATGTTATCCACATTAAACAAAATCAAAGGTTTGGTTAGTACATATCATGTCATTTTTCAGAATACAGATTATTGCACTAACAATGAACGAATCATTCACATTTTACATTTAAATTGAAACAAAACACTAAAAAATGTTTACATTTATTAACTTGACAGTTTAACAGCAAAGTCACATAATGATTGAAAAAATCTAAGACTAGAATTCTTAAGACTAGATCAAAATGTTTTCCATGTTACAAGTTAAACAGAAGGTACAATAAAATACAAATCAAATGTTTGAGTAATACTGAACACATAAATCATTTTTCAGAATACTGCGTATTCGTGTGTTTGTTACACCGACACTACCAATAGTCAATGTTTTTGTTTAAGAATATTATCAAGTCCACATTGCCAGAGCTTAAACGAGCCCGTTTCTTGCTGATAAGATGTCCAGCCAGACTAAATACCCTCTCACTGGATACAGATGATGCCGGAATACTTAGGTACTTCCGAGCTAGTAAGCTAAGATGGGGGTAGAACTGGCAGTTTTGTTTCCACCACTGTAACATTGTGAGATTGGTATCAGATGGAGCAGCAGCTAGATATCTGGAAACCTCCTGGTGGATGACATCTGTTATTGGCTGTTGACTTTCACCAAGGCAAACAACATCTTGCAACCAATCATCCATGTCAACATTGGCCTTTGTTTTTTTGTTTGGTGGACTAGGTGTAACCACAGTTTTATTGGTGTCATCTTGGACATTTAGTAGTGATGGTACTATTGGTAGAGGTGGCAATGTGTCTGAAGGCTGTTCATCAATAGCCCCTGGTTCCACTTTGACATTCACTTTGACATCAGCCATATCAAGAGCAACCTTCAAAAGCAGAGCATGTCCATCTGCTCGCTCACTATCAGGTAGAAACTCAAGACCCTTCATAGTATTATTTAATAAACAGCCCAACAAAGCTATATCTTTGTCCTGTGTCCTATTCTCAAGTTCTTTTCTCATGACATTTTTAAGTTTGGCAATTGGAGGTGGATCATTAACATTCGTTTCTATACATTTGGCAAGTTTAAGAAGTATTGGGATAACTTTATGAAGGGTTGGTGATTTGTCTCCGCAAACACTGTTTGTTGCATTCAGGAACGGTGAGAGAACTTCCACAAGTTTTTCAACCAATGCTTGTTCGTCAAATGTATAGACATAGTTTTTCAATGTTGCGGCTGCTGACTTGCTTATGTTTGGGTCACTGATAATAGCCATAATAGCAGGTGTCTGCTCAAGCAGTCGTTCAAGCATGTCATGAGTGCTATTCCATCTAGTCGGAACATCCATCTTGAGCTTGTGTCCTCTAGCACCTACGTCAAGTAGTAACTGCTGCATACTCATTAGCAAATCATTTATGCTTGCGCTTTGATGGAAAAAGGTCACAAGTTTGCGCCCCTTTGCAATGATTCGTGACAGTTCTGGTATAGCTAGAGCTTTTTTCACAATAAGGTTGATTCTGTGACCATAACAACCAAATCGAGTCCATTGAAGTAAATCAAAAGCCTTTATCTCATTGGCTGCATTATCAGTGACTCCAGTTGGTGTTGGAAGACTCCATCGCCTCTTAGTGGCCAACAGGCTTTCTTTTATGTTTTCCCCAGTGTGACTGCCTTCAACTTTTCGTGTTTCTAACACAAGACTTTTCAATTCCCAATCTTTGGAAATAAAATGTGCAGTCACTGTACTATAACTTTCTGTGTTTATTGAAGTCCATCCATCATGAGTAACAGCTATATCAAGAACATCATGTAGTTCCTCTTTCACTTTTTTCTCAGCCTGGTCTTTCTTCCCAGCTAGTTTGGAGGACACTGATTTACAACCTGGAATTTCATACCTGAAAATGAAAAGTTTGAAACATTCAGTCATGGTAGTCAAACAAGACAGTGCATACATGTATTTGGAATATTCCTTGTGTCTAAATATAGTGAAAACAATGAATTTATGTAATGTTTAATTAGACAGGACAACATTATATTTAATGAAACATTGCTTAATTTAGGTATGAAAATTCAAAATTCAACACCTTACAGAGTTGACGTCTAGAATCAAATGGATTAACACTTTTTTGTTTTCTCACTGTCAATTTAAATAAATATTAATAATTTATAGTTTTATCATTCAAAACTTACTTTGGATTAAGAAGCATCACAAAGTTTCTAAAATATTTATGGTCAACAAGGCTCAGAGGAAGAACTTTGCCAACAATGAGTTTCAAGAGTGCATCATCAATTTCTTTCTGCTTTGTAGCTGACATTCTCTCCATTGGCTTCTTAAATTGCTCATCAATCTTAGTCTGTTTGGGTGGGGAGTGGACATCAGCACCTCTTGTTGATGCTGTTTCCTTGTGGTCATGATCAAGATGAAAGGCCATATTTGTAGTATTGCCTGGAATGTATTTGAAATAACTGTTTTTATACTGAAATAAAAGCAAACAACAAAATAATTTATGCACAAGTATATTAAATTAATTGAATCAAATCAACTATAAAAAATGAGACAAGAAAAAAAGGATTTAAATTAATATTAAATTTGCACATATATTTTTAATTTAATCTGCAACATTTTTAAATGTGCTCTTTTTGTTTTTAAATAGTCACATGTCTCAGGGAACATCTGTAACAAACCTGAGAGATCTCTTTTCCATCATATATGCCCAATAGCAGGATAATCTGATCATTTATGTATTTCAAGCATGATATTCACATGACATGGAGCTTTATTATCAAAAGAAATTTTGAAGTATTTTAATGACAGCAACACATGTTATATAACAAAAAAGTACAAAGTACACAAACGATTTAATGAAAATAAAACTCTGGATTTAAAATTTTAGATACTGAATTCCATGAAACAACAGTCACCAGTCCATTATGTAGACAGCATATATATATATATATATATATATATATATATATATATATATATATATATATATATATATATATATCTATATATATATATATATATATATATATATATATATATAACTTCACAATTGCAGCTCATTTATTTTATTTTACATTAGAGTGCTCCGTCGCCTAATAATCGCATTCGTCGTTGACGACCATATTTTTTTCCAAATTATCCTAAAAGTTTCTAACTATGGAGTATGGTTTTAGATTCGGAAGTTATGAAGGGAATAAATAATTCAACTCTACTGTAGTGGATCAGAAGGCTTATATCATACCGTTTACATAGTCCAACAATGTAAGAGGTATCACATGATAATTTTGTTTTGGTGTAGTACCAAAACAAAATTAGAATACTGTTCATTTTTTACAATATGCATTGGAGTATGTGTTTGCCAAATATATAAAGAAACAAATGTATCCCCCGGTTGATTTCAATGAAAATAGCTTGGACCTACCTTTGTTTGCATATTCCTTTCTGCAGAGTTTGCATATGACCTTCGTCGTATCTAAATTCTCCTTTGTCGGTGGACCCTCCTGTGCTTTGTAAAATCCGAAGTATGTCCATACACGAGAATGAGCTTTTCCTCCAGGATATGGATATATTGTTTGAGGATCATTTTCATCCATGGCACGTGTATGATATTTGGCGGGGTTTTAAACATTTTGTTCGGAATCCTCGGTTTTCTTCCCGACAAACAAGGGGAGGGAACTAGTCTGTGCCGAATGCTTCACAGTTGTCTCCCTTACCATGCAATCGATTATGGAGTTTCACAATCGATTAGCGAATTTGTTCACCCAACCAACTGATTTTCGATTATAATCGATAATCGGAACAACACTACAGGATACAATTCTATTTGGCCCTGAATTTACATCCAAGGTTTCTTGCTCGACTTGACAGAAAAGGCAGATGATGCTCCAGCTGACTGTGCCATGTCAACAAAAGTAGCTAAAACATAGTTCTCGATATCGACGAATTATATATGAGTTTTCATTCGCAATGTCAAGGTCAATCATACGGATCATAACCTTGAATCTATGTCAATAGCTGCCATTCAGACCACCTTGGCTATTTAGGAAATAAGAAATGACGAAGAAGGTGCGAATGCATCAAACTGTTTTTTTTATTCACAACTTCTCAGTCATTCATACAGTCAATTCAATCGTAAAAATAGCCAAAATGGTCCAAATAGATTGCAGTTTCTTTTTTGCAAAGAAATTTCCAGCGAACTAATTGCATGTTTTTTTTTCTGTAAACTACTGTGACAACCTACATCCGATGCATATTTGTTTCTCGCAAAAACAGTCTAGGTGGTTCAAATGCGGAGTTTTCTCAATTGGAACATCCTCGGCTATTTCTGTAAGAGAAAAATATATCTCAAATGCATGTCTGCATAGAAATTTACAAAAAAATCATACATTTTGTACACCCGAAATTTCTCCACAGAAAATGAAACCCTAATTTATTCAGACTAGCTCGGCTATTTCTTCAATTGCACTGCCTGTAAGACTGATCGAGAAGTTGCAATTGAAAAAGTAGTTTGATGCTTTCACAATCTTTTGGTCAATCCATTGTTTTGTAAATAATCTAGATGATCCGAACATCACTATTGGCATACATTCAAGGTATGATCTGTAGGATTGACCTCCAAGTTGCAAATAGAGTCTTCTTTCTTGACTTGACGGAAAATGCAGAGGATATTCCGATTGGAGTAGGGTGGCATGTCATTCTGTATGAGGTCAAACTAGGATGTATTAGGAAGTGAACTAAGTCCATATTAACAAAGAGCACATTTTGGCAATTTTGATATAGATGACAAAGAATTAAACAAAATCTGTTAATGTATGAAAAAGTCCACATTTGTTGTGTGGTTATGGTTATCTGTTAGAGGGAACTACTGTAGCTCAATTGGTTGGACTCATAATCCAAGGGTTGCGGGTTTAATACCCGCCCAAGCCAGCCTGGGTCGGCTGCCTCTGTGTGTCTTATGGAAAGGCACATAGCTCTCATTTCCTTGGCATGATATAGCCAATAATGTGATAAAGGTCTGTTAAAACCAATCAACGTACTCTTTTCTTTTTTTTTAATTATTATTATCCCAGACACATTATGGTGCCAATGTTGGGGGCCTTGGACTGACTGTTAACAATTTATGAGGAAATATAAATATGAAATATTCACAACAAAAGTGGATCAAAAGTACCAGATTAAGCTACAGCTAGTATAAATGTGTCAGAGGTTTTCGGGAGAGAGAGAAAAAAAAAACTGCAATGGTAAAAGTTGTATACACATATATTACATATAGCATTTTCAAATTCTTAGATTTCTACTTTTATGGTATTTGTCATCCATCCTTCCACCTATGTGTGCAAATATACCCTTATGCATAAATCAATACAAACATACTGTACAAATATACAAGTGTATATACATACATTTACATATATACACACATACATACATATATCTATATACAAATATGTACCTACATACAAATACCCATACCGACACACCTACAAACATACATACATACAAGCATATACATAAATACAAACATGCATGGACCTATACATATATATTTATAGATAGTCATTATAACAGTATAACCTCCCTGCACCAGATCTGGGTGGCTAGGAAACAGTCAAACAGGTGGGCCAACCCAAGGGTGCATCATTATATATAGACATGTATACTAAACCTATTACTGTATCCACATGTAATAGATAGAATGAATAGAATGATAAATAGTGATCAATTAATATTCAGTTTAAAAACAACTTTTTGCAAAGTTGCCATTTTGTATCAAAATTTCCCCATGTGCAGTTTGTGTATGCAGAATACTTTTCTGACAGAAAGTGTCATTTCAGTTCTCTCTCAAAATGAGACATATCTGGTAATTCATTATTAAATCTACAGTTATAAATATATAATTTCAACTGTAAAAAGTTAACCACAGCCTCAGATTTGTTTTCATCTATTATGCCAAGCAGAAATTCTCTTTTTGATACATAAAAGTTTTAGAGATGATTACACTCGGATTTTATCCACTCTATGAACCTAGTCAAGATTGATTCTGTTTTTGGATACTCCATAAAAGATGTGATAAAACTTCTACAGTGTTTTTGCAGATAGAGCATAAATTACTTGAAGTTTTTCCAATTTAAAAAAAAATTATTTGTTGCCAAAATTCTGTGTAAAGTCTTAGTTTTAAACCATTTAAGTCTAGGATATTGGGTTACCTTGTGAGGCAAGGAAAAAAGCTTATTCCATTCATTCTCATTTAAATTGGCGTATTCTATATTCCATTTTGCAATTGAGACTGGCTCACGATTACTGCAAATGAGTGAATTATAAATTCTTGTACAGCCTTTTTATCCATTATTATAAGTGAAATAGATGGGTGCATACATGGGTATTGTATATTAAAACTGTTACTTATATCAAATTTACTTCTGTAGAATTTTATGGCACTTAAAAGCCCCTGAAATTCTAGGAAATTTACATGGAATTAAAATTTATCATGAAACTTATCAAGATTTGTTCCATGCACCATCATTTATAAAGTCATTTATATAGAAGATTCCTTTTTCAATCCAGTGTTTGTACATTACAGTAGAATTTCCAATAATGATTTTAGGATTCGTCCATATTTGTGTTTTTGAAGTTCTTCTTTGTTTTCAACAGTAAACTTATTATACCATTTTATGTAAGCTGAAAATCTATCTGTCATGTCCTGATTATCTATCCAAAACTCATTCAGGCATTTATTAACTCTTTTAAGAAAATCTATTCCAAACAGGACACATTTTCTATGTTTGGGAGACGAGCGAGTAAAATGCTTTTTTTACATTTGGGTTCAAGAGTAATCATTCTTCTGATCGGGGCTATCTTAATAGAATCCACAAACATATTGCTATCAACCATCTTAATAGAATCCACAAACATATTGCTATCAACCATCTTAATAGAATCCACAAACATATTGCTATCAACCATCTTAATAGAATCAACAAACATATTGCTATCAACCATTTTAATAGAATCCATAAACATATTGCTATCAACCATCTTAATAGAATCCATAAACATATTGATATCAACCATTTTAATAGAATCCACAAACATATTGCTATCAACCATTTTAATAGAATCCATAAACATATTGCTATCAACCATCTTAATAGAATCCATAAACATATTGATATCAACCATTTTAATAGAATCCACAAACATATTGCTATCAACCATCTTAAAAGAATCCACAAACATATTGCTATCAACCATTTTAATAGAATCCACAAACATATTGCTATCAACCATCTTAATAGAATCCACAAACATATTGCTATCAACCATTTTAATAGAATCCATAAAAATATTGCTATCAACCATTTTAATAGAATCCATAAACATATCGATATCAACCATTTTAATAGAATCCATAAAAATATTGCTATCAACCATTTTAATAGAATCCATAAACATATTGCTATCAACCATTTTAATAGAATCCATAAACATATTGATATCAACCATTTTAATAGAATCCATAAAAATATTGCTATCAACCATTTTAATAGAATCCATAAACATATTGCTATCAACCATTTTAATAGAATCCATAAACATATTGCTATCAACCATTATAATAGAATCCATAAAAATATTGCTATCAACCATTTTAATAGAATCCATAAAAATATTGCTATCAACCATTTTAATAGAATCCATAAACATATTGCTATCAACCATTTTAATAGAATCCATAAAAATATTGCTATCAACCATTTTAATAGAATCCATAAAAATATTGCTATCAACCATCTTAATAGAATCAACAAACATATTGCTATCAACCATTTTAATAGAATCCATAAACATATTGCTATCAACCATTTTAATAGAATCCATAAACATATTGCTATCAACCATTTTAATAGAATCCATAAAAATATTGCTATCAACCATTTTAATAGAATCCATAAACATATTGATATCAACCATTTTAATAGAATCCATAAACATATTGCTATCAACCATTTTAATAGAATCCATAAAAATATTGCTATCAACCATTTTAATAGAATCCATAAACATATTGATATCAACCATTTTAATAGAATCCATAAAAATATTGCTATCAACCATTTTAATAGAATCCATAAACATATTGCTATCAACCATTTTAATAGAATCCATAAACATATTGATATCAACCATTTTAATAGAATCCATAAAAATATTGCTATCAACCATTTTAATAGAATCCATAAACATATTGCTATCAACCATTTTAATAGAATCCATAAACATATTGATATCAACCATTTTAATAGAATCCATAAACATATTGCTATCAACCATTTTAATAGAATCCATAAAAATATTGCTATCAACCATTTTAATAGAATCCATAAACATATTGCTATCAACCATTTTAATAGAATCCATAAAAATATTGCTATCAACCATCTTAATAGAATCAACAAACATATTGCTATCAACCATTTTAATAGAATCCATAAACATATTGCTATCAACCATTTTAATAGAATCCATAAACATATTGATATCAACCATTTTAATAGAATCCATAAAAATATTGCTATCAACCATTTTAATAGAATCCATAAACATATTGATATCAACCATTTTAATAGAATCCATAAAAATATTGCTATCAACCATTTTAATAGAATCCATAAACATATTGCTATCAACCATTTTAATAGAATCCATAAACATATTGCTATCAACCATTTTAATAGAATCCATAAAAATATTGCTATCAACCATCTTAATAGAATCAACAAACATATTAATATCAACCATCTTAATAGAATCAACAAACATATTGCTATCAACCATTTTAATAGAATCCATAAATATATTGCTATCAACCATTTTAATAGAATCCATAAAAATATTGCTATCAACCATCTTAATAGAATCCACAAACATATTGCTATCAACCATTTTAATAGAATCCATAAACATATTGATATCAACCATTTTAATAGAATCCACAAACATATTGCTATCAACCATTTTAATAGAATCCATAAACATATTGATATCAACCATTTTAATAGAATCCATAAACATATTGCTATCAACCATTTTAATAGAATCCATAAACATATTGATATCAACCATTTTAATAGAATCCATAAACATATTAATATCAACCATTTTAATAGAATCCACAAACATATTGCTATCAACCATTTTAATAGAATCCATAAAAATATTGATATCAACCATTTTAATAGAATCCATAAACATATTGATATCAACCATTTTAATAGAATCCACAAACATATTAATATCAACCATTTTAATAGAATCCATAAACATATTAATATCAACCATTTTAATAGAATCCATAAACATATTGCTATCAACCATTTTAATAGAATCCATAAACATATTGATATCAACCATTTTAATAGAATCCATAAACATATTAATATCAACCATTTTAATAGAATCCACAAACATATTGCTATCAACCATTTTAATAGAATCCATAAAAATATTGATATCAACCATTTTAATAGAATCCATAAACATATTGATATCAACCATTTTAATAGAATCCATAAACATATTGCTATCAACCATTTTAATAGAATCCATAAAAATATTGCTATCAACCATTTTAATAGAATCCATAAAAATATTGCTATCAACCATCTTAATAGAATCAACAAACATATTGCTATCAACCATTTTAATAGAATCCATAAACATATTGCTATCAACCATTTTAATAGAATCCATAAACATATTGATATCAACCATTTTAATAGAATCCATAAAAATATTGCTATCAACCATTTTAATAGAATCCATAAACATATTGATATCAACCATTTTAATAGAATCCATAAAAATATTGCTATCAACCATTTTAATAGAATCCATAAACATATTGCTATCAACCATTTTAATAGAATCCATAAACATATTGATATGAACCATTTTAATAGAATCCATAAAAATATTGCTATCAACCATCTTAATAGAATCAACAAACATATTAATATCAACCATCTTAATAGAATCAACAAACATATTGCTATCAACCATTTTAATAGAATCCATAAACATATTGCTATCAACCATTTTAATAGAATCCATAAAAATATTGCTATCAACCATCTTAATAGAATCCACAAACATATTGCTATCAACCATTTTAATAGAATCCATAAACATATTGATATCAACCATTTTAATAGAATCCACAAACATATTGCTATCAACCATTTTAATAGAATCCATAAACATATTGATATCAACCATTTTAATAGAATCCATAAACATATTGCTATCAACCATTTTAATAGAATCCATAAACATATTGATATCAACCATTTTAATAGAATCCATAAACATATTAATATCAACCATTTTAATAGAATCCACAAACATATTGCTATCAACCATTTTAATAGAATCCATAAAAATATTGATATCAACCATTTTAATAGAATCCATAAACATATTGATATCAACCATTTTAATAGAATCCATAAACATATTGATATCAACCATTTTAATAGAATCCATAAAAATATTGCTATCAACCATTTTAATAGAATCCATAAACATATTGCTATCAACCATTTTAATAGAATCCATAAACATATTGATATCAACCATTTTAATAGAATCCATAAACATATTGCTATCAACCATTTTAATAGAATCCATAAAAATATTGCTATCAACCATTTTAATAGAATCCATAAACATATTGCTATCAACCATTTTAATAGAATCCATAAAAATATTGCTATCAACCATTTTAATAGAATCCATAAAAATATTGCTATCAACCATCTTAATAGAATCAACAAACATATTGCTATCAACCATTTTAATAGAATCCATAAACATATTGCTATCAACCATTTTAATAGAATCCATAAACATATTGATATCAACCATTTTAATAGAATCCATAAAAATATTGCTATCAACCATTTTAATAGAATCCATAAACATATTGATATCAACCATTTTAATAGAATCCATAAAAATATTGCTATCAACCATTTTAATAGAATCCATAAACATATTGCTATCAACCATTTTAATAGAATCCATAAACATATTGATATGAACCATTTTAATAGAATCCATAAAAATATTGCTATCAACCATCTTAATAGAATCAACAAACATATTAATATCAACCATCTTAATAGAATCAACAAACATATTGCTATCAACCATTTTAATAGAATCCATAAAAATATTGCTATCAACCATTTTAATAGAATCCATAAACATATTGATATCAACCATTTTAATAGAATCCACAAACATATTGCTATCAACCATTTTAATAGAATCCATAAACATATTGCTATCAACCATCTTAATAGAATCCATAAACATATTGATATCAACCATTTTAATAGAATCCACAAACATATTGCTATCAACCATCTTAAAAGAATCCACAAACATATTGCTATCAACCATTTTAATAGAATCCACAAACATATTGCTATCAACCATCTTAATAGAATCCACAAACATATTGCTATCAACCATTTTAATAGAATCCATAAAAATATTGCTATCAACCATTTTAATAGAATCCATAAACATATCGATATCAACCATTTTAATAGAATCCATAAAAATATTGCTATCAACCATTTTAATAGAATCCATAAACATATTGCTATCAACCATTTTAATAGAATCCATAAACATATTGATATCAACCATTTTAATAGAATCCATAAAAATATTGCTATCAACCATTTTAATAGAATCCATAAACATATTGCTATCAACCATTTTAATAGAATCCATAAACATATTGCTATCAACCATTTTAATAGAATCCATAAAAATATTGCTATCAACCATCTTAATAGATTCAACAAACATATTAATATCAACCATCTTAATAGAATCAACAAACATATTGCTATCAACCATTTTAATAGAATCCATAAATATATTGCTATCAACCATTTTAATAGAATCCATAAAAATATTGCTATCAACCATCTTAATAGAATCCACAAACATATTGCTATCAACCATTTTAATAGAATCCATAAACATATTGATATCAACCATTTTAATAGAATCCACAAACATATTGCTATCAACCATTTTAATAGAATCCATAAACATATTGATATCAACCATTTTAATAGAATCCATAAACATATTGATATCAACCATTTTAATAGAATCCATAAACATATTGCTATCAACCATTTTAATAGAATCCATAAACATATTGATATCAACCATTTTAATAGAATCCATAAACATATTAATATCAACCATTTTAATAGAATCCACAAACATATTGCTATCAACCATTTTAATAGAATCCATAAAAATATTGATATCAACCATTTTAATAGAATCCATAAACATATTGATATCAACCATTTTAATAGAATCCATAAACATATTGCTATCAACCATTTTAATAGAATCCATAAAAATATTGCTATCAACCATTTTAATAGAATCCATAAAAATATTGCTATCAACCATCTTAATAGAATCAACAAACATATTGCTATCAACCATTTTAATAGAATCCATAAACATATTGCTATCAACCATTTTAATAGAATCCATAAACATATTGATATCAACCATTTTAATAGAATCCATAAAAATATTGCTATCAACCATTTTAATAGAATCCATAAACATATTGATATCAACCATTTTAATAGAATCCATAAAAATATTGCTATCAACCATTTTAATAGAATCCATAAACATATTGCTATCAACCATTTTAATAGAATCCATAAACATATTGATATGAACCATTTTAATAGAATCCATAAAAATATTGCTATCAACCATCTTAATAGAATCAACAAACATATTAATATCAACCATCTTAATAGAATCAACAAACATATTGCTATCAACCATTTTAATAGAATCCATAAACATATTGCTATCAACCATTTTAATAGAATCCATAAAAATATTGCTATCAACCATCTTAATAGAATCCACAAACATATTGCTATCAACCATTTTAATAGAATCCATAAACATATTGATATCAACCATTTTAATAGAATCCACAAACATATTGCTATCAACCATTTTAATAGAATCCATAAACATATTGATATCAACCATTTTAATAGAATCCATAAACATATTGCTATCAACCATTTTAATAGAATCCATAAACATATTGATATCAACCATTTTAATAGAATCCATAAACATATTAATATCAACCATTTTAATAGAATCCACAAACATATTGCTATCAACCATTTTAATAGAATCCATAAAAATATTGATATCAACCATTTTAATAGAATCCATAAACATATTGATATCAACCATTTTAATAGAATCCATAAACATATTGATATCAACCATTTTAATAGAATCCATAAAAATATTGCTATCAACCATTTTAATAGAATCCATAAACATATTGCTATCAACCATTTTAATAGAATCCATAAACATATTGATATCAACCATTTTAATAGAATCCATAAACATATTGCTATCAACCATTTTAATAGAATCCATAAAAATATTGCTATCAACCATTTTAATAGAATCCATAAACATATTGCTATCAACCATTTTAATAGAATCCATAAAAATATTGCTATCAACCATTTTAATAGAATCCATAAAAATATTGCTATCAACCATCTTAATAGAATCAACAAACATATTGCTATCAACCATTTTAATAGAATCCATAAACATATTGCTATCAACCATTTTAATAGAATCCATAAACATATTGATATCAACCATTTTAATAGAATCCATAAAAATATTGCTATCAACCATTTTAATAGAATCCATAAACATATTGATATCAACCATTTTAATAGAATCCATAAAAATATTGCTATCAACCATTTTAATAGAATCCATAAACATATTGCTATCAACCATTTTAATAGAATCCATAAACATATTGATATGAACCATTTTAATAGAATCCATAAAAATATTGCTATCAACCATCTTAATAGAATCAACAAACATATTAATATCAACCATCTTAATAGAATCAACAAACATATTGCTATCAACCATTTTAATAGAATCCATAAAAATATTGCTATCAACCATTTTAATAGAATCCATAAAAATATTGCTATCAACCATCTTAATAGAATCCACAAACATATTGCTATCAACCATTTTAATAGAATCCATAAACATATTGATATCAACCATTTTAATAGAATCCACAAACATATTGCTATCAACCATTTTAATAGAATCCATAAACATATTGATATCAACCATTTTAATAGAATCCATAAACATATTGCTATCAACCATTTTAATAGAATCCATAAACATATTGATATCAACCATTTTAATAGAATCCATAAACATATTAATATCAACCATTTTAATAGAATCCACAAACATATTGCTATCAACCATTTTAATAGAATCCATAAAAATATTGATATCAACCATTTTAATAGAATCCATAAACATATTGATATCAACCATTTTAATAGAATCCACAAACATATTAATATCAACCATTTTAATAGAATCCATAAACATATTAATATCAACCATTTTAATAGAATCCATAAACATATTGCTATCAACCATTTTAATAGAATCCATAAACATATTGATATCAACCATTTTAATAGAATCCATAAACATATTAATATCAACCATTTTAATAGAATCCACAAACATATTGCTATCAACCATTTTAATAGAATCCATAAAAATATTGATATCAACCATTTTAATAGAATCCATAAACATATTGATATCAACCATTTTAATAGAATCCATAAACATATTGCTATCAACCATTTTAATAGAATCCATAAAAATATTGCTATCAACCATTTTAATAGAATCCATAAAAATATTGCTATCAACCATCTTAATAGAATCAACAAACATATTGCTATCAACCATTTTAATAGAATCCATAAACATATTGCTATCAACCATTTTAATAGAATCCATAAACATATTGATATCAACCATTTTAATAGAATCCATAAAAATATTGCTATCAACCATTTTAATAGAATCCATAAACATATTGATATCAACCATTTTAATAGAATCCATAAAAATATTGCTATCAACCATTTTAATAGAATCCATAAACATATTGCTATCAACCATTTTAATAGAATCCATAAACATATTGATATGAACCATTTTAATAGAATCCATAAAAATATTGCTATCAACCATCTTAATAGAATCAACAAACATATTAATATCAACCATCTTAATAGAATCAACAAACATATTGCTATCAACCATTTTAATAGAATCCATAAACATATTGCTATCAACCATTTTAATAGAATCCATAAAAATATTGCTATCAACCATCTTAATAGAATCCACAAACATATTGCTATCAACCATTTTAATAGAATCCATAAACATATTGATATCAACCATTTTAATAGAATCCACAAACATATTGCTATCAACCATTTTAATAGAATCCATAAACATATTGATATCAACCATTTTAATAGAATCCATAAACATATTGCTATCAACCATTTTAATAGAATCCATAAACATATTGATATCAACCATTTTAATAGAATCCATAAACATATTAATATCAACCATTTTAATAGAATCCACAAACATATTGCTATCAACCATTTTAATAGAATCCATAAAAATATTGATATCAACCATTTTAATAGAATCCATAAACATATTGATATCAACCATTTTAATAGAATCCACAAACATATTAATATCAACCATTTTAATAGAATCCATAAACATATTAATATCAACCATTTTAATAGAATCCACAAACATATTAATATCAACCATTTTAATAGAATCCATAAACATATTAATATCAACCATTTTAATAGAATCCATAAACATATTAATATCAACCATTTTAATAGAATCCATAAACATATTAATATCAACCATTTTAATAGAATCCACAAACATATTAATATCAACCATTTTAACAGAATCCACAAACATATTGATATCAACCATTTTAATGAATCCACAAACATACTGATATCAACCATTTTAATAGAATCCATAAACATATTAATATCAACCATTTTAATAGAATCCACAAACATATTAATATCAACCATTTTAAAGCCATCCTCAAGATAGTCTTTAATAATTACTTTTCTTTTAATTTTGTCTCTTGCCCCACTCCACACAAACTTATATAAAAGAGAATCTAGATCCTGGAGTACACTATTAGTGGGGATTTGGTAAACACATTAGTAAATGAGTAAGTTTTGATAATGTCAAACTTTTAATACCTGTCAACCGACATAATATGTTAGACCAACCAACATAATCTGTTAGACCAACCAACATAATCTGTTAGACCAACCAATATAATCTGTTAGACCAACATAATCTGTTAGACCAACCAACATAATCTGTTAGACCGACCAACATAATCTGTTAGACCGACCAACATAATCTGTTAGACCAACCAACATAATCTGTTAGACCGACCAACATAATCTGTTAGACCGACCAACATAATCTGTTAGAACATAATCTGTTAGACCGACCAACATAATCTGTTAGACCAACCAACATAATCTGTTAGACCGACCAACATAATCTGTTAGACCGACCAACATAACCTGTTAGACCAACCAACATAATCTGTTAGACCAACCAACCAACATAATCTGTTAGACCAACCGCTGTGATATTATAACGTTTGCTACAGCTACACTTAATGGATTTTGAGAAAAGGTAGAAAAACTGGACACTGCACAGAGGATCAGTCAAGATAAAAGTATGTGAGAAGATCCCAAAACAATATTACAAGATTAGTTATTTTCGAAATACCTTCTCTCTTTCTTTCTGTGCTAGTTTTTTGTTTTCTGACTAAATTCAGAAAGGCTCAATCTTTTATTTCCTCTTAAAAATTCCCACAAGGCTCTGAAATGTACACACACACACAAAAAATAGGGCTTTATCTTTGCTAAATATAAAAGTGTTACATACTATCATTCACTTTTGGCATTAACATAACTGAGTGCTAAACACTCGAAATATATGGAAACTTTAAAAAAAAATGCATCAAGGCTTACTAAAAATCATTTTATGTTATTTATGTAATATTTACTGCAAATACTGTGAGTTAGGTACTGACCCTTGAGTGGGGTATGGGCTGGGATTTCTTTTAAACAAAATTTCCAGCACCCCCCTTCCCCCAAAAAAATCTTAAGACGAAAGAAAAAAAAATCCAGGTTGGAAATTAAATCCCAGCGACCCCCCCCCCCCCCCCCCCCCCGACGCATTATTTGCACCTCTCACGCATATCAATATTTGTGATATTCTTACTTTTTGAAACGGCAATTCAATTCATTCTTTTGAATATGTGTGAATCTGGAACCGATATGTCAATTTATTTGGGTTGGCAGAGGTAATTAGACCACACAGAAACGCTAGAGCCATGTCACCCGATTTTGCTACATTTTAACTCGCTCGTGTGTCCAAAATCAGTGCGGCATCAAATGAGTCTATTTGAACAAGATCTCCTTGATACCATCTAAATAACCACTAGCGAGTTGAATCACATTCTCATATTTCGAAAAGAAACATATTTCAAGATCAATATCAGTTTCCATAGGACGACCAACCTCGTGCTTTGAAATTTTAAGTAAACTTCTACACAGACGTGTTTAGATTTATTTGGAAGGGTTTATCTGAATCAATTTTACGTTATTAGAACTTTACATTTAGTTGGCACCATATAACTACTACTGTGCCGTTAAATTGGGTACAGTCGTCGATATATATTTGGTTTGCCAATATATTCTTTTCTTTTTATTCCCCAGCTTATAATCCGTCGAAAATTGATCATCAATAATTAATAACACCATATTGAGATTGTGCCCATATCGTCAATCTAAAACTGTAACAAAATTAACCGGACTGTAAGCCAGTCTAAGGTGCCGTAAATGGCTAACACACATACATAGCAATTTCCTCATCAATGGAAATACCGTGCACAGTTTTATCGGCATAGCATTCCGCGGTGCATGAGCGAGATTGGTGGCCATGGTCATGAATGGAATCAAAGCAACCGGGAACAAAAATAAATAAGAAAAATACAGGAGGGTTTTAACCACTGTAAAAAGTGAGAACATCATTCAGAATTACAAGTGTATGCGCATCGTTGAAAGCAAAACCAATATATCTAAGGAATAGCAAAAGAAAGTAAATTCAAATAAAATGTCATACCAAAAAAAGGCTGAAAATACATCGAAAGCTGGTACAGGACGTTATTGTATCCTTTATGGACGTATGCAAGTTGATTCATCCCGGAGAAAACTGATGCCACAAAAGTATGGTGACGAAAAATATCTGACTCAGATTTTAATAACTATCTCGCGAATTCGCACGATATACCACATGTAAAAATTTCACTCGCTCTTTTTTTTTTTTTTTTTACAATATTTTGCAGACTACGACCATTATACATACGTCTTACAACTCTACATCTTTATTTTACCATTACATGTATCAACAAACTAATGCCAGAATTAAAGCAAGTTCTTGTGTATATGACGGATAGTCCGACTTTCCAACACGGGAATACATTCATTTTGATGCATGTGCTCGCCACATGGAATTCTTGGCTTTATAATTCCGAGGATATGGGAGCTAAATGTCTTTACCAATGACGTCCGCGACTTCCTAAAGTGATGAGTATGATCCAATGTCAGAAGAAAATTGCTCACCACAACCGGAGGCTATATACCTGAAAGTATGAAACTGCATGCAGTTTTGGCAGTGGGGCGGCGCGAGGGTTCGAGGCGCCCGGAGGCAATGTTCTTTAGTAGCACCCTACTTTGCCACAGAGAACAGTTTTTCTGTCAGTTCCCAACATCCACCCCCCACCCAATCTACGCCCCGGTTACAGTCCCCCCCCCCCCCCCCAAAAAAAATAAAAATAATAATAATAATAATAAAAAGTACCTTTCAAAGAGACTTAAGAAAAAGGTAGATAAAAAGGAAAATTAAACGGTATATAAACTGTGCTGAAATTGATCCATTTTATGGTCACTAGTGTCTTCGTACTGATAGCGAGGTGACATACGGAATTTCCCTATACATAATATTTTCCCACACAAATTACATTTTTATTGTTGTTTGCATTTATATCCCATCCTACATCTATTTTTAAGTATATACGATACAGCATGTCCTGACTCACAGGTAGAAGCGGTGTCAAGGTATTTTTTTTCATTCACAGATTTTTTGAATGAAATAGACATATTTCTAATATTATAAGCTAAGATACGCATTAAAAATATTGTGCATAATGTTTTAACATATTTACTTGAAAATATATTGTATTTAGGAAAACATTTGAAGACTGCAGATTGTAGGTTAGGGTTAAACTTTGCAAGGGTATCATTAGATATGCACCGTACAGGTGTATAACAAAATGACAAGGGAGACATTTTCAAAATTTTGGTTTGACTGGAAGTAAATGTGTGTTTCATCTAATCATGTAAACAGAAATTAAAGGATCTATTTACATTAATCTTAAGGTAAGTTTTTAAAAATCACATATTTAATGAACTGTTCATCAGGTAAGTTAATTATCTTTGGAAACACGATAATTTATTTGTCATGAAATAACCATTCGGGTCATTACACTCATCTTAGTTAACAAGGAACAGTTGGGGTTTTTTGGGACATTGGAGAAGGAATGAATTGTCTCTAAACATTAAATATGGCTTTAATTATAGGAATACAGGTGTTGATTGATGATTACGAAGGATACTGGTCGAAACATTTAGTATATTTAGGTATCCCGAAAAATGGGGCATGTATGTATACCTAGCATTCCTGAGGTGACATCTTTTGAGGCGCCCAAAGGGAACATTTTTGTTTTATAATTTAAGGGCATATTCTTTATATCTCGAATACAGACGATAGCTCTCTGTGGTGAAATTAATAGCCTTCACTTTATGGGATTAGTTTTCATAATTGATTCTACAGTTCTATGAATATTGAATTATTTGTGCCCTAGTTTTGGAAGAAAAACGTAAAGTGTACTGCCATTGTCAACATTGTACGGAGAGCCCTGGTGGCTTTCTCTTCTGCCACTGATCTCTATATTTACGATTTAAAGAGTGACCACCTGCAGATTTCTCCACACACTTGTTTTCACAATTTTTGCAGGTTTGCTACAGATCTAGTAATTTTGCAGATTCATGTCTTTTTGAAATTGGTGGAATTTCTTTACACTTTACATAATTTTCTCTCTGTGTTTTCTGGCAATACAATGTAAATATGAAAATTCAGATTTTGGTGGTTAGATACTGTATTATATGTAGTTTGTGATATTAAAGTACATGTAGATAATAATAAATTGCATGTAATGTAAAATGTTTCGGAGAATATAAACTTGCCTCACAACTTCTGTTCATAAAATATTTGATTTCTCATTGAGAGCTTAAAGTTTTTGGATGGCAAATTTTTTGTGTATCTGGGGACGGAAAACTTGCATCACTCCTATAAGTCATACAGATATGTGAGAAAAATATTTTGCAGGTAAAAAAAGGTGTGTGTATTTATTAAGGTATGTGTAGTTATCATGTCAAATATGGTATATACATTAGGTATAAGTAATAAATAAAGTAATCTTGGGGGAGGTCAAAAGCTCCTTCTGTTTCAGGGGCTATGACTTTGTTGGTGGGATATGGGGTTTTGCAAACACAGACACACACACACCAAAAGCTGATAAGGTGTTGGTGTTACGCCTATCGACTCGAAGTTAAACTGTCATTCCTTGATATGTTAAATGTGAAAACAAGTTTTTAAATATTTCATTTTGTATTATAGAATTTTGTATAAAATTCATACCACAGGCTATTTTTTTCCTGTTGATCTTATGGGTTCCATCCTATTACTAAGGGACAAAATTGCCAGATAAAATCAGGTTCAATGATACTGATATTATACATGCATATATAAATAAATCTCTACAAAAAAGTGGGAAACTTCAAGTTGCCAGGCAATAGCATAAATAAGGAGAATAAGCAAACTTGAGGTTTATAAATAATACACAAACTAAAGTCAACAATAAAAACAATCAAGAAGAGGATTGTATTGGGGTGTGTAGGTAAACCCAAGGGCATACAGTATTGTAGGCCTGTTTTATAATACTGTATATTTGCTGAAAATTACATATTTTGTAAATCAATTACAGACTCGTTTCTGCCAGCTCACTTTCAATAAATATTTCAGATGTGTTTCTGTATTGTTGTATTGATGTTCAGCATTTGCTTTTATCTGTGGCATTTGTGTCAGACTGTAGGCAAAATGTTAGACATGTCGATCGTCACTTGTATTGTTCGTATATTGTATCAGTAAGTATTCGCTAGCTTAATTTATTACATCTGTTTCATGCTGTCCTGTCAGTAATGTATAATTTATACGACTGTGATATAGAAGATCTTACATAAGTGCTCAATTCAGATGAAATTTATGAAACAAGTCGAATAATTTCTATTGTGAGCCTTGGTGAGTTTGTAAAATTTCATTTGAAAAACTTAAATGTCGGATTTTATTTATTGCATGATGACAAATACTGATTTTATTTTACAAATGACAGAATAGTGTAGTAGTGTAGTGACATGACTTTGACATAGAATAGTGTAGTAGTGTAGTGACTTTGACACAGAATAGTGTAGTAGTGTAGTGACATGACTTTGACACAGAATAGTGTAGTAGTGTAGTGACATGACTTTGACACAGAATAGTGTAGTAGTGTAGTGACATGACTTTGACACAGAATAGTGTAGTAGTGTAGTGACATGACTTTGACACAGAATAGTGTAGTAGTGTAGTGACATGACTTTGACACAGAATAGTGTAGTAGTGTAGTGACATGACTTTGACACAGAATAGTGTAGTAGTGTAGTGACATGACTTTGAAATACGTTCGGATGCCTCTTTTGTTAAGCCTTTCTTTTGCATTATGATGTTATTACACATGTTATGATGTTATTACACATGTTATGATGTTATTACACATCTTATGATGTTATTACACATGTTACAGATATGAAAATTATGATATCGGTATACTGACGTAAGTTAAACGGTAGGCATATGATAAAATTTGTTACCACTTTTTGATTTTTTTTTAACCAAAAGTCCAGCATGTGCCCTCATTTTTAATTTTAGCATGTGATCACCACTCCTGATTGCAATCAATTGGACATGAAAGGAAAGATAATGATCATTTATGGTTCTCTTTGCTCTAGAGGGGTTTCGGTGTACTGGGGGAAAAATGATTATATTAAAAAAGGAAAACTTTGGATTACAAAACAATTTCGATCTTGATGGGATTCCAGTATGCTGAGGGTTTGGTTTTGAGTGGTTTCACTGTATTTATATACAGATTTTCCTCTGCTCTGCTTGCAAAGCAAGCTATTATGGTAATGTGTATCATTTTGCACAGTGATTCAGCATTTGCAACTTCTCGGTCAATCCCATGGATCATACCTTGAATTGCTGCCATTTTGGACCAGTTTGGTTATTTGTGAAACAAAGATTGACTGAGAAGTTTCTAATAGAATTATAGACAGCAATTCTTGTTCGAATGGAAAAGAATCTCAAGCTACTGACATCTATTGAAACCCATGTATGTACATGTATGCATACATACTGTACGTATATGTACTGTATGTGATAGTGTATATATATACTGTATATGCAGTATTCCTGACATACTGTAGTCAGTGGTTGAATTCTGATTGTGTCATGCATATAATTCTAGTTCAGTTTCAAAGACAGCATTGTGTTATTTCAGTGTTATGTTCCAATACTTCACACCTTGAGCTTGAATTTATTCTAATTAGCCTTATACACATGTATGCAGTTTGCCGCTCATTTTGAATGCAGATAATGACATCAGTATCATATGTTTTCTATGGTAGTGACCAAAACAACAATGCAATACTAGAGTATGTTTGTAAAACACATATCTTTGCACTTCCTGTTTTGACCTCACCTGAAGTTTGATCACCTCTTGGGTAGGTCCCTGAGGGTAAGGACTACCTCAAAGACAAATGTTGGTTGGATATGTAAATTTGTCTTCTCATGCTGTGTAGGTATATACATGGTTATGGTGGAGGAGGAGGGGGTTGTATCTCAATAGTTTTCATGTTCTGCCTAAGGGGTTCAGTCCCCTGGATGGCATGGATGGACCCAGGGGCCAATTACAGTTGCACATATAAATTTGTTTGTTATGCCTAGTAAGTTTATATAAGGGTTTAGGGTGGTGATCTCAATAGTTTCCATTTTATAACTTGGGGGATAAGTTGCAACAGGTAGGGATGGACCCCAGGGTCAGTATCTGTTGCATGTGTAAATTTGTCTTTTCATGCCCTACTCATCTGACATTCAACATGCCACCTAAGTGGACATCTGCAAAATCTGATCACTATTCCTGTTGAACAAATGGTTGTATTGATATGGAATTTGAATTAAAACACTTCTTGCAGTATGTAATTGGTACTGAATGGAGATGGTACAGATCTGACCACTAACATATCTGCACTTTTGTGACAGCATTTGAAAACCAGACAAAATTTACTTGCATTTTTGTACTTCATTTAGCTTATCAACACAATTACTAGTACAGGTGTACCTATACATATGAACTGTGATTATCTTTTCTATTTTAGTTGCATTCCAATTAACCAGTTGGTAGTCAGTACTCTGATGTTGATTTTACAGTCAATGGTCTTGATCCAGCATTTTAGCTGTTTTGGCTTGCAAGTGAGCACAGTGACAAAAGCAACTATGATTGGATTTTTATCAAACTCAGTTTGTGGATATATCTGAAGAATACATGCTCCTTTAATTATGCCATTTCCCAAAAAAATTCAAAATAATATTAAGTGTACATGAAACCGAACTTACAGTAGCATGTGGTTATATCTTGACATTGTGTGATACAAGTTCATTGACCTTTTATCCATGATACCAGGTTCAAGGTCAAAGACCATGACAAAGAATTTTGAACTGTAATTACAGGTATCTTGTCAACATGTTAACTGAAACATAAGAAAATATTTTTGTTACCAAATTTGTTATGTTGGAGTTTCTCAAGAATATTGGAGATGGGTTGCATACTCTGCAGTTAAAAAGAATTAAAGAACAGAAAAAACAGATTTATTGTGAATTCCTGAAAAAAAATTGGCTTGTAGATTTTCAGTCCCATTGAGTGACTGTTTATTGTATTCCTTTCTGACATTCCTTTTTTATTTTTGTTCATCCATTGATCCATTTGTTTGTTTAGCCATTATTTTTTTACTTTGCAATGATTGAGTGACAGTTCTACATTTCTGACACTCATTACTCTTGTGTGGCCAATTTATATAAAGACAGTATAATTAGGGCTGCACTTCACTTGGTATAGCACCAAGTGGTTTGGTGCTGGGGATTATAATCCATTCATTTTTAGCTAAAGTACGCATTGAGGTGAGAATCTGAGTCTGTCAGGAAAGGGAATTTTTAGCCATTAGAGACCACAGTTTGTATTATGATCTGTATACAGTGAAACTCCTCAAAACCCAAAATCCTTGGGACCAATTTTAATTTTCGGTTTTGAGAGGTTTTTGGTGTACTGGAGGTTCAGCGTATGTGAAAAAGTATGTCTTTTTTTAAAGCCCTTATGACTTGAGAGGAAGAGAGATTATGCGAGAACATCTATGTTTGTGGATGTAAGGGCACAAATTAAGAAAGTTGTTTGTTTTTCTTTTAACATTTTAATGAAAACTTAGCAGAACAACGTACGTTGCTTCCGAAAATCACATCCAGTCACATGAATAAATACATTTGTTCCACTCAGAGATACAACCCACATCTCAAGAAACATTTAAGGAAAGAGGCCCTTTTCTAACTTTTCTATATGTCCATTAGAATTATGAATGATAATTCATAATGTTTAAATACTCAGTATAATTAATAATATTCCTTTGCCAAATTCTTGTCCTGGTTTCTTAAACATAGATTTTGGCACAGATTCATACTCTCTGATTTTATCCTTAAAGGATAGTTTAATAATGACACTTAACTGGTCGTTCTGACATCTTGACATGCAAGTGAAGACAAATGACATTCATGGCTACTTGAATACCTGTATGTAATGATTTTTCTCCTTTGAAAATCACATGAGTGAATCTGACTTTTATAATACTGTTTTGTCAGTCTCTGTCGACAAACCATCAAAAGTGAGGCTACATCCCAAGTTAATAAAGCCCGGGATTTAATTTAAAAAAAAACAAAAAAAAACCAAAAACAATGTTCTAGGATCAATTATACAAATCAATAGCATTAATAATAATAATAATAATAATAATAATAATAATAATAATAACTTTATTTAAAGAAGAAGCTCATTTGGTCAACTGACCAATCTTCCAAAAGGCCTTCTACTATTACATGTATATGTACAATTTTTGCAAGTTGTGGTGTCTTTAGACATTAATGCTATTAAAAACTAGATAACTGATTTACTGCTGCTATAAAATATGTGCAAGGCATTTAAGATGAGTACATAGCTGCCATAACACGACCTGTCATGCGAAAAACACGATTTTTTTACTTACGAACCCACTGACATGGTCGTGTTTAGAAAAACACGATTTGCAGTAATTTTAGAAAAAAATTCAAAACATAAACAGAGACCTAATATTTTTGACCACCACTACATATGTCCCTAGCATGTAGTCTGTATAAATGGTAAACACTCCTGCTTAAAGTCCATATAAATGTATTCTCTGGGCAGTTTATACAATAGATTATCATAGAGACAATTAAAAGTTAAGGTGGTCACACATAAGCAACCACCATTTCACAGATTACTTAATTGACTGAGAAGAGCTAGGGTAGAGCCATGTTAAATCCTTTTAAAGACTTCAGTGGAACAACCCAATTCATTTAAAGTTATAGGTAAATGAAAGAGATACATTTCAAAGAACAAAAGTTATTACACATCATTGCCTTGAATGAGAATGATTAAGCCATTTTTTAAAGATTATTAGCAAGTTCATGATAAGCGGCAACATTTCTTTGAAATCGGATTTCACTTCATATATAAAACGCAAAACACGATTATTTCTGTGGTCAGATTAGTGTACAAGTGTGGTTTATTTTTTAAGGTAAAATGTACAAATCCAGCTGCAATTCAATAAAGGATGAGCTATCAGCGAAGCGAGCAAAGCCCAGGAAAACCAAATTTATTTTTTTGCACACACTGCAGACATGATATTGACATTCCGATATGCGTTGAAATAGCAACATCACCCAGCATATTTTACATTCCCTCACAGCAATGCAGATGCAGAAAGACCATTTTCTATCCTGAGAAAAATTAAACAAGATCTTTGGGGAAGTTTAAACATCAGTAACATCTAGTCTCTAATGAGTGCAAAGATGAACACAAATGACCCTTGCATAACCTTCCCCCCCCCCCCTCCAACTGAACTATTTAAAGCGGCAAAGACAGCATCTAATTATGAAAATATTCCACTGTACAATGGATTTTAAAGACATAAACTTGCTATATTTGTTATTTCTTTAATGTCTGTCTGGTTGTGTTTATGTGAGTGTTGGTACATATGTGTATGTGTGGTGATGATATTCGACAATGCTAAATCTACCAGCTATTTTTTGTTTTTAAGTGTAATAAATGCTTCAAGGAAAACAGATATGTAATTTTTTGTTTTTAATCAAGATTTAATTTCCAGTAATTTTCTATAAGCTTGTTTGACAAGATATCTTGTTCTCAATTGGACAATGTCGCTTTTGTGGGTCATGTGCAGTGACCCCCCTTGGGACCTCAAAACACAATTTTTGAGTCTTCGAAACCCCCAAACACTGTCTGGGAACATGGCAGGTAAGTGAGTACATACAGGATTCATACAAAGGTTAGTAGTGAACCTATGTAAAACATTACATGTGAGTACATGAATGAACATTGTTTTAAAGGAGTTGTAATGAATTACACAAAACCATACAAATTATTGTTTCTGTAATGTTGACTTGGAAGCTTCATAAAACCTAGGGAAGAGTCAGCTGACCTTATATGGGTGGAATGGAATTCCACAGTTTGGCTCCAGAAAAAGCAAAATTATTTTTATAAAACTCTGAATTTGGTTTAGGTAAATATTGTTGTTTGAGATGGATCTTAGTTCATACATATGAACCTTTTTCCACAAATTTAAAATTACATTGAAGATAATCAGGAGCCAACCTATGTAAGTATTTGTAGACTAGTAAACCCTTTTGATGCTGAGTTCTCTGTTGAAATGGAATCCACTTAAGGGTTTTGAAAAGATTTGTTGATGGTGTATCTAAATCAGCATCAAGAATAACTAGCTGCGCTTTTTTGACATTTCAGTAGTCTCACTTGATTTTTTGTTTCACTGTTACCCAGATAAAACAGCAATATTCTAGATGTGGCATGATAATCTGCATTGTTGAATATCTTTCTCTGTTCTTGAGAAATAAGATTTTATTCTGTTCAAGAGATAAAGCAGTGAGTTTACTTTTTTAATGACTTTATCAACTTGCATTTTCCAGCTCAAGATATTGTCTATCATAACGCCAAGTAGTTTGTCATTTTCAGACTGTTCTATATCTATTCCTTTTAGCATTACTTTGAAGTCATCTTTCTCAGCTTTTACTTGGACTCCACTACCTATAATCATGGCTTTTGACTTGGCTGCATTTATCTTCATACCACTGTGCTCACACCAGTTAACCAAATCCTGATTTAATTTAGTACTAAGGTCATTTCCAGTTGATCCAGTGTTATATAATGTTGTGTCATCTGTGAACATGTTGGTGGTGGGTAGTTCAATGTGATATGGTAAATCATTGATGTACATCAGAAAGAGTAATGGTCCAAGAACTGATCCTTGCGGAATACCTGGCTTTATGAGTTTCTTATCTGAAAGCTTATTTAAAATAGAAACTTCTTGTTGTCTGCCTTCAAGGTAGGATTGAAACCAAGTTAAACTTTCATGGTTAACTTGATATATGCTGAGTTTTTCCAGCAGGATTTTGTGATTACCAAGGTCAAAAAAGCCTTTGTAAGGTCAAGAAACACTGTACCTACCAGGTTACCTTGATCAATTGCTGTTAACCAATCACAATTAGATAATAAGCAGACAAACATGCTTTTTCTTAAACAACTTAGCTACAATCATGTAGTTATTTTTAATTTACCTTAAAAGCTGTCTCTTTTAATGGTGCAAAGACTTCGGATTAGCCTATTGTTGGCACTAATCTGTGTCAGTGCACATGTCAAGTATTGTCTTAACCTGATGTGCCCTTGGGATATTTTATCACCAATAAGGCTACGACAGTATTTGCTAACCATACATAAACTGGTTCAGCATATGTCAGGAATTTCGCAGCTAAAATAAATTTCCAAGTTTGAAATGAGTTTAAGTTTTGTGGGGATTTGTATCATTTGCACAGTGATTCAGCATTTGTAACTTCTCAGTCATGTGATTGAACAAACATAGTCTGGAGTAGTTTACCGGTCACACATCAATGTATTGTATTCTTACTTCATACTGTATCATACATCATGTATACATGAATGCCAGTATGTATGTTTATGTGCGTGTGTATATTACTTTTTCTGTGAATATGTATGTATGTGCATATACTGTATGTGTGTAGGTTTATGTAAATGTGTGTATAGGTATATGTATATAAATATATAATGTGCACGTGGATATATGTATGTATGAGTGTGCTTGGGAATGTGGGTATGCATACGTAAGTATATATCTTAGTATTTATCGAATGTTTGTAAATTAGATAGATTTGTTTTCCTTTATCTATTAAACGTGTCACCATCAATGTTTGTAACAAACTTAAATATATATGTATATACTTGTTGATGGCCAATTGGCTGAATGCAAATAAAGTTCACATTCAAATTTAACTTGCTGTTGTTTATAGCCTCAAGCTTAATAAAGACAAAAGATATATTTTATTACAGTTTCACCTCTTCATACAGTTACAATATTTAAACAGAAACTCCATAATAACAATTTTATTTTTAAAAAACTTCAGTATAAAATTTTGAAATAAATGATGTCAAAATCCAATTTTGCAAGTATAGATATTGGATAGAATTAGGGTCAATCCAGAACTTAATGTACAGGGTGGAATGGGTTTCAAAACCTCACAACCCACAGTATTTTATTAAATTTTGCCAAGAAAAACAACCTATGTCAGTCAACCTAGTTGTTTCCAGACCATCAGAGAATAGAAAAGAAAACCAATTTTTTGTCAACTTGACACCATTACAAGTAAATGCTCAATTCAACACTAATGAAGTATGATGCAGGATTCCAATATTCCAAATTTAATTTAAAAAAAAACAAAAACAATTCAAGGTACCGGTAATAAAAAGACAAAAATAAACATGTATACACACAACAATTTCTTTATTGCATGCAATATTTTGACTGAAATTATAAGTACAATTTGATCATAAGCACACAATTAGCATAAAAATTTTGTTAAAAATTTTCACAAGCAAAACAAATGATGTCATTATTTTAAAGCAGCTTTGTGTAATTATATATGAAATATGATTATAATCATTTGCATCACTTCCAATGCAGACGTTTTTCCATGTTGGTTTTTGGTTTGGGAAAATTTTTTAAAAATCCCCCCCTGAAGCCGTTCATGATAATGACAGTCTGCATTGCATGTGCCCCAAACACAGCGGCGAACCATTTTTCGGATAAATTTGCAGTGATTTTCTGCATAATCTTTAAAACTCCATTGCAGTGTAATAAGAAAGTAATCAAGTGTTGTCTTTGTTTTTGAGCAAATGTGGTGGATAGCAACGCGTAACTACACAGTGAATTCAATGCATATTTTTGATTGGTTAAAAATAATTAATGTGCCTGGTTTGATTGAGCGGTTGGAACTATCCATTGCCATGCCCATTTTAGATATTGGGGGAAACACTAAAATGGACCTATCAGTAAATGATAGGAAACATAATAAGCATTTAAATTTTTATTTTTACATATTACATGTATAATCCAGTCAAAAATACAACATAATGCTGAATTTGTCTTTCATATTAATGTATATTAAAAAAATACAGTTTCCAAAATATTTCTAAATACGAGTAAATACTTATGAATGTAATTTGTTTGGCCAGTTAACATACATGTACATTAGGTCTTGAATTTAATATATTTAACTACATGTATTTTTTGATGTGGAGGAATACTCAGCTTGCAAGATGGTCAAAAATATTAAATTCTAAATTTCATTATTGATATAATATTGATATGGCAAAAAAAATGCCTATCATTACAAAAGGTGTCCCTTTCTTATAGCTCTACTGGTCATCGAATGGAAGAGCTTATGGAATAGTCTGTTGTCCATTGTCTGTCTGTCATCCTTCATCCTTCCATCCATTAGCACAAGTCTGTTATCACTACTTTTCCTACAATACTCAGAGGATTGCCATGAAGCTTTACACATACATTCATCCTGTGGTTTACTTGGTTCTAAATGACAATGGTGCCACTCGGACATCCAAGCAGAAACACATATTTTGAAAATCTTGTTATTGCTACTTCTCCATAATGAACATGGGGTTTTCACAGAAAGATTTCTTATGATGCCTAGTTGGTCCCAAAATGAAAATGGGGCTGATCTGATGTCTAATATGGTCACCACAGTGGCCATCTTGAAAATCTTATCACTACTCCTCCTGAATGGAAAATCATATTGACATGGGTTAAAAAACTTCTCGTGATGTATAGATGGTCCATGATCTGATGTCCAATATTGCTACAACAGTGGTCATCTTGAAAATATTGTTATCACTACTCATCCTGAATGGATGGTCCTAATGGTGCCATGGTGTCCATCTTGAAAATATTGTTATCATTATTTCTCTTGAATGAATGGTCATATCAGCATGGAATTTTCACTGAAAGATTTCTTGTGATGTCTAGTTGGTCGTAAATTAAAATGGTGCCAATCTGACTTGTAATATGATTGCCACAATGGCCATCTTGAAAATCTTGTTATTACTACTTCTCCTAGATGGCTGGTCATATCAATATTGTGCTTTCACCAAAATACTTGTTATGATATCTAGTTGGTACTAAATAGAAATGGTGCCCATCTGATATTGAATATGGCCACCACATGGCATCCACCCTAAAGATCTTGTTATTGTTGCTCATCTGAAATGGAAAATCATATCAACATGGGGTTTCTCCCAGAAGACGTCGTATGATGCCTTGTTGGTCCTAAATGAAAATGGTGCCAAGTTGACATCCAGTATGTCCACCACAGCAGCTATTTTAAAAATCTTTGTTATTGCTGAAGAATATAAAAGTTGGTTTCAACACTTTGAAGTTAAAAGGAAGAAATGGTTTTATCTTGATTCCTGGAAATTCTTTTTGCCCAGCATCAGCCCCTTCAAGGGACTCTTGTTTTACTACAGTGCCCCTTTTGCTAAAAGTGTCCCTCTTTCCCTCTCCTCTGAGCACTGCCTTTAATAAGTGTTGACATCACTGAGATTATGACATCATAATATGCATGAAAGGCAAAAGAAAATGACACAAGGATAATTTAAAACAAAATCGATCTTTCACTGATCTTCATGATTAATAGAGATTTTAAATTTGTTAACCTTAAAGGTCTGTACTGGCATGCTTTGTTTTCATTATTAATTTAAATTGACCTTAGTCGATGCACTGTGCAAGCTGCAGTGGTGCAAGTAGATTTTAACTCTTACCGCTATGGCACCGATCCCCCAACCCGTACCAGCAACAAATGTCTTAATGGTACAGCTTACCTGACCATACCAGTTTACTTGCACAACTGGCAATCTGGTACCCCAAAATGTGGGCTTTGGGGTGTGTTTTTGTTTGACTTTGTTTTGTTTTTTTCCATTGCCCTGTTTTTGCATAGCAAAGAAAGGCATTGCAGGCCACATGTCCCAGGCTATACCCAAATAAGATCTATAATCACAATAAAATTGATATTCAGACATAGTTTACTGTAATCAGAAGAAAAGGTGTTTAATTTCTCTCACACACTTCATTGCCAAATAAAAGTGAATATAGACTGTAATTGGATTATTTCATGTAAATTACCAGTCCTATTAGTAATACAAGTGACTCGGACTTGTTTTGTACATTCTTAGATCTGCAGAGATAATGACAGTTGTCATTTAAAGTTTTGCCATTACAGAAGTTTTTGTTTAAAAAAACAAAAGAAATGAAACATAATCTGAATTTTAAACTGCAAGATCTCTGTCCTCGAGTGTAAATTGCAATCCTCTGCCAGCCACGCATCTATACAATTTGGATTTATTTGCTATTGATGTTATCCAGCCATGCAACCAAATCCAACAGAGATATTCATTTGGTAGGACTGCTCACTTTGATCACTTACAGCCACTACTATACTTTTCAGTTAAACCCAATATTTTCAACTTGGTGAAAAAGTGTAGTTTGAAAACTAAACACTTGAGTAGTTGGCAACAATGTACCTTTATTTACCTGTAGACATTTCCAACTCAAGGTGGGACATATTTGCTGGTGTATTACTAAAAAAAAACAGCAACTTGGATGACTCACATGGCAAGTACCCAAAATTGTTAGTACATGTACTTATTGACACCTTTCCAAATGGATTAGAATAAGAATGTTTTATTTCCATTTAAGGTTTATGTTCACAATTTGGTGATTATGTCATGTATTTTGGTCATATGACTTCAAATGAGCACAGCAAGAAATATACTTTGTAGTTAATTCTAACTACTAGTAGTACATACATTACATTATGGTAATTGCTGATAGGTAAAACTATTTAATAAATTGCTACTAGAACACATAGTTTATCTGATTTTGCATTTAGGTCAGTTTAGCTCAGTTTCTCGGGCATTATTTGCGCAAGAGACATCGAGCTTGGTATGTAGATGAGTACATCTCAAGCCGAATAAAGCCTCAAAACATATCCAGAAATAAATCTCATCATCTTTTCAGATTCCCTTTCCACAATGCAAGCCTTACAAAACCTTAAATTAAAAAACCCATTAACATCCCAGATGTATCACTGGAGACAATCTTTGACTTTTTTGAGAGAATGTGATTTATATAAAGAATTAGGATGCAGTATTTGAAGGATTTTATATTTTTTACCGTTGTCTTTTTTTATTTTCATTTTACAGAATGTTAGCACATTGCCTTTTATCTTTTTTGCTTGTATCTTAATGTACTTCATGTTTACAAGTTTTTTGTGGTTTTCTTTATTTTTACATTTTAGTACTTTACTTTTAATCAGCACCATATAGCCAATATTGTGCTGACATTACTTTAAATGCTAATACATGCATACATCACCTGACAGAAATTAGGTCAATGTTACCTTTATTTTGCACTTAAAATTAGGTCAATGTTACCTTTATTTTGCACTTCAGTGACAGGTTAAGTTTTGCGTTTACATCAGTTTCTCTGACATTAATAGTTGCAGACTTGTGCACCTTGGTACACAGTATGTAGATACATATTGGTCAGTACAACACTGAACATCATCTTACCAAAAGTAGGTCACTGTGACCTAAATTGCACTCTTCAGTTATGGTTAACTTTTGCATTTAGGTCAATATCTCTGGCATTGTTGATCACAGAGGCATGCAACTTTGTGTGTTGATGCATGTTGGTGAGTACCGGTACCATAATTTTATCCAAAATTTGGTCACTATATTTTATACACGAGTGACTTCAATTAAGTTTTGTGTTTATGTCAGTTTTTCAGGTAATATTTGCCACAGAGTCATGCAACTTGGTATGCAGATGTGTCTTGTTGAGTACAACACTATCTTTCCAAAAGTAGATCACTGTGATGTACATTTCAATTTTCAGTGACTTCTGCTAAGGTTAAGTAAGGCTGCAATGTTTACATGTGTAAACAGTTTAGTTTAGTTTACTGCCAGTAAACATTTACAAAATGGGTAAATGTGTAAACGTACATGCATGTGGATGTTATTGATGCAGGAACTACTCATTCGAATTAAATGATATATTTCCACATCTTTGCTTCAGAGGATTGTTTAGTAGGATTTTTATGTTAATTCTTTCTGAAAGTATTTAACTGATTTTCACATCGGATGTGGCATCGCTTGGAATAAAGCAGAAGTTGAGGAGATTTGTTTATAGTGCACATTACACAACATTACACATGAGGTTGATTTACTGATAATGCTGATCAACATTTCTTGAAACTAAAGAATTTACATCTAAACAGCATGTTTATTAATTTAACCTTTTATTAGTAACATTTTTTTTAAAGAAACATCATTTTAAGTATGTAAGTAAGTGTACAATTCCTTATTCATTGTAGATCCAGCAAAAGCATTAAATGCGCATGAACAGGCAGTACATCTGGTTCCACTATCAAGTTTTTCATCATGTACATATACGTGTATGTAACAGTAGATAACAATATCACCACAGTCAGAAACTGTCAGATATATTCAACAAAGACATACATGTCTTACAAACTGAATCCTGCTAATCAGTAAAGGACCTACTACAAAATAAAATAATCGCAAGTTGAGAGAAGTACAGAATGCACATTATAATATTTGTCAGCTATTCAGTAAGTAAATGGATAAAAAGTTGAGTTTCTAATCATTTCAGTTAAAGGGCATCATTTTGTTTCTTGTAAACCGTGTACACGTTTAGATATTTTGGTAAATGTTTCAGCCTTACTATCCAGTTATTGTATTTAAGTTGATTTCTCCGACAATAATTGCAACTTTTTGTGTGGATCTGCCTTGATGAGTAAAATTACATTTACAAAAATTAGGTCATTTTGATCAATATTTCACATAATAGTGACTGATTAGTTTTTTATGTGTTATTTTCTCATGCACGTTTGACTACAGGGTTATACAAAAAGGGGATGGTGGGTTATTTATGTTTTATGAATACATTTTTTGTCCACTTTTAGTTAGAAAATGGAGTTTAACTGTCCACTTAATTACTACATGTAAATGGTAATTTACTCTGCCAACCAGCCAATCAAATCTTGATGATGACAACCAGCCAATCAGATCTTGATAATGACAACCAGCCAATCAGTGCTTGATAATGACAACCAGCCAATAAGATTTTGATAATGACAACCAGCCAATCAGTGCTTGATAATGACAACCAGCCAGTCAGAGCTTGATATTGACAACCAGCCAATCAGAGCTTGATAATGACAACCAGCCAATCAGAGCTTGATAATGACAACCAGCCAGTCAGATCTTAATAAGGAGCATCTTTACTCTGCCACAGCTAAAATCAGACTGATAAAAACAGTATTTGGATTAGAGTTGCATATTGATGAAATTCACCATTAGTTACTGTACTGGAGAAAATGGTTACTCACTCCCTTTTGTAGTAGAACCTTGGACTTGAAAGACTGGACTGGGGTATAAAAGGAGCTTTGGTGTGATTTTGTGGGGTTTAATGCCATTTTTCAGCGTATGATAGGCTATACATGGTGGCCAGTATATTTGGTAGAAGAAGAATCCCGGAAAGAACCATTGACCCACGGGAAGGTACTGGCAAGCTTTGTCACAGATCCATTTTGGTCGAACCAAGACTCAAACTAACATGGACACAGGTGAGATGTATGAGTAATCTGTAAGGACCAGCACCTTAGACCAATGTGACACCTGGGGCCCATTTAAAAGAAGGATTAACAGAGCAAGTTCATTCTTCGTGTATCTCTGACCATTAGAGTGTTCAGAGTGCTTGCAAAGCATCTAGATTGCTAGACTGCAGGCACAATTTCTTTAATGGTTTGATTGACAGGCTTGAATCCCAATTATTAATTGACCTTACAACAATCAGCTCAAGTTATTATCACATTTCTGACCACTTCTTGACTTGGCAGTTACTTTCATGACTCTACAAGAACAAGAAGTCTAAGAAGAAAGAGAGAAGAAAAGGAAAAATAGACTTATATTTCAATCATAGAAATTGAAATGTGTTCCAAATTGCTACTTTGATAATAATAATAATAATAATGATAATAATAATTAATATTATAATTATAATTATAATTATAATAATTGCCATCATCATTTTTTTGTTGCTATCACAGTTTTTGTTTATTTTTTGTGTTGTAATGAAGAATAGTTTGAAATTGTGATACAGGGTTTATTCTAAATTTGAAAAATATTGAAATTTTTTTATATAGGAGGGGTGTAATGCAAAATAAAGGTTTGAAAATGTAATGCATGATTTTTGCACATTGTCTTGAATTTTTGGTGCATATTTTTTTAGAAACAAGTGTAAATCCCACAAGCATGTCTTTGAAGAGACACTGCTGATAAAGGAATTAGGCATGGAGCATACAAGAATGAGATCAGAGACAGAATAATAGTATTCAGACTTTAGAAATGAGACAAACGAAAGAAAAATGTTACCAAAAAATGTTACGTTCATTATTTTCTCGTTCCATGTTATACCTTTTTTTCTCTCACTTGCTGCTGTTCATATTTATTATATAAATCCAAAGTTTGAATTACCCATTACATGCTTGACTCTATTCACTATTCCAAATTTCCATCTTTCGGACACATATTTCATCACAGTATTTGTAAATTTTCCTGTTGACAGATCATGTGTCCATTAGGTCTAGTCCAATATAGTGTTGACTGAATAGGGTTCAAAGTTTTTATTTCAGTGGCAAATTGCCAAGTTTGTCCTGATTTGATGCAAATTATGTGAGAAAGTCACCGTATATACTCGCGTGTAACCCGGGTCAAAATGCAAACAACATAGACCCTGATCTGCCGTCGCATAATGTGCCAGCAGAGCAGGGTCTGTGTTGCTTGTTCTACTGATTAGTCCAGGGGTGTCAAACATACGGCCCGCCAAACACTATTTATTATTATTATTTATTATTATTTATATCAAATCTGGCCCGACATAGCAAATGAGTTTGACACCCCTGGATTAATCCTTACAAACTGCATAGACCCAGATATGTCGGCGCATTATGCGATGGCAGATCTGGGTGTATGCAGTTTGCAGTCGCTATGGGCTTGTATGCGAGTATATACAGTATGAGTTTATGATGTTCATTGCATTATTGAAACCCTCTTCATAATATATGCCCATTGTCAATTAGCACTGTCAGTTGCACAAGGTAACATGGTCACATGACTGGTCATTCACATAATTTACAGATGGCAGAACAGTATAGAATTGGTGTGGAGAAGAGAGATATTTGCCTACATTTGTTGAAAATGTGCGATTTTCGAATTACTTACTTGAGTGAAGCAATAAAACAGTCGACACTCATTTATTTGCATTTGCGGCTTCAACCTACCAGTTTTTAAATTCTGTCTTTAAGTTACAGCTGGATGCAGTATATGACAGAATCTCGTGAATTCAACTCCAGTTACTGATGGATCTCAGTAATAATAAGGTGCATGCCAGTAAAATGGTCATCTGATGAAGATGTGCATACTGACCAAGAACTGTACTGTCATGACTTTTGTAGGAGTTATTGCCCTTTTATAATTGAAACATATCACAAAGGAAAGGATGCAGGCTTAATTTTTACACAGGTACCCAATGCGAGCTTGATACATCTTTATCCCATGTCATCAGTATTTTCAAGACTGAAGCTTTATTGATACATTGTTGCTCCAAAGTGAAGATGCCACCAGATATTTCCGTGGGTATGTAATTATTTTTCACGAGGAAAATGTTGCTAACTTACAATCAGAATAAGTATTTTTTTTTGTCTGAGCCAATTCCTGCCAAATTTCACACAATTGCATAAAATTACACATAATGTCAAGACAACAAAGTTGTTTGATTTGTCAGAATTTATTGGAGCATATTTTCCTATTGTGACCAATCAGCTGTTGTCTTGACATTAGTTAGTTAGTTAAATTAACGACGTGTGCGGCCATTCGGCCATTTACGTCGATATCTTGACATGTTTTATGGTGCATGTTTTATGGTGCCCTTAAGTAGGTATTTAGAATGGCGGCTTGACTCAAATGGCTTACCTAGTATGAAAGTTTTTGGTAATTGAGATGATTGGAATTCTTCTTTCAAAATGCAAGTTACATGTACTGACATTTTTCTTGTGAAAATACATTAATTAATAAAACTCCACAGTCTTGAAAATACCATGATCTGGGGAGAGCATATGCTGTCTGACCAGACAAAAATCACCATATTTGGACATTGTCTCTAATTAAGATGTGTGATACATGGTACATGTAGCTCATTGAAGATGAAACTTTCTCCACATTAAAATGACACATACCGTTTATAGTAGCGTATAATCGGATACCAACTGCAAACTACATAGACCCACATCTGCCAGCGCCTTATGCACGGCAGATCTGGGTCTATGCAGTTTGTAAAGACTGATCAGTAGAACAAACAACATAGACCATGATCTGCAGGTGCATTATGCGACGGCAGATCAGGGTCTATGTTGTTTGCATGTGGACCCTGCTTATGCACAAGTACGTACTGTAGATTACTGAAAGGTGTCACTCTAATGCAAATACTAATAAGATATAGATGGCTGCAGTATGTGTACAACTGCAATTTCTTGAATTATAAACCTTGTCTTTTATTATATATATATTTATAAGGGGCCATGTACTAGGAAATAATATTTTCATTATTTTTACTCATTTTTGTATCAAGCTTGCATCAGGTTCCTGTGGTTCTTTTCTAAGAGTGTAAGCAGTGAAATGGAAAACTGTACTGTGTTGAGTACAATGAGGATAGAGACAAGTAACTGTTGCAACCGACTCGTCCTTAGAAGAAGAAAAAATTCTTAGTCCAGCAATAGTTGATTGTTTGATGCCAGCCTCAACTACATATAGGATGTCAAATAAATTGGTTGGAGTTTGGTTAGAATGGAATCCTCAATAACTTTCAGAGCTTTCAATTAGGAATGGAAGTCCAAAAGTTTTCAGAGCTTTCAATTAGGAATGGAAGTCCAAAAGTTTTCAGACCTTTCAATTAGGAATGGAAGTCCAAAAGTCAAATATGTCTCTAGACAACAGTAGCCCAGTGTTACACTGAAAAATACAAGTGTATAATGAACCTTTCATGACACCCACATTTTCCGGTACTCTGTTATAAATTATCCATTAGTCTTTATATTGTTATTATATTGTATATATTACATTTCATCGAGTGCATGCAAACTTTTACTTCACATAAATATTTTTTATCCATGTTTGTGCTGTTATGTGTTTTTCTGTAGAATATTCGATCCCTGATTTGGAAAACTTATATTCAAGGATCTAAAAATGGAATGTTCTGACTATTTTGAAAACTGGTTTGAATCCTTGTAAATTTTGTTTAACTTCGTTCGTTCGTTGGATTAACGACGTGTGCGGCCATTCGGCCATTTACGTCGATAGTTTAACTTAAACTTTAATTTGACCTTGACATATTTTAAAATCTGAATGAATATTTCAGCCTACTTTTTGCAAGTCATCCTGCAAACAATAGCAAACTACAAATCAAATCTGATATGACCTTTTCGTGGAGCCAAACTGTTCAAATAATTTACAAGTATGTATACTTAACATTGGGTACCATATTTACTTGCTTATAATACGAGTCCAACTACAAACTGCATAGACCAAGATTTGTCATTGCATAATTTGCCAGCAGATCTGGGTCTATGCAGTTTATTAGAAGTAATCAGTAGAACAAACAACACACCCTGATCTGCTGGCACTAAATGTGAAGGCAGATCAGGGCCTATTTTGTTTGCAGTTGGACTCAGATTTATAAGCAAGTATAGATGGTAAATGAGCTGTGGCTAGACAATAATATTTATAGTATTTGCCTTTAGGGCAAAGAATTTGGGGAGAGCCCAGAATTTGAAGGGCCCTAAGGTGTAGTGTATGATGTAAAGATAAGTGTGCTATGGAGTTGCTACATGCCATTGTTCTCACAGGAGAAAAATGTACCAACTCATTGATAACCCCACCCCCTCCTGCACCTTCAAAGTTCAATTGTTATCTGATATCATTGTGGCCTTGGGAGATCAGATAATTTGTTCATGCTTGTTGAACATTAGGATATTATCAAACTTTAACATGCAAAGTACATGTAACAAACAAAAAAAATATGTAACCCATGCATCCATGACCTCCTTGCCCTGCCCTCAACTTTTTGGATCAAAATTTCAAAACTAACATGCTCATCAGCAAAACCAAGATTTGATGTCTCATTTTAAATGATGTAGAAGGACAAGTTACATGACATCTATAATGCAAGCAGCATGTAGCATTGATGCATGTACAGTATAACAGTTTCCACAGTTACTTAAAGAAGTGAAGTACATGTATGTATGTGTGTGTGTGTCCGTGCGTGCGTGCGTGCATGCATGCATGTATGTATGTAGGTAGGTAGGTATGTATGTATGTATGAATGTATGTAGGTAGGTAGGTAGGTATGTATGAATGTATGTAGGTAGGTAGGTATGTATGTATGAATGTATGTAGGTAGGTAGGTATGTAGGTATGTATGTGTGTATGTATGTAGGTAGGTAGGTATGTATTTATGTAGGTATGTATGTGTGTATGTATGTATGTATGTATGTAGGTAGGTAGGTTGGTATGTAGGTGTGTATGTATGTATGTATGTGTGTATGTATGTATGTATGTAGGTATGTATGTGTGTATGTATGTGTGTAGGTATGTAGGTAGGTAGGTATGCATGTATGTATGTATGTGTGTATGTATGTAGGTATGTATGTATGTAGGTAGGTAGGTATGTAGGTAGGTAGGTAGGTATGTATGTGTGTATGTATGTATGTAGGTATGTATGTGTGTGTGTAGGTATGTAGGTATGTATGTGTGTATGTATGTAGGTATCTATGTATGTATGTATGTATGTAGGTAGGTAGGTATGTATGTGTGGTAGGTAAGTATGTATGTAGGTAGGTAGGTAGGTAGGTATGTGTGTATGTATGTATGTATGTAGGTATGTATGTGTGTGTAGGTATGTATGTGTGTATGTATGTATGTAGGTAGGTAGGTAGGTAGGTAGGTAGGTAGGTAGGTATGTGTGGTAGGTAAGTATGTATGTAGGTAGGTAGGTAGGTATGTATGTATGTATGTATGTGTGTGTGTATGCATGTATATAGGTATGTATGTAGTGCCTTACAGCACCTAAGCACAATAGTGGCTATATGGTGCCAGCTAAGGTAAAGGTAAAAAACAAGAGTGTAGGAACAAACAACAGCATAATAGAGCAAAAATGTGAATAAGACATGTTCCAACAAGAAATTTGTTAATGACGGTTGGATGTAGTGATATCATATATTGTTGTCTTGTTGTATCATCATCGGATTCAGTGCGACAAAGATATTGGCAAAAATTATAGGTCAGTGCATTGATTTCAATCAATGTATGTTTCTCACATATAAATAGTAACAGTCTATATTCAGTGGTCAGTGATTAAAAAAGGAAATTTTCTGCAAGCTGTAACTTTGTCCTTGGCATTTGGCCATGCACATTGCAAATATAAACATTGAAATATTGTAGTATTATCATGATGATCTATCATAAAATATTTGTTATATTTCATTATAATAATAAGAATAATAATACTTTATTTATAGAATGTGACTGACATTTAGTCAAGGACTATTCTCCGATGAGGCCCTCATAAGAAAAGTATAACAATCTGCATCATACAAAAGATAATAGTAATTACTATTTATTTTAACATTTCTTAGTATTATGGATGCTGAATTCTGTTATATCATTTAGTAACCCATACATACTCGGGATATCTCTTCTTCAATACTGTAATATTTTCTGCAGATTTTACATGCAGTGGAAGCTTGTTCCACAGGACTGTACCAGAGTATTGAAAGTTTTTCTTAAATTGATCTGTTCTTGGTTTTGGTGGATGAAGGTTTCCATGTGATGTTGATGTCATCTGGTAATGTGTTGAATAAGGCCTGAATAAATCCTGAAGAAACTCTGGTGCAGCTCCATGTAGACATATACAAGAACTGCCTTGTGAAAATCTATCCTTGCATATATTGTAAACCGCTTTAGTTCTGTAAACAATGTTTTTGATGAATAATCAGTACACCTGTATCTCATGATAACATCACAAGTTGGATGAGAAAAGAACCTGTTACTAAATAAAAAACATGGGGTTATTTTTCACAGCAAAGAGACAAATATTATGATGAAAGGAAGTGCTGCTGATGAAAAATTTAGAATATATATATAATTATCAGTTTACAAACAGAAACATTCAATTTTGCATCATTATCAAAATAAACAGAGTAGGTACAAAGGAATTTACAGATTAAATAAGTTTCAATGAGGTTCTTCAGTTGTCTAAAAAAATGCGAGCGGAGGCTTCTAGGGGCAGATGGTAGGACATCAAGAGCAGAGGGGAGGAGCATTCCTTGTTTGATTTTTATCAACAATTGTATGTAAAGCACTATTAAAGTGTGTAAAAGCTTCATTAGATTCAGTGGTCACTTGCTTTTCCCATAGTTGATCTTCTTGGTTCTCTACATTTTTAAAGAGTAAAAATATAACTTAATTAGAGCAAATATTATTTTCCTATTTATTTTGTGAGTAGCATCTGCTTGTGTATTCCATACAAGTAGCTACACTTTGGTTTTGAATGGTTTAAAAGTGGGTTATACATAATAGAAAGTATTGTACTGTACACTTCATGAAATAAATTGCTGTATATACCTGCTTAAAAGTCGAGTCCAACTTCAAACAACATAGACCCTGATCCACCATCACATAATGTGCGAGCTTATCAGGGTCTACAGTATGGTATTTGTTCTACTGATTACTCCTAACAAACTGCATAGACCTAGATCTGTTGGTGCATTATGCAATGGCAGATCTGGGTCTATGCAGGTTGCAGTTGGACTATACTAACGAGTATATACGGTAGACCACTGGTGAAATTGATGGAAATGGAATATAACTTATCTCTATAATATATCATGTGTATTGAATTGAACAGTAGGGAATAAAAGTTCATGACATACAAATTTACTGTGTACCGATTTCACTGACAAGCCTAAGAAAAAAAGAAGGCCGGGGTCTGCACGGTAAGCCCACAACCAAATCATTGCCAAGAAACTTTAACTGCAAACCTTGACAAACTGATGCCGATGCTGAAAAATAGACTGCTATGTATTACTTCCCACTAGCATGGACTTGACAAAAATATGGCAGTTGTTACTAAAAATAGAATATCTTGAATAACTTTTTAAAAAACAACAACCTGCTAAACAGACTTTGATTAAGTTTCAGAGAAAGTGTCCCACCTTGAATACATTTCAGATTTATACAAAATGATGCTCTTCTGTCATCAGATATGGGTGTCATTACTAAAAGTCGAGAAACATTTACACAACTTAATCTTTCAAAAAAGCGATAACAGAATTTGACCAACTTTGACATAATGCATTCTGGCATTCGGGCATTTCAGTATGGACAAAGGATCAAAATATGGGTGAAGATACAAACAAATTTGAGAAACCTTGAAACAATTGTTTTCATAGCATATGTATTGGAAGAAATTTAAACAAAGCATTCTACAAATCCAGATTTCTTGGCCAACAGTGTTCCTGCATTTGTCTATTAGCCAGATGTCAGCCAGGTGAGCACTCTCAGGCTGACTTGGGTGTTACTTTCTTTATTGTCAGTCACTACAAGTGCTTTCATGCCGTACATAACATGGTCACATGACTTGTCATTCAGATCCGACCATAGGTGGCAAGATTACATGGATTAATGTGGACAGGAGATATTATTATTTTCTTATATCTTTAACTTCTCACAAACCACTGGGCCAATTTAAATCAATCTTGGTAGGAGTGTTTCTCTGGCTAATTTACATCAATCTTGGTAGGAATGTTTCTCAGGACACCCTCTGACTGCTGCACCAAAATTGTGTATGGGGTGGCTCACCTAGCAAAGGTGTTGCTTCCAGAGCAAACATTAGGAAAACCTATTTTAAACTTTTCTCCAGAACAACTGAGGCAAATGTGATTAAAATTGGTAGGAATATTTCTTGGCTTAGGCTGTGACAAAATTATTTTCAGGGTGGCTTCCCAAGCAATGGTTTGGCTTCCTTGGCAAATCGGTAAAAATCCAATTTTGACTTCTAGAACAGTTGAGCCAGCTTTGATCAAATTTGATAGGAATGTTTCTTTCAATGCTCTATCAACATTGATCCAGCATAGATGTACATGTAGCTCCACAAGCAACATTGTGGTTTCCTTAGCAACCAGGTTGAAAGTCTCTTTATTTATTTCTTCTGTTTGAATGGCTGAAGCAGCTTTTATCAAATTTTGTAGGCATTTTCTTAGGACATACTTTATCAAAATTCTGTCTGGGGTGGCTTCACTGGAAATTATGCGGCTTTCACAGCAATCAGTTTGGAAACCTATTTTCAGTGTCTTTAGAATGTCTGAACAAATTTTGATCAATTTACTTGTCAGGAATTTTCTTAGGACATGCTTTATTAAAACTGTGTGTTCATGGTGGCTTCTTTATGATTGTGTATCTTCCATAAACAATGAAGTATCTTCCATAAGAATGAAGTGAAAAACCTATTTTCATCTTTTCCAAACAGCTGAGTCAGTTTTGCTCAAACTTGATAGAAATTTTTCATAGTACGAGCTCTACGAGAATTTTGTTGGAGATTGCTTTCCTGGCATTGTTGTGGTTTCCATAGCAACTCCATAGAAAACTCAATTTTTGCTGTACATGTTTATCAGATTTATCTTCATAGTGGTTCCCTTTGCAGTGGTGTGGCTTCCATAGCAACCATCTTAAAATCCTCTTGTAATTGTCTTCCAAATGAACCTTTTGTTACAGTATTTACAATTCTTCAGTTTCCGTGTTTATGTTTTTGTCAATTTTTTTTTATCCATCCATCTGTCCATCCATACATTATCATACTTTTGTTTCCAGGGGAAAACTACCAAACCTGTCTCTATGAAGCTTGATACACATGTTAGAATTACATGTAACAGCAATATCCTACTAAACACCCCTTAAGGAGAGATGTGGAAATGTATTGTTTAGGCCACACAAAAAATATGTGTCTTTCTGGTCGGCTGACTGTCCGGGTGTTTCTCATTGCCTACCCAGCACTTTTTACCCCCCCCCCCCCAATTTGAAAAAAAAAAAAAAAACATTGCTGAAATTGATTTGTGCATCTAGTGGAGCCAGTTTTGCCCAGTACTTTGAAGCGCTTTAAATATTTGATTTATATATAATGTTAAAAAAAAAATACCTGCCTTCCTTAAAACTAGTGCAATAGGAAACACATATTTTTTTTGACCTTAATTGGAACTGATGGTTTCTGCATCACTGACGGTCATGTTCACATATACCAATTTTTTAACATTTAGAGGCAGTCAACAAACTTGAGCCATTTATACATGTATATGTAAATGTTGCAGCCTTATGTTTTACATAGTGTCAGAAAGTAAACGTGATTGTAGAATAGGCCTGATGGACCCTTCTACATGTTGTCAGGGACTGACCATTCAATTTGGGGGAGGGGGGATGCGAAGGATTTCATTCGAACCAGGATATTTGTTTTAACTGCAAGATAATTAATTTTTTTCAACTGATATACTTGATGTATTTAGTTCCTTTTTTTCTACAAATCAAAGCAAGAAATTTTTTCCAGCTCTTTCGGGGACGGAAAATTTTTATGTCAAAACATCCAAAGGCCACCCCCTCAGCCAAATTAAATGATAGAGTCCTATAAAGCAATCTTTGTATGCGATGCCTCCTGTGGTGATGTTCCAGCTGAGAAGATCTTGGATTGATGAAAAGAGTCCATTTTATATATAAAAAAATAGACTTTGTATTTTAAGGTTTTACCATTTTTGCCTTTATCTTTGTATGCCTTTGTTTTGAACACCTAAATTTACTCTGCACTATATCCCAGATTGTGTTGATCTGCCATGCATCTTAAAAAAGTGATTTGCCCTTCCTCAGCCACCACTCATAAATGTGAGAGAAAGAGTGGATTTGTTTGAGCCAATGACATGCACTTACAGTACAGGAGCTAAATGTTTGTCATTTTCATTCCTGAATCACTGGATGACGGCAGATACTAGGAATGTTAGGTATGATTGACTCTACCAGGTACAGTAGGTCTCAGATCTTTTGTGAAAATCAAGACCTGTGGGGAATAAACAGCCAACATGCCTGTAGGCAGGCCATTCATTTTGCTTCATAGTTCTCCAGCTTGATTACAGCCATCAAAATCTGGTTTCCAGATGCAGCTATGACTTATACATTACAGGTTGCCCCAAGCTGAAATTTAGTTTCTCCAGACTATAGGACAGTGTATTTTTCTGTCCCTGAAATTGCAGCTGATAGCATCTTGCCTTTTTCTCATGTCACCCTGTTCAATATAGTGTAAACTTTTCCTAAACTGCCACAGTGTGGGACCCAAAATATTGGCAGATTTATGAAGTAGGCAGTGTTATGAGGTTTAATTGTAGTATTACAACAACCAAATCAGGATCAGATTGTGTGACCAGGCAGCAGAGGAGGCTGGGTTGCAGGAGAGACTGGTTTAGTTAAGTTTTACTTTACAACAAAACTTCATTTATTTTCTAACTTCAATAATCTCCGTCATCTTGGTATCCAAAATTATAGTTTTTTCTGGGGACATAATCTCTGTTAATCTGAGGAGCTATATTATTCTGTAAAATTTGCTATATTTGTATGTATACAAAATGGTTGTTACCTACAGTGTCAAGATAAATAAGGGTTCACTACAGTATTTCTTCCTTGCTAATAAAAGGGGGAAGTGGCTTTATGAAATTTTTAATGGTCTGTAAAGGAAAGGGGGCATTCTCTAAGCAATGGTCTGTAAAGGGAGGGGGACATTCTATAAGCAATGGTCTGTAAAGGAAAGGGGGCATTCTATAAGCAATGGTCTGTAAAGGGAGGGGGGCATTCTATAAGCAATGGTTTGTAAAGGGAGGGGGGCATTCTATAAGCAATGGTCTGTAAAGGGAGGGGGGCATTCTATAAGCAATGGTCTGTAAAGGGAGGGGGACATTCTATAAGCAATGGTCTGTAAAGGGAGGGGGACATTCTATAAGCAATGGTCTGTAAAGGAAAGGGGGCATTCTATAAGCAATGGTCTGTAAAGGGAGGGGGACATTCTATAAGCAATGGTCTGTAAAGGAAAGGGGGCATTCTATAAGCAATGGTCTGTAAAGGGAGGGGGGCATTCTATAAGCAATGGTCTGTAAAGGGAGGGGGGCATTCTATAAGCAATGGTCTGTAAAGGGAGGGGGGCATTCTATAAGCAATGGTCTGTAAAGGGAGGGGGACCAGCTGTAAGCAGTGGTCTGTAAAGGGAGGGGGGCATTCTATAAGCAATGGTCTGTAAAGGGAGGGGGCATTCTATAAGCAGTGGTCTGTAAAGGGAGGGGGACATTCTATAAGCAATGGTCTCTAAAGGGAGAGGGACATTCGATAAGCAATGGTCTGTAAAGGGAGGGGGACATTCTATAAGTAGTGGTCTGTAAAGGGAGGGGGACCAGCTGTAAGCAATGGTCTGTAAAGGGAGGGGGACCAGCTGTAAGCAGTGGTCTGTAAAGGGAGGGGGACCAGCTGTAAGCAGTGGTCTGTAAAGGAAAGGGGACATTCTATAAGCAGTGGTATGTAAAGGAAAGGGGACATTCTTTAAGCAGTAGTCTGTAAAGGGAGGGGGACCAGCTGTAAGCAATGATCTGTAAAGGAAAGGAGACATTCTATAAGCAATGGACTTCATATGCAGATGGATATGTATCGATCTGTACACAAATAAAACCTTATAGACTTGTTCTTTGTATGTAGGTGTTTGCTATATTAGACATGGAATTCATAAAACTTTTCAAGTAAAATATTCAGTCTTTTATTTTATTTGAAACACGGTCATGGTTCCACATAAGCAAAATCTTTAAAAATTTGCCCAAACATTTTATAGGAGTCTGGAGAAGAGTACCATATTTGCCGGCCTATAATTCGATACTTTTTGACCTGGAAGTCTGGGCTTCATCTTATACTCTGAATCAACTTATGTGTGGTTTATGTCATTGAAATAAATGTGCGTTTTTTTTCAAAGTATGAAAAATAATGTGTCAAAAAATAATTATGATTTTGGGGAAGAGATCATGTACGAAAAAAATATAGGACCCGATATGGTAGTCAGATATTTCAGTTTTAATTTCCCTGGCTGTAAGGCTAAGTGAGCTTATGGGTATGACCCTGCATCTGTCATACTTTGCCCATTGTTAGTCGTCTGTTGTTCATCTTCCATACAACATTGCTTGATAACACCCAGGAGTCCATATTTCTTATCCAATTTCAATCAGACATGGAATATGGGCTTATATTATCAAAATTTTGGATGAGTTTTATAATAAGTAAGAGCCAGTGACCTTGTATCTGATTGGCTGACATTGTTACCACCCTGGAAACCATATTTCTCATTTGATTTTGATCAAACTTGCAATATTTGATTTTATCATCCATATATTTTAATGAGTTATCTTGCATCAAATCAATTGAGCCTGTTACCATTCTGGAAGTTATTATTCTGATAGGATTTGGATAAAACTTGGAATATGGGTTTATATCTTCAAGATCTTGGAGAGATTTTATAATGAGCAAGATCCACTCATATCAGTGAGGTGAACTTGCAACTGATTGGTTGAGCTAATGTTACAACTCTGGAAGCCATGTTTTTAATCTGATGATCAAACTTTGAATGTGCATATGATTTGCTGAGCTTGATATCGTATATTTATGACCTTATTTGAATCAAACTTGGTAAATAGGCTAATATCATCAGTATCTTCTATGATTTTTATTATGAGCAAGACATATTTATGAGGTGATCTTGCATCAATTGGCTACAGGCTTTTTTACCACTATACATGTAAGGACTATTTTTTTTTTTTTATAGCATTTTGATTACACTTCATAAATAGGCCTCTGTCATCAAGCTCTTGGTTGACTCTGATTAGAGTAGAATTTCATGCATAATAATGCTGTAATATTGCATCTGATTGGATGAGCTTGTTAACACTCGAGTAATTACATTTCTGATAAGATTTTGATCAGCTTATTAAAAGGTACTATTTTATCAAGATGCTGGATGAGTTAAATTATGAGCAAATCTGTGCATATTATTGGGGAATCTTGTATCTGATTGCTTGTTATGACTCTGGTGACTGAATTCATGTTGGTGAATAACCTTAGATGCATATTAGGCAAAAAATAAATATGTGTTTCCGGTCAGCTGACCATCCCTGTTTCTCATTGCCAACCCTAGCACTTTTTTCACAAATGGTTAAAAAAAAATCATTGCTGAAATGTATTTGTGCATCTAATTTAGCTGGTTTTGTCCAGTACTTTAAAGTGCTTGAAATATTATTTGACATATATGTTTAAAAAAAAAAAAAAAAACTACCTGCCTACCCTAATTTTAAAACAAGTGCAATATTAAGCACACATTATTTTTTTTTTTTTTTTTTGGTCTTATCATTTTCATAGACAGATTCTACATGTATAGATTCTACATGTATAGATTCTACATGTATAGATTCTACATGTATAGCAAGTGAAATCTGCATGTATTAAAGCCTCTGCTTGGCAGAACTTGTTACCTCTCTTGAGCTTGAGAATATATTTCTCATGCAGTTTCTATAAAACTTTGTAAATGGGTTTATATTGTCAAGATCTTAGATGACTTTCATTATGAGCAAGTGAGTGTGTGCATATTAATTGTTCCTTTATCTTTAGAAAGAATTTTTATCAGGATCTAGTTAAATAGGTAAATCAACATGATATAAAGTCTGAGAGATAGTCTACATAAGCCTGCTTAGTAAAATGGTCAACTGTTATACAAGTCAGGTGAGCAATATCAGGCCCACTTGGGCCTTTACTTACCACTCTGGAGACTGAATTCCAATCTGATTTTGCTTTACCTTGATAAATAAGGTTATATTATTATTATCACAGATTCTTTAAAAATCAAAATCTGTGCGTATTAATGAGATCATCAAGATCTTGGATGAGTTTGATTATGAGCAAGCTTGAGTCTATGCATATTAATTAAGAAATAATTTGTATCAGGATATAGTAAAATAGGTAAAATCAACATGGTGTAAAGTAGGGGAGATAATTTATATAGGTTGTGTTCATACAGTGCTACATACCATATGTACTTGAGGATAAGTCACCACCAACTGCAAACTGCATAGACCCAGATCTGCCATTGCATGATACGCAGGCAGATCTGGGCCTATGCAGTTTGTAAGGACTAATCAGTAGAACAAACAACATAGACCCTGATCTGCTGGTGCATTATGTGATGGCAGATCAGGGTCCGTGTTGTTTGCGTTTGAACCAGGATTATACACTAGTACAAATGGTAAATCTGTTTAGTGAAATGGTCAGCCATTCAGTTATGTAAATTCAGGCCAACTTAGTCCTCATCTTACAAAGTTTTATTATCATTAACTTTGAAGTTTCAGGTAAATGTTCAGTTTAAGCCAAAGAAGTTGTGGGAATGTTACTGATTATGACCAATTTAATTGGGAATGTTACTGATTATGACCAATTTAGTTGCAATATACAGGGTTTATTCAGAATGCTTGATTATGACCAATTTAGTTGCAATATACAGGGTCTATTCAGAATGTTACTGATTATGACCAATTTAGTTGCAATATACAGGGCCTATTCAGAATGTTAACTGATTAGGACCAATTTAATTGGGAATGTTACTGATTAGGACCAATTTAATTGGGAATGTTACTGATTAGGACCAATTTAGTTGCAATATACAGTGTCTATTCAGAATGTTACTGATTAGGACCAATTTAGTTGCAATATACATGGTCTATTCAGAATGTTACTGATTATGACCAATTTAGTTGCAATGTACAGGGTCTATTCAGAATGTTACTGATTACGACCAATTTAGTTGCAATATACAGGGTCTATTCAGAATGTTACTGATTATGACCAATTTAGTTGCAATATACAGGGTCTATTCAGAATGTTACTGATTATGACCAATTTAGTTGCAATATACAGGGTCTATTCAGAATGTTACTGATCATGACCAATTTAGTTGCAATATACAGGGTCTATTCAGAATGTTTTAGAATGCACAGTTGCATAATTTGTGATGATTTCTAAAATTAATGCCAAGTATTACCGTTTATACTCGCACATAAGCTGGCTCCAAATGCAAACAACATAGACTGATCTGCCGCCGCACAATGCACTGGCAGATCAGGGTCTATGTTGTTTGTTCTACTGATTAGTCCTTACAAACTGCATAGACCCAGATCTGCCACTGCATTATGCGATGGCAGATCTGAGTCTGTGCAGTTTGTATCGGATTATATGCTAGTATATATGGTAAAATGAACGTGCATAAATCATGCATTATATTTTCAAGCAGTACCTTTATTCATTAAATTCCTTCTCTGTTTGTAAAATTACCTCCTGTTTTTTCATGTGGAAGGGCAAATGTCCTCCTTAAATAAAAGACTCTGAATATACAGTTTCATGTCCTGTCTGATTACTCAGACCTTTTTTTTAATCCCACTATTATTACATGTTTATCTGAGTCAGGGCTGGAAAAATACAAATAAAGAAATCCAACACCAGGATTTTAATGGAAAAGCATAAATAATCAAAACAAACTTCAGATATAGTAGTTGATGTCAGATTCTGGATAATATTACTTGTCCAGAAAATGTTCAACATGCCCAGGGCTGCCAGGCCATGAATTTTTCCAGCACTGTTTCAAATACAACATTGTCTGGCAGTCCATTAAAAGTTGAAAATTAATGGAGGGGCAAGTAACATTTTCTTGTCACTTGCCCAGAATTTGGTATAGAATGTAAATTGAGAAAACTAAGTTAAGGAATATTTTTATTACATAAGACTTTACATACCAAAACATTATTTACATTAGGCCAACAAAAAAAAATAGGTGTGTTTCCCATTGCACTGGTTTTAAAATAATGGGGGGGGGGTAAAAAGTGCTAGAGTCGGCAATGAGAAACAGTGACGGTCGGCCAACTGGAAACACTTTTTTTTAAATTTTGGCCTTAATAATATATGCTGATGTTTTCATAATTTACTTGATTTGGAATGTGACACATCTTTATTACAATGGACATAAAAGTAAATATCAGAATATGTTAATGTATCAGGGTTTCTTGTCTGGAACAACTTGACTTTTAATATAAAACAATTAAATTCTGTCTGTGCTTTCAAAAATAAATGCTTTGATTACATACTAAATCAATATTCTTTTTTAACTTCTGTTAAATGATCTATATAGATTGTTGAGAAGAGCTTAACGGAGAATAGTTTTGTACTAATTGAGTTTGGGTTGGGTTTTGTGGGGTTTAGCTCCATTTTTCAGCACATCATAGGCTATACATGACGGCCAGTATATTTGGTGGAGGAAGAACCTGGGAAGACTCCAGGAAGAATCACCAATCCACAGGAAGCTACTAGCAAGCTTTCTCACATACCCATGCTGGTCAAGCCGAGACTCAAACTCACGTAGACAGAATTGAGATATGTGCGTGATCTGTAAAGGCAAGCGCCTAGACCACTTGGCCACTCAGGGCCCCGTACTAATTAAGTTACCTTCTATAAAGAAAGCATTGTTATTATTATTATTATTATTATTAAATCTTGACGTTAGGGTTGAAACAATGCACCTATGGCACATATCGATATATATCACGATACACAACCTGTGATGTGATACATGTCAGTCCATGTAAAGAACAAGGAGGCAAATGGCTAATAATTATTCATGATCCTTGAAGATTACAAGTTACTTTTATAAGGTAAATATCGTTTTGAATCAAATCTATACCTTAAGTATAAATATGTGTATTGAAACAGTAAAAGTTATCAGTACGTATAAACATCTGAATAGTTTCACCCGTACTTTACTCTGACACAGCCACCAAGAGTTCTTAAGTGTCAGGAGTGAGATCATCTCCAGGGAATCGCAGCTCCCTCATCAGGGACCGGGGGCAAAGCCCTAGTAGGGGTAGGGGGGGGGATGATGAAATGGAGGCTAACCCAATTTCAAATAAACATCACATCACTGTCAGGCTGTTTATATGAATCCCATTGCACAAACATGGAAATGTACTGGACGCAATTAGGAAACCATTAAATCATTAGATTAAAACCACTTGACAAGACATTTTTTAAGAATGCATGAGAAAATTCAGGATGTGCATGTGAACATAATTTCTGTATAAAATATGTCTGTTTTATGTGCAATGCATGAGACTTGATATGTATGCATTGATGTGTGACAGCCTATGTTATAGGAGTCAATCTAGGACTACAACTGGATAGATTGCTCTCACTTTATAGAACTCTAGTTTGAATCTTGTTACATTTTGTTGAATTCAGGTTTTCTGTATTTTCAAATCTCAAAGTTTGAGCCAGCTCTTTGGCTGACCCCCTTTGAATGCTTGTAATAAAAAACTGCAAAACAAATCTGATATAATATATGTAATCAGCCACACAGGCAAAAAATGATTTATATATGTATATACATAAAAGAGGGTAAATAAGCTGTATCAGGACAGTTGTATTTGAGGTATTTGCCTTCATTTCAAAGGATTTGGAAGGAGCCCAAATTTTGATGGGGGCTTTAAATTAAGTGTGTAAAAATAAACTTTATTTGATTGTTCAGCTTGACTTCCAGGTGTGTTCAGTGGTATGTTGTTGATACTTCAACAATGAGTTGTTACCTGTGGGTTATAATGCAATATTTCATTGTTCCCACATGAGACAGTACACTTAGATCATCAATTTCACGCAAGCATTTGACAGTGGGTCACCTGCATTAAGGGATACACATTTCCATAAAATGCACACAACTGCTGTCTAATATGCCATGTATGTATCTTAGCAGACATGATCTGTTGTAGGACATGCAGTTGCAGGATTCATACTTATTTCTAAAAGATTGCACCAAAAAATGAACCAAATGAGCAAAAATTGAGCATCATATTTTCAATCCCTACCCTTATTCATTAAATTCTTCCTATATCCAGCAAATTCTCACCTTTTTTCTATAAATGTAAAGGGGCATTTCCCCAAAAATTATAAGTTTTAGAAAGCTTGTACAAGATTTTCATGGTATCTTTTTCAAAAAATTTCTGATGCAAATAATTTTAAATTGTTTAAAAAGAATTTGCCTTAAACTGTATAATGTATACGATTAGCAAGTTATCGACAGAATCTGAGGTCCCCAACTGGCATGGTTTTTAGTATCTGGGGCCAAATTAAACAAATGTGACCACCCAGACAAGGTCAAACATGGTCTTGGTCCTATTTATGATTCACGATTTATAAATAGGTCATATTTAGTTGAAGCAGATGACACACTGTCATGGAAAGTCATGTTTAATTATTTGCCTACATGTACTTAAAACTCCAGTGACTTTTGATTAATGCTCTTTGTTAATGAGCCCATGATGACCTACCTATCTGTTAGGTTTTATTGTAAGAAAATGTAATCATGGTCCATTGTAGAACTGAAAATTAAGGGTGGAAATTCCCCCCTCCCATTTTAGAAAAAGGAGGGGGGGGGGGTCTGAACATAAGAGGGATTTAATGAAATAAAGGTAGGGTTTCAAAATGTTATGCACAATTTATATTATTCTGTTGATTGTTCATCACAGTTTTTAGCTCTACTGGTCATAGACAAGCTGGGAGAGCTTATGGGATGATTGGTTTTTGTCTGTTAGCACAAGTTTGTTATCGCTGCTTTTCCTAAACTACTTGGATGAAATACCATGAAACTTTACAAACACATTCATGCCAAAGTCTAGCTGATTAAAATGGTGCTGCTCAGACATCAAGTTTGGCCACCACAGCAGCCATCTTGAAAATCTTGTTATCGCTTCTGCACCAGAATGGATGGTCATATCAAGATGAGGTTTTCACTAAAGTCTTCTTATGATGTCTAGTTGGTTCTAAATGAAAATTGTGCAAATCAGTGTCCAATATGGCCACCACAGCTGCCATCTTAAGAATCTTGTTATGGCTACTTCTGAATGGATAGTCATATCGACATGGGGTTTTCACCTGAAGACTTCTTATGTTGTCTAGTTGGTCCTTAATGAAAATGGTTCCAAGTGGACACCCAGTATGGCCACCACAGTGGCCATCTTGAAAATCTTGTTATCGCTATTCCTCCTGAGTAGATGGTGATATGAATATGTCTGGTTGGTCCTAAATGAGAATGGCTCCATTCGGGCATCCAATATGGCTGCTCAGTGGATGTCTTGAAAATCTTGCTATCGCTACTCTTCCTGAATGGATGACCATATATCAACATGGGGTTTGCACTAGATGACTTTTTATGATCTCTTGTTGGTCCTAAATGAAAATCGTGGCAATATGGTGTCCTAAATGGCAATCATCTTGAAAATCTTGTCATTACTTCTCATCCTGAGCAGAAAGTTATATTGACATGGGGTTTTCACTAAAAGACTTCTTGTGAAGTCTAGTTGGTCCTAAATGAAAATGGTGCCACCTGGACACCCAGTATGGCCATCACAGTGGCCATCTTGGAAAGTTTTGTTATTGCTACTTCACCTGAATGGATGGTTGTATCAGCATGGGGTTTTAACTAAATAACTTCTTAGGATGTCTAGTTGGTACTAAATGAAAATGGTGTTGATCTGACATCCAGTATGGCCAGCATGGAAGCCATCTTGAAAATCTTGATATTGCTCCTCCTTCTAAACGGAAGGTCGTATTGACATGGCCTTTTAAATTGAAGAAGACTAATTATGATATCTTGTTGCTCATGAGTGAAAATGCCAATCTGACATCAAATATGGCTGCCACAATGAAAATATTGAAAATCTTGTCACTAATTCTCCTGAATGGATGGTCATATCAACATGGGGTTTTCACCAAGAGGTTTCTAATGGTATCTAGTTTGTCCTAAATGAATATGGTGCTGATCGTACATCCAATACGGTTGCCACAGTCTCTAATTTGAAAATCTTGTCACTGAAGAATATAATTCTAGATGGTTTCAACACTCAGCAGTTAAAGGGAAAAAATGGTCTTATCTTGAATTCCTGGATGTTCTTTTTGGCCAGTAGAGCATCAGTGCCTTCAAAGTACTTGATAGAAATAAGTGAATTATTCAGTCATGTGTCTTAGAACAGACCCTGTTCATGCACAATGTTTGCTTGTAAGTAAATGTACCAGTGTCACAAAGTTGGTTTCAGTTATAAAGAGTAAATTAATTTTAAGTATCCCCCATGCAAATGTTAAGAAATCTACTGACATTCACTCACTTTAATGCTTCTTATATTTTCTTGTGTGTACAGTAGTCCCTCACTGAAAAGCCCCTCAGTGAACTGAAGCCACTCTTATAATGTGACTGTGGTCATGGATCCCATTGAACTATTTCAGTTTTCTTTTATCTTGGCTGCTTGAGTTATTTTATCATATATACTCACGTATAAGCCAATACCAACTGCAAACTGCATAGACCCAAATCTGCCATTGCAAAATGCGCAAGCAGATCTGATTCTATGCAGTTTGTAAGGACAAATCAGTAGAACAAACAACATAGACCCTGATCTGCCAGTGCATTATACAACAGCAGATCAGGGTCTATGTTTGCATTTGGACCCAGATTATACACAAGTATATATGGTAAATCTGTTTAGTGAAATGGTCAGTCATTCAGTTATGTAAATTCAGGCCAACTTAGGCCTCATCTTACAAAGTTTTATTATCATTAACTTTGAAGTTTCAGGTACATTTTCAGTTTAAGCCTAGGAAGTTGTGGGAATATGACTAATTTAATTGCAATATACAGGGTATATGGGAATATTACTGATTATGACCAATTTAGTTGCAATATACAGGGTCTAATCAGAATGTTCTAGAATGCACGGTTGCAGAATTTGTGATGATTTCTAAAATTTCATGCCAAGTATTACCGTATATACTCGCGCATAAGCTGGGTCCAAATGCAAACAGCATAGACTCTGATCTGCCATCGCATAATGTGCTGGCAGATCAGGGTCTGTGCTGTTTGCATTTGGACCTGGATTATATGCGAGCATATACGGTAGTTCTTGGCTAATTAGAACTTATTATAATGTGATTTCATATCATTAAATACATGTATAGTGAAACCCCACTATAACAAAATGGTCACGATCCACATAGTGCCATTGTGCTGTGTAGCATGCAGTAGCATGACCGGTTAGTTTTCTGAAGAAAAGGATGATCCATATCCCCTGGGTTCTACAGATGGGGGGGGGGGTATAGGAGTGGATGCAAAGTTAATATTTCAGTGACATAGTTACCATCTTAAATCAATGCATATTACATGAGAAACAGTGATTGCATATTTAATATTTGATTTTAAACAGAGAACTATTACTTGGTATGTACATGTACTGCATGAAAAGTTCAGGTATCAATACATGTAGATACATGTACTTTTCGATCTTATTGCATCCATGATAGTGAATTCATAATAATTTCATCAAAAATATGCACAAAGAAGCATACATTTGAGTAATTTCAGTATAGATAATGATTTCTCTGAATTAACTGAAAAAAAATAATCCCAAAATGTAAGGAAGATCAAGAAAATGTACAGTTCAGTAAGCATGCATGTGTACATGTAGGTGTCACGGTCATTAAGCGGTGTCTATATAAATTTCAAACCTCTAGAGTTTTCTCTGCTAGATTCCATAAGAATCTTTTAAATAATGTGGTGTTTGCTTCAACTACAGCATGAATAATTGTTAACGAATAAATGCAATCATTTTTGATTGTGTGATGATTGTCGGACAACACAGCTATATATAAGCCACATGCCCATGATGGCAGTTGTCTTTTTTTTTTTTTTTTCATAAAGCAGTACCTGATAATTTCTACAACCTTAAGCTGTGAGACTGACATTAATGATTAGAAATTACTTAATTAGGTTGTTAAATTAATTGATTAAAAAATTTGGGTGAGAAATCTTTTTTGACCACCATATTGTTGGGTACTTTGTTGTGTATGCAGTTTGACTGAGCAAACATCAGTTGGCTATTGTTTACCCTGGACTAAGCAACAATTGTACACTGGATGCATTGAAAATGAACATAAAGAAGACTTGATGGCTTTGTGGTCGATGTTTCAATATTAATTAGATTAACACTTTTAAAGAGCTGGCATCTTTCAAAAATAAGCTAAGATCAAAGTGCAGTGATTGATTATCGACACAATTGAAATAATTGAAATAAACATTTACAAATAGAAACTTGTAACATCTTTTTTTGATATTAAGAAACATACAGTGATCAGACATATTTTTGTTCAAGAATACAACACATCTTGCCAAATGATGAAATCAAAACCTTGTTTATTTTGGCATTAAAGCTTTGTAGTACTTCAAGAAATGTGTGTAATTATTGTAAAATTTGCTGCAGCCACACCACAGTTGTGTTATATTTGAATTCATGTTATGACAAAGCGTGTTCTAGATGGATTTCACTTTTGTGTTTTTGTATACAGTATACTGATACAGGCTTGTTGGAGCATTCATCATTCTAATTGTATTTTCTATGCATGATGTTTTCACTTATATAATACTTGGGTTGCTAGTTAAGAAACTAACATCAATGATGATTTCAGAACGTAATTATCTTGACAAACATTACATTGATAGATAATAATACAGTAAACCCTGTTGTGAAAGACCATTACTATGAGACCACCTGTAGCTGTGGGAAAATTATTTTCTACTTCTTTCCAGAACAACTGAGTTAATTTTGATCAAACTTGGTAGGAATTTTTCATAGAACATGCTGTACCAGAATTTTGTGGGGCGTCACTTTCCTAGCAATGTTGTCTTCCATAGAAACCATATAGAAAACCTATTCTCAACTTCTTCACCAGAATAGTTAAATTTTGATCAGACTTGTTAGGAATCTTTCTTAGATTATGCTATATGTTATATCAGATTTATGTTAGACAGGGCTGTCGTAAGGGGTGGGTGATATGGGTGACCACCCGGGGTGCCAAGCCGTGGGGGGGGGGGGGGGCATTTTGTGGCATTTGCAGTATTTTTTTCCGAGTGGAGTGGCGGCAAAAGTAGCACTAGCTTTGGGCAACATTTAGTCCAGTGCAAACTTGTGATGGCCCTGATGTTAGAGGTACATGTAGCACTCCAAGCATTGGTGTGGCTTCCATAACAACCATTTTAGAAAACCTATTTTCAGTTTCATCACTTCAATAGCTGATCCAGTTTTGACTCGTATTGGTGGAAACAATTCTTAGGATATGTTCCACCAGATTTGTGTCCAAGATGATGACTCATGCAATGGTGTGGTTTCATTAGCAAATTCCAGCTCAGCCAATTTTTATTAGACTTGCTCGGAATTTTCAAAATGACTTGTTCTGTCTTTCAACCCGAGGCATCTGCCTCATTACTGCAACATTTACCTTTTTGACCAATGTGTGTAAGGAGAGTGATATCATGCCCACTTGGGCCTTTTGTTCATTTAGTTTTTCCTAATTTACAAGTAATAGCTGTAATCGTCTGTCATTTGGGTGTCTTTCAGCATGCTTGTAAGGAGATGAATTCATACTTTTGAAGATTTGTCCACTTAAGACTTGCAGTATTTAGGGCATCTCTGAAGATTTCTTTTATACAAAGAAGAAATTATCACTACCACAGCTATTGTCATAATAGACTGAAGTATGGATTGGATGCTTTATGTATAAGTGTGCCAAGTTGATCAAGGGCAGTAACTGTAAAATGTGGTCAGTATCCCTTGTAACATATTACACATCCAAGATCTCACCAAGATGAGATCTCACACTAAATTTGATTTAAACTGAAACATACAGTTTTGATGCAGCAGTGTTCATGAGCCATTGAGATACGCTAAGTTAATGAAGGGCTTACAACTAGAATATAGTGAACATGCTGATCATGAAATTCAACTGAGACCTTGTTAAAGAGTTTCACAGCAAATTCAGTTGACATCAAACAAGAGTGTTCAAAAGCCATTTGAAGGGCTTGTATTCTTGATTTATCAAGGATAAAAAAAAAATCAGAAAACAGGTCAAATTTTGATGACCATCAGATTCATGATATCATATAATGATGACATTTAAATGAATATTTGGTTGAAATGTAGACAAAAACAATATTGGTACTAAAGTGTTACATTCCAGTCAAATGACTATTCAAAATTGAATAAGGACTATAATTCTGTAAAATATGGTAAAAAAGATCCACAGCTATTCATTATTTGTATGTCCCTATGCTTGTGTGACAGGAAAGAATGTCTTCTGTTAATTAAAGCTACTGTATGTGTATGCACCAGGTTAAATGTAGTCAAATTTTATTTGAGCATAAATCTTGGAGAGTAATGATACCACCAGTAAATGACAGGCACGGAGAGATTAACATTACAGACTTAAAAAGTAAAATGCAAGCTGAGTTTTCGGTAGTGATGTCTTTATTTATGCAGGGTCTATTCTAGAAATGAAAATGTAGGGTACAAATTCCTCCATCCATTGAAAAAATGTGGTGAATTTTCTAAAGACACAGTGGATTTAAGAAAGAAATATAGGTTGGGCTTGCAGATATGATGCATGATTGATCTTCATGCATTTGTCTAATGTTTTGTCACAACTTTTGAGAAATTAGCATGAATCATGTAATCACGCATCTTAGAATTCATGTGGCTTGTATTGCAGAATTTCAAAAGGTAACTCTCCAAGTGCTTTTGCTTCTCGCCCATGAGACCATTAAATGATAAATTTAGTTTTCAAACACTGTTAAGTTTTTTTCAACAAGAGAGAATGATTGAATATAATACGTTACTGAAAAAAGTTCAGATAATAAGTTAAATTGTTTGAATTATATTCTTCAGGTACCAGTCAAAATGAATTTTGAAATGCAGGTAGCCCTTGTGGTTGCAACAGAGGAAGAATCCCTTACACATGGACGAGTGTTTTATGGACTTATCAAACCCGCCAAGGAGAAGGGCGGTGGGGTGGAGTCTACAGCAGCCCTAGTCAATGTGGTGCCAAAGAAAAGGTGGGTATCAGACTGTCAGAGGCTTGGTTATAAGCAAAACTGAGTCAAAGAAAAGGTTGGTATCAGACTGTCAGAGGCTTGGTTATAAGCAAACTGAGTCAAAGAAAAGGTGGGTAACAGGCTGTCAGAGGCTTGGTTATAAGCAAACTGAGTCAAAAGAATTATTCAACAAAACGATTTGGACTCTGCTCAATTTCAAAATCCTCAGACTGGTTTATGATTACAGATCTAGAAAAACTCAATTTTGTCCATGGTCCAATTATAGACATTCATGATCTGCACAAAATCCTCAGACTGGTATATGATTACAGATTGAAAAAATAAAAATGTTGTTTTTGCCCAGATTTTAGATTTTCTTGATCTGCACAAAATCCTCAGACTGGTTTACGATTACAGATCTAGAAAAAGTCAAAAAAATTTCCTTGCCCAGATTTTAGATTTTCTTCATGAGCACAAAATCCTCAGACTGGTATATGATTACAGATTGAAAAGTACAAATTTTGTCCTGATGCCCAGAGTTTAGACTTTCTTGATAAGCACAAAATCCCAAGTTTTCCTTTTGATATGCCTGTCTTAAGTTGGGTGTATTATATTATGACGTCCATCTGTCCATTAGTTGATCTATACATCTGTCTGTCCATCCATCCAACCATCCATTAATGAGTAGCCATTGGAACACAAACCATTATATTCAAGTCCTTGTGTTAAAGGTCAAGGTTATGGCAAGGAAAAAACTAAGTTAGTGTACTATAATCCTTGTCTGCACTGTAACTTTTGAAATGCTGAGGATATTTTGATGAAACTTTAACTAGGTACAGAGTGGTCCCCCCTTTATAAGGCCATTCTTCTGCAACAGGAAAGTGACCTTGTATGAGCGTGGGTTATATTATGTGAGTTATAATTACATATGAAGCAGGAAAGTTGCAACTAATTGTAAAACATTGAATATTTTTTTATTTAAAAAAGTACATGCGCGTCGTGGAATCAATGTGATACAAACTGTTGTAATGTCCTTTTAAATAATTATTTTGTTCCAATCCTCTACAGTTTCTTTACTACGTCCAGAAGATTCTTCACTAAGGACAGAATTTTTGACAGGTTTTAAGACTTGAAATTTGTGTAACCACCTGTTTCTTGCTGCAAAGTCATATCACATTTCAACTGATAAAATTGTTGTCTATTCTTAACTCGTTTGACCTGACCTGTAATTGGAATGTTCTTGGCACATGCCATTGCAAAACCATTTAAAAACTTGGTTATTCATATCAGGGTACAAACATCTCCTAGCTGTAACTATCTTTCTTTCACCATCCATTCCATTTTCCCACACCTGCAGAATATTTTTCTTATCTTTGTCAATTTGTTTATAATTCTGACATGAAATTCAATGGCAGGGATCCTCAAAGAACTCTCTCCCTTTTCACTGAGTTGAATTACTTTCAGTTTTTCTTTTCCTCATAAACATTTGCACTTTTTTGATACTTTATGACTATCAAACTAATTTGCAGCTTTTAAATGAAATGCTGTGTTTACATAGGAAGTGATCTTGTCATGTGATCAACTGATCATAGTCTGGTTCACTGTTCTATATGTGTGAGAAGCCAAAAAGGTTACCATACCATTTTTACATCATGAATAATACTAGAACTGCACTTGTCAGGAGTTAGCTTGTATAAGCAGTAGGGATAATCAGATTACTTACCTCTTTGTATGGATTAATGTTATGTACTTTATTGTTGGAACAAATGTCATTGTATAGAATTTATAAATCGACAAATAATTGTGAGACTTCCATCTGTACACCCCAATATGTGGCTGCTTGTGAGGGATAAATTTTGCATTTTGTGTACATGTACAGATATGCTGGCTGCATTAGAGGGGTGGCTGTCCTAGAGGGGTACTTTTGAACATAAAATCATTGGTGCCCAAGGATTCTGGCCATAAAAGGCTGGTGGTCTCTGATCAGGGGGGATGTTCAAGGGGAACTACTGTACATATTATGACTTTTTTGGATACGAGTTTTAATTAGTGAGGATATTTCTATATATAGTTCAGGGTATAAACTTTGAACTTTGAACCACTGAATTATTTGTAAAGAAATTTAATAATTTGCATATCATGACTAAATGCAGTGTCACATATCACAGCAATGCCCCCTGTCTCCCACGTGTGGCCGAGTGGTCTAAGGTGCTCTCCTTTACAGATCACTGACATCTCATCTCTGTCTGCGTGGGTTCGAGACTCAGCTTGGCCAATGCGGGTATGTACAAAAGCTTGCCAGGAGCATCCTGTGAGTCAGTGATTCTTCCTGGGATTTTCCCGGGTTCTTCTTCCACGTGATATACTGGCAACCATGTACCGGTATAGCCTATCATGTGCTGAAAAATGGCGTTAAACCAACAAAACCACAAACCCACTCATACACACTACAAGCAGTAATTACCACACACATTCACTCTCAGACTTTGAAAAGAGAGGCATGTCATTTGTGGTGATTTTGTTATTTTATGTACAAATCTGGGCAGGTCATATGAAATGTTTTTTACCCAGCAAAATCTTTCTTTTGTCTTTGGCTGCCAGACCATACATGTATATTGTTCAAGCCCTAGAATAGGAATGTACCCTGGGGTCATTAAATTTTGATTATTTTTAGTGTATTGCATTAAAACGTTGATGCAAATCCACTTATTCTAGCCAATCTTATTTACATAGCACTTTGAGTTCTTGCCGAAAAGTTAGAAGAGAGTTTACTCTCAGTTGACATCAATGTAATTAATTTATTTACAAATGCTAAATTATGATGTCTGAAGTTTGTTGGATGTTCCACACAGGTAAAAATTATATTAAAGATTTGCATAAGTTGTAAAATATTAAAATGTATGAAATTAAAGATATTCCATTGCTTTCTGATAAATTATATGTTGTGCATGTACTTAGTATGTTATTATTACAACAAATTTGATTGCATTCATAAATATAAATGACTTATAGTTTAAACCTTATTTTTTTTAGAAACTTTGTCAAATGCAAGTATAAACATAGGCTTTTGTGGACAGGGCCGACCAAAGTTTCCACTTGACAAAACAGCGCCCCATCAAGCGTCTCCTTTTTGTGCCCCCCATTCGGAAAAAAATACAGCACAACGGCTGCCCCCATGACTTGCTGCCCAGGGCAGTTGCCCATATCACCCACCCCTTACGATGGCCCTGTTTGTGGATAGAACTTAATAGAGCACTGTCTCCCCAACAGTAAAAAAAAATACATCATAAATCACTCACTTGTCAGGTTTTAAATATTGCTGCTGTTTCCATGTACCCTTGTAATATAATGATGTAGTTAATATAAAACAGCGTCTAGATACAGTTAAACCTGTCAATAGCAGTCACCCATGGAAAAAGACCAAACGGCCTTTGTACACAGGTGACCTGTGTTGGCAGGTTCCCCTTTCAAATGTGGTTTTTTGAACAAATACTATGTACTGAGTACCATTACCATTACCATTATTAGTACTATTATTAGTAGTAGTATGCTATCAACAGATTTAGTTTAGTGCATTATTCAACAAAGTCATAAAATACATTTATGTTTCATTCGAGGTTACTGTGTCATGCTCACTTTAATGCATCCCATAAATTAAAACATTGCTGACTCTTAAAAAAAATCACTGATTTTAGTTTGTTTTGTGCACCATGACTGAAACAGAAGACTGACTTTTTGTTTGGCTAACTTGTATAATTATATGTAGGCTTTGAAACAGCATGTTCACATTTCAAGCAATATAATTGGACTAACCAGTTGCTCAATTCACGAGATCAAAAGATGAATAGGGAACAAAAAGAAGCCTAATGTAGCTGTTGTTAGTAACACATGAATTGAAACACAGTCTACCTTTGCAGACAAGTTTTTAAAAATATTGAACAACCCCTGTTGTTAGTAACACATGAATTGAAACACAGTCTGCCTTTGCAGACAAGTTTTTAAAAATATTGAACAACCCCTGTTGTTAGTAACACATGAATTGAAACACAGTCTACCTTTGCAGACAAGTTTTTAAAAATATTGAACAACCCCTGTTGTTAGTAACACATGAATTGAAACACAGTCTACCTTTGCAGACAAGTTTTTCAAAATATTGAACAACCCCTGTTGTTAGTAACACATGAATTGAAACACAGTCTACCTTTGCAGACAAGTTTTTCAAAATATTGAACAACCCCTGTTGTTAGTAACACATGAATTGAAACACAGTCTACCTTTGCAGACAAGTTTTTAAAAATATTGAACAACCCCTGTTGTTAGTAACACATGAATTGAAACACAGTCTACCTTTGCAGACAAGTTTTTAAAAATATTGAACAACCCCTGTTGTTAGTAACACATGAATTGAAACACAGTCTACCTTTGCAGACAAGTTTTTAAAAATATTGAACAACCCCTGTTGTTAGTAACACATGAATTGAAACACAGTCTGCCTTTGCAGACAATTTTTTAAAAATATTGAACAACCCCTGTTGTTAGTAACACATGAATTGAAACACAATCTGCCTTTGCAGACAAGTTTTTAAAAATATTGAACAACCCCTGTTGTTAGTAACACATGAATTGAAACACAGTCTACCTTTGCAGACAAGTTTTTAAAAATATTGAACAACCCCTGTTGTTAGTAACACATGAATTGAAACACAGTCTGCCTTTGCAGACAAGTTTTTAAAAATATTGAACAACCCCTGTTGTTAGTAACACATGAATTGAAACACATTCTACCTTTGCAGACAAGTTTTTAAAAATATTGAACAACCCCTGTTGTTAGTAGCACATGAATTGAAACACAGTCTACCTTTGCAGACAAGTTTTTAAAAATATTGAACAACCCCTGTTGTTAGTAACACATGAATTGAAACACAGTCTGCCTTTGCAGACAAGTTTTTTAAAACATTGAACGACCCCTGACTGTATCATCAACTTATCAATATGCTGATGATACTACTTTCTTTGATGAACACAGCTGCAAAACTGAATTAGAAAATAATCTTCAAATGGCATTAAACAGGCTTCAGATGTGGTGTTTAGAAGAATGTCATGGTTGTAAATACAGATAAAACAAAGGTTTCTTTAATAACAACACAGCAAACAAGAGCAAAATTAAAGACAGATGACTTAAGCCTTTTCTGTAATAATGAAAAACTGAAAGTGGTTTCCAAGGACAAAATTCTTGGTATTCTTATTGACAATAATTTACTTTGGTCTGATTGTATATGTTACATTACAAAGAAAACAATCTCCAATCTTTGGCTGTTAAGAAAAATAAAGTACATGTATTTAATTTCCAAAACAGTACTGTGTACTGTGTCACTTTTTACAAGAGCTGCATTCAGCCTCATTTTAACTATTGCAGCATCATATGGGAAAATATGTCTGATGTCAATATTAAGAAAATATTTCTGTTGCATAAACGAGCCTGTAAAATAATACTAGATGGGCAACTTGAAAACAGAGATGCAATGGATAATTTAAACATCCTACCTTTTCAAGAATGACTTCATCTTCGGAAAGCCAGAATGATATACAAAGTTCCTGTTAAATCTGCCCCCGTTTACTTGACAAATAAATTTAAATGCAGAAAAACCAGACAACCCAAACATTAGATCAGTGACAGCCAAAAACTTTCTAATTCCAAAACCTAAGAAATAGTTATTTTAAAAACAGATTTCAGTACTCTGTTATATGGAATAATATCTCAAAAGAAATCAAAGAATCTTCTAGCATATCAGCTTTTCAATATAGGTGTATTAAATGGATGAAATCTAAATCTTAATTAATACCACAAGGCCTATCCACCTCCTCCAGCTACTTTTTTGTATATAAGTATATATTGGTATGTGTTATGCATGAGTTTAACTTTGACTAGTGAACACAAATAGTAATTTCATCTGTTAGTGTGTTTACATGTGTATTTAACTAGTCTGGGTCTGTAATTTCTATGTACATGACTGTATATAGATATGTTTATACATGTATATACATGTACATGTATATGAACATGTTTGAGACGGGCAGTGATTGATTGCACTCAAGGTGGATTAGTTCAGTTTTGTAACTAATTGAGTTACCCTCATTAAATAAAGTCTTTATTATTATTATTAAATATTATTATTATTATTATTATTATTATTATTATTATTATTATTACAATTATTATTATTTTTTTTATTTGCCTAATGTGAAGGGATGTAACTTATATTTCCTCAAAGATGAACATTTTTCATTGGAGCTTTAATTTTTAGGCAAATAAAAAAAGAAGATAGCGAACTATACTTGTCACATTCGCACAAAAGTTGACTCCCATTTCTGCTGCAACAACACAATTGCTTTTCCCATCATCCAGCAGACTAATTGTTTTGACCGCCACCTCTAATGATAAAAATTTAATTGCTTTCGAATTTGACAAACTGACACCTTTGAGTTACACTGTCAGTGTGAATGGAGTACAAGTGCAATAAGAAAAATTACTTTTTGATTCACATGATATGCCTGCATCTAAACTGTCTTCCTCAGGAAACAATGTTTAATTTTCATGTACACAGAACAGCCACTCTTGATAAACTCCAGTGAGAAACCATTATTTGGTTAGGAACACCCCTGGCCGCTGACTGCTGAAAGCATCTGACTGTTATATATTTGAGTTTTGTATAGGAAATTGGCTAGGGGGAAAATTAGAATGGCCATTGAAACCAGGTGACTGCTATATAAAAAGTGACTGTTTTGGACAGGTTTGACTATATGGTAAACATCAGCTTATTGTGATTACTAATAACGAAGGATGTAACATTTGATTACTTTTCATAGTCTGAAAAGTCCATTATCTAAAACTATGTTGGTATTTAAAACTTTTTTTAAATGATAAAATTGTATTGCAGAATATACCGCATGGACAGAGAGAATGAGCTAGACCTGTTTATCGCAGAAATGATGAGGCGCCCCATGGTATTACAGCCCACAGCATATATCATGAAAGGAATTGCAGCAATAAATTGTGGTGTCAGTTCTAGAAAAGGTCAGTCAGTATTTACCCTCAAACCAAGGGCAGACTTACCTTACAGTGTAAAAGTCTTTCACATTTTTTTCATAGATCATATTTATTCATGGCTTCCATAATTAGTTGGCAACTTTCTGAAGTGGAGCCATCTGCTGTCATTAATCTTAAGGCCAAAAAAAATGTGTTTCTGTTCGTCCGACCGTCCCTGTTTCTCGTTGCCGACCCTTGCACTTTTGCCCAGTACTTTGAAGCACCTGAAATATTATTTGATTTATATATAATGTTTAAAAAAAAAAAATACTAATTTTCCAGACACCATATTTGGTAATAATTTTCAATAGTACATTACAATTTCCAGACATAATTATCTTTTTAAAGCCAATGAAAAAAACTTCAAGTTGGAACATAAACTAAGGAATGTTTTATCCATTTCGATAAACTGGAGGTTCAATATATGACTATCAGATCTTAAAGCCACTTTGATTAGCCCAATTATAACCAGAGTTTCTTTGATTCTCCCAGCTTTGTATATGCCCACCATAAGGAATAGCATATTATGTTATGGTGTTTTCCATCCATCTATCTGTTAACAAATTAATTCTGCACAATAATTAGAGTTGTCCACCATCTACAGTTACTAAACTTTGTGGATACCTTGCATTGGTGGTAAGGAAGAACCCTATCAATTTTGGGGTCAAAGGGCCAAAGATCAAGGTCACTGACTCAAAAGAAGATAAATGGTTTCTGCACAATAACTGGAGTTCTCTACCATCTGCAGTCACAAAACTTTTTGGATGGCCTGCACTTGGGGTAAGGATAAACCCAGTAAATATTGGGGTCAAAGGTCAAAGTCACTATGACTGAAAGAAGAAAAATGGTTTCCACAGAATAACTTGAACTCTCCAATATCTACAACCACCAAGCTTTGTGGAAGGCTTGCATTTGGGTAAGGAAAAGCCAAATCGATTTCAGGGTGAAAAGGTCAAAGATCATGGTCACTGTGACTGAAAGAAAAATTGTTTCCATTCACACTTCTTGTAACCAGCATAGATCTGCAACCCTTGGACATACTTGGATACCACTTGCCTATTACATATAGATGTGCCTTTTAAAGGTTTCATCTTTTAAGGTCCAATTTTGATGGACTTGTTTCCACTTTTCCATCAATGTTGTATCTCTGCTACAGCAGATCCTTGTAACCAGCATAGCTCAAGAACCATTGAACAATTTCTGATGCAACTTGGTGTGTACATACAGTACCTTAAATGTGCCCTTTTATGGGTCTTGTCTTTTCAGTTCCATTTTGAATAGAGTTATGGCCCTTGACAATTAAACCAATATTTTCACATGGGATATTGCTTGAAATCAGCATAAGTCTGCAACCCTTCCAGATAATTGGATGCCAATTGGTAGATGAAATCTCTATTGTTTATAGATATGCCTTTCAAAAGTTTCATCTTTTTAGGTCTAATTTTGATCAAGTTTTTGCCCTTTTTTCATCAGTATTAAATCTCAACTGCTGCAGATTCTTGAAATTTGGATAGCTCAGGAACCATGCCACATATTCTGTGTATACACTATCACCAGACCTAGATGTTCCTTTTATTGGTTTTGTCTTGTTTTGTCCTTATTTTATAGATTGAGTTATAGACCTTAAAATTTTTAACTTCATATCTACATGTGGCATGGAATTGGGATGTTGCTTGTTACTGGCATGGTTCTAGAACCATTCTGATTTCAATATATTTTAATGGAATTTGATTTGAACACTATCTCATATAATTTACATGTGCCTTTTGTTTCCATTAGAAGAGTTATGGACCCCTGATTTCATGCCATACTGACCTTGGTTTCTGCAAGATAACTTCATCAAGATTTGTTTGATTTCAACTAGATTTGGTATGTGGCTTGAGATTGATGACATCTTGAGTGAGTTTGATTTCCTGCATTGCATTACATCATTTACAGGATATATGCCCCCTGATTTCTCATTCTCCTGATTTTGTATCCACGACATGACTTTACTAAGTTTTGTTGGATTTCAATGAAATTTGGCATGCAGTTTTATATTGATGAGACCTTACATGAGTTCAGATTTTAAAAGTTCCATAAATATCATTTAGAAAAGAGTTATGGATCCTGGTTACCCATCCTCCTAACTTTATTTTCCGGAGCATAAATTTACTAAGGAATATTGCATTTCAGTCAGAATTATTATGCACCTTTCTATTGTGAGACCTTAAATGAATTGCATTTCCAGCATTCCAAATCATCATTTAGAAGAGTTATAGCTCCTGAATACCTAGATACTGGTTTTCCAACAGAAGTTCTTTTTAAGACCCTGCAGAGCAAATCGTAGAGAGTGTAGCCCTTTGTGATGCACCTGTCATCACTAGCTCTAGCTTCCATAGTAACAGCTAAAGGACCATTTTACAGTATCACTTCACTTAATATTTGGCAAAAGAAAAAAGAAAAGTTTGAATTGCACCTGTATGCTCTAAATATCTTTTTATAGTCATTTCATCATCATTTTTGTGTATATATACTCAGTAAAAAAAAATGGTTTACATTTCTTGAATTGTAGTAGCAGGAACATTTTTTATGCTACCTTTGTAAGGTATCTCACAATTGAAAGCCGCGTGATCCTCATGCTTTTGTATGAAAACATTTGAGCTGCAGTGAACCAGAATGAAAACACTCAAGGTTTGTGGTAGTCGGCAGGGTTGCAATGTAAAGTGTTTGATGGCCATTAGTATAACCTATTTTCAAGGTTAAAGTCACCTCTATGGCAAGGAAGATTTCATTTATTTTGAGGCTGAAATAATGACAAAAGACAGCTATACAAAAAATGCAATTTGCCATTTAATTAATAATTTATTTGTTTGGAACGAAAAGTAATTTAGAAAACATAGGTATTTATTATAATAAATGCTGGTAGTTAATGAGTGTATGCTAAAGTTAAACAAGAGCAAAATCTGGTGCAGAAAATTCCATCATGCATCTCATTTCAGGTTAACAAGATATTCAAACATGTTAATGCTTTCATGAATTACTTGATCACATGATAAGGAAAATATGATATTACAGGGCAGACCACAAAGTTAAGGGGGTAAAACTGTCGAAGCAAAAAAGATTATCTCATTTTTATAACTTTATTAGTGCATTATGTACTGTTATTTTCCTATGTCCCTCTAAAATGTTGTGTGCCCCCAAATTTGGAGGGTGGGGGACACAGTGTCCCCAGCCCTTGGGATCCTATGTGCAACACTGTATCATTTGTTCAGTTATCTCCTGAATAGATGGCACCACGGGAAAAGCTACTCTAATCCTACCCCAATATAATTTTGAGTACCCAAAACCGAATCTATTTTTATAATTTTTCCTTTAATTGAAAGTAAATTATTTGTTATCAATATTCAGAGTACTGTTGAAATTTACTGTCATCAGTATAAAGAAATTTAAAATTTGATTTCTATTTCTTTTTTTTTAAAGCCATGCTTCATTTGAATTTGACATAAATGCATAACAATATTTACAAAGAATTCTAATCATTATCAAGACAAGGTCTATGTATTTTAGAAACAGTAATTGGCAGTATCTTCAAATTCTCTTCAGAATAATTTTCATGTCAAGAATTTTTTCTCTGATACGAGAAGGTCCAAATTTTATAATGGAAAAGATTTTAAAATAAATACATGAAAAATGAATTAAAAATCAAATATTTTATCATATGCTAATTGAAGTTGTTATAACCATTATTTGATTCTGTATTCTCACAGATTTTTGTCTTTCTTTCATTTAACAAAATTTGTACAATAATTACTTGGACATTAAATTTAAATATGCTTGGTTCTGCAATTTATTTTAGATATAAACTGTTCATGGGATAATTTTAAAACATTTATTTGAAGGTTTTAGCTGTAGTGGTCATAGACCATAAGAGTTTATGGGATAATCTGTTGTCCATCATCCATCCATCCATTAGCACATATTTGTTATTGCTACTCCTCCTAAGCTACTTGGAGGATTGCCCTGAAGCTTTACACACATTCATCACATGGTCTTGTTGGTCCTAAATGAAAATGGTGCTACTTGGACATCCCATATGGCCACCATCGCAGCCATATTGAAATTCTTGTTATCGTTACTCCTTATGGATGGAAAGTCTTAACATGGGGTTTTCACCAGAAGACTTCTTATGATGTCTAGTTGGTCCTAAATGAAAATAGTGCCAATCGGATGTCTAATATGGGCACCACTGTAGCCATCTTGAAAATCTTGTTACTGCTACTCAACCTATATGGATGGTCATATCTACATGGGGTTTTCACTAAAAGACTTAAAGTTGGTGCTAAATGAAAATGATGCTGCTCTGACATGCAACATGGCTACCACTGCTGCCATCTTGAGAATCTTGTTATAGCTACTCCTGTTGAATGGATAGTTGTGTCAATATGGGGTTTTTACTGAAAGACTTCTCATGATGTCTTGATGGCCCTAAATGAAAATGGTGCTGATCTGATGTCTAATATGGCCACCACAGTGGCCATCTTGAAAATCTTGTTATTGCTACTCCTCTAAATGGATGATCATATCAACTTGGGGTTTTCACTATAAGACTTATTATGATAATATCTACTTGGTGCAAAATGAAAATGGTACCACTCTGACAGCCAGTATGGCTACCGCTGCTGCCATTTTGAGAATCTTGTTATTGCTACTCCTCCTGAATGGAAGGTTGTATCAACATGGGGTCTTTATTAAAAGACTTCTTATGATGTCTAGTTGTTCCTAAATGAAAATGGTGATGCTCAGATATCCAATATGGCCAATATCAGCATGGGGTTTTCACTGAAAGACTTTATATGATGTAAATGTATAGTTGGTCTTAAATGAAAATGGTGCCACTCTGACTTCCAATATGGCCACCTCAAAGGCCATCTGGAAAATCTTCTTATAGCTACTTCTCCTAGATGGCTGGTCATATCAACATGGGCTTTCACCAGAAGACTTCTTACCATGTCTAGTTGGTCCTAAATGGAAATGATGTATGTCTGATTTCCAATATGACCACCAGTGGCCATCTTGAAAATCTTATTATTGTTACTGTTCCAAAAGTAAAGTCGTATCAACATGGGGTGTTTACCAGAAGACTACTTATATTGTCTTGTTGGTTGTAAATTAAAATGGTGCTGATCTGACATCTAATATGTCCACCATGGTGGCCATCTTAAAAATATTGTTATATGTATTGCTACTCCTTTTAAATGGAAAGTCATTATGACATGGGGTTTTCATCAGAAGAGTTCTGATGGTGTCAAGTTTGTTCTAAATGAAAATGATGAAAATTGACCTTTAATATGGCCACCATGGTGGCCATCTTGAAAATCTTGTTACCGCTATTCCTTTTAAATGGAAAGTTATTTCGACATGAGGTTTTCACCAATAGACTTCTTATGATACCTAGTTGGTCCTAAATGAAAATGGTGCCCATCGTACATCCAATATGTCTGTTTCATACTGATATATATATATATATATATATATATATATATATATATATATATATATATATATATATATATATATACACACACACACACACACACATACATACACACACATGATGTGCATTGGCTAACATGATGTATCTTATACACATTCACTTACATGGTCACCAATTTTGTACATGTTTACAGGCAGTGAACATAAACTGTTTTACAAGAACAAATGCAGTATTAACTAAACAAAGCAACCCATCATAAAAATTTGCTTGTCTTTATTGAAAATGTGCCAATTTAGAATGTGATATCCTTTTTAAGTTGATGATGTCACAAGCTTAGTTACATCATCTTTTTGTACGTCATGTGTAGACATGATGCCAAAATGGCAGATGAATCCATTTTTTAACAGAGAGGGATCATAAAATTGCATGCAAACTTAGGAAAATCCTAAGCAAATTTCAAGCAATATCCCATGTGAAAATATTAGTTTAATTGTCAAGGGCCATAACTCTATTCAAAATGGAACTGAAAAGACAAGACCCATAAAAGCTGACTTGTATGCTATTTATGGACCTAAAGCACTTGCTGAATCTGGAATCAATAGATGGGTGAAATGTTTTAGTGATGGTAGGGAGACTTAAAGACGATATAAGAAAAGGTAGGCCAAGGACATTGCTTTCAAAAGAAGGAGTCAATTATGCGGAAGTATATACTGTATAAAGGAAAACAGACATGTTGGTGTCTGAGAGATAGCAGACATTTTGACTTTTGATATGCAAGTGCAAAGGAAATTCTGACCAGGGAATTAGGAATGCGCAGGGTTTGTGCCTGTTGCGTGCCAAGATAGCTTGATAAAGAACAGGTGGATTGATGGGTATAGGTCTGCAAGGAATTATTATACAGGTACAACTATCCCCCATTATAATGCACCTCATGTTCCTAATGCAAACTTTTCAAAAACTTGGCGTACTGTACATAGACTTGGCATTTAACCTAAATCATCCACTATACAGACCAAATTTAGCTCCTTGCGACTTCTGGCTTTTTCCAAAATTGAAAGATTCATTATGGGGAGATCATTATGAAAGCAGGGAAGAACTAAGTGATTTAATCACCAGGTTCTTACAAATGCTATCACATGACTGGTTGCTGCACGTGCTCAGAACATAGGTCACAAGTTGGGAGAAATACATTAGGTTGAAAGAAAATTACTTTGAGAATGACTAAAAAAATTATTATAAACAGTTAAGTTACTTTTTCTTTACATCATTTTAGGGGGCCCCGGGTGGCAGAGTGGTCTAAGGCGCTCGCCTTTACCGATCACTGCTATCTCACCTCTGTCTGCGTGGGTTCGAGTCTCGGGCTCGGCCAATGTGGATAAGTGAGAAAGCTTGCCAGTAGCCTCCCGTGGGTCGGTGGTTCTTCCCGGGGTTTGCCCGGGTTCTTCCTCGACCAGATAAAACTGGCCGCCTTGTATAGCCTATCATGTGCTGAAAAATGGCATTAAACCCACAACAACAACAACAACATCATTTTAGAACTTTTTGGTCCACTCTCGTACATGTTAAGCTGTTTACATGTGTAAACATCCTTAGTAATGGATTTTGGAGAGTGAAGTGCAATTAAAAATTGTTGGGATTTACCGTGGCAAGTGGTGAAATTTACTCTGCTTTTAGACTTTAATTGCACTAATATATGTCTGTTCAGTAATAACCTGGTAGGTTGGTAGGTTTTTGAACGTTTACATTATTTTTCCCACTAGAAAATTGGTTGCTGATGATAAACCAGAATCATCCCAAAATCATCAGCAAGGTGCAAGCTGGAGTGGTGGAACTTAAACAGTCAATGGCCTTAGGACAGCCATGTGTGTTAGAGGTAAGGTGATTAAATTATTATTGCTCGTAAAGTTAATTCTGGTATTTTATTTATTTTACTACACTAAAAATATGGTGATGCATTTATAATGTCTGCACCATTTCAGGTCATTATAAATTAGTACACCACTCAATAAGCAAATTGATGATTGGTAAAATAAAAAAAATACAAAAAAACACTTGACTCATACTAAAACAGTAAAAAAATTAAATTCAAATTGATGAATATGTACATATTGATATCCAATAAAACATGCTCCATAATACAGTGAAACTTCCTTAAACCAACCATTCTGTAACCTGGCTTCCTCGTTAGGCTGGCCATTATACAGAGAAACTTCCATAAACCAGCACCTCTGTAACCTGGCTTCCTTGTTAGACTGGCCATTATACAGTGAAATTTCTTGAACCAGTCCCTCTGTAATCTTGGCTTCCTCGTTGGACTGGCCATTTTACAGTAAAATATTCTTGAACCAGTCCCTCTGCAACCTGGTTTCATCATTAGACTTGCCATAATACAGTTAAACTTTCTTAAACCCGCCCTTCTGCAATCTGGCTTAATCATTGGACCGGCCATAATACAGTGAAACTACCTTAAACCAGTCCTTCAGTAACCTACTGGCCATAATACAGTGAAACTACCTTAAACCAGCCCCTCTGTAACTTGGCTTCCTCTTTAGACTGGCCATAATACAGTGAAACTTTCTTAAACCAGCCCTCTGTAACCTGGCTTCATCATTAGAATGGCCTCAATACAGTTAAACTTTCTTAAACCAGCCACTCTGCATCTGGCTTCATCATTGGACTGGCCATAATACAGTGAAACTTTCTTAAACCAGCCCCTCTGCAACCTGGCTTCATCACTGGACTGGCCATAATACAGTTAAACTTTCTTAAACCAGCCACTCTGCAACTGGCTTCATCATTGGACTGGCCATAATACAGTGAAACTTTCTTAAACCAACCACTCTGCATCTGGCTTCATCATTGGACTGGCCATAATACAGTGAAACTTTCTTAAACCACCCCCTCTGCAACTGGCTTCATCATTAGACTGGCCATAATACAGTTAAACTTTCTTAAACCAGCCCCTCTGCAACCTGGCTTCATCACTGGACTGGCCATAATACAGTGAAACATAACTGGCTTCATCATTAGACTGGCCATAATACAGTGAAACTACCTTAAACCAGACCTTCTGTTGTTATGTATGATGTTTATATAATATTATAAATATTTTAGGAAATTATAAATGTTTCTTCACTTTAATATTTGCTTAAATCTTAATGTTATCAGGAAAAACATGTTTAACTAGTGTCCTTGAATTAGGTTGTTTTGATCAATATGTTTTCTCAATTTGAAGGTCAAGGTTGAATTTTGTTTACAGTTAGAATTCCATTAAGATGACTCATATTCTAGAACATTCTGTCATGTGACCAATCTTTATATATACCATGTTTGGTGGACATTTTTTCAGTTTTGACATTACCATCAGTCTTGTAAAGAGCTATTACAGTTGTGAAAATTCATTCCAAATTCTAAGAGAGGAATTATTTTAAATATTCATTGGATTATAACAGTGCTCATAAACTTTTGGATTTTGGATTTTTAATTGATGATTTTGGAATTTAAGTGAACTTATTCAGAGATTTTGGAATACTTCATTTTGACATCAGCACATCAAGATTACTAGTACATCAGGACTTTGGAGACCATTAGCACATCATAACATTCAAGGACACAGCCGTGAATTTGGAACATTCTATATTTAGGACTTGTGATTAGAACAATCATTCTTATTGGATTATTAGGATTTCAAAACACATTATTGTAAGTGACTTTTTGATTTTTCATTTTAATTATCTAGTAATAAATTGCTTGTTGATTTTTACTTGATTTGTTGGTTTCACTTTCTTTCTGTTACATTTTTCTTAGACCATAGAGTCGTAACAGAAATTGGGGGCTCGTCGTTCCGGGATTGAATATCTTTAAAGCATATTAGAGATATTAAATTTATCTTTGAAATTCATATTGATTTTGTCTCTGAATTTTTTTTGTCTTTGGCAAAGATTTTTAATAGAGAAATTTTTGTGTGTGAAACTAACAAGCATTTACAATGGCATCTAATGTTCAGAATTTCATTTCAAAACCTACCCAGGAGGGGTTAGAGTGCATGAGAAAGGATGAGTTGCTCGAGCTTGCCAGAAAATACAGTCTATCTGAGGCAAAAGTATCATTGACAAAACAGGAGATAAAGATTATTTTAATTCAGTATTTAGTAGGAAAGGGAATTTTTCAAAATAGTGCTTTAAGTTTGAAGAGAAAGCCTGTATCTGGTTCTGACAGGAAATTAAGGGAATTAGAGTTAAAGAACCAGATGGATTTAGAATTGGCAAAGCTTCAGATTCAGAGAGAGAGAAAAAAAGAAGAGAGGCAGATACAGATGGAGAGAGAGAAAGAAGAGAGGCAGATACAGATGGAGAGAGAGAAGGAAGAGAGGCAGATACAAATGCAGAAAGAAGAGAGGCAGATACAGATGGAGAGAGAGAAGGAAGAGAGGCAGATACAAATGCAGAAAGAAGAGAGCCAGATACAGATGGAGAGAGAGAAGGAAGAGAGGCAGATACAAATGCAAAAAGAAGAGAGGCAGATACAAATGCAGATGCAAAGAGAAGAAAGGGAAATGCAATTTAAATTAAGAGAATTAGAACTGGCAAACAGAGCACACTCCACTCCTTTAAACACAAGTCCAGGTTTTGATGTTACTAGATATATTAGGTTAGTACCCCCTTTTCAGGAAAAAGAAGTAGATAAATACTTTCTTCATTTCGAGAAAATAGCTGAAAACTTGAAATGGCCCAGAGAGCATTGGACTTTGTTATTACAAAGTGTACTTATTGGCAAAGCTCGTGAAGTCTACACTTCACTGTCAGTACAACAAAGCACTGATTATGATGTGGTTAAGGAGTACATCTTGAAAGCTTATGAGTTGGTACCAGAGGCATATCGACAAAGGTTTAGGAATAGTAGAAAAGAAACTGGACAAACTCATGTCGAATTTGCAAGGGATAAAGAACAACTATTTGATAGGTGGTGCTCAGCCAAGAAAGTTGATCAAGCTTATGATAACCTCCGACAGCTCGTATTAATTGAAGAGTTCAAGAGGTGCATCCATAGTGATGTTAAAACCTATCTTGACGAGCAGAATGTGGCAACTTTGGAAAATGCTGCTCGTATGGCTGATGATTATTCCTTGACTCACAAAATTTCATTTGGCAATAAGTCGTCCTCTCAGCAGTTTTCTGGTAAAAAACCATTTCAATCTCATTCGAGTACTTCCAAATTTCACAACAGCACAACTGTTAGGAATCAAACATCTGATAAGACTGATCAGAAATCCTTATCTCTTCCTACGTGCACTTATTGTAAAACGAAAGGGCACGTTATTTCTGATTGCTTCAAGTTGAAAAATAAGCAACAGAGAAAAGACAGAGCTTTTCCAAATGCTCTTATTTCTACGAGGTCAAGGTCACGGTCTTGTATTGAAAGCAATACATTTGTTGGGTCAAACAAACCCCAGTCTGATTCTATTTTGGAGGCTTATGAACCATTCATGTCAGAAGGTTCTATATCACTTATTGGTGATTCTGCCAAACCTATCCCAATTAAAATATTAAGGGACACTGGAGCTTCTCAGAGTCTTTTATTATCAGGTACTTTGCCTTTGTCTGAGGAGTCTTCTTCAAGTGAAAGTGTTCTTGTTCAGGGAGTAGAGTGCGGCTTTGTAAATGTTCCTCTTCATTGTGTAAATTTGGCATCAGACATAGTTTCTGGAGCTGTGACTGTTGGGGCAGTGACTTCTTTACCCATAGAGGGTGTTCATTTATTACTAGGCAATGACCTAGCTGGAGATAAGGTTGTGGTTAATCCACTTGTAACTGACAAGCCTTGTTTGGATCAGAAAGTTGATCCTGTCGAAACTGAAATCCCTGATTTGTACCCTGCTTGTGCAGTTACTAGAGCTATGGCAAAAAGAGCTCTTGAGAGTGATGTTGATCAGGATATTATTCCTTTAGCTGACACATGTATTGGTCAGTCTTTTGATGAGGTCACTTTTTCCTCAGGTATTGATCAATCAAATGGTATTGATCACAGTGATCCTCTTTTGGCAACTCATTCTCTTTGTTCTAATCAGGATGACAAACGACAATCTCTTGTCGATGAACGGGAGCAAGATCCCGAGATATCTTGTTTGTTTCAGAGGGCTATTAGTGAAACTGAAGCCACACAAGTTCCAGTGTGTTACTTTGTGAAAAATGGGGTCCTTATGAGGAAATGGAGACCACCTGATGTACCCGCTGGTGACGAGTGGTCAGTGAGCTATCAAATTGTTGTTCCTAAGTCATATCGACAGGAAATTCTTAATTTAGCCCATGAAACTCCTTTGGCTGGTCATTTAGGAGTCTGTAAGACTTATCACAAGATCTTAAATCATTTTTATTGGCCGAAACTCAAAAGTGATGTTTCTAAATACTGCAGATCTTGTCACACTTGTCAAATGGTAGGAAAACCCAATCAGAAGATACCTAAGGCTCATCTGCAACCTATTCCTGCATTTGATGAACCATTTAGTAGAATAATAGTAGACTGTGTTGGTCCTTTACCTAAAACCAAGTCAGGCAACCAATACTGGTTGACCATCATGTGTGCATCTACAAGATTTCCAGAGGCAATTCCTCTGAGAAATATAAAAACTAAAACTATTGTGAAAGCTTTGGTGAAGTTTTTTACACTTGTTGGCCTTCCCAAATCTGTCCAGTCAGATCAAGGGTCAAATTTTATGTCTGGAATTTTCCAACAAGTTATGCATGAATTAGGCATCCAACAGTTTAAATCTTCTGCCTATCACCCTGAAAGTCAAGGTGCTTTGGAAAGATTTCATCAAACTTTGAAGAATATGATTCGATCATATTGCTTTGATACAGAAAAGGATTGGGATGAGGGTGTTCATTTGTTGTTGTTTGCTGTTAGGGAATCAGTTCAAGAGTCGTTGGGTTTTAGTCCCTTTGAACTAGTTTTTGGTCATACTGTCCGTGGACCACTGAAATTATTGAAAGAGAAACTTCTTTCAAATGAAGATTCAAAGATTAATCTTCTTGATTATGTTTCTGATTTCAAATACAAGTTGTCAAAGGCCTGTGAAGTAGCAAGAACTAATCTTCACAATACCCAGTCAAAAATGAAATTAAGGTATGACAGAAATTCACAGGAAAGGAGTTTTAAACCTGGTGACAAAGTTCTGGCTCTCTTTCCCATACCTCAGAATCCTCTTCAGGCTAAATTTTTTGGTCCTTATACCGTTGAAAAGAAAGTAAATGACTTAAATTATATCATTAACACTCCTGGGAGACGGAAACAGAAACAACTTTGTCATATAAATATGTTAAAGGAATATTTTGACAGAGATAGCCCAGCTAATTATTCAGTTAATTTAGTTGTACCTGTCCCACACAGTGAAGATATCAACGATGGAGTACGATCAGACTATAGTGACTCTGGTATAACCAATCTTCGGAATTCAGAAATATTGAACAACCTAGACCAGAAACTTTCACATCTACAACAACAGGAAAGAAATGAACTAAAACAGCTATTACATGAATATGAGCACTTGTTTCCTGATGTTCCAACACGAACAAGTAAAATTTATCATGACGTTGACGTTGTAGATTCTGCGCCTGTGAAACAGCATCCTTATAGGATGAATCCTCTCAAACAGAACTATCTGAAGAAAGAAATTCAGTATTTACTGGAGAATGATTTCATAGAACCAAGTAAAAGTAACTGGAGTTCACCGTGTATTCTTGTTCCCAAGCCAGATAATACATTCCGTATGTGTACTGACTATAGAAAAGTCAACAGTGTCACCAAAACTGATTCATTTCCAATCCCAAGAATGGACGATTGCATTGATAAAATTGGAAATGCAGAATATGTCACCAAGTTTGACCTTTTAAAAGGATTCTGGCAAATTCCACTGACGGAAAGGGCAAAAGAAATTTCAGCATTTGCAACTCCAGATGGACTTTATCAATATAAAGTCATGCCGTTTGGAATGAAAAATTTGCCTGAAACGTTTCAACGTCTGATGAACATGATAACATTTGGTCTTGATAATTGTGACGCTTATATCGATGACGTCATTATCTACAACAACACCTGGGAAGATCATTTGGAAACCATTCAAAAATTCTTCGATCGACTCAGCAATGCGAATCTGACAATTAATTTGAGCAAAAGTGAGTTTTGCCATGCTTGTGTCACATTTTTAGGACATATTGTGGGACAAGGTCAAGTTAAACCTATAGAAGCTAAGGTCAAAGCTATCTCTGAATTTCAAGTTCCAATTTGTAAAAAGCAACTGATGCGATTTCTAGGTATGGCTGGATATTATCGGAAATTTTGTTCCAATTTTTCCAAAATTGCTGAACCTTTGACAAGTTTATTGAGTAAGAAAGCCAAATTTTATTGGTCTGACAAGTGTCAGGAATCTTTTGACAAGTTAAAGGCCATGCTTAAGAATGCACCAGTTCTTTCTGCACCAAATTTTAGCCAATCATTTAAATTATCTGTTGATGCAAGTGATGTAGGGGTTGGTGGAGTATTGATTCAGGAAGACAAAAGTGGTGTGGATCACCCTGTGTGTTATTTTTCTAAAAAACTAAACAAGCACCAGAAAAATTATTCCACAATTGAGAAGGAATGTTTGGCTTTGATATTGGCTTTACAGCATTTTGAAGTGTATGTTACCTCAGCTCTTTCTCCAATTATTGTGTACAGTGATCACAATCCCCTTACTTTCATCAACAAAATGAAAGATAAAAATCGGAGATTGTTGAGATGGAGTTTGATATTGCAAGAATATAGCATTGACATTAGACACATCAGGGGAAAAGACAATGTGATTGCAGATGCACTCTCACGTGCCTAGAAATGTAATATTGCTTGATGTAATTAAGTCCAGTATCATAAAACATGTTCTTATGTAATTTTGGTTATTATAGTATTAGATGTATATTCAAAAGAAAGCTTTATTATATAAATCTTTCTTTTTCTTTATGAGGGGAGGTGTTATGTATGATGTTTATATAATATTATAAATATTTTAGGAAATTATAAATGTTTCTTCACTTTAATATTTGCTTAAATCTTAATGTTATCAGGAAAAACATGTTTAACTAGTGTCCTTGAATTAGGTTGTTTTGATCAATATGTTTTCTCAATTTGAAGGTCAAGGTTGAATTTTGTTTACAGTTAGAATTCCATTAAGATGACTCATATTCTAGAACATTCTGTCATGTGACCAATCTTTATATATACCATGTTTGGTGGACATTTTTTCAGTTTTGACATTACCATCAGTCTTGTAAAGAGCTATTACAGTTGTGAAAATTCATTCCAAATTCTAAGAGAGGAATTATTTTAAATATTCATTGGATTATAACAGTGCTCATAAACTTTTGGATTTTGGATTTTTAATTGATGATTTTGGAATTTAAGTGAACTTATTCAGAGATTTTGGAATACTTCATTTTGACATCAGCACATCAAGATTACTAGTACATCAGGACTTTGGAGACCATTAGCACATCATAACATTCAAGGACACAGCCGTGAATTCGGAACATTCTATATTTAGGACTTGTGATTAGAACAATCATTCTTATTGGATTATTAGGATTTCAAAACACATTATTGTAAGTGACTTTTTGATTTTTCATTTTAATTATCTAGTAATAAATTGCTTGTTGATTTTTACTTGATTTGTTGGTTTCACTTTCTTTCTGTTACATTTTTCTTAGACCATAGAGTCACAACACTGTAATCTGTCTTCCTCATTAGACTGGCCATAATACAGTGAAACTTAATTAAACCAGCCCCTCTGCAACCTGGCTTCATCATTAGACTCGCCATAATACAAGGAAATTTCTTTAAACAAGCCCTTTGTAGGGCTCAGGAAATTTTTTCCAAGCACTCATCCCTGGGACAAGTGAATTGCGACATTTAATCACCCCTGTCCACATTTTAATCAACACAGTACACTTCTCCACAACACTAGTTGTGCTCTTACTAATAAAACACAGGTACCCGACCCAAGCTTTATACTAAATTAAGTCAGAATTATTGAAATAGTAATGTTTGTACTGAAAACAGCAGGTTTTAAATGCATCTAAACATGGAAACCAAGATGATAAATAAATAAGAGACAAGGTTTGTAGCTTGAGAAATTGTAGTTGCACACCTATAGCCCTCGATTTCTCAATGGTATTCACATTTACAGTGATAACTTTCAGTATTCTAGGTCTCATTTATTTTTGGAGAAATGTTCCTTTTCAACGGGCTTTCACTCATCTTTATGAGTTGGACACATGAGATGTTAAGAGACAGAGAATGTCAAATATTTTGTTTTTTTGTCTTGTCAGACTGTGTAACACTTGCTCCAGGTCACCTGTATTTTCTAGCCATTTTGTCTACTTCTCTGTATTAGCAGATAACAAGATGGATGTATCATTCTGGTGATATGTGACAGCGGCTGTTTAATGGGGGGACATAAAAAGAGAACAAAATTGGAAAATAACAATTTTAATCTAAAGTTCAAATGAAATTTGTATACAAAATAGTTACCAATGACAAAATCCTTGGGGTGATGTTTGACAACAATTTGCAACGGAATGAACATATTCAAGTCATATCTCATAATTCAATTCATGTCTATGGTTATTTAGCAAGATAAGGCCATATCTATCTGCTAAACATAGATTAATAAATTACAGAACCTATATACAACCCATACCTCGACTGCTGTAATGTTATATGGGGAAACACTTCTGACAAGAATATTTGCAAATTATTCCGCTTGCAAAAAAGAGCTTGCAGACTCATCCTAGACAATACTGAAAACATCCAAGCAATGAATGATATTAAAATGTTAACAGTAAGTGAACAAATATTTATTAGAAAGGCTAAATTTATGTACAGATTTTCAAACAATATGGCACCATTATATCTCCAGGAACTATTTCATGCTAGAAAACAAGGCAACACTCAACAAGATCAATTTCAGCTAACCATCTTTCCATTCCAAAACCAAATAAAGAACTCTTTAAGAGAAGTTTTCAATATCTGGAGCCACTAATTTGGAACAGAACCCCAAAGGAAATTTGAGAAAGTGCAAATATAAATGCATTTAATTATATCTAATTTAAGTGATGAAAAGTGGAACCTGTTTGAATTTTGACAGATACATAACAGTTTACAGTATTAAACCCTGTTGTCTCGCTTTTTTTGTACTGTATATACACAACAATGCACCTAAAAAGGTGGAGCATGTTCTTACAAAATTTTCTGTTTATTATGTCCATATGTAAATTTAGCTTTAAGTTATTATTAAAAATTTTTTTCCAGTATGAAGTTGTGTATCAACGTTGTTTTTCTAATGTAGAAATAATTAAGAGTTGTATTTGCCTTTCTTGATTGTGTGTGATACTATGTACTATGTATGCACATGTAAATATACATATAATAGAGGGCTGCAAGGAGGATTAGTTCCATGCAACTAATTGTGTCACCCACTTTAAATAAAGTTATTATTATTATTATTATTATTATTACTGTATTATTATTATTATTATTATTATTATTACTGTATTATTATTATTATTACTGTATTATTATTATTATTATTATTATTACTGTATTATTATTTTTATTATTATTATTATTATTATTATTATTATTATTACTGTATTTTTATTATTATTATTATTATTATTATTATTATTATTATTATAAGAGGGGATGTCTATTTTGTCTACTTGTCCGTGTTATATGTAGCAAGTAGCAAGACAGCGGTATCATTCTTTGGTGATTTGTGATGGACTGCTTAAAAGGGATTGTCATTTTGTCTACTTGTCTTTGTTAGCAGGTAGCTAGACTGAGATATCATTCTCTGGTGATTTGTGATGGACTGCTTAAAAGGGGTTGTCCTTTTGTCTACTTGTCTTTGTTAGCAGGTAGCTAGACTGAGATACCATTCTTTGGTGATTTGTGACTGACTGCTTAAAAGGGGTTGTCCTTTTGTCTACTTGTCTTTGTTAGCAGGTAGCTAGACTGAGATATCATTCTTTGGTGATTTGTGACTGACTGCTTAAAAGGGGTTGTCCTTTTGTCTGCTTGTCTTTGTTAGCAGGTAGCTAGACTGAGATATCATTCTTTGGTGATTTGTGATGGACTGTTTAAAAGGGGTTGTCCTTTTGTCTACTTGTCTTTGTTAGCAGGTAGCTATACTGAGATATCATTCTCTGGTGATTTGTGATGGACTGCTTAAAAGGGGTTGTCCTTTTGTCTACTTGTCTTTGTTAGCAGGTAGCTAGACTGAGATATCATTCTTTGGTGATTTGTGATGGACTGTTTAAAAGGGGTTGTCCTTTTGTCTACTTGTCTTTGTTAGCAGGTAGCTCGACTGAGATATCATTCTCTGGTGATTTGTGATGGACTGCTTAAAAGGGGTTGTCCTTTTGTCTACTTGTCTTTGTTAGCAGGTAGCTAGACTGAGATATCATTCTTTGGTGATTTGTGATGGACTGCTTAAAAGGGGTTGTCATTTTGTCTACTTGTCTTTGTTAGCAGGTAGCTAGACTGAGATATCATTCTCTGGTGATTTGTGATGGACTGCTTAAAAGGGGTTGTCCTTTTGTCTACTTGTCTTTGTTAGCAGATAGCTAGACTGAGATATCATTCTCTGGTGATGTGGACAATGGCTGCTTAAGGGAGATGTCATTTTATCTATTTACCTTGTTTGTGTTAGCTGATAGCAAGACAGATGTTATATTCTCTGGTGATAGTGACAGTGGCTGCTTAAGGGAGATGTCATTTTATCTATTTACCTTGTTTGTGTTAGCTGATAGCAAGACAGATGTTATATTCTCTGGTGATAGTGACAGTGGCTGCTTAAGGGAGATGTCATTTTATCTATTTACCTTGTTTGTGTTAGCTGATAGCAAGACAGATGTTATATTCTCTGGTGATAGTGACAGTGGCTGCTTAAGGGAGATGTCATTTTATCTATTTACCTTGTTTGTGTTAGCTGATAGCAAGACAGATGTTATATTCTCTGGTGATAGTGACAGTGGCTGCTTAAGGGGAATTTCATTTTGTCTACTTGTAGTGACAGCAGATGCTTAGGGAGGAATCATGACCATTTTGTCCACTTGTCTTGGTGTCATTTTAGTCTAGTTTTAGTGACAGCAGCAACTTAAGGGGGTTGTCATTTTCTACTTATCTTGTATCTGTTAGCAAGTAGCTAGACTGAGGTATCATTCTCTGATGATAGTGGCTGCTTAAGGGGGAATCTTGTTTTGTCTGCTTATCATGTGTGTGTTAGCAGGTAGCAAGACAGTTGTATCATCATTCTCTGGTGATAGAGACAGTGGCTACTTAAGGGGAATTTCATTTTGCCTTGCAAGACACTATGACCTACATAATTCTTGTTGTATAACTGATTGTCACTAATATATTTTAATTGTTCAGTCCTCAAAAATCTTTACAATATTCCAGATTTCCTTCAACTCACTGTTAAAGAGTAAATACATGGAACATTTGTCGTTGCGTACTCTGAACCCTACTTGGAACTTTGTGGACTTTGAAGATGGGGAATTGCTTGTCCGGTATCCAGGGCGGGGTATCAACCGAGGACTCAAGGGACAAATGAAGGCTAGTGCTTTACACTACTTACAATTGTACTAATCAATAAATTGTATTCAAACTTGAATGAGGTTTATTTATATATTGAAATATTTTGTGGATAAGAGTAATGAAAGGGTTTATTTTATTTTTGTATCGTATTCTCAGCTAGTTTACTATGATTATAGTATTTTATTCTGATTGATTAAAGTTACAAAAAATAAATCATATCAATGAAAATCTGCCCTTTTAGGGGTATTTCTAGTTCAAAGTTTTTGGAAAAGACAAAAATTGATGTAACTCTAACTATGCAGTAGATTTTAATATTGTAAAGAAAATAACAGAAGATAATACGACAAAAGCATGATTAACTTATATTTACAATATCAAGTCATGGATGTGATTATTATTATTATTATTATTATTATTATTGTCATTGTTGTTATTATCATTACTATTACTGTATTATTATTATATTTATTTCTTTTAAAGGCTCCTCATATCAAATATGACTTTGATGACATCGAGGTGAGTGAGATGATTCGCAGGACAGTAGCAAAAGCAAACATGGAATGCCAAAATCCAGCCCTCAGAGTAATCCCAGCAAGTAAGTTAAATCATACAGGCTGTGGAGTTTGTTACTAATGATTATCCTGGGTCAGGGGAAATAATAAGGCTTATCTTCATTATGAGAAAACTAAAGAATGATAATATTACTTAATAGACCCTCCTTAAAGCCAACCCGCCCACTCCAGCTTCTGTCTGGTTTTTCAGTAAATTCTATAAAATCAGACCTTCTATATTGTGGCTATACATCCCTGTATACAGATGGTTTGAAAGATATAGAGATTGCAAGGTCACAGCTGCTCTTGCAACCCAGCAAGACTATATTGAGCTGGTTACTGAACACATCCTCCATTTTTAGCTACACTGGTGTTAGACCAGAAGAGCTTATGGGATGGTCTGTTGTCAGTCATCCATTCGGTCATTAGCATAAGTTTGTTGTTGCTACTTCTCCTAAACTACTTGGAGGATTGCCATGAAACTACACACACATTCATCGCATGGTCTAGTTGGTCCTAAATGAAAATGGTGCCGCTCGGACATCCTGTATGCCCACCACCATAAACTTGTTATTGCTACTCTTCCTGAATGAAAAGTAATATTGCTATTGGGGTTTCACAAGAAGACTTCTAATGATGTCTAGTTCGTCCTAAATGAAATGGTGCTGATCTGATGTCCAATATGGCCACCACAATGGCCATCTTGAAAATCTTGTTGTCACTACTTCTCCTAGATGGACAGTCATATCAACATTGTGCTTTCACTAATAGACTGCTTATGATGTCCAGTTGGTCCTAAATGGAAATGTTGTCGATCTGATATCCAATGTGGCCACCATGGCAGCCTTTTGAAAATCTTACCGTTACTTCTCCAAAACAGAAAGTCTTATCAACATGGGGTTTTTACCATGAGACTTCTTATAATATCTTGTTGGTCCTAATGAAAATGGTACCAATCTGACATACAATTTGTCCACCACAGCAGCTAATTTGAAAATCGTGTTGTCGTTAAAGAATATTAAAAGCAGTTAAAAGGTAGAAATAGTCTTATGTTGAATTCCTGGAAGTTCTTTTCAGCCAGTAGAGCATCAGTCCCTTGAGTGGACTCTTATTATACAGAAACTACAGCCGTACTCACATCTTTAAATTATATTCAAACCTTATTTTTAAAAAATTCATTTCAGTATTATTTTGGATTCCCATTTCACACAGGAAAGCCTTCCAGAACATTAAATTTGACAACCTGTTAATATCCCATTTAGTCTTACAGAAACATGATTAGAACTGAAATGAATATGAAATTTTCCTGTTTGAATACTCATTGAATATATTTAGATAGGGTTCGGCTATTTATCGATGTTAATAAAGCTCTCAAATGCATCTTCTTTTCTTTGTCTACTTTTATATTTGTTAATTCCCCCACTCCCCGCCAAACTGCATTGAAAACATTGTGAATTCAGTTATCTCGATCAAACTAAATGAGATTTTAGGGTTTTTAGTAAAATTGTTCAGGATTCAGACATTTTAGGGTTTTTTAGTAAATTTGTTCAAGATTGAGACATTTTAGGGTTTTTTAGTAAATTTGTTGAGGATTGAGACATTTTAGGGGTTTTTAGTAAATTTGTTGAGGATTGAGACATTTTAGGGTTTTTTAGTAAAATTGTTGAGGATTGAGACATTTTAGGGTTTTTTAGTAAAATTGTTCAGGATTGAGACATTTTAGGGTTTTTTAGTAAAATTGTTCAGGATTGAGACATTTTAGGGTTTTTTAGTAAAATTGTTCAGGATTGAGACATTTTAGGGTTTTTTAGTAAAATTGTTCAGGATTGAGACATTTTAGGGTTTTTTAGTAAAATTGTTCAGGATTGAGACATTTTAGGGTTTTTTAGTAAAATTGTTCAGGATTGAGACATTTTAGGGTTTTTTAGTAAAATTGTTCAGGATTGAGACATTTTAGGGTTTTTTAGTAAAATTGTTCAGGATTGAGACATTTTAGGGTTTTTTAGTAAAATTGTTCAGGATTGAGACATTTTAGGGTTTTTTAGTAAATTTGTTCAAGATTGAGACATTTTAGGGTTTTTTAGTAAATTTGTTGAGGATTCAGACATTTTAGGGGTTTTTAGTAAAATTTGTTGAGGATTCAGACATTTTAGGGTTTTTTTAGTAAATTTGTTGAGGATTCAGACATTTTAGGGGTTTTTAGTAAATTTGTTGAGGATTCAGACATTTTAGGATTTTTTAGTAAATTTGTTGAGAATTCAGACTTAAAATCAAATGAATGTAAGTGTTTTTCTTCTTTATTTTCAAACTCAGTACAACCGTAAATGCTCCTTTACTAATGAAGATGGACCACAGGTAAAGAAGAGCAGAAACTCAATTATCTGTTCATTTAAATGTGGAAACTTATTGCAAAGATTTCTCAGGGAAGTGATTTGTTAATTAAAATTGCACTGACATGTGGCTAATTTAATTCAGTTGGGATACACTGATTCACTTGTTTGATATGTAAAGGCATTGTTGACTTTGGTATGACCCCTACTATTGAGGTTCTTATCAACTTTTCATATTACATGTTATGTCCTCAAGAGTGCCTGAATGACAGTAAATAGAAATGGCAATGTTGTAAGCAATGTGACAATTCAGAATTTTAACATTATGCTTACATTAATGTGAATCGGAGTTTGAATTTCAGGTGATTGGACAGGTTTATAGCTTTTCTCACATAATCTAATTGAACATTGCATACTTTGCAATTTGCCTTGCATCTTTAATAAAATGCCTCCAGACTCACCAAGTAAAAAAAAAATATTTGGATAACAATTTCTATTTGAATATTCAAAAAAAATTATTCTGATTTGAGGATTCAGTTATTCATTTCAGCTCTAAACATGATTTAATTAAAAAAAATCAGGAAAAAGTTTTCTGTACTGTTAGCTGTCTTGTGGTCACCCATTTCTGAGTGGAAGATTCCATATGGTGATTTGAAATATTATATAAATAGGCATGTTCTATGTACATGTTCTATATACATGGCAGAATATGTGGAATGAAAACTGTAGAATCTTTAGAAGCATTAAATCTATCATTGGAGAGTGGAAGCCCCTCATATAGAACATAACACAGAGAACAGATGGTATTATGCCACTCATGTATAGGTCAAACATACCTGACCTATGCATACCATATACACTCATGTTTAATTCGAGTCCAACTGCAAACAATAAAGACCCTGATCTGCAGTCACTTAATCCTCCCGCAGATCAGGGTTTATGTTATTTGTTCTACTGATTAGTTTTAAAAACTTGCATAGACCCAGATATGCCAGTGCATTGTGTAATGGAAGAGCTCGGTCTGTGCATTTTGCAGTTGGACTCAACTTATAAGCGAGTATATAGGGTACCTCCTGAAGCGTGATCATCAGCCAGATTGAGTGCTATAGCTGAATGTGTATACTGATAGTAAAACACATTCCTGTCAATTGTATTAACTTTAACCCTGTAAGAGTTGAGCTTTTACAGATGTGAACTCAATAAACAAGCTTTTTAATGATGTAACACCAGAGAATATCTTGGGCTTATTAAAGAATTTTGTTTCTTTAAAAAAAATTGTGACCCTTAGTAGTTCAGGGATTTTACTTTATTACCTTTCATATATTTTATAAAATTCTTAAAGAATTTTAACAACTTTGCCATATAAGGTTTATCCTCGTTAAGATTTTAGCAATTTTTGACCTTTACATTTTCAGAACTTGTTTTTTATTCAGCACTAAATAGTCTGTATTGTGCTGATATGCCATATGTCGTACATACATACATACATACATACATACATACATACATACATACATACATACATACATACATACATACATACATGTTCTCTTATACTGTCAATTTATTTATTTTCATAAGTATCAAATTGTGTAGCTTTGAGGAAAATTATATTACCATTCAGGTAGTACCTAATTTATGGATTGTAGAAGGGTTCCTTTTGTTTCAACATTTCTTGTTGTGTCTTTAAATTTGTGGCTTTGTAGCAACCACAAAATCTACAGAAATTGGTACCCACAAAAAAGACTGAATTTACAACATTTTCTGAATGTGGGCAGTGGGCTTATTAAATAATAGTGGAGAATGATCGTATGTTAATAATGCCTCCTGAAATGAATTTGCTAGAAAATGTTGAAAATTAGGGATGGACTTTTAATCATTCATAAGAAATTATTTGCTTAAAATTTTGGAAAATTATGGATGAGCTTTTAATGGAGCATTGGAAATGAATTTGCTTAAAATTTTGGAAAACTAGGGATGGACTTTTAATGGAGCATCAGCTTATCATAGGCCATTTATTTTATTTTAACAGCTTCATATAGATTTTTAAGTATGCACATTAACAGAGGAATTGGATCAGGGCCATGAAATAATTTTAAGGTTTTCAAATCACACTTTTGTAAGAATATCTTTGATTTCATCCACTTTCAGTAGTTTAGGAGTTTCAGATACATTTAGGTCAGTATGTATGCATCATTTCTAGTGTTAAGAAAAATTTTGATTTTTTTTTATATATAGAAAAGAACTAAAATGGGACAAAGAGTAATGAAATTTGCAGGAATTTTAAACTTGCTTAGAATAATGATGTATTCGAGATATCCTTGTCAGTTCCAAAATAAACTTGATGGCAACATGATATCCATTGAGAGCATGGTCATAAATCATAAAATAATTTGAGGTACATAATTTCTTAATTGCTGAAACTTGTACAAAATTCCAGCTTGTCATATTATACCATTTGTTCTTATTTAATATCATGTCAAAGTTTTTAATCTAAGAATCAATGAAAAATGTTATTTTCACATGTATTTTGCTCTTAACCTCTGTCAAATTCACAAAAATTTCTAGTTTAAATACTTCAAACTTCAGAATAATTCAAATAGTAGGTCACTATCATTTTCATAATTTCAAGATATCCTGTGATGCTTAACATAGATTTATCTCATAATCATCTACATACTTGTAGTGATATCATTCACTTTGTGGCAGTTCAAAGTTTTTTACTTTTAGGACAGGCAGATGAGGTTAATAATACATGTTGTTTCGAAATTCAAAAGTGGTACCTTGTGTAATCAAATTGGAACATCCATGTCTCTTTTCGATATGAGTTAACAACAACATTTGACTTTCTGAAGGAGTCTTGGAGATAATCATAGCGATAATTGTAGAGATACTTCCAAAATTGGTCAGTTTTTGGCAGACGAATATTTGGCTAGATGTGCAAAGAAAAGATTCTCATAAAAAGATAGGCATTGAGAATAACGTTCTTTGAGGTTGTAACAATCAGTGAAATACCTGCACTTTTTTCAATATTTCAGATGAACTAATGGAATTAATGCCCAAGTGGCATTTTGATGACCGCGCTACAGTACCAGTCCCAGAGTCTGAGGATGAAGAAGAAGAAGAGGAAGAGGAAGAATTAGAAGGGGCTACTGGTATAGACCCAGCCTTCAGGGAATATTCCTCAGATGAAATGCTTGATGTTATTCTGGAGAATTCTTTGCAGGAAACAAGCCTTAATGATGTTTCACAGCGAACAACACCTGGAAAGATTGTTGGTCGGAGGAGACAAGCAGCTGCCATGGCCAATAATAAATATGAAGTACCAGTTGAACTTCATGTACCCTCGGCAAATTATGAACCATCCAGATCACCACACAACCGTGGGGATTTTGAACATCCTAGATCACCACATAGCCGTGGTGATACACCACCAAAATATGAAGCTTTGTATCATCCCGCCCAGTCTGAGTCGCCATATGATAGACTTAACCAAACACCAGACAGTGATAGATATAATAATGGCCCAGTGCCTTCACCAAGGAGAAGGACTGGACCAAAGAGTTCATATGAAAGCTACAGCCCCTCATATCCCCCTCCTTCAGACTCCAGATTCAAAAATGATATTCCACAACAACAACAATCACAGACTGCATCCAGGAATGAACATAATCCACGTCCTGTCCAGGAGAGGAGTGAATATTCTAATCGGAACTATGTGGATCAAAGGAACATTCAGGGACAACATTATAGTGAGAAAACTGATGTCTCCATAGAAAGAAAAGGTAATGGATATGGTGTCTCGGGGGGTTTGTCTCGAGGGTATCATCACTTTCATCAGGGTAGTGGACGGTCAGTTGCTTCCTCCGCCTCTGACAGTGGTTTTGGTGACGATAATATTTTAAGCCCATCTCGACTGGACAGATATACGAAAGACACAAAGATAATTGACAGGAATGATGGTGGTTTTGAGGATCAGCAAAGAAGTGTTTATACAAAAATAAATTCACCAGCTTATGATTCTCAAAAAATTCAGGGAAGTCGGCCTGCATGGCAACCATATGGAAGTAGTAGTGGACCTAAAAGTCCAATTAGTACTGGACCTAATCACCCTCATTATGGAAGCAATGCAAATGATATTGATGAAGATGAGGATGGTGGATTTGGTGGTGGAAGAGCTTTGCAACATGTGAAGGGGAAAATTCCCTATGTAAATCCTGCATATCAGCATGACCATGACCAGTTGCAAGAACTGTCTGTAACAGGTATTATGGAGCAACACAAGGCAATGGCAGCTAAAATGCAGCAACAGCAGGCATCACACTCTCTCAAACCAACGACCCCATTATATCAGTCTTATGGACATTCACAGCAATATGATGTAGATGGGGAAGAAGACAGAGGACACGATTTTTCAAACTCTCGGCTACGAATGGAATCCAAATCTGTCCATGAAAGTTTCATCTGAAAAGGTTCTTTAGAAATGTATAGGAAGACATTATGTATTGAATTCTTGTGTACATACAGATTTTTTGGTGCACATTTTTTTTATATATCTAATGGAATTAGTAAAATGGAAAGAAAAAAAATATTTGATGACAAATGTAAATAATTTTGTATATTGTAAATATCACTTTGAATTACAGAAATAGTAATATGCAAGCCAAAGCAATTAGCTATAATTAATTCAGTTCAGAATCACAAGTGATACACATCAGTAGCTCAGTGAATTTCCACATGAGCATCTTGAAATGTAGATAAAATTACCTTATTCATTTTGTGCATGAATGATTTTAACACCATTTGTATATCGATGTACAGTCAACACCACTCATTCGATAGATGCCTTGGTGACCTATTGAAAAGTAGATCATTTGTAAAGGAGTGATTAGCTTTCATATTCTGCTACCTTCTTTCATAATGTAGTTGCCTTCCATGTGATTTATTGGGCATTACATCCCTATATATGTACGTAAATCATGTCAGATGATGTGCTTCTCGCAGGCAAGTGCTTTTTGTTTGAAATGAAATATAGATTTTATTACTCATTAGACAATTCATATCATAAGCAGACATTAAGTAGAAATTTAAAATAGTTAAAGAAAACTAGATAATGCAGACACTGTTTGTTTACCAGTGGCATGCAACAGTTCCCATAACCATTCAGCCCTGTATCAGAAATGGACTCTTCCTTGTGTAAATAGACTACACTTTTTCAGCAAGTATCAAATGAGTGGTCTTGCTCTGTGTTCATATGAATAGTGTTGAAGTCATTAGTGCACAAAATAAATTTGGTAATTTTAGCTACATTTCAAGACACTTATATAAAAAGTCACTGAGCTACAGACATGGATATCATTCACAATGCTGAGCTGAATGAATTATAGTCTAAATGAAAGACAGTCCAGACTTCTGCAGCTCCATTAATGGATCAATTAGACTAAATGATAATATAGACTTATTAAACTTTATTATGGAAACAATAATGGACAATGATCTTTTAGGTTTGTGTTTTGTAAAATAATCTCAGTCATCATAATCAACAAATTGTTTGCCCTTCACTCATTTAAGACAATATTGAGTCCTAAAAAAGTTTATAATAATTATTGTATCACATATGTATTATTTCCCATACAACCCCCCCCCCCCCCCTTAAGTGTGTAGATGCTGTTATCGGAATGTGAAAAATATATAACAGTTTTTGGCTTGGAGGGATTAAAAATCACTCCATGCTTATGGCATAGTATCCATTTTCTTTTACCAAATGTATTTTGTATTGCTAATAATAGTAACAAACTTTGTGGTTAAATTCCTTCTTGTGTATGGCATAATGCCCATTCTTTTTTACCAAATATAGTCTGTATTACTAATGATAGTTACAGTCTCTATGGTCTTTCTATAATTTGTAATAAAGTATTGAGCCACTGACACTGCATGTCATTTTTTTGACAAGGGAGGCAACTCAGATTTAGGTAAATTATTAGATCTGAGAGCAGTTATCTCTTTTGGATATTGTTCCACTGATGCTATTACTTACAACAGTAGTAGAAAATGCTTATTAGAGCAATATGTTTATGATAGTAAAAAGAACCATGAAAAGCAATAGCTCTGGACTTATGTTCTTCCATCTCATCTTAGGTAAATTAGTAATACTTCAACTCTTCAAGCCATCAGTATTCTCAGTTCTTTGATTGGCTGATGTATACAAAAGCATGCATTAGCACTGACAAAGACAGCAGAATAGGTTAAATTTTGTATCAACCTTTGTCTCGCCTTTGAATGGCAAGACATATTTATCTCTTTTTGGCAACATCGTCATCAGTTAGTCTGGGATTGAAAAGTATCTAAAATTCCACTTGCCCAGTCTGGCAAGTACTAAAAATTTGTACTCTACCAGTTAGTCTGGGATTGAAAAGTATCTAAAATTCCACTTGCCCAGTCTGGCAAGTACTAAAAATTTGTACTCTACCAGTTAGTCTGGGATTGAAAAGTATCTAAAATTCCACTTCCTAAAAATTTGTACTCTACCAGAATAAAATCATACTCAACAAACTATTATAGAAACATCAAAGTTGACAATGTTAACGACCTAAAATATCACTTGACTGCTGGAAAATTTCACTTGCCATTTTTGGAGTTTCCAGAATGTAATCAAATATCAAAGTCCAAAACATTTCAAAGCTGTTTTGAAGCAATCTTTGTAAATGTCCAAGAGAGCACGTGCACAGATGTCTTCACAGTATAGCAGTCATGTATTCAAACCATAGTGGTCACTGGTGTTATGTGTGAGTAACCTCAGCTTTACAACTACATGTTTCAGGGTTAAACTCATAAAAATGAACGCTAATTTTTTTACCGTGGTCAATGTTTAGTGAAGTTTTGAAAACTTCAAACAAAATTAAATTGTTTTAGTATCAGTTTATTTTTTTTTATCTGTTTGTAATTACAATGTTGTAACCTAGGTGCTCCAATCAGTGAAAATTATTACAATGTACAGTTCTGCTGTGCTCATTTGAAGTCATGTGGCCAAAATGCATGGTGTAATGACCAAAAAGGGACATAAACTTTAAACAGCATGTAAAATACCTGGAAATTATCCTGACCTGGCTGTCTTTCAACCTATGTTACCTGCCTTTTTACTTCTGCACTTGCCTTTTAGACTAGTATATGCCAGGTGAATAGTATCAGGCCCACATGGGCCTCTTGTTTAAAGTGTGGTTCTGATGATCTTCTTTTGGATTTATTTGCACCAAAGTTATCACCATTTTAAAAATTCATACCTTCGTGACCCAAGACAGTCGTAACTCTAATATACTAAGCATATTGAAAAATTTCAGGTTTGTCAGGTTTCCATGTTGTTGCATCAGATTATAATTACAAATTTTTACCAAGTCTTTGTAAGAAGCACTTAGATTGGTTAAAATTGCATCATGGGACACAGAAAAAATACAATCATCTTGCAGGTAGTAAGTGAAAGTTATGAAATTTGTGTGACATTTGTATTTTAACAAAAGGGTATCTACTGAGATGATATTAAGCATATATAATGTTATATTAACATGTTGTAAATAGTAGGGAAATATACAGATTTCTGTATAATTATATATTAATAAATCACCATATACCATAAAGCCTTGTAAATACATGAGACATGAGTTTGGTTAAATCTTCAAAAATGAAGGCTCATAGAAGAAATTATATTTCAGATGGTGTGAATTTTTAGCAGTTTATAATTAAAATCAGTAATCTATTTGAAACTTTTAGTTTTTGTCCCCTGCTTTTAGTAGAAAATGGTGCATATTAAATCGGTCTGTTCATCAATCCATCCTTTTACCATTCCATCCATCCATCCTACTTTCATTTCTGCACAGTAAATCTTAATTATTATTTCAACCATATCTGGTATGCAGCTTGTATATTATATTGATGAGACCTTATCAAAATTCAAATGTCAGCATTCTGCATCATCATTTAATAGAATTATAGCCCCTAATCGTCTGACCTACCCACTTTCATTTCTGCACAATAACTCCCTTAATTATTATTGTACTTCAACTAAATTTGGCATGCTACTTGATATTGATAAGACCTTGGCAGATTTTTATTGTCAGCATTCTGCATCATTGTTGAATGGATTTATAGCCCCTGATTGTTGGACCGACCCACTTCTCTTTCTGCCCAATAACTTGCTTAATTGGTATTTTATTTCAACCAAATTGGGTTTGCATCGTGATTTTCATAACACACTGGCTGAATTTTGATTGTCAGTATTCTGCATCATTGTTTGGCAGAGTTATAGCCCCTGATTGACAGACTCGGTCACTTATGTTTCAGCACAATGACCCTCTTAAAAATTATTGGATTGGATTTGAACAAAATTTGGTGGACAGGTTGGTTTTCTTGAGACCTTGGTTGAACTCGCAGCATTGTGAATCATTTAGCAGAGCACTAGTTCTTGATTGTCAGACCCACCAAATTTGGTAAACAGCTTGATATTGATAGGACCCTGGCTGATTTTGATTATCTGCATTCAGTATCAGTATTTAGCAGAGTTTTAGCCTGTGGTTTTTGGACCCAGTAACTTTAATTTATGCACAATAGCTCAATTCATTTTAATTTGATTTCAACCAAATTTGCTATGCAGCTTGATATTCATAAGACCTCGGATGAGCACAAGTTCAAGCATGCTACATCATTTAGCAGAGTCATGGACCCAATTTCAGACCCACCGACTTTAATCTCTTTACAATAACCACTGTTTTAGATTTTAAATAAATTAAGTAGGCAGCTTGATATTAATGAAACCTCAGTTGAGTTTGTTGCTTTCATTGGTACATGTTCAGCAAGCAACATCATCTTTTAGCAGAATTATGCCTCATGATTATTGGACTCGCCCACTTTACTTTGTGCACAATAACTCGCTTGGTCTGCAACTTTACGTTAAAAACAACTTGACTTCGTTTGATTTTTGAGTATTCAATCTGCATCATTTGGTGGAGTTATGGCTCCTGATTGTGCAAACCATGCACTTTGTTTTGCACACAGTAATTCCTTTGATTATTATAGGATTTCAATAAAGTTTGATATACAACTCTGTATTGATATAACTTAAGCAAAACTTTTATTATCAGCTTCCTATATCATCGTTTAGTTGAGTTATGACTGCTGAATATTGGACCCACATATTGTATACAGCTTTATACTAATGCGACCTTGCATGATTTCAGTTTAATTGAGTTATGGCTGCTGAATGTTGGACCCACATATTGTATGCAGCTTTATACTGATGCGGCCTTGCATGATTTCAGTTTAGTTGAGTTATGGCTGCTGAATATTGGACCCACATACTATATGCAGCTTTATATTGATGAGACCTTGCATGATTTCAGTTTCCTTTACAAATGTATCTTAACTCATGTACTATATAACCATTGCCACCAAGACAGATACCTCAATGAAACTATTCTCCGCTACTTCATACAAAAAGCAAGGAATATCTATTCCAGGAATTTTGCTTGTTCACTTTTTTATTCTCTTATTTTACATATTTACTTTCTTGTTACAGGTATTAACATTTTTTTCTAACAGATATCAAAAGGTTGTTCTGTTTGTTACAAAATACTAAAATTGTATAAGTAGCTATTATATAAAATACAGAACAGCTTTTCAGCTTTCAAGGGAAGCTACCTGTACATGGTAAAAAAAAATTATTTCACTTTCTTCAAACAATGTATAATAAGTAGAAAGATTCAGTAAGCATGGAGTATAACAACTATTCGGGGAACAGTGTTATATGAAAAAATATATAAATAAATCTTTCTTATCCTTATCTCATTTTGTAAGATTCAGAAAGCTTGAAAAGGAATGGTACTATTCCACCATATATTCTTTACCTAGAAACTACTAGCTTGAAAAGGAACAGTACTATTCCACCATATATTCTTTACCTAGAAACTACTAGCTTGGAAAGGAACAATACTATTCCACCTTATATTCTTTACCTAGAAACTACTAGCTTGGAAAGGAACAGTACTATTCCACCTTATATTCTTTACCTTGAAACTACTAGCTGGAAACTTTGATCTGCATGACTCTAGAAACTAGTATGACAAAACCAGTGTCAAATATGTCCATATAATTATCAATATATTGATCTACTTATTGTGACTTTAGGCTTTAGTATACTACCATTAAGGGACTACTTTATGACATGGAGTGTCTGTACATGCTGAATGGATGCAAATTGATGGGGAACATTTCTTACTTAAATTACTAGGAATTAGATTTAGCTACTCAGCTACTAAGCAGTACAGATAGAGATTTCACATTTGCTTGCTTCAAATATACAGGTGTCGATGCAACAGTATTATTGCCACTGATCTTATATAGAACTTTATTGCAGTACTTGTTATGTGTATTTAGATGATGATAATACATGGCTCTGCCATTAAATTCAGTAACTATTTAGCATAATTGCGTTTATTTCCGGTGAATATTGTCGATTAGTATATAAGCAAATTTATGTTCATATCCTAATTTATATTCTTATAAGATATATCTAGTATGGCCATTTACCCAGTTAGGGGTTGACCATATCACCTTTCTCCTTATGGGAAGAGACTGCCACAGTTGCATAATGGCAGGAACCATCCCTCATCAGGTAATGCTGGAACAATACAAGCTTTACAGGAGCATACATACACTTTGTAAAGATTTTGTCTTTTTATGTATGTATGCATACGATGTACATTGGGAAACTAGTACTACACGTACCAAGTTTAAATTTTTTCTTTCATAAATATATATATTTTTTTATGTAATGTTAAACTTTATTTGTTTCTTGCATTGTATATAAAACCTCTAGTTTGGAGGAAATTAATGAATGAATAAATAATTGAATGGTGTATGGGAGCCACACGTGTCTAGCAATATGCAGATTTAGTATACTTCAAAAAAAGTGTTTATTTTTGTGGGTATCAAATTTCATGATTTTGCTACAAATTACATTTCTCTCAGGACTTAAATTCATGGATTGGGAGAGGAGTCCTGTTGTTTCCGTAGAAGAAATTGTTCATTGGGTCTTTAAATTTATAGTTCATATCAAGCACGAAATCCACACAAATTGGTACCTCATTAAAAATAGTGAATTTGTACTATTCTAAACTCATTTATCTTAACTCCCATTTATTCGTTCAAGTCCCACAAGGAGTTTCGATTTTATGCTGTATTTCTATTATTGGTATTCAACTGACTGATAAGGCCCAATTAATTATAAGTATAACTGACTGATAAGGCCCAATTAATAATAAGTATAACTGACTGATAAGGCCCAATTAATTTTAAGTATAACTGACTGATAAGGCCCAATTAATTATAAGTATTACTGACTGATGGTAGTAGTTTGGTAAGACTGAAGCATTAGCTGTGTTGTTCATTGCAACATTTGCTAAATATAGGGAGTTGCGGTAACTCAGTAGAGCATCAGACTCGTCATCATGGTCCTGGATTTGATATCCACCCAGGCCAGCCCAGGTTGGCTGCCTCTCTGTGTCCTTGGGAAAGGCACTTGGCTCCCATTTCCTCAGCATGATGTGGTATAAGTGCCATTAAAAGCAAGATTTGCTAAATTATACACACACTTCATTAGTTTCCATGTCAAAATATTTCTTTGTGATGTAATGTGCCAGATCCTTATGAATTTTGAATTTTTATGAAAACATTTCCTTGTAGTTTTGGTACCTCTGTTTTACCTCATACACTTAAAATCTCTTTTATTTTAATCAAGTACGTTGCTCAAAAATATCAGTAATTTGCTACCTTATTTAAAAAAAGAAAACACTCACTCAATGAATTTGCAAGTAAATACAAGCATGAAATATGTTCTGATTCATATTTGCAATTTGAAATACTATCCTAGCAAATGTGAAAGAAATTTAAATGTCAGGAAAACTATAAGATAAAAAGTGTCATAGGGACATTTTTTATTTTAATATAAAATAAGCTTTTATAAATACATCTTCATAAATAACAGATGCAGATTTGATTTTTCTGTTTTGTTTTTCATAATATATTGGTCTCTATATAATCGAGATCCCAATTTTTATGTGACTTACGTGACTATAATTACCGTTTTGATATGTTCATTATCTGCTTTTGTCACACATGTGTTTGTCTTTTTTTTTTAATTAAAAGAGGTATTTTGAATACATGTACTAAATAATTCCAGAGAGATGCACACAATTTTTTTTTTTAAACCTGTCTGAAACATCATGCTAAGGGCCAGTATATTGAAGAAAATACACATATTCCAGAAATTTAAAACTGACAAATTCAAGTTTGTGCAATTCATTCTTTTCAAATATAGAATAAGAATGAATCAATTCTGTAATTACAGGGTTCATCTATGATATTTTCTTGTAAATATACAGTATATCTTTACAGTAAATGGCTATTTCATGAAGATTTGATTGTACAAAATGTAATTCTTTACTATATTTATCTTTATATGTTAACATCTACATCTTGTATAAATTTAATCATGCATGAAGTGTTGATAGTAATTTTTGATAATCTGTATGATTTTATTGGTAATGTTTCATATCACATTATTTACTTTTCATACAATATTGCAATGTATATTAACCCTCTGACATAATGTTTGTATTAAATTCATTACCCATAATTTTAGATTCTATATTTATTTACATTTCTATATTACATATACCATTCCAATATTATTTGAGTAGAATACTTATTCTTTTTCATTTTTTTTTTATAGATCTACTAATATTGCATTTATCTGCAGGGGTGTAGCTAGGCAACTATAAGATGTATACACCATAACGAGGACAAGGGACCAGTGCAGCACCACCACCCACTCCCCCCAAAAACAAACCCATAAGGAATCTTGTTTGTACATTACATACATTCACCTGTGCATATGCTTAGCAATGCCACAAATCTAACACAGCTTGAATACTTCCTGTAAGACAATATTAGATTACCGTATATACTCGTGTATAAATCGGGTCCAAATGCAAACAATATAGACCCTGATTTGCTGTCACATAAAGCGCCGGCAGATCAGGGTATATGTTGTTTGTTCTACTGATCAGTCCTTACAAGCTGCATAGACCCAGATCTGCTGGCGCATTATGCAATGGCAGATCTGGGTCTATGCAGTTTGTAGTTGGTATCGGCTTATACGCGAGTATAGATGGTAACCTTAGAAAATACAGTGAATCACTTTAAATTCATGGAGTAGCATTATTTATGCTTTTTTGTGGGTAAGCTAGACCATGAATTTAAAGTCGGAACGAAATATGAACCAAGCTGATATTCAAAGTGCCGCTGCCCACCCCCACCCCCCAATGCCATATTAAAGCATCACTTCTACTTTGTGTGCTTATTTTTCAGTGGTATTATATGTTCATGAAAGATGAGGAACAATGGAAATTGATTGATTCAGATTTAATTAGCATGCAAAATTTCATAAATTTGAAAACTCTGTTCTAACGTAATGACTGTTTGATATTATAGTAATAAATGTAAAATTATTCTTGGTGTATGTCCTTCTTTACTTCCCAAAGCACGTATTATATGTATTTATAATAATTAATACTCACTAAAACTTTATGCAAGCCAATGAAATTAGGAAATATCTGAGAAACGTAATGGCGTTAAAGTTCAAGAAAATTGTATGTCACAGTTTGTGCCATTTTTAAGTACATTTGTTGTGGAATAATGTTAGTCTCTATTTATCCATAGTCTCTATTTATCCATCATAATACCCTACATAATGTATGGATCATGAAGAAGTGTATTATCTACTGCTAGACACTGTGTGTGTGTGTAAAAGCCATTACCATGTCTGATTAAAATATTTGTCATTTTGTAAATAAACAGAAATATTGTCATTGCATTTTTAATTTGGTTGATCACAAGTACAATTCGCTATTCCATTAAGCAAACTGAACACAAACACACATTGTTATTACACATTTTATACATACAACTGCTGAATAAACGCTTTCTCAGAGTCCATTTTAATCGTTTCCATTTAGTATAATACTTTGTCATGTTTGGAGATAATCCACTTTGCGTGAATTGGCTTAAGGGCATATGTTTTCAGGTCGATTGAGACCTAATCAGAGAGAATATCTCCACTGTCTTACCATTCATTTAACAGTAGTAGCCTGAACCATGACAGGTAAACCCAGGGGTTGCATGCAGCTGGCACAAAACAGTGGTATGATGCCATTTTCCCTTGAATGTGACATCGGCCTCTCCCCGCCATGTGCTTTGAAAGCGTCAAAAGCACTATTGCCTTTTAAGTTTCCTGCTTTTTGACCACTGTGTAAGAGGCATTGCAATTGTTGAGTGAAACTCAACTTCAACAAAACTGTATATATATGGAAAAGATAGAAGCTTTGTTTTGAAAAAGCTTGGTGTGCTGTCATTGGTTTTGTTTTAGTGACTAATCCCTAACTGTCTAGAGCTATATTTTCATAGTGGTTTTTAAAACTAAATGACAAATCCACAAAATTAGGAACCCACAAATATGCATTTGCTAACCAAAATGGCAAATACACAAAATAAGCTACCCATAAATACGTATTTCTTGCACCAAATGACAAATCCACAAAATTAGTTACCCACAAATATGCATTGTCTAACCAAATGACAGATCCACAAAATCTATCCCATATTGTTTACCAGTATTAATACATTTGCTTAAAGAATAAGCAAATTAATTTTCTGATCTCTAGCTGATACACAAGATATGAATAGAGAGATGTAGGTAGGGAAGAAAATGGTAAATTATTTAAAACTATAAAAAAAAAGACATCAACGTGAAAGATATTTTAAGTTGTAAGACTTTCTGAAAAGTATACATGAAATAGTTTTTGAATTTAATGATGGAAATTTCCATTTTTTAAAAAAGCAGATTCAGCCATTACAAAGTCTTCGATGCCATTTATTTGTGTCATAGAGAGAGCAAAATCTCTTTCTTCTTGAAATATACTATACTAAACAAGCATAGCTCAAAGTAAAACAACCTCGAGCAGACTTTGAATAAGTGAGTTCAGGGTTTTTCTCTCGGGCAAGTCACATGACACTGGTACAAACAAAGGCTTTTTCGCCATATTTTTATTGTAACATGTGACAGCGCCCATGTTTTTAAGTCCATATTCACAGTTCAATGAAGTAATATAAATTGATATCAGTCCTTTCATTACACTGCTTTTCTTTAAATGTAATCGAGTTGAGTTAGGTAAGCGTCCTGCTAAAATTGGATTCAAAGTTGCTGCAGAGAGTTTAAAGATCACATTCATAGGTCTAATGAGAAGTTTCAAAAACACAGTTGAATCATTCTTCATTCGCCTCAGTTCATAAAAGGGTTGATTTTTATTAGCTCGCCTGACCATAAGGCCAAATGAGCTGACGGTATGGCCCTGCATCCATCAGCATCTTTTACACAGGTTCACTACTAACCTTTGTAATTATCTTGTATGTACTCATATTTAATGCCTTGAACATATTTTATAGTAACAGTAGATCAATTATCTAGTTGTAATGGCATTGTTGTCTAAAGACACCACAACTTTTAAAAACTGTACTACATATACGCGTAATTGTAGAAGGTCTCATGAAAGATTGGTCAGTTGACCAAATGATTTTCTTCTTTAAATAAAGTCATTATTATTATTATTATTATTATTATTATTATTATGTACCATGACTGCCCGTACACCTGTACAGGCTGTTTGGTGTACCATGACTACCCATAAAATTGAACACATGTGAAAAGTACAAGGCAAATCTAAACATTTTCAAGCTTAATCAAGTTGAATAATAAGGACATACTCGGACATGTACATTGTACAATTTTGAAAATTTCAGGTTTAAAATATATGTTTCTTTGTTATCATCATTTTTTACATGCATCTAATACATGTAGTTGTCCATAGGAAAGGAACAGGTTTTGATTTGGTTTGGTTTAGTGTTTTACAGCACAGCATAATACGTAGGTATTAACTGCCGAAGCAATTGGAGTAATGTGTAATGTGCCTTGCCCAAGGATATACCATGGTAAACCACCAGGTTTGATCTTATGGTAGGAATCGAACACGCACCCTTTTGGTCACTAGACCAGCGTGCTAACGACTGAGCCACTGTGGCTACTAAGGAAAGGAACGGCTAATAACAGGAATTACCCAGTCTAATAATAGTAAAGTAACCACTTGCTTTCTGTGGGTAAAGTGGTACAACGGCCAGCACTACAGTCCCATGCACGTCATCACAGGTTAACCTCAGGTGGCATCCGATCACACCTTCGTAATTCCTCCAAAAAGAGTGTTTGTTTGTTACCTACTGGAAAATAAAATGAACAACACCTTATAAAAATTCTGGATGTATGTCCAAAAATAACTTAAATATCAATTGGGGTTATTAATATTGTATAGACATTCAAAACAGGAGAAAATTTAAATTTATTGCCAGTAGAGGCACAACACATGGACTATGGTTAAATTGTTGAATAAAGACATGTTATCCAAAATCACTAGTAGTGACTTGCACAAGCTACAGAAGTGTTATACTACAATGTACTCTGGTAATTTAAACAGATTTGTATCCTCATGGATCTAGGCTGGTTAAACAGATGTGGCAACATTGATTGACATCATTTAATGTATTTATGACCAAGTACAAATTACAGTAATGACTGTTGAAAATTATCATATTTAATAATTAATTTTTTTTTACATTTAATTTGAATAAGAAGTGGCCATAACCTGCATACCAAGCCTGCCGTCGACCCATTAGTAAATTGGTGTTGTACACATCTCAAGCCTGCCTTCAAACCTTTGGTAAATTGGTGTTGTACACATGTCAAGTGTTCCTTCGAGCCATTGGTAAATTGGTGTTGTACACATGTCAAGCGTTTCTATTTTCTGATAGTGCACTTATGAAATTTTAAAATATATAAATAAAAAAAGTTATCAGCTCGTTTTTTATAACTTACCTAAAAGGTAGTAAAAATAACTATGCAGAACGAACAATCTTCTATGACATGCACATCAGAAGTAAGACCTAGCTGTGTACTCTCAAACCCAAATCAACCCCATCATTCCGATATCAAAATAAAGAAAATTGTAGGTTCTTAAAACCTTCCCCAGGATATACACATTTCCTTTTCATAACAAGGATTACCAACTGGGATAATCAAGGGAATACCTTTTCTTTACATTTTTAACCCTGTACAAAACGTCAGAGCGGAATTTAGTCCCCTGTGTAGGCACTTAACACACTGTAAATTTAATGTGCAGAAATCATTATTGTCTAATTTGACTTACCATGACCGTGACCTGTCACTTTTTTACTCCATAATCTATAGGTTTTGTTATTACCCTAATGCAAGCCATTCACAAAGTATGATCAAGGAACTTACTCCAGAACAAAAGTTATTCTGCAAAATCCATTATAAGCCACAATGATCTTGACTAAAATCAATAGGCCCCTTCCATACCTTAGGTGCAAGGTCTCAGTTCATTAGTACAAGTTTGTTATTGCTACACTTCTTAAACTGCCATGAAACTTTACACACACATTCATCCCATGGTCTAGTTGGTCCTAAATGAAAATTGTGCTGCTTATACATCCAATATGGCCACACAGTGGTCATCTTGAAAATCTTGCTATCACTACTCCTACTGAATCGATGGTCATGGGGATTTCACTAAACAACTTCTTATGATGTCTAGTTGTTCCTAAATGATAATGGTGCCGAGCTGACTTCCAATATAGCCACCATCTTAAAAATCTTGTTATCGCTACTCCTCCTGAATGGAAAATCATACTGACCGGGGCTTTCACCAGATGACTTCTTATGAAGTTTAATTAGTCCTAAGTGAAAATGACACTGCTTGGTCCAGCTGTCACAGCGGTCATCTTGAAAATCTTGTTATTGCTATTCCTCCTGAATGGAGGGTCATATCAATATCTGACATCCAAAATGGCCACTATGGCACCATCTTGAAATTTTTTATTGCTACTCGTCCTAGGTGGCGCTCTACAGTTTCGTATTTTGCATAGAGTTAGATTTTTAAAGAACAAGATTTTCCCAGGTTTTCTTCACTATATAGTTATTCTGGCTATTTAAAAAAGACCTTGTATATCTTAGGTATTGTTAAAAGAACTTTTAATTCCCTTTATTTTGCTGTACGATTGATGGGTGTAATTTGGGTTATAGAGTATAGAGCTTAGCCTAACTTCAGATGTGCATCTATCAAATAAAGTGCTAACTCCGCTTGGTCATTTTCACTTCCTGGACTGCAAAGGTAAATTGCAAAAAAAAAAATGCCGATAACTTTTTACTTTTTATATATTTTGTAATTCATTCATTGCACTTTCAGTAGATGGTATTTTCTACTCTGGCAAAATTCGCTTTCGATATTTTAGTATTTGCTAAAGTTAGTGTACTTTGGACTAGTTCATGCTGATTTTTCGAGTATATTGGAATAAAATGTGTACTTAGATCATGCAAGATTTCAACAGTTACAACATTTTAAGAAATTTCAGCCACAGTACATGAAAGTAGTATATAGGTATGCCAATATTCTCTCTACTTTGCATGTTTCAAACGGAAACAACTTCACCTTACACCTGTGAGAAGTTCGTAATATCTGTGGAGCGCCCCCTAAATGGAAAGTCTTATCGACATAAAGTTTTCACCAGAAGACTTCTTATGGTGTCTAGTTGGGTCTAAATGAAAATGATGCTGTTCTGACATCCAATATGGCCACCATGGAGGCCATCTTGAAAATCTTCGTATTGCTACTCCTCCTGAATGGATGGTCATATTCACATAGGGGTTTCCACTAGAAGACTTATAATTATGTCTACTTGGTCTTAAATGTAAATGGTGCTGATCTTACATCCAATATGGCCACCACAGAGGCAAAATTTAAAATCTTGTTATTGTTAAAATATATCAGAGATGGTTTAAAAACTCTGCAGTTAAAAAGAAGAAATGGTCTTTTCTTGAATTCCTGGAAATTCTTTTCAATCAGTAGAGCATCAGTCTTCTCACGGGACTCGTATTTCTTCTTTCAGTCAGTGACCTTGACCGGCCATACTTTCAATGATGTAATCCTGACTAGAATCGCCCATAACTCAAATTGGAGCACATAAAATAAGAAGTCCAAAAGAAACCTATTAGATTGGCCGGCTGCGAACACTCAAACCCAACGGCTTAAATCAATTAGAAACAAAACGGGCATTTGTCCGTACATAGGTAACAAGAAATTTACAAGTTACAAAAACCACATTTTCCTGCCATTTCGCTTTCTTAGACCCACTTTATCTGTTAAAAATATCAAATATAAAAAAACATATAAATCAATTTAAAAGCGCATTTAAGAGTCCGCCAGTTCAACAATATATTAGATCCGGGATAAAATATATAACTAGACAATTGTAGATGGCGCAAAGGTTTCATTGCTGGCCTACTTACGTACGTCCTCAATTGGTGTCCTTTGTTCTAACCATTTCTGCCGTACGAGCATTAATAAGTAGCAATGTTCAACCTCGTTAAGCCCTGCTCGTCTTATTTATTATTTCATTGTATCGTCTGTGTAAATATCTACAGCTAACATATTATAGATTCCATATAGTACTTAGGTTTTTGTGTTATGCGTTTTGTTCAGGTTTTCTTTGTGTACTCGTTTTTAGTGTCTTTGTGCAATTGAGAAAGGAATCGGTAGATTCCGAAATCGCTTGGGCTGGTCTCGCACCAGTTTTGCACTGTTGTTTGTCAGTTTTTAATTTCATTCATTCATATATATCATATATATATATATATATATATATATATACGATAGTCAGTGAGGTCCATAAATTTACATGGAAAAAAGAAACTGGAACTGTGTTAGCAGTTGCATAATACAATATCACATGAGCTTTTGATGAAAAATAATTTGATATGTTACAAGTTTAGACTCCATGATATGAAAGTGAAATTAAAAGGATGGAAGGATGGACATACACAGATTGCCAAAGTGATCACCATGTCACACTTACATCAAGGTAGGATCAACAATTGCCTCGGTCACTTCAAGAATGCATTATATACAGAAATATATTTCTGATCTTATATAGAAATATTATCAAATATAATTTAAATGCAGTTAATTATATTCAAAATTGTAATGTAATTTAAACAATTATCCTGCCCAAAAGTAATTTGCAATTGTAAACAAATTTTTGTAAGTACAGGTACTTGTAATTTAACTAGTTACATTTGAAAGTAACTGACCCAAGATCCGACACCCTTGTCTTGCCATCTTGTCAATGCTAGTGAGACAATAAATTAGGCCAATAAAGCAAACTTGATATCATTTTGACTGGTTTGATGGTGTTAACTGATAAAATGCATTGCTGTGAAAAACCTGTCCCCATTACCAGCATGTGCCCTTTGCCGACATTATCATGCCAATGCCTAATACTACTACAGTAAACTCTGGGTAAAATTAAGCCCTAGGGAACCAAAAAATGATAATATATCCGAATTTTGATCTAGTCGAGGTAAGCTATTAAATAATGCACAGGAAGGGACCTTGTGATGTGCTTTACAATATGACATTTCATTAAATCCGATTTCATTCATAAGAGGCCCAAGTGGGCCTGATATCACTGACCTGTCTCACACAACTCTACACCTGTAAATTTCACTAAACAGGGTTAAGTACTATTGTAAGAACAAAACCTATGTAAACTATATCCGAAACTTCGCGTCATGTTGATTTGACTAAATCCTGATACAAAATTCTTTCTAAAGATAAAGGCATATTTAAGATGCATAGTCTCTTGTTCATAATTTAAGTTTTATAGAAACTGGATGAGAAATATGGTCTCTAGATCTAGAGAGGTAACAAGCTCAGCCAATCAAATGCAAGGTATCTCATTAACATGCACAGATCACATTTATTATAGAATCTACGGCAACAATAATATAAGTTTATTTATCAAGGTGGAACAAAATCCAAATGGAATATGATCTCCAAAGTGGCAACAAGCTCAGCCAATCAGATACACGATTACCTCATTAATATGAATATATATTGCTCATATTCAAACTCATCCAACATCTTGATAATAAAAGGCTATTTAACAAGTCTGATCAAAATCTGATCAGAAATATAGTTGCTAGACAGTGTTGAAAAGTTCAGCCAATCAAATGCATGATCACGTCATTAATATGCATGAATTTTACTCATAATCATATTCAACCAAAATCTTGATGACATAGGCCTCTTTACCAAGTTTATTAACAATCCTATAAAAAATACAGCCTCTAGAGCAGGGCGTCAAACTCATTTGATATAAATAATAATAAATAATAATAATGATAAATAATGAGTCTGGTGGGCCATATGTTTGACACCCTTGCTCTTGAGGGGTACAGTTCTCAGCCAATCAGTTGTAAGATGACCTTATAAATATGCACAGATCTCCTTCATAATAGAAATCATCCAATATCTTGATGATATTAGTCTATTTACCAACTCTGACTAAAATTTGGTCATACAGTCTCAAGTGGTAACAAGCTCAGCCAATCATATGCAAGATCACCTCATTAATATGTGTAGAGCTTGCTCATTACAAAACCCATTATACATCTTGAATAATATAGGTCTATTTACCTAATTTGATAAAAATATGATCAGAAATAGTCACTAAAGTGTTGACAAGCTCAGCCAATTAGATGCAAAATCAACTCATTATTATGCACATATTTGGCTCATCCGAATTCTTGATGCTTTAAGCCTATTTACCAAATCTGATCAAAATTGGATCAGAAATAGTCTTTAGAGTGGCACAAAGTTCAGCCAATCACATGCAAGATTACTTAATTACTGTGTGGATCCCATTTATTACCGACCTCATGTGTGATTTTGAATATACAAGCCTATATTTGATGTTTGACCAAAATCAGATCCAAAATATGGCTTACAGAGTAGTAACAAGCTCAGCCAATCAGGTGCTCGATCACTTGATTAAGATGGGTGGATCGTGCTCATTATCAAACTCATCCAAGATCTTGAAGATATAAGCCAATATTCCAAGTTTGATCAAACTCAGATTGTAATTATGACAACCAGAGTGGTAAAAAGTTCAGCGAATCAGATGCAAGATCACATTATTAATATGCATGGTTCTCACCCATTATCTAAATTATCCAAGATCTTGATTACATAATCATATATTCCAAGTTTGATCCAAAATATGGCTTCCACAGTGGTAACAAGCTTAGCCAATCAGATTCAAGATTACCTTATTAAAATGCGTGGATCTTGCTCATTAACAAACACATCCAAGATCTTTATGATACATGCCCATGTTCCAAGTCTGATCAAAATTGGATCAGAAATATGGCTTCCATTGTAGTAACAATTCAGCCAATTAGACGCAAGATCACCACATTAATATGTGTGCATCTCACTCATTATTGACCTTGTCCAAAATCTTGAAGATATAAGCATATATTTGAAGTTTGATCAAAACTGGATAAATAATACAGCCTCCAGAGTGGTAACAAACCCTACCAATCAGATGCAAGATCACCTCATTATTATGCATGGATCTCACTCAATACGAAACTCATCCGATATATTGATACTACAAGTATATATTCCAAGTTTGATCAAACTGTATCAGAAATATGGCCTACAGAGTGGTAACATTCTCTGCCAGTTAGATGCAAGATTACCTTATTAATATGTGTGGATCTTGCTCATTATCGAATTCATCCAAGATTTTGATTATACAAGCCCATATTTCAAGTTTGATCAAAATCAGATCAGAAACATGGCTTCCAAAGGTAACAAGCTCCGTAAATCAGATGCAAAATCACCTCATTAGCAAGTGTGTATCTCACTTTTTATAAAAATTTGTCCAACACCTTGATAATGTAAGCATATATTCCAAGTCTGATCAAAATCAGATCAAAAATACAGCCTCCAGAGTAGTAACCCAGCCAACCTTATGCAAGATCACCTCATTATTATGCATTGATCTCAACATGAAAATCATCTGAGATCTTGATACTACAAGTATATATTCCAAGTTTGACCAAACTGGATCAGAAAAATGGCCTCAAGAGTGGTAACATGCTCAGCCAGTTAGATACAAGATTACCTTAATAATATATTGGGACCTTGCTCATTATTGAACCCACCCAAGATTTTGATTATAAGCCCACATTTCAAGCTTGATCAAAACTGGATCAGAAACATGGCTTCCATTGTGGTAGCAAGTTCAGTAAATCAGATGCAAATCACCCTATTAGTATGTGTGTAACTCACTCATTATAAAATTTTTCAAACATTTTGACAATATAAGCATACTAGTATATTTAAAGTCTGATCAAAATCCAGGGATTTACAAATTTGATAAAAGTCAGCTTGCCCAGGGCTAGATGACTGGAAAATTGAACTTGCCCTTGGGAATTAGAGTTTTCCCGAAACATAATATCCCAACACGAGTACAAAATATGAAAAAATAAAATATGGGATATTTTAAGGAAATCACGTTATATTTATTTTAACTTTTGTTTTCTTTTTATTTTTGTTGGCACCTCAGGACCATATGCGAATAATTAAAGTTATTTGTACATATATATGTACATAATACATGTAGATGAGAAAGGGTTAGAATGGAGTTAGAAGTGCAAAAACAGACATGTAAATGGATAGGTAGAAAAGGCTTTTGAAATAGCTAGATTTTTAAGTAAGTGAAAGAGAGATATGTTTAGGTCAAAGACCCTGAACTGAAAAATTAAACAACCAATAACATTATTCTAGTCAGGGATACTCATTAATCCACAATGATTGGAACTTTCTTATATGTATTGTAGCATTGTACTGGTTGTTCTTCTTTAAAACAGGTTCATTAGAGCTCGAAACATCATCAAGTTTACTTTTTTGACCGAGATAAGATAGCAGACTCATCTCATCAACTACATCAACATTAATGAAATCTAGTCAGTAATGATTTATTTATACTCACAACTGAAGGATTTGTGAATACTTATTTTATCCATTTACTTAACAATTATCATCTTGCCACCATGGTAACATGTGTGAAACTATTTGACAAGCTGACTTATTTTTATCCATTTAATTGTTTGCCAAGCAGTAAGCATGTATCGGTCTCCTGTAATTATCACATAAACAACAGATCATAAACACCGCTTGTGGGTGCTACATATTTGGTACATCAATCATGCTTTGAATGAAATCTTCCTGGTGGTTAATAGTTACAGACGAGTGCCTTTAATATCCAAATACACCTGTCAAAGAAATTTCATGAGTTATATTATTAACAATTAACACCTGCTCACTTTATAATTGGCAACAGCCATAAAAACAATCTTTGACAAGCCGATTGTTTTAAGTCAGCAAACTTACAAACTTCCCGAGGCTAGGTTAGCACCTGAAAGACTGCGATTCACGAATACATACAAATATTATTATTAAAATGAAACTGAGAAGTTAAAATATAAATATTTATTCCTTATTTGTAAAAACTTGCTTTAAATATTAATTATTCACATTATCACGTCTGCACAAGAAAATGCGAGACTGATGTTAACACTGACAACATGATGGAAATGACACCAGATAGATGAAAAAAACTGGACAGTTATGTAATAGAAGAATGTGGTACATATAAACACTAAATAAATGTGCTGTGATATATACTATGGTGAGATCACAGGGTATAAAACTTGCAGAACATAAAGCATTACAAACAGAACATGACCCCTTTCTCCCTCTGAATTTTTTTGACTTGCCAGCAGGCAGGAATTTTGGAAACTTGAGCTTCCCTGAGCCAAATTTGAGCTTGTCATAGGAGTCGGGCAAGTGGATTTGGAAATCCCTGAAATCAGATCAGAAATACATCCTCCAGAGTAGTAACAAGCTCAGGCAATCGGATGCAATATAACTTCATCAACATGCTTAAATCTCACTCATTATTGAACTCATCCAAGATTTTGATGACACAAGGCCATATTCCAAGTTTGACTGAAATCAGATCATAAAAATGGACTCCAGAGTGGTAACAAGCAATTGTCGACAGACAGACAATGGATGCAGGTGAGCTAAAAATATAGAGAAAATATATAGTTTGGTATGTACACAAATTTTCCAGGGCACGAGGATTTGAAGTATTTTGCAAGTGCTCCCACAAATGTTTGCACACAGCTCTTCTTACATGATCATATCAAGGTATATAAATTATATACCAAATACCTACAAAAAGGAGATTTGAAACACTAAAAAAACTCATGAAATTCCTGTCTGAGTACAGCCGACGTCACAAAAGTGCACGATATCAAGCTAGATGAAACTGACCCGATCATGTAAGAATGGAGTTCAATGTATATTTATAATCAGATAAATACAAAGGACTTCATGATGCATGCTGAATCCCATGCTTTTTTATAAAGGTAATTAAAAGTGACCAATTCCAAATATGGGCAAAGACGGGGGAAGAACAAGACAAAGAATGTAGTTTTCTCTTTTTTTATATTTCGAACTCATGAAATGTAACATGAAAATGATTGTGAAATTAATTATGTTAACCACAGTTCAACTGAACCTGTGTTTTTTTATTGCTTCATTCCCTTGCAAAATATAAAAAAATGACATAATTGCTCTAAATGATTTAGTGGCTTTCTTAACGAAAAGTGGTCAAAATATTTGTAACAAAGATACACAAGTCAAGAAAAAAGGAAAAATCCGATCAGGGACCTAAAATGTTGGACAAATGATTTAGCATTTACCTTATATACTCGCTTATAAGTAGGGCCCAACTGCAAACTGCATAGATCCAGATCTGCTGTTGCATAATGCAGCTGGCAGATCTGGGTCTATGCAGTTTATTAGGAGTAATCAGTAAAACAAACAACATACACCCTGATCTGCTGGAGCATTATGTGAAGACAGATCAGGGCCTATGTTGTTTGCAGTTGGACCAGACTTATGAGTATATATGGTAACTAAGATGGAGTGTTTCCCAATATATGTTCATCACGCACTCATATCCCAATGTCTACAAATATCTCAATGTCTACAAACTGGTGACAAGGTCACCTTTGCACATGAAACTGTACAAGTCCAACCAATAATTAACTCAAGGGATGGTCAAGCAAAGTCTAAAAAGCAGGTGTTCTCACTGTCCAAATGTCAGTTCAGGAAGATAAGTGCACAACCTATTCTCAATTTTCAAGAACATCCATCTAAACAAAGTACCAATAAGCTGCGCCAAGTATCACTGTGACATACAAGTATCACTGTGACATACAAGTATCACTGTGACAAGCATGTATCACTGTGACAAGTATCACTGTGACAAGTATCACTGTGAAATACAAGTATCACTGTGACATACAAGTATCACTGTGACAAGTAAGTATCACTGTGACAAGCAAGTATCACTGTGACATGTAAGTAACCATCTTAATATTGTACTATTCTGACATATGGTTGGGATAATATCTAGCACTTCAACCTAAGTGCAAACTTTGATACAAACTTTTGAAAAAATCTTGGAAATATCAACAGTAAGATTTATCAGTAACTACATATTTTGGTAAGATAAACAATCACATTTTTTTTTCCTCATTTATTTTAATAAAAAACACTTAATAGACTGAACACTTTTGGAAACCACTGATAGCATTAAAAAACATTTTTCGTATTAGCATAATAAACCCGGAATAAAATAAATGTTCCCAATATTTTTATACACAGGGATAATTTAATATAAAATGATAATGAATGGTTTTATGTAATTAAAATGCATCTTTTTATCATTGCATCAGTAGTAATACACAAACTGTAACATAACAAACATTTACTCAATCACATGTTAACAGTTGTTTACTCAATTAAGTACTGAAGTCATTCATTAGTATAATAAAACAAATACTAATTACCACATAACTGGTCCCACAACCTGGGGTTCAATTAGAAAAAAATAAAGTATCTTCCGAAAATTTTTAGGCAAATATAACACTACAAGCCCCTTCATTATAAAACAGTTCCTGTTATATGGTAGTCTCACAATAAGGTGATATACTCTACGACTCGCATGGAAAGCATTATTTTGAGGGAGTATTGTATTATGTACCTCAATTTAAGGCACTCTCGCTATAAGGTGAAATCCTTTATGGCCCCCATGGACAGCATTGTAACAAGGGAGTACTGTATCTGACAAACAATCTAATAGTCAATATTAAGGATAAATAGTCTGTCAGAAAAAATATAGGACATGTTATGACATGTCCACAAAAATTTCCTTGAACCATATTCTTACATTAAGTCTCACCAAATTGATTTTCTGCAAGAATATTTTTTCTATTGTTAATTATGAATTTTCTTTATTGGAGAAGAAAAATCCCTTTTCTGGCCACCTGGGGTAAATTAATAAAAATTGCCAAGTAACTAAACTTTCATGCAACTTGCTTAGAATTTTATACAATGTAAATTTCATGTATTGATGAACATCAATTTCATGGTTTTGCAAAGAATATGTTCATCAATACTCAAATTAAAGTCCTATTGTTTCCAAAGAATCATAATTGTTTCTTGTGGTCCTTAAATTCATAAGTTGTAGCAACCATGATATCCTCGAAAATTAGTATGCCCATAATTTACAGTAAAACATTCAGGAAATTCAAATATTGATTCAATTTCATTACTTGCTTTAACACAACTAGAAGATTTTTATATTTTTGGCCTCCTTTGAAGATTATTTTCAACACTTCTAGCTATTATACATATGAATTTATTTAGGATTGGAATCCCACACCCTCACATTGCTAGTGATTGGTAACAAATGATTTAATTTTAGCAAGCTTTCAACATCATATATAATCTGCACCCATTCCAAGATACAAGTCTCGATCACAACTAACGACAGAGAAATTTTCCAAGAGAAACAGTAGCATGTTCTTCTAAATATTTTGAAAAATCGTCTAATTCTCGAGGTCCATCATATTTTAAAGGTTTATCTTTGTTATTAGACGGAGCAAAATATATTGTTGGATATTTTAATACTTTATAATCCTCGGGAACATCATTAGCCGTAACATCGAACCTGGGAATCACAAGATTCTTCTCCTTCTTGTATTTCTTAGCCAGATCTATGAATATTGGTTCTAGATGTTTACAATATCCGCACCAGGGGGCATACATATCAATTAAAACATCTTTGGTCTTGTCCCTCACAATTTTGTCAAAAGTCTGTCCCACAACAACAGTGACTGGTCCTTCCTTCTCCTCTGGAATTGGCTGGGACCTAATGTGAGGCTTCAATTTTCCTGAAAATACAAAGAAATCTTTAAGATAAAATGCACAATACCTTTAGCTATCGAGTTCTTTGGTGAATTAGATTGATTTAGCCAATGTGGAATACATCTTGGATAAGACCTGCTAAGTATGACTTGTATAACTTGTGTATACCTGCTTATCTCTTGAGTGAGCACAAAAAAACCCTGATCTATGCATACCTCCTACAGGGTGAACCTCGACCGAAGTGCATACCCTGTCAGTGTCTACTGATAGTCCAACACATTCTTGTAGAGTGTCGATTTCCACCCTGTGAAACAGACTTTTTTTTATGTGAACTCAATTAAGAAACTTTATTTTGATGTACCACCAGAGAAAATGTAAAGACTTTATGAGGGAATGTGGTTTATATAACAAATTATGACTATAATTTAAGGATTTTATATTTGTATGATTATCTTTCATTTAATATACCTTTAAAAGAATTTTTACATCTTTACCATTTTATCTTTTATCTTGAAGTACAACATGTTTACATTTATTTGGAGGGGTTTATCTTCCAAATGTTTCTTAGCAATTTGTTTATCTTTACATTTTTAGATATAACTTGTAATGGGCACTATATAGGCAGTATTGTGCTTACATACCATCACACATACTTACACACACACACACACACACACACACACACACACACACACACACAATATGAAACATTGCCTCTTCTAAAATGAGCACAAGTGGCCCCTGTGCAATGCAGGATTGGTGATTCCTGCAGATGAGTGGGCCTTTTTTTCACCATTTCAACATCAAGTAAGGGTAACAAATAAAACTGTGAAAGGCACATTTTGTCCAGCAAGATGCAGATCCTTATAATAATGTGAAAAAGTTTCTTCGAGTTCATCATTAAGGTCTAGTCAAGAAATAAGATTGTTCGACATAAAATGCCCAATTGTTTATTTCTAATTATTAGGATATTCCTCTTCACAGAAGTACAATTTCAAGTTTTATGTATGGAAACCTCCTTTTCTCATTTATACAGAATGTCCACTACATCCAATGACTGTGATGGGTGCCAGGAAACTAACGAGAATACTTGATGTGCTCAAAAAAATACTTTGAGAAATGATTTATTTTTTCATTTGTACCATATTTCATGTTTTTCAAAATTTACATTTTGGTTGATACTAGAATTCATGGGACATGCCAGTGGAAACCAGAATGTAATCAATGACTATATGAGTCCCTCTATCAAGCTTTTATTAGTCTCCAGTATCTGTTGTAAACATTAATTAGTCTCCAGTATCTGTTGTAAACATTAATTAGTCTCCAGTATCTGTTGTAAACATTAATTATCATGATGAAAATAAATCGCACCAGAGTGTTTTTGACAAATGAAATGTTGGCCCCTGTGACAACGCATAAAAGTCATAAAACAATTTAAAAAAAGAACAGTGTTTGTGAAATGATCAAACACAAAATATAACCAAAGTCAGTGAAGCATAAAATATGACCCATAATTACCTACTTTTGCAATGAGGGCATAGCGCTGATCAAAATGCATTCCCTCATGGAGTTTCATGATTTTTTTGAGTGGGTAGTATGTATATAGGCTGCAACAAAACCTATGTGGTATTGAGCTAAATGCAAAAACTTAACCTAAGCCAGTGAAATGTAGGTCACAGTGTCCTTTTGTTGTACGAGTGTAGTACTAACAGAGATGCATACAACGATCTAATTTGATTGGTCTAGCATGAACAGTGCTCAAGAAATAAACTTAAAACAACAAATTAACCTGTCAGTGAAGTGTGAAACATGGGCCACTGTTACCTACTTTGGTGATAAGGGTCAAGATGCATCCCTCAACAAGTTTTGTGATTCCAGATATAACTATGTATATTACGGTACAAACAACCTATGTGGTCATGACCTAAATGCAATAACTTCACCAAGACCGTACAAGTGATGTACATGTATCTATAAAGTATGCTGCCTTAGCCCCCTCCCCAGATGGGATAGATACTATGAAACCCAGTCTATACTACTGCCTAGCCCCCTCCCCAGATGGGATAGGTGCTATGAAACCCGGTCTCTACTACTGCCTAGCCCCCTCCCCAGGTGGGATAGGTGCTATGAAACCCGGTCTATACTACTGCCTAGCCCCCTCCCCAGGTGGGATAGGTGCTATGAAACCCAGTCTATACTACTGCCTAGCCCCCTCCCCAGGTGGGATAGGTGCTATGAAACCCAGTCTATACTACTGCCTAGCCCCCTCCCCAGGTGGGATAGGTGCTATGAAACCCAGTCTATACTACTGCCTAGCCCCCTCCCCAGGTGGGATAGATGCTATGAAACCCAGTCTATACTACTGCCTAGCCACCTCTACAGGTGGGATAGATGCTAGGAAACCCAGTCTATACTACTGCCTAGCCACCTCCCCAGGTGGGATAGGTGCTATGAAACACGGTCTATATACTTTTATACGTGTGCACACCTGATGCCACTGCCATAGTAAAATAGCTATCCTCTATTTCGTCATGGTGAGCTATAAATGGGTATTGAAATTCTTGGTTGGCAGCAACCACAAAATTCACAAATACTGGTACCCTGTGTATTGAAGCTTACACACAGTATCTGAGAAAAATCTCCTCTGCAAGATCACTATTTTTCATCAAAATCTCATCTGCAACACTAGTTATTGTCAAAATCTCATCTACAACACTACCATTTATTGTCAAAATCTCATCTACAACACAACCATTTATTGTCAAAATCTCACATACAACACTACTATTTATTGTAAAAATCTCATCTGAAACAATATTTACAATTAAAATCTCATCTACAACACTATTTATTGTGAAAAATCTCATATGCAACACTATTTATTGTCAAAATCTCATCTGCAACACTATTTGTTGTCAAAATCTTGTCTGCAACACTAACCAAAATCTCATCTGCAACACTATTTGTTGTCAAAATATCATCTGCAATACTTATCAAAATCTCATCTACAAGACTATTTATTGTCACAATCTCATCTACAACACTAATATGTATTGTCAAAATCTCATCTGCAACACTATTTACTATCAAAATCTCATCTACAACACTACTACTTATTGTCACAATCGCACCTACAACTCTATTTACTATCAAAATCTCATTTTCAACACTATTATCAAAATCTCATCTACAACACTATTTATTATCAAAATCTCATCTACAACACTATTTATTGTCAAAATCTCCCCTACAACACTATTTATTGTCAAAATCTCATCTACAACACTATTATCAAAATCTCATCTACAACACCATTTATTATCAAAATCTCATCTACAACATTATTTATTATCAAAATCTCATCTACAACACTATTTATTATCAAAATCTCATCTACAACACTATTTATTGTCAAAATCTCTCCTACAACACTATTTACTATCAAAATCTCATCTACAACACTATTTATTATCAAAATTTCATCTACAACATGATTTATTGTCAAAATCTCATCTACAACACTACTATTTATTGTCAAAATCTCATCTACAACAATACTATTTTTTGTCAAAATCTCATATGCAACATTACTATCTGTTGTCAAATTCTCATCAGCAACTCTAAAATTTATTGTCAAAATCATAGCAGCATTTTATGGAGACAAACTAAAACCTACCCTTTTTAAACTTGTCCAAGAATTCCCGCACTTCATCACTCTCAAATCCCACCATTGGTTCCATTAGATATCGTTTACCATCTTTTCCATAGCAACCAATATTAAGCTCCTCCCCCGAGTCACCTAGCCCAAACTCTTCTACAAGATGTTTAAACTTTTCCTCATCTGCCACAGCAAATGTTATGTCCTCTCTGTATTTATTGGCTATGCTAGCTATCTTGTTCCTCCACAGCTGGGTTGCTGAAATTAAACAGGAACACACTCTTATCATGGAAGCCATGGAAGCTCAAAGACTTAGCTATTAAATGGCATTGCGAAGAATTTATTTGAAAATGTCTGCTTGCTTTAATGTAACAAATTTCATGACCTAATCATAAATTGTGAACACTGAAATTCACAATAATCAAATGAAACACTTGGAAAACTGCAACATTGCAAAAATTAAATATGCCATTTAAAAAAAAATTCAAATTGTGAACATTTCTGCATATTCAGTTTGCTTATAAAAAGGGTTCAGCAGACCACCATGAACCATCAGCAAAACACCTTATACACTGAATGGCAATTTACTGTGAACATGCAATGCCTAATACAATCATATAATCACAGCACTGGTAGTCATTCATACAGGTTACAAATGCTATAACATGCCTGAAAATGTACATCCCTTAATCTCAAATGGCTTTAAAGTCCCAGAGCAGAAACAAAAATGTGACTGATGGATGGAAACTCGGATACACTGTTTCCCTCTTTCTCCGAAAAGGCAGGGTACAATATATACATATAGATCTCGCTCATAACTGAATGCATCTGTGATCCTGAGCTATACTTACATAATTGATAAATATTGATTATATAAACCTATTTACCAAGTTTTATCAAACTCAAATGAGAAATGCAGTCTCTCAAGAGGTAAAAAACTCAGCCAATCAGATTCAAGATCACCACATTAATATGCACAGATCTAACTTATTATAAAGCCTATCTAAGACCATGGTATTATAAGCTTTTTTACCAGTTGTGAGCAAAATCTAATTAAAATTCAGTCTCCAAAATAGTAACAAGCTCAGTCATCTAGAATGGTAACAAAATAACCAAATAAAAAGACAATATGTCAAAGATAAACAAAAATGTAACAAAATGTGATCAAAAGATTAAATCAGAAAATGACTACAATCTTCAAGTATAAATCTCTGAAACATAACAGTCAGTAATCCTCATCAAAAACAAGCCACCTGTACTCCTCTTTCTATTTTTGCAGAAATCTTGTTCTGCACTGGTCCCTTTCATATTCTCAATTTGTAACTTCAGTGTTTCTTCTTTCCCTACCCTACATCTTCCTTTTCTTTCAACAATGAAAACCCATACAAAATGACATTTCATAGATGAGCTTGGCACATGTTATCAGTCATGCATCAGTCCTACAGAATGTCATAAAATAAGGTTACTTGCACTTTTTTGAGACCGAAACAAACGGAACTACTTCCACTTAAATGACAAAATCTGCACATTTAACTAACAGATTGTAATTGCAATATTAAGTCTAATTTCCTCAATATATCTGATGTATATCGTGCATCTGATATGCAAAGGTCTATTGGATTAGAATGAATCGCGATAGCTGGTTTACAGCAGCATGGATTACATTTAGAGTAGGCTTTCATTTCAAGCACAGAATGAAATATTTAAGCAAAGGTCTTGTGCTTATCATGAAAAATACAAGTGACAAATGGTGTGGAATAAAAATTTACTTTGCCAAATAATTTAAGTTACAATTGCGATGAATATTTGCTAATTATTTTTATCAGTAACATCCAAAATTCACTTGCACAGTTGGAAAAAGTTCATTTAGCTTTCACTTGCCCTGATTTTAGTTCCACTTGTCTTGGGAAATAGGCCAGCCGTTAATGTTGAGTCATGCAAGGTCTTATCAACATAAAGATGAAAATTTAAATCCAACAATCAATGTTAAAGTTACACTGCAGAAAGTAAAGCTAGGAAAATGGTGAATCGGGGGCCATAACTCCTCTAAATGATGACACTGAAGACTGACAATAAAAACTTTTTCAAGGTCTCTAAGCTGCATGTGATTAAAATCAAACAAATCCCAGTAAAATTATCTTATGTAAACCAAATATTTGACACGAATGGAAGGATGGACACTTGGACTAATGGACGTGATTACTAAAGAGCTCCACCATCTACATCAAGTAGGGCCCAAATGAAAATAAACAGATGTATGTAAAGATTTCTTACCTTCTCTGGAGTCAAAGGAGAAGTCTACCATGTAGAAGACCAAACAGAGGGGTTTTTGGTCCTTGTAAAACTTCTCTGTGGTGTGCTGATATTCTCCCACCAGCGGGAGCTTGTGTTTCTGGATAAACCTGCTTACTTCATCAGCTGTATACTCCTCCTAGACCAAATTAACAACTGACTTCTTGAGAATAGGTCTGACTGATCAAATAGTTTAAGAACATATAAGAATGGAGACGAGATCTTGGCATGGTAAATTTCACTCAAATAAAGACAACATAAATTTAACATACAGAATGAATATTACCCTCTATTCAGTTTGGTTTTGATCCTTTAATCCACATATTATTTGGGACTTTCCTTTTTACCTGGGGCAAATATGACTGGTCTACACTACTAGTGCTACTACAGAATATAACAATATACTACAGCCAACACACGTGTATACTCGTACTCGCAAATTTTTTTTTATATTTAGAATGTGATCTACATAAACTTGGCAACTTAATCATCTGTACACTACTCCTAGATCAACATAAAAACCAATTCATGAAATACCATCTATACTCACTTATAAGTCCAGTCCAACTGCAAACAACATAGACTCTGATTTTCTGTCACATAATTCACTGGCAGATCAGGGTCTATGTTGTTTTTTCTACTGATTATTTCATACAAACTGCATAGATCTAGATCTGCTGGCGCATTATGCAAAGGCAGATCTGGATCTGTGCAGTTTGCAGTTGGACTCGACTTATAAGCGAATATTCGGTGAGAACTGATTGATTGAATACACTGCTTCCTCTTTACAATACTATTCATGGAAGCCAGAAAAATTAAAAGTGATACTGCCAGGAATTAGCTGGAAAGGAGGACCTCTCCCCCCCCCTGGTTTCTAACATGGGGAGTCAGGAAAATTACAGGGTGGTATAAATCTTACCCGTAACACCTGAACACATGCAATTCCATGTATCCAATGCTCTGTTGAAATTGAAATCTTCACACAAACCATCCTGTGGTTGTATTAGCATTATTCGGTTGACTTTTCAGAAGTTAATCTGTTTCTGATTGCAGTGTGAACATTAGTCGGTGCAGAGAAACTCTTCTCACAATCTGTCGTTTGGAGAGGCATGTCAATTGCCAGTTTTTCCAGCTTTAACACGACCACGACCTCTGAAATTTTGGCTCAAATTTATTTTTGTTCTTTAGTGGTTCATCACATGCAGTCTGAGTCCAAGCCAACTCCGATCTGGAGAAACTTCAGTTCTTTTCATTCAATGCGAGGTTCCCAGAGATTTGTCTGAAGAATTAAGTCTCCAAGTTATCAACAACACATTCAGGATCCTGATCCAAGTCAAAAGTCCCAGCAGAGGGAACTTTAAAGCAATCCTTTATCTACTTAAAACTGACCATTGTCTTGAGCACACCTGAATGGATTTCTGGTCATGCGCATTCAGGCGGTGTAAAAAACGCATGGAAAAGGCCACCAGACACATAAAAACACCTTGGTGATCAAGAATGAAGCTGATAACCTTACATAGAGCAAAACATGGCTAGACTTCATTTAGGTTACCTGCACATTTTATATTTTTATTTGTCGTAGTTTAGATTTCATTGAAAGGGTTCTCATACAGAGCTTATTTTATATCGACTGACAGACTGTCAATTTTGTTTGATTAGCATACTTGTGTGACCTGGCAGCATCAATGATTACCCACATTATCAGTGAGGAAGCCTTATACTGAGGAATGCTCCTATAAGGCTGTGTCCTACTAATGCATTAATCAGAAATCTCCCTGGGATGGGCTGGCATCAATTTGCAATAAAAGTATAAAAGATACAGTTAAACTGAATTCAGTTTTGAACGAGTCCCTATATGACTAATTGAAATACAGCATTTGTTTTGCTCCAAGAGGAATATTAAGAGATACTCAACCCATGAAATTTTCTTGATGGCCTTTTAAATTTTCAAATGGACTGTAGTTTTTTTAATTTTGCACTGCTTTATAGGAAAATGGGCCATGGCTCATCACAAAGGCCGACTGGTTTTCTGAGCTAGGAAGATCATTGATCATTAAAAAAAAACCAGAGTATTTAAAGATATGAAATCACATTATAATGGGTTCTCGTGAGCCAAGATCTGAAAAAAGTCAAATAAATTAACAATGGTAACATAAAATTTGACCAACTGAATGGGATTTATGACTCTACTTGCCTTGTAAGAAGGGTAGTGGTATACTGAGGGACTTTATAGTGAGGGATCATTGTACTCTGATAACACACTGCATGACATTATATTATATTGCTGCAAACAGGTGATAGTCATTTCAAAAAACCTCCTCCACAAGTCAATGCCAGACAGACAATGTATAATAAAAGACTGACATCTCTTTATTTCATAGACATTTGCTTCAAACAAAGCAGATGTTTGATTATAATTCATCAAATAATGCTTCTACTTGTCAGTGTTAATAGGTCATATCACTAATATTCCATGATAAACAGTGGCATCACAACTAGTACCATCACGCAATGAAGAAGAGTACCGTGAACAGTACATTATATGCCTGCCCCCCATTTAATAGTCCCCTATATCAATAACTGAAATTTGTACACATAAACCATTTTTTTCTTTGGACACCAAAATCAATAAGTTTCTTCCGCACCCCAAGTGCAAGCATTCCACAAAGTTTTGGACCAGGTCTGTGATGGAAAACTAACGTTATTGTATGGTAAACATTTTGGATTAGAAAACGTGCTATCTAAAATCAAAAGCTTTCTATTTTGAGACTCTCCCCTAACATCTGAATTAGACATATGACCATGTACCAAAACACCGGATGTATCACTATAAAAAAGTATAACTATCGAAATTCACATAAATTTGCATGTAACTCATTTTAATTTATAAAATAAAAATGTTAACTTTACTCTGCTTACCTGCATATGTTCATATGAAGAAAGGTTTTTAGAAAAGGGTTGTTTTAAATATTGACAAGCCCTTAAAAATTATATACGTTTATAAAAAAAAAATGTTTATTTCGTGTTAAATCCATGTAAGCAGGTCTCGGGGAAAATTGTTTCCATGCACTCCTCCTAGGGACAGTTGCAACGACAGATACTCATTTGTGTCATCACTTTACTCCACTCTTATCACAAAATGTTCTTACTAAACAATCTCTGGCACCTGATGCAAGCTTGATACTAGAAGGGTTATTAACCTGCTGTCTTCACTCTGAACATAATATTTTCATGATTTGAACCCATTTTTGCATCAGGTGTCTGTGTAAAAAGCAAAGATGGCTTCCTTTGCAACATGTTCTGGACTGATAAGTATGCAAAAATAGGCAAAAGCCATCAATAATTGACATACGCTAGATGTTAAGCAATGTTGAGCTTCAGAGCTTGGTAAGAGTAGAAAATGCACATGGATATTCTAAAGGTGCAAATCTGCATCTACCTAGCCCAGAGACAAGCAAGTAGTAGAGTTTTCCTTGGCAAAGCCAATTTTTTACGCAGTCAGGCCGAGAGGACAAGTAGTTTTCCTGAACCCTGCTTGGTGTCTGGTTGGTGCCCTAAAATATACTTTCAATGTAATCTGACTATGGACTGTATATTTAATGCAGTAATTGTCAAGGACACCCCGGAACATGAGATTATGCAATGAAAATCATCACAACAGTCGGTAGATTTCCATGTATTTAGCAAGGTCTGAAAGTAAAATTCATAGCAAAGATGAGTTGGGGTTGTCAAAGGTTACTATTGACAGTAATATATAGTTGGGGTTGTCAATGGTTACTATTGACAGTGATGCATAACACCATGTTCCCAGTGCAAATTACCACTAATAAGCAAAGATTTATCACAATTCATTTTCTTTAAATTCACGTATCAAAAGGGGGACTAGGGAAGATCAGCTTAATTATTTTTCTCTAACACTGACCGAGATCACATGTTGCAGACAATTTGTTGGTACAGTGTGATCCTAGACTGGTCTTCTCACCTTCCACATAACAAAAGATACCGCTATGGAGCAGACAAAGGGGTAATCAATCTACTTGACCAATCTGATTGCCTGAGCACTTGGATTGACTATACAAATATGTTTAGGGCAAGCAACTAAATGATCCATACAGCAATTGTATCTCAACTGACTGAAAGAGTTCCACAACCTCTGAAAATTCCAGTAAGAACCTTTAGAGGCTGAAATCGATTTGGTTCTTCCGTACCCTATGTACAAGCTCTCCACAAAGTTTGGCAAACATAGATGTTGTAGAACTCGAGTTATTGTGCAGAAATCATTTTCTTCTTTCAGTTACAAAGACCTTGGTATTGGACCTTCGAGCCTGAAATCAATGGGTTCTACCTTAGACCAAGTACAAGCTCTCCTCAAAGTTTGGTATCTATAGATGATGGAGAACTAGAGTTATTGTGCAGAAACCATTTTCCTTCATTCAGTCACAGTGACCATGACCTTTGAGCTTTTGAGCCTGAAATTGACAGGATTCTTCCTTTACCGCATTGCAAGCCATCCAGAAAGTTCGATAACTGTAGATGGCAGACAACTAAAATTATTGTGCATAAACCAAATTGTTAACAGACTGACAGATAAACAACATCACAGCATAATATGCACTGCCTTATGGTGGGCATATAAAAAGATCATGTGCCCAAAGCCCTGGTGCCGCAAAAATGCTGGGTCTGAGTTACCACATGTAGAATTCAGGTAGCCCAGTGAGCAAATAGAATGCTGGGCTTTGGCTACTGTATGATTCATGACAAGGAAGATGGTAAGACTTATATCTACAGTTTCAGATTAATGTGCTTTCTTTGTGGTCCTGAATTTAAGCTGGGCTACCAATTTCTTTGCCTGGTAGCATGTTTGGCTACTACTAAGTTCTTTGCCTGGTGGCCTGTCTACTAACAGCCACTTGGGAAATTTGTCTGATCCTAGATTCACTTAGCATGGTCATCAGCAATGCAAATTCTGCAGTCATGTCATACCTATCATAGGGGCCCAGGGTGACCGAGTAGTCTAAGGTGCTTGCCTTCACATCTCACCTCTGTCCGTGTAGGTTCGAGTCTCGGCTCGGCCAATGTGGGTATGTGAGAAAGCTTGCCATGTATAACCCAACATGTGCTGAAAAATGCCATTAAACCCACAAAACCAAAACATACCTATCATAAACCTGTGTTTCATTAGATGTGCCATATTTATCCAATGACAAGACCATGCTGGATGATAAGCCCACTTCTTATTTTTACACAATTTTGGCAAATATTTACTAAGGATATCTTTATCTGATATAAGTCCACCCCATACTTTTCGACAGATTTATTAGACTGCTCAACTGGTCTTATCATGGGAGAAATACTGTACACATTTTGAAACGCTGGGTAATACAGTATGTCACTATCACAAGCAGTACATGGCTTACAAAGTTATTCTGCATGCATAATGTAATATTGAAAGTGTTTATAAATTTCATATATTCATGAAGTTTTGTGTACGATACTCTCAAAATATGTTTATGGAATACCTTATGGAATGTGTTCCACTTGGGTTCATATTTGGTGTAAAATCTTGGAGCATTGAAAACCACCACAGATCCTGGGTTCACTCGGTATGTACTCGGGGCCTCAGGCAGCAGGATGTGTCCAAACTTGAAGTCATCTCTCAAATCATTTGCTAAAAGGGGAGGTATTGAAAATAGCATTACATTATACGGTCTTTGTATATACGCAAAAAACTGGCTATGAACAGTGCTAAACTTCTTTTGACTAGTTTTAACTAGCCTGAGCACTTTTGACACTCAGCGAGTCTTTGTTGAAGGCAATTACAAAACAGAGACAAACAAAACAAACAATAAACACAGAAGAAAGCATTAAATTTACAAAACTTTACATGACTATATCTAATGGAAGTATTGTTCGAAAATGGCAACTTTATCATCAGAGTTCAAACCAATTAGGAGTGACAAATAATCTGCATAAAAGAAAGCATTGAATTTACAAAACTTTACATGACTATGTCTAATCGAAGTATTGTTTGAAAGTGGCCATTTTATCATTGGGGTTAAAACCAATTAGGTGAGACATTTTCAAACAATACTTCCATTAGATATAGTGATGCAAAGTTTTGTAAATTCAATGCTTTCATTGGTGCTTATTGTCTTGTTTTTCTGTTTTGTAATTGCCTTCAACAAAGATCCAACAAGAGTCTTACATGCATTCAGGCAACTAGGTGACTATACAAATTTTGCAAAAAATCAATATTTTTGTCTGTAAGTAAAGGAAACAATTGGTATTTCTAGAAAATAGGTAAGGAAATCAGTACCAATAGCACAAAAAATGAGATACCTATGATTTTCATGGTATTTTTGTTATTCATCCCCCAGCCTGCAATATTTTCAAAATCCAAAAGAAGGAAAAATTAAGTTTTAAATACAAAGTTCAAAAGAATACCCAACATAATTTTAATCATTAAGAAAAATCAACCTTTTCCTACTAATGACCTTGACCTTCAAACCAGACATAACCACTGTATGAAACATTTTCACCTGGTTAAGTTTCATCAAAATATTTGTAAGGGTTAAAAAGTGACAGTCTGGATAAGAAGACAGACCAGTGATTTACATTATCCCTTGTTGTAAACTTGACCTTGAGGCAAGAAGTATGACTGACAATGCAGGAGACTACCCAGTCAAGATATATAAGAGACTAAAGTTTCATTAGAATATTTTTATTAGTTCAAAAGTTATAGCTGTACATGGACAGGTCACTAATTTATATTTTCCCTTGTCATGATCTTGACCCTGACCCTGAAGCAGGAGTCATGGCTATAGTACATGACACACCATCTAGTCATGATACAGACTTGGGCAAAGTTTCATTCAAATATCTTCAGTGCTTCAAAAGTTGTACTCCAGACATGGATATAAATCACAGATTTACATGTTCCCTTGCCATGACCTTGACCTAAAAGTGGTGGTTGGGAGGTGGCTACAGTAGGCAACACCATCGAGTCATGATATATACTTTAAGTTTCATGAATATCTCTACAACGATTGCAAAGTTGATGACTGGACAAGCAAATGTTAACAAACGGACAAGGTCATAACAATCCGATCAACTGATAACGGGCATATACAAATCTGTACTTATGGTCAACATGAGACAAGGCAATACGGTGCTGTAATTTTGCTATTTGGGTTTCATTCCCTGCAGAGGATTAACAAGTTTTCAACTGTTTTGAGTTTTTATGGTTGATGACACCAAAACTGGGGAGTCATTTGAATGAAAGCTAGTAGAAGTGACTTCACCCTCCCGATATAAAAAGATGTGAGAAAGTATGAAGAGGTGATGGAGATTCTGAAGTGAATTGTAAATTTCATTTTCATTAACAAATGTATATTTATTAATTAAAAGTATCAATAAAAGTATATTTAATGATTAAAAGTATCAATAATACATAATCCTCTTTACTGTGGTCAAAAGAAAGAAATATTTTTGCATGATTTAGAACATTACACTCTACCCATGTTATTTTTTTAATGTCTTGTTAAAACAATAGGTCCCAAACCCCAGGTCACGATCCAAATGATACCTACCTATACTGGTACTGCATTTTGGGTTGCAAAAGATGGTATTTAGGGTAGCGATCAAAAAAGTTTGGGAACCACTGTGTTAAAAGAATTAGTCTTTTTAAAAGGTCTGTCCTGATAATGGTGAAAAACTGGGTAATCAAAGTGATATCTACATAATTATATTCTTTGAAGAACTTTTATGGGCAACATTTTCACAAGATCTTGCAAAAATATTAAAAATTTTATTTATTTAATATTTATTTATTCAACAGTAAGCTTGTCATGTAACAGTTTCTTATCTGCGTAATTCCGTAACCTGTTTACAATGTCAATTCTAAGCAAGAAATAAAGTTGCCCTATTTGGAATACCTTGTAATTTACCCTACAGGCAGTTTTGCACATGTCAGGATGTTCCCACGGGTATCACAACAGTTTGCCTTTTGGAATGAAACAATTAAAGTCAGTAGTAATCTACTTGAATTAATTTGACTCATAAAACAACAATTGCAATTGTTGATTATGTAATGTGATAAGCTGGCAATTACATTTTTAGCACAGCTTCAAATAGGGCCAGATGGGTATGAATCCAAGCCATGTTATACTGGGGGTAATCTCCAAATCAGTAAGCAAAATGGAAAGCTCACTTTTTGACCAGATAGTTTGAACCCTATATATATATATATATATATATATATATATATATATATATATATATATATATATATATAGACAATTTACCTGCATCCATGTAATTCCTGAGTCTAGGATCATCAAGTCGATCAAAGAACCCAATGATAGTCACGGCATCTTCTGCCATATATTGCTGGAGGTCCTTAAGTGACAATTGTATCTTGGAGGCTTCACCAGACTGGGATATCATGTGGTTTACAAGTCCTGGAAAAAAGTATGCAAAATACAGATATCATAATAAGCTGAACTTGAAAGCCAGTCTACATGTGCCTAAAAAATAAATCACCCTTACACAGGTTTTCAAATAAATATAAGCAGGCCTCAAAAGTAGCCACTAAAAATGTCTTCTTTACTAGAGATATCTGTATGTAGTAGAGACAACAATATTTTCACATATGAGCTAATCTTAGGTTCTGGGGATACAGAGTTTCACCTGCGAACTGACACGATGTGCCCCACCTGTAACCAACTTGCATAAACTTTAGCACAGATATTTTACTCAAAATTGTGACACTCAGAACACTACTGCCATCAGAAAAGTGATACATATGTCATGTAATTTGCAAAGGCAAGCAAGAAAAGAATTCAACAACCAAAAAAATCTTTTAAAATGACAAATACTGTGAATTTATTTATTTTCTTAATGCTGTGGAAAATGACATTTTCATCGGTACTTAATTTCATGGATTGGGAAAGGAATTATGCTGAGAAAGATTATTGTTCCTTGGGTCTTTAAATTCGTGGTCTGAAGCAACCATGAAATACACAGAAACAAACAAAACTGATACTCTGTAAAAAAAAATAGCAAGTTCACAGTAACTGTACATAAAAGGTTTGAATTTTAAATGTTGTTTTGAATTCTGTTTGCTTATTCAGTTTTTATTAACACCAGTCATATGTTTCTTAGCAGTTCAACATTAGAAGTCAGTTTACTCCATTACCGGACTACTGCCATTTGAACTCAAAAGGATAGCTACCGAACTTCTGAATCCTTAATGTGTATCAATTATTTGATTCTGAATATCTTATTTGTCAACTGATGGAGATCTAATGACTTTCTGTCAAATCGCAAACTAACAGATTGAAAGAGCAATAGTCCTAAGGCTATTCTTGTACTACCAATGTTCAGAGATAAATAGAAACCTCGAGATCAAATCATCTGGCATCAAAGGAAATTGTTGATGATTTAATATTAATTTTTGCAATTTTTTTAAATGTGTACAAACAATTCACCAATAAACATCTTTCTTTGAATGTAACAGATGAATGTGACAGGGGTGTTTTTTGAGTCTGATAATCTTTGAATGTAACAGATGAATGTGACGGGTGTTTTCTGAGTCTGATAATCTTTGAATGTAACAGATAAATGTGACAGGGGTGTTTTTTGAGTCTGATAATCTGTGAATGTGACATATGAATGTGACAGGTGTTTTTTTAGTCTGATAATCTTTGAATGTGACAGATGAATGTGACGGGTGTTTTTTGAGTTCAATAATCTTTGAATGTAACAGATGAATGTGACATGGGTGTATTTTGAATCTGATAATCTTTGAATGTAACAGATGAATGTGACAGGGGTGTATTTTGAGTCTGATAATCTTTGAATGTAACAGATGAATGTGACATGGGTGTATTTTGAATCTGATAATCTTTGAATGTAACAGATGAATGTGACAGGGGTGTATTTTGAGTCTGATAATCTTTGAATGTAACAGATGAATGTGACAGGGGTGTATTTTGAGTCTGATAATCTTTGAATGTAACAGATGAATGTGACAGGGTGTATTTTGAGTCTGATAATCTTTGGTCTCTTTATTAACGACTTGATATCCGAGCTAGAAAAGAAATATAGGCATGATATATTTGTTTTTGAACATATTGTAATACTGAATGCTTTACTTTATGCTGATGATGTTCCAAATTGCACAGATATGGTCAGCAATCTGCAGTCATAATTGAATGTTGATAAATTGGGCATGTATATTAATTCTGACAAAACTAAAATTATTGTTTTACTATATATAGGCTTCCTTTGGCATAGTGAATAATGGTATTACCATTGAAGTATTATGGAAACTATCTTTTTTAATGTTTACTGGTTCATTTTTAACCACCAAACTGAATTGGACAATAGGTAAAATGTGACAGGCAACACAAGCAATGAAGTCAAATATTTCAATCAATAAAATACAACGTAAATTAAGATCCATTTCCTTCAAATATTCTTTGAAACTGTTTGACAAAATGGTAACATCAATCTTCACATATGGAACGGAGATATGGGGATATACGAGTATCATTCTGTGCCTGAAATTGCATTCACAATACATTCTCTATTATGGTTTGAAATGAATTTTGGCCAATATCCACTTTTTCTTTCTCATATGATAAAATGTGTAAAGCGTTAGATAAAATTCGGATGATTATGGCGCGATATTCAGCACACTGTTATATCATGTTAAAAAGACTATGATATTGGTAGAATAAACTGGGTATGTAAAATTACAACATTTATGATTTAAATATGAACATGGTTACATCAGGATTGCTTAAGATGTGGTTGATGTAGATTTATTTGTTAGATTTTAAACTATGTATCAAGGATAATATTCTACAAAAGATGTCAAATGATCTGGCTAAATACAGTAAGGCTTCCGATTGTAGATAATTTAAATATCAATTAGATGTCTAATTGAACCTCAAAATTGGATTGCAGAATACATACAGGCTTCATCTCAATAAAGATGATCTTCTCGTAATATTGTAATAGAGATGACACATACAAACACCCTTATCAATCAACAAACATGTCCTTTATGTTACAGTTACCTAATTGAAGATGAATTCCATGTTGTATTACCTTCCCTATGACTAGTTGAGATATGAATATGTTAGGTATTCAAGTTTTTAAAAATAGTTTACTCACTGGGCAATTCGGCAACTGCAAGTTCCACATATTATTTGTAATCTTGGAATGTTTAACATCTACTAAGTATTTATTAGAAGAGAACCACTGTTATGAAAATAATAATAACTGCAGTTTAAAGCTACAGATCTAGCTTCCCCCGTAATTTTATATCACATTAATCTCAAGTGCAATTTTTGGCCCAAGATGAAATATATATTCATTTTTAACAAGAAACTTCCCATGCTGTACAGAAACAAAAGTCCCTCAAAGGGATTGATGCACTATTGGCCAATAAGAATTTCCAGGTATTCAAGAAAAAATAATTTCTTCTTTTTAACTGCAGAATGTTGAAACCATGTTCAATATTCTTGAACGATAACAAAGTTTTCAAATTGGCTGCTGTGATGGCCATATTGGATGTAGGATCGACACCATTTTCATTTAGTACTAACTAGACATCACCAGAAGACTTTTGGTGAAAACCCCATGTCAATATGACCATCCATTTATGAGAAGTTTGCGATAACAAGATTTTCAAAATCAACACTGTGGCAGCCATACTGGACATAAGATTAGCACCATTTTCATTCAGGACCAACTAGATATCATAAGTCTTTTGGTGAAAACCTCATATAGATATGGCATTCCATCATGGAATAGCGATAACGATTTTCAATACAGCTGACATGGCAGCCATACTGGCTGTCCGAGTAGCACCATCTTCATTTAGGGACAAGTAGACATCATAAAGAATCTTTCAGTGAAAAGCCCATGTTGATAGGAGTATCCATTCAGGAAGAGTAGCAATACAAGATTTTCTATATGGCCTCTGTGGTGGGTGCTCTGGATGTCCGAGTGCCACCATTTTTAGTTAGGACCAACTACACCTTAGGATGAATGTACGTGTAAAGTTTCATGGCAATCCTCCAAATAGCTTAGAGGAATATCTTGTGCTAATGGATGATAGACAGATGACAGACAACAGGCCATCCCATAAACTCTTCTGGTAAGCTGACAGTCGATCCCAGTTTAGGCTGAAGGTTTTGACTGCCCAGGCTGCCTGATCTGGGACTGGGGAGACATAAAATGGGAGCTTGTTGTTGAGTTATGTCGCAAACAAGTCCACTAGTGGTCGCTCCCATAGACTGAACAGAAACTCTACAACCGCTTGATGAAGAGACCATTCTGTTAGGACTACCTTGCCTGTTCTGGACAGACTGACTGCCAGAATGTTTTTCTTCCCTGGAATGTGACGAACTCGGAGTGTAATCCCTTCTGACTGTGCCCAACGTAGAAGGTTCCAGACTTCCACGCAGAGTGAAGAAGCATGAGTGCCGCCTTGTCGTCTGAGGTACGCAACCACTGATGTGTTGTCTGAAAAGATCATGATGCAATTCCATTTGACATGTTCTAGGCAGCCTTTTAGGGCGAAGAACACGGCTTTCATTTCTAGAATGTTTATGTGGAGAAGACTGTCTTCGTGTGACCACTGGCTATGGAGAAGTACTCCTTCTGGTTCTAAATGAGCCCCCCAACCTGAATCTGATGCGTCAGTGTACAGATAGGAGTGGGGTTCTGAGGCATGCAGGGGAACTTCTCTCAGAAACATATCTTGATTGTACCACCACTTTAGGTTCTACTGAAACGTCGACCTTAGAGAAATTCGCATTGAGAGGGAATCCTTGTGGGGTCTCCAAACTGCCAACAGGAGAAACTGAAGAGGACGTAAATGAAGTCTCCCTAGGGGAACCAGGTCTGACGCGGAATTCAAAGTTCCCAGAAGGGAGAGATAAAGAAGAGATGACGATGAAGTCTTGGTCTGTAATGTCCTTAAAAGTTCCATGATTTTGTGTATCCTCTCTGGGGGAACACGAACGTAGTCCAGGGAAGTAAGGAAATTCATTCCTATGTACACGAAATCTTGAGAAGGAACGAGTTCGAACTTCTCTAGATTTGGAATCAGTCCCAATTGTGTCACCACAGAGCAACAGAGGGTCACGTGGCTGCACAGGGACTGTTTGTTTGTGTTGTTTAGTAGCCAGTCGTTGAAATACTGTGTTAATGGAATCACCAAGTATCTCAAGTGTGCAGCTATTATTCCCATGACTCTGTTAAAGATCCTGGGCGCTGAGGCAAGACCGAACAGCATGGCTCGAAATTGGAATACTTCCTGTTCAATCGAGAACCGGAAATATTTTTTGTGCTGCGGAAAATTTGGGATGTGGAAGTACGCATCCTGAAGATCGATGGAAACTGCCCAGTCGGTTGGTTTGATAGCATTCCAAACTGAAGTTGCAGTTTCCATCTTGAACATTTCCATTTGCAGAAATTTGTTTAGGAGGGAAAGGTCGATAATCAGTCTCAGTTTTCCGCCCCTTTTTGGGGACCAGAAAAATCCGGGAGTAGAATGCTGGTGACTCAATGTTTTGAACCCTCTTGACTGCGCCCTTCAGAAGAAGGGTGTGCACTTCTTCCTTTAATTTGAAAATGTTTGATTGATAGAAGAGGATGGGTCTCCTTGAGAGAGGAGGGAGTTCTATGAAGCGTAGACGTAAACCCTCCTTGACAATAGAAAGGACCCACTGATCTTCTGTGATGTTTGACCAGACCTCCGAAAAGAGGGCCAGTCGAGCGCCTACCTAAATTAAAGGAATAGGTATGCACTGCAGGAGAGGTGAGGTGTCCCTATGGACGACCTCTCTTTCCCCCTTTCGCCTCTTTGGGTAAGCGGGAGGCAAAATTAGACCGCTTTTCCCTGCCCCTGCCTCTCCAGTTGCATCGCGTATTTGAAGAGGGCTTATAGGCAGGTTGTCTACTTCGCTGTCGTGGTTGCATACCACATTTTGGTACGAATTGTGGCTGACCTATAGCCCTATCAGGACACGTGTTAACGCTGGCAGGTTTCGACGGGCCAGCAACCGATGCGAGGGACCTATGTTGTTGGTCCCTCAAATCCTGAGAGGCAATAGAAGGAATGAGACCGCCAAAATAAAGTCTCTGAATCTAGGGATACAGCCCTATGTTCCAGCAAAAATTTGTAAGAGTCCAGTGCTACATCTCGATGTCGGTGTATAAGCCACAGCCTCTAACAGTCGTTGCAAGGCAACGGTTCATAATGATTCCTCCTTCAGTAAACTCAAGGAAGCTGCTGAAAACAGGTCAGCATGTGAAGCTATAGTCACTACTGACCTGGCCTTTGATTCTAATGCCTCCAAGGATTTAAGCGATATTTGAGCAAAAGAACCCGCTGAAATGACCACTTGTGAAGCTTCGGCGTCCAAATGGGAAGGTTTTAACGGCCAGGCAGGTGAATGGACCTTATAGCTCGAGGCTGAAATTAAGGGCCTAAATGTAGCAGAGAAGACAGACCACCCTTTAATCTGTTGCACTGCTCCTTGAACTTTGCTCAGCCATTTTGCAACTTCGCTTACCATCGGGCAGTAAGTCCGGTCTGGGTATTGCTCCTGACAGTTTCTCTAAACAAGAGAGAATCTTAGTGTCTCTTGGACAATTTAGTTTTGGGCACATGTTAGGGGGAAGAAGGCGGTATACTTCGTTTACAGCCATGTCAAATGACCAAGTCTTCCATTCCTCGACCACATGAGATAATGGTGAGACGATGGTGGTGAGGGGTTTGGAGCACTTTGAATGGTAGGGTATACCCTACCCTCTGGAGTTTCAAGAAATTCCTGTGAATCTACTAAGATCAACAAGGCATCATCTTCCTGTTCCAAAGCTCGATGTGAAGCAGGAAGAAATGTATCCCGGGAAGTAGGGACATATCTATTCTGCGTCTCAGCACAGGGAGCGATAAAATTGTCCTCAATGGATGTTATGTATGGAGAGCCAGAACTCTTCTCGCCTCTCTTTCATCTCTTAACGGGAGGGGAATTAATCTTCCTTTCCCTTGATGACCTATTCTGCAGAACTTGTGATGGTCGTCGGATCTCATCACTCGTACATGCAGGAGGCCACATGGACGACATCCATGGTAGAGGTAGTTCTCTCCCTTGCTGGGGAAAGTTCCACATACCAAATGGATTGAAAAGGAACATGGGAAAAGAAGGGACATCAATCCGATTTCCTATCTCAGAAGTGTGTCTATTTGCACGTTATGTCCCTGTGGTGTGTCAACTAGGTAATGCAGCGAAATGAGGGTATTTGAACCTATCCCTAGCGCTAGACCTAGATTCGGCATGTCTCGCAGACCTATACCCTGTATATGGTCTGTCTGTATCCGGTGACAAGTGGCCGGTCCGTGACCTGTCACTTATAGTCAAGGGCGATCTAGATCTGAGAGAACTTTTCTCAGAACTAGAAGAATTTGAACGTCGGCTAAACCTCTTGGGTTTGTGTGATGTATTTCGCCTGACTTTGGATATTATGGAGGTCATGTTCCTGCCCCAAAGGGAAGACGCAAGGATTCTCCATATTTGGGCTCAGTGTAGCCCCTTCCAGGGGTATAACTGTGTCTGCTTGTGGATCAGTGCTACCCCGCCCTCCCGTAGTTGGGGGGGGGTGCACTCGGACCTAGCAAGTTGATAGCCTTTTATGATAGAAGCTGCCTTTTTCTTAGAAGACACTCTATCATGACTTGGGAAGGTGCCGCTCCTCTCGCTAATATTCGGGGGATTGCACTCGAACCCGTGAGAGATACCTGTTGCCATCTTACCAGTAGTAACATTATCTCTCTCTTGTCTAGGGAAGGTGCTGCTCCTCCCTCTTTTATTTGGGGGATCGCACTCAAACCGTTTAGAAACATCTGTTTCTACCTCAAAGGTAGCACCTGTATTTCTTTCTAAGTGAGATTTATTTGATTTAGAAGGGGAAAAACATGCTTCTTTCCTCTTCAGATAAGTGTGACAGCTTTCGGCCAGATCCCAAGTGTCATCCAACCATAGACAACACATGGGGCATCCGTCAATATGTGAACATTTTGTACATGACTGAAAAAGAACCTTAGTTTAACAAAATAACAGAGCAATGATAATAATAATAAGGGTTGCATCAGCCCATTGTATCTCCTTACTACTGAATTTTTTTTTTATTTTTTTTTTTTTTTGTAAACAAGAATGTCCGAGTTTATTCAGTACTTCATGACAGATATAAACACCAGAGCATAATTGTAAGTGAAGATAATGATATTAGAAAACATTATTGAACACATTTTGGAGCCCTAGAATCTACTAATAGCGAACAGTTATGAGATTCCATCTCGTGACCAAATTATGACATAAATAAATAATAATCACAGTAAAGATGGACCCCAATGTTGCAACACTATTTTAAAAAAGGATATTCTGAATACTTATTGCTACCACTATGTCCCAAGCCTTTTACGTAGGAGGGGGAAGGGTAGGTGGCTCGTAGTGCATTAACAATGTATAATGGCGAATATCAATATTAAAGTTATCAATTACAAATTTGATAAATACGGACAGAGGTTAACGTAACAAGTCCTGGTTATTAGCATTGAAACCATTGCACTTGTAGATATTTTCTTCGTCATAAAGTTTTCCACGTGTTGACTCAACAGTCGTCCTGAAAAGAATGAGGATGCTTTGTGGAGCACGAGCTGATGACATAGATCAGACTAGGTCGATGCACATGTTCTAAGAAACTTCTAGAACAGGGAGTTGGTGCATCTAACATGGACAAGGTCTTTAGATGCGGAAAGGAGAAAGCTTAATAATAGTGACAGGTAAGTTATTACTGACATTAAACTATATTTTGTTTGCATTTTATTTGTATTCCATTTGTCTTCTACTTTCATTCCATTCACATCGGCATTAAAAGAAGTATATATTTTGCAACTCATTTATACAATGAAATAAAATAGCAATAATCAAACAAACACCAGTATTTGATTAGAAGTTAATCCAATCATAAGTCATAATTGATTCCCAAATTTTAAATGTTTCGCCGAATGAAGCAAATTAATCACCAATACAATTAAAGTTTGTCCATTGAACTTTGACAACTGGCTTCGCGAGCTGCCTTATGTTCCAGAGTTTTGGTTAATTGATTATAATTTGATGGGAAATCAAACAAAAGCTGATACTGGATCACAAGTTAATCTATTCAAGTTATAATTGTTTTCCTCTTCCTCTAACTATCATAAGTGTTGAAGATAATCTCAAAACAATCTAACTTTGATTCAAATACAAATACCCAAGTGTGACATCTGTTACCTGTTAGCTCCGCCCAGTTTATATTGATTTTACATAGGTGCGATATTATTGGCTGATATGGTGTAAACAGTAGTCCAGCAAATATCACTATCACATACAGTAAATTTGTTATGGACAGAGCATGCTCACTAGGAAATTAGGTCGGAGGCAAATCAAGGATAATTCAGAATGATGTTCCAGCCCAAATCTATGTGCATCATAAAAATGCACAGGGTGGAATTTCCACATGTCAGATATGGGACACATTTAAATTCCAAGCGTCAAAACCCTGAGAG